>OX596136.1:13732581-14982581 GCA_951394285.1 Epirrhoe tristata | reverse complement strand
CCAGAGACGCCTTAACGCTTTCAAATATATGCTTACGAGAGAGACCTCTCTCAATCGACCTGTTATCATTATCAACACACCTAGTAAATGAAGAGTTGGAATTTGATTAGTAACTATGCAATAGCGATAAGCTGAGGATCGTTCCGTGGAACTTGTAAGAATAGCGGCGACTGTAGGAAACAATAGAGCTCAAGCCGCAAACGCATCAACGAGAGACGTGAAGACCACCAAGAGTGAGGGACTTCGAACATAGCAGAATTAAAAGGAAAAACATTCAACCATAATTTCGTATTTTAAAATAAATATTTGATTCATCTGACAAAGCGATTTTTTTATAACAAATTGGAGTTACATTTTCTTCTTCTAATTTGTTTTTTCAATCGTGTTAACACTGCCAGTGAGTGAGAATGTCTAGCACGCCTTAGGGATACAGTTGTAAATATTATATTTATAATTAATTATACTATAATGTTTGTTATGTTTTTTGTTGATACTCCAGTTGTCTACAGTCGCCACTTTATTACAGCTTGTAGTGGGTTTGTTCAGCAATGAGAAAGCATTATCGGGGTCTTGTACGAACTTTGATCCTGAATGATGAGCGTGTGCCGAATATGAACATGGTAAAATTATTATGTTCACAAAGTGTTATAACTAATAATTATAATGGTGCTATTTATCTTTATTAATAAACATGATAAGTAATATGTATTGTTAAAATAAGCTACACAAAATAAACATACACTTAGTACCTAATGAACTTACCTATAATATATTACAAGCATTAAATAATAAATTGTATAATGTAAGTGGTTATCATTACGAGTATAATAATAATAATTGTTATCATAAATATAAAATACCTTAAAAAGTGCCGGATGACAACCGAACAATATTGTTCAGTTTACAAAAAGCTATATAGCCTATGTTTAATATTATAAGCATTGAAAAGCTTGCTGCGAAACGGGCAAGATCCAATTTAATAAGTATTTTCTTTGAATACTTTATTTTCAGGCGCATCAAACTAAGAAGAAATCTTATGGAATTATTACGAATATTGTGACTATGTATGTTGTGTCTATCTGACTGTTGGATGAGTATCTATTTACATCGTTCAATGTTATTGATTATCAAAAAGTGATATTATCTAATATTTCAGATATCACTGTATTTATGATATTTGCATGTCAGATCTTTAGGTTCCGAAAGCAAACAAACTTACTTTGTACTCCAATATATTTTAGTTATAATTATAACGCTGGACCTCCTCACACCTCTCTTTTTTAATATTCTGCCAAGTTCCGCTTCCCCTTTTGCTGCAGATATAAAAGTATTTTATAATATTAACGTTTTCGGAAAGATATAGAGCGATCTTGGAAACACTAACCGCAATGCGCTTCAGAAAGGTCAAAGAGATTTATTCCATTTTCAAGGGCGGCCATGACCACATCCTCAGCGTTGTCTTCATTCATTAGTGTCCATATTCCGAGGCCGACGTTGGGCACCCGCAGTCCAGACTTGCCTAAACTCTTGTATCGAAGGCCTGGGGTCACGGAAGAAGCTACAGCCGAGGGGTGCCCAGTGTAGACCGTGCACATTGGACGTGTCAACGCCATTTCTCCTGCTAGGAAACCGTTATTGTAGATTTTGTGTGACACGCGTTTTATTTTTAGCTGTTAAGCAAGCACGTTTAAAGGACTATTATTTTCAAACGAAGATCCTGAAGAAGAAGAGAAGCCAGAAGTCCTAACAGGTTTGATGTAATCTCTAGTTTTAACCTGTCAGTACTAACTTTAGTATTTCTTCTATATTAAGGCAGAATTATATCTAAAAGCATTTGTGTAGTGAAAAAACTGTATTGATCACCTTTGTCTTGGAAATCTCCAAAAAGCAGCTCCGCAGTTAAACCTTGGACATAATACTTAGATTAAGTTCCTAACTGTTATTGCGAACTAACCTACTTTATGCGTATACTCGTATAAAACAAATAACAAAAACTGTATAATTGCCAGAACGGATGTTGTTGCGTAACGGTTGTGTGCCCAATGGGTTATTAATTATATTATTTTTTGCCAGATATTCATAAAAGCTCACAATACATTGGCACAAGAAGGCGACATAAACATTATTATATAAAAATAAATGCTTGACTCACCTTGATCTAGCATCTGCTGGGAATGAGCACTAAAATCGTCCATGCAGTCCAGCGATGCGATCGGAGCACGACATCTGCACAATACAGATATTTTTCTATTTTAATAATCTTCTACATACTTGCGCCATTGTTTATTACCTATGAACATACAAACTACTATCATTCCTGTTTGATTCATCGATCAAGAAAAAAAAAATGTTTCTGATACGACGAATAAGAAAATGTTAAGTATCAAAATCTAATGAGAAAGTACAAGGAATTGCATATAATTGGCACTTGTTACTTTGTACCTTTAGATTTGAGTCAACTACTGTTTATGTATATATATTTGTATGTAAATGGTAGTAGAATAGTTTCTGAAAATACGAATGAAATTAAAACAGCATACTTAATATTTTATTGACTGTAAGTAGCTTAGAGAAACCTTATTTATTTATCAAAGATGGTACTTGACCCTTTTAACCTTGCATTTACCTACGTTGAATTCAAAGCTTTTATAGAAATCATTTTAGTAAGAAAAACAACTTGAAAGTTCCTTGGCACTTTAATCCCAAATGAAATAAATAGATTTTTTAAGAAAAATACTTTATTTTACAATAACAACCATATGTATCTAACATCTGGATCTGATATGTTTTCAATATACAGACGACCGTACGTTCATTACCAATAACAATTCTTCTCTTACATAGAATTTTGCTATGGTAACTTGATATTTGATTATGTACAGTCAGCGTCACCGACTGGTATCCCCCTCGTAAGAGGCTCGCAGGAACAAACTGCCTATTAGGGGAGTTACTAGTTGGTGACACTGACCGTACACGTAGTAGGTAACATAACCTAACGACCGTTCTTCAAAGTAAGGATAATACAAAATAAGTCTCGAGTCTTGGTGTTGCTATCCTACATTATTTTTAACTATTGATTGGTGTTTGGCACATAATATGTACCTGTTCTTACTAAGGGTGGTTCCATTCTCTATTGGTTCAAAATGTTGCCATACTACTGTGCTTTAACTGGTCATGCAATACTTTTTTGTTCTAATATGGTTACCTGTTTTTTGATCTAGAATGCTTGGTAACTAGTTGTATCGAGAATACTTTATGGAACACAGTATTGATTTTAAATACCTATGCTGATTTCACTATAGTTTTGAGTGTGCAGTAGACTAGACTAGGATGTGGTTTTGGATGAAAGGGAGTGATAAGCGAGAGGTGTACAACAAAGGATATCACTGTACCTTCATTCGGCCGCTGGCTATCGCCGAACACCCAAACATCAGCATGAGAAGCCATCGTACCGTGCTTGACATCTACTAACCATTGTGAAGATTATTGAAATCATTTCCAATTTTGCAAAATACGAGTAAAAGTAATGAATCTTCACAATTAGTACCTACTCGTATTAGGGTTTGGATCGAGATAATCTGTGGTACCTACTCGCATGCGACGATCGCGGTGCGCGATGCGGCGGGCGGGGTGCTGTCTGCATTACTTATCGAAGTGAAAAGACAACAAAATAGGTAACCACGTCAGAATAACCAGCTCCGTAGAAACGGCACATCTACCACATTTTTATAAGATTAAATGTATAGTTGCGCAGCCACTACACGTTGGCTTTATGACGCTGGGCTACTTTCCATTAGTTATATTTTATGTTTTCCTGAGATCGTTTGTAAAGCAGTGTGAATGACATGGTTTTGTTTGAAGGAACGTCTTCTCCCGCCTTGTAGATGGTTCTAAGGTCCAGTTACCGATATATGGTGGGCATGGGGTTGGAGTCGACGCTGACGCTGTCGGGCAGCCCCAGCGGCGTGTGCGGAGTGCACCGGCTGATGGTAGACTCGCTGCGGGACATCTGCGAGCCTTCCTTGCCGCCTTCCACGTCCACCCCCCTGCCTTGCATCTCTTGTCTTCTCATTCCGCTCCTACGCTATCACTGGTTCTTAACTTTCTATCATCTTAACTGTAACGAAACGTTCACACGGCTCTCGAGCGACCCGCGAACACTCCGCACTGGGTAGGTAGGTACACAAGGGCTATCACACACTCAAGGATAGAAGGGAAATAGAGGAGCATGCATGTCCTATCGCTAACAGCTAGCTCGCTAGTGGGGTATCGCGATATCGAGTATTACACGACGAAAATAACCATCTAAGCATTGAAACTATAGGTCACGATGGACACCAATATATAAACACTAACTCTAGTGGTAATGTAAGTCGAACGTCATCAAGTGGAGAGGGGAGGAGGAAAGTGCTGTTCGTCGGGACGTGAAGGCACTCACCGGGACCGCTGAAGGTATTACGCACTGATCTTACAAGCTGTTGCGATGCGGAAAAATAGAACAAACTAGTGGGCGGCTTACTGCGGGCTGCGGCTGGGCGAGGGTGGAAGAGGGTTACCGGCGGCGCGGGGGAAACGGAATGCGGAGCGGGGGGGTTACCATGCGCGCGCAGCCTCTGACAACCTGCGCGCCAGAGCTGCGCATAACAACCACCCCTCGCCACCCCTAGTGCCCAAAATGACCAATATTTAGTTCCTAATTTGGGAACCCTATGATTTCTTGCCTTTTTGGTAAAGCTCAAGTAAACATTATGTGAGATGTATCTATTAATTATAAGTACCTATCTAATTAAAAAAAAAATTAATTAGTCAGGTACTCACATATTTACTTACGTCCCAATATGAAATAAGGCGACAATAAATACTTAATACAACAAATAAATGTTTTATTTATTTGCACTAAATCGATAAGTCTGATACTACGAGTATTAAAAGCTAGTTCTAGACACGCATGTCTGTTATTGCTTGTCGAAAGTCGACGGGCGGTAATAAATCACTTCGCAAGCTCATACCGGCCACAGTGCAGCAACAGGTGGCACCGAGCAATGTGCTCCACCTGCCGGCCGCGCCGATCGCGAACAACCTAATTTATTCTTACTAATTAATATTTAAATATTATTTTCTCTTTCGATTATTCATGAGTGTAATCAAGTAAATATTTTACTACCCTGGACATGAGGGCGCTCTCGGGAGATATATGCATCTTTTCAACGAATTTTGATTTTTTATACATATTTCAATTCAATTCAATTTATTCATCGAAATAATTCTTATTATGAGAGAAAAAAGTATATTTTCTTTCTTTCGATTATTCGTAAGTGTAATGAAATAAATATTTTATTACCTGAGAGCGCTCTCGGGAGATATAATATGCATCTTTTCAACGAATTTTGATTTTTTTATACATACTGGAATAAGTAAGATCTGAGGGAATGTCTACCGCACCTTGGGGATACAGTCGTGAACCTGTTTACGTTTTTTTTTTTCAATTTAATTCAATTTATTCATTTAAATAATTCTTATTATGAGAGAAAAAATATATTTTCTTTCTTTCGATTATTCGTGAGTGTAATGAAATACTTAAATATTTTATTACCCTGGACATGAGGGCACTCTCGGGAGATCTATGCATCTTTGTGGGCTGACATCGCTGGCTGATGCGCGCCATGCACGGCCTTCCGGATTGCATCCTGGTGTATCGCAGCCTCTGACGCTGTCCATTGACTCATCTGTTGAATATTAATCATTAAATTTTAATATTCGGTTTAAAAAGTTATCTTGTTCACCTTACCTTTGCATGAGCCCAGTCTTGAAAGATTAATAAATATTCCATCACCATCGATACTTTGACTCGAATATGGTTTGGTAAGTTGAGCGCTGCAAGCCTTTTTGAGAACACTCTGTTTAACAAAAAAAATTTTTCTCAGATAGTTTATTTTTATACTTACTACTCGTAGTATAAAAGATCATTGTTACTTGTCTAGGTTTTGTTTTTTTATTAAAAAACTAGAAGCAACATGGGATGTGCTACTTTATAATTAATCAATTAATCACTTTTACTTTACTTATCTGATCACTGTATACTTTTAAAAGCCTATAAAAATCTAAGCATCGTCATGTCATCGAAAACTATTAGGGCCCTCGCCAACGGCGACTTGTTGTAGGGATGCAGTAGCGATGTTGTCGCGCGTTTGCATCGATACAAAAAGTCGCCGTGGCGCGTGGGCGATAATAATGTTTCTAACTAGATGGTAACACGCAAGATTGATATTTAGGTAGTTTTATTGATATTATTATCCTCTTTTGTCCGCCCGCTCAATCCGTATTTCTAAGAAATTATAATTATACAGGGATCTTTTCTAACTGGCTGTAGTCAAGCTTTCAGATGAGTCTGGACTATCATAGAGAGCGTACCTATTTATTCAAAATTCAAATCTTTACAGTTAAATAATATAATATTAGAATGTGAACTGTGTCAATTGTGACCGAACAATGCTTGAATGAACGATGTATACAAGACTACGAGACCAATAACCCGGGCGGAGAGCTATATTTGCGTCAAAATGAGGTGCAAACTAACAGAAGTTTTGAAACGAGAGGAAGAAGGTAAGAAATATACTATCACATAAATAAATAAATAATTTGTTCATAAACTTGATTACAAAAAAATTACACATTCTAGGTCATTTTTATAAACACAATAGATATATAACATAGGAGCCTGAACGATGTAGTCCTGTGTTTCAGGAGAAAAGAACACAAAAATATGAAGCGCTTGTGGTCATGCTTGCTTAGTCGTTCTTGATAGATCGTCGGAGTTAAGCAACGTTCTAAACAGTCCGTAAGTGGATGGGTGACCGCCAGCGGCATTTTCATCTGAGCGCTTCCGTGGTTCGCCGGCTATTTAAGTCGTTCGACAGAGGCCTTAAGGTTACCTTAAAACTCCGTCACTAGAATTGGCCACTGACTCATTCGAACTTACTTACTTCCCAGTTGAACTTATTTTCTTTTAGGCACGAATAATGGAATGATGTGAAATCAGCGTAATAGCGTAAACAAATTAACTCACAACTTTATCTCACCAAGTTCTAACAAAGCTACAATTTAAGATAAAAAGGCCCGCCCTATTCAACTTATCAAATCCACTAAGGGATTTGTTTGACTTTTTATTCCACTCTAATCCACTACCACGGTGGATCTTCACACGACACTGAAAATTTAATTGTTTTCTGTCTTTATTATTAGTCATTAAAAAGTACATTTTGTAAAAGTAATGTAATAGTAGGTACTATTATCCTGGTTAGATCAATCTGGCCGGATTGAAAACGAAGCCGGTTTGCAGTCCCTAAGTGTGAAGTTAATTAAAATAAACAGCTAATATAATTATCCATAGTGAATCTATAAAGACGATTCAAGAGGTAGGTACCTATAGGTGTGAAAAGCAGCGTTGCATTTATGTCCGAGACCGGTGAATGTGACCTTCGGGCTCGATCGACCGACCACCCCCTCCTCTCCCCACCCCCTTATGATGCAACTCAACAACACCTACTGAGAGGGATGGGATGAGTTATTTGTAAATAGGTTGATCTCATCAAATACGGGTAGGTACACATGCTGGTTTGATCTCTGTCACCGAAAATAACGGACTATCTTGACCGGGTTGATAAAAGACTGCAGAGTTGACACAGTGCTTTCGGTAGAACTTTTACGAGTAGAAAATTACTTGTATGACAGCAAAAAAATATGTAATGTAAAAATATAGATAAATCAGTTTTTTCTCAAGACACTCGGAATGACAAACAAAACGAGAGACTTCCTATTACTTCAAATGGTCAATTGTAGGTAGGTACTAAGTATTGTGCGCAGCCAACCAAAGCTCCTGAAATCGATAGGTACTTACCTACGAGTAAACATCCAGGTCCACAGTAAAGGGAACAAAAAATCTAGTGCTCTGACTAACGTAATATTTATTTTAAATAAAAATTTTTAAAAAAAAAATTGAACCGACTTTACAGAACACAAACAGAAGAACCTTCTACACACTAAAAAGAGAAAAATAAGAATATAATTTGAAGTCGGTGCCAAGTGAATACGATAAGGTACCTATAAAAAAAAGAAATCGAGCGATAGCGTACCAGGATACAATTTTGCACCCAAGTTCTTTTGAATTTCTTAGATGTAAATGAATAGTTGGCACCGACTTCAAATTATATTCTTACTAGCTGCGCTCCCGCGGTGTGACCCGCGGTCCCTCGGGATTTTTTAATTTTTTCGGGATAAAAGGTAGCCTATGTCCTTTCCTGGGATACAACCTTTAACTAAGCCAACTTTCAGCTTGTGTTCTGTAAAGTCGGTTCAATTTTTTTTTCAAAAATTTTTTTTTTTCACTTTTTAGTGTAAGTAAATAAATACTGTGTAAATAAAAGTGTATGTGTAAATAATATAGTAAGCTACGAGTACATTAAGACTTTGCTTATCGTAGCTTGAGTAGGAAAGGATAAGAGAAGTCATGGGCAGACCTACTAAAGGACACACCGGAGTTCAGCAAGGGGGAAAACTATCAATCCATAAGGAAAAGAAAATATTTTGGACTACCTCGGGTGTAATACCCTTTCAAACTATTTAATGTTTGACTCAGATTGTGAGTCAGGGTGTGTTGTGTAGTGAAAATGAGGTTTTTTGTTAGAAAAAACGGGAAAACTGTCAATCCCTCAGGAAAATAAAATATATGGAGCCACCATGAGAGTATACCTCTTTCTAACAAAAAAAATTTTGGAAATCGGTCCACAACTGACGGAAATATCGGTGAACATACATAAAAAAAAACATACATACAGCCGAACATATAACCTCCTCCTTTTTTTGAAGTCGGTTAAAAACATTAAAAAGTAGATACCTACTTTAAAAGCACTCATAAGTTAAAATTTTATAAAACAAAACATTGATACCTTGAAAACTCAAGTCAATGCTTTGGCTGCGCGCAAGGGCAATTAGTGTGGGAGCTTACTGCAGAAATATTTTATAGGATGGGGAAGGGAGGCTTTGCATCAATGAAGAGGTCTATGCAATGCCCAGCCGTGGGATGAAAGGAAGGCTATAGGAGTTGATCAAAAATAAAGCCACAAAGAGTTGGTTATCCAGTAGAATTACCTACTAAAGGATGGGTAAAAACAGAGTGCTCGTTTTTTTTCGCTCGTCTAGAGTAGAGTAGGTAGAGAGAGAAACAAAAAATCAAAAGCGAGTGTACCAAGTTTAAATGGTTGTTGCAATTGCGACTAGTTATGTACCTAGCCTTCACAAAAGCGAGAGTCTCTAAGCGAATGTTCCAACAGTGCAAAATTGTTTATTTCTTTGATATGTACAGATTTTGTCACTGTGGCAAACTATTGAAGAGAGTTCTAGATGGTATAGATGTCGACGCGGAGCGCAGCTAGTCTAGTCTAGCTATTGTAGGTAGGTACCTACATTTTTCAAGCAGAAAAATGATCGATGGCCAGTCATTTCCTCGTTGGCGGTGGGGCAGTGCTTTACTTATAGATGAGGCTTGAATCGATATCGATTTAAAACCTGCCCTTGTTTTCATAATGTTACTGCAAAAGTCTGAATAAGTAGCAGAAAAATCTTAGGCTCGACATAGTTATGTTGGTAAAAGAAAAATCTTATTTTTTAGATCAATCCGGTTTAGGGACTTTTTCTCGATACAGACCTAGAGATAATGATTTGCACCGATTCCGTTCTCAGGAGTTGTTTATTAACCTATGTTAGGAAAAAGTCACAGAGAAAACGGGGTAGGTACACATAGGTACATCGATTTGAAAGTTTGATAGGTCCATCAAACTTTCACCATTGGCAAAGACAATATAATACACTAGATACCCATTGGTAAAAAGAAAGAAAGCAAGATCTAATTTAAAATTTAATTTTATGGTAGAAGGTTCAATCAAAGTGATCCCAGCAGCGGTCCTACTGAATAAATGCTTTTTGACTTTGACTTTGAATCTTGCTTTCCTTCTTTTTACTAATGGTCATTCTAACTTATCCTTAAATTTTGTTGTACAAATTATTATTGCTCTTACGTACTAAAAGATTCAAAGAAATCTACTTATTTATACAAAATCAAAAGCCAACTCGAACTTTTGTAATTTATAATTTGACTTTGAAAACGAAACGCGACTCGTGTGTCACGTGTACCTAGGTACACCACGTAACAATAACAACACCCATTTTAAAAAGGTAACTGAGCTTTTTTAAATAGGTAAAGGATTGTGAGAAAAGAAGCAGAATTGACGACCTCTGTGGCGCAGTGGGTGAAAGCCCGCTTGGGACGCAGAAGGTTGCGGGTTCGATCCCCGCCGCGGGATAAATGTTTGTATGATCTGCAAATATTTATCTCAGGTCTGCGTGTTTCTATGTATAATATGTATGTATGTATTTACAAAAAAAAGTATATAAGTAGTAGGTACGTATCAGTTATCTGACTTGGCTTTGTTTAGTTTGAGGTTAAATGACGCTGTTTGAAATGTCCAGCATTATTTACTTAATTCATAGTAGTAGCTTAGTTTCTGTAAATAAAATTATACTCTGTAAAAAAAAACATAGTTGTAGCAAAAATTTACCTACTTTCAACGTTGCTAGCAAATCTTACCTACACGTGGCAAAAGATTCAGATATAGGTACTAATTTGTTTTGACCTATAAATTATTGTGATGCGAGAAATCTATTAAATAGTTTTTTTAAGAAGTTGGAAACGTCGGCTTACAATAAAAAGCGTATAGGTAGGAAGATATTTTTCTTAACCTCCCTAAATAATGTTTTATTCCCAGATAAAAATCGTCGTTTCCTTTGGGACTTTTATAACAACACACCGCACATCTTAATTAGAGCTGCAGTGGATGCGATAACCGAGGTAAGTTTTTAGATAGCTGATGACAAACAGTACACAGCACAAGCTACGGTTAGAGGGTGGGGAGGTAGAATACGTCGATGACTACTTGTACCTAGGTCAACTTGTGTCTTTCCAAAGCAGACAAGATCTTGAAATCGCAAGACGTGTAGAGAATGCTTGGAAGGCATACTGGGCCATGAAACAACTGATGAAAGGTACGCTTCCACTTTCACTAAAAAGGAAGCTCATGGACGTATGTATTCTCCCTATCCTCACCTATGGCGCACAGACCTGGTCTCTGACTGATCAACAAAAGTCCAAACTCGGGGTTTGCCAGCGGGCGATGGAGCGCAGTATGTTAGGAGTCAAACTTACCGACCGCGTTCGTAACAGTATACTGCGCTCCAAAACGCAAATCGCAGACGTCGGACAGCAAACAGGTAGATTGAAATGGGATTGGGCAGGCCACGTCAGCCGCATGTCGGATGCGTTGTGGGCGAAAACCACTACAGAGTGGACGCCTCTGAACGGAAAACGACCTCGTGGTAGACCACGCCGCAGATGGAGAGATGAGTTGGATGCCTACATTAAGGAGTGGTCCACAATAGCCCAGAACAGGGATGAGTGGAGAGAGGGAAGGGAGGCCTTTGCCCTGCAGTGGGACACTACAGGCTCCTAATAATAATAATTGCACGTGTCGTGTACTCATATTTTTACAATCAACCTCCATCCAGATTCGATTTATAGGTACTTACGTTTAATAACTACTGAGTCCTTTTTCTCGTGTTTTTTTTCCCAAGAAAAAAAACAGTTTTTCATGTTCAGTAAATGTTTTCGTTTGTTACAGTTTAAATCATCCTGGAGTGGGAACATTCCCGGAATAATAGATGAACCTATAACTCTACTGGAAAGCTTCCCAGAGCTTAGGTTGCCAAAATTGCCAATACTATGCGTACCGAACGTCGCACCAGGAGGAAATCCAGTTAATCTTCCTATGATCCTTCCTGGAGCAGGAAATACTCCAATCTCAAAATATACATCTAATAAGGTACTATACCTACGTAAATAATGATTTTTTCAAAGAAAAACTACAGTTTTTGAAAAAAGCATTGTACGTCACTACACATCGTCGTTTGTATTTTTCATAATGATCTATAGGAAGCCTTTATTCATTAGGTAGGTATTTACTGAATCTACTTATTTGCTAGAAAAAAAAGAGTGGCACTCCCGGGAGTGCCAACAGAAGTTAAAACTTGAACAACCTAGTGTATTTTTTGAATCGTCAGGAAATCGAAATATATCTAAACTGATAATAATGACAGCACGTCGCTACGGGATAGATGTGAAACTGCTTCTCTACGCGATACAGAAGACATTCATCTTTAAACTTGTTTTTTTGAACTGTTTGAAGGTACCTAAGTGCCTCTAAAACACTATGTAATTCGAATCCGATGTTTGGATGATTTTTAGAACTGCTAAAAAACAGCTAAAGATTTCTATTTTTGTAAAGGTAGCTTGTACCTACCCTGGATTAACATAAAGGTTATGTTTGATACCTAAAATAATATTTTAATTATTGATACTTTTTAAAACATAATATTTGAATGAATTAGTACCTACATTGCATCAAAAATCTGAACGAAAACTTGTTCATGCCTTATTTTGTAGGACCTACCCATTTTCTTCGAAATCAGAACCAATCATCACCACCACTAAACTTTTTTTATGCATATTTATTCCCCCCCTTTTATTTATAAAATGAGCTTTTAAAAATTTAAAAACATTGCCGTAAAAGTTTACCGAGTACAGAACTAGATGGAACTGCTGGTAGATTAGATCGCGTTATATCGTTACGTTTTGCTGTTTTGACAGGCCTTTCCGCGCGGCTCCATAATATATCAATTCATAAGACTTAAATATTCAATAGCCATTTTCGTATCCTGAGATTGATTATTGGTTGATCTCTATTGGGATGACAGACAATTTGATTGCAAGATTACGAGTATGTAGTAAGCCGGTGGGTGTTCCAATCTAACAGGAAATCGATAAAAAAACAGGTCACGTGACTCGCGACGCGAATCCAGAGTTTTTTACTCATTCCAAAACTGCCAAACACGCCTAAAGAAGGTTTCACTTGTTATGTAACTCTGTTGTATATGATGTGGAGAAAATAAAACTTTATTATTCTTATTCACTGCAAAAATATATTTTTGATGATGCCTATAGTTTTTTAGGTGCGAAAATTACTTAATAAATACATATAGAATCTAAATAATAAATAAGCTGATGTCTACCTACGCACAGAGTAAGAAAATAGCTATCACGTAGGTGTATTTTATTTAGGGAGAATATTTACCCGATAAGGCCTGCTGGTATCAGGTATAGACGGTCTGCTATGCCGCCATCTTGTTGCCTGACGCTGCAGATCACATAGTCGGTGGTGTGACCACGAGGTGTTCATGCCTCGTAGCTCTTCAACTGCTTCTGCAATCTTTTGATTCTGATTATATATATTATATATTTATTAAAACAGGCTGCTTTTCATTAAAGACATGCAATCAGATTATCGGGACTATTTCTTTAAATCCGTGATCGGGACATTACCTAAGTAGGTAGGTACCTAGAATTCAAAGTGATCCCAGCGGTCCTACTGAATAAATGCTTTTTGACTTTGACTTTGACTATTTATTGAACTAGGTAGGTACCTACGCACACCACTTCTAGTTTACACCCGAGTATGGTGGCATGGTATGTCGACTCGGATACTGCACATAGAGACAATGGCTCTAATTTAATTAGTAGGTATTTCATCTTGATCTGAGTCGACATGCCGAGTGCCGACACCACTTTTATCATCTGCCGTTTGTTATTTTCTGAAATCAGGACACAAACATTATTGTACAGGAATTCTTGTAAAATTCCGCTCGCAATTCATTTCTATAAGAAGGTAGCAATAAGCCTTACGTGGAAATGGAGAAGGGAGAAGCTCTACCTAATTAGGTTAGGTAGGTACCTACTTACTTTATAAAATAATTTATCTTAGTTCCTTCCAAGAAGCTTGTAATATCTTAGGTACTGTACTTCATTGTAAGGTAAGGTGGGGTAAGACTACCAGCTGAGGAAGACTACACTTACAAATATCTCGAAAAGTACCCTGTGATACCCCCCCCCCCCCCCTGGGACCGGACCTGCACCGGTAGTACCTCGGTACCTACCTACCTAGGAACAAATAAAAGTGTTACGTGGGTAGGTACCTCTCTCTTTTGTTCCTCTTCTGCTTCTATGGCTCGTTGATGCAAAAGCTCTATGTCGAGCTGAGCCACTTCTTCGGCTTCGCGCGCTTGACATTCTTTTTCCTAAAAAAAAGGATTTATTATTTAGATTACCTACCTACTCTGTCTAAGCACAAAACGAGTAAATCAACATAGAGCAAGCTACAACATAAAATTTTTCGGGAAACAACAAATTATAGGCTATCCCAGGGCATAGGTGTTTCATATTATGCACATGCATTTGTGCATAGGAAACACAGTAGGTACTACCTAGACCAGGTATATGTATAATAGTAGTAGTACCTACTAGGTAACCTAGTAACTAGGTAGGTATAGCAGTGCTAGTCAGCTCAGCTCTGACCAAACCCATGTCTCTATGTGCGGGTTACCACATGAAGTTTACCTTTCGTTTAGAGTTTGTGTTTTATTCCTTCACAACATTCTTTATTTGATTTTTTTAAGTAAGTATTTATTTATTTGCACAAAAACACAGATGGACATCCAAGTCGTCCAAATGTTATAAATAGTAATCAACTTAAAATTATACAAAACTAGCTGGTACCCGCGACTTCGTCAGCAAAATAACATACTTAATAAAAACAGAACTGAAAACTGCTGTTCAGAAGATTCTCTTCTGATACTTTTATTAATAAAAATGCAATAATAGCGCCATCTCGACCTCAGCCATAGGACAGCAACGCCAGCTAGTGGCTTTCAACTGGAACTTCACTATAATGGATCGCGTCCACTAGGCGGACGGGTCGCATCGCAAAAATCCGCCTCCTATACATTTTGTATGAAACTGCGTCCACTGCAGGCGGGGCGGGCCGGGCCGCATCGGAATCCGTCGGCGGATCGCTCGGCGAGCGTATTTTTCCGCCGATGCGGCCCGGTCCGCCCCGCCCCGCCTCTAGTGGACGCAATGCGCGCCGCATTTTTTGTAGATCGTTGCTGCGAGCGGACGTATTTATTGAGGGAAAAACCGTAAAATGAACGAAAAACTACTAATATCTTTAATGCAACAATATTCTGAACTTTATGATAGGTACTGGAAATAGAAAATATCACGATGATATATGATTATGATGATGCGTTGAGGAGAAATAAGATTTGGACTGAAATTTTCTTGCATATGGTGCACCCTGACTTTATGTTTGTGACGTTTATTATTTTTTTGCTCCTCATCCAACAACATAAATAAAAATAACTTCATTAGAACCATCCATCGTCACATACAACCGCTTGCTAGCTTGTCTTACGTAGGACTGGCTGTAAAAATCCGCCGATGCGGCCCGGCCCGCCTCGTATAGTGGACGCAGTACGCAAAAATGCTCGCCGATGCGGCCCGGCCCGACCCGTCTCCAATGGACGCCTAGCTTAAGTCCCCATACAAACTTTCAACCCTTATTTCACGCCCTCCATGATTTTTTTTTTAAAGTAGCCTATGCTTGTCACTGGGACATAATCCTTACCCATGTCATATTTCAGCATAATCTGTTATTGTATTACGAAACAATGAGCTGACGAAGTCGCGCCCGGGTCCACTAGTAAAATTTAAGGTAAGTAGGTAGGTAGGAAGATACCTACCTTTTGAACTTGACGCTCATGTTCAATTTTCTGCTGCTCCAACTCCTCCTCAGGTATTGGAGGTGTTTCATCGCCACTGGAGGTGTGCTTGCCTCCTGTTCAAGAATTAAGAATTAGGTCAATATTATAATACTAGTGGACACAAACATTATGTCCGTGATGTTGTAGACAGGTAGGTACACAATTTCAATGAACTTTTTTTTAGGTAGGTAGGTACTCAACTACCTAGGTAGGTAGGTAACTATCTACCTAGGTAGGTAGGTAACTATCTAACTTATTAAAAAACTCAATTGATATGGGGACGGACACGGATGTCTGTGATTGGGGATTTGAAACAGAATTTATTTCATTCTTTGAAGACTTCTTTGACGATGTTAGAATTGGGATGTTGCCTCAATCTAAAAACAGCACTGTAGGTACCTACCTACTACAGTTACCTTACTCATCTACCTATATCATTGATTTCGTGGTCCTTACCAGTAGGCGGTTGATATGAAATCCAAAACTGATGAGCCAGCTTTACACAGAAAAACAATGTTGTTTACACAATCGCTAGTTTTAAGAGATGATAGCGACACGCTTCACGTTACTGTGGAGTTTAGTCATGGACGTTCGGTCCATGGAAGCAAACTAACTAAAGTTATCTTTGGCTCGATTGGCAATGCTCCAAAATCCAAAACTCTTTCTCCTTAGCATTACTGGAATTGCAAAGGTCGACGTTAATATATCTATGCGTTAGACCTACCTTCTTACTTATTAGTCTATTGATTCAATGACACTAGGTATTTTTAATTAGCTAATTTTCTGCCCTTTACTCCAATTTTACCAAGTCCTGAATCGGTGTTTTGTAAAAATTTTAAAACAAGCAAACACAAAGACGCAGGCACAGACACTATCAACCGTTTACTTACCGTATTTTTCACTTAGGAACGTATCCCTAACACCTGACACTTAGAACTTTTGTGTTTTACGCTGTACAACATAGATTTATTTTTTTAGTACCTATGGTACCTACTTTGGTACAGCTGAGCTGTACAACAATGAACAAGGAAAGAGCCTTGTCACAGAACCTACAAAAGATAGATTAAAATAAACGAAAGACGATATTTTTATTATAATTAATGAAGTACCTACCTAGTCTATCTTAGACGGTAGTACCTACCTAGGTAGGTAGGTAGTCTAGGTAGGACCTATCTACCGCATTGAGCTACGGAGGCGGATACCTATCTACTATTCATATGTACCTATCCAATGATATTTTAAAGCAGTTACTTAGATCATGTCTGAGATTTCTTTGCGTTTGACTCTCACCCTCAGTTTCACTTCGACCCTCATCGATCTATCTTAGCACTCAAATAAAACAAACAATCAAAACAACCTCAGAAACTATTGTTGAATGAAAAAAAAAAACACGAATTCAATCCGATGATTCAATCGAATGAACTCGAGTCAAAGAATCGATTTAATCTGTTTTAGTCTGTGGTAGGTAACCAAGCATCTTTCAAGATCTTTCAAATCGAGCTTTCATTCAATATCTATCATTCAAATCATCGCGAAAAAAAAAACAGAAGTGTCTAGTCTACGGTTGACGCCTTGACGCTCAGAAATTGATTGAATTTATTTTTGCAGTTTCTTGATTGTAATAATCCGAATTAGTGATTTTGTCTAATCCAACTAGATGTACTTATTTACCAATGCATTTTTCTAGAATCCATTTTGTTTCTCGCTCCTATGGACGAAAAATCGTTAAATGCGTCTTTTACCATATTCCATGCGCGTGAAGAAGTGTCAGAATAGAAAAGAACAGATTGTAGATTAGCGCTGTTTTGACAATGTAATGCTCGTAAATGGGCAAGAAATGTTGGTGCAAGAGTGTGATAAACTGTAGCAGAGTGGTTCCGATGTGATGATACGAACAGAAGTGCAGTAAAATTTATAAGACGAGTGGCCGCGGGCTTGTCAGTGACAGCCGGCAGGCTTGTCGTTAATTCGTAAGATCGGCGCATTACAAAATGAACAGTCGTAGCAGTGTAAATGAATCGAATTTGGTTAATTTTTCGCCCGATCTAGCATCTTTAAACGCTTTAGACAAAGAACCATTACTTAGTTTTCCGTTCGATCACATATACGCATGCCATTCGCAAAGTTCCGACTGCGGGCAGTCACTAACGTTGGACAAAAATGTGGAGATATCAACTCACTGCCTTGTGCAACCAGATAAAACTATCCAGGAGAAGGATGCCGAAATCCTTTCCCTGAAGACGCAAAATAAGAAGTTGAAAGAACTCCTTGTTTACCATCTGGATTTGATTCAACAACAAAATGATGTGATAACAAACAGAGAGAAATCATTGCATACAGCACATGAAGATACTAGTGTGAGTTTTCTGCTGTTATTAGTTTCGAAATAATACATGTAAAATTATGTACTTTTTAGATCTGTGGTTAGTTTATTTGATTTGTAACTTGAAAATATGGGCTGTTTCTGTGCAATACTAGGGTTCTATTCACTATTACTACTACTACTACTACTATTACTACTATTACTACTAGGTACTACTATTCACCATTTGCTGGGAAAAACCGAGTTCTTGTGGTTTTTGCTTTTCCTTTGTTCAATATGACATCCTGTATGCATTAAGCGCTACTAAACCTAAATATAGATGTATAAATTTGTTATTACTGACTACTAAGTATAATACAGACGAGCATCATGGCATTCCTTATAAACCGAGCCCTACCAAATATTAAAGATTCTATTTATTATTTATATTACATTAAGGAGTGGTCTACAAATAGCCCAGAACAGGGATGAGTGGAGAGAGGGAAGGGAGACCTTTGCCCTGGAGTGGGACACTACAGGCTCCTAATAATAATAAATAATAATATTTATTATTTACATGCAAATATATGGCCAATGCGATGCAATTTAGCGATTTGTGTGATTATAACATTAGCGATGTGTTACTATAGACATTTTACCTCATTGCTTGGCTTGCATGTTGTCAGTTTAGTAAGGTGATTTCATATAATCCTTCAGCTGTAAGTAGTTCTCATTGAAAATCAAAATTGGGAGATTAAAATATCTGTAATTAAAATACTAAAGCAAAATAAAACTGTTAAAAAAAAATTTAGTTAAAATGTTTTTGATATGATAATAAAATAATTATTTTCTTGTTGGAATCAACTGTGGTTTCGATTAGGTTTAGCTTGTAATAATATTATTATAGGATTAACTTATTATCATAAGTATATTTTTTGACAAGTAGCACATGAGAATAATGTTTAACAAAACTTTTGATGGTTATTATTGTGATATCTTTGCATTGTTATGTTATGTTTGGATCAAATTATTTAGACCACACTATTATTTGCAAAGCAATGCATTCTCACTTTCTCAGTAAGATACATTATCTGTTGATACAGCCATTTTTAATTATAGTGCCTAGCATTTCTTTTTGTTTATAATACCATTTTGGAGATGGGTTGAACCAAACAGTAAAGTCAAAAGTCAAAGTCAAAAAGCATTTATTCAGTAGGATTACTTTGAAACTAGTGTTGGTTGACTTACACAAAAAAAAAACAACTAAAGCTAAGCATATCTGATATGATTACAATTCTACTGCGTCAGTTGCGCGTTAGCTCAGTTGGTTAGAGCGATGCCACGGATCGGCAAGGTCGTGGGTTCAAATCCCGCATTGGTGCAAATTTTTGGGATACATTTAAAAATCTTTAAATATCCCTAAGTGTGCGGTTAACACAATAAAAATATAATCCTTATCAATTAATAAGAGTGCCATCTCTTGTCTATTTTTCCGAACTATAGTTTGGATAGAGTGGAAAGATGACTGCAATGTGTCTCCATAGATGTCGCTCACAGCGCAATGCTGTATAGTATGTACTCCCAATAAATTTCAACTCATGCGTAGATGCCCGTTAGCTCAGTTGGTTAGAGCGATGCCACGGATCGGCAAGGTCGTGGGTTCAAATCCCGTATGGGTGCTAATTTTTGGGATACATTTAAAAATCTTTAAATATCCCTAAGTGTGCGGTTAACACTATAAAAATATAATCCTTACAATTCTACTCTTTGAGACTTTAAGTCTTTGTAATATTTGCAACATTACAAAATTTTAAAACAGGACTAAAATGTGATGTATGATGAAGTAGCCGATGCTACCAAGTTTTATGGCCCGTTTCTCAAACGCTTTTCAAATTGACAAGCCTGGCCTTATCGGTTGAATGACAGATTTAAGCAATGATTAGTTAATTAAATTGTTGGTCAAGGCTATTAAAGCATGTTAGTCAGCAGTCTTGCTCCAAATATGTTGATTCCAAAAACCATTTTTTTTATGTAATTCATTTTTAGGGTTCCAAAGGGTAAAACAGGAACCCTATTACTAAGACTTCGCTGTCTGTCTGTCTATCTCTCATGAACCGTGATAGTTAGACAGTGGAAATTTTCACAGATGGTGTATTTCTGTTACATACTATAACTATAACATAACGTTGCTACATGCTATAACAACAAATACAAAAAATCTGAATAAAATAAATATTTAAGGGGGCACCCATACAACAAACGTGATTTTTTTGACGTTTTTATAATAATGGTATGGAACCCTTCGTGCGCGAGTCCGACTCTCATTTGGGCGGTTTTTTGGTTTCTAGGAGCATTGAGTTAATAATGTATTCATAATAAAAGTAGAAAACATTATGATTATGGTTATTGAACTAAGTAACGAAATTAATTATTGTGATGAATTTTCAATTCATAAGTAATAATAAGTATTTTTTAGTTAATTTTTTACCCATGTTTAATTGAACTATTATGCATACCCTGTGTATTTTGTGAGCTAAATGTTAACCTCTAGAACTTTAAGTAAGGTTTTTCCATTATCCAGGTGCAAGAAACTGTAGAGAAACCGACTGTTAAGCACCAGACGTTGGCTCAGAGGCACCTGAACCTGCCGCCCCTGTTCCATGTGCCTGCCACTTGCACTGTCACTTCCGCTAGCCCCAGCCAGGGTGACACTGCTCCGATACGGCCGGTAATTAAACATTACTTTTAAAAGGAATGAAAACCATTATTGGACATCTTCCTAAACAACATTGGATCTGCACATTAGCTAGCATTAGCGATTCAAACTTAGCGAAACGTACGACTAAGCTACATCAAAAACCTTCGCTTTAGAAGATAATGTTGAGAAATTCGCTTGCGTGTTACACCTATGGTTGATGCTGCCGCTGACTCTTTTAAATTGTACATATTATAATAGATAGGTACGTGTCGGTACTTATTTAGAATTAATGAATAAGCAAATATTACACTTTTACTCGTTTTTCTTACGCAAGAAACGAATGATTCTATTGGTTTCGCAGATGCTGTTCAGCTCGTTCAGTGAAATACTGGGGTCTGAGTCGAATCTCTATAGCAGTGACAGGCCAAAGCCGTTTGGACATGACCCGTTTGATCTGGGCAGACCTTCTGAAGCACGTACGTTTTGTTCTCATATTCTGAGACTATACATTATTCTACTAATATTATTATTTCCTTGGCTTAGCTTCTTAGCGATAAGGCCGCCCATTGTACATTTTTATCTGGTTTTTCTTTTGTTTTTGTTTGTTTTAATTTTATTAATGGTGCGCAATAAATAATTTTCATTCATTTATTCATATTCCCAAAAACAAACTTGTACTGGCATAGTGCTCCTAAATGGACAGAAAAACTCATTGGTGCACGACCGTACGATCGGAAGAGACGGCTGCTTCTATCAAACCGCCAGTGCTATTATTATACACCCAGTTAGTAAGTTCATATGAGTCAGTGGCCAACTCTGGTGACGATGTTTTTAGGCCGCTTTAAAGCCTCCGACATGGCTTAACGACTTAAATAGCCGGGACTGACATTTACACCCAGTAATATGTATTAGGTAATGTTTCAGTTCCAGAAATGCCGGAGTACATGCCAACCGATTTGCCGTCGATCCTCGACAACTCTCTGACGTCATTGAACCCCGACTTCAACATGATTGAGCGTGTACCCGAACGCGCGCCGGAGCGGACACCTTGTCTGCCACCTGTGAAGAAGGAGACAACTTCCCCCGAACCAAACCGGGGTCCAACCTACACAATCACTACGAATAGGTAATTTGTACTTATTACCCCAGTCTAAACAAACAGGATATGCATGACTGTTCTGAATAAATAAATAATTTGACTACCCCAAAGGTGCAGTAGACAGTAATTAATCTTGTTACTACCTGTCTAATCAGCACAGTTGCACTAAAATACATTTGAAAGTAGAGTATGTGTTTCAATCACGCCTTACCAGTGGACAGGGTTGGACTTGGATGTTTGCAATAGGTGAAGATGGTCTTGAATACCATGCGAGCAAAGCCAGGGATGGTAGCTATTTACCATTTATGTATAAATTTGATACTTCTTGTAAATGTTTCAGTGGGATCCCGATCATCCATAAAATTAAGAACCGCAAGAGGCTCTCGTGTATAGGAAGCCTTAGCCGAATGCCAAAGACTCCAAAACGAGAACCCAGTAAGTATTATGTTGAAATTCACTCTATATGATCCATTTTTAATACATGTACTTGAGTAAGCTCCAAAATATACTTCAAATGAGCGCTAATAGATCTTCAATTCTGTTTCAACTTCATACAAAAATCAGGTATGTACTTATTCATGTTTTTTCAAAATTTTAGGCACAATCTACGACAACGAGATCTACAGTGTAAATAAGAAAGCGAAGATATCAACATATGGCAAGGGTAAAGTGAACTCTTTGCGCTATCCGTATGCGGGGTCGTTGTCGGACCGTCTTCAGTTGATCGACACCACGCCCACCGGAGAGGATCCATACCAAATCGGAGAAGCGGAGATGAGGGAACAATCCCCAATCCCGAGGCTAGTGCTGCCTAAGAATAACCGTGTAAGAATACATACAGCAGAGGGATTCGGAAACCTCACAACACCGACAACCGCCGCAACCCACCGGCGCATCTACGACCCGGACCCAGAACCCAAAGCGAAGAAGGCCAAGAAAGCATCTAAAGTTAAAACTAACCGGCGGAAATCCACTGCACCGGTCGCAACAACAATCAACACAGTCACCTCCACCGCTTCCGATCTAGTCAACGCGGTCAAGCAAGAGAACAACCCATGGGAGCCATTCTGCAAGAAACCCAAGCCGAAACCGAGCTTAGGAGATTTCTCATACGGCGAGACATCTGCGAATCTCACCGCCTCCACCGTCATACCCTCTGGCGAACTCGTGACTTCGGGCAACCATTTGCCGTCTGCTACTTTGGTGTCGTGCAAATTGGAGGCTATGGATATTGCGAAGATGAGTTTCAACGAAATATTTCAACCGGAGTCGACAGGCGATGAGAATGTGGAGGTAGTGGAGCCGGCTTTGGAGCCGGCTTTGGAGCCGCCTCCTGTGGAAACTCCGTCGGAGCCGCCTACTGAGCCGGAGAATCCTGTAGTTGTGAGCAGTACGGCCGTTGTGCCGCGGACTAAGAAGCGCGGGGCTAGGACCACCAGTCTTGCGAGTTCCTCCACTGCTGGCGAGGTTTGTGTTATATTTTTCTTTTCATATTACAACAGCTTCTAGATCTTAAACGTGTCTGGTCACTACGGTGTTCTCTGAAGCACAATGTAGGTACCACCCACATATCGTAAAGTATGTGCGTCTTGGACACTAATTGTGTTAATGTACCCGCGTAAAAATTATGAAACTTTGAAACTCCATTTCAGCCCTTTTTGAGGGTAGTTTTGAAAAACCTTGAAACACATGTCTATTTATTTTTAGTTATTAGTATTCAAACTGAGTTTTAAGCAAATCGCTTGACTCATTTAAAAGTTTTATACAAACGTTTTCACCCCTTTTCAACTTTTGGGGCCCGCCTTATTAAGTGACCATGTTATAAAAGGAAGTCTCTCCAAATTTCAGCTTTCTAGCTTCAGCAGTATCGGCTCGGCGATGATAAGTCAGTCAGTCAGGTCAAGCTCTTTTATAGGGAGGAGGACATTATTCATAGATTATTTTTTTATTTGTATGTTTTCTAGCTTTGCTTATTTATTTGACAGATTTACCTACAGGTGTTGATATTTTACAGGATGCTGCAAGTATCGAGATTCGCCGCGGCTTAGAAAGCAAGCGTGGTGGCAGGAAGCGCGCCCTTTCCTCTGCGTCCTCCGTCAAACGGGACAGGGCTCCGCCTAAACCGCGCGCTAACAGAGGCCGAGGTAAATACTATATAATTTTAAATTAAACTAGGTACGTAAAAATGTTTTTATTTTTGTTGAGACGAAAGTGTAAAACACTTTCACGTTCTATGTCAACTAACCCAACCAATCCGGTAAAAAAAAACAACAATACTTTGAGCAGTCAAAACACAGAGTATTTATACACCAATATCGTGCGCGAAAATTATACTGTCGAACGATTTTTATGGAATAAAAAACGTTATTTCGTGTCACGCAATAAAATTCGAGGATAATCCTTTATTGGCTAAATGAACATCCACAAGCTACCACGGAGATAAAAGTTGTTTATTTAGTTATAAACTTGAGCCTGAAGTTTGGTAATAAGCAGACAGTTGGATGTATCAGTTAACAAAACATAAAATAGAGAAGAGTCGGGAGCCTCGTTGACAGGATTGAAAAAAGGACAGTTGAAAACAAGGCAACTAATTTAATATTATATTATTCACTATGCATGGATGTCGTAGGTTTATAATGTCTCCTTGTCTTCACGAAAAAATAGGGCCTCATTTCATCTTTAGGAAATATACAGGGTGTAAAAAGACGTCTACCGAAGCCGAAAGGGGTAGGTACAGCATCCCAAAACACAGCCAAATCCAAAAGGATTTTCCAAAAATATCATTATATCCGGAGAAAACCGACCTCGCACAGCTGGTCGAGCGTATGTACTGGGCGCGTTTTTATAAGTAGATTGCTGGATTTTAAGTTTTAATTGTTTTTTTCTTGTATAAATGAAATTATTAGGTAGGTATGGTCTTATTATGTTGTACTAGTAGCAAAAAACTAGAAAATAAAATAAAATGACGTAGCTAAGTCAAACATTTTTTTTGCGATTATATGTTCGATAATATGTTCAGAATAATGGTCTGATCGCAATCCCTCAGTTTTCGGTAGCAGTCTTTTTACACCCTGTATGTGTATACAGCTTTACATTCTTATATAACTTATCATCCATCTACAGTTTTTTGCTCGGCGCGTTATAGCGCACCATTGTAGCATCATTATAATAAGTTCTGCCTAATCGATGAACGTGTACCAAACATTCAATAAATTCAAAGATTTATTCAAAGAACATTCAAAGATTTATTCAAAGAACACTCAAAGATTTATTACCTTTACTTTCTGTGTCAATGCCAGCTCAGACTTCAGCTAGAAATTAGTTTTCATTCCTCATTATTGATGTGTAAATGCTAGGTTAGTTTTATAGTTTCAGATTGAGAACATAATTCTGTTACTGATGCTGTACTGTACAACATTGGTAAGTTGTCACTCATCATCATTTCCCCTGGTTCTTCTAGGGTCATTGTTCGAAGATATTTGCAGTACCATTATTGAAACAGAAAGTAAAGTTGCGTGCTTCGTTCACCGGTTAGATGTTTACCTGAGTATTTTCATTTAAAAATGATATGTCAAGCTCGATAAGGAAAAGCCGAGACCTGCCGCGGCCCGATCAAAGTGGAGACAGTGAAAGTAATATCGGAATAGATACAATAAAGTTGTTTTTTGAAAGAAGATGTAGTGATAGAATTTAGAAAGTCATGAGATGATTTGTTAGATGAATGAAAAACTTAACTGGATTACGACTGTTTCCAAGGCTCGGTAGCCATTAGATCCTTTCTAGATAGTTTTAAGGGGGTAGTCAGAGGCGTCCAATTACATAATGTATGTTTCTCATAGAGAAATAATAATACAATGAGGATGAAAGAAAGACGTTTAATCAAACCGGGCAGTTGGAAAGGGAACGCCTAGGTGAACACACCATAGAACAATATCTGGTCAAAAGTATCTGGCGAGCTTGTTTAAATAATATAAAAGAAGCATGGCTATTTAAAATAATGGTACTTACCACGAAAACTAAGCCGCGATTACAAGAGCTAAATATTTACTAAAATATATCAAAAACTCTTAATATCTCTAGATTTTAATTATGATAGTTATTGTTGCAGCAAATTATACCTAAAATTTGATCAATGTTTTTTTGTACAGGTGGTACAGTAAAACCTAGCTTTTAAAAATATTATCGTAATGCTTTATCGCGGCCTACCTTGCGAGGCTGATATATAATAGCATTTTAACTTCATTATAGCACGACAAACTTCGTATACTGTAAACGCAGTCTTTCTTCTAAATATGTACTAGTTTCTTTGTTCTTAAGAGCTTGCACTTAATTCGTGAACATTCACTATTCGAGTTTTCGCATGTTGGATATTTAAAGAATTTAATTTTTATAAAATTTAATAGAATTATAAAAATGAATCCAATTTCTTTTGAAATAGAAATTATAATTTAAATTTCACTTATCGCTTTTGCAATTATATGAAGCGCTCTATGTTCTGTTTCTAAATCGAACGAATATTGCCCTTATAAGATATGAAATCTATTTTGCTGTAAATTAGTTAATTCTATACAACAAAGAATACTCAAGAAAGGTATACGAAGTTTGTAACCACATCAAAAAATAGAGACTTGTGTGCATCTAGGTGTTAAAAGCCCCATGAGAAACACGTCCTGTACCATGTATATTTTAGGTGGTTATCGCGGAAAACGCGGTTCGTGGATTGCGGTGCCACCCCTGACTACAAGAAAGCCATATCACACTGCGTTGGGTCATCCTGACATTTCTTGGTACCTTGGCCATGACCCGGACGTCAAGAAAGAGGATGTTGACCAACTCGCTGAGAACGCATCTTCCAATGTTGAGGTACTCCATACTATACCTACAGTTCGCGTGTAATAGAACGCTGATGTTTGTTTTAAGTTACGGAATTACAAATATTTTTTCAACCCATTATGCACTAGCATAGTAAAGATGCTGAGTAATTGTAGTTAGTGAAAGTGTTTTACCAACACGTCTCAACTACTGGACGTTCCTATTTATACTTACTGAGTTTCAGAATGCAATAGTTATGATGCCTTTATCCTGCTTGTACATTAGTTAAGCTAATCGTCAGGCATTACCTACCAAAAATCAAAAGGGATGGTTTTACTTCCTTCCATATCCGAATTTCCTAGGTCTTAGTGGTGGCCCTTTTTTATTTTTCATAGTAAATTAAATAAATAATATAATAAAATAAATTGCGTTTTTTATCACCCTCAATTACATATTTCCTTGTATCAGTGATTTAATAGATGCTTGTTTTATATTATACAAAAATGAATTTTAGTATTGGATAAACCAGTATAAAAAAAAAACAATACAGTGATTTGTTGCTATAATTTGAAACCATCAATGCATGGTTAAATGCTGAGTGCACGCGATTAATGCACGCTTGAAACCTAACCATTTCTACTATAGAAATGGAGTAGGTAATACGAGTTAATCGTACGCCTCATTAAAAATGTACTGAATATTTACTGTATGTATTATATTAGTTTTTTGCTAATGCTAATACAACAAAATTACAAATAGTAAAGGTATTTTTTCTGAATATTAGCTTGCTTCAAACTAGAAAGCAGTTAGGAATGTAATCCATAGTGGAATGTTAAAACGTTATCCGAAAATACAACGCCAAAGAACAACACTAGGCCAGTGTTCTTCATAAGGAAGATGACTCGTAGTGATAGAATAGCTAGAATAACTACTAATTTTACAATTTCTGTGTTTGTTACAGGTGCCGCGTTGGCGGACGATGACCTTTACGAGCCTGGCAAGCGCAGACGGAACGGAAAATACAGACGACGAGGTGTACAGAAAGCGACACCAGAAGCTAGAAGCTGAAGAACGAAGGCAACTAAGGTGAGTGTCACGTTGCCGAGGCACGGTAAACGGATCTAGGACGCTATTTTATACAGAACTGATGTCTTAGGTAACAATATAGGCCCTTATTCATAAACGTGGTGTAAAGTTACGCCGGGTGTAACTTAAGAGTAACCATAAAATTTTTGGAGTTTAAACCTGGCATAACTTTACACCACGTATATTAATAAGTGCCATAATGTTTTGTTAATATTGTGTTCTTCAGGTTTAATAAATACATTTCACGTAATATTGCTATTCGGGATTTTAGATGGCATATTCACACTTTATTTTAATACATCAAGTTGAAGAGCTTCTTATAAAAATTACGTTCACACAATATGCCAATAGATCTAGGCATTTGTGACGTTAG
The DNA here is from genome assembly GCA_951394285.1 of Epirrhoe tristata. Taxonomy (NCBI): domain Eukaryota; kingdom Metazoa; phylum Arthropoda; class Insecta; order Lepidoptera; family Geometridae; genus Epirrhoe; species Epirrhoe tristata. The sequence goes on along the minus strand of OX596136.1, from coordinate 14,954,449 downwards.
GAGATATGGTTAAACAAGGAGTGAAGAATACGGAGATGACGAGTGATAGGAGAGAGTAGAAGAAGAAAGTATGGTAGGCAGAGTGATAGGAGGGAGTGGAAAAAGATAATGTACCTACAGAAAAGATGAATGGTGTGAAAGGAGGGTAAAAAGGGAGTTAAAACGGAGAGTGAAAGAATATAATGCCGACCCATCATACGTAGACTAAGGCCAAGCGAATAATTATACCTAACTCTTTGTAGATGGCATATGCGCCGCGTGAGGGAGCAGCGTCACGTGGAGCGTCTTCGATTACGTCAGCGTGACCCTTGGACGGTCAGCACCGTCGCCACTCCACCCACCTATACAATCTGGCCTTCCCCACTCAGGGATCTTCAGCTAATTGAAATCACAGACACATTACCCGTCAATGCGTTCGGGGAAGACATACCAAATCTACCGAAGGTGTGAGTATGCTATCTGATTATTTTAGCTCTGATAATCGTTATTGATGCTTATCTCACCAGTGGCATGTCTTATTCGTATACGTATACGCTCGCGTGGTATAAACATTTTAAATAGCCTAATGCTATTCCAGGCTACGCCTATTTATTATTATCCAAATCGGCCTAAATCCCAATCGGTTCACTGGTTTGGGCGTGATTGAAACACAAACATACTCACGCACAAACATAGTCACTCACAAACTTTCAGCTTTATTATATTAGTAGGAGCTCAGCCCGTTGGCACCCTCTGAGTAGACCTCTATTTTATTTACATGTTATTATTAATTCCAGCAACTTCGTTCTACCGTGGGTGAAGACCTCGAAGGCGCAGAAGAGATCCAAACGCTCGAAGACGCTCCACTGACATTTGCTTCACCCTGAACCCGCGGGTGCGTCGGCGCCCGTGGGTGGGGTGCCCGGTATATCGGCGCAAGCGCACGATGCCTCTAACTGCACGCCGGCGCAAATCGCGCCTCAGGGTTTAGTCGCGCAGTCATCTGCCGACGACATGGACATTGAGACTATCTCGCTAGACGATGTAGAGATAATCTCGACAAACGTCAACACCGATATAACCGATCTGACAGCAGATCTTATCGTTGTCCCTCCGGCGACGACCGCGGACGCTCTCACGCCTATAACTTCAGAGCTCACTTACGCTCTGCTACAGAATAATATCACTACAAGCGCTGCGACGCCGGTCACTCGCGTGACTTTCGCGAATCAAGGGATTTGTTACACTCAACACGATCCTATTACGCTAAACAAAGCAAATGCGACTCCGGTGTTGACACAGGCGCCGATGCCGTGTCAAGTCACACCGTCTACGGTTCAGACGGAGCCTATCGCGTCGGTGCCATCGCCACCGAAGAAACCTAAACAGGACGACGCTGTCTTCTTGACTCCGCTTCCGATTATAACGTATACTAAACCAGCAGCTAAAGTCAAACCGAAGTCAAGACCTTCTAATCCCGATCAGAATCAGCTTATAAAAGCGTTGCTCGCTCAGAAGTCAATTCCCGGTCCGTACGTTGCGCGGCCGACGGCGCCGAGGTCGACTAGCTTCATCATTCGCGCTTCTACACAGTCCCCGTCAGGGAAGACGAAGTTTCTTAACCTGCCCGTGAATGTTTCCACTCCTGTTTCCATAGTCAGGAATGTTACTCAAGGAATGCCCGCGCGGCCCACAATCTCGCATAACGTACTCGTCAAAGATATGGATCAACGCTCTGCTACCCTAAGCGCCTTCGTAAGAACCTCGACCGGGAATGAGTTCGTTCGTAAAACCATTTCAGTACCCGTGGCCAGCACACACGCGACCACTACCACTGCGATAACCACTCCTATGACAATGACAACTCAAGTTGTCTACTCGATACCACCGATCATGACTACTACAAGCGCAGCGGTAACCACCGCCGCTAACACAGCTAAACCGTTCATTTTCAATGCAACCCCAACAACGAAAACTCGTACGACTCGTTTCCCAACATACACCAAAACCTACATCCCTGTACCGCAGCCGGCGAAGCCAACCCAGGCCTACACATTAACTAAAACACACAATCTCGTCAGTAACCGAATGCCTACATGCTCAAACGCGCGGACGTCTAACCCGTCTGGGATCACAATGCTAGGCCCTCGCGGCTTCGTCGCCGCTTCGCCAATCATCCATCGTCCTCACCGCGCTACTATCCCAGGGTACAAGTCTAGACATTTGGAGCCCGGGGAGATACCGCAAGTTCGTAAGATGCCTCCGAGAACGTTTCTCGGGCCGAGGAGCTCGGTGGCGCAAAGGCAAGCGGTGGAGTATGTGCAACAACAAGCGCAGATGAAGGTGGCAAGGCATGCGGAACATCACGCCGAGTCGCAAGCCCAGCTCAGAGCCTTACAGGCACACGGCGCTTCCCGCGCTATCCTTCACGCCACTTCTCTCGCAGCGCTCCAAGCCGCCTCCCACGCGCAACTCGAGGCCGCCTCCCAAGCACGCCTCAAACTCCAACAAACCAAGAGCACAGCCCAATCCCATCTCCCCACCACATCCCAAACACAACTGCAAATACACTCACTCGGACAACTCCAAACGGTAGCTCTCTCTCAACCGCAAGGCACTTTGAATGTGCAACTTCTAACCGCCTCGCAAGCACAACTGCTAGGCACCTCTAAAATGCAGCTGATTGCCACCTCGCAAGCGCCGCTTCAAAGCACTCCGCAGTCACAAGTACAGGAGAATTCACAGACTCAACCTCAAGTTAGTGCACAAGTGCAAATGCAAGCGACTGCAAAGGTACATCAAGCCGCTTCCCAAGCGCAAATCATAATCACGTCTCAACCGCAATTCCAAGCGACATCTCAATCGTACCGCCAGACCGCTCCTCAAGCACACCTTCTGGTTGTATCCCAAGGGCACCTCCAAGCCACCTCACAAGCCCAACTCAAAGTAAACTCCGAAGCGCACCACCTAGCCACCTCTCAAGCACAATTCCAAACCGTCTCCCAAGCTCAGTTTATTACTAACACCCAAGCACAGACACATTCCGTTTTACAAGCCCAACTCCAAGCCCCTTTCCGGACTGATTTCCAAGCTGTCTCGCAACCTCACGTTTTGACTACTTCACAAGCACCCTCGCAGGTGGCAGTATCACACGTTCAACTTCTAGCCACTTCACAACAGCAATTCCAAGAACTCTCTCAGGCTCAACTCCAAGCGACATCCCATTCGCAAGCCACCCCTAATGCTTCCCAGTCGCAGCTTCAGAACATTACAAATACACATCTAAACACTTCCCAAGCCCAATTCCAAGCGAATTCACAAGGCCAAAACCAAGTTACATCTCAAGCTCGCCCCCAATCAGTTTCACCAGCGCAGCTACAAACAATACTTACTCAATCTCAAAGCGGGTCGCACACGTTTGTTCAGCCGAACGCGCGTACTCATCACCGCCTGATAATACGGAGCGCGCCTACAACCCCGGCCTCGGTGCAGGGTATCGCTAATGCCGCAGTCGCTTTACCAAAAACACAAAATGAACAACCCCCAACCACTGTGGGTCCAGAAGTCACCTCGTCTTCGATCCACACAACGAGCACTCTCACTCTGTCCACGGGTACGACTCTTATTATGCCGCACTATAAAACTACAGTGTTTAAAAACTTAGCGACTATTGCGCCGACGCGGTTAGCTACGCCGACGTCAACGGCCGCCGCCGCCGCCGCCGAGAACGTTGTGATTCGTCGTCCGGTCGCTTACTTCGCGCGGCGTACGATCCCGCCTTGCTCGGGCACCGGCGGGCCTGTGAACGTTCAACGCCACATAATCCGTACGATTCCGCGTCACGTGCTCGGCCCGCACCTTCACTCGCCGGTGCTCCAAGCGGTGCTGACGCCGCGTCCGCCGGTTGTCTCTACATCGTCTTCCGAATTACCAGGCTTCACCACATTGTCTCAAAATAAGTCCCAAAACGCCGATAATTAAATGTAGATATTGTGTAGCGCTCTTGTATATATTATTTTGTAAATATTTCGCTTCCCGAATCAGTTGCATATAGGATCTAATTTGTTTAAATAATTGTTGTTTAGATTAGATCATCACAAATTGCTCTCTTATGTCAAAAGAACATAAAATGCTTTCGATTCAAAATACGGATTTTATAACCAATGATTTAAATACATGTAGACCGTAATTCGGTGTTTGTTATAAATTTTTATAAAATAAATGTTTGTGCAACCTTAAGGATAGCATGCGTAGGGAACCATTGATAAGTAAGCTAATTTTTGGGTCTGCTGTGTAGAAGGAAACTCAGTGTAATTCTTAGAAGAAAGGCCATAGTTACGTGATTTGAAAGGGGAGGATAAGAGGGTATTCATAAATAGTCACGAGGTTGGAATAGGAATAATGTAGTTTGAATTATATAAACGTGATTCGGTGTACAACATTACGTTAGATACTATGCATTCTTACAATACCGATGAAATACAATTAGCTGTTTGTGTCTGATATCTTGTGTGGCTTAAATCAGATGAATAATGGAATTAATACAAAATTAAATGTTGTCTTTTTTTAACCTCAAAATTGAGAAATCACTTCTACTTATTTCTGCCATTTAATCAATTGATTTATAACGATTATTTCATTCTTAGAATATTGTTACGGACGATTAAGAGAGCTGCAATTTTTTGTTTCCAGTTCTTTGCTAATTGTTCCCAAAGAATTTTCAATAGTTTCGGAATTGTGAATGTTTTCTTGTTTAATACATAGATATAGTTATACTTAGAATGTGAAATTTCGATGTTTTTATGTATAAATAGATCTTTAATTATACTTAATACGAATATGCGTCGATTTAAATGTTTTCAAATCATGTTTACTGTATTTAACCATCAAGTATGAAGTTAAAATAAATATTATCGATATAGAATTTTACGATATGACTTAACTTTTGAACACATTAGACATAGAAATAGTAAATGTTGTCATTGAATGAATCAGAGTAACGGATAATATACTTAGTGGCTTTTTTATGTTAAAATAATACGTAAATCAATGTTTTATTATAAAATAGAAATAGTATTACGTTACATGTTGACCTGCCTGCTTATCAAGACCACCTATTCTACCGGGGGTGATGATAAGCAGGCCGGGGTGTTTTCCATTATGGATTTCGTTCGATACAGTAATATTCACTATATAGGCACTGAAAAGATATCTCGCTCAGTTCCAAGGAATCTTAAACACATACATTCGCTTTCCCGTATTTTTATCTTAGATTATCTTATGGAAATACTCCATAAACAAGACAGTCCAGAGTACATATAAATTAATCCTTGATTTGCAGTAAAAAATATACCTATTTATACTCGATTTCCGTAGCTCCGCATCTAGGTATAGAGTAACAAGTTCGAGTTTTTTAACTTGATCGCGTTGACGTAATCTTTTGTATGTACACATCGTGTTGGTTACGAAACTCGCACTCAGCATTCGGGTATTATCCGTTTTACTGGATACCTATTTTAAATTACTTCTAATGTTGTACTGTGTCTCTATTGGTAGATTGATTTATGTATTTTTTATTTATTTTGTTACCAATGATGATATATATCTATACAAATATTGGGTAGGTAACTATAACTACCTAGTGATTTATAACTTAATGTTTTAATAAATTGATAAGAAACTACATACTTGGATGTTGATGAATTGATTATTTTATAGTACGAGTATAACAACACAAGATTTGTATGGATATTACTCTCTTGCAAAACATTATTCCACTTATGATTTCAATAGCATATACAACATGTCTATTATATATTCAATTTTATTAATACCAAACTTTCTATGTATTTGTTAGATTTAAATGCATAAATGTTATAAAAATAAGATCTCATTAATTGTAATTGGATTTGTCTTTTCAAAATTGAAGACAAATATTATGTCATTTTGTAGATATCTGCCATTAACAATAAAGCATAATAGTTAACTACATTGAAAGTTAGTAGCGTTTTGAATATAATTACTTAGGTAATATTCGTTTTGTCTGTCTGTTTGTCGTAGAGTGGTTACGTTAGTTGCTCATGTTGAAAATTACATTGCTAGGAAACACCATGCTGAAAATAAAAGGTTAGGTGCCAGGAGCAGAACACCGCTTATTTTATGAATATTACAAAAGATGTTTGAGGTTAACTGTATTATTTTGTTTTTTAAACGTCGTGAATCTCTGGATTTCTAAACTGATTGAAATCCATGCGACGTCTCGTGAATGGGTACCTTAACGGCGTTAGTACACCGACGCATGTGCATGCGACAGATCGCATCCGACAAGGACGCACCTATTTCATTAGCTATGTGAGAGTGAGACGTGGGTTCGCATTCGCATGCGAATGCGTCGGTGTACTAACAGGGTAAAGCTTAACACCAAACATTCCGTGCTTCCAAGGGCACGTTAATAATTGTCTTTCCCGGCTATAAAGCCCGTGCGATTACTCGTACAATGCAAAGCACAAACACATTCAAGTACTTAAAATCTACGAATGAATAATTCGTGGAGTGATGATTGAATTATACCTACTTATAGAGTTTGATCTGCTCCTGGTGTATGCTTCAAAATCTTTCAAAATAGTAAAAATACTAAAATGTTACATTCATTGGCAACACATCCAGTTGTTTTTAAGGTTAAAATATAATTATATAATAATAAAATTAGAACTTATCTGTTTGTAATAAATAGTTTAGTTGTTAAGGTAGTTGTGTTATTTTTGGTTTAAAAAAATTAAATTGTTGTATTTTTCGTTCTAGTTTTTATGTTATTCGCATTTATTTAAATAATCTCAAAAGTATCTTATCATGTACATGATAGTGTGTATGACACTTTATAATGTATTAAGTAGATTATGTAGCTTAAAATTTGTCTACATAGTTTTTGAAAAATGTGATAAATACTTTTAAATAAGCGGTGTATAAACATAATAAACTTTTTCTTCTGAAAAATGAAGTCGTTTTATTTCATATCTTTTATTCGCCTGTTCCACATTACTATATAGAGCGAAGTAGATAGAGCGAAGTAGATAATAGAGCGAAGTAGATAATGCTGGACTTTTCACACAGCATCATCTAGCCCCAAAGTAAGCAGAGCTTGTGGTATGGGTACTAGAATGACTGCTAAACTACTAATATACTTTTTGTTTGTATACATAGAAACACCCAGACCCGAGACAAATATCTGTAGGTCATACAAACATTTGTCCCGCGGCGGGGATCGAACCCGCAACCTTCTGCGTCGCAGGCGGACCTTCGCCCACTGCGCCACAGAGGTCGTCAAATATAATATAATACAATATAATACTAGCTGACCCGCGGCAAACGTTGTTTTTCCATTATATCGCTATTAAAAAATAAGGGTTGATCGTAGAAGGGTGAAAATTGAGGATTGTATGTATTTTTGTATGGGGTTTTATGGGTTTGTATGGGTATAAAAATTAGGGGTTATTACCCCTAACATTTAGGGGGGTGAAAAATAGATGTTGGCCGATTCTCATAGATACCGGATAAGCACAAAAAATTTCATCAAAATCGGTCAAGCCGTTTCGGAGGAGTATGGCAACGAAAACTGTGACACGAGAATTTTATATATTAGATATCCCTCTATTGGTAGGGAAGAACGGATTTTTTTCCATCCATATACCTACTAGGGGGGGGGATACTTTTCCACTTATATCACTGTTAAAATCATTCAGTGAATTTACCCTTTTCTGACACACAGCAAATCTCATAATATGAAGGGCGGCACTTTTTATTTATTTTTGTATTTTTGGTAAACTCTTAAATCAAAATAAAACATGTAAGGTACATACATGCATGCTTAAGGCCTTTTTTAACAAGTTTACCTTGAGTATTTTGACTTTGAAATATATGATTGATAAGTATAATATATGATTTGTACAAGTAATATTAATATTTAACCAAGACTGGCTCGATCAAGAGCAAAAAAAGTTATATTTCAGAAAGGAAATAAGACAGTTATCGATGTCATATCTTTATTGAAATAAACTTTTTACAACATAAATCTATATCGGTCATAAATATCTTAACAAACAAAACAATTTGATACATGAAAGAGTCATGAAACATAACAAGTATACTTAGTAATAATATTTACACAAAATAACAGTTTCTTGAAAATAGAAATAGGATTAAAAATAAATAGATGTAAGAAAATATAGTTAATAGTTTCACTTATATCTAGGCTGTGGTGCATCTAATTTGTGCACCACTTATTTAGTTTTAACATCCAACACTGATAAATAAGCTTCAAGTAAGTATGAAAATCTTCATGCGTATTGAGGCTAGCACAGAATAATACTAGGTTTATTTAAAATTTCCACTAACGTATATACTAAATTCAAAGCTTATGTAATAATTAATAATAAGTGACACAGTGATTTTCGAAAAATTCACGGATATTTTTTTTTGGATAGGTAAGTAAGTACATAATACAGTAAACGCTATGTAACATGTTTTTATTCTCTATCGTACGGAACTAATCCTATGTAATTTGCATTTGTTGATTTGAAAAATGTAAATACAAATTAGGTAAGTAAGAATAACAATATAATAAATTAAAAAATATAGTAAATATAGGTATAGCAACAAATTACCAAATAACTCAGTAATAGCTGCACTCATTAACAAATAAGCTGATAATTCATATTCTAATATAAACATTAATAACAATAAACGTTTTGAATTGAATTGATTATAAAAACATGAATGCTCATGTTACCAACAAAATCACATTTAAGCTGTAGAGATGAGCTTACTAACATTAATTCAGTGTAATTGAAAATAATAAAAAGTAAAAAAAAAAAATCTAAAACTGTGGCTTTATTATTTGCTAAATAACGTCTGCGCCGTCTGAAGTCCCCTTTTACTACATAAACTTTGGCATTGCTTATGTCCTATTTGGCATAATAATATGATACTATTAATTCATTATGTTACGTCGCGTAACTGGCATACTGCATTGCGTTTAGCAGGTATATAGGATATACTATTCTCACGATGTCACTATCGGCTATCGGTGCATTTTTAATAAAAAAAATATATACAGGGTGTAAAAAGACGTTTACCGAAGACGAAAGTGGTAGGTACAGCATCCCAACACACAACCAAATCCAAAAGGATTTTCCGAAAAAATCATTATATCCGGAGAAAACAGCGTTTGAAGATTACTGTTTGCGTATGTACCTACTGGGCGCGTTGTTTTACGTAGATTGCTGGATTTTGAGTTTAAATAGTTTTTTTCTTTTAAAAATGAAATAATTCGGTAGGTATGGTCTTATTATGTTATACTAGTAGTCAATAACTGAAAATAACATAAAATTACTAAGCTAAGTCAAAATTTTTTGCGTTTTTTTTTTCGCTAAATGAATTTAGAATCATGGTCTGATTGCAACCCCTCAGTTTTCGGTAGTTGTCTTTGTCTCATAAATAATAATAAAATAGATAAACGAATAAAAAGCTTTATGTAAAATACCATAATAATGAAGCTAACGTCTTTTAAAGCTTTTTCAGTTCTTATCGTCTCGTACTTATCCTATGCTTAAAAAGCATAAAACGGCAGGTAAGATTTCTGAAATAAATAATGCTGGACATGTCACACAGCATCATCTAGCCCCAAACTAAGCAAAGCTTGTACTATGGGAACCAGATAACTGATATATTACTTATATACTTTTTGTTTGTAAATACATACATATTATACATAGCAACACCCAGACCCAGGATAATTATTTGCAGATCATACATACATTTATCTTGCGGCGGGGATCGAACCCACAACCCACTGCGCCACAGAGGTCGTCAAATGCAGGCGATTACGATATTATTATGTGCCCATGATGTTAATGCGCGCGGCTTCGCCCGCGTGGTCCAGATTCCAGATCTACGCATATTCAAAGTTTCATCCAAATCGGTTAGGCGTGATTGAAACACATACATCTAAACATACTCACTTTTAGCTTTTTTATAATAAGTGGAATGACAGTCGTTTTGGCGACTATAATTTTGATAAAAATAGTTTCTAATAAATGCATAAATCCATACTGTTAGTATTAGTCGTTACTAAATATGTCGTTAAATCGATATTTATGCCACTTACTGCATCACGGAGAGCACTTAAATCTACCTGCCGTTTGCTACAACCGTGTATAAAATCACACGACATGACTATTGTCTTCCCTTCTAATGATTACGTTATACTTCAAACTTTTTAAAAATATGTCAAAAAACAACGGATATCAGGAAACATGAACTAAGTCAACATGATTAGAGATTATAACACTTCCGAAATTCATCTATTATGAGTTTTTGGGGAAATCACGTAAGCTTTGGATCACACGGTACATTTATATTGAAATACAGATTACAATAACGAGATAATGTAGAAAAAAATTATACTAGCGGCCAACCCGTCTTACTTTTCATACAAACGCTCGTACGTGATTATGGCATTGTAATAGATCTTTCTTTGAAACTATTGAATTAATAGGTATCTTGTGCATTATATCTAGGTTTCTATCAAAACCAAAAATTCTATTTTGAGAAACAAATTCAGAATAAAGCCGCGTTCACTTGCCTGACGTGTCGTGTCGTGATAGTCTCTGGCTAAGGTCATATATCTAGAGGCTAAGACGGGCCATATCACTGGCCAGCAAATACTGAGTAATCTCAGCCTCGACGCATTCTTTCATCAGATTGTCTAAAACGGAGATATCGATGGTACCTTGCTCAATTTTCTCGATGCGTTCGGCTAAATCGGCGACGCATTCTTGTTCCATGTGAAACATCTCGTGCGCTCGCATCGAATCGTTCTTCTGAATGATTTCTTCATTGTGTATCTTGTACAGATAGTGTTCGCGCAGCGGCTGGTGAACAAAAATACTGTTTTAGAATACTTAAGTTTTTTCTCTGACAAGGTCTGAAGCCTTGCTCAATTGGGGGACAAATTGGTTGTATGAGCTGCAAATAGTCTCAGTGTCTGGGTGTAAATCGGAACTTATTTTTAAAATGCACAATAAAAGCTGATAAGTAGTATCTCTTTTGCGGTACCCAAACTTTTATACGGAATGTAGTAATTAGGGTGATGTGATGAGGCAAGATCCCGGCAAGATATAAGTCAGGACCGTGGCAAGTGCGAATCTGTGATCAAGGCATTCGTGAAGTTAGCCGTTTGAGATGCGCAGTGGCGTTTTTTTATACTACATTGTATTCTACTGCGCATAGATACTTTGGCATGCATATCTATCTGCCGTAGTATTTACCTCATCGCTGCTTATAGTGCTCTCTGAAACAGCAGCGTTGGGCGTAAAGACGAATGGCTTGAAATAGGACATGCTGGTGTCCGGTGTGGCAGTGAAGTAATGCACGCTGATCTTCGGAGAAAGGCGGGACACCTGAACAATATTGAAAAAATACTTTAATTTATTGATTTTATCTTGGTTCTCCATACTTTGATGACGCCTAAAATCGTGCTATCTCGCTTACTCTACCAAACCTGCGCAATCGTTCATTGCACCTTAATTCAGAGAGCTATAGATCCGTTGTGCTTATTATACAGAATTTTATTTCATAAAACTAGCTGACCCCCTATGGTGTAACTAACGTGTTTTACCTTTAAAATAAAGATAAGAATAGTATGTAAAGTTAGGATAATACCTGGCTGCCCTGAGTAGGGAAAGAATCATCGCAGCCGCGGCAGATGCGATGCTCCTTCTGCCTAAGCAGCAACATCATCTTCTTCTCATTGAAATGATGGTTGCATATCCCTTCGTCAAGTAGACGATTTCCTGCGTTCTGGCGGTCTATGTCGCCGCCCGACGCAAATATCTTGGAGAAATTGAAGCGGCCCTGAACACAAACAGATCACAAATTTATTTACAGAAACAAATCATTGATTTGACGACCTCTGTGGCGCAGTGGGTGAAGGTCGGCCTGCGATGCATTGCGGGTTCGATCCCCGCCGCGGAACAAATATTTGTATGACCTACAGATATTAGTCTCGGGTCTGGGTCATAGAAACACTATGTATAATATTTATGTATTTACAAACAAAAAGTATATAAGTAGTATTATCATAACAGTTATCTGGTTTTCAGTTATTTATTATTTATTTATATTTTATTTATCCTATTACGTGCTTCGGAGGGCAAGTTAAATTGTCGGTCCTGGCCATTTAAGTCGTTAAGCCATGACGGAGGCGTTGTTTCAATTTAATTTGGCCGGGTAGTTTCAACTTCGTTTCACGACGGCTTGCCATTTCACGTTTTTCTACTCAGGACTATTGATAGCATAGGCCTATCGGCGGATAGCTTTAAGCTTACTAGAATATTCGAACCATTTCAAACGAACCTCTCCATCCCAAAGCCCCAGCTTCTTAGTCTTTTCATGCAGATCATATGAATGCTTCTGGAAGTGCGTAGTGATCGTCAATCCATTGGATATGTTCCGATACCCGGACACCTTCTCAGCGACCCAGAAGTTGCCGCTAGTTTCCAACACCCACGCCCCTTTGTCATCGGCAATCATGAACGAGTTATGGTAGTAGAGATCGTCATCTAACTCAGCGCACGGCCCGCCTTGGCCGTATCGCTCGAGAAGCGAAGTGATGGCGTCTAAAGCGTCGTCAGCGGAATTGCCGCGCTCCAAGCCCAAGCTGTAGTGAATAATTACATTATAGCGGATGTATTGGATCTGCCTACCTAGACTTCTTCTAGCACTGGTAAATAAGAAACTCGGTAGACTTTCACACTATATTGAAACTTGTTACAGATAGGTATAAAATATTCGCGACTTCTAAACTAACTTTATGCACATAGCAACGACACGTACACGCGACGCGAACCGGCCGAGAGGTGGCGTGAATTCGCCTTCAGATAATTTCGATGACTGAATTCCTTGATTGCTCCGCGTCGCTTTATAAGAATTGAGATAGCTCTAAATGACATGCGCAAAATAGCAATGCTCCTAATACAAATATTTTACTAATATATTGCCTGCCAGTTGTATACACAAATAGTTTATAGTCTGCTATCCAAATAAATTCTATATAATACAAATGAGTTTATTTACACGACAATTCGTACTCCTACAGTACTCCCCCGCTGAGACCGAAACTAGTGAGGTCGATAGTCTCGATAGTGATCTGGAAAACGTACGGTACGGCCAGATCGCGTCTTCTTTACAGCTGGAGCTGATGGTGGAGCTTCTTCTACCAGTCTCGGTTTTATTTCCGGCGCACCTATCTTGGTGTCATCTCTGGCTATGTAAGCTGCTTTCAGTCGATCAATTGAAACCGTTGTCTCTCGTTCGTTGATAACTAGCTTGAAAACCTTGCCGTTTCGCTCTAACACCTTGTATGGACCCGTGTATGGTGCCTCCAGAGAACGCCTCACTGCGTCTTTGCGAAGATAAACGTACTCTGCAGTTTCCAAGTCTTTCGGTACGTAGAATGTCTTGTTGGAATGTCTACTAGCAGGTTCCGGAGCAAGTCTAGCCATATGTAACCGAAGTCTTGTCGCGAAGTTCGTGACATCAGGTACAGTCTCTGAAGCTGACTGTACGAAGAATTCCCCAGGTAGACGAAGTGGCTCGCCGTATAGAAGCTCCGCAGCTGAAGCTTTGACATCTTCTTTGTAGGCACTGCGGATACCCAGCAGAACCAAGGGAAGAACCTCTGACCAACTGGAGTTTTGATGGCACATGATAGCTGACTTCAATTGGCGATGGAGACGCTCCACCATACCATTGCAGGCAGGATGATATGCTGTTGTAGGACGATGCTGTGTACCCAGGATAGCAGTGATGCTGCGAAATAACTCGCACTCGAACTGCCTGCCCCGATCAGTGGTGATCTTGGTGGGACAGCCAAAGCGGGACACCCAGCCAGCGATGAAGGCGCGGGCACAGGTCTCCGCGGTGATGTCTGGTAGGGGATATGCCTCAGGCCAACGTGTAAAGCGATCGATGACCGTGAGACAGTATCTGTAACCACAAGAAAAAGGTAATGGCCCTACAATGTCCATGTGGACATGAGATAAGCGGTGAGATGGAACTGAAAAGGAAGAGATGGGTGATTGAGTGTGTCTATAGACTTTACTCCTTTGGCAATCATTGCATTCTTTACACCATTTTATGCAATCCTTCTGAGCTCCAGGCCAAGTAAATCTTTCTGTAACCAGCCTAGCCGAGGCTTTTGCTCCTGGATGTGACAGGTTATGCAGCGCCTCAAACACAGGTTTTCTGAAAGCGGCTGTTACAAATGGTCGATAACGTCCTGTAGATGTGTCGACATAAATCTCTGCGCCAGACTCTGGAACTTTTGCCTTCTCAAGCTTGAGTGCGGTGCCTTTGTTTAGCAGGTCTTGCAGTTCAGGATCTGAATCTTGAGAGCGTGCAAGAGCCTGGTAGTCTATGAAGGTAACCTCTTGGATGCGCGAGAGAGCGTCAGCCACAACGTTATCCTTTCCTTTAACGAAGCGTATATCCGTTGTGAACTGTGAAATATAGTCCAAATATCGGAATTGCCTCGGCGAGCATTTCTCACGATTATAAGAGAAGACGAAAGTGAGAGGTTTATGATCTGTGAATACTGCAAACGTCCTGGCTTCGACCATGTGTCTGAAATAACGTATTGCATCGTAAATAGCCAGAAGTTCACGATCGTAGGGACTATACTTCTTCTGAGCTGATGAAAGTCGTCTCGAAAAGAATGCGAGTGGTTTCCAGCCTTCCTCACATCGCTGTTGAAGTGCCGCTCCAATGGATAGATCAGACGCATCCGTGAAAATTGCCAAATCTGCATCCGATTCTGGATGTGCAAGCATTGTTGCTTCAGTGAGACTTCTCTTACAGCCATTAAAGGCGTCCATCATCTCCTCTGTCAAAGTGATTGGTTGCGACGGTTTCGTTTTTGGACCAGCTAACACGACATTAAGCGGCGCTTGAATTTCCGCTGCTCCAGGAATAAACCGACGATAAAAATTGTACATTCCCAGGAATCGTCGCATCTCTCTCACAGTAGTAGGCACAGGGTAGTCTTGAATTGCTTGAACCTTCTCTGGTAGAGGACGAATGCCGTCAGCTGACACGTGGTGGCCCAGAAAAGTTATGTGCGTCTTACCAAACTCGCACTTAGCGGTATTAATAAGCATACCGTAGTCTGTTAACCGCTGAAGAAGCTGCCGGAGATGTTGGATATGTTCAGATTCACTCCGGGAAAACACCAAGATGTCATCTAAAAATCCATAGGTAAATGGCAGCCCTCTGAGCATTTCATCAACGAAGCGTTGAAAGGTTTGCGCAGCATTGCGGAGTCCGAAATTCATGAACTTGAAATCAAACAAGCCGAACGGAGTTGTGACAGCTGTCTTCGGTATATCAGGCGGATAAACTGGAATTTGGTTATAAGCTTTTACCAAATCTATCTTCGAGTACACTTGAGAACCAGCCAAGGCGTGCGAAAAATCTTGTATATGTCGAATGGGATATTTGTCCGGTATAGTACGGGCATTTAGCGCACGATAATCTCCACAAGGTCTCCAACTATTGTCCTTCTTAGGAACAAGGTGCAAAGCTGAGGACCAAGGACTCTCTGATCTGCAGGCGGTACCATTGGCAAGCATATCCTCAAACTCCTTCTGAGCAATCTTAAGCCTATCAGGCGGTAGGCGTCTGGGTCGACACGAAACCGGCGGACCAGGCGTAGTACGGATGTGATGCTCAGTCGTATGCTTGACCTCACGCTGCGTGCCAGAAGGACGAGTAATGTCAGGGTACTCGCGTAACAGATGGTGATAAACTGTATCGCCAGACACTGCCTTTATTGACGCGATGTCGGTTGACTCCTTGGCCGATGATGCAGATGTGGTCAGCTCGGTCAGGCCATCAATCAACCGGTAGTTCCTCAAATCCACAAGCAGATTATAAAATTTGAGAAAATCAGCCCCTATTATCGCTCTTGACACGTCAGCTACTACAAATCTCCATGAAAATGCCCGGCGCAGCCCTAAATTGAGTTGCATGAGAATGTATCCATACGTAGCTATCATAGTTCCATTTGCTGCGAATAGCTGGTATGAAGTTCTCGGTCGCGATTCTTGGATTGCAGATCTCGGAAAGACACATAAATCAGATCCTGTATCCACTAAAAACGAAATCTTCGTTTGACGATCTGTAATAAATAAGCGGGCTGGTGTATTACACAGGCAGTCGTTTTCCGCTAGTTCCGGCTGCCGTAGTCGTTTTCCGAAGACGGATTCACTGTAGTCGGGAATTTGCACGGCACCTTACATTTCGTCGAGCGGTTTCCAAACCGATTATGATAATAACAGTAATCAGGATTGTGCTGTCTAGAGCGAGATCGACTGCGGTTGGAAAATCTACGGCTGCTACGGGATCTCTCACGTGAACGGCTCTGGCCCTTAAGTGAGGCTATCTCTATCCGAAGTTCAGCCATTTGTTTCTGCATCTCCGAAAACAAATCAGTGGTAGTCGCAGCCACTTGAGCGGTCACTGGAGCAATCTCGCTCACCTTATCAGCAAGATCAGCCACAGTCTCTAAGGGTGCATCAGCCTGAGTCGCAATAACCGTCTGGATATTATTGGGCAACCGACTGGACCATAGAGTTCTTAGAAAACTGTCGGGAACGGATGGTCCGGCCAACGTCTGCAAGTGCCTTAAAAATGTGGACGGCTTACGGTCCCCCAATTCCTCGTGCATGAGTAGCTGTTTTATTTTCTTCTCCTGCGACGCCGACAGTCTCCTGATAAGTTCACTTTTCAATTTTTCATATTTGTTATCCGCAGGCGGAGATGTGATGATGTCTTTCACTTCTACTGCGTATTGATGGTCCAACTGTGCTATGACGTGGTAAAATTTTGTGGAATCAGCCGAAATTCCTGAAATTGTGAATTGTCCCTCCACCTGTGCGAACCAGAGGCCTGGTTCTTCGGGCCAAAATGGAGGTAATTTTACACCAACCTTATAAATGCTTCTTTTTTCGGCCTCGCTTTCAGTGACGATCGTCTTTTCTTCGTTTTTCATCTTTTCGCCGTCTTTGTCCGCAGAAACAAAAGACGGCGCGGACGCTCCAGAACCTTCTTTCGTTTTCGGCGGTCCGGCTTTGCGATCGTCGCGAATCATTTTTGCGGTTCTTGTTCTTGTTCAGGAATCCAGTCGTCGGGTTTCGGCAGGAATTGTCCGAGATAATCGACGGCTGGCACGTCGGAAGGTCACCAATATATAGCGGATGTATTGGATCTGCCTACCTAGACTTCTTCTAGCACTGGTAAATAAGAAACTCGGTAGACTTTCACACTATATTGAAACTTGTTACAGATAGGTATAAAATATTCGCGACTTCTAAACTAACTTTATGCACATAGCAACGACACGTACACGCGACGCGAACCGGCCGAGAGGTGGCGTGAATTCGCCTTCAGATAATTTCGATGACTGAATTCCTTGATTGCTCCGCGTCGCTTTATAAGAATTGAGATAGCTCTAAATGACATGCGCAAAATAGCAATGCTCCTAATACAAATATTTTACTAATATATTGCCTGCCAGTTGTATACACAAATAGTTTATAGTCTGCTATCCAAATAAATTCTATATAATACAAATGAGTTTATTTACACGACAATTCGTACTCCTACAACATTAAGTTATTAACAACACCGACTCAAATGTTGGACTATACTCCAGCTAAATTCGTCATGGAATTTTTGTAAACATTGGACTGACAGTTCTTTCACCTGACAGCAGAAATTAACCAATGAGGAACAAGACATCAAAACGGAAATTCCTTAGGGTTGTAATTTTTAATAAAAAGATGAAAACTCTGTGATTTATATTTTCGTTTTCGGTAATTTAGTGAAGTTTTGTGAATTCCATTACTAAGAATCTTCATAGCAGTGACGTAAACATTGAAAATTGTAACAAATCTGGTAGAATTTATAAGTGGAACATCATAGTTTGGTGAGCACTGAACATTACGTGAGAGACAACCCTAGACAAACTCAGCAATCAGCTGATCTTCAATGTTTACAAAAATTCCATATCGAATTTGGCTGGAGTATAGGTAAAACATTACAATCGAGGACGAGATTGTTGAAGTTTTACGGGACGTATCAAATTATTCTCCTTCCGTAAATTATTATAGACAAGAGGCAAATTTTGTCAAAGTTTTGGTCATGACGTATTTCGATAATATTCAGAGTTTGTGAAACATCAAAATATTCATGGATTTGCTGGCTGTATAATGTACAATGTACTGTACATACCGGACTAAATCCATTCCGAGCAGGCGTTTAACCCTCGCATCTCCGTCTCCATCGTTGTAGTTGGTCCACACCGCTTCGTTCCCGATGGACACATTCTTATCGTTTGAGCCCATCTCGGCGCCCCACATCCAGGCCGGCTTGCTCAGAATCACGCTGTTGACTGCCGATGGATGCTCATCAATCGTTATATAGGTGCACTAAAAAACATATATCTTTACACCGGACGTTAAAACCAAGAATATGTACCTAAATGTAAGCGAAAAACCTAAGCTTTAATAATTTTAGTATCTAGTTGTATGCCCAATATGACCATGCCGATGCCCATAACAGCTTATAACTCGTGCGAACGCATTAAACTTTTAGTCGAAAGTTGAGAAGTCGAGACTCCTCTTCTAAACTCAGTAATCATAATTGCATTAAATTGTATTTCAAACTTATTACTACTTATCCTTTTCTAAAATCATACTTTGTTACCACTGTGTGGTATTTTTCTAGGTACCTAATCCTGCTCTATTCCACTCTGATCCACTAATATTGTGAATTACTATATTTATGAAAGATCATGGTAAAAGGAAATCTATGATCTCTTTCCTGTTCTAGTAAAAAACAGGCCTGCAATGGCCTGCATTCAAACACGTTCCTACAATGTAGCTTAGATTCTTCAGATTGAATACAAATGGTTGAAACCATTGATCGTTTCAAAAAAAGATACACATCTCGCAAAAACAAGTTGAATAGAGCCGTGTAACCTAGTGCAATCGACTGTGAATTGAGCGAGTGAATGAAAATGAAATGAAAAAATATTTATTTCAGCAAACACGGTTTACAGAATCACAACTATTTTAGGCACAAGGTTTGGTGTTGCCGTAGCTTATTTGTTAGACAGTTCTATTTCAGCGGTCTTCACACTAGGCAAGCCTGTATCGTGAA
Source organism: Epirrhoe tristata (assembly GCA_951394285.1). NCBI lineage: Eukaryota > Metazoa > Arthropoda > Insecta > Lepidoptera > Geometridae > Epirrhoe > Epirrhoe tristata. The sequence continues at coordinate 14,935,195 of OX596136.1, read as the reverse complement.
GACCAGTTAGACGAATTATACATAATACAATATTTTAACTATATCCTCGGCCGGCAGTGATAGTTTTAACAAGTTAAGCAAGTTATTGTTAGTAGGTAGGTATAGGTACAACATTTTTGCTAACTTACAGAAAAGAAAAAATTGACAGTGAATGAAAAGTACTTACTTACCCTTTATGCTCACAATGCCTACGCCGCGAAACGACTTAGTCGCAAAATAACTCACATTTAAAACACCTACAAAGCAAAATGCCTCAAATCGATATCTCTAACGTGGTTTGCCAAATTTGCAATACGCCTGCATTCTTTCTTGTCTCGGCGGCAAAACGTCTCAAAATCAAAATGACTTTAAAGGATAGTACATCACACGCCATAAGACTAAGAATCATAATTAATTGCAATCAAAAACGGCTATAAATTAGTGATGGGCCGAATGTGGTTTTAACCGAATACGAACTTCGGCCGAACATTCGGTTAAAATGAAAAGTTCGGCCGAACTTCGGCCGAAGTTCGGTGTGTGATCGCTGTGTGACAAATATGGATGATTAGGTTGTCGTTACAACTACTTTTTTTCAATTTTACGACTGTTTTGAAGGTACGTGTACGTAGCTACGACGCATTTCACTATTTTAATTGGCATAAATCGATAACACACACGTTTAACACTGTAAAACCTTCTGATTTAATATTTTATAGTGTTAACTGTGTGTGTGACTTTAGTTGTTCGAGTGAGCGAAGCGTCTCAGTTTCGAGATTGGCCAAAAAAATTTTTTTGTCTGTCATTCAGGTCGCATTTTTTAACCAATGTCGGTCGTCTCCATACAAACTATGACTTGGCTCAAAAAATTAACGATTCCAGAGTTGATCTACCTACAGCCTGATTTCTTGCTTACGAAGCCACTTGCCGTATGCAATTCGTAATTTCTTATTATCAAGCCGAAAAATAATAATGACTATTTATTTACCCCTAAAATGTACTGAACTTGGTATATTTTTTATCTATGGAAAATTTGAGGTCCGATCTTGTCGTCCTTCTTTGAACATAAGTTCCGTAAGTAGTATAGTAAGATATATATTTACTTTTGTCGATCGTGATGTATCGAATGACGGTATCGAAGAAAAACAGACTGGAGCTGGAAGAAAAATGTCGTTTCATTTTACCGTCACGACCGCCACGTCACGAAATCGTCACAGTGCGAAGCGCGCAACCGCGAACAGTCCATAGATTGTTACATTGTTAGTACGGAAGTGTGTTTGATTTGAATTTGAAGTTTTCAGTATAGAAAAGTACTATTTGCTTCGTGTACCACAGTACTCACGTACTTTTGATTACTATATTTTGTAGTACCGAAATTCGGCAGTTTGAACCGAATTTCGGCCGAATGCCGAACTTCGGTTCAAGCTGCCGAAGTTCGGTTTAACCGAATGTGAAACGAACTTCGGCCCATCCCTACTATAAATCAAATTGCCTCAAATTAATATTATACCTCTAAATCATTATGCAAATGGCATAGAAACTCTATGTTATAGTATAGTCGAACTGTTTGGATGTTTTTTTTCCAAATTGTTATACTGACGGATCGAACTATTTGGTTAGGTTATGTTAGGATAGTGACCACTGATGCGCGAGGCGAGCGAAGCGTGCCGCGGTAGCGGCCGCCGAAGCGCCAGAAGTCCCCTGCTCTCATCTACCCAAAGAGTAGTTTTAAGGTATAGGTCTAGAATCGTGGAAGCAGGAGCTCAACGCCTCAAAATGGTAAATACCATTGACTTTGGGCAGAGAGGTAGATGAGAGCAGGGGACTTCTGGCGCTTCGGCGGCCGCTACCGCGGCACGCTTCGCTCGCCTCGCGCATCAGTGGTCACTATCCTAACATAACCTAACCAAATAGTTCGATCCGTCAGTATAACAATTTGGAAAAAAAACATCCAAACAGTTCGACTATCGAACTACTGGTAGGACTGGATGGAATAAAGGATCGTTTTACCTTTTTACTACCATTCGAACGCTGACATTGGCAAAATTGTGACACACATCGTCACAAACGCCAGATTAAAAAGAAGAAGAAGAAGATAAATTTAAAATTAAGGCCTGATTTACAATCGAGTACCTTAGACCTGATGGTCGGTTTAATAACTTTGATTAACTATGCTTGTAACTCAAACTTGATTTGATTTGTTGTATTTTGGAGCATTTTGATGTTTAGGACCTAAAACTAATTAGTTGTTTTGCATTTGAGATATTTTGTGTCTCGAAGCATCTTCACATACAGGTATTTTACTACTGAGAGCTTTTACGTTAAAGTCACATTGCATTGGTAGCCATTCTGATGTTTAGAAATTTTACTATAAAGTCCGTTTGCATTAGAGGTACAGTAATAATAAGTCGTTTTGATTTGAGGCATTTTGCTTTGTAGGTGTTTTAAATGTGAGTTATTTTGCGACTAAGTCGTTTCGCGGCGTAGGCATTGTGATCATAAAGGTTACTTACAAATTATCTATACATATATGTTTATAAGAGAAAAGATTAAGTGTACAAGCGTGCCATGATTTGAGATTCAAGTTGGACGTTATAATAATTACACATAACTTTTTTTTCCTAATACCAATAAAAACTGTCAGTAGTCTGATCTTATTGAGTCATCTCTTTCCTGTGGCTAAGGCCGATTAAGGATCTGTGTAGAGAGAATGGTAGTTCGATGCGTAGTAGACAGTTTTGTTTGAAAAAGCATCTACTGCGCATCGAAATGGATAACTTCACGAACGTCTAGATCCGTTGAGCGTACTGTACTTACCTTGAGCAAGGCTGTAGATAACGATTTTTTAGTGTCACTCTTATCAACAATGCTAAGCTAAGAGTGGATTCAGCAGCAGTTTTAAGCTATACGAATCCGTGGCAGCTAGCTAGCTTTCAACAAGAGACTAACCTTCAATTGGGCAGGACGGGTCCCTCCTTTGATGTAAACGACCTCCTGCACCTCCCCCTGAGGTCGATCGGAGTTCTTCCCGAAGATCACAACTCCATCCTCAGTGAACGGAGGAAGCACCACAAAGGTGTCGCACGACTGTGGCGCCTGCATCTTGGAATGTTCTGATAAACATAAATAATCAATGTTATAAATGACTTTGCAAAAATTCTAGGAACTAAAACACAGTATTCTATACTCTTCTTAGAGTAGTTTATTTAAGAATAAATAACACCTAACTGTCACATATTACTTAGTCCTGACTAAGATTCTGTGTCAGAAACTATGAGTACCATGGTATCCAACACCAATACCGAACAAATATCTCCGGTACATGCAAACATTTGTCCCACCACGAGAATCGACTTGCACCTCATGTGTCAATTGAGCAATCCAACCTCCACAGCTAGACGGACATTTAAAATGCTTATCAAAATGGAAAATTAGCCAACTTCCTCCTAATGGCATTTAATTGCCTCTGAATAATCCATATACCATTTATACCTAGCACTTTATGACCCAATTATGGTTAGGTTAGTATGGCAATACTATTATGAGGCTAGGCTATAAGTATGTTTATCTTTACGATTTTTTTTTTTACACTAACTCGAACGGTTTGATTTGTTTGAGTCTAAGTCCGTGTTGTTGACGAGCTGGATAGCCTCGATGTTCTCATGGTGATGAAGTCTGTTTTCCTGAGCTTCTGCATAATATTTATTAATAATTTATCAATATTAAAAGGTAAGCTGAATATGTTATTAATATTATTTGAGATTCAAATTAAGCTTTTAACTGAACTAAAAGAAAAGGTCAATCAATACTGAGCATGTAGTGTAGGTAACAAACTAGCAACCGAGATCTGTGCCACTGAACTCTGACCCAATTACTTATTCAACATGATTCTATTCAGATACAGAATAACTGAAGAGATACGGAAATTATTTTACTGATTGATTTTTCATTCAGATGCATGCATATAGAGGGCATCGTTCTTGTATTATATGTAAAACAGCATAAAACTGCCTGTCTAGTGGGCAAGGCTGATGACGATGGTTTGGGAGAACCCAATTCCAACTCGATCAATATCTACAGCATCCTATTAAGTGTAGCCATAGGTTGCCTCCTTATACTGTTTAAATTAGGCATAAAGTTAGGCGTTTACTAGATAGTAAACGCCTAAGTTTTTAAAGGCAGACATAAACAATATTCTGTTGTAGATTGAGAAAATAATTATAAGTATGTTCAGACACATTATCCTAAATGAATATGTACAAGTCAAACAAAATTATTAAGTGAAAAGACCATGGGAGCTAATTGAAAACAATACGAAGTATTGCTATTGAGTGATGAAATAGTTCAAACACTAATGAACGAGTAGGTAGACACGTTTTTAACATAAATTACTGAAATGGTAGAATGTTCTTATCCATTATGTTCTGAGAAACATGAATCGCTATGAGTTATTATGATGTATCAGCACATAAATGTAGTTAGTATGAGTTAGTTTTGAGATGACGGTTGATAGTGGAGAATGGAATAACACATGTTATGCCGACCCCACATAATGTGGGAAAAGGGCAGGAAGATGATGATGATCTAAATAAGTATTCTTCATTTATCTTCTGCTTCTAAATTATTTCATTTCCCGAGCTTCACTCGTACCTACTTTTGCCTACCTACTGTTAGGAAGTCTAATTCTAGTGCTGCGGGATTAGTGCATAGATGCCTACATCCCCACAAGTATGAGTTAGTGGCCAGCACATGTAAACCCATCAGAACGTTAGCTTTGTCGAATTGAGGGAAAAATTGTTGATGGGGCAATGTTGTCTATTTGATTGATATATTGTGATGCTGTGAGACTTCATAAAATAGATTGTTGGTAATATAGGGGCGAGATAACATGCAGCAATATAAAACAGTCCAAGGTTTTGGCCACACACATATAAAACTTCTTTACGAACCTTCTACATGCAGATAGGTGTAACCCAATAGTAAAGGTATACAACATTTTATAAAAGTTGTTAGGATAAAGACATTTCTTTGCTTTGAATATGGTAGGTGTATGGTTTAAATAATAAGTAAATAATGTAGTAAATAGTAAGTACATAAAGTTTATTATTTTGTTTTGGCTACAAAATTACGGCAATCACAAACAAAAGATTTGGAATTTTAGTTTCTATATTACCTAAATATACAGCGTTTTCAATATAAACTCTAGAGATATTGTTGAGCTAGTCGTGTGTGAATGTGGTGAGAATGAAACAAAATCAATAACTTGTGCAATTACTAATGGACTGTTAAATATTTATTTTTTTCATTATGCTTCACAAAGTATCAATACCATTATAACAATAAACGTACAATACTATACCTTGATTTGATTTGTAGTCAAAACTAGACAACGCACACGTATTGGTGCCTGCCGCTGCTGCTTTTTTCAGTATTGATTTTTCATCCAGCATCCATCCAGTGCAGCGAGATTTGATCACAGAACAATAATACTCTATATATTATTAATCTCTGATAATACTGCTGTGTTTTGTTTAAAATTTTGAGAGGTTCTGACAGCTTGCCTTGCCTTGCCTTGCCTGACGTTTTTATTTTGACTTTTGACATTGGCATTTGGCACCAATGTATAAATGACGGTCTGTCCAAAGTATCAACCAAGTTAATCAACTTTATGCATTTATTTATTTATTTATTTTATTTATTTATTTACAACTTAAGCTAACATTACAGATATTTTCTTATCTAAGGCGCGGACTTAGAACAAAGTAATAAAAATATCAGAAAAAACCTGACTGCAAGAAAGTCATGCCGCCTCCACACTTCGTTGTTTGTTATGCGCTATGCGCCTTGTTCGGGCGCATTATCTCTACCTAATCTGTGTTCGGGCGCATACGATGAAGTGTGGATTGTGGTTCATTCGTCTATATTAGCTTTATTTGCACAAATGACGAATAAGTGTGAATATTTATTTATTTATTTTTATTTAACAATAAAAAGAAAGGGGCTTTGTCGCTGAGCGACTGTAGCAAATATGCTTATTTATCCGTCCTCTTGTCGGTTTTCACCACACTTCAAAGGATCGCGTCCTTTATGTCGATTATGAAAATTTATAGGTAGTTCTTCTGTAATGTGCCTAGTTTTTTAGTTACGGGAAGACACCCGTCGGCATATGCATATCTCGACTATTAGATGGTCACAAAATCCCATATCAAATTCACAAAACTTTGAGGATAGGCACTAAATCGAGGGATCCAGATCAGGGATAGCTAGAGATGACACCCCATCCGCATATACACAAATTTATATACATTCAAACTTGACATTGGCAGAATTATACTGATATTGTGTAGTGTAGTTGCCATTTAATAAGAAGAAAGAAGTAGGTAGAGGAATATTGTTCTGTGAGGTAGAGTAAAATGCCGGTGGATTGCATTAATTTGCATTGCATTTGTCTAGTTTAACATTGCATTTATCATAAAATTTCATCTAAAAATCTGTGATTGCAATACAGAGCCGAGCCTTGCACTCTTTCATTTCAACACTTGAAGAATAGGTATAATTTTTGCAGTCTTGCACTTTGCTGACTTGTTCTTATTCTGCCAGCAGCCTACGAATCCTGTACATAATTGAAATACACCTGTGTTCTGCGACTGCCTGCTTGAAAATAATCGGCTTAACCAATGTAAGTAGTTTAGAAAATACCTACAATTTGCAACCCACTAAACTTACCTACTTTTATCACCATGTTTACCGCGGTTTCTCAGGAATAGATACTTTCTACTCAAGGATTAGAAGTAGGTAAGCTGTTTTGATGCACAGTAGACAACTTTGTATGAATGAAAATAGTTCCAGAGCATTCTGTAAAGTATAATTTCTGATCAGGCGACCGAATAGTAGGCATTTCAGCTGTTTTGAGTGCGTTCAACACACAACATTAAATCAAAATAACTACTTCGTTTGCTTGACTAGCAGTTGGCAAAGACTCTCTAAAATGTGTTATTATTTTATGCATTACTATTACTGAAACAGAATAGGTACCTATTCCTAATGCAAATATTTAATTTGTATATTCCAGATGAATAAAGACCTCTTTGTAACATGTCCATACAACTCAAGTCACCGTGTACAGCGTCTACGGATTCAGGCACACTTGGTTAAATGCGAGAAGAAATACCCACCCTTGGTTATATGTGCGTACAATGCCACCCATCGCTTCCCTCAGAGTGAGATAGCACACCATATAGCCAACTGTCCCTCTAAAGTTGTTGAATATGACAAACGTTTTACGAGATATGAGAGGCGGCTAGTAGACCCAGCGCCATATCCAAAGCCAGGAGATCCAGACTATGAGTGCTGGGATTAAGAAGACTAAGATTGCTAACACTTCAATGGCAATGCAAACTCCATTCTTAATCTTTTGACTTAGTCACCTTTTGTTGATTTATTTTTATTTTTTATTCTACTGCTCCACCGGCATCTTAGCGCATAAATTAGTGTGATATTTTAAATTAGATGCATACATTTTATGTCAAAAATATTGTAATAATTAATGTGTTAAGATGCAGGTGGAGTAGTAGCATTAGGAGAGCTTACAGTAACCTACTTAATTAATCTAAGAAAAATTCATATTAATATCCAATTAATCTTAGAGCTTTCATTTGTTCGCAATTAAAAATATTTCATTTGAAAGTTTGGTTTAATTTGATTAAAAAAAGGTATGCATAAGTTCCAGTTCACTAAATCAATAAAAAGGCATGTACAATACTCACAACCAATCTTTAGCTATCTGAAGTAGCTGCGCAGAACCCATTTTGATGACGCCTAAAAGACGAAAACAGCGTTGTATAGGTGCCTCGCTCACTCGCTTAGTTTGTTGCATCGTGCTATCTCATCTACTCGCGCGAACCTGCGCAATCGTTTAGTGCACCCACTAGTTCCATAGGTATCAGTTGACAATTACGGGGGAATATCCACATTTTTCTTTAATGGTACCATAATACCTGTGATGGTACTAAGGATACAAAGTTGTGTCACTTGTACCATCAATGGTACAAATCAATGGTACTACTGACACTAAGGCCTAACTTCAGGTAGACAAAGATCGGTTGTGTGTATTGTACCTAGGTACCTATATTTTTTATAAGTTTATACAAGCTGGCTTAGTACGTATATGTAGTACGAGTAGATATTATTGTTACCCTTACGAAAGTTTCTAATTTAATTTAGACTACGGCGCGTGGCTTCGCTCGCGTGGTACCAACAAACATTTTGAACATTATGCTATTACAGCTTACTATCTACGCCTATTCCAAGTTTCATCCAAATCGGTTCACTGAGTTTAGGCGTGATTGAAACACAAATATATACTCATAGTCTTTATTATATTTATTATAAGTATTAGGTAGTTAGTAGGTATGAAGTAATACCAATTCCTTCTATGATAGTATGACTACTTATAGTAGTGATACTATCATACTAAGATATCATAGTTATGGGGCCGCGCCGAGCTTCATTCGAGGCACGTCCAAACATCTCTTAGTATACATTTTGTATGAAGTCATGAATCACCTTTAAATAGCCGGGATCGACAATTTAACGTGCCCTCCGAAGCACGGAATCGCTTAGATGAAAATGCCACTGGCGGTCACCCATCCACTTACAGACCGTTTCGAACGTTGCTTAACTTTGACGATCTATCAAGAACGACTTAGCAAGCACGACCACGAACGCTTCATACCTACTATGATATTATGACTACCTACTTACCTAAAAACATTAGGGTTAGTGTTATTTTACTAAGTTTCTGTATAACTGTCTAACTATCACGGTTCACGAGATACAGCCCTGTGACAGACAGCGAAGTCTTATTAATCCGGTGTTACCCTTTGAGTACGGAACCCTAAAAAGTAAGTTCGTTTGAGAGTGTATGTATTATATTGTCTTTGGTTTGATCTAACTATGGTGGCTAACCTCTGGTGACGGAAGAGGCCGCCCATAAAATTGATCGTGCTTCGTGCCCTCCGAAGCACGGAAGCGTTCAAGTGCCACTAGTGGTCACCTTTCCACTTTTGTATGTATCAAGCAAGAATATTATATTTTTGCAAGCAAGCTGGTTCAGTTTCTTGGTTTATGGCTTCTGCGACTTGCTGTCTTGCAAGCAAGCTTATAGCAAGCTACGAGCATACCATGAACATTTCAAAAAATCTTTAATTATGATAGTGAGTGACTGACCAGTTGCACAGCCAGGTAAAGTAGCAGATTTATTATTTTCCTCATCAATTTGATGTTTTCGCCCTCAAAGAAAGCCCTCGCTCATAAATCATTTATGTAAATGGCTAACAACAATGAGCCGAAATATAGACGCTGCTGGAAGAGCACCGGATGTACAGTTAGCGGCAGAAGTTGATAAAAAATATTAGGCGTTTCAATAATGTTATTGATTGACCTTTATTTCAATCTTTAAATTAAAATTTTGCTGTTCGACGACAGTGGGCGAAGGTCCGCCTGCGATAAAGAAGGTTGCGGGTTCGATCCCCGCCACGGGACAAATGTTGGTATGACCTACAGATATTTGTCCCGGGTTTGGGTGTTTCTATGTATAATATGTATGTATTTACAAACAAAAAGTATATAAGTAGTTTATCAGTTATTCTAGTACCCATAACACAAGCTCTGCTTACTTTGGGGTTAGATGATGCTGTGTGAAAAGTCCAGCATTATTTATTTATTTATTTATTACCTAACTAACGGTAGGTGCGTCTACTTTTGAATTTTGAATAGGTAGGTAGGGTATTCAAAAATAAGTAGATGTAAGTACATAGGTAGTAAGGTATAAAAATAACAGAGCAACTCACTGCATCTAAGACTTGAATTAGCGCAAATTAAACACTACCATGTTCAAGCTCATGGCGGCATTTCACGCAAGTGAGTCGCTGGCATTTGGAGCTTTTGTTGCTCACTGTACCAGTGACTTCCCGGCCGGTTTTGGCCCCGTTTCCGTTGTGAGTTCCCAACAAAACTGCTGGCCAAACCTCTAGGTGCTGGGACTTTCTTGTTTAGCTGCTTTAGCTTGTAATAATAGAGTGGGGTAGGAAGATAGACACTATTGTATGTAGTGTGAAATATGCCGCAGAACTACGTGGGTCAGGAAATAGGCCTACCTCCTCTATTTTCGGCGATTTTTCAGGCTTTATCGCTAAAGTCTTGAATTTATACAAAAACAAAATAGGCTCGACAAAACCTTAGTTCAACGAGGTAGGTGTGGTTGGTACTTATACCTGTGACCACTAGAAAGGTAGGTAGGTACATTAAATGTTTTCATTTATGTACATTTAGTACATAAACGTAACGTAAACATAAGTATAGATATCTAAGTAGGTACTCAATTAACTTTCACCCGAATGCAATTAGGTAGGAATTTAATGCTCAGTGGGTGCTTAGCAAAAAGTTTTTGCTTAGAAAGCAAGTAATCTAACCACTTACTTTGGCAGAAATCCAACTTCCTTCTTCACTTTAATAGTAAGATAACGTTTGTGGTAAGAGCAACTTATCAGGTAAAGATCCATATCTACGTAGTTACATAAAACAATTAATATTTTGATACTAGTACTAGGTACGTACGTACATACCTATGTAGGTATAACGGATGATGGAAATTCTGATGTCTGTGGTACCTAGTATCTATTGTTTAGGAAAAGTACTTAAGTATTTACTTTGTATGTATTTCAATGTTGCTGTGGTAAGTTCTAAGCCACGCTACGTTGGCTCTACGCCATACTACGTTGGCTCTTCGCCACGCCGCGCTACGTTGGCTCTACGCCACGCCGGGCTACGTTGGCTCTACGCCGCGCTACGTTGGCTCTACGTCGCGCTACGTTGGCTCTACGCCACCCTACGTTGGCTCTACGCCGCGCTACGTTGGCTCTACGCCACCACTATTTCTGACTTCAAGAACCAATTTTTCAAACGTTAAAATACGGTCCTAGCTTAGGACCCAATATTCCAAACTGAAAAATTGGCATTTGAAGTCAGAAATCATGATGGGAAGCATCTGAATATTCATCAAACGAACAAAAAAAGGAACGCGAATACGGCCCAGGTTGCATAACGTTTTGCTAAAATACGTTTCAAATATTGTGGCAAGGGTTATTTTTATTTCAAAAAACAGACATACAGTACGCATAACCGATCTTTAGCTCACTGAAGCTAGGTGCACTAAAGGATTGCGCAGGTTTGCGCGAGTAGGCGAGATAGGACGATGCCACAAACTAGGCGAGTGAGCGAGGCAGCTATACAACGTTGTCTTCGTCTTTTATGCGTTATCGAAAATGGGTTCTGCGCAGCTACTTCAGAGAGCTAAAGATTGGTTGTGCGTACTGTACCTACTTAGCCGCACCACGGATGTAGGTAATTTGGTTTGCGAGCGAATCTAGGACTGTAGATTAGATTGGTTACCAAGACGGGAACTTGAAAATCAAGATCACACATAATGCCACTCACTCCCCAAGAACCCAAGTTACCTATCTCTTTGTCGAGTTTCCTCTTGAGTTCTATATAAACAGGGTCTTTCATTTTAAACTACACAAACTGACACGGCCTCATTTTTGGGTTGTAAATAGACGTTTGAGCGTATCAATTTAATTCCCAACCCGATTTGAGTTTTCACTTCAAAATTAATCACTTATTGATTTTTTAGAAATGTAACATAATGATTTTCAAGGAGAACAGACGTTCCACCAATCGCAGCGCAGCTACCTACCTAAAATCAACAAAAAAGGTCGGAACAACCTTTGCTACACTCTCAAACAAGCAGAATAGGTACATACTTTACCTAGGTAAGTACTTACCTACTTATGTTTCAAATTCGTCAAATATTTGTGATAATTTTCAGTTAGTTTCTTTGGGTCAGTTTTGGATAGTGGTTTTGAACGGGAACATGTTCCGCAGTAATTCTGCTGACCATGTACTTAGGTAGGTAGGTAGGTTGAATTTTGGCATTTTGGTCAATTTAGGTACCCAGGTACTAACTTACAGATTTTAACCTAGGTACCTACATCTTCGTTGTGTGTGCATCCGACCCAACGTTTGCCCAATTTTTGTGTCATTAGCAAACTTTTTAGTGAATCTGATTTATTTTTACATCATTTATCATTCCCTAACTTCGGATTGAAGATATGACACTCTTGACAGGGCTCATTTTATCTTCAAACTGTCTGATACACGCTTACTGAGCGACACTTTTAAGTTAGGTTGCTACCTAGTACGTTATTATCTTTAGAAGATATTTAGCTATAGTTAAGAACAGCTAAGTGATTAGAGAAATCTTTGATTGAAAATACTTCTACTTATACCTTACCTAGGTACGTACTATTTGTAGGTTAACTAACTTGTACCTACCTAGTACCTACGGGTAGTACCTACTTACATCATGATTGAATCAATTCGTTCCCTACAGACCTAGTGGAATAGTTAATTTATTTTAATTAGGTAGGTAGTACTTAGATTAATATTTGTACATAGGTATAGGCTAACTGGATAGAGTTTTGAAAACTCGAATACTTACATAAAAATTTCAATGGTTCGGTGACTACTCTTAATCTTTTTCTCATTTTCGAGTGATAAAGTTATGATTTAGTGACCGAAGTACATACCTATCTAATCTCTGAACAAGAAAAATCTCATTAAAACTTTTATCGGGATAAAGGATGATTTTGGGGACAGTCTATACCAGGCTATATTTATTATGTGTCTGTTCACATCACAGCGGCGCGTCGAGTATACTCGTAATGTAAATAATGTGAAATTGTGAACAGTAATGTAGATGGAAGAGGATCACGTTTTCTCATAGGTCTAGAGATCTGAGAGAATGTCTACTGTGCCCTGTGGGTATGATGAGCACCGTGACTGAAGTCTCTCGTCTCGTTTTCTCGTTAAAAATCGTCATAACTGTGTCTGTCGACATGCGCAGCCCGTTATTTCATATCGTTATGTCAAATTGTAAGATAGTGTGACATAGTCTCTGTCATGGCGCTCATATTAGCGCAAAATGATAAAAATGCCGGCATGACAAATTTTCTCATCTCACGCCGTGACAATTTTACGTTGCTCATCATACTGATGAAGTATGATCTGATCACTGATGAAGTTTCTCGATCCTGTTATTATAATTACAAGTTCAACTTTCGTTAATGTATCGCGACAACGTGAATGTACCTGCTCTCTTGAACTTTTGCTTCTTAGACTAATAAGTTTCTAACTTTAGTGTAGGTAAGTATTTACTTACCTAATTTCGATGAAATTTCGTTTACACTTTTCACAGAGTTTCTTCTAGGTAGCTATGATTTTTTTCCGGTATTTTCTGTACCTACTGAATAGTAGGTTCGCTTCCATAGTGCACACAAATACAAAAACATAAACTAGGCACAAAGACGGCGAAAAATAATTCAATAAACTTCACATTCACCGGAGAACCCTTTTGTCCTATGTCTCTATCTAGAGATAAGCAAATGTAAATATCTTGTACCGGCACTAGATTGGGTAAGCGCATTTTGATGTTTTAGGACCAGTACCATCACATTGGTAAACAAATAGCTCCTTTCCATTGAAGTTCAGCAGTAGTGTGGTTAGCTTTTAAGTCCATGCGCTTTGGGTCATGGGTTAAACCATTATTGATGTTTTGATAGTGAAAATATATTCTGACATTACATGGAATATACTTGACATACTTGTATCCTACTTAGACCATGAGTTTTTTTTGGATAGGGTCGACTATTAATTAGGTTTGAAGTCGTCGGTCGACATAGCCGTGGGTATGAAGCTAGAAGAATGAGGCCGAGAATGCGGCAAAATATTTTGTATGCTATTCATAGCAAATTTCAATTTGTGATCTCAAACACAATGTTCTTCATCACTAAGTAGGTTTTATCATCTCTTAGGTAGGTACCTACTTACTCCATTATGGCTCCTATGTAGGTTACTTACTCAGGTATTGTTTTGTGAAATACGTCTTGTGTTGTCTTCTTCTTCTTATCGTGCCACCAGTTCTTTCGAACCAGTGTGGTGAAAGGATTATAAGTGCGCCTCAAAGAGGCTCCTTTCGTGCACTTGACACATGTTTTCGAACTTGTTAGGTTCTACGACATGCCGGTTTCCTCACGATGTTTTCCTTCACCGTTTGAGAGTACTGGCATAGTGCACATAAATTTTTTGCTGAAAAACATTGGTGCACGACCGGGATTTGAACCCATGACCTTACGATTGGAAGGCCATGGGTTGTAACAGCAGTTGTCGGTACTTTGGTGCTCTAGGCTCTAGTGTCAACGTCCAAGTCTGTTGTTTGCAAGCTCACTTTGTTGTTCCAACAAGTACGAGAATAGCTACTTTGACAACTAGTTAGAAATTAATAGACTTGGAGATACTGACATTGATTGAGTAGGTATTTATCAGTTAACAGTAACTATGAGAGGTTAATTTGATGTAAGTACTTACCTACTTACTTAATAAGTGAGAGCAATTCACTTGTAAGTGGGTAGGTAATGACTTTTCAGCAAAATTGACACTTTAGGGCGAACATGACTGAACGATTAGTGAGAGAGAACATTTTGATAGTAGGTCTAAATACCTAGGTACAGTCAGCAAGGAAAGTCGATTAACATTTGATGTTTCGCATATAGGTATTTCCGAAATCCGTGGGATCATGGCCAACATTTTGCCAAATTCTGAAGATTAGTGTTTAGCTCATGATTTTCTTGAGAGAGCTTAGTACTTATTTTACTCGTAAAATACTAAAATGCATTTATTCAAACTTCTTTTCAATTACATTAGTACTTACTAAATGATAGCAGCTTCAGTAGAGAATAATAATGCAACGCGATTGTCTGCCTAATCGAATTTCTATTATCCGACTAATGGGTAAAGTCGACAACAAAGCTTTCAAATAAAAGGAAAACGAAGTAAACAGGACTACAGCTGCTGTACAGTGTAGTGTAACGATCTCGATTTTAATACAAATCATTTTTACTGTAAGAAATAGTTTTCATCGCTCACATTAATTAGGAATGTTTATTAGCCTACTTGAGAGAGAACTCTTAGTTTCAAGTATTAGGATATCTTGGTTTTGCGATGTTCACAAGTCAATAAATAACGATTCTAAATTTCACGTTCAAGTGCGTTGGCGACGATAGTTTTAAGTTTCTTGGAATTAAGAGGTTGTTTTTATGTGTCTGTAACTGTGGGAAGTTTGAGTTAAGGTTTTAGCTAATTAGGCTACGCCCTTTATTTTTTATGAGCTCGAATATTATAAAGCTATTGGTGAAACGTGTGAGGAATGGTTACTAGCCACACCTTTGCTTAGGGAAGGGATGAGAACCACAAAATCACGGGACGCAAGAGATTCGGGACAGACGATCGGGGGTGAGGCAGTTAGAGGGATAGGCGACAGAGGTCCAGGAGTCAAGGATAGTTCAGACAGATTGTCAGAGAATGGGGAAATTAGCTTCAGTGTAGTTGAAAGTAGTAGAGTCCGTGTTATTTACAATTAAATCAGTCTAAGTATATTTCTACATTTGAATTAATAATTAGATTCAGTGAACAAATTCGGTAATGTATTTTTAGTATAAGTGATAGATAGGAGGCTGCTATTTCTTTTACAGGTGCAGAATTACTTATACGAATTTCCATAGGTTTTGTTCTGGTTCATTATTTCTATTTATAGTGTTGGTAATTATGTTTCTTTCTAGAGTCGCCGTAATCGAGAATTTATTAGTTATAAGTTAATTTACGCATGATATTTTATATAGAATTTCACAGCGAAGCTGAGAACGAGATGACTGACTTTAGATGACGTTTGACTTAATCCTTTCCTTCCTAATCATATTCTGAAATCAATGAAATTAGTGTAACAAACACACTGCACTAACACTAATTTCTACACTAGAATCTTTATCTCTTATTATTTCTTTGGTTAGAGATTTATGGGATAAAATCGTAGTGCTTGGATGATGCTGACGATTCCTTTCCAGCTATTGACCTGCGGATTTTTGATATGAAGTATGGTCGGAATAGCGTAGTTAGGAAAATCGCAGTTATGGTTTAAGCACTTCGTTCTTTTTTAAATCTCAGAGATCTAAGGTTTATTTATTGCGTATTTTTCAGGTAGATTAGATCTATTAGGTATAAAATCTTAGTACTTGGGGATGGCTGGCGGTTTCCGGTGACACTGCTTACGGGCAAGAGTGAAGCTGTATTGAACACGTGGCCATGACCGAGTTCTTTGAAACCTAATAGGTTCTAACAATAAATGAATCTGTCTTTGTTAGATTGAAATCAATAGGATTTCAATGTAGGAAAATATAGGCGCCTTCCTTCCCTTTCCTCTCCTCACTGACGCGTAGGGCAACCGCTGGGTCGCGCCAGTTCGACCGGCCCCGGTCGATGGGAAACATAGGGCCAAATCTAGACTATTCCCCATCTCTACATCGGAACAAGCCATGAACCTGTGGTGTGAGAAGCTTTTTATGTGTTTCGTCATTGCTTGTCACCGGTTAAGATAGATTCTAGTTGCGCAGGTTATAAACTAAAATTTATTTTGGTTTCTAAACTGCGTATGAGTCGGGGTTGTTCATATCTCTTTAAATTTTATTTGACTGACCATTCATTGAATCACTTAGGACGACTTGACTTTGATTAATTTAACTTTACTGTAGAGTATTTTAACTGTATGACTTCTTTATGGTTGATTTATAATATGTGTTGCATGAATAAATAAATTAATTTTGATAATTCACTAATGCAAACAATTTGTTTCCCTTTCAGCTCGCCGTGCACCAAATCTAGTTTAGTTAATTTAGTTTATGATTCTTAATTTCAACTGTATTTTAAATTCACAATTCGGGTATTAAACTTTTGTCCTGTTCAATACTTAACATACTTAGGTATTGTTCATTAGAGTTCAGAAATTAATTGTAGATTGATGTCACTTTAGTTCTAAGAATCAGTATTAAATGTATTTATTGACGTAAATTATATTTTATTTCACTCCCATGACTTTCACACAATTAGGAACAATTATTTCTAGACGAATACTTAGAGTTTCCACTGTCAGGTAGATTTTATTTAGCTTCAGATCTATTCCAATTCTAGCTTAGGGTGGGGTGGTGTTACAGTAGGTACCTACATTCACTCTAACCAGACTTAAAAAAAAATATGAATTACTTTGAAGAAAATGAAAATTTCAAAACGCATTTAAAAAAAAAAAAAATGCTGGACATTTTCACACAGCATCATCTAGCCCCAAACTAAGCAAAGCTTGTACTATGGAAACCAGATAACTGATAGAATACTTATATAATTTTTGTTTGTAAATACATACATATTATACATAGAAACACCCAGACCCGAGACAAATATTTGTAGGTCATACAAACATTTGTCCCGCGGCGGGGATCGAACCCGCAACCTTCTGCGTCGCAGGCGGACCTTCGCCCACTACGCCACAGAGGTCGTCGAATTTGTAAAGGGTAAGCAGCGACCACAGCCAAAAAGAGATATACTTCTTTAATCACACCCCAAATCAGCAGTACCCTTTTTCGAGGTGCGAAAGATTCATTTCTACTGGTAGGAGTACCCGTTCTAGATGACGTAGGAGTATTTCCTCTTGACAAGGTAGGTGTACCGGGATTACTGATACTAGGACGGCCTCTTTTTCTTGAGATGCTTTTGCCAGCCTTGCAATAATGTTCAGAAATGGCTAGCTTGAAGTCAAATAGTGACATGTATTGGTCAGTCTTGCGTCGCCACAGTAACCAAGCATTAACTGCACACATATCAACCAAGTGGAAAAATATTTTTTTATACCACTGACGAGATCTTCGTCATCGTAAATGCATGCGAAGCCAAAATTGGCTCCTGTAGAAATTATTGAAAATGAAGTATAAGGAGCAAATATTTTGAATAAACTCACAGTTTATTAAGGGGTCAAAAAAAGAGGTTTTGCAGAACATTATTTACATTTTTTAACATCAATTTTCTTACCTTTTCTATTTAATTTCCACCAACAAAGCTGCAATAAATTTCACTAAGAACGACGTCGCGTACGCACCGGAGAAAAGTGAGGATAAAATGACACATGACGTTGGCCATAGATAATAAAAATTACGTTTCGGTTCAGTTTGAATTCCTTAATATTACTACATTGACATTTTATAATTTTGTTTAAAATTAGGGTAGAAATAAATTACTAAAGTTGAGCAGCCAAAATTGGCTTTGTATGCAATAGAGGGTTTAAACAATGTCCCAGGCACTACAGCGTCCCGTTAAGTGTAGGCGTGGATTGCCTCCTGACGCTGTATAAATCATCTAATATAAGTAATGCAATTTTTTAACGCAAGTAGGACCAAATTTACTTGCCACAAGAACCAATAAAGCCGCCTTCATTATAAAGCTCCTATAAGAAAAAGCTTGAGTGAAACGAAAATAAATTAATTATTAAACAGCATCACCTGGCCCCAACAGCTTGTGTTGTGACTTATGGCAACCACAATGACTGACATACCACTTATAGTACTTTTTGGTAAATAAATAACATAGAAAACAAACGTAAGTACAGTACGCACAACCGATCTTTAGCTCTCTGAAGTTAGGTGCACTAAACGATTGTTCAGGTTTGGTAGAGTAAGGGAGATATAGCGATTCAACAAACTAAGCGAGTGAGCGAGGCAGCTATACAAGTCATCAAAAATGGGTTCTGCGCACAGTGGCGTAGCTAGGTAGCCAAGGGTCCGGTGCAAAATAAACCGGGGCCCTAACTGAACGGTTTAGGTTTTATCAAGTCAAAATATGCAGGGTGTGGCAAAATGTTAACGTATTTATTTTTTTGTAAAAACTTAAGATTTGATTCGTCATTTTCTGGGTAACTCATTCAAAAATCTAATAATGCAGTTGTTTTTATTTTCAAAATAATCATACCTATAGTTTCCTAAGAACAAAACCTTCCGGTCTCTCGGGACTCAGAGTCCGAGGGCCCCTTGAGCTTGGGGGCCCCGGTACACTGCACCGACTAGCCATTCGGTAGCTACGCCACTGTCTGCGCAGCTACTTCAGAGGTTGTGCGTACTGTGCCTAGGGTACGTATGCTTTTTAACATAAGTAGAGGCACTGGCTTCTCTACCATGTGCTTTTGATTTTGACTTTGCTATTTTATTAAACGTGAAAAAAAGATTGTGCTGAAATTGACATAGTTTTAGCATTAGGTATCTGAATTACGGACACCTTTAGTTATCTCCAGGTTGATTGATTGACTCTCAATTTATAGAAGTGATTGATTATGAATGAAATATCATTCATCATTACATTAGGTAGGTACTACCTACCTAAACTCATTAGCAGTTACACTTGTTTTTGAAGATTTTGAGTAAATGAAAGAAAGTACGTACTAAGATTTTTGAGCAAGTAAAAAAGTAAGTTGGTAGGTATAAGTGTGATCAACTCTGGTGACGGAGTTTTTGGGTCGTAACGACAGTACGTACATTCGGGACAATTAAACGGCCCTCCGAAGCATGGACTGGACGCGCTCAGTTGATAATGTAATAGCGGGTAGCCGATAACTGAATTGATATTAGTTTTGGAACGAAGTTGCTTTTCCGCCGGCATCGGATGGGGACTAGAAGAAAACAAGTGTTAGATTTATGCGTCACGACACATGTATATGTCAAATCGTCACAGTGCGAAGTGCGCAGACGTAAAACAGTCCATAGATTGTTACATTGTTAGTACCTACGGAAGAGCGTTTCTAGGATTAGTATGACAAAAAATTCTTTGACAAATGCCAAATGTCAAAGATGAATCTTCGTTCCAACCGAATGTTCCACGACATTTACGTACTTTTTTCATCTCACGAAGGCGCGTTTGACTTTGTGCGTGTAGATGCAAAATATGCACATTGTTTCTGTGTGCGTAAGCGTTGGATCGTTCCATGGATTAATGTATCGCCACAGACAATATATAGGTATCGTTTACGCACACAGAAACAAATTTACACACCCGCCTTCGTGAGATACAACAAATACATATAAGTAGCAGAGTTTATTTCATAACTGAGAGTAGAGAAGATCTTGCACTATAGTTTTATACTCGTAGATCTTGTTAATGGTCTGGCCTACTTACATTCTATTAGCTAAGGGACGGTTATAAGTGCTGGGAAAGCTTAATCTATCATAACATACCTAGATCTAAAGTGCCCTGTTAAGTGTAGGTAGTTCAGACAACTGAATACCTAATCTAGATCTGACGCTAAATAAACTTTAAGTCATTTTGTGACGCTATTTGTTTTATACAGGTTTTCTGCATCCATCCTCCACGAACATAATCATTTTCTATGACAATAGCCTATGATATATAAATAAAAACTTCAATCAAAGATCATTGTCCGGTAACACTAAAACGGCCTCATAGGCCATTAGTATTAGGCCATCCGAAAAAAAAAAAAAAAAGATACTTAGTGCAGTCAGTCTTGTAGTTTTCATCTTCCAGCGTCTCACCTGCGTCTACAGACGTCTGAACCTGCGTCTAATGTGATAATTAACATTCTTCTTTTCGTCGTGGCATTTTCGAACCAGTGTGGTGAAAGGTTTATAAAGGCTCCTTTCGTGCACTTGATATCTGTATTTAACATAAAATATAATGCATGCAATGTCAATAATCACGCTAATTTAATAATAACTATACGCTAATCTGACTCTACTCTGTCTATATATAAAACAAGCATCTGAGTTCGTAAGACAACACGCAAATTACTTTAAAACCAATCAAGATTTTCGGGAACGAGTCCTAAGAAACACGTCCAATAACAGACTGTACATTCCTAAATATAATTTAAAACTAACACAACGTCAAGCCTATTACATGTGCATTATGGTTTATAACAAGCTACCTACTGATCTTAAAGAATTAAATGGCCATTTGTTCAGTAATAAATTAAAAAAATGGCTTATCGACAAATGTTTTTACTCCGTAAATGAATACTTAAATAGTTAGGGACATCAATTATAATTTTTTACTTATTATCATTTATCTTGACATTTAAAATTTGCATGCCTAATATTTTGGTAGGACACAGAATGGACAAATATAATTTTAAGATCTTATTGTATCACATGTGTTCATGCAAATAAATTTCATTTCATTTCATTTCATTTCATTTAATAATAACTATAATTTAGTTAGTCGCAAATGAGCCCGTAGCATTACAAATAAAAATAAATTAACCGCATTGTAATTGCATAAAATGACTGCCTAATTCACTAATATTCATTGCGTAGATGGCTCTAACAACAGTAGTTCTCGATGCAGGCGGGTGTTTTGGCTAGTCGGATATTACAGGGAAGTGCCAGCACATCGATCATCGTTACTGCCAGAACGTCTTTAAAAGATGGCGTCGACCGCGAGCGATAACAGATAACCACCACAGCCTGTCGAACTGCTCACTGGGTAGAGCGATAAGCATTGTTCTAAAGCCTTGCTACTATATTTTTTTGTATTTACAGAATCAATGCTACCTACTATATTAATTTATTTATACCTACAACCTAAAATCCATGGTATCTCCACCTATCTAACGCTCTGGCTACCTTTTAATTATTGTATATTTGTCATTGTTATTCTACTTAAGTAAACTTATGTAGTATGTATAAGTAAACTTATGTATGGACGACCTCTGTGGCGCAGTGGGCGAAGGTCCGCTTGCGACGCAGAAGGTTGCGGGTTCGATCCCCGCCGCGGGACAAATATTTGTATGACCTGCAGATATTTGTCCCGGGTCTGGGTGTTTCTATGTATAATATGTATGTATTTACAAACAAATAGTATATAAGTAGTTTATCAGTCATCTAGTACCCATAACACAAGCTCTGCTTACTTTGGGGCTAGATGATGCTGTGTGAAAAGTCCAGCGTTATTTAAGTCCAGCGTTATCTAGAAATAAGTTGTTGTGCCCTCTTTTACGCATGTTGTGATACTCTGTAATTATGGGAACACCTAGACCTAAGACATTTTGTTTTAACTTTTGTATGTAAGGTGTACAGTACACGTGTTGGGTATCCTTAATAAATAACATAAAAAATAAATACATCAGAATCAGTTAGGCCATGATCGTTGAAAATAATGTTTAGATAGCTGATCCAGATCACTGCTATTTAGAAACTTGCTCATAACCCTGGCTGAATGCATGGCCAATGGCCATACCAAGCTGAATGTCAACAAGTACTGATCTGTTGAGCTAAATATGCACTTCTCGGATCTAGCGTCGCTTCAACCAGATGCCCTGAAAGAATTTTGAAAAATGAGCCCCAGTACCCCACTCCAAATGGTTCAAACCTCATAAATAAGCGCTTTTGTGATTAAGTATACCTAAATAATGAAATAAATAATGCTGGACTTTTCACACAGCATCATCTATCCCCGAAGTAAGCAGAGATTGTGTTATGGGTAGGTACTACCACAGACAATATAATACGTGATTTTTATATTACTTTATGTTTGTAAATACATAGGTACATACATAATATACATAAAAAAGACCCATACCCGAGACAAATATCTGTAGGTCATACAAACATTTGCCCCGCGGCGGGGATCGAACCCGCAACCTGTGTCGCAGGGGGGCCTTCGCCCACTATGCCACAGTGGTCGTCATATTTGATCCTTTATTATTTGCGCCATCATAATTCAATGATAAGTAACACCAATTTTGCTGTAAATTGTTTTTGATACTCGGTTGTAAGCCGAAATCACATTATTGTGTTGGGGTGTGCCGTGAAGTATATCGGATCCATACATTTAATACAATTACTTTACAAAAGTGACGCCACGACACACAATATCACCATGAAGAAGTGTGTGCGATACCGTTCCCTGACACATCAGATATAATACGAGTATAAGCTGACAAAGTGCGTGTTAGGCCACTGTGTTAGGGTTCCGTTCATAAACTTCTCCTTTATTAGCTTCAGACAAAATAAAATTCGTATAGTTTAGGGAGCAATGTTTTTGGACTGTCTTGAAGGCCTCCGTCATGAAGCCGGGACCAAAATTTTATGTGCCTTTCAAAGCACAGAAGAGTTCAATACTAACGGTCACTCATCCATTTTTGTGACCTCGCAAGTACGCTTAACTTCGGCGATCTATCAAGAACGACTCACAGTACAAGTAACTATTGGATCTGATTCCTGATTCGTTCTTCAATACTTTATACTTACTAATTTTAACTTAAAAACGTTAGAGACACGAATAGTGTATAAGCATTGCTGTGTTTTTATTAATTTTCATTATATTACCCACTCAATTAAAATAGTGTTGGTTATGCATACTAAATTGGATAAAATGTGGAATGTTTTTAATTGAACAGAATTACGTGCAGTACAAAACCAATTACAGTTGCAAACCTTATAAAAGTTACCACATATGAATTCGATTTAATTTATTCGCTTATACAGTAAAGGTGAAGGTACATTTGCTTGCATCATATGCATGACACGCGTCGCATTTCGAATTTGTCGTTTAAAGGTTCTCGCACATACCTACTTCCGCGCCATACTTGTATGAAATCATATGGAGTTCGCACTATACCTGCCCCCGCGCCCGCACCGATGTTTAAAACGTCAGCAGCATTTTTCTTTACAATTCAAATTCGACGTTTGGCGCGCTGTGGATCGTTTGATCAACTTTTAATTATTATGAAAGCTTGCACATTTCACCCGCAACGTACCATATTTCATAAATTGCGATAGGTGGTATACTGACAAAATGTGCGGCCATGTTCACATTGGAAGTAAGATAGACACGGTAGTCGCAGTCCTAATAGACCATCGCTTGCACAATGCGTCCGATAGAATTGTTCGCTCGATTGTGCGATCAAACATACTGATATGCATAATATGCGTTGAATGTTTGTTCGCACGATCATGCGCGAGAATTTGGAGCAGTTTAATTGCACACTGAATTTGCATCGCATTCGCTGCGCGAGCGATGGCCAACTATGCCGCCTATATGTGACAAGTGTCCTTTTTAATGTAGAGTTCTAATGTAATCACTGTCGTGACGTCTTCGGTTAACCAGTACGGCTACCGCTTTTGAATTTTAATGAAAGCCCATGAACGCTCGAATTATAAACCATATTAAAATTGAATATCTACTTACTTAGGATATTATAGGAGTGTTTTTCTTCACAAACACTTCACATTGACTTCACCTAACTTCATGTTACCTTATTTTCTTGTCATATCATTAGTTCATTCGAACCAGTACCAGTGCGGTGAAAGGATAGAACCGACCAACTGCGGTAAATCATCATATTAATCCTACTGAATAAATTAATTTTGACTTTGACTTTGATTCACCAATGTGTTTTCATGTTACTACTAGTAGAGTAGTTTTGCAATTCTCTAGTTTTCATATTAAGCTTTGTTGTTTTTTGCTTTTGTGCCCTTTGTCAAAACAAGAAAACGAACGATGCAACTTTTTCATACACAGCAGCGCGATTGTGCACAACGGTCACTATCAAATCCTAT
Source organism: Epirrhoe tristata (assembly GCA_951394285.1). NCBI lineage: Eukaryota > Metazoa > Arthropoda > Insecta > Lepidoptera > Geometridae > Epirrhoe > Epirrhoe tristata. Next base: position 14,910,662 of record OX596136.1, on the reverse strand, counting down.
CAAAAGAGAAGCCGGTAGCACTCCTATAGTTTAGAATAAGCCACAAAATCCAGTTAAGTCAATCACGGGGCCAACTTTGCGACAATCTCGCTCGCCGGCGGGTGTAAACTGTAAATTGAATTCACCAATTTCATTCATGGAAACTAAGTGAATTTGTCATTAATAAAGTTTTAATTTCAGTTGTTGGAGTTGCCGCTGTTTCCGTCCGCAATCGACACTTTACTCGCTGGTAAATGAGTTGGTAATCGATTATCTGCTCTACATTTCAAACTTTCCCATTGCGTTTGACGTTATCAGATATTCATACAGCGAGGTATTGTTTTGTTTTTAACATCATCTCAGCCTGCTGCACCTACTGTTTGCAATAGACTCTTAGGCGGCCGACAAGTGCTGTTGCGAAAGCGCATTTTCATCTGTCGGACTGACTGTCATTACTGGTGGAAGTTGTGGCGACCTCTATCTACCATTGCCTGAACTACAAGCTGAACTATATGCTGAACTTCAAGAGATGTCAATTACAGCGACGTACTTCGGACCTGTACCACAAGATGGCGCTAGGAACCCGCAAAAAGTATAGAAAGTTTCTGAATCGCGCTTACGAAGTTTACTGGACACTTTAGCCTATATAGAACTATCTGACTATAACTGTCAGCCGAAAGGCCCTAAGGTAAGTGTGCCAGTTGGGCACACCTTAGTGAGGTGAGTACTCCCTCTTTACCATAATTTGGGGGAATACCACCTACTCCCAAAAAGTTATTATGAAGGGTAAGTATATTTTGAACCTTACGCAGTGCAAAGGCATTACAACCCTACTCTACAATTACGTTAATTACCCAGCTACGTCATAAACAACGCTACCCTACTACCCTTAAATTGACCGTTTAAATTATTCCTTATGCACATAATTACTTGAAGTGACTCCGTGTCTCTTGGTTCTGTTGGCAGAGCTCGTAGAGCTACGGCGTAGACATAACTACGATGAGAGCTACGAGCGTAGCACTCTCTAGATAATCAATAGCAAGGCCGGATAAAATGATTAGCTTGCCATTTGATTATTGCAAGTAGTACGTGCGATCTGGTTTTACCTACTTGATATAAATTAGGTATTAGAAATATACAACTGCAAATGAAATAGGAGATACTAGCGCAACATTATTAAATCGGTTAATTTGAATGGGTGAGCAAATACTTATTATGTATGCAAATATGTGTGGGACGTTAATGTTGGTACAGCAGATCGATCAGTCGTAAAATCAATTTGTGGAAAATCAACGTGCGGTTGATTCCGAAATCCCAAGTAAAATGAAATCAACTCTATCATTCATTTTATAAAATGGGGCATGTTTATGCCCCATTATTTATAATATATTTATATATTAAATAAGCATGACGTGCCAAATTCTATACCGGCACATTTTTTCTGTCTATCATGTGTTCTTCCGGGCCCTCAAGTTTTCAAAATAAATGATTTTTGTCGATTAGAAAAGGCAGTCCAGTTCAAACTTAACTTCAAATTTCGATGCTTTTGTCTCACCTTGGGAATCGAACTTGTACCTACTTTCATTTTAATTGCACAAAACGTTCCTCCAGAATCTTAAACAAAGTCAACCACTAGCTCGTACAAACTTGCTCATAAAATGTATTTGTATCAGATAGGTACATTAGATATGCAATGGGTATTCAAGATTACCAATTAACTGTGAGCGTTCCACTTGAAACTGCTAACAGAATGGCAGGAGTAGTTTATCATCGCACGAAGCCGGGTTGGTCTTAATTGTGTGTGTAGATGCACATGCACGGAGTTTCTGTGTGCGTATGCGTCGAAACGCTCCATGGACGAATGAGCGCTCAGTATCGCTTACGCACACAGAAACATATCTACACACACAATTACGAACAACCCGCCTTCGTAAGATATAGAACAACAGGTTAAGCTGCAATATCGCAAGCCGTACAGTCGAGGGGACGATTGTATTGTTATGACAAGAGCTCCTCTTAAATACTTTCGTAATTAGAGCTCTTGCAATAGCAGAAGAATAGTTTCAGACGAGTGTTTCATTCAAATAAGCATTATCATTGGCTAATGAATGCAAATGAAAGCAATACAGGGAGATGTACATTTGTAGATTCGTATAATAAAAGATTTCGGGATAAAAAAAACTGTATTATTTTCTGTCGTACCTTCGTCAATATTTTAAATGCTTGCCAAATCCTTCACTAAATAAACTGCTACTTTTATTGATAGTTCAATCACCTCGGATTGCAGACTCGGTGGTTGAGACATAGACAGTTCACGACCCCAAAAAAAGGCGCCTAGTGTATTTATAACTTTTGAAGGTTTATAAATAGTCTTTAAAGGTTTGCATAAGTGATTTCAGACAAAGCTAGTATGCAAGCAAGCACCTTAGGTTTCCTAACGGTACGGTAAGATCTGAGATGGAAATTCCATCTTAAGGTTTTCTTTATAGAATCCAAAAGAATAATGAGTGATTTAATTTTCCAATTCAGGTATGCCCATCATTTTAACCATTTTCATTTCCCTATGTTATTTAGAACTGACGAAACCAATATTCCAAATGTTATGAATGTTTTAGTAGTAGCAGTAACATACAAAGCCTTAATTCCATCACATCGGATTAATTGTGTCGTGGGTATTAGAAACTACAAGAACCACGGCAGCGACATAAAACCATGAGCAAGAGAATTTAAACATCCTTTTCATTACGCTTTGTGAAAAATTGTACCTATATTTTGTTTGAAAATAGTATTAGTGCAAGGAAAAGCATCCAATATAAGCTACATTTTTTTGGCAGCGCGGTTGGTTGGTGGTGGAATAAATTGTTTTAAGTGTTTCCCTAGTATTCTTTATCTGCTTAAATAAGCCATGGTTCTTAGTTTTGTTTAAACATACAAACGATGACGACAAGTTGCTAATTTGAAATGTCTGGGATATGGAAAAGTTACCTTTTTACCGGACTACGAGAAGGCTTAAAGTTAGAGTCATGATTACTTATAGCGGTTTGTTCTATGGTTCCACCGTAGCGTGTAAACTACTCGTCCGATTTTGATGAATGAGTTGTTGATCGATTCATCATGAACGTTTGAATAACACAGCTATATTTATTCCATAAAGCGTAAAAGTTTTATTCGTTCACAAGATTTATTCAAGTGCTTGTTAGTAAGTTTGTTTTTGAGCACATAATTATAATCTAAGAAGTCAAGGAGCCCTTAATTTGTAACAAGTATTTGAAGTTGAGTTGAGTTGGCAAATAATCTTATTTGTCTGCTTGCTTACATAAGCTCCACTCCGAGTATTTGACATGATTAGCACTAAATATTCACATGTAGATATTCCTCCGGTAATGTTCATATGGCAACTTATTATGACATGATACGTTATGTATATCTCTATATATAAAAATGAATCCCTATAACCCCTGGTCACGCCATCACGCGTGAACGGCTGGACTGATTTCACATTTTTTTTGTTGTGTTTGTTATTGTCAGGAGAAGGTTCTTATGACAGAAAACATTTTAAAAATTGCGCGGAAAAAAATAAATCCCTATATCCCTTGGTCACGCCATCACGCGTGAACGGCTGGACCGAATAATGCGCAGACGAAGTCGCGCGGGTCAGCTAGTTACGTATATTTTAGAAAAATGCAATAGAATCAGTTGAGCCGTGGACCTACTATATCTTTATAGTATTTGTAAATGAATGTATTCGGCACTTATTTGATATTTTGCTCACTAGATTTGACTGTTCCTTGACTAACCTTACAGCGCAGCTTATTTGTGCTCTCTGCGCCTTGTGGATTCGATTCCCATACAAGGATACAAAAATACTTGTGTCATAAAGATGGATGATTGTTCTTAGTTTTTAATTCAAAAAAATGTGCAACTAGATGAATCGATTACCAGATTATCGTACACACAAACTCTACCTCTGTACAATAGTGTTGAATTTACTGTGAACTAAAGGTACATTTTAAAGTGGTCAACTCTGACGGAGTTATTTAGCCCAAAGGCCTCCGTCATGGCTTAACGTCTTTATAGCCGGGATCCACAAATTAATGTGCCCTCCGCAGTTACTTCTACCTAAAGAAGGAAGCAGGCCTTTAATACGTTTATATCATTAGTTTAATCGTTCGCCTAATGTTCGGAACCCTTATTAATATAAGGCCAGGATCCTATATTGTCACCATCTACGTGAGGTCTTTATCTGACTACGTTATGGCATTGGAATTGCGGTCACAAGGTTGGTCTAATAGTATGTATGCATGCTACAGTGTACTATCTACATTATCACTGGGTGCTCATATTTCTGACACTTTATCTGTATTAGATATTCTGAGGGTCTGATGTTAATCTTTTATCTGTGAAAGGTGAGTTGGAAAATAAAGAGTTTTTCAATTTGGGGTTTTGTGTAATACCTACACTTCCGTTGTCTGTTCATACACTTGTTACAAGGTAGAAATTACCAGCCACTAGCAGTAAAATACTAAAATAAAGTTAAAACATAGAGGGGGTTCATTAAGTGAAAAGGGGCATTTTTGGTTAGCTTTCAGCATTCATTAAAGTCTTGCTTTAAGTTTTTCGAATATTCTATAGCTACCTAGTAACATAAAATGATTAGGTATTAGACATTCAGATAATCTAGAGTAATAATGCTCACATGTCAGTTTTATAGTTAGGTTACTTTATACAAAAATTCCGCTTCAAGACAGTCCCCGAGGTTTGTTAAATCTTAGAGCAATTAAGTGTATTTAGGGCAAAACGGAGACAATCATTACCGAAAAACATGTTTTTGCTCGCGAAACGTTTTTGTGCCATTATTTTTACTTTAGGTATCTATTAAATATACTTAATAAGGTCACATAATGAGGCGGAAAACTAAACGACCGAAAGTAGCGTATAATGTCTAGTGTCTAAGAAGTTTCGTCGTTATGAATCTTACAAATATGTAAGTCCCTTATATTTTGTCATACATTTTTGGCATTGCTATTTTTAGGGGCCCGTACTTTAAAAGAAAAATAGAACCTATCCGTCTGCTTGGCAAGAGCTCTTTTCTCAAGTACGGGCAGAGATCAAGCTGAAATTAATACCAAGGATGGATGAACCTAGGTCGAATCTTATAAAAAAATAATGGTTATTACATATTTACGTTAAATTGTTGGTCTCGGCTATACCTACATATACTCGTAGTCATTATGCCATGACGACCTACGTCACAAGAGACGGCCACTCATACGAACTTACCTACTTAACTTACCTATTTATTTTATAACGCTTTTCATCCCAGAAGATCTTTATCTAAGGAGGTAAGTTTGAAATTTTTATTTGACATTGAGATCATGGCTGGCCGACATATTAAGTTACTTATTTATGCACCGTATTGGGTAGATGGGACTTGGGAGGCACCTTGAACATCGATCCACAGGCTGTGGCTTCTTATTAGGTTAAGTTACTATAAATAAATAAATAAATAATGCTGGACTATTTTACACAGCTTCATCTAGCCCCAAAGTAAGCAGAGCTTGTGTTATGGGTACTAGAATGACTGATAAACTACTTATATACTTTTTGTTTGTAAATACATACATATTATACATAGAAACACCCAAACCCGGGACAAATATCTGTAGGTCATACAAACATTTGTCCCGCGGCGGGGATCGAACCCGCAACCTTCTGCGTCACAAGCGGGTTTTCACCCACTGCGCCACAGAGGTCATATAACGGTAATATGGGAGATTAACGCTTCGAAAAGCTCAACTAGGGCATCGGAGGTAAACCGATTAATGACAATTTGCTTAAAATGCTACCCTTTTAATTTTGTGTCATCCTCATCACACCAATATTATAAATGTGATAATTTGTCTGTATGTATTCGTATGTAGTATAGTCCGTATGTGTGTTGTTGGAAATCAGTGCTATTTTACCTACCTCAGAAATTCTATCATCAAATGATAGATAAACAATCAAATTGTAACAATAGTGAGGTTCCGGGAAAGGAAACAATGTGCTACTACATAAATAGCGCATGTTCAAAATTAATAGTCTAAACTGCCACCAAATAATATCCTTCATCATTGAATTTTACACGTACAACCTCTATTGAAATAGGTGAAAAAGTTACGTTAGAAATGTTGGACTGGCAGTTCTTTTAATTTTTTCCAGACTTTGTATTTTAGTTTCTCTTTTTCATTATTTTCACTCACAAAAGCATAGTCGATCTCGTTTATATCGTTCTGGTACTCGATAAAAGGTTTCGTGAAAGTTTTCACTTTATTTGATTGCGCATTTTTTTTGCTTTTCGCCTTCTATGATACATGATATACAGGCTGTAAAAAGACGTCTACCGAAGCCGAAAGGGGTAGGTAGAGCATCCCAACACACAACTAAATCCAAAAGGATTTTCCAAAAAAAACATTATATCCGGAGAAAACAGCGTTTACAGATTACTGTTTGCGTATTATTTATTATTTACTATTTTGTACTGGGCGCGTTGTTTTACGTAGATTGCTGGATTTAGAGTTTTCATTGTTTTTTTTTTTATTAATGAAATTTTCAGGTAGTGTAACGATCTCGATTTTAATACAAAACATTATTACTGTAAGAAATAGTTTTCATCGCTCACATTAATTAGGAATGTTTATTAGCCCTACTTGAGAGAGAACTCTTAGTTTCAAGTATTAGGATATCTTGGTTTTGCGATGTTCACAAGCCAATAAATAACGATTCTAAATTTCACGTTCAAGTGCGTTGGCGACGATAGTTTTAAGTTTCTTGGAATTAAGAGGTTGTTTTTATGTGTCTGTAACTGTGGGAAGTTTAGTTAAGGTTTTAGCTAATTAGGCTACGCCCTTTATTTTTTATGAGCTCGAATATTATGAAGCTATTGGTGAAACGTGTGAGGAATGGTTACTAGCCACACCTTTGCTTAGGGAAGGGATGAGAACCACAAAATCACGGGACGCAAGAGATTCGGGACAGACGATCGGGGGTGAGGCAGTTAGAGAGATAGACGACAGAGGTCCAGAGGTCAAGGATATTTCAGACAGATTGTCAGAGAACGGGGAAATTAGCTTCAGTGTAGTTGAAAGTAGTAGAGTCCGTGTTATTTACAATTAAATCAGTCTAAGTATATTTCTACATTTGAATTAATAATTAGATTCAGTGAACAAATTCGGTAATGTATTTTTAGTATAAGTGATAGATAGGAGGCTGCTATTTCTTTTACAGGTGCAGAATTACTTATACGAATTTCCATAGGTTTTGTTCTGGTTCATTATTTCTATTTATAGTGTTGGTAATTATGTTTCTTTCTAGAGTCGCCGTAATCGAGAATTTATTAGTTATAAGTTAATTTACGCATGATATTTTATTTAGAATTTCACAGCGAAGCTGAGAACGAGATGACTGACTTTAGATGACGTTTGACTTAATCCTTTCCTTCCTAATCATATTCTGAAATCAATGAAATTAGTGTAACAAACACACTGAACTAACACTAATTTCTACACTAGAATCTTTATCTCATTATTATTTCTTTGGCTAGAGATCTATGGGATAAATCTTAGTACTTGGATGATGTTGCGATTCCTTTCAAGACAATGGTAGATCGCAGTCATGGTCTAAGTACTTCGTTTTTGTTTAAATCCCAGAAATCTAAGGTTCATTTATTGCTCGCTTGTCATTGATAGGTAGGTAGATTAGATCTATTAGGTATAAAATCTTAGTCCTTGGGGATGGCTGGCGGTTTCCTGTGATGCTGACCTTCGGGGACGAGCGGAGCTGTATTGAAAACGTGGCCATAAACGAGTTCTTTGAAATCTAATAGTTTCTAACAATAAATGAATCTGTCTTGTTAGATAGAAGTAATTAGGTTTTCTAAGGTTCATTTATTGCTCACTATTTTAGGTAGGTAGATTAGATCTATTAGGTACAAAATCATAGTGTTCGGGATGACTGGCGGTTTCCTGTGATGCTGACCTTCGGGGACGAGCGGAACTGTAATGAAAACGTGGTCATTAACGAATTCTTTGAGATCTAATAGTTTCTAACAATAAATGAATCTGTCTTTGTTAGATTGAAATCATTAGGATTTCTAAATGTAGGTAAATATAGGCGCCTTCCTTCCCTTTCCTCTCCTCACTGACGCGTAGGGTAACCGCTGGGTCGCGCCAGTTCGACCGGCCCCGGTCGATGGGAAACATAGGGCCAAATCTAGACTATTCCCCATCTCTACATCGGAACAAGCCATGAACTTGTGGTGTGAGAAGCTTTTTATGTGTTTCGTCATTGCTTGTCACCGATTAAGATAGATTCTAGTTGCGCAGGTTTTAAACTAAAATTTATTTTGGTTTCTAAACTGCGTATGAGTCGGGGTTGTTCATATCTCTCTAAATTTTATTTGACTGACTATTCATTGAATCACTTAGGACGACTTGACTTTGATTAATTAACTTTACTTTAGAGTATTTTAACTGTATGACTTCTTTATGGTTGATTTATAATATGTGTTGCATGAATAGATAAATTAATTTTGATAATTTACTAATGCAAACAATTTGTTTCCCTTTCAGCTCGCCGTGCACCAAATCTAGTTTAGTTATTTTAGTTTATGATTCTTAATTTCAATTGTATTTTAAATTCACAATTCGGTATTTAATTTGTGTCCTGTTCAATACTTATACTTAGGTATTGTTCAGAAATTAATTATAGGTTGATGTCACTCTAGTTCTAAGAATCAGTATTAAATGTATTTATTGACGTAAATTATATTTTATTTCACTCCCATGACTTTCACACTATTAGGAACAATTATTTCTAGACGAATACTTAGAGTTTCCACTGTCAGGTAGTTTTTCTTTAGCTTCAGATCTATTACAATCTTAGTTAAGGGTAGGGGGTTGTTACAGTAGGTATGGTCTTATTATGTTGTCCTAGTAGTAAATAACCGAAAATAACATAAAATGACGTAGATAAGTCAATTTTTTTTTTAAATATGTTTAGAATCATGTTCTGATTGTAACCCCTCAGTTTTCGGTAGTAGTCTTTTTACACCCTGTAATATATATGTAAAATATATTATATTTCAGAAGGTACAAAATGATGATGCATTTCCTACGAACTAGATTGAATGCATTGATCACTGGAATCATTATTACAAAATTAATTGAAAGTATAGAAATGGCGATAATTTCGCATCCAAATATTATGTTATTATTAAATTGGAGAACAAAAGGAAGCTTATGTGATTTTAATTAAAATAAGTTAATAGAAAGTTTGAAAAGACGTTATGGGAGGCATATTGGTAAATGGAGAAAATAATCATGATGTAGATCATATATGATTGTACCTAATATATTATGTACTAGACTCACCCAAAGTTAGCCACTAACTCATACGAACTACTTTGTTTTTTTTTATTTCACTCACATGCTGTATTTGCTACTATGAGCTTGCTATAACTCTAATGAAATGAAATAGAGTTAGCTACTCACATTTTATGATGCAAAACAAAACAAAAAAATCTTTTTTTTTTATTTAGAACACATTTTCTACCATTGTCAATTCAATGTACCATTTTTTCCGAAATAATACGCCTTTCCCTAATAAATATGTCAGTTTTGCCTCTAATACATTGTTTCCAAATATCTATGCTGCAGCCAAAGCCTCAAACATTTGCGGCCTCGTTCCATCGTCAGAACTGTAATGAGATTTTCAACAAAGGATGCTGAAATAAAGCTGCATCCTGACTTTACTTTTATACCTTTTATCGCAGTTAATGATTTTGGCTTTAAACAATTTATATTGAAAGGATTTGCTATTGTTTGTGTGACATTTTCAGACAAACAGCGATAACGTTCTGTAGCATGGCGGAGATGAGTTCTAGAGGATGAAGTTGACTAAGCTTTCTCCAACGAAAAATATCATTTAGGTACGCCGAGACAATAAACACTAAAAATAGTAAAGGCTTGACCTAAAATTAAAACTTAGTTGTTTACCATGCCATAATGACGTGATGCTTTTTCTCTACCAAATCACCACTAATTAATAACAAAATTAATTATTATGACTCCTCAAAAAGCATAGCCTTCCTTTTTGAATTTGTCGAATTAATCTATGCAAACCTAAACAAAAAAATATTATTCATATAAGTACCAGTATCACATAACCATTTTCATTAAAAACCAATCAATTTTTACTGTATTTATACAGGGCGAAGTGTCTAGTTGTAATTCTATGAAATTGATGTACAAAATATTCACAAAACCGTTAAAAAATCTCTAATATAGATAAAACGGAATTCCGTGGTCAGGGTTCCCACTCGCATTGTTGGTTTTTATTTTTAATCCTCGGAATATTACGTTACTCAGGAAAATTGGAGCGGTTTCGTGTTTACCCGATGCCCGTACACTTTCATAAGCTTATCCATGCTGTTATTTTTAAGTGTTTGAAAATCCGAGCGAAAATCTGGTGATGAGAAATGACATTCGAGAATACGCATCCGTGATTGTTAGCTTAATAATTTAGGATGGCTATAAAATATTTGATGTATAATTAAGCTGTAATAAATAGCGCTCTTTTTGTTATAGGGCTTAATCTTTGGTAAAACCACGTTAAACGTACAATCCCACAGCCATCTGACCCAAAAGTAAGCTGAGTTTTTGTTATGGCAACTACATGATTGATAGGTATAATAGGTACCTACAATCACCCAAACCCAAGTTACATTTTTGTCCCGCGGCGGAAATCAAACTCGCGTCTTACTTACTCTTGTTTTGATTTTGACTTAGTTTTGACTCCTATCGTAAAGTATTTGGGATCTGGTTGTCACCTACGTACAATGCACCTTTTTTATTTTCTTTATAACAAAAAATTACCCTCTTAGCTCAGGTGGTTTGGCCACTGAGTAAGCTAAATATATTGTTAAGATTTTACTATAGGACGCGATTTACACGATACCATTATGGTTTACCGTTCTTGCCTCTTGCCACAGAATAGTATCTCTTGCTTCGTTGCGTTTGAGAAAGCAAGAGGCAAATAGATCGGAAATAATAAAATATCGTGTAAACGGCGTTTGAGTTATCTACTATTGATCGTTTGAATCTCGTTGTGGATTCCGGCCGCATCAAGCTTTAAAGTTTCAGTTTCCAAAGCTCTATTCAATTTAGCAGGGTGACAATGATCTGATGTTGTCACTCAGGACAACAAAGTGACAATGATTAGGTACATATTTAGGAACCATCTCCACCATGTTTTTTTATGATACAGTATTTTAAATCGGATTATATCGGAAATTCTTTCTGATCTTAGATAAATCGACAATAAGCTCAATAAAATAATTTTAAAATAAAAAATACCTAATGCTGGACATTTTCACACAGCAATTTGTCACGATAAAATATTAGACAGTTCCAAGAATTTCAACTCCCTCAATAAGAATATCCTTATAATTTTAAGGCATCCCTAATAATGAAGAAAGTTATCACTAATAATTAAATAAAGGCCTAGGATATTTCAATCAATGTGTTTTCTTACAGGAAAAAGTAAGTAGGTACCTATGTACTTTACCTTTATTGTTTTTTATTTTAGGACCGCGTGCAAAATTTGCACACATGAACACACGCGCTCGTTTAGTGGCCTCAAATGTGAAGATATTTTAAAGACGGAGAAAATAGGCTGACAAAATCACATGCTCATCACAACGAAGCAATTTACCTAAGTCAACAACCCGTAGCAGTTGAGCCTCGTGACGCGGCATGACCAGACGGATGATGTGACGTGACAGGGATGACGTCGCTAACATGACGAGTATTTATTGACGTCAGGAGATACGTCGTGATGTCGCACTTTTTGAGAAGGGCCTTTTAAGATTGGTATTGTAAAATTCTGCATTGCTTGTAAAGCCGATTGCAATTTTAAATGAGTTTATTTTATTCTTCTTAGTACAAAATATTCATTCAGATGCATTATTCTCAGTGAATATTTAATTAGGTAATGAAAAATGAAGAAAAGTTACAAAAATCTATAAGGAGGGGAAAATAATGTACTAAGCAGTTAATAATTTTCATCTCTTGTTCGATATTGAGTAAAAACCGATAGACTTTTATAAACCAACAGAAAGTCCAAAGATAAAGTTAAGTAATTAATGTCTGAGATTTGGATAAAAGCGTAGCTTCATTATTATATACTAGCGGACCCGGGCGCGACTTCGTCTGTGCATTGTTTCGTTATACAAACTTTAGAGATAGAACCTTGTTCCAATACAACCCATGAAAACACTGAATTCATTTTTGGATTTGCTGTTTTTGATTGTAAACTGTTTCGTCGTTTGAGCCTGATCCCATCAAAACATCTAAACAAACTCACAAACTTTCAGCTTTATTATATGATACATGAGTGGGATATGTATATATACATATCCCATATATGTATTGTCTTTTATACAGATTATCTATACCTTCTAATAATAATAATAATAATAGCGATGCGACATGATAGTTTAAGAAAAAAAAACGATTAATTGAATATATTTAATAATTATTTTAATACCTACATATTTATTTTATAAAAAAATCACCAAAGAACGGATAAAAATCTATCACAAATGTTCTACCTAAAGTTTCTAAACATAAGCATTATAAATAAACAAGTTGTTTTTGTTATGTGTGGCGACCTCTATCTACCATCGCCTGAACTACAAGCTGAGCTATAAAGCTGAACTTCAAGAGATGTCAATCACAGCGACGTACTTCGGAGCTGTACAACAAGATGGCGATAGGAACACGCAAAAAGTAATAACTATGTCTATATCTGTGGAAAAATCTCTGAATCGCGCTGACGAGTTTACTGGGAACTTATAACCTATATAGAACTATCCGACTATAACTGTCGGCCGAAAGGCCCTAAGGTAAGTGTGCCAGTTGGGCAAACCTTAGTGAGGCGAGTACTCCCTCTTTACCATACTTTGGGGGGAATTCCACCTACCCCCAAATTGGTGACCTTCCGACGTGCCAGCCGTCGATTACCTCGGACGATTCCTGCCGAAACCCGACGACTGGATTCCTGAACACGATTTCTTCAACAACGCAGCGCAGCACTTCCCGCCATCATCATCATCATCAGCAGACTTCTATCTTCGTCTCTTCTCTTCTCTCTCTCCTTCAAGCTTACTTCCGGACCAGCACACCAGCATCACCAGCATATCTTCCTCCGGCCTCCGCAGTTCCACCGCAGCCGCTCTGACGACTTCCTGGTTCTGCAGGCTTCTCCCCTCCTCGATAACGCTTCGTGGAGTTCCCTAGCGGCATTCATCCGGGCATATAGTCTCGACTCACCGTAGACTCACCTGGAGCACCGCACCGCGGCATCATCCGGGCATACAGGCTCGACTCACCGTAGCCTCACCTGGAGCACCGCACCGCGCTTCGTCCCGACTCACCGTGGACCGTATCGACTCACCGCAGACGACAAGCGCTCTCCTGTCCTCAACCTGCTCATCGCACCAGTCTCGACTCACCGAAGACCACGACGAGCTAAGATGGACAACCCCACCATGCTGGCTGGCATCAAATACCTATATCGACCTTCGGTCTGGAAAGGGAGTGATGTGGCGACCTCTATCTACCATCGCCTGAACTACAAGTTGAACTATAAAGCTGAACTTCAAGAGATGTCAATCACAGCGACGTACTTCGGAGCTGTACAACTAGATGGCGATAGGAACACGCAAAAAGTAATAACTATGTCTATATCTGTGGAACAATTTCTAGATCGCGCTGACGATTGTTACTGGGAACTTCTACCTATATAGAACTATCCGACTATAACTGTCGGCCGAAAGGCCCTAAGGTAAGTGTGCCAGTTGGGCAAACCTTAGTGAGGCGAGTACTCCCTCTTTGTCATATATTGGGGGAATTCCATTCTACCCCCAAATATGCTAAGCTTTTTGGAAGCTAGATAATAATTTTACTTTTTTTTTAATCATAAATAAATATTTTTAGTTTTCAAGATTTGATACTTATTCTTCACTGCACAACAAAAGAAGTATCGAGCTAATCTTTTCATATTCCAGCAACGGAACCCAAAAACGAGCTTCGATAAAATCTCCACAAAATGCTTGAATATTTAGCGTGAATGCGACATAGGAAAAATTTTCGTGGAAATCTTTGTTTCCGCACATATCCCGCACGAAACATCGCGGCAGGTAGAATGAAACTCTTTGAAGTTTGACCCGTTCTCTGCTATTCAATTTTCTTCAGCCTTCCGATAACGTTTGTTTTTCGAGGTAAGTCACTCATTCCTTAGCGGGCAAAAATAAAACGCTATGCAGCAATTCATACGGTAATTTCAATACAAATGTTTGCATTGTGTCGTATACGAAACTGACTGAGAAGGTTGTTTTGATGAATCACTGCCAAGTACCAGTACCTACCTACTCTCATAATTTTTAAGGAAAATGGACTTGCATCATCCTACTTTAGAGTAGGTCAAAAGAATATTGGATGTTCAGTAAGAAACACTTGTCGTAAATACCTACTTGTGACACAAATTCAACTCAAGCTTTTTGCTATCTCAGCCCGTGTCTAGTGTGAACTGAACAACTACAGAACTACGAGCATTTCCGTGCTTTTGAACTCTACTTTCCGCCTCGTTTTACTTTAATTAAGAGCAAGATTTAATTACGACAAACATAGGCTCTTGCACTATGATCCAAATGTATACTCCAATCGTAGATGGGACAAAATTTGTAAAACTATTTTCAGAATAAAAAATATACTAATTATTTACCATTTACCTTACCATAAATGTAAAATAAAGTTATTCAATTGGCTTCTTAGTTTAAACTACGATGATTCCGAGGCTGTCCTCAAGGTTGCAAAAAACTTCTGCAGGTATCATCTTCACTTCGTTTCCACTGTATGCATATATGTATGAATAAACTTGATTTGATTTGATTTGAGATTGTGAATTCAAGCGGATGGCACTTTGACAGCAAAATAAATAACTAGGTAAACTTATACGGGTACTAAGGTTAGTTACACTAAACTCCGACGCCGACTCGTTTCTCACTTGACAAACTTTACATCAGCAAGAATTTGTGATAAACTAAAAACCTTAATCAAGTAGCGCTTAGCTCTGTCGCTTACAGGCACTCAGTTCTGAAGATGAGTTTACTACCGCGAGCTAGTCAGCCGCTGTTGATGAGTCTAAAACTTATCCTATCTTGAGGTTTTAAGTTTAAGGATTCAGATACACCGACGCTTATTTATCCATCACACGTCACAAAAAAAGAATAAAGTCCATCACTCATGGTTTCTTTCTGAATAGCATCAGGGCTGTAATACCCAAGGCAAGGTAGACATTCTCTCAGATCTATTGTGTATTCTCTGAAGATTATGTTTGAATGTGAATTTCCCGCGAATGAGCCCGAAATATCATTTTTTCGGGTGGCCTAAAAACTCAAGTCACCAGAGTTGGCCACTACAAACTTATAAACTTATGGAAACGACACCGCTCTGTATAACTTTTATCACTGAACTTAGCTTATCAATGAATAAGTACCTAAGTCTATCATTATTAGCAAGATAATAAGTAGTAGGGATTCACCGGCTCGAACTCACTCGTAGGACCTCTCCTAAAAAAACGCGCCGAAAAGTAGTAAGGATTCACAGGTTCTGGCTCACTCATCTGACGAGTGGATTTTTTAGGACATGTTGTCTAATGATTTTCAAAGAGAACTGACGTTACACCAATCGCAGCTACAGCTACTAATCACGACCACGCCTTAACCTATATAAAATTCTATCGGATAGAGTCAAATGACTATTCGCAAATTGCATTATGCGCTTTGTAAATTGCTTGATTGCATCAGATAATATCCTGACATGGTAAATTAGCGAACCAAAGGGATGATTAAGATCTAATGACGCTGAATCAAGTGCACCGCGCACCGCGTACCTCGATAAATGTGTAGTATAAATTATGTGAAGAACGTCGTAGCATAGTCTGGGCTTCGCTCTTACTTGTTTATAACTTTCTGAATTATACTCGTAGTTAATATTAATTTACATACTTCTTTGAGGTGAGTCGTTATATCTGTGCGGTCACAATAGTGGTTTGTAGACTGCTAGTGACATTATCAACGACGCGCTTACGTGCTTTGGATGGCACGTTATATTGTCGGTCCCAGCCCACTATTACCTACTCAATTTACTCATGTCGTAGTACATAAAAAAAATCTACTTATAGTTTAAAAATAAGACTTATGCTATTCATACTTCTCTTAGAAGACGCGTCCCCGCGTCGATGTGAATGCAGCTCAAAATTTAAAACAACGAACTAATAATTAAAAGCTTTCGTGAAATACTCTAACAAGGTATGCTTGGAGTTTAAATCTATATTTCATTAACAATATGTAGGTAGGTATCTAGGAATTATAGCTATCAAGCATGTCAAAAACTACGACGTATAAAATACATTGTCATGTTAGAAACTAGGACACCAACTTGTACCCTAAAAATGAGAACATTTTCATTACTCTTTGTTGTACACCTAGAAGTGGTATCGACAAAAAAAGCTCGCTTTGTACCTTCCAATTTTATAAAATGCCGGCCGTCTCGACCGTGAGACTCGTATGAAATTGGTTTTATGCCCTTTTCAAGGTGGCATGATTTTCTCATTTCAATTGCACAGTAAAATGAAAGTTCGTGTTGCCTCTGGAAACTGAGTTTTTATTCCACTGGTTTGTACTGGCACTCAAAGCACGAAAAAGCTTAGCCGTTAATGCCATTGCACTAGCGGTCACCCATACAAATTGTGAAGGTCAGGTAGCTTAGCTTCAATGATTTATCAAGAACGACTAAGCAAGAATCCTCTAAGAAGACCTCTAAGTATATTTTATGTCGGCACACGATGTTACCATTAGAATTAGAATTTTATTTTCAACATACTTAAAAACATTTGTTTAGGTACTAACTACTAACTAATGTGATGTGTTTATCAGATTACACTGTAGGCAGAGTCAACATCACTTTTGTTGCTCTTGACCCAGAAATACTCGTGTAGAATGGCTATGTAGTTCTTAATAGACGCAGTTCGATGGGGACACGAAATGGGTTAGTGAATGTTACTGGCATCCGTGCTTCGGCAAGCACGTTAAATTGTCAACCCAATAGTTTGGTTACAATAGTCTTGGCTAGTTTCTTTTTACTATAGGTTCTCTAATAAAAATAAATGATTTTGCTGATCACAAAGATACATAAACAGCTAGCTAAATAACATAACCAACTAGATACATTATCATACTATCTTTCACGCCTTTAATTACTCAACCTCATGAAATTTTGCTTACTCTGTACGAGTTTACAGAAAACATCTCTATACCCATAATCCAGAAAAAATACTGTTCGATATGATTATATATTTAGAGCAGTAGTACAAAAGTTCGATAATAGCTAGGTAAGTAGTATAGCCACGTGCCACCGTCCGCTGACTGATGAGTCACTCGTGATTTGTGGTCACATCCGACCTTCGACACTTTGCACAGCTTGCACGGCCCGCCTTGTATTTTATAAAGCTATTTGGTCACTTGATTCATTAGCCGGACGTGACAGTGTGAAGGTCATCGTTTCTCAACCACTGCTTTTAGACGTTCGATTATAACTTGGATAAAAATACGAAATTGGCTGCATATTTTTTGAGTCGGTTGTCAAATCAGGAAATCCGTGGTCCGATGTCAAAGAGATTTGGAGCGTCAGCCTCAGCTGGGGCCGCAGGATCCCGGCTCCGAAGTGCCCATTTCACTAAACATTCTACGTTTGAAGTTTCCTTAATCCCGCTAATACCCACCAAACCGCACGTATACAACTTCTAAATCGAACCCGTTACACCCTTTATTCGCACTCAATGACTATAATGATGCCACCTACTGTGTAAACTAGTCCTTAATGTCCTTGGGTACATTCGGAGGAAAGTTCTGTATTGGGTCACTTTATGGTTTTGCATACATTTTTATGTGGTTTTATTAGCTATAAAGGAACAACATCACTGACGCCAGAAAATAAGTTAGTTAGTACCAAAGTTTTAGTATAAAAAGCACAGTTTTTTCACCAAATACCTTTCAGTAGATAAGTATCAGAAAATGATTAAAAAAAAATTTGAAAACTGGCTGATGTTGATGATGCATAGTATGTTGTACTCCCACAAAATGTCAACCTTGCATCGACGATCTATTGGCTTAGATGGATAGAGCGTTACCCTGGATCGGTAAAGAACGCGGGTTATTAACGTAATTTTATTAATGCATTTTAAAATATTTAGTGATCATTTCTAAAAAGTGGAAACAAATCTCTTAGAATTTGATTTGATTAGTGGATCAGAGTGGAATAAGGCTATGTGTCAGGTTAACACTATAATATATAATCTTAAACTGATGATGATGATTAAGATAAATTATATAACAGAAATGGACAGAAGTTTAATATTGCACGCACCACTTTTATTCTAGTCGTAAGGGCTTATTTTGGGCTTTCTTGTGTCTTTGATTTCCCCGGGGATTCTGGGATTCATTGCTTAGTGTCAATTGTGGTCATAACGGTGACCTCAAAAAGGTTAAGTGCCCAAGAAACTTTAATTTCTAGAGACGTCGATCTGTGAGGAGAAAAGGATTTTTTTTTTCAAAATAAAAAATAGTAGGCAAATAGTATCATGATATGCCCAAGTATCGCTTGCCAATTCGTCAAACGAACGATATGGGTGTAAGATGGGCAGATCGTGAAATAGCGTTGTTGAACGATATGCCTTGGCATTATTTCCGCGGGACAAATGTTTGTATGATCTACAGATATTTGTCTCTGGTCTGGGTGTTTCTATGTATAATATGTATGTATTTACAAACAAAAAGTATATAAGTAGTTTATCAGTCATCTAGTACCCATAACACAAGCTCTGCTTACTTTGGGGCTAGATGATGCTGTGTGAAAAGTCCAGCATTATTTATTTTATTATCATGATATACCCAATTCAACGATCTGCACACGACATACTCGATTGAGACGCATAATAGACGTGATCTTCAATCAATTAATTTTATATTTTTCTTTGTGACAGTGATTCTTGGATCGAGATCAGAAAATATCCAGCATTTGGGCGAAAAATCTTTGCACTGAAGTTAAGGATCTTTGCACTGAACTAATATGAGAAACATCCGTCTCAGATATATTCAGCCTAAATGAAAGGAAAAATACGATAACAGGAAGACATTACTTGTAAAAAACAATAAAATAAATACATTTTTACTTTTTTTCCCTTTGTTTGTGCCATCCAATACGATTTCGTGCTAATCACATCGTTTTTTTATACCAAAGACAATCTTCTACTTTGATATGTTTGTAGGTAGACTTGTTCGGGGAAAGCGTGAAAGCCTTTTTAAAAAACAATAAAATTTTGAATTATTTAATATTGAGGCTTAAGATGTGTACAGTTTAATGATTTACAACAGAATGAATTAATGTCTAGAACAAAGTTGTGAGGTCTACCAGCGCTAACTCAGCAAAATTACATGATATCTGGACAACAGGACATAAGCCAGACTTGCGTGGGCGCTTCATATGAATCGAGCCTTAAAGTGCACGATCAGCTACAAATACAGTATGAGTGGTTGATGTAGGCAATATAACTAGGTACTTAGAAATCAAACAATAACAATAAAATTGTTTATCTTATTTTGAAATAAGTATTATCAACAACAAGAACCTATCATAAGAAGAAAGAAACGCGTTATTGCAGCACTAAAGGTTGTTTTAAAAAACCATAATATTAAAAATCGAGGTAATTGCTTCCCCTCGGGCTAACCCGAAAAAATGATTTGATGAAGACCTCATTAGCGAAACTTTATTCTTTCCAAGACTACTTAAGTAGATCACGGCTAAAGTGAGGATAATTGTGTTTGTCGAGCGATCGTACGCCCTTCGTGGCTCCCCTAACCTCGTTCGACCTCCTTTTCGTCGACGAAATCTCCTCTTAATTCCAAATAAACCGGCATCCTCATCAGATTAACCGATTCTAAGTGCTCACTCACGATGCAACAATACACAAATCCATATAGCAGTAGGTACGTGCGAGTATAGGACAAATCATCAGATTACTGCGACTTGTTACAGAGTGATAATAAACTCCAACCCTTGAATAAATATATCATAAAATGAAAGCATTACCATTTTCGCCTCATTTCTGTTCCTTTTTAGATCCACGATGTCGTCGCTGGGGTGGTGTGATATTGTAATAAAATTGTGCATTTATTTGAGTTTTTTCAACCCCAGTTTTATTTCCGTGTAATACTCGTAGGTACGTCTGTAGTAGGTATCTTAGCGTTCGTGCTTCAGCGCCGATATTTATTGTCAATTATTGTAAAAACATTTTATTTGGTAGTCCATTATTTCCCTTTTCAATGCCAAATAGGCACACATGTGCTGATTTTATTTCAATATTTTCTTTATTGAATTGTTTGAAATCAGGCGCTCCAAAAACTCCGCCACTATAGCCAAAAACTCATACAAACCTAGTATATTGTCTGTGTACAAACTAACTTTTCTTCGTACGTAAACGTGTACAGAATACAAGACGTAGAACCAAATGATATTTAATTTGTTGATATATGAACCTATTTGCTCACAATCAACCTAAATCTATTGTGCTTTGTTCCATCAGCGCATGCTGATGTAATAAGGTAACAAATTCACTTATACCGCGTAAATAGAAACAGGCAGCTGCCGATAATGGGCTGGGACATAAACGTTGCTTTGCAGACAATGTTGGTACGCCGCCGCGGTCGTGACAACGCCAATATCACGGATGCCAGCCGAAACTTTTTTCCATTTAGAAAGCAAACTTGACTGAACTTGCGCTATATTTGGGTGGTTTCAGCATGCCTCTGGAAGATTGGCTTTTTAGTATTTTACTTACCTACATGTTTTATGATTGGTTTTAAAGTTATATGGTGGTATATGGTTAAAGTTATATTATACTCGTATATGGTCATATCATGTATGATATTTATTTGATACGAGTAGGTAGGTATAATTCCTATATGTATTTTTGACGCATTTAAAAATGACCTAACAAAATCGATCGATGTCACTCAGTGATCCAAGCAGCTATATACCTAATCTGTCCGGCTCTCCAGCCTAATGGACTTCAACCACATATCAATTCTGTGGCTTCAACAAAAGCAACCGATTTCACTCAAACACTACACTGGTCTTCTACTTGTCATGTCACCTATGTTCTGTAAAACCAAAATAATAATAAAAAATAAGTAAGTAGGTATAGAGGCTTTGCATACATAATCGCCCAAAGCGGTTAAGCTGGTAGAAATACTTATAAACATTTTTAAAATGTTGGTTTACTTACACTATAATTATAAACACTTAAACTAGGATATCATATGTGCTGTAAATAGGTAAAATTGAAATATGATTTCCTGTGCTATAAATTATACCTACTCGTACATGGTAAAAAATGCGAAATTCAATTTAGTAGGTTGAATTCCGAGTTTTTTTATTCTCCTTCAACGTAGATAATAATCTACTCTATCCTATACTATATCCGCTTCGCCCTATCACACTATCCTAATAACACGCCCCAACGCTTCCTTCCTTGAGATAATGCACTTATCTGAATCCTGTAGCTTAAAGTACCTAACTCATACAAGATTGTAACTCACAGAGAAATAGGTTCTTCTTTGATGTTTTAGGACTAGTGCCCCAACTTCTAGAAGCTATCTATTGAATGTTGAATTATGAAGATCCAGATCACTGCTGGTCTGAAGCAAGCCCAAATAGCTAATTTGCTATGCTGAATAGCTATGATTATCCATCGAGCTGAATAGTCGTGTTCTAATAAACATTGCACAAACAAACATACCACAAAGTGAATACCCGACTCACATCGTAGGTCTACTAAGAAGGTATTAATTATGTAAAACTGTAATAACAGTTGTTCTATCTTACGAAGGCGGGTTAGTCTTTAATTGTGTGTGTAGATGCACCTACACGTTGTCTCTGTGTGTGTAAGCGATGGGACGCTCAATGAAAATGTTAATGTTACCCTTAAGTATGTTTATTTATTTAATTTAGTTATTTAATAAGTATAATACAGTTAATAAATACATGTACACATAATAAAAACATCCGAAAATACACAGAAAAAAAATAAAAAGACATAAACTTAAAAATTAAACAAAAAACAATTGAAAACAATTTACCACAACTATAAAACAAAAACTTTCACAAAACTAAGCAACACGTCTAGCTGAGGACCAACAACCAAATAAATAAATATCTGTTTCTCTGTTCTGGGACGCAAAGGCGGCTAGCCTCATTTAAAAGAATAGGAATATGTACAAGTAAGACCAACCAGCGTGAGATAGAAAAACTATTCGTATCACGAATAGCCACATAACATGCCATTTTGTAGGATTTATCGTTCCAAACGCAAGATCTATTGATGCACAGCCGGAATTTGAACCCGCGACCTTCGGATTGAAAGTCGAGGTATACCCCATTCGGCCAACTCGGCTCTACAAAAACATAAACATAACGAATTACTAAGGTTGCATCATATCATAAAGAATATAGATCGAAAAGATATAAAGTCCAGGTACATTTTATAGGTTACGTAACAAATAGAAATGCTACAATATGATATTGTTTGTCTGGAGATAGAGCACTCTGAGAAAATACAGTTTATCAATATCGCCGTGAACATTTTCTAGATTTCCTATTCCCCAATACTATTTGTAGCAGAATAAAATTCAGTATGAGTTATAATGCGGACCAGGCTTTGATTTCACAAGGCACCTACCAATCTCGTCTTACCTTTTTTACCCAGCCTTTTTACTACTCGCTCCTTTTATAAATGCGTAATTTCTATGCGTCCTTTCTACGGTCATTTTCATGTAAAAGAGCTTATCCTTACAAAATGTTGCATCATTAATTATGTATGGTCTTTGTTAATATTTTTGAATGTGGAGCTTTCGACTGGTTATTGAAGTGGTTTCGACTGGTAATCTACCTCTCAAAATTAAAAGTGGCAGACTGTAAAATCCCAAAAGAAAAGGTAGGTACCAAAATAATTTTCTTTTTCGCGATATTTTCCTGTACAACGACTAAGATTTTGCTATGTTGTTCACGGCTGGACATCTAGCGGGTCCCATTCATTGGGAAGCTCAACACTTTTCAAAATATAATAAAACCAAACATATAATATATTTCGTCTTTCGTTATTATTCTTTATAAAAAATGCTGTGATACTATATTTTATTCCGGTAGATTAAGCAAATAAATATTATGAGTGATCGGTTGTTATGTACGGACGAGGAATCAATCGTTTTGTGGCTGAGGAAGCACGTTAACAAGACGGTAACCTTTCGATGGGTAAATCTGATCCCTGTAGGTAAAAAGATCTCCAATAACGTTGACCTCGCTTGCAAAGAAAGTAAGTAAGAAATGTTAAGTTTGATTCAGCTAACCTCCGAGATTAATCCATTGTAACCTACCTAAAAATACCTAATATTTATCATAAATAAAAAAGGTAGTACCTATGGATCCATGAGCGCAAATTGGTTACTCATAGTAATGTACTTACCAGGTATACAAACAATGTGTTTATTTTCGCTATACTATTACTATGCAATACATTGTCCAATAGAAATTGCTTCTTTTGTTTATATTACGTGCAATTGGAACAAGTTAGCAATTAAAAAATAATCTTCACAATAACATTAACAATACGAGTACTTTGTAAAACTCTTGGAAAACGAAATACTTTGTGTAGATCATGGAGCAGGGGGATATAATTATTTGAAAGGCAATTTGCATAACACTTGTTCTGCATTTATTCAGTAGAGTTTCACAAAAAAGTAAGTAAGTTCATATGAGTCAGTGGCCAACTCTGGTGACGGAGTTGTTAGGCTAGAGAGAAAGAGAGAGAGAGTTAGAGTTTCACAATTATGACTATTCTAAATTTTACTAGGAACTCTTTGCCTACAAGGAAAAACGAGCTTTTTTATCGAATCACTTTGTTGTCCATCCGTAAGTTTATATCAAGTTAAAATGCGTACTACGCTGAGCAGCTCAATAGTGCTGTAAAAACAACGTCCTAACTCTGCGTAATAAAAGATGTGCCCTTGAACGACTATCTTTGTACAGAAATTACCCAAATAAAACATCTCTAGTGTAAGTTCTGTGGCCACCATATCGCTGAAATTCGAAATTGAGAAAAAGAGGGAAAAAAAATTCAAGTTGTTTATTATACCTACATTATTATTTGGTAAGAAAATTATAATAACAAGTAATTTTTTGTCAATAATATAATAATAAACCACGATGTTTTAATCATGTTTGTACATAATACAAGCGCACATTGACTTCGGAGCTCATAAGCCCACATTGAGCGTGGCCTGCCTGATAAAAACAGTTTGAGCGGAGCAGGCGATCCCTCCTATTTGTGTTTTGCAACTCTCATATGCGAAGAGCGACGATCAAAACTTTTCAGATACCTCGATATTGAAATCTGATAAACTCTTTTATTGTCTTTGCGGAAAAAAATATCGCTGTTATTGTAAAAGTTATGATATTCCATCAACATGCTACATTATGTTACAACACATTCATGCTACATTAGGCACGCCAACTCACCTACAAGTCTGATTCTGCCGCTTCCGTGGATACCTATGAATGTAAGCCGCAATATATTATTCTTTCTTCATTCTCCCGATAATCTTGTACTAACAGATATTATGGATACACAAAATATAAGTTTTACGACATCTTCGTACCTGTATGAAAATGTTTTTCAACCTGTGGGCTGGATACGTTGCGTATCTATTTGTTTGCGACCGAGATTGAACAAATAGTAAGCTGTAAATAAACCCCTAGATTTGTTACACAAATAAATGTCTTCCGAACCACATAAATAGGTATAACTTGCGGAGTACATACAAGTAGCTCGTGTTTCACAGCCAAATTAATTCGTAACGACTTGGAGATATTTACATACATGATAATGAAAAGTTCTTTGTTTTGTAAATTATAAAAGACCGCGAACACTCGAAATATCAAGAGGTCTTGGCGTTTAATCAAGTTTAACTAAGATTAGGTACTTATACATGCAAAAAAACCCTAATATATTTCAATAAAGTACATTATTTATATGTTTTCAATATCATATTTTTAACTACAAGTTTTTCTAGAATTATAAAAATGAAGTCATGCGTTTACTCCATATAGGAGTCGGTAAATACCACAGATTTCAACTTAGATTAAATAGGTATCTTATTATCTATCTCTTTATGCTTAGAGGTAACTAGTGATAAAATAAAATAATATTAATTAAATCCCATCCCAACTAAATGATGGCCAATTCGCCTAAGTGACAAAAGCTTTCTATTTTAGAAAGTACAACATTACGCTCGCTCAGTGCGGAATCAGTAAAAATTTCAAAGAAAATTGTAAATAAATAATTCGGCTTGCTCTTCCTAGAGAAAAAAATAAAATAATTTTCTGTGAAAACTCACAGTTTTCACAGAAAAAGACAATAGTAGGTATTATAGGTAATTACTTACGTGTTATTTTATGACTATTTTCTGTTACAGTAGATATATTTATTCTGTGACAATCAAACTCGACTGTGACTCGATTTTAAGATTACTAAACCATTATTTCCAGAAGTTAGTTGCCATTAATAAAAAGAAAAAGAAGAAGGATATAAACTGTCTTACGTAACGACACGGTACCACAATTATATTTTTTCTATGTATATCTTCCATAAATTTTTTCCTTGCATAAAATATTTATTTTTCTTTTCAAACAAAACACGTAAAAAAAAACAAATTTGACTATAGAGCTATTTAGACAAAGCCACAATGAACTGTATTTTTACGCTCACCTCCGCGATTCAGCCAGTCTACATAGGCAAGATTGTAGAATATTTTCAGCTTTCCATTTCAAAAATATTCTAGGACGGAGCCCGATTATTTCTGCGCATGCATAGCTATTGTACGTGGACACTAGGCAGCCTGAGGAAAAACGAAGCTAACAAATTGGCTGACGTGTACAAAAAGCTTTGCACTTCAGGACAGTCTAATAAATCAATAATTTTTCATTCACATGTCCAATGAAAGATCATTCGTTTGTCGATTTGGCCAGCGATACTTAGGCATAATATCATGATATGCCGCTATAGGCATATCGGGAACTACTAGGTTAGCCCTCTGCTCAGACAAAACAAGCAAATAAATTATAAGAAGTTGCGTAATACCTACAGAAGAGGCTAGATTGATGCCTGTAATTTTAATATGGATCATATAGGTGATCCATCTTAAAATTACAGGCATCAGAATCAGAAAGTTAGGCCCCAAACCATGTTTCTGGCCCCGGTTCTTCACGGAATTGGTCGCATGCTTTTCTTTGGACCAATCGTGAACTGCATTTTTTTAATCCTTTGCTTCTATCCTAACTCACCATATGTGGGCGCGTTTCTACCACAAAATTAGACTTGTTCGCAGCTATCATGCACTTGGCAGGTGAGTGAGCTCGGTTCTCGCTGCGTGACATAATAATATTTTTTTTAGCAGATATTTGTTCAGGGTGTGCTGACACAGTATTCGTTGTTTCTGATAGCCAGGAAATAGGAAATCTTAAATAGTGATTTTCTAAACATTTTGTATGAAAATTTGCGTATAGCAACGCACATACAGCCAGCGCACGCGCACCTTACGCATCTCTCGATGTGAATAAACTCGTATCTATGTCTTGTAGCAATGATAATTTACTATACAGGTGGATTTTTGAGATGGGTCACGGAGGGTAGGTACATTAACTGTTGTAGCTACAGGAAAACGCTCTTCTCTCTTCTCTCTCTGTAGTAAACACACAATACAATTGCCCGATCTACATTGAAATTTGTCAATTCCTTGCCAGTAGTTTTGACGCAATGCCAAAATCATCATCGTAAAATAAATCTTAGGTAATGTATAGAATGGTCTAAAATAAGTTTACTTGCTCGAAATTGTTTTAGTTTTGGCGCGGTATTCCTCCTGTCGACAGCAGACGTGTCGTCGCCATACGACGCCGACTTTTCGGTGGTTATCTCTGTACTGCACTGCACTAAATAAATACGTCTTACCAAATATTTTTGTACACCACTGGATCTCCTGGAACCATATTTGATTTCAAGGTATAACAACTCTTTCCAACGAACCGAAGTTTTATGTGAATCGGCATGTTATCTGAGGAGTTCCGTTCTCCATCATCAGATCAGCTCACTGTCACCATATTTTAAAAATGTAGATGATACTTGATCTACAAACTGAGTTTCAACTCAATCAGCCTATTATCTGAGGAGTTCCGTTCTCCATCATCTCATCATTTACTGAGGAGTTCCGTTGAACAGCTCCTGACTCCATCATCACATCAGCTAACTGTCACCATAAAAGTGCATTGTCACCGAAGACTTGTGCACCAAAATTCAGCTCAATCGGACAACGGAAAGTGGGTCAAATCAAAGTTGCAAGATTTGACCCGGACCAACATACAAACATTGCAAAGCTTTTAAAATAGTAACGTTTTAGCTGTCAATGGAATAAAATGTGTCATTTTTTTCAATTGTTAACAGAGTCATGAAATAAATACGCTTGTCTGAAAGTTACTTATAAAATATTTCCGCTGGTCGTGGACGCTTTCGCAAAAGCTCCAAGACAGCACTAAACAAAGGTCGAGTTAATGAGCTCTGTAATAAATTAGCTTCTCTATTCTCCTAATATTAAAACGGCTTATAATTTGCCGTAAATTGTGTAAATTGTTAGAATATAAGCGCAGAGCTCCTTCATTGTACAAGAATACGATCGAGATTCGAGACGACCGTTGTGGATGGCAATAAGGCTTTTATATTAAAATGTGCATGTATCTGAATAAATTTGGCAACGAGGGATGATAGTCAGTATCCAGACTTAAAAAAAGCACCTGGGTCTGGTTTAAGCAGCTTCATTCAGAAGGTCGTCCTCGTGGGGCCTTCAAACTATTGTTTGAGCTCATTTATTCATGAATAGCATTGAGGATCGTAAATATTCAATGCATAGTTTAAAGTATCCGAATACAAATAAATCTAAATGAATTTATTTAAAAGTAAAATTATTTTCAGTAGCTCAAAAAGTAGTTTATATAAAAAATTCAATCGGTGGTGCAATCCATCGATTGTTAAAAAACGCTTGCTTCCATATTTTGTTAATGGAAGTCAAATTGACACAGTTTTTGTAAAAGTAAATTACATTCAGTTAGTTCTGTGCTCTCCAACAAAATACACAAAAGCGATGTGGTTGTAAAGTAATTATTCTCCTTTTCGCACGAAGACGAATAAACTTCCAATAATTCTGACAAAGGTGATAATCACCATCCCGATATCGCGCCATTCATCTTGGCATCTGCCATTCAGCCCGCATCGCTTCCGCTGTAGGATGACTCCTTTTTCCTTGTTCAGAATATTCCTGGTGTTTTAAATTATAAATTGGATTTGCAAGCGACATCCATTCCGTTTTCGTATTCAGTGTGCACAGTGATTGGTCAGATCGGCCGCTCTGGAACGATCATAAACTGGATGAGCAGAATTGTTGGCGCAGTCGTAAATCTCTAATGGAACCGACGCTATAGGTGGAAATAACCGGCTTAGCCCAGGTTCACAAAATAGATTACAACAATAAAGCCGGTGGTATTTCGCAGCCGTCCATCAAAACAGGAAACGAATGGCCACCCTAAGAAGGCTGTCCATTTATCATGTTTATCTAGATTTCGCACTGGACCGCATCATTTACTGCGAAAAAAAATCTATAACGGGCACATTTCAAACACGATTAATAGTCGTTGAATAAGCGTTTTGTTTCAATGTGACCGGCCCGCCGCGGTCCGCACTGAGTGCCTGCGCCACGCCGCGTTTTTATGGCTTAGGTATTTGCATTTTTTTATTAACTGACCTGAATTTCATTCGAGTGCTAATCTGGAGAGCCAATCCGGAACTGAATATAAAAGTTATTTGCTATCATCCGACGGATACTGCGCTCGTAAACTCATCTGACGTAGTTTCGTCAGATACCAGGTGTGTACTATCAAACCTCCATGAAATCCTCGATATTCTGGAAACGTGCTAGCATAAACTCAGCGTTGTAACTGTTTAGAGGATTTGAACTTTCAATACACTGAGGCCAGAAGTACACTATTGTGTAGGCACGGCAGATGGGATGGAAATAGATGACAGTGCGTTTAATGCGTAGTATTGGACCACTCTCTATAGGTCTCTATATTTGTAGGTTGGTACTCTTTGTATCCAATGCAAAGAGTTGTTTACTCGACGCACACACACATTCTAAACTAGTTAGGTACTAGAACTTACGTAGTTCCTACTTGGAGAGGACTATTCGATACGAGGACTTTACAAACAAGTGTACCTATAAATCAATAAGTTGCCAAATTAAATCAATTTGAAATAGTGACAATGAGAAGGTATTTATTAGGTCATCACCAAAATTTAGATGACTTTATTATATTAACATTTCAATCAGGTACGTTACAGAATAATATTGGATTGGGAATTGGAATTGAATTCAATTCTATATTGGAATTGTATTTGTTTTGATAAGCTTAATGATGTTATCGTTTGGTAATGTAACCAAACTGGGTTTTACTTCGATCATATGATCGAAGGGGTTTTAGTTTCAATAAGTACGTTGCGCCTGAGCTGAGAGTGAGATATTTTGTTCCTCATTAGAAGAAGGACAGCACGAGACACGCGTTGGGCCATACAGAATAGGATAATGTTTTTAAATAAGGTTATTTAAAGAAATTAAATTACGCCCAAACAAGCTACATCGCGAGCAGATTGTTCTGTTAGGTATGTACTAAAATAACAATTTTGTAATTTCAGTTATGGATTATAATTCGATTCATATCAAGGAGTTGTGAAACGACCCTTCCTACCTGAATTCACAGACACACACACACAACACACACACACAATTTCACACTAAACAGACTTAAAATTGTATAGTTCGTGAACAGAAGCTCTTTTACTTTATCAAGATAACTTCTAGGGTAGTTCTGAAATGCCTGTCTGTAAAGCCGGGTTGACCGCTACTGACCTTGGAAAGGTGCAAGCGCTGTCGCTGAATACTTAATTGCTATTGTCACAGAAGATTTGAATTCCAAATTAGTTACTATCGAAGAATTTTGAGAATCGGTCCACATAATTGACAGAGATATCGTTGAACATAAAAAACTTAGGCGTTTACATCTACTCGTATATTAGGTGATTTATATAGCGTCAGGAGGCAACCTATGCCTACACTTAACGGGACGCTGTAGTGCCTAGGACATTGTTTGAGATGAAATAGGGTTGACCAGCACCTAAATCATCCTCTCAGCTTAATCAGCCTGGATCACAGGAAAGACCATGGTCAATAGGTACGTGTAGAGCTGACTAAGCTACGGGTTTCCTCAAGATGTTTTCCTTCACCGTTAAGAGCTCGTGTTATAGCTCATATAAATTTTACGAAACGAAAAATCTATTGATTCGGGATCCGGGATTCGAACCCACGACCTTCAGAATGAAAGTCAAAGCGCAACCCCATTCGACCAACAAGGCTCTTGTTGAACATACACTTACATAAAAAAACACTTATGTACAGCCGCACATAGACCCTTGTTTTATTTTTGAAGTAGGTTAAAAAACAAAGAATTACAGAAAGAAACATTAAACAGTTTTAAGCTTCAGGCTAACGTTTTGGTTTTTTTAATCTTAGGCCGGGGCTAGCAAGAGCTAATAAGTGGTTTATGATTTTGAATGCTCTAAATTGCAATATCTGGATTTCCTTTCATGTCTTAAGAATGTGGAGCTTGTACACTAGTACAGGACAATAATTATCAAACGTTTAAATGAAGTAGAAATAAGTCCTCGCAAAATACCCTCGACCGTCATGAAATGAAATTAAGGTGTGAAGGACCTTTTCAAGATTCATTTCAGTATTTTAAGAGCTTTTGAGGTTGATTAGCTTAAAATTTAAAATCTATACAACTATATTATATATGTAGTTGTTTAATCTCACGTAGGCGGGTTGGTCTTAATTGAGTGTGTTGATTTGTTTATGTACGCATAAGCGATACTGTTCATACGAACTAATACGTAATGGTTAGATTAAACAAATACTAGTAACTAACTTGGGCCTTTACATCTATATTAGATGATTTATACAGCGTCAGGAGGCAACCTATGCCTACACTTAACGGGACGCTGCAGTGCCTGGGACATTGTTTGAGATGGAATAGGCTTGCCCAGCACCAAAACCATCCTTTCAGCTTAATCAGCCTGCCCCACAGGAAAAACAACATCAATACGTGTGGAGCTGACTAAGCTGCGGGTTTCCTAACGATGTTTTCCTTCACCATTAAGAGCTCGTGTTAAAGCGCATATAAATTTTACAAAACGAAAAATCCATTGATGCACGGCCAGGATTCAAACCCACCACCTTCGGATGGAACGTCGAGGCACAACCCCATTTCAACATAGGAATCCAATCCGTTTATTATTTATCGTGTGACTAAATCCGGTAATAGGTACCCATCAGCATCGGCGACGCAATCAATCATCGATGACTATCGGGGGAAGTTGGACGTTCTGCCATTACGGAAAAATGAAGGAATAGCTTCTAAAAAGATAATATTGGCAAGTCAAGTAAGAACTTCATAAGGTAAGCCGTAATTTATTTAAAAACTAAACCTACTTTTCTTGAATTGTTAGATATATTATACATATAAAAATACTTTATTGCACAAATGCAAACATAGATAACCAGACAGGTGGATCAGAGTGATTACTGAAAGTTGCCCCCGAGAGAGACACAGAAGAGGTCGTCCGCTAGCTAGATGGGTCATCGTGGGTCGACGACATAATAAAAACAGCAGGTCTTACATGGGTCAAAATGGCGCAATGGGGGCTGGTACAAACAAGAGAGGCCTATACCCAGCAATGGGATCAATAAGGCTGTGTATAATGCTGATGAAATATAATATAAGGCGACATTCACTTTGCGGTCTCATTGCTACGGGTATGAGTCACATCTAGGCAACTTCAAGATGAACTAGATTTAAAGGAAGGCAAAAAAAGTTGTAAGCTCTGAAGACGCATTTCCTTCTAAAGACCTTTTATAAAATGCCACTTTCCTTCCCAGCTATTACAACATAATAAAGAGTCGACAGATTAAGAGCGATCGGCCAATTAGTCAAATAATGAGGATAAAATGACTCTTTTCTGATTATCTTCTGCAGAAAGTATTTTATTTGATAATAGAAACGTTCCGCGGTCTGATTTCTTCAGGGTAAAAAGGTTTGAAGTAGGGACTTGACTATTTTTTATTATTAAGACTATGTAGGTAGAGTTAGCTTAGCCGAAACCAGGAGTTCAACTTATTTTGCAGCGTATTGTGTAATAGGACCAGCACCAGCGATATAAGCAAGTTCTGTCTGATATGATAACGTCATGTAATTCTTTCAACTCAGATTTTCATCAACTTTCTAAAGAAATCTGTTCTTGGAACCAGGTTAAGTATGTCATCAGAGTAACGTATAGGTACTATTACTAGCGGTCACCTATCCGTTTTTGTGGTGATTTTTATGATTTACTAACCAATAATCCAATATTAGTTTGATGATCTGTAATACTTTATCCTATCTATATGCAAAGTTTATTTAAAATTCCGCATCGCAATTTCAGTGCCAGTTTTCTTCTAATGCATTTCACCGCACATTAAAATGTTCTACTTCAGTTGCTCATAGATAAATCGAACCACTGTCATTGAGTTTCTGAAAATCGGTCATGGAAATGTTATACCTATTATCCTACATTTTAGCCGTTTTGCCGTAGTGCGTGGAATCCTGACGTTGTCGGTCGTGAAAATATAGGTAAATATGCGCTAAAACATGGTCTGAAAAGCGAGGGAACACGTCATCATAAGAAAACTTATAGATAATACTTTTATACTTACCACTTACCTACTCAAACCTCTTACCCTCCCACTCATTCGGTATTTGAAGCAACGAAAACATATAAGTACAATACGCACAAAAAATCTTTAGCTACCTGAAATAGCTACTTCAGATAGCTAAAGATTTGTTGTGAGCAGCTGCGCAAAACCCATTTTTGATGGTGCCTAAAAGACGAAGACAGCGTTGTATAGCTGCCTCGCTCACTTTGTTGTATCGTGCTATCTTACCTACTCGCGCAAACCTGCGCAATCGTATAGTGACCCTCACTTCAGACAGACAAAGATCGGTTGTGCGTACTGTAGTAAGCTAGATTTATGTCACTTTACTTTTCACGAAATCTTAAAAGTTTCATTAGTAAATAAATAAAAGTCACCACTGAAACTTGGTCCACTAAACTCTTATATCTCGGCTATTACGTGTAAGTAATAGTTTCAAAGTGATACCAGTTGATTATGAGAGAACAGCTTACTCTAGAAATGTAGGAGGCCATGCTCCGAGATAAAAGCCTTCTTACACAGGCTTAGGAACTGGCTGGAATTCCGCATTCGATTTTTGAATTTAAACTTACAAGTGGGAATTATGCTGAAGTTTTAGTTTTATTTTTTAATCAAATAGTTCGAAAATAAAACATTGAACAGCCTTTTACAACTGAATGGTTATAAAATGGATTAACTCTTGGTAATGAAAAGTCCTGAAAACATACCTTAATATTTGTAAGCGAATTTCTGTTTTATTAACCGACTTCAAAAAAAGAAGGAGGTTCTATGTTCGGCTGTATGTATGTTTTTTTTTTTTTAATGTATGTACAGCGATATTTCCGTCAATTGTGGACCGATTACCAAAATTTTTTTTTCGTTTGAAAGGGTATACTCTCGAGGTGGTCCCATATAAATTTTATTCCTGAGGGATTAATCGTTTTCCCGTAAAACTAAAACAATCACTGAACTTTAAGAAAATTGTGGCCCGATTTCCAAAATTTTTTTTTGTTAGAAAGAGGAATACTCTCAAGGTGGCGCCATATATTTTTTTTCCTGAGGGATTGACAGTTTTCCCGTAACATTCAAAAAACCTCATTCTCACTACACAACACCTGACTCACAATCTGAGTCAAACATTAAATAGTTTGAAAAGGTATATTACACCCGAGGTGGTCCAAAATATTTTTTTTCCTGAGGGATTGATAGTTTTCCCCCTTGCTGAACTCCGGTGTGTCCTTTAGTAGGCCTGCCCATGACTTCTCTTATCCTTTCCTACTTAAGCTACGATAAGCAGGGTCTTAATGTAGCTTACTATATTATTTACACTTACACTTTTATTTACACAGTATTTATTTACTTACACTAAAGTAAAAAGTGTAAAATAAAAATTTTTGAAAAAAAAATTGAACCGCCTTCACAGAACACAAAAAGACGAACCTTCTACACACTAAAAAGAGAGAAATAAGAATATAATTTGAAGTCGGTGCCAAGTGAATACGATTAGGTACCTATAAAAATAAGAAATCGAGCGATAGCGTACCAGGATACAATTTTGCACCCAAGTTCTTTTGAATTTCTTAGATGTAAATGAATAGTTGGCACCGACTTCAAATTATGTTCTTATTTCTCTCGTTTTAGTGTGTAGAAGGTTCGTCTTTTTGTGTTCTGTGAAGGCGGTTCAATTTTTTTTTCAAAAATTTTTTAAAAACACGGTCCCACTTTAATGTTTTACAAAAGTTCCGGTTTTTTTCTTCGGATAAGAACAGGATGATTTTTGCTGTGAATGACATGGACGTAGGAACATGCAGTCATGCATAAAATGTTTTACGGCCAACTTCATACGAGCAAATGATAAAGCATTGTCAATTTCGTCGCAAATCGTTCTGTTCGTAGCGAATATTTGTAGCGCCGTAGCACCTATAGTAGTTCGCATAATTGCTCACCCGCTGAACCTCGCCGTACCATGTTACAAGCGTGCCAAAATGTTTCCTTTGTATTTTTAGCTACTAACTGAAATCCAATATTGAATCCTGTATTTTGATGTTCTCATGCACACGATCTTTGTTGATATAGATGTTTATACACAACATAGTATTTACGGCAGATACGCAGACTGTCGGCTGACATCATTTAACTTCTCTCCATTCACACTTTGATTTATTTATATTTTTAAATGGAACCATGTTGATTGAGCCAGGTTCGACTTTAATTCTGATCCCGGCTGTGCATCAATTGATTTTATCACATTTTACACGAGCTATACATAAAGTATTCGAATAGATGGCGATGGCATGTGCCAAGACTACTTCTTAAGATATCTATTAAAGGGGTAGTAAGAGGTATAAGTTATAGTCTATCGTGTCTTAGGATACAGTCGTGATACGCTGAAGTTTTGTACCTCTTGAGAATAACAGAGACCCAATTGTTGAGGTCCAAAAACGTATGAAGTTCAAGATGAGAGTAGTACTTAACTGAAATGTAGTTGAGTAATGTGAGGCATCTACGCCCAGCAGTGGGCGAAATCAGGCCGTAAATGACGCTGTCTGGATAAAATCTGGCACAACAGACTATGTATACAATGAAATTAGAAGTTTGCCGACGTAATTTGAATTATTCCGAGAAAATTGCGGCAATTTGACACCACGTAAAGTACTAAGCATACTGTCGCTGTAGACAATCGTTTTCTATTAGCTTTGCAAAAAAAGGATTTCTCATATTGCAAAGCGTATTCCACTTTTATTTGTACCGACTTTTGTTCTTTAGCTTTTGCCGATAGTCATCGCCCGCGGCAAAGTGGATGAATCTACCGGGTGTAACAGGATTTCACTTATAAATCAGATTAATATGGGTCACACTAGTGTCATCTAGCCACAAACTAAGCTTGTGTAATGGGAACCAGAAGAATTATAGTTTTAACGACTTCTGTGACGTCGTGGGCGAAAGCCTGCGTGTGATGCAGAATGTTGCGGGTTCTTGCCTTGCATAGCTCTTCATTTACCCACCAGTTCATTAAACCCTCTGAGCCTAAAAAGTAGCATTTATAAATGTTTCGACTAACCTGTAAATACCTACTTTGATTGTTAAAGAGTACTAACTGAGTCGAGTTTTCTATTTTCCATTCCACGAAATCGAATTATGACACAAAGTTGCTGCTGAAGTCTCAAACAACAAGAATTACTACTACTGCAGCTACTGTTTTACTGTTTTGCTCAAATGGTAAAAGGAAAGTACAAAATAATTAGGCTTGGTTTATAATTGAGTTAGCATTGCTTTTGTAAAACGTAACGAAAAAGAATAAACGAATTCCTTGCATTCGGATTTCGTTTATTCTTTTACAAATAATCAAGAATCAAAATGACAATATTAGAAACATTATTTATTAAACATCGCACATGGTCTAAAATTATTATAATAAAAAGTCAATTTTATGGCGGAAATCTTTTGCAACCTGTAGAATTTGTTCATATTTGACCGAGCGAGCAAAGCGTCTCCATTTCGAGATTGGCCAAAAATGCTTTTGTCCGGATGTCCATCAGTCTGTCCATCCGGCTGTTCTCGCCTACAAGTCACATTTTTCGACCGATTTTGAAGAAAATTGGCACACAGGTTCCTTGAAAACTTTTGTCGATCGCGATTTTTGATTGGAGGGTAAATAGAATAAAATAAATTTGCTGTAGCGACAGATTTGAATAAAATTTAAAAAGCATCTCTAATAAGGACTTTCACAAGATATTATGAAAAAAAACCATTTTATGTATTATATTTACTTGACAGGGTTGAAAGGGTTTTTTTTAGAATAAGGAAAAAACGCTATAAAGTTTGTAGAATTATCTTGTACTCTCCCAACTGCAAAGGTTTTGTTTGTATCTTTTGTTTTAAACCTCGATTATGCAGATACTACGAGGTATTATTTTGTTCGCCGGCAGCCTTAAGCCAAGTTGGCCAGGGTCCGAAGGATAGTTAGGTAAACTTAGTTAGTGATAAGTTGACGAAGCATCTTTCCAACATAAAAAGTTTGAGGCTAAACGTGCTTCTATTCTCTCCACAATACTTTTATAACAAACTGTAGGTATTCGAGATCACGGCGGATTTAGAAAGATTTTTTGTGTTAACATACCGTAGCGAAGAAACCGATTACTTAAAAGTTAGGAAACTTTTATTACTTTACTTCATTTAACTCTACAAAATAAAGCTTAGCTCTTGGCGGTGCAATGATGCAAAAGGTCTCATTATACATTCTTACATAGGTACATAAAATTAATTTATGAAGATTTAAGCTGATAATGTTATTGTTTACGTATAACAA
This sequence comes from Epirrhoe tristata, assembly GCA_951394285.1. NCBI lineage: Eukaryota > Metazoa > Arthropoda > Insecta > Lepidoptera > Geometridae > Epirrhoe > Epirrhoe tristata. The sequence goes on along the minus strand of OX596136.1, from coordinate 14,873,280 downwards.
ACATTTCTTGTAGTGCTAATATAGATGACATCACTTACTTCACTTACTGCTGGGTAATGGCCTCCCTAACCTTGTGCCATTCACCATAGTCCTGTGCCAATCTGACACAATGATTGCCCGCAAAAAAGAACAAACCCCACCTTTAACTCAGTTCTTTTAGACAACAAAGTCACCGTATAACACTATTATATTTGCTCAACAATATCTAAAGAATAATATAGGGGATATATACATAAGTATTGTATAGGAATGGTCAGTCTCAAGGAAAAATCATTAGAATAAACAGACATACAATTGCAGACTGTTTTGAAAGAGATTGGGAAAATGATCGCATTACGAAAAGGCTCCACGTATTTTTCGGGGAAAAATCTGTACTACGTTGAGTTATAAAACTACCCACAACTTTGATTATAACTTTAGCGAGTTTATGATTGTGCGTGATCTGTAAGACGCAGAATCTTTGTTTATGCAAGGCTGTGGCCCTCCCTTATTAAACAGGCTTATAAACCTGGTATTTATAAATATGATTTTCTGGATTTTCATATGCTGTGTCAATCGTTTTATAGACGTAATCATCATTATCATTTCAGATTTGTAGTCGTATTTCGTATCTAGTCAGGTTTTAATCTTATAGTACTTTTCACACTACCTACTCAGAATTATTTTGCTGAGTTGATCTACCTGTATGAATAATATGATGAAATAATAAAGCGACTTTATCACAGTGCATGCTTATGGTAAGGAGCTTATAATATTTTCCCTATTTCTAAAGGTAACTTAGTATATTATTTTTTTGTGGAACAAGCCTAAGGCAAATCTGGTTGTTTGTTCATCGCAGTCAAGGCGTTACTATTAGCATACGTATCTTTAAGTGAGACTTCGACCTTTCTATTTTCGTCAGATAAAAGAAAAACCCAACGTGAAATACTCGAGGCAGAATCAAATTGCCTACCCCATTTCTAAATTCAATTAATCTGTCAAACCTTTATCAAGAGCAAATAAGTACTTATTAGCTAATACATTAATGAGTGAATTCGGTAGATTTCTCTCAAAACAAATCGGAGGAATGTATCTATGGAATTCGGATGGAGAAATCTCCTTGTAAAATATAATTTTATCATCTCTCCTTTGATTTTGCTTAATGAAGATATTTATTTCTTAATTTTACTTCATCTAAGTAATAGAGAATTAATGTGAAATATCAGTAAGCAAAATATGAGATAAAAAGAGTACAACAATTATTTAGTGGCTAATCACAGATTTTCACTTGCAGTGAACTAGGCAAAAGATGTACTGAAATCTTTTGCCTATTTCACTCACATACATTCTTCATACAAGCAACTAGCCGGGTAAAAAATAATACCTACCTACTACAAAAATTAGCGTTCTAGTAGTACGTACAAAGTAAGCTCGGAAAATGCTATAAGCCCTTTCCTCACAACGATGGGAATACCTTCTTGAACCTATTTGAAGGTGTATCCACACATGTGCGTGTAATACAGCGAAAAATAATAATATCAAATAAAGTTAAAATCAAAACTATCACAGGATTTACCAGTTTAGCAAGTAAGTCGAACACGAAAAAATAGTTTAAATAAGTTTTGTCGTTTCGAATATCAGCAGAACAGCCGCGCACCGATGGCTTTTTTAGTTTCTATTTCGATTGTAATTTATATGCACGAGAGCTTTGAACGGTGAATTATATATGAAGTTAAAATCCAAGTACCTTTGGTCAAAGTGATCTCAGTGTTCCTATTGAATAAAATTTTCAACTTTTACTGGCGATAGTAACTGTCCCAATATAAATCTACCTTCACTCATGTTTCGAACATAAAATGTAACGGCCAAGTTGGTCAACAAAAAACCCGGCAATAAACACGATGTTATTCCATGGTCAGCCCCGGACAAATATTATTGTAGTTTTTGCTGTTCCGTTTGTTTACATACTCATGGAGCCCATGGTGTGGAAAAATTGTATGAGGATAATGAAGTAGTTTGGTTACAGGCAATGGTGTAGAATAGAATAGAATTTATTGACACATAAGAATTGGTGTTAAATAGAATAATACAGTGTACATAGCAAAAATTAAAAAAAGAACATAGACATGGTGTCGATTCTGATGTTTACTGTTTTTTTTGTTTACGATAATGATCAAAATAGAAACCTTTCACCTTTTCAAAAATTAGAAAATCATCACTAATTTATAAGTAAGCATAAGCATATTTGAATCCGTTTCAAACTTGTCGCGATTTAACGGTGTCAAGTTACTTTATACGGCTTTTAAAAAAAATATAATTGAAAAGCTCATGCTGATTGACTTTGACAACGGGAATACTCCATCCTTTATACAAATACAAAACAAAAGTGAGTGAATAGGACCCAAAAGTACTCGCGATCATGAATTATAAAAATCCCTCATATGTAAGCTTTAACTTTTGATGGTCCCTTTAGGGTTAAACAACATAACGATGAATCAAACGCAAACTTCAGCGACATAAAAAAATCTTGTATACTTGTATATTTGTATTATTATAATTATTGTTAATGATAAAAAAGATTTTTGTTTAGATGTGAATAATTAGGTAACATTTAATTTTCATTTTGGTTTCTCCTTATTCATCACCATAACTGCCAGTTGCAAAAAGCTCAAACGTCATCAACTAGTGTGAAAAATGCTTTATGATCGAAGGAAAAATTACTTGGGTATTTTTTATGGTATTGAAGTAGAATCTTGTGGCAGCTTTGTTGCTTCTTATTCCTCAGACAGGTGCTAACACATAAATACACATAATGCTCAAGCATTTTTAAAATGTAGCTCGACCCTAATCCGTCGCTGTTCGCGTGTACAACGCGGCAACTCTATGTAAACTCCGATTTTGTTGGCATAAGTGCCAAACGAAACAACTGAAGGGAATAATCAAACTGAGCGCAATTTCAATATCTTTTATGGTATTGAGCCGTCCAAAATTATATGAAACTTTTGCCTAGAGTATAAGCAAAAGTCAAGTCAAATTCATGTTTACTCAATAGGTACCTAGTACTTTCTACTCCTGCATGGTCATTCTACCATGACCATCATCTACAGTATCCTATCTCTACAGTAGAATAAAGAAAAATGTAATTTCAGTGTAGACGAATTTTGAATTTTGTCACGTTGTAGAGAAAAACACTTTGCATAAACTCAAGGTTCGTAGGAGGTGGAAAACTTTCGTGTCTGCATGCCCCTAATAATCGTGATTTTAGGCATGCAATATTAGCAGCCGGCAATGATGATAAATTACTTACCTAAAGTTATTTTGAGCCTTTGAGGCTCGTCCTAAACCGTTGTTCGTTTTCATCCAAACACTTTTTGTATTTGATTTATCGTTCCAGATAAAAATAGAGTAAAAACATACTAGAATAGTTTTATAACAGATCCGGTACTAAAATCTGGGTTCCTCTGCTGCTGCTGGGTTCCTCTTCTATGGTTGAGGCTCTTAGGATCCTTTTTGCCAGAGACAAAGGGAACGCGTCGTAATTCTGGCTTGGTTTTAAATTTTATAGCGGCCTCTTTTGCAAGGTGATCTGCATTATCATTTTCCCTTATTCCTACGTGAGCCACCCAATGCAGCTGCACCTTACTTCCATGCATGGGGATTAGGTACCAGAGGCGCTGACTGTAGGTATAATAATCAGAAGCACACACATTATATTAAAAATGACAATTAATACACACACACAGACAGCATTAATGCGCAAATAAAGTTTTCGACATAAAGAATACATTTGTCGAAAGTCGAGTAAGGCCGCTATGCCGTGTGGTGGTCTTTCGTTGGCGTAAAGTAGGTAATTAATCTGTAATACTTCGAACCGACATCAGTAAACCCTAATCTCAAATAATAATTAGTCGCGTAAAAAGTGGGAAATTGTGAGCTTGTAAACGGTATATTACATACAATAAACAAGAGGCTTTTAAGTTCACATCTAAAATGCAGCTTGACTTTAAAAGTTTTATGAAAATTGTCCCGTAAAGTTTTCTATAAATCCTTGTGTGTGTTCAGTTCTTGTCTTTATAAAAACCCCACCCAAAGTTATATGCACTATGCCAGTACTCTCAAACGGTGAAGGAAAACATCGTGAGGAAACCGGCATGTCGTAGAACCTAACAAGTTCGAAAACATGGTGTCAGCACGAAAGGAGCCTCTTCGAGGCGCACTTAAAATCATTTCACCACACTGGTTCGAAAGAACAATAAGAAGAAGAAGAAGTATTCGATGGATATTGTAAAGGAAAGGAAAAACGAAACACGATCACAAAATCAACCTCTTGTATAGAAGAATGGCATTGACATCTCTGTGGTAGACAGGGCTCTCAGATCCTTTGAGGAAAGATTTCTTAGGTCATTGCTCAGATCACGTCATTTATGATTATAGACGTCAAGGCTAGTCAGAGACACGGGCAAAAGTTATTTTCAACATATACATGCAACATATTATAGTACATATTACAACATAATAAGGCACATTATAATTCATTAGATTTTTACTGTTGATCTCCCTTGCCTGGTCACTCAAGTCAATGCTGTGTTTGCCTGTAATTGGCATAAGTACTAGAATAAGTCCTACTTCGTAAAAAAAGTACTTGGGTGTCGTGGAACACTGGGTTGGAACGAAGCAAAGAGTACTTTTCTACTGGGAATTTCAACTTTGTCATATTTGGCATTTGTCAAATAAATTATTGTCAAGTATCTTAGAAACACTCTTCCGTAATAACAATGTAACAATCTAGGAACTTTTTCACGGCTGTGCGTTTCGCACTGTGACAATTTGACATATACATGTGTCGTGACGCAATAATCGAACACTTTTGTTCGTCCAGCTTCCATCCAATACCGGCCGAAAAGGAACTTCGTTCCAAAATTTTGATGTTTGATACTGGCTGTTGGCGTCCCTAAATAAATAAGCATATATTTCGGGTTGTTTTACCTACTGATTGCCCACTGCCCACTTACATAGTGGCGCCCCCAATTTTTATATTATTTTGCCAATAGCTTGACATTTAGATTTTAGTTGGTAGCAGACAGACTCAGACCCGACAGAGAAATGATTAACTACATAGTAGTAACTAGTAGTTTATCATTTCTCTGGCAGCCGATGAGGATGAGGTAGCCGCACAGGTAGCCGATAGTCCATTAGTTTCCAGTCAGTTATCAGTAGGTAAACTTAGATGACGCGCTGACCAAAGTTTCGCTTGCTCAAGTACCTATCTTCAATTTAAGATAGGCGTTGTTAAATTCAAGTTTCATCGTTTCGTTGAACGTAACAAGTAAGTTTATACCTATGTGTAATAAATATCTATTCAATCCATTTTAGTAAAGAAAGTAGCATATTGATCAATAAGTTCCACTTCAAACTTTTTTTTACCTTGACTCAGACACAGTGCACTACCTAATAATTATCACACACTAAACAAAATACTTAAGATGTAAAAATGTTACGTAAGAGGTAGGTACCTGACTGTTTTTTTTTTCGTAAAATATGCGTCATGAACTATCCAATACAAATATCAAATCATTTTAAACCTATTAAATGTTAGAATGACTTCAATGACTCTGTTAGAAAGAACCGTGCTGACCGAATGGGTAGTGCCTCGACCTTTAATCCGACAGTCGTGGGTTTGAATCCCATCAATATATTTTGCATTGAAGTTTATAAGTTCTTCAAGTATAAAATTTAAGAAGAACTTTCTAAAATTTTCGTATTATTTTTAGCAAATAAAACTAGTAACATACCTACTTTCTATGTAATTATCATCTTGACAGGAAACTTGTAGGAGTACCTATTGAGTAGGCGATAAATTCCAGTAAGGAAGTTCAGCTAGACCGATCACATGAAACTTGGCGAGAAGTGCTAACAAGCCGCGGCGCGGGTTTGTTTGTCTTCCAATTATACTAATTACACTTGGATGGCCGCAGAAAGCTATTGAGCACCGAGTCGCGCCGCAAACGATCCGTGCTCGCGCTAAATGGCCCATTACGTGTTCGTTTTTAAATCGCAAATGTTTGCTTGCACTTTTATATATCATACTTTTTACCCATAACTATGATTCTCCCCTTGCTTGTTTATTACATTGTGATTCTCCATCCAATTTGAAACAGGTGAAAAGGTCCATTGGTTTCAGAGATTGTTTCCTACAATCATCTTTTTGTTATTGATTTTGGACTTAAGCTACTACTACTGTGTAACTACCTACCTACTAAACTACAGCTCTTCTCAGTACTGTGATGTACTGTGCATATCCGAGGAATACCGATCATCAAAAGAGAGACGGAAGGGATCCTATGATACGAATAAACAAAATCGTTAGCTCACACATCCTAACGATAAGACTAAGCATAGATGTGGAGTTTGATTTTATTTATTTATTTATAAGCCTTTTATTGCAGATTATCTTTATCTTAACTTTAACTATCACGTCGTTTAATTCACGTTTTCATTATACGACATCGACATCATTGCCCCTTTTTGGGAAAGGCAACATGGTGTCAATTTTGCTGTGCACTCAAAACCTTAAACTAATATCGCTGACCTAACACTTTGGCAACGATAAAAAAAACAGCATTTTTCAATTTTATGCTTCCGATTCTTATTAAATTTCCTAAACTAAATTGATGGAAACTTTGTAAAAAACATTTTTATGTGCAAAAAAGTTTATCATCGGTTACCGTGTGTTGGGTGTACTGAATCATTCATCAGAAAACATTATCTTCTTACTGAACTCAAAAAAGTTACGCCATTAGAAAACTTTATAAACCACAACATCAGACACACATTTTGTGTTTTGTTTCCTGAAAAGATAAGGTTGAGATTAAGCCTTGATTTCATACTGTAACTAAGACATAATGTCCGCTCAATTTTTTTATGATATCACCTAACGGTTCTCAAAGTCCCCGTAACTTACGTTAACAAAAACCATATGTAAAAACAAATATCTGTAGATCATCATTTTGTCCCACTACCAGCGAGAATAGAATGTGGAATGAGAATCGTCAATATTATATTCATCAGAATTTATTGTAAAATGCTATTACCTACCAACTGATTAATAAATTAATTCAATAAATTTACAATAGTATGCTTTCAAGCCATTGTGCATTGTTCGGATATAAACATCTTTGTATATTGCCGTGGAGTGAGTATTGGTTGATTTGAATAGGATATTTTCTATTGTGATATTTTCCATTCCACGATACCAGAAGTGAGAAAATAAAAGTTGTATTCTGCAGTTAATTTTTATTAACCAGTTCAGTATTTATTGTTATGATGCAATTCAATTTTACGGTCAAACTATTATCTGTGAGAGAGTTCTCTAGTTAATACGAACGCTTTGATAATGTTAATTTAGAGTCATAAGTATTCCATAATCTGGTATTTATTCCATTTTTCAAGTTACTTACAACCAAGCAATGTGTAAAATTGTATGTAAGTAGGTAAAGAATACTTTACTTCGCACACATTAGTATAGTTTCGGTAAAACCAATTCTAATGATTAAAATATTTTAAGTAAAGTTGCATGCAAGTAAGTGATGGGAATTTGTCAACCGATAAATTAAGGTTACAATCATGAAAAGACAATCAGAAAGGGTAGACGAAGTACCTAATTACTTGGATGAAGCCTGGGCGGTCTAGTAATGCCTTACTTTAGTGAAACGTCACGACTTTGAAGCTAAACTTTGGTGGGAACAGAACGAAGTCAACAATTTCTAGTTATATATGCTTTTGTGGAAAATTATGATATTATTTTTAAATAAAACAAAGAATGAACGGCTAAATCTTAAAAATGAAAGAAGTTTTAGTACTTATTTATAGCTACAAGCTTTTATTTACTTGCGAAAATGTTGTATTTCGTAGGTAGTTCTCTGGCCTTTGGGGAGAAGGAGTAGTCAGAGGCTAAATATCTAGGTATACATTGGTACAAACCCACTATTATTTTTACTCTTAATAAGTATTGTATTCCTGAAGATCTTGAGTAGTTATTTACTATTCTTGGGAATACAGTTGAGCTAATTTTCTTATTTCCCGACAAATCGGAACTTGTTTACACATTTTTCATACGAATCGATATTTCTGCCAACTGGCATATTACAGGTAGGTATAGGTAGTAGGTATTTTTAGGGTGATCCACACAAAATCCCCCGTTTGAATGCCGACGGTAATGAATCAGTTTGCCTACGCGGGTCTAAGCGTATTAATTCTGAATTTAATGTCATTCCGAGTAAAGCGATTATTTTAAAATAATTTACCTACAAATGTAAAGCCATGTATTGACTGAGAAACATTTGTTTATAAGCTGGTTTAATAATAAGCTTTTTAAATTGTTGCAGTAAACACTACGTGTTTATAGAATGTTTCTGTGCTTTCTGATGGAAGTGGAGATCACCGAAACAAATCTGTTTCCCAACAGCTGTATACAAGTGTGGACGTGTGTTTCAGTTGTTTATAAACAACATGGTTGTTTGGAATGTCAACATCAAGAATTATTCAAAAAAAGAAGCCGAATCAGGGATTGCGCAACGGAAGAACGCAAGGGAAGGCCAAGTTACCGAAACATTGGTTTCTGTAAACATCTACGTTTAGTTTCAGAAACAGTGCATCTGAAACATGTTTCTCAGTATATACATGGCTTAAAGCTATAGACCTCTGACCAGTTCCAAAATTAAACTCAAATAAAAAGTAATGTTTTATTGGAATTTACATTATTTTTTTATAAATCTTTATACGTCGCTAACGGCTACTTCGTTAGCGACTCTGAGTGCGGGCATACGATATTTTTTTTTGTAAATACATAAATATTGGTAAGTACATAGAAAATACCCAAACCCGATAAAACTCGTAGATCATACAAACATTTGTCCCGCGGCAGGTATCGAACCCGCAACCTTCTGCGTTACAGGCCTTCGCCCCACTGCACCACAGAAGTCGTAATGTCAAATCAAGACAAGATAAAAACACTTTACAACCTGCTCGATGTCTGTGTCGATTCCATTTTTCCGCGCTTCATTACATAACAGGGCTCACCTAACTTTGTCAGGGCTTACTTTGTTTTAATTCTTGTTAATTAAGAGCTAGTAAGTTACCTAAATACGCTCAAACTTTAAGGTTTTGCCTCACAAAGACGTTTGCGCTTGCTTTGAATATGAACTTTGAGTTTCTTACTTCTATTGCCTCGTAGTTGGCTTGTTTGCACTTTCGTTATTAATGAATCCAGTCCTTGTATCTATGCAAATTCTTGACAGTTATTATTTTAGTCTTCCGCGTTTACGGACACGTGACGCTGTTTGTGTAGTCGCGATCACAACTCATATTTTGAACATTACAGGATTTTTAAACATTGTTTCTAAAAGTGTTTTTAATTCTTTGATCATAGACTGCATAAACAACGTCATTCTATCTTATATATGAGTTCTGTACTCATATAACAGGTCGTATGACGTTGTGTGTGTTGTTGTGCTCCTAAATAACTACGTTAATATCGAGATGGCATCGTTCCCTGTGAAGCGACGCGCTAATGCAGTCGACCGACCCATTAAATGGGAAAACTTTGACTAGACGAGAAGCCAGACACGATTTATCGCTGCAATGGTGATGTCCATTACTAGTTTTACTAGCCTATGGTATAATATTATTATGTGTGTACTGTGTATAATACCTCCGAAATCTGAAACAGTGCCATTCTGATTGCACTTTCTGTGATTATTTTTATTTACATGCAACGTTCGCTTGAAATAGTGCACAGGTAACAACCGATGTAACTCGGTATGTAACTCGTACTTACTCAAATAAAAAAAAACTGTCTGTCTGTCCGTTGCATAGAAACTTTTACTTACCCGTAATGTCCCACTGCAGGGCAAAGGCCTCCCTTCCTTTCTTCAAAATATTTATTATTTTTCTTACTTAAATATTTATTTTAACGTGTTTAGATTGTGAGTATTTGTGTGTCTGTCTGTCTGTCTGCCTGCCTGACTGTCCGTCCATCCGTCCGTCCATCCGTCCGTCTGCCGGTTTTTAATAATTTTTATGATGTATATTTTCAATTTGTGACAAAAAATAAAAAAATTAAATAATTTCTCATGTGTTACGTTGGTGTATGTAGGTACGTAGTACCTAACAGTTTGCACTGTTTTATAACAGGTACGTATGTACCTACTTAGTCCTTTGTACGAACCCTCAGTGGGCGAGTCCGACTCGCACTTGTACGGTTTTTTTAATTTTCGATCGATTGGTTTTATACGCGAAGCACGAATCTGTAAAAAAAATCTGCGATGAATGTAAAACTCTCCGCAGTTGTTCTTACAAAGCAGTTTATAGCAAAACCGCCCCTTTGCCTCTCAAATATGATTCACGTGCAAGGTGCTGTAAAGTTACAGCTTCACCTCGTATGTCAGAGATAATAGGCCACGAGACAAATGTTTGCGGCGTGGACTTGACACGGGGCTGTAAAAATAAATAAAGGGACCGCATAATGCCGCACTGTCTTCAGCCACGTCGCTAAACTGTGTCGGTGAAACGGAGATAACACCGCAAAAACGAGGTAAGATAAAACTTAGGTCTTTACATCTACATGAGATGATAAATACAGCGTCTGAAGGCAATCTATGTCTTACACGTGCCATGCCTACACTCGCTGTACTGCTTGTTACATTGTTGAGATGAAGGTCAGACAGAATACAAGCAATACTAACGTATTTAATTTTTAATAGAATTATGAGACTTCAACTGACGTTGTCTCTGCAAAGAGAAATTTCGAAAGCATTTCTAAATGAATTTCTCTACTGTTTCACATTTTGAATTTAATTTTAAATGCAACTGAACAATGTTGTTCCACCCTGTTCCGGTAGAGCGTGGAGGCTGGCCTGTCGTGTTGTAGCTTAGTTTAGAGTTAGACCGTTATTCAAAATGCCGGCAACTTATTTATACTGTAAATAAACCTCTTACACTAAAGATGCTCTACAACTTTCATCTCTATCCGTTTGAAGACTGAACGCTTTTGTAGTTGGAACAGATTGAGCTGGAACATTGATGGACGACGGCCATTGTATTGTGCCCTTAGCAACCTCTCGGTTTCATGGCAAAGACATAGCTCGATATTTTTCCTACTTGAAAGGTAATGTAATGAGTTTGTGGGTTGGTAGACAGACGATACTCAGACAGACTGAATAGTGCCTAATCAAGGCAATTATATCTTTATTGTTACTTCCAGTAAACAAGTCAAGTAGAATGAAAAATACTAAGAAAATACTCGTACAAGACCAAAAATTTCCGAACTAAGTACAGCTAACTGATTTTCAAAGGGCTATCAGGGCCTACTGAAAATCAGGGTCAATTACGTCGAAGATAATTTAAAAACCAGTTATTATAAATTCAAAAAGCAGGATGCCTACAATTTTCATTGTAATATCGTATCACTTTCATGAAAGCCTTGAAACTAGCCGTCCTGCTTCCGTTCGGTGAAAACATAAATAACTAACGCACTTGAGATCGTCGTACGGATGCACTTTAGAACTCAGTAACTTCTGTGAACTTAGATACGAAAAACAACAAAGGAAATCTTTCATAAACCTAAAAAAAAAAAAGATTTATAAAACTTGGAAATGTTATAAATTGTAAAACAGGATATCTATCTGTATCCTACTATGGCAAGGTTTTCAAAATTGTTTTCTCCAAGAGACAGATCTCTGAAAAGAAAGCTAGGCCAAAACTTTGTTTATCGCCCTTGTTCGCGAGGTAGGGCTAGCCAAGACGAAATAGGTGCATTCGTTTCTATTCCATTGCTACTGTCAGCAAGAGAAGAATTAACTAGTTTTTAACCGACTTCAAAAAAAGGAGGAGGTTATATGTTCGGCTGTATGTATGTTTTTTTTTTTATTATTTTTTTTATGTATGTTCACCGATATTTCCGTCAATTGTGGACCGATTTCCAAAATTTTTTTTTTGTTTGAAAGGGTATACTCTTATAGTGGTCCCATATAAATTTTATTCCTGAGGGATTAATAGTTTTCCCGTAAAACTAAAACAATCACTGAACTTTAAGAAAATTGTGGCCCGATTTCCAAAATTTTTTTTTTGTTGGAAAGAGGTATACTCTCAAGGTGGCGCCATATATTTTTTTTTCCCGAGGGATTAATAGTTTTCCCGTAAAACTAAAACAATCACTGAACTTTAAGAAAATTGTGGACCGATTTCCAAAATTTTTTTTTTTTTGTTAGAAAGTGTAAAGGACACACTCTCAAGGTGGCGCCATATATTTTTTTTCCTGAGGGATTGACAGTTTTCCCGTAACATTCAAAAAACCTCATTCTCACTACACAACACACCCTGACTCACAATCTGAGTCAAACATTAAATAGTTTGAAAGGGTATTACACCCGAGGTAGTCCAAAATATTTTCTTTTCCTTATGGATTAATAGTTTTCCCCCTTGCTGAACTCCGGTGTGTCCTTTAGTAGGTCTGCCCATGACTTCTCTTATCCTTTCCTACTTAAGCTACGATAAGCAAAGTCTTAATGTACTCGTAGCTTACTATATTATTTTCACATACACTTTTATTTACACAGTATTTATTTACTTACACTAAAAAGTGGAAAATAAAACATTTTTGAAAAAAAAAATTGAACCGACTTCACAGAACACAAACAGAAGAACCTTCTACACACTAAAAAGAGAAAAATAAGAATATAATTTGAATTCGGTGCCAAGTGAATACGATTAAGTACCTATCAAAAAAAGAAATCGAGCGATAGCGTACCAGGATACAATTTTGCACCCAAGTTCTTTTGAATTTCTTAGATGTAAATGAATAGTTGGTACCGACTTCAAATTATATTCTTATTTTTCTCTTTTTAGTGTGTAGAAGGTTCTTCTGTTTGTGTTCTGTGAAGTCGGTTCAATTGTTTTTTTCAAAAATGTTTTATTAATACTATTTTAAGTTATCATAATATTAGTTCTACTGATTTTTTTTACTTTAGAACAATCGTATTTTTATATATGTATATGCATAATAACGTTATAATTATATTCTTAAACAGTGCTTGTCCAACATTCCCGTTCCTTACCAACTCGTAAGCAGTTTTAATTAGTTTTCCTCGAATAACTTCGTGCCTGTATACCTTTTGTCTTTAGACAATGCCGGCATGGTCTAAAGGTTGTGCCGGTGCAGACCGCTCGCAAAATAACAATTATTATGAAATCTTATTTCACAACTTAGAATATCTATGGTTATGGTTTAAGTTTCGCCTAAAGAACAAAACTTAGCCTATTATTATATACTTACTACTATTTAATAGCTTAAGTGCTTTAAAGGCTCGTATTTTTCTCAAGAAAAGAAGACGACACGATCTTGGATGAAGCGTGTTGGGCGAGTAATATACCCCGCCTCTTAGATCGCATTCTTAGGTCTGTCTATGGTATGCTAACTACTGCAAAATGAATGCGCCGAATATAATATTCTTTCGTGCTTCTGACTACCTGCTTTGATATCTTCAAAATATTTTGAACTAGCGCGCTAGCGCGCGGCTTCGCCCGCATGTTACCAACATTATGAATAGCCTATATGCTATTCTAGGTCACTCTCGACTCTACGCTTATTCCAAGTTTCATCCAAATCGGTTTACTTGTTTAGGCTTTATTATATTAGAGGATTATCTCATGATCTAAATGTCTAACGAATCTCAAAGGTACAGCCGTAATTCTATCATTGTTGTACGTACACAAAAACGTTTGCATATTTCCAATTCACCAATATCTAGATAGGACACGAACAGGGCCGTATTCACGTTCTTTTTCATTCGTTTGATGAATATTCGGATGTTTCTTACTATGAGCTACATTGTATTCGGTCGATAAAATCAACGTTAAAATAAATATATGTTATATAATAAATATTCCAAACCGAAAAGTTGACCCTTGAAGTAAAAAATCGTAGTAAGAAGCATCCGAATATTCATCAAATGAACGGAAATAACCCCCCCAGATTCGATAATTTTAATGAAAAAACTTCAAGGTATAAAGTACCTTTAGCTCCCTGAAATTGAAAGAGCAAGTTAGATAAACGAATCGAGTACTAATATAAAATCGTCAAATCCTAGTGCATCAATGTGTCTTTCGGAAAATTTATGTACTTTTTATTAAACAGATAAAGCAATGGAATGCAAAGAGAAGGAAATGGAGGCTTTTGCCCTGCAATGGGACGACAGCTATAATTATAATCAGTTATCTAAACAAAATTAAGAGCCATGTTGGTCGAATGGGGTTGTGCCTCGACTTTCAATCTGAAGGTCGTGGGTTCGAATTCCGCCGTGCATCAATGGATTTTTCTTTTCGTAAAATTTATATGCGCTATAACACAGCTCTTAACGGTGAAGGAAAACAACGTGTGGAAACCCGCAGCTTAGCTCCACACGTATTGACGTTGTCTTTCCTGTGGGTCAGGCTGATTCAGCTTATATATATTAACATTCAGGATGATATAGTGCTTGGTAAGCCTATTCCATCTCAAACAATGTCCCAGGCACTACAGCGTCCCGTTAAGTGTAGGCATAGGTTGCCTCCTGACGCTGTATAAATCATCTAAGATGTAAAGATATAATATATTATTTTTCTATAGAATATGTATGTATTTACGAACAAAAAGTATATAAGTAGTATATCAGTCATGTAGTATAACATAACACAAGCTCTGCTTACTTTGGGGCTAGATGATGCTGTGTGAAAAGCCCAGCATTATTTACCTATTTATTTATTTAAAGGCCTAAAAAAAATTTACAAATGGGCCTCTGTATATTGGCTTCTGAATGCCTATCAAAATCTACGAGCCCATACATTGTATTTCCTATCAAAGGTCAGTAAGTCAATTAACCTGAGATGTTGAACTTTGGTAAACTTTATTCATTTGTTTTATCTATTATTTATAAAAAAATATATGTAATTTATATTATACACGAGCTCTAAATGATGAATGATCTTTACTATTCCATAAAGTATTTTTCCAATCGCTCTATTTATTTCATAAATTGGTGTTTACTTTGAATAAAAAAATATGAATATTATCTTGTTTTAATATTATTGATAAAATGTTTTAGTTTTTGGCTTTAAAAAATTTCAGCGAAAAAAATTTTCCTCGTCAAATAAGGCTCTTGTAACTTTCAAAGGGTTATATACAAAATATTTAGTCCGCTAACAATTTTAATTCCCAAAATACGAGTATATCCTATGAGCGAGTGAATGAAATAACAATATTTCTCGGTAGTACTCGATGAATACATTTTTGAAGTACCTATTATTGAAGCTCACTCGTCCTAATAAGCTAACGATATTCGCAAAATATACATACACGGTATACAGGGTGTAAAAAGACGTCTACCGAAGCCAAAAGGGGTAGGTACAGCATCCCAATCAAATCCGAAAGGATTTTCCTAAAAAATCATTATATTCGTAGAAAACAGCGTTTGAAGATTACTGTTTGCGTACTGTTTTACTGGGCGCGTTGTTTTACGTAGATTGCTGAATTTTGAGTTTGAACTGTTTTTTTTCTTTTATAATGAAATTATTAGGTAGGTATGGTCTTATTATGTTGTACTAGTAGTAAATAACCGGAAATAATATATAATGACGCAGCTAAGTGAAAAATTTTTTGCGGTTTTTTTTCAACAGATATGTTTAGAATCATGGTATGATTGCAACCCCTCAGTTTTCGTTAGTAATTTTTTTCACCCTGTATTTATAAGACTCAAGTCTTATAAATACAGGGACTGAGAACAAGTAGGTACTACAGAGGTATACTAGGCCAGGTACTTTCTAAGTTGCTATTATTATTAAGCTCAAAGCTTGGTAGTATTGTAATAGCAGCATTAGTATTTTCATATGCGACGATGGGCTGCTACTATAATGATAATAAGTATAAAAAACTTAGTAAAAAATTGACTTTTCTTCCACCAAGAACTGGGCAAAATTTGGTCTTCTAATGGTATAGTACCGCTCGTTTTGTGTCAGTTACAATGTTTTAGCAATACATTTTACTAAGCTTCCTTATTAACTTGTCCTTCCCCAAAATTAGCATAAGATGAGGACGTTATAAATAAATGCAAAGAGAAACAGGAAACGGAAGAGGCTTTTTGCTGGCGGTTCTTAGGCTATTATTTGAGGAGCTCCATGGTGCGGTACGACACGGCAACGCCCGCAAATTTTCCACTTACAGCTCTTCGTGTTGTTGATGCGGCGTATTTCATAGTATCATTGTTCCTATGACGGCGCCGCAGCGGTGCCGAAAAGTATGGCTTTGGTTTTAGAGGACAATAATTATGATAAACATTTCACAAATAAGTACAATTTAAATTAAGCACTTCATAATGTATACATTTTATACAAAGACTAGCCCTAAGCATGAGCAGCGGAGCAATAAGTAGATAATATGGTTTCTAACAAAATGGAAAGAAATTCAAAAGAAATGTAAATTTAATTTTATCATTGTATGGTATGTAATTTAATTTTATGTATATATTACCGGCTCGGTCAAAACAATTTTTCTAAATCAGTCGACATAAGAATGAACACCTCTCAAATTCCAACTCTACGAGTATTCATCCTAGAAATCGTAAAGAATGTATGTAGCAATAAGTCACAACTTCAAAGACGAGCATGAAATGATATTGCCAAGAAGCTCAACTTTTGCTGCTTTAATCGAGTAAAAGATTTATCAATTGGGATAATCGTATGGCGATCCGACATGACGTGCCGTTCAATTTGATAAAGCCCCTTATCAAAAATTGACAAGGCGGATACAATGGGCGGATATCCTGGCAAAACCGGCCAGAAACTTTGTTTGATCATAAAATATGGTTTCATATATTGTTTTTTGAACTAGGTCATCCCACTAATATAATAAAGCTGAATGTTTGTGAGTTTGTTTAGATGTTTGGATGCTTGTACGTTTGTGTTTCATTCACGCCTAAACCAGTGAACTGATTTGGATGCAACTCGGAATAGGCGTAGATAGTGACCTAGAATAGCATATAGGCTATTCAATATGTTGGTACCTCGCGGAAAAGCTAGTCCAGAATAATCCTGTTTCAATGGAATCATGTCTGTGAAAGGACGATAGTTAAAAAATATTTTTCGCGTATCCAAACATTGCACGCCAGTGATGGTAAAAAGTGTACTCAAATTAATAATTATTTTGTATGTAATGTTATTTAAAAATGGTTTTTTGAGATGGGCGGTGATGGCCAAGAGTTAGAGAAAAGTCGTGAAAAGAGACACGCCTTCGATTTATAAAATAACAATAACTACATATTTAGTTTTTTTTATAAATATTTTCAACCGACTTCAAAAAAGGAGGAGGTTCTCAATTCGTCTGTATGTTTTTTTTTTGTTTTTTTTTTTTGTATCTTGTTACGCGATTGTTCCGCCATTTGTTGACCGATTTGCAAAATTCTTTACATGTTTGAAAGGGTATACTCCAGAGGTGGTCCCATATAAATTTTATTCCTGAGGGATTGATAGTTTCCCCGTAAACCTCTAAACACCTTCCCTCCTAGCTATGTCACAAATAGAAATCGAATCGACAGCTTGACGCCCTGAGTCACACCGCGTTTCGAGTCAAACATTGAAGTCGGTTTTCTTTTTAGTATAAAAACGTAATTATAGTATTAACGGAAATCTACTTGAATGATTAAAAAAAAAAAAAAAACAGTTTCCTAGGTTAGAGAGGCCTCTCTATCCTTAGGAAACAGCCATATTTTTTAATTTCTTTACAAAAAAAAATAAACAAAATTACAAAAAAAATATTGGAACTGGGCCGGGCACGTCTGTCGCATGTCGGACGATTTGTGGGCAAAACGAGCCACTAAATATGACGCGCAGATGTGGAAGACCTAGGATGAGATGGCGGGACGTGCTGGACTCGCACCTGAGAACTTGGCCTGTTGCTGCGCTAAATCGCGAAGAGTGGAAGAAGGGAAAGGAGGCCTTTGCCCTGCAGTGGGACAACACAGGCTAACTAAATAATAAATATTATCAAAGTCTATGACTGCAACATGATTTGGGAAGAAAAGTAAGTAACATGCCGACTTCATAAAACAGTAAATCTGCAAAGGAAACTGCCAGTCACATGTTAAATCATTCAATTTTACCTATTGGGAATAAGTCGCCAACAAGTAAAAGCTATCGAAGTGTTAACATTGTTTAACAACATGAATGACAATGTATCTCGTATCCAACAGTTTCGCATTCGGAACGTTTTAAACCGCATGAGTTATTATGGAACTCACGTGCATGAAATCAGGCAGGTAATCTGGTATTGACTGATGTTAATAATAATACGTCAGTTTGATTTACAAAATCTGGATAAAGAACATATCATTGGGATAAGGCTTTATCAGTTGAAAAAACATTTCCTTAGTTATCTACAAGGCTCTTGAAAATCTTAAGAAAGATCTGTGATTTGATATCTGTTTAAAAAATCCAATAGGTATTTATTATTTTTTATTATTGTGTAACTTGTGATTCAAAACTAATAAATTGCGGAAAACCATCTGTTAGTCACATTTACATAATAAAAAGCATTACAGATAATTAGATACATACGTAATTTAATTATCTAAATGCCACAAACATTCAAGTTTCAAGCAAACGAACTGCTCCAAGCTGTTTGAAGCGAGGCAATTTACAGGAACGACCGGAAAACATTAGACTTCAAACCAAAATACTCTCAGTTACCTACCATTTGCTCGCATACTATTAGGTTAGGTTTAGTTGCATACGGTTATGGGTATGTTTATTTAGCTACCTTTAAAGACCTTTAATTGTGCACCGGCTTCACTTAAAATTATTAATTTCAGATTCAGATATTTATTCATTTTTGTGCTTCATGAAAATCTCTTCCATGAAATAATTAAAACATGTAGGTACATGGGATGCAATTAAAAGCAGTTGATGAAGCGATAAATTGATAGAGATAGTAAATATTTCAGTTTTCGTATAAAAGTCACTAATGAGAATTTACACAACAAAGTGATGGACAAATTAATTAATTTCACGCTTCCTTTCATAGAGAAGAGTAAATGAAAGGAAAGGAGGCCTTTGTCTGCCAGTGGTCACAATCATTATTTTGTTTCAGGAAATGTAGCCGGTACCCATGTGTCTAATGTAATTGATAACAAAAGTAGTATATAATAAAAAAAGAAAAGGTAAAAATGTATGGTTAACTTTAGTACAGTAAAACACAACTAGATGTCGCCCTTAAAATTGGCACTTTTCTAGATCGCGCTATCGTTTGGTTTTGTAAATTGCATGAGGATATCGCACTTTGTTGATGACGACGATTGTATTTAGGAGCGATCCCTTAGGTTGGCTTTGATCTATACACCATGTGACGACCTCTGTGGCGCAGTGGGCGAAGGTCCGCCTGCAATGCAGAAGGTTGCGGGTTCGACCCCCGCCGCGGGTCAAATGTTTGTATGACCTACAGATATTTGTCTCTGGTCTGGGTGTTTCCATTCCATGTTTATAATATGTATGTATTTACAAACAAAAAGTATATAAGTAGTTTATCAGTCATCTAGTACCCATACCAAAAGCTCAAGCTTACTTTGGGGCTAGATGATGCTGTGTGAAAAGTCCAGCATTATTTATTTATTTTATGTATTTCCGTAGATGCACTTATGTGTTGATAACGCACTTATCAAAAACTTAAGGGGCTGGGCGTCTCGACACTTTGTTTTAAGTCCACTTATTCATCTTGAAAGGTAATTTCATGTTGAGTTTACGTGAAGAGGAGCGCATTAAGTAAAGTTTTGTCGAAACGTTTGTTATGTTTGCCACATTTTGGCCCCGATTCCACATCATACGGATCTGCAAAACAAACATCATAACAAAGCTTTGTGGTCATGTCATGCGGTGGTATTTGCTGGACATTTGACCCAAAAGTCAGTTTGTCAAGATTGGCACAAATTGGGCACAATGCTTAGCTTAGTGCAATCATAATAGCCGGCCATACACGTACGGGTATGACGGATCTGCCTGTCGGGCATGAATGGCGGGTAGATCCGTACGTGTATGGTGAAAAAAGTGACAGTTGCGCCCGCCGGGTACATGCCCGCTGCCTGTGATCAGATCGGCCGGGTACAGGCACCACATATAATGTAGAGATCAATTTGGATAAATGCCGAACACCCAACTGAGCGTTTGTGGGTAGCGACGGATGTGCTCACCAGATTTCACCGTAATTTGCTTGAAAGAAACATTTGAACTCAATTTTTGCTTTGAAAGAGACACTTTACAGACAACCGTATCTTGCCTGGCGGGCATGCTCGTGCGTGTGTGCGAAATCACGGATCAGTCCGACAGGCAGATCCGACGGGCATACCCGTGCGTGAATGGCTGGATAATCGTTGAATAAAAAAGCTCTACATTAATTATAAACGTCAGAATTTGTTTGTGTGTGAGTGCGTGCGCTCGTGATCGCTTTTTAATATGTTAGCACCAAAAGTAGATGATTATCTTACACATTTTACATAACAAATGATGTAAAATATTTTACATGAAGAGTTTTTTACCCGTCTGTCAAAGGAAGGGTTATTCCAAACATTTCAAAAGTAGGTATGTGATCCCGATCAGCTACAGTGTTTTAAATATCCTTTTTGTGATGTTTTTTTTTGTATGAACTGAAATTTCGACAGAACGCGTTCTTTGTGCTTTACGCGCATTATTAACTTTTGGAATAAAAAAATAATAATTCGGGCAGGATGATGATGACGATGAATTCGAACACCCGAAAATCGGGGCATTATTGACTCGGCCAAAACATTTTAGAATTTGCAATGCCGTAGTTCACAGGAAATTAGATTCTAGTGCATCGTCAAAGATACACAGACACATGTCATGTTCCTAAATGTATTAATTTCGATAGGACAATATTGCATACTGTTTGCCAAATACAAACATACAGGTAAACAAGCAACGCAGTCCACACAATATCTCTGCAGCTCAAAGCAAACGTACATATTTGCTATAGATCTTATTAAATTTCACCTGAGAGAAGTAGGTAAATAAGAAATACTTAGGAAGTTCTCTGAAAGAGTTGATTTCCGTTAGCAACCTTTCGGTTTTGAAGAGAGCCTAAGCTGCCCTCCGAGGCACGAAAGTACTAGCAACCCAATACATCAGGTTAGACTCGTCATCATAGTCTTAGTTATGTCATTATTTTTATTTCTGCCAGTGTGCCCCGACTGCTGGCTAGAACTGTGGTAATAAAACATGGAATTGTTTTGATTAAAACGTAGGCAACCACACGAGCCCACTGCCGATTGCAGTTCAAAGAATTTATAAGAAGAAAAATGTTATGTTATACTTCACTTAAAATATAAATTTCAATTATTTTAAGAAATAATTTAACAGGTTAATTAATTAATTTAATTTCTTGGTCACCACGGATTCTAGGTCCGTGGGGTTCTGGAGCCCTTCGGGTTTTCAAAATTCTTTCAGGGCGTCTGGTCGAAGCGACGCTTGATCCGAGAGCTGGCACATTTTTGGCTCAAAGGATCAGCATTGCCATCCAGCGTGGTAATGCCGCCAGTGTTTTGGGCACGCTTCCGACTGACAGTGACCTGAATCAGTTGAGCTATCTATAGATCGTTTCTAACGATCCTTAGATAGCTTGACTAATCCTGTTGTATTTTGTAAATATATGTAAATATGTAGTAGCTTAGTTTCTGTAAATAAATAAAAAAAAATAAAAAAAAAATTAACAGGTCCATTTAACATTTAAAGGCTCAGCCGAGAAATCGCCAGCCTCCCCAAAAGGTCTTCATAAATAGGTACTTTTCCAAAGTAGGTAGGTATATAAAATACAAATGTAAGTATTGAAATCGGATAAAGGAAAGCTAGCTTTAGTAGGCAAGTTTCCAAGCGAGTATTTGATATGCTACTTTTATTTCGAATAGTAATATTTAACAATGACTCCCGCTTTGCTCCGAAGACTTTAAATGAAATCTGGGATCGGATTGGAATGTTTCTTAAGTGTTTAGGTATAATTTACAAGCTCTACAAAACAGTGATTCGTATCAAGTTCACATTTTAAAGACAGACAGCATGAATTTTCCGAAACGTTAAATCCATTGATGGTCAACTGCAATTTGAAATCGACGAAGAAGAGATAATAGATAGAGATATATTCTAATTAAGGCATAGCGAAGAAGTTTATTAACTAAATACGCAGAATGTAACAAAAGTCTGTCTGTACCTGACTGCTGATATGTTCGCCAGTGGAGGTAGATACCTACAATAGAAATTATTCAAACTCAGATCGATTAACAAAAATTGTCTCAGATACTCGAGTTTTTCACGACTGAAACTTTACGAATACATTATTAGCGTCGAATCGAATGTTCTTTTTCTATAGCCTGAGTAAAAGTGAGGCGTAAACTTCACCTGATGCCTTAAAATCATTATTTTAATAAGAGACTTCAACGATTTACCTTCCAATATATAAGTATTTGCCTCCTTATTCATTTCAATATTTCTCTGTTCACTCTCCGTGTCGATATCCAATAAAGTGAATAATATTTTAAAAATGCTTTTGTCACCCATTACGATTCTTTACTAATGTGAAAGTATTTTAAATGATTTGTATTACATTCTAACAAATGGTGTTTCACGTGTTTGGTGTGTTTCTTACTGTGTTATCCCCCTATTTTTTATAATATAAATAAATTTAAAAAATAGGGTTCCTATTTCACCCTTTGGGCACGGAACCCTAAAAACATCCATGCTATAATAATACAAAATCTGTGCAACATGGATTTTTCAATTTCAATCGAATACTTATGTTAAAATATAACATAAAAGTAGTAACTACCTGCAAAAATGTATTGCCGCAATAAAATTAAATAATAAACGTCAAACGTCCGCTTATTAAAAAACCACGGTTCAGCCACCGTGTTTATTTATCCGGTCTACAACAAAGAGATACAAAAAACGTTCAAACGAAGCTAAGACTGCGCGTCCTTTTGAGGCTGTCAGTATGCAAAAACAATTATTTATCTCGGACGCCGCTTCGTCCCAGGACGCTCTTCCGCCAGCACTTGAAATGATTTATTTATATTCGCATAACTGAGCAAAGAACTTTCAAACCTTCAGCTTTCCTCTAACACTTGTCTAGGCTTATCGAATCGAAATTGCATCCTGCTAATATTAATTTAGTAGTTTGTGAAGACGGATGTAGGTAAGTAGATATGAATTATGTTTTTGTTTAGTCTCTCACGCAAAAAAGAACTGAATGGATTTGGATGAAATTTAGCATACTGGAATAACAAATAAGTTACTTTGTATCCTAGAAAAGTGAATTATTCCAGAGGGGCTACGAGTTATACCGCGGAGCGCAGCCAGTAGGTACAGTGCGTATCAAATAAAATCTCTATTCATTTACTCGAAAACTTTGTCCCAATTTTTTATGTAACGTAGCAATGCTATAATGAATTGTTGCCATCGTTTCCAGCAGTGGGCTAATTAGGGATGTGGATGACGGATAATGACAGTTTACACACAAACAAGTTGCGGTTATTGATTTCAATAGAAATAATATAACCATGATAAAATCGAACATTGGAATCATTTTAGATGCATAGTATAATACCTGTGTTATAATAGATATCTAAAAAGTACCCAATCCTCTCAGCGTCATATCAATCCAGTTACCTACGTTTTAAATTGGAAACGGAAATCCCTTATTCAATGTAAAGCTGGGTCAAGTACGAGAAAGCTGTGCCCTTGTATTACCCGGCTTACATTCGACGCTAACGCGGCAGTGTACGTTGACACACGATGTAAGCATTGAGTGTCGAGAGTCAAGTTCATCGTTTATAGGTACACAGACACTACACAGAAACGAAGTCAGAAATTCACCGTGAGGAAACCCGCCCTGCAGCTTAGTCAGCTCCACACGTATTGACCATAGCATTTCGTGTAGACTGATTAGACGACGGTTTAGTTGATGGGCACTACAGCATCCCGATGAGTGTAGGTATAGGTATATTATCATATTTAAATGTACTATACTTTACCTCCTGACGCTGAATAAAATCATTTTAAACTCCTAGAAAATATGTAAAGGCTTAAATAATTAAAGGTTTTCATTTGTGTGTCTGATCATAGACTGTTTTGTACGTTCAACGTAAGAACGTTGAAACTCAATCAAGGATCAGAATTTAGGACTCGTTACGTTACGTTAGGTAGTGAGGAGTGTCCATGCTTTACGTATTATTATTAGATATTCTCTGCATATATGTAACAAGGTTTAGACACAATCCGGCACCGCATCGGGGTACCGTAAACATACCCACCCACCAACCTGCGAAAGCTAATAATCACGCGACGAACATTATACACAATACAAGTAAGTACAAGCTATTCTGATTGACAATTAACATGCTACAAGCAAATTAAATTCTTTTGCGGCATTATAATAAATTTTATTTTGTGATTGCTTGCTGTTTGTTTGCGTAGGTACTTTTCTTGGAAGTTATTATTCTAGTTACTACTACATTTTGAAACAACTTTCTTTACTTAAATACGTTATCTTTCAAAAATATTATTTATTGACTACATTGTAACGTGCCAGACAATCTAGTGGACCCGGGCGTTACTTCTTCTACGCATTGTTTCGTCATACAAACTTTAGAGAACTACCTTGTTCCAATCCAACCGATGAAAACACTGAATTCATTTTTGGATTTGCTGTCTTTGATAAATATGAATAAAGTACCCATTTAAGGGGTTGGGTATTGAAAAAATAAGAAATACGTGTTTCGCTATTTATTAAAAAAACTTATTTAGGCATCACAACCCCACAAATAGTCTTTTAATGTAAGTAATAAAAATTTTGAAAAAAAATTTTAACCGACTTCACAGAACACAAACAGAAGAACCTTCTACACACTAAAAAGAGAAAAATAAGAATATAATTTGAAGTCGGTGCCAACTATTCATTTACATCTAAGAAATTCAAAAGAACTTGGGTGCAAAATTGTATCCTGGTACGCTATCGCTCGATTTCTTTTTTTTTATAGGTACCTAATCGTATTCATTTGGCACCGACTTCAAATTATATTCTTATTTTTCTCTTTTTAGTGTGTAGAAGGTTCTTCTGTTTGTGTTCAGTGAAGTCGGTAAATTTTTTTTTTCAAAAATTTTTATTTTTCACTTTTTAGTGTAAGTAAATAAATGCTGTGTAAATAAAAGTGTATGTGTAAATAATATAGTAAGCTACGAGTACATTAAACTTTGCTTATCGTAGCTTAAGTAGGAAAGGATAAGAGAAGTCATGGGCAGACCTACTAAAGGACACACCGGAGTTCAGCAAGGGGGAAAACTATCATTCCATAAGGAAAATAAAATATTTTGGACTACCTCGGGTGTAATACCCTTTCAAACTATTTAATGTTTGATTCAGATTGTGAGTCAGGGTGTGTTGTGTAGTAAGAATGAGGTTTTTTGAATGTTACGGGAAAACTGTCAATCCCTCAGGAAAAAAATATATATGGCGCCACCTTGAGAGAGTATACCTCTTTCTAACAAAAAAAAAATTTTGGAAATCGGGCCACAATTTGCTTTAAGTTCAGTGATTGTTTTAGTTTTACGGGAAAACTATTAATCCCTCAGGAAAAAAATATATGGCGCCACCTTGAGAGTATACCCTTTCAAACAAAAAAAAAATTTTGGAAATCGGTCCACTACTGACGGAAATATCGGTGAACATACATAAAAAAAAACATACATACAGCCGAACATATAACCTCCTCCTTTTTTTGAAGTCGGTTAAAAATTGTTCAAAGCATAATAGAACGAAGTGACATCGCCATTTTGAAAAGTCAAAGTTATTGGTTGCCATGGCAACCTTAGAGCAGTGCTCTTTGTGTCAAACAGAGTACTGCTAAATTATGCAATATTCCCGTTGTCTTTTTACACATTTTTTAGTTTTCAGGAACTTTTTTCGGGATAAAAAGTAGCCTATATGCTATTCTGGAGTTATACCTTTCACCTTACCAAATTTCATTGTAAACTGTTTCGTCGTTTGAGCCTGATCCTTACACAAACATACAAACATCAAAACATCCAAACAACTAAACAAACTCACAAACTTTCAGCTTTATTATATGAGTGAGATTAAACTTATTAAACACGAAACCAATAAATATGATTCAACGCATACCTACTTCCCAAAATCGCGTGTGGAACGATGCAAAAACACGAATCGTCGAGAGCCAAATCAGCAATCAGATTTATCGACAGCTTTCAGTATCGCGAAAACTGCACTTCGTCGAATGTAAGCATGGAGGACTGGCACTATGCCACGCGACGCGGCCGGCTGGCTACGCCTGATTGCAGCCGCGTCACGCCAGGGACCCAGTGAGGACCCAGAAAACACCTGCATCAGCAATTTATATTTAACTACTTTCCACTTGCAGCTTCGCTCAGTATCATTTCCATTTTTGACGACTTTAGTTTTAAAAGTGGTCAACATGAAAACCAAGTAAAAAAAGTACCTATTACCACAAAAAGAGCTTTTTGTAACAGGATATTATAATGAATGAATGGTCTGTAGCTTATATGTTTACCAACCTAAAACATAACGTGATAACAAGTAGTATAATGCTACAAACAACTATTTACCTGCGGAAGTTATTCTTGGTAATCAAATATTCACTCACTGGTGCTTCATTGGTTGTTTTGGTAGCCCCCTTGGTTGCTATTAGACCACCTCACTTCAGCTTCAGCGCGAGTTTAAGATTTTATCACAAAATATCCTTTTACTTAAGTACTTGACGAGGCTCATTATTTCGATTGGCTCGCTACTGGAGCTATTTAGATTTAAGAGGATGAAAATAGGATTGTTGCTCTTGTTTTTTAATGCAGGTCTAAGTTCTGTTACAACTTTATCTAATTTTTATAAATTCCAATGTAGATTTTCAAAGAAAAACCCTTGCTTTGCCTCTGCAACGATTCGCAAATTGGATCTTTATTATGGTAGAATTTACATTATCATCTTAAAGTTTATTACGCACATACGTGCTGCTCTTTTAATTACATTAATCTTATAATGGTGCTTTCAAATACCTAATGGTCCAATCAATTGAAATTACTTAGCAAATCTTGTAACTGTAATGCCAAAAAAACATTATTTCAAAAATTCTAAAACATAAAAGGTTCGTACCTTTTATCATGTTTTAGAATTTTTAAAAAAAGTTTTGGCAATGTGATGCTTTGAATTGAACCTAGATATATGAATATCACATTGCCACACAAAATTAGTTACTGACACATCCAAATATATCAAGAAAGTACCTAAACCACGCTCTCAGTATCTTTGTAAATGCAAGTTCAAAAATGGTAGGTACCGGTTATGTCCATATCCGTCCTGATTGAAATGGCATTCAATAAATTTGCATATGAATGAAACCTTCATCAGATATTGTCTGTTGTAGGTATGCAAATTATTATATTATCGATCCAGGGCTGAATATTGTTTAAGCAATACACAGTTTCCTTAACAAAAGTAAGTTCGTATGGAGTTAGTGGTCAACTCGGCAACGTAATTATTAGGCCGCCTGAAGGCCTCTCATGTCTTTTATAGCGACGAAAGGACTGTACGGATTGAACGGCATTAAGAAAACTACAAGAGTTTTTTTAAATTGTCTTCTTGCAACTTGTTTGGATGTAAAACACAAAGTAATTATAAAAGCACAAAAGAAAATCTCCGTAAAACAACAAAAATGACCAAGAAACTCAAAGCCGTATTTCCTCATAAATTGAGTTATGGAACTTGATTGCAATTTCATATTTTCTTTAAAATTTTATGCTAAAACTCAGTTTAAAAATTGACAGCTTGTTATAAAGTTAAAACCACAAAGAACAAAGGCTAAGACAACTTTGAAATGCAAATATACGAATGATATCTTTAGGAGATTATAAGATTTTACACGCTCTATAAAAACGGTTCGTAAATTTTACAAGACATAATTAAGTATAAAAAACACAACATGTAAATGTATTTTACGAGTTTAAATTATATTTACTGCCAGATAAAAATTAACATAGCGGTCAAGCACTAGGCCGATTATTTTGTTTTGTAAGAGTAAAAATCAAAGTAAACGGCAAAATTATCACAGATGCTCCATATGATGCCTTCGCGGGCCTCTTGGGAAATAACACTGCTTAACAATACAAGAATTTTATCTTCGACATCCACGCAACATAGAAATGAACACGTTATCCTGACAACACTCTTGGGATTGGTTATGAAATCATTGTTTCAAATATCGTAACAAGATTCGTTTCGAAAATTGAAATGGAAAATGTTCAGTTAATTGAAACTCCATTGGGGTTTGTATAACCCGTCGACGGAGCGTAATCTGTTGCACAGATACCTACTGATTGTGGGTTTGTTCGTGAATAAAGCTACGATTGAGATGAGCTCTCTATTGTGTAACTGCCAACATAAAGTATCACGTCAATTTGTTTAAAAATTGTTGAAACATTTCCGATTCCAATCGATCGGTATTTTGATTTAGTACCTAGTTTTATCTTTGAAGCAAAAAGTTTCACATGGCCTTATTACAAAAAAGTGAAACCTTAGTTGAACACCATGTTGACACATGTTAAAACAAAACTGTTACCACAAAAAAGCGTTCTATGTAGGTACGAGTATTCAAAAAACGTTTTTCTTGAGACAGTTTTTAGGGTCCCGTACCTCAAAAGAAAAAAAGGAACCCTTATAGGATCACTTTGGTGTAATGTGGGATATCGTATGAAAGGGATTCAGTAGCACAAACTTAAACTGATTTTAAATAATTTTGTTGATGTAAAATTATAAAATAAAATCCCTTCTCATGTGTAACTTTGGTGTATGTAGGTATGAAGTACATAACAGTATTCACTGTTATAGGTACCTACGTACCTACAAAGTCCTTTGTACGGAACCCTCGGTGGGCGAGTCCGACTCGCACTTGTCCGGTTTTTTAGTCAGTGCTTCGCTTAACTTGTAATAAGACGGACACAGTCTGGAAAAAATTTAAACCTTACTTGTGTTGTGTGTACTTGTGAAAATAAATATGTTTTCATTTGCATTCGTAAAATTATACCCCTGAATGAGCCTGAATGTATACTTGGTACATTCAGGCATGGCATGGCCTATTTTTACCGTTATTTAATACCTATCGGTTCGTTGTGGTTTGTTAATCAAAAACCCCGGTGCGCTAGTCCACTTGTACTAAACCAGTCTTATTTTTATGGCAACTAGTAGTAGTTGTAGGTACTTACCTACTTGATTATAATCTCAAGGATATTACAAAACTAGCATATAATTTGATTTAATGATTGAAAACTTGGCAGTGAGCCAAAAGCATTACCAAAAAATAAATAAAATTATTACAATCGCATAACAAGCAGCTATATTGTTTATTTTACTTAGCTTGCCAGTTTTCACGAATTGCTTGAATCTTGAAATAGATTTCATGTTATTGCACTGATCGTAACTCAAGCATCGGGTTCTTTCAAAATTTATTTAATTTGGCAATTATCCAGCAGAGCTCTATACTAATTACGAGGCTCCCTGGCGCGACTCTTAAAGCATTCATTACCGAGTGGCTACGTAGCCTTTTTGTAGCGTCAATTTTGCGTGTACTTTAAATATAAAATTTTAACCCTTCGTGAGTTTTACTAACAGTTTTTTTAGCTATTAAATTTTGCGCACTAATGAATTAGGATCAGCTCAAAAACTTAGGCTTTTACTTATTATCTACAACACAATAATTAAGTTTTAAATACTGAAAAGAAAACCGACTTTAACGTTGTACTACGTGGAAAAACCCGTAAAATTTCCCCATTCTCCACCCTTAGGTATGGTCTTTTTTCTTTAAATTTAAATGAGACCAAACGGGAAGTGTACCTTTCCTTATACCTCTCAAACGGAAAAATAATTTATAAAGTTGGTTCATAAATGACCGTGTTTTACGGTGAGGTAACAAACATACAAAATACAAACAAACTAAGAGCCTCCTCCTCTTTTCGGTCTGTTAAAAAGTTTGTAACTTCTTGAATTGTTATATATATCTTATATCTTACTTCAAACTAAAGCTTGCTGGAGTTCTGAGATTCAATAACATTTACAAACTTGGTCTTATGAATTTGGAACCAAAGTAATGAATGGATGAATTTTAATGGAATTAATGCTCTACAGTAAACAGTACTTACATTTTACGGTTGCTTACTTCCTGAGAAAGGGGTAGTATGGATGATTTTGAATGCAGGCTTGTTAACCATGTGAGAAGAGAGAAAATTGACCTGTGTGTAGACAGGTCAATTTTTGGTTGACATTGTCGCACTATAAAACTGATGAGGTATGATCAGGCTTTATCCTGGTTTATTGTCTCAAACTTGTTTATTTAATTTTTTAATTACCTACTTTGTGGAATTATGAAAACTTTGTAGAACAAATAGGCAACTATAATACCAAAATAAGTATATCCACAATACATCAGATTTATACCTACTTAATATTAAAAGTTTTATGTATTTAATAATAAAATTATAGGCCAAATGTTATCCAAACAGAAAAAACGGCTCATTGATTAAGTTGCTACTCGTTGATCAATACTCGACATGTCTTCGTGCAATCTCATTCCATTTGGGACCGGCCGGCGCTCACTTAATTAATTTGCACCACTGGGTATTGAAGAACCGCATTATACTAGATAACCTGCTACTGAGCTTTCTGTAATTTGCTGTATAAATCATCTAGTATAGATTTAAGTATACAAACTTTCAACGCGAGAAACAAACTAGCAGGTCTTGGAACAGGATCACGACTGTATTCCCCAGGGGTGGTAAGCATCCTCAGATCATTTTGGCTCTCAAGGTAATTTGAAGATGTCAAGGAGTAGTGAGAGGCATCAAAACGCATTTGGCCTTCCCACATTTGACATAATTACTTGAGGAGTCGAGTTGGTCGCTAATGTTAAAATTCAATGGCTAATTTAACTCTAAGTTACAATTAAGTTAATCGATACACGTCATCGGCAGTTAAGTTCTGAAGGCAACTTAACATTCAACTCCGATTTCACAAACTTGTTACTGATTTGATGTGTTTGTCAATTGCATGAGTTTAGCCAAGTCTACCCCAAAGTTCATCAATGCCGAAGTTTACTAACCACTGCCTAGATGGTTAACTTTAGATTTCACAAAATATTCTCATTTTACGAGTAATTGACGATTAAAACTAGCTAGAATGGCTACTTACAGACGATTATTTTGTTATGTCAACCATCGGATAGAAAACCATCCTCTTGGCCAACTCGGCTCTTAATGCGTGGACAAAGGTCTGGTACTTAACAGTGGGCTGGAATAGGTTTATAATGAGATATCTACAACTAATCCATCATTGTGATAGAATAGAAAACAAACATAGACACAATGGCCCTTATTAATAAACGTGGTGTAAAGTTACGCCAGGTTTGAACACGAGCCCCCCCGGTGGATTCCAATCTTGGCGCAATGGGGGGGCTTAGTAACCGTGGTTTGGAGGCCCACGGTGAAGCCAAAAGGAATCCCAGGCGGGGACGCCCTGGTTGCGTCTGAAGCGGGTGGGGTCGCGGGTGAAGAGGCGTGTCGGTGTTTCGTTGCCGCTCGCCCTCGCTCCCGCAACCCAACGGTGGCGCACCGTAAGATGCGTCGGCGGTGGGGCCGCAGTGGTAGAGGAGTGTCGGTGTTACGTTGCCGCTCTTCCTATCTTCTGCCTGTCCCTTCCTATTTTTTGGAGGCTTCTCCACGCGCATCTCTTTAATTGGAGTGCGCAGTGGACGAAGGGAGGGGAGAGCTCTGGTGGTGAGTAGCGGACGCTAGGTGCGGAGGCACCTTCGTCCGCCTTGCACTAATCACCACGACGCGGGGCCGCCATAAGGGCGGGGATCGCCGGAGGGGGACTGGATGAAAAGACTGTGCCGGTTTCCCAGACCCCTTCCATTCCAGGCGACGGAATAACGCTGGGTCGTTTAGAGGGTATACCGGGAGTCCCCGGGGAGTCCCACATACCCCTCTCGCCCCCCGGCGGAGGGGATGCGTAACGCATTTTTCCCAGCGAGAAAAAAAAAGGTTTGAACACCAAAAATTTCATGGTTTTTCCTAAGTTACACCCGGACAGTTTTTTCGAAAAGCCTTACGTGAGTATCGTGGAACACTTGGTTGGAACGAAGCAAAGAGTACTTTTCTACACTGGGAACTAGAAACGCTCTTCCGTACTAACAAAACAATGTAACAATCTATGGACTGTGTCGCGGCTGCGCATTTCGCACTGTGACGATTTGACATATACATGTGTCGTGATGGTAAAATGGAACAACTTTTTTTTTCCAGCCTTTTTTTCCGAAAAGGAACTTTGTTCCGAAAAGAGCATTTAGGTACACGGAAGAATTTTAACCGATACTACTCAGTATCGTATAACGTATAACGCCATTTTTTACGTTTTATCAGCTGGTCATCGGCGACTAAGAAGTGCGACGATCGCTCGGCCGTTAAATGGCATCAGCTTATCATAACGAGACCTGCATCATGTTAATGCTCTAGCTCTAGCAAACCTCGACTGGCAAAATGAACCAAAGTTTTGCAGTAAAATAAGCTTCGTTATTCAACGTAGGTTACTTCACACAAACTGGCTCACGAGGCGTTAATTGTATCATAGTGTAGCACAACAATGATACAACAATGGCAAGCCCTGAGAATATCTGAAAATTTTGTGAGTCAGGTATGAATCGTAGTTTGAGTCTTGTTAACAAAATCTATATTAATAAGAATGGAATTAATCGTTTTAAAATTTTTTTGGACTTAAATTTTTTAACTAAGCTAAAATGAGCAGCGTATGAC
This sequence comes from Epirrhoe tristata, assembly GCA_951394285.1. Classification (NCBI taxonomy): domain Eukaryota; kingdom Metazoa; phylum Arthropoda; class Insecta; order Lepidoptera; family Geometridae; genus Epirrhoe; species Epirrhoe tristata. Next base: position 14,840,337 of record OX596136.1, on the reverse strand, counting down.
ACAGCAGTGTCCAGACTCCGCGTTGAGAACTAAAAAGGATTTACAGGGAAGAATTTCAATCGTATTGTAAGAATATACGAGATATTGCACAGAATGTTTTCAATTCATAACTACTTTACATTAAATCCCTCTTGGTGCTGGCTTAGATACTTAGTAATTCATAATAGTTTTGCGCGGTTTCAAAAGGAATGGTTGAATATGCTGAGTGAGTGCTCGAGAGAGTACGTATGAAATTATCATTTCAGCTATAATAAAGTATATATAATATGAAATACTTAGATACTAGTCTCTACTCCATCCGCAGCTTCGTGCGTGGGGAACCGACATTTTAAATAATATTATCTATCTCAACTTGAGTTCTATTATCCGTTTTCCTATGTTGGATTTTGGTTCTTATCATATTGAACAGCGCAAAAGTTACATACAACCCTTTGACCGACAGACGGACAGACAGCAGAGTCGTAGAAACAGCGTAGTGGTCCCATTGGCAATTAAAGTGATTTGCAAGAATATCAGCTATATACCGTACTAAAGAGTGTATCTTGGTGTAAGTATTTTAAAACAACACCTTACATAGCGCAAAATGAAACAATATCGCGATCTAATTTGTTGTGTGTTGCCCTCTTAACAACAAACATAGATAACCCCCAATAAATGTCTTAGGCCACCTTTACAATGTGGGTATGCCCCGACAATAAGGTAGGAGTAGTTAGGGTCCTTACGTGACACCTCGCTTAATAGACAGAATCAATTTCGGAATCGAGAACGACACCGTTCCCATACGGGATCAGATAATAACCTTCATTATCGGATGGGTATTCTATGAAGTCACTTATGACAGTGGAGCCATATTGGAAGAGTCTGAGCTTTGGTGATTCCTTCCTAACGTTTGGGCATAAGGGTTTTAGTAAAAAAAAATGACTACTGATTCTAATGTACATATTTTGTAAAGTTAGTTTAGTATCTATAAAAATAGGGTTAGATTGTCCATTCCATTCTTGTCTTAGAATCCCTTGAAATAATTTTATAAATAAACAAAAAAGGTAATATTAAAAAATAATAAAATGTTTTTATTACAGAAAAGGTCAATGGAACATGTCCCAAAACTACAGTATCTCATTACTAAAGTGCAATTGATGACAAGATTACTCGTGCACACAAAACGTCCAATGACTCACTAAAAAATCCTGGACAAAAACTTTCTATCTGTGTGAGAATTGTAGCAGTTGCTGGGGTGTGCTAATGAGAGAAATATCGAACATCAGTACACGCTGTTTCTACATAGAGGATGCTGTAGAAAACTTTCAATTACACTAAAACTTGTTGAGCGTTTTGTTTTTGTATAGCTTTGTGATGGAGTGTTGTAGGTAAGGTAGTACCTAGACTGACCTATGCAATTAGTTTACTCTCATCTGTGTGACAATCTGGTGTAACTACGAGTTCGTCGTCTTTTTCCTCAATTCACACGTCAGCTGTGAATCCAAATCTCTCATCATCTCAGCCTGTTTGCACCTACTCTGTTGAGTACAGGACTGTACTGTACAGAGCTCTGTCCTCTCTATTACTATATTATTTCCGGTCCTTTGCGAGTATTTTTGTATTGTTCTGAAGTGTTAGAAAGTGCTTACATGTTACAGGTACATTCAGACATCAACTTTCCGCCACTCACTGCGCCCGGTCTCTATATTATAGCCTCTCTCTCTCTACAGTATAAGTAATATTCCCGCTACGTTTCTGGAGAAAATCTATACACATAAGTCCATATCCCTCGACGATAAAGATTAGTCGGCTAACCCTATCAAAATCACGCGTACTTACGTATGTGGCGTAAAATTATGGCAAGATAACTAACTTATCTTGTTGAAGTAGACACCCTGTATAGCCGATAGATCACCGCCCCTAGCCGTAACGATCAAATGAACAGAAAATAGCGGAGCGGAATCTAATACATAGCTCGAGAATATTGGGTTCTTAGCAAGTCGCTTTGAAATTAAATTATTTTTGTAAATACACCTAAAACGTGTACCATTTATTATTTATCGACACTACGCAAAATTTTATAAATACTAGCTGCCAGGGCGCAGCTAGTATTTATAAAATTGCTGTTAGGTTTTTAATACATTTTTTTCCTGGACTCATAATACTCATGTTTGCTTTACTTTTACTTTACTTTTGCTTTACACAAGGATTGCCAATGAATTTAGTACCTAATATTTAATAATAACAAGTATAACCTACAATAAAAAAAATAAAAAACCTAACTGCAGGAAAGTCAACATTATGAGCCGACCGACTTGCACTAATATAAAATAAAACGATTAAACGATTTGTCTCAGAACTGAATTTTAAAGTCATAGAGCAAAAAAACAGCTATTTGTTCTCAGGATAAATCATCAGAAAACCTAATCAATGTTCTAGATTAGGTTTTCTGATCTGATGTATCCGATTGAAACGATAATCTAATTTTTGAAGTCAGAAGTCTGTAGAGTTTTGAGCTAGGACCTTGTATCCTAGCTAGTCTAAGGAAGGGTGTATTACGAGTATATTGTCTTTGTAGTGTATTATATTTAAGGTTTTCTGATCTGATGTATCCGATTGAAACGATAATCAAATTTTTGAAGTCAGAAGTATGTAGAGTTTTGAGCTAGGACCTTGTATCCTAGCTAGTCTAAGGAAGGGTGTATTACGAGTATATTGTCTTTGTAGTATTGTCTTTGGTATTAGGTAGATGTAGAATAGGTTACATTATGATCTTACAAACATCCGTCGACAAGATTTAAGATGACCTACGTCACCAAAGTTTTACCTTAGGAAAACAATCATTGTTTGTAAGTATGTGATACAATTAATTAATTTACTAAGTAAGTAAGTTCGTATGAGTCAGTGGCCAACTCTGACGAAGTTTTTACGCCGCTTTAAGACCTCTTTTTATTAATTTATTAATTTACATTATATTCTAGTCCACCAGTTTAAAGTCTCTCAGCGAGCTATGGAACAAGCTATGCTCGGAGTTTCTCTGAAGGATAGAATCCGCAACGAGACTTTCCGACATAGAACCAAAGTTGTTGACATAGCTCAGAGAATCAGCAAGCTGAAGTGGCAGTGGGCTGGCCATATCTGCCGAAGAACCGATAACCGTTGGGGTAAACGAGTTCTTGAGTAGAGACCGCGACTTGGCAAACGTAGTGTAGGACGCCCTCCGGCCCGGTGGAGTGACGATCTGCGAAAGGCTGCCGGCAGAAGCTGGATGCGTCGAGCTGAGGACAGGGCGCAATGGCGCGCACTAGGGTAGGCCTATGTCCAGCAGTGGACTGCCATAGGCTGATGATGATGATGATGATGATTATATTCTATAGTTCGAGGTATCCCAGACCTCACTTGAATAGATGCGTTAATACCTATTGAGACATACGAGTACGTAATAACGTGTACACAACTTAATCCGCTTTGTGTGAATGGACAGGTGAGATAATAACCTCAAAGCAATACTCTACAAAGGGGTCTCGAATGCATCCATCCAATACAAGTTTACTTACCCCTCGTACACACCTAACTACAAAACACACTAAAATACACTTTACTTTGTTTCTTGTTTACACCCGAAGCAAGTACCAAGTACATCTCCAAAGGTTCTGGATCTACATAAAAGATCTGAGAGAATGTCTACCGCGCCTTGGATACTGTCGTAATCCTGTTCATGTTTTTTGCAAGTACCTTTGCTAGGTATTCGGTTACAATATAATATACCACATATTTGTTTTTATTTTTGGTATGTCGCTTTCGCGTATCTCTATTATTGCTTCTAAATAAATAAATAAAATAAATAAATAAAAATAGCCTTTATTCTATAACATTATGATTATAAAATGAGAAAATAATTATCATAGTACATAAATCAAATCAAATTAGAATGTTTATCATAGGTAATTATCATAGTATTATTAAGCATGCATAATTATTATGTAATTTCTAAATATACTAGGTATAATTTTGCAGAAAATTTGTTAAAAATGTTTGCTTGTACGAAACAGATAATCGTACGCTTTGAAAGTCCAAAGTATGTAGGTAGGTATAAAAATTGTTTATTGGTTTTGGTGTGAACGTGGGTTTCGATTTTGGTGAGTGATTACAATAACTAGCTTACTATTTTGTAGCCTAAGGTGTTAGCACATTTGGAGGACTCTGCTCCCACCCAACATCGCCCTAAACTAAGACAACAGCTAGTAGGCACCCAGCAGTAGCCGCGCCGACGCCGACGGCTAGCAGATACTCAGCTCTCCGCGCGCCAACAGCTAGCAGGCACCCAGCTGGTAAACGCGCCAACAGGCGCGGCACGCACGGCGCGGCGACTGCTAGCAGTCAGCGAGCAGACACCACTCAGACCGCTAACTTGCAGCGTGTACTAATCGAGGCGTCAACTACCGAGCAGTCGGCTAGTACGTAGACGGCAGCAAGCTCGCTGACAGCGAGCTGTCGGCTAATTTATGTTGCTAATGTAAAGTATAATATCTAAAGCCCATATTTGAATTATATTCTTTTTGCCGGGTGGTAGCGGAGGCGTCTATGTGAGCTATGAAACCCTGGACCTTTTTAATTACCTAAGTTGAGTTTTAGTTCCCAAAGCATTAGATACCACACAAGGATTTGTATGAATGTGTTAGGCTAATAGGTTGAATTTATATTTTAAAAGATTGAAAATTATTACTTGAGCCGATACCTAATAGATACCAACTCGTATTGTGCCAATATTTTTTGTGATCCATTTGTATTCTCGTATTTAGATGCGTTTCTTATTAATTAAAGAATAATTTTGTTTACCTAGATTTTTTTTTATAATTTTGTGTTAATGTTATCTTTTTTACCTACATCAATCATCCGTACTAACGTACTTCTTCATTTAAAGCTGCCTAGAGCCGATAGTTTCTTAGCGGTAAGAACGCCCATTCATACACATTGACAACTTTACTGTCCATGCGGCAGATCAAACTTGGGGGATACATATGATTTATATTACATTGAGAGAAAATATTGCAAAAGAAGCCAGACAACATCCAATTAGATGACGATAATATCGCAACTTTTCAAGTGGAATGGCAACTACTTGCAAAAGATGGAGTGTGCTTTTCGATAAGTCCTAAAGACAATTTTAAGATGTCTACGTAGTTTGAGTACCTGCCAGAGAATATTCGGTTTACTATTTTGTTATGAAATTAAATGTTAAAGTTGTAGGTTTGTGTTACTAACTGTTTATTTAAAATGTAATAATAATTGAAAAGTATTTGTAAGTGTGACCTGATTCTTTGTTGTCTTGATTCTTGAATAGTTTATGTATCTCACTACTTTTAAGCGATATGACGTGTGTCGCAGCAAGTGCTGCGCCACGGGTACCTACGGTATCACTGAAAACCAGCGCTCCAACAGACACTTCAGCTGTTAGAGCAAATGCTGAGGGGTACCCATATTTTCACCCTCTTAAAAATTTATATATTTAAGTACTTTCATAATTGTAAAACTCGTGTATTGTGGAGAATTAATTATTTTGGTATTGTATTGTATTGTATGGTGTTGTATTGTATTGTATTGTATTTGATTCTACGAACCACGGATAATCTTACAAAATTAATATAAAGCATTGGTTCGCCTGCATACAGTGTGGTTCAGTTCAGCGCCAACCTGATATTTGATTCAAAAGTACCGCAAGGATCTAATCTAACTTACCTTCTTGTTCTGCTGAATTTATGAATGAAATTGCTACGTAAGGTTCAGTACGATCTTTATTCAGAACGAGAACTTTCATACCTTTTGGTATATTTATTTTGCGTGGATGGAGGCAGATAATTCATTTAACTTTCAAGGCTCAAACAGAAATGTAACATTATGGAGAATTCATAAAAGGAGGACGTCTATAGTTGCCATTTTAGACTACAGCCTCTACCAAACAGCACGATGATAATTTTAAGCAGGACCCTTAAAAATCGTCTTAAAAAGTGGTGATTCTACGCCTGCTTTATACTTTTAGTAAATTGGATTGATCCGAAAGGGTTGGCTTACGGCCAGTTACTACATAGGTACATAACCTAAATTTATGCTTTTTTTTCCCGTAGAGGTAAGTAGAGACACCAGATTGCCCCATTGACCTTGAATAATAATAATTTAAAGATATTTATTTTTGAAAAAGGTTTAACAAAAGTTCTTTGTTAGCTTTTAGTACTCTCTCTCTCTTGATGATCATTGTAATGCTTGATAGCTGTCGTAACTAAAGAGGGCTACTATTTAACCTATTAATAAATTAAAAAAAAAAAACATCAACGCCGAATTTGCGAACCCTGTTATAAAGTTCCCTTATTTATTATCCAAGCAGCCGCAATAATCATAGCATACCCGAGAGCAGTTTACTCGTTTTTCCTAAGTTTTAAATTAAATTCATTATTTTATTACACAAGCCCATTGGGGCCGGTGGTTGTGTGAAATAATAAATGGTTTCCCCTGACGATTCCCCGGGATGGAAGACAGCCATAATGCTAATCAGGTCATGGACAGGGCAGATCTGTGTAATTTTAAGTAATCGCTAGATTTGTCGGGGTTGTCCTGGCTAAATCGGTATACTACCTCCTGTAGAAAAAATTGAAAACGAAAATATAGAACTAAGAAAAAGGTCTCTGTCCTGCAGCTGGACAACAATAATAACGGTAATATACTTATAACGTAACATATACACCGCTATTTTTTGACTACCATAAAAAAATTAAGGACGGTTGCAGTAGATGCAGAAAATGATAATGGCATGGTCAGATTTTTTTTTATTTAACTATTACAAAGTTATCGAGGATTGTAGGCAACCAAAACCGAACAAAATTTCATGAAAACTGTATAATTAAGTACTACAGATAACAATCGCGTACGGATTCTCTATTAAACTATGCTTTCGTATCATTCCCAGTAGCTATCATAAATCCATGTCTGACTCATCTCGTCTTCGTTTTAGGCTATAATTTTTTGAGTTTTAACTACATAAATGTGATCAGTAACGGACACATGTTTAAAATTTTTTTGGTAATTAAAAATTAGGGGTGATAATAATTATTTGTGAAATACATAATATATTCATTTAAATTAATATTTATTGCTATTCTAGGTCACTATCTACACCTATTCTAAGTTTCATCCAAATCCAAACACAAATATACTCACAAACTTTCAGTTTATTATATAAAAATAAAAATAAATCTAAAATAAAGTAGAAAGTAGGATAGTACATATTACTTTGCCTCAGTTTTTTCATTAATCTCATGAAAAACTGGAAAGAAAACGGCGAAGCTTTTGTCAAGCATGAGAGTAGGTATACACTTATAAATGTTAAATTCTACTCAGTGGGAACATGCATGTCTATTATGTACATAATTATTATGTCTATGTAGTACTAACACCCTGCATTTGCTGAAACTTGCAGCACATGTTATTTGCATCAGAATTAATTATGTAGTTTCATCGAAATTTTGTTTAGAAACACTCCGTTTCAAAGCGAAATAGAGGCTGTGGATTGAATAGCAACGTAGCAAAGGTTTATGACGAAATACCTGGTAAACTATGTTCGCTATAATTTTCGGACCGTGAAATCAGTTTGATATGAATTTCTAACAAGTGTGGTAAAAAACAGGAAGCACAGAAGTGATTTCCTCCGTGTCGTTCATTTTCAATAACAAATCAACAAGAACTGAAAGTATGGGACTGACTTTCTAATAACCGGTTTGTATTGTAGCCAGAACAATAGATGGAAGATCTAATAACCTACCTAGCTTACCCGATGAGCTTGGTTTAGGTACGTATGGTCTGTCACAACGTTCGACCTAAATGCTTGATTTTGTACGTAAGTGACTGTAATCAAGACGACGTGTCTTGATTACACATGACTTTCTCATAAGATAGATCGATAAAATATTAAAAGTCACTAGTACCATTAATGGGACTAAGGATACAAAGTTGTGTCACTTGAACCATCAATGGTACAAATAAATGGTACTACTGACACAAATGCAAAAAGATTGTCAAAGGGTTAATTAATCCTTGTTCCTTGTAAAAGTGGTTCATAGTCATACGAGCTAGATGATTTTACCCCTCACGATCACGATAAATACGAATTCATCCCAATCTGCTATTTCAATTACTTGTACGTCCAAGCATACAAATAAACCAAATAATACCTTAGTAGTTATTCGTACATGGGAGTATATGGACAATTTTGTCCTCCACCAACGCATCGCCGTAAATGTAATTAATACAGTGCATCTTGTATGCTAAAACACAGAATATTGATGAAAGTACATTAGTTGTGGTGATAAATCCTATCCTATTATGTAATATTGGTGTAATACTGGTTATTATATACAAGTAGTTTATTATTGTTATATTATATATTTATTATTATATTATTACAGTGCTTAAGTAGAAACTTTTACTTACTTTTAGTATCAAAGTGTACTCCATAGATAATTAGGACACCAGAAAGTTGTTCCATAAAATATGGTGCACTTCGGTAAACTTCGTGATAAAAACGGAATAATATGGTTTACGACATCTGTAGCACAGTGGGCGGACGCTGAAGGATGCGGGTTCGATGTCCTGCCGCGAGACAAACCTTTTGCACCTATGATCCTACTAATAAAATAACGCCGAAAGTTTGTGAGTGTGTATGTTTGTGTTTCAATCACGCCTAAACCAGTGAACTGGTTTGGATGAAACTTTAAGTAGGTGTAGATAGTGACCTGGAGTAGCGTAAAGGCCATTCTAAATGGAGTAGTCTGTAAATATTAGTATTGGGGTGTTTTCTATTTATAATGTACAAGGAGTGCATTTAGATCGATTGGTATGCAAAAGTCTGAAACTATAAGACATACGAAGATCTGTTCCTGGGAAACATTTCATCGATTTTAGTAACAAGTGTTAGCGTTTTTGTACCTATTTAGTAAAACTTTTTGGTGATACCTAGGTAAATACTCCTTGGTCCAGGTCAGGTCATAGATAAGTAATATTTTGACAGTGACAAGTGGTGAGTTATGTATGCAATTGTTTTTAAAAATGTTGTCGAGCAAAGATCATTGTAAATTGAAAAATGGAAAATAAAACCATTCTAATGTGATAAAACTTGTTTCTCTATTATTTCAGAAGAGGGATTTACGAAAAACAACGCCCCAAACATCGAAATAAGGCGAGAGTTACTGAGCTTCGGTGTTCGTTGGCGGACCGGACACCATAGCATTGGCGTTTTGGCGGCGCGGCCGGCAACGCAGCGTGGCGATGTAGCAGGAGGCCTAAAGGAGGCCTACAGTATGCCAGTAGGAGTTGAATTCACGCACTAGGTGAGATTGGTTAGAGAAAGAGAAAAAAAAAGTATAATGATGAATGTGAATGGATACTGCTTTGTTTTTTTTTCTTGTTTTAGGTCGGCCTGTCGGAGTGAGAATGCTGCCGATAGACGACGCCCAGAGACCCCAGAGCTGCCGTGGCGTGTAAGGCATAGAGTACTATTTGGTAGTGGATGTTGAAGTGAGAGTGCGGTCAATGGCACACCTAGCATGACCTCGGGGTTAGAGGACGGCCGAGGCGTGTGATAGAATGAGTACTCTGCCTTAGTAGATGTTGAAGCGAGCGCTGTCAACGGTACTCGCGCGACCACGGAGTGAACAAAGAGAGATATGAGAACTAAAGTGAACAAAGAGAGATATGAGAACTAAAGTGAACAAAGAGATATGAGAACTAAAGTAAACTAAGAGAGATATGAGAACTAAAGTGAACAAAGAGAGATATGAGAACTAAAGTGAACAAAGAGAGATATGAGAACTAAAGTGAACAAAGAGATATGAGAACTAAAGTAAACTAAGAGAGATATGAGAACTAAAGTGAACAAAGAGAGATATGAGAACTAAAGCGAACAAAGAGAGATATGAGAACTAAAGCGAATAAAGAGGGATGAGAAGTACAGTAGCTGTTGGGGCGAGGCTACCAACACTTCTAATGAGAAGAGACATGAGAACTACAGAACCCTTTACAAACGTGAGTAGATGCTGCTTTGTTTGGTTATTTCTTGTTTAAGGTCAGACTGTCGTAGTGAATGAGCTACTGAAAGATGTTGAGAAGAATAAGCTACGGACTGCAGTGAACGTTGAGGCGAGTGAGCTGTCAACACTTCTGATGGGAACTTCTCGCAGCCAGTGGCTGCTGATGGCAAGTGAGATGAGTCCACAAGATAGAGCCAGGAGAAGTTGGATTTATGAACTCGACTGTCGAAGCGAGCCTGCTGCCAATAGACGACGCTACAAAGTTCCAGAGCGAGCGAGCTTCTGAAGGCTTACGAGATGAGTCCATGAGTCTGCAGCAAGGGAATGAGAGCGGAGCTGACAAGAACTTCGAAGAAAGCGTGCTGCCAATGACTTCTAGTTATTAGAATAGAATTACATTTCAGTTCTACTTTAGTACTTATGCTTAGTTGAGGACAAATATTGCATTGTTAGCATACAACTTGGTTTGTCTGAGGTCAGCCAAAGTTAGTCAGAATGGCCGAATGTTAGCGTTTTTGTACCTATTTAGTAAAACTTTTTGGTGATACCTAGGTAAATACTCCTTGGTCCAGGTCAGGTCATAGATAAGTAATATTTTGACAGTGACAAGTGGTGAGTTATGTATGCAATTGTTTTTAAAAATGTTGTCGAGCAAAGATCATTGTAAATTGAAAAATGGAAAATAAAACCATTCTAATGTGATAAAACTTGTTTCTCTATTACAAGGAAAACTGCATTCATACATAAAAAAAAAAAACTTGTACTCAGCTCAGGAATTGAACCCGGACGTTTTGAAAATGAAACACTTTTTCTATTTAGATATCGATTGTGGCGACGTATTTAATTAGTTTGCTTGTTGGGCGCCTAATCAAAATTACTTAGATATATTTATACCAGCGGTTTAGGCTGTACGTTGTCTATCAGTCAGTCAATCAGTCAGTCAGTCAGTCAGGACAAAGATTCTTATAATAATAGATAAGTTAAAGAACTTAGTTATTAAGGTAAAATAAAAAAAGGTTTAAGTACCTATTATTATTATTATTTTTGTTAAAAAGTTTTAAATTCATCAATGTGATACAAACTCAAACTCAAACTCAAACTCAAACTCAAACTCAAACTCAAACTCAAAATTAGTTTATTCATTGAAATCACTTTGGATTGTTTAGAATCGTCACTTTTCAATTTGTATATAATTATAATACATTTTTATTTTAATTATGTTAAAACGAGTTGGAGCAAATTCTGTCCCAAGCTTTTTTGTCATCCAAATAATCTGATATTTTACAGTAGGCTTTTTTGCAGAGATGACGTTTAATTGTATTTTTAAATTTAGTGATTGATAAGTTTTGCAATTCACTTGGTACTTTGTATAGAAGCGTACACATTGCCCTTTAAATGATTTCATTACTTTATCTAATCTAGTAGTGGGAACAGCGAGTTTATCATTATTTCTAGTGTTTACATCATGAGTATCGCTTTTTTTCTTAAATGATTTAATATTTTTACGAACATACATCAGATTTTCATATATGTACTGACAGGGTACTGTCATTATGAATATAATATACCTAGTGATCGTTGATTTTTTGCCTCTTTCTTTTACAGTTTTACGTAGGTACTGTACGGTGCTATGAAGTAATTGAACGTGTCAGCCTCGGGCAGTCCATCAGCCTTCAATTTGGATGATTTATTATTAGAGATATGCCGAGTGGTAAACCCTGCGACGCTGGTAAATGCAAACTGGACAAACGGAGCCTTGGGCTGATATAATGTAGTGTACAAATATTTATTTTTATATATATATATATTTTATTCATCGTCCTCATTGTCGCATCGGACAGTGGCTAACCAGGCTTGGCGTAAAAATTATATTCGGTTATGGGCACCAAATAAGTAGTAGTATTATCAGCCCCAACTAGGTACCTACCTAAAGTACTTTGCCTAAAAATATTACTCATTATGAAAAATTATATCACGAATACAATGTAATGTTTTGGGGGAACCATAACACTGTTATCGTGTACAATCCAGCTTGTCAAATATGCATACAATATTGCAGATATGTATAAGGAATTTTATTATTTGAGAAGAAACTTTGTTACCAATGCGACTTTCGATTGGCCCTGAAAAATGCTCTGAAATCTACACTAATATTATAAAGAGAAAAGATTTATTTGTATTGATTAGCCTCCGAAACTACTGGACCGATATGAAAAATTCTTTCACCATTAGTATCCTACATTATCCCTGATGAACATAGGCTATATTGAATCCCGGGAAAGTGAAAACAACTAGTTTTTGATAAAGTCACGGCTTACTCATATAAATATGAACTAGTAACAATGCCACACAGACGCATTTAGAAAAACCGCCCAAGTGCGAGTCGGACTCGCGCACGAAGGGTTCCGTACCATTATCTATAAAAATGGCAAAAAAATCACGTTTGTTGTATGGGCGCTACATATTTATTTCATTTTGTTTTTTAGTATAGGTTGTTATAGCGACAATAAAAACACATCATCTGTGAAAATTTCAACTGTCTTACTATTATAATATATATTCATGAGATACAGCCTGGTGACAGACAGACAGACAAACAGCAAAGTCTTAGTAATAGGGTTCCCGTTTTACCCTTTGGGTACGGAACCCTAAAAAGTGCATAACAAATGCCACACCATTAGCAAGTAATTTACAAAAGCTCATATGAGTAAAAGGTTATCGGTTCGTTACGTGGCTTTACCTAATAATCGAGTGCTTGTATTACGCCCTATAATCTTGTACGTTCATTAGTAGCGGTCTAAGCTGCAATTGATTGGCTTTGTTATTCTGCGCTAAGGGGTCGTTACACAAACAACAATATTCTCTGTCACTGTATCAAACGCTATCCCTGATATTGGACTTTTGGGCTTCTTTTCGCTCAGACGGCTGTGTTACAACGGTTACACAAAACATGAATTACGTATTATATAGCTTTTGACTAAAAAAAATAGCTTAAAAGTCCCGAATTATTTAACAAATTCATTGATGACTCATTCATAGTTCGGATTAAGTAGTTTGGGCGATACATTATAAACATACTTATCTAGATAACGACACTCAACAAATAAGATCTCGCGAACACTCTGTTAGATAATAATTCGTTTTATAGTTTAGTATTAAAATAGAGAATAGTATTTATGATATTAATAGAATACTAGGAGTTTTCCGCTAGCTCGTACAAACTCACTCACCAGTAGATAAGTGTATTAGAAAACCTTTTCAAGCGAGTAATCTTTTAGTACCTCCTTTAACCCGCTAAGATTTCAACGTCTGTTTATTATCATGAAAATAAATGCAGTTCAAAATCCCAAGAAATAATTCTCAAGTGCAATCTAAAGAATAAAGGTGGATTCATTTTAAATTCATAGCGAACGTAAAAGAGCTATTCTGGTTTAATTTCGGTAATCGAGGTCATTAAATGCCGGCATCACGGAGGCACTGTCGCTGCCCCTAACGACCTTTTACCAGCGCATTTACCTAACGAATGACCTAGGCACCCACTGCCCACAACCCTGTAAGGCACCTACAGCTAGCTCAGACTGTACAGTTGTTATTATCTCACGACAGCGGGTTCGTCTTCATTATGTGTGTAGATGCACAGGCACGTTGTTTCTGTGTGCGTAAGCTCGGGAACGCTCCATGGACAAATCCATGGACAAATGCACGCTCAGTATTGCTTATTCACATAGAAATAAGTCTACACACACTTGAGGCAATAGAACAACTCTGTAGCTGGATTTTATGACGTAATAAATAGGGTTACTCCAAGGTATGCAAGTTCAAGTTTTTGGGCTGCTTCAAAAACTCCGATATACAGCCAGACCCGACAATGAAATGTGCCCTGCGCAGTGCGGTAGCGCTCTGTTGAAATTGCCACTAGCCGTCACCCATCCACGTTGTGACCGCTCAAAATAATGCATAACTTTGATGATCTATCCAGAACGTTAAGCAAGCTACACCACGTGTGCTACAGGGCTACTTCACATTTACAAAGGATCTGGAATAACGAAACAATATCTGAGAGAATGACTATCACACCATAGACAGTAGTGATCCTATTTGTTTTTTTGGTTAATTTCGAGTAACCTAAACTAACCTTTTTTTAGTTAAACTATGCTAAAACCAACAGTTTCATCGATTCACAATTTCAATATCAAACTCTAACAAGTAACTCTACTAAAACAACCACTGGAAGTTATTAAATAATTTCAAGTTAAATGCACCTAATCTAAAATTAACAAAAAGTACGTGAGTGTCGTAGGACACTCGGTTGGAACGAAGCAAAGAGTACTTTTCTATACTGGGAATATAATAGATAAATGTCAATTAAATAGGTATCATAGAAACGCACTTCCGTACTAACAATGTAACAATCTACGGACTGTGTCGTGCTGCGCATTTCGCACCATAGATTTAGCATGGTACCTTTTATATATGTTTCGCACTGTGATTATTTGACATTTACATGTGTCGTGACAGTAAAATGGAACAATTTTTCTTTTTTTCTTTGATACTGTCCAAAAAGGAACTTCGTTCCAATAAAAGCTAAAATTAATTGCCAAGATAGATTTGAAAGTGTACCAGCTGTTCGCTGTTTCGTGTGAAATGCGATCGCGTCAGCACATCGTCGTGATTTAAAACTAAAATATGACCCCAGACTCGACTAAACTAACAATAACAGTGCTAATGTGTTGGAATCTTGCACAACTTTGAATACACATTTTAACCCCCATTACCAATTTCGTTCTAAAAGCTACCACTGAATTTTTCAAGACCCACTTGTTTATGAAACAAATTTCATGCAAATCAAATTAGATAATTTTCTCGAACCAACAACACACAAACAAACAAAGCATAATAACTTACCACTGGAGATCTTAAATATTTTTGCTGGAATGATAAAAATTTCGCCTAGGAACAAAGTGAGCTTCGAGCTCGTAGTCGCGCTTCGTAGCCGCGTAGCAGCGCGTAGACGCTACGGAAAACATGTCTTCTTAATGTCGATCATTTTTGTTATTCGTTTTTTATGTTTCTTGTACAGTCATGTATTTAATGTTAATCTGCAAATCAAGGTACTTACATTTATGTATATATTTTTACATAAACAACAACCAGCTGCTTGCATTAATTTACACGAGAACAAAAGACTAAATAAGAATAAAAAATAATATTTTAACCTGGATTTGAGTTAAGTAGGTTTGACCTAGTAAAAGTTAATTTAAGTTTTGCAAACTTACAATAAATTGGTAAAACAAACACGATTATGTTCTCCTTTAAATTAGATTTGATATCATCTATCAGTAGTAGCTAAAATTCAATTCGTAATTTTCTCGCAAAATGAATAATAATACCTTGGCTTAGGAAACTTATCGTTGCCAGTCATGATTTTACTTTAATTTATTCACAAACGATGTTTACATTTCCGTCGAAAACGTAATTGGCAAAGTAGCCCAGTACAATAAAATTGTCTATAACCCAAAATTAAATCTAACGATAGAGATGATTGTCCTTGATGTTGCTCGCTATCTCTGGCTCCCAGCGGTCCCCGTTTGAAAGCAGCTTCTCTTTGTTATAGAGTAGCTCTTCGTGCGTTTCCGTGCTGTATTCGAAGTTGGGGCCTTCGACGATCGCGTCAACAGGACAGGCCTCTTGGCAGTATCCGCAGAATATGCACTTAGTCATGTCTATGTCGTAGCGAGTGGCGCGACGTGAGCCATCGCAGCGTTCTTCAGCTTCGATGGTGATGGCTTGAGCGGGGCAGATGGCTTCGCATAGCTTGCAAGCTATGCAACGCTCCTCGCCTGAGGGGTAGCGACGCAGCGCGTGTTCCCCGCGGAACCTCGGCGACAGTGGACCCTTCTCGAACGGGTAGTTTATAGTAGCTGGCTCCTTGAATATGTGACCTAGCGTGACGGCGAAGCCTGCGACAAAAAAATGATTTGTACCTAGTGTTTGAGAGAAGTATCCCTAATGATCAACTCGACACAATCTGTTGGTGTGGTCAAACCACAGGGTCAAACAAAACAATGCAGGCAAGATTATTAAGTTACATCTTAGTTGCGGAAACTTATTGAATAAATCACTATATGTGCCCACAGCTTTGATCGACCACGGAAATCGGATCGGGACTGATCAACTCTGAGCGTCTATGATTAATGTGAATAGTGACACTGGAAAACTTACCAAAACAAAGCCCAAGGGGGGGCTATTCGCGTTCGTTTTTTTCGTTCATTTGATGAATATTTGGATGCTTCTTACTACGAGCTACATTGTATTCAATCGACCAAGTAAACCGAAAATTATAATATAATATAATACTAATAATATAATATAATAGACGACCCCTGTGGCGCAGCGGGCGAAGGTCTGCCTGCGACGCAGAAGGTTGCGGGTTCGATCCCCGCCGCGGGACAAATGTTTGTATGACCTACAGATATTTGTCTCGGGTCTGGGTGTTTCTATGTATAATATGTATGTATTTACAAACAAAAAGTATATAAGTAGTATATCAGTTATCTGGTTCCCATTGTACAAGCTTTGCTTAGTTTGGGGCTAGATGATGCTGTGTGAAAATGTCCAGCATTATTTATTATTTATTTATATACAGGGTGTAAGAAGACGTCTACCGAAGCCGAAAGGGGTAGGTACAGTATCCCAACACACAACCAAATCCAAAAGGATTTTCCGGAAAAATCATTATATCCGGAGAAAACAGCGTATGAAGATTACTGTTTGCGTATGTACTGGGCGCGTTTTTATACGTAGATTGCTGGATTTTGAGTTTTATTAGTTTTTTTCTTTTCTAAATGAAACTATTAGGTAGGTATGGTCTTATTATGTTGTACTAGTAGTAAATAACTAGATAATAATATAAAATGACGTAGCTAAGTCAAAATTTTTTTTGCGTTTTTTTTTTCGCAAATATGTTCAGAATCATGGTCTGATTGAAACCCCTCAGTTTTCGGTAGCAGTCTTTTTACACCCTGTATAATATAATATATATATAATATAATGTGTTAGCCTTGACCCTTGAAGTCAGAAATCATAGTAAGAAGCATCCGAATATTCATCAAACGAACGCAAAAAAGAACGGGAATACGGCCCCTGGCCACGAATAAAAAGCAGATCATAATTTCGATCAACATTTCGAAGTTATCATTACTTTCTTAGTTTTGTAAACTTCCGTACGGATTAGGTACTTAATCTTGAAAATTCTTTTGGAGTAGGTACATTGGGATACATACAATACTCGTAACACACTAGCGTGATTGGAATTTCCGTATCCAATAGCAACTTCAATTCCACAACAGCTAACGAGCAGACCATTATTATTTATGAGTCTGGCCGCAAATATGAAAATAAACGTTGCCGAAGTTGGCACTATAGTTGAACTAAACTAAAAGATGAAGAAATTAAAGTTATTTGCATCGAGCTCTTGCTCGAGTTCTCCCTTGATAGTATCTACTCTCGAAAACTGTTTATTCAT
Source organism: Epirrhoe tristata (assembly GCA_951394285.1). Classification (NCBI taxonomy): domain Eukaryota; kingdom Metazoa; phylum Arthropoda; class Insecta; order Lepidoptera; family Geometridae; genus Epirrhoe; species Epirrhoe tristata. Next base: position 14,822,757 of record OX596136.1, on the reverse strand, counting down.
TGCAACTTTAATGAAGCTGCCAAGGGTTTATGCTGCAGGAAAGCACATTTTTCTTAGAATGTCTAAAGCTGGATATTATTTGATAACTGTTTCATTCAATTTGAAAGAGTTGCGGCAGATACGCGTACCTATACTTGTGATCTAATAAACGACGTTAAACAATAAAACAAAAATACAAGAGGTTACACTAATAATAAAGAAATTAAAATGGAGATGGACAGGTCATATAGTAAGGGGAAAGGAGAAATGGAGTCAAACGGTGATGGATTGGTTTCCGAAATACAATAAACGAAAGAAGGGGAGACAGTTTAAAAGATGGGAGGACGAGTTGAGAGAGTTAGCAGGGAAAGAGTGGATTAGGACGGCAAGGGATAGAGAGAGGTGGAAAAGCTTGGAGGAGGCCTTTGTCAAAAAGAGGCAAGCAGATGATGTCGATGTCGTATAATGTAAACGTAGATTAAACGAAGTGATAGTTATAGTTAAGAAAATCTGTATTATAAGGCTAATAAAATAAAATAAATAAACGACGTTAAAGAAAAGTGAACCTTTGTTTCTCAACTATAAATAGCTACAAGTATGTAGGTAAATACGTTGGAATAAATCAGAAAATGTATTGGAACCCTTTGCATTGTTTCAACATTGATAAACGCGTTTAATAATGGTATTCTGCGAACTAACAATTACAGCGCCGGTAACAGCGGGACGAATACTTTTATTCGAGCGTGGAGAAGGGTGAATCGCTCGTGTCGGGGCGCACAGGTAAAATCACCGAAAGGTAACTGAAGCGTGCCGCGATTTAGTTAAGTCGGTGTATTTTCCGAGAATTCTTGCCGATAGTAATAAAACTAAACAAGAGCTAACCTCGGGCTAGTTCAGTCCAGAATATTACTTGCGAGGCGCGATCGACGATGTCCTTTGTGGTGGTTTTGGGAGGCTTGTCGTTGATGTAAACGAACTTGACATCGTACATGGTGCGGGGGCAGCAGTAGTATGGTGGGTAGAGGGGGGACGGCGGCGGGGCGCACTGCGGGTACGGTGGACACGGCGGACACGGCGGACACGGTGGGCACGTCGGCGCGCACGGATTACAATCATCAGCTTTCTTACGAACAAATAAATCCACCGATTTTATTCCACGCCATGGAAACACACTTTTTGAACGATTAATTAAAAACATCATCTGGTTTTGACACTCTGACTTCAAAGAACCTCAGGTGTTTGTATGATGCCTCTATAAAGCTTTGGTTTTTCACGTTAAAAACACAGTTTCCATCAAACTCAAAATATTTGTACATGCAATTCCAAAGGCTTTTGACGTTTGACCAGTAATAGTTTTCTGTGAGTTTGACGCATAGATTTAGTATGGTACCTCTTTGTATATTTAAGGTTTGACGCGTTGAAATTTCTTTGCGTGAAATTACAAAAACCGATATGTCAACATCGAATAGTTTGATTCATTATGATTTCATTTAATAAATATTTACAAAATACAACAGGATTAGTCAAGCTATCTAAGGATCGTTAGAAACGATCTATATATAGCTCAACTGATCCATATGTTTGATTTAGATTTTAGTTTTTTAAAAGAGACCTCTCTAGACTTTTATTCTGACACATGTCATTGTTGCTCAATGTCTGGCAGAATTGTGACAGCAAGTCGCAGAAGCCATAAACCAAGAAACTGAACTGAACTAATAATATTTTGACATCATTGGCCAATGTCCCTTCAAATCCACCCCCAATGCCCCAAAATTATGTAAGTAATATAGAGAAACATACTATTAGTAATTGCTTGAAAGTAACAATAAAACTACAAAGGTATTTTTATTTTCAAATATTTATTAAAAAAGTAGTAAATGTAAACAGAAACAGACATCTCTGATGTGCAAAACTTAAATACAAACTAACAACAACAAAAATGTCGCTCTGTTTGACGCGTTTCACCCAAACTAAAGTAAAAACTGTGCTGATAAGACCATTTCGATGTTTCGATTTCCACGCGCTTGTAACGTATCTATATTTTTTAACATCTTTGCTCAATGCACTTTGAGCACTTTGAGCTTTGAGACTTTGATGTACGAGCTTAGGAAGTTTACACAAAGAGAAAATCCTGCTAAGTATAAAACAAAGAATTTCCCCTGGGCTATGCAGAGTGTGCAACCCTATTACTAAGCATCTTTTGTCTGTTCTTTCGTTCGTCAATCTATCACACGATCTTATTTTATAACCGTAACTGTTGTACCTAGTTGCAGTAAAACAAACAAACAAATTCAACATGTTTCTTACTTATGCAGATGAGGGTGAGTAACAGCAATTTGCAGACCGTTTTGGTAACATTGAAACAGCATTAGGGGTGTTACCTCAGACGGCAATGTCGCGGCGACATCACTTCACTCGTTAGCTGGTCGTTATGCTAATAGCTGAGAGCAGGCGTATCCTATCGCCTTACAATATAATCTGACTTGTGATTACATTTTATCATTTTCTTTTTCCACTTATTTTCAAAGCTCAAGAACTTGAGCTTTCAAATGTAAACATCGGAAGCTAAAGTTCTTTAAGAAAAGCGTAGGTACTTTTCTGAATTAAAATATTATGTGGCTAAGTAAGTATTATGACTTATACTATAAGTCTTATGACTTAAGCCTATTCATAAATAAATAATGTAAGACGATAAGTAGTAGTAGTAAGTATGTATCCTCCTATGTATATTACAAACAAAGATAATTAAACATTACATTAGAATTTTTATAATTGTTATTATGTCACTAAGAGTGTCTCAAAGAGGCAGGTTTTAATTTTCTGTAAACGTAAACAGGTTCACGACTGTATCCCCAAGGTGCGGTAGAGATTCTCTCAGATCTTACTTAATTTTCTGAATCAGAATATTTGTGTATATTTTTATACGACTTATAAATAGCGCTTAACGCAACTACAGCGCGATCTAATATGTTGTGTGTCTCCATTTTATATAACGTAATGCAAAAAAGTTCAAGTACCTACAAAAAGTCTCCAGAAGGGTTATGGGACGAAAGAAATAAAACTACAAGTATTCTGTTGAATACGGACACGAACAGCTACCGGGAAATTCTATTACACTTATCTCTACGTTTTCATATTTTCTTTTTGGAAGGCTCCAAAGCGCCGCTGAACATAATAATATGATTGGAATCGATCCTAGAATCACTACGGAGTACGGACCGGTTCGGATAGATGAGGGAACGAATTGAAAATAAGGAGCTAAAGACTCAAAGGATTTTCAATTAGTTGAACGCTGAGAGGTTGTTGTTAAATTGGATAAGTCGCAGCTCCTTCTCATTAGTTTTGGCTTTACATTCCTTTTCCCAGTGCCCTTGAATTCTAGACAGGCACGACACAAATACAAAATATTTACAATTTTACCTGCCAGCATTGGCGCACGAATGATCAAATTAAAATGGCAAGCAATTATCCCGTGGAAACAGTTGTTATTGAAACTTACAATACATAAGGGTTTTATGGTACTCTTAACATTTTGCAACCGATGATTTCTTTAATAATACGATAATAACTGCGCTCTGCGGTGCTATCCGTGGTCACTCGGGAATACTTCACTTTTTCGGCATATCTGACCACAAAGTATTCTTGTGCTTTCCAGACCACAAAGTATTAATTTTTGTACCAAACATACAAATCCATTCTGTAGTTTTAGCGTGTAAGAGTAACAACTCCCCCCCCCCCCCCCCGATGGATCCAATCTTGACGAGAGGGGGGCTTAGTAACCGTGGTTTGGAGGCCCATGGTGAAGCCAAAAGGAATCCCAGGCGACGCCCTGGTTGCGTCTGAAGCGGGTGGGGTCGTGGGAGAAGAGGCGTATTGGTGCGTTTCGTTGCCGCTCGCCCTATCTCCCGCGAACCAACGGTGGCACACCGTAAGATACGTCGGCGGTGGGGTCGCAGTGGAAGAGGAGTGTCGGTGTTACGATGTCGCTCTCCCTATCCTCTGCGGCCGTTTTAGGAGGCTTTTTCACGCGCACTACTTTAATTAGAGTGCGCAGTGGACGAAGGAGCTTTGGTGGTGAGTAGCGGACGCTAGGTGCGGGGGCACCTTCGTCCGCCTTGCACTACTCACCACGACGCGGGGCCGCCTTAAGGGCGGGGATCGCCAGAGGGGGACTGGATGAAGGCTGTGCCGGTTTCCCAGACCCCCTCCATTCCAGGGGACGCCGGAATGGCGCTGGGTCGTTTAGTGGGTATACCGGGAGTCCCCAGGGAGTTCCACATACACCTCTCGCCCCCCGGCGGAGCGGAAGGCGTAACGCATTTTTCCTAATTTTTCATAAAAAAAAAGGATAGTGAAAACTACGCACGAGGGAGGCGAGCGAGCGCAGCGAGAGTGCCGCAGCAGTAGCCGCCGCACCCCGATGCGCCAGAAATTTAATAATTGTACGATGTACACAATTATAATGTACTCTATGCGATGTACTATTAGCCTGATGGTTCTTGAGGAGTGGGTAGGTAGGATGGATGACCAGCAAGGTCTGCATATGAGACACTCAGATACATCAGACAGAAGTTTCTATAGAGATCTGATAAATTAAGCATTGGTAATATGACGACATTATTCGCCGTGCGCTGTTCAGCGTGATCTAGGAATTGGTCATTCTTAGTCGCACCATCTAAAGAAATTGGTACTCATTGCTGTACAAACCCAAACAATAATGTTATCTTTATTACCTAAAAAATGACTTGGCTAGGCAAGTAGTTAAACGTAATAGCTCCAAGCCATTTGCCTGAATATCATTCAGGCCGCTAGTTGAACGGCGCCGTTTAATTGAACTAGTTGGCTGCGACTGATTGTTAAAATGTTATTTGAATATTTGATAAAAGTCCTTGGCGAGAGATGTGGTAAGAAAAACATATATTCATATATGTACACTTGATATGCACATTACGATGCACCAAACCAGCAGTGAAACGATCTCAATACCTAAGGTTATTCACACAGGAAGAAGTAGTCCCACTAGGTTCCATTAGAATACTGATTACTAAAGCTGAGTTAAACTCATCAGTATTTCCTTTAGCCTAATGAGAACGGCTATTGCAGTTTAGATTAACATTTTACCTCTAAGTTATCTTGTCGACAATCTATGATGGCAACGTAATGAAATGCAACTTCGTGATTGTCCCTCGGCTCCCGTTTCATCGCCAGCTTCGCCTATTTCACTCTGAACTATTTAGGAAATCTTATAGCGAGAGTTTTGGTCGGTAATTTGTTGTTTCAAGCCTTTGTTGCAGTCATTATACTACGTTATGTAAAGTTTCATAATGTTTTGACTATTTGGAACATTGGCTGTGAAATATGGACATTACAAATTCCACTGCAAAATTGAAACCAGGGTAAAATTACACTTCTATAAGTTTAAGCATTTTGAAGAGACTTGTTGTGTACCAACACTTATGTATTAACGGAAGATTTCAAATAAGGCTGATAAAATAATTCTCCAAGAAATTATAGGTAGGTACCTACTACTTGAAAACCGTAGGCTGCTTTTATCGTGTGTGTGTGTAACCCAAATATTAGTAACAAATCTATTTGAATGGTCGTAAAATTAATTCTTCTTTTTATCGTGTCACAAGTTCTTTTGAACCAGTGTGGTGAAAGGATTATAAGTGCGACTCAAAGAGGCTCACTTCGTGCACTTGACACATGTTTCGAACTTTTTAGGTTCTACGACATGCCGGTTTCCTCACGATGTTTTCCTTCACCGTTTGAGAGTACTGGTATAGTGCGCATAAATTCGGCAGAAAAACTCATTGGTACACGACTGGGATTGAACCCACGACCTTACGATTGGAAGGCGGGGCCACCACTAGACCACCAGTGCTCTGTGTAAAATTAATTAAAAAATCCAGTGTAAAATTAATTAGAAACTTACGAGACTGATACCAATTTTCTAATAGGGTAAAATAAAACTAAAATTCCAATGACGAAGTTTTATTACCAAAAGAAGAAATTAATCGTAAGCTACAGTAAGACTGCGAACGCACAGCCAGGCGGCTAGCTAAGCGCCTAGTGTCTAGGCTGTAGCTAGGCTTGCATCCTGGCTACCTGCTAGGATACATAGTGGCCGCACTGCGTGGTGGGTCGCTTGGTGTTTTCAAAAACAACACGTTTGTTTACTTGGATACACGCTTGGCGTCTAGCTAAGCGACTAGCTAGACGCAAAGCGCGCAGTGCGGCCAGTCGCGAGCTAGTCTCCAAGTAAACAAACGAGTTGGTTTTATATTTTTTTGACCAAAACACCTAGCGATTGTATCATAGCATAAGTAGCCAGGATGTAAGCCTAGCTATACGCTAGGCGCTTAGCTAGCCATCTGGCTGTGCGTTCGCGGCCGGGTTTATTCATATTAATAATTATGTGAGTGTCGTGGAACACTCATTTGGAACGAAGTTTCAACTTTTGACATTTGGCATTTGTCAAATAAATTATTTTTAAAAACCTAGAATCGCTCTGCCGTACTAACAATGTAACAATCTATGGACTGTTTAGTGGCTGCGCACTTTGCACTGTGACGATTTGACATATTATAGGTACATGGGTCGTGACGCAAAAATCGAACACTTTTTTTCGTCTAGCCCCCATCCGATACCGTCCGAAAAGGAACTTCGTTCCAATAAAATATATTAAGAAATACTACATTACAAAGATCAGCTGGAAATCATATCAAATACATACAATATAGGCACTTAACTTAAAATGTATTATTGACTGAGCATTCTCAATACCTAAGTCAAATCAGAATAAGTAATTTGTTACATAGTTATGTTTAACCTAAGTACTAAATTAAACATCTATTTTTTTGGGCCCAAACTAGAGAACCATTGAGAAGATAAAACAGAAATATGTGAGAAAAATTATGTTAAAAAAGCAGGCGTCATTGGCATTTTGTTTTTTTTTTTATAAGTACATTTAGAGATTAATACAGACATCTACCTATGACAATAATACTTTTGTTTCATTCGGATAAGACTGGTATAGATGAGGTTGAATGATCTGACCCTTACCACTTCCAATAGGTTTACAAACGATTATGACTCCCTACTTTTAACCCAAATACGTAGTTATATTAGATTTTCTCCACCTGGAGTAATAAAAGAGTAATATTGTTGTAAGATTTACTGTTCAGCTGTTAAAATGAGGATAGTACGTATGCTTGAATAAACCTAACTTATTTATTTGTTAGCTAACTTGTAAAATTCAGGAAAAAAAACAACTTTTTTTTACAAAATTAGGTTTGCATTTCACTACGTGAACTAGACAATTTTTTTTACACATGAACTTTTTATGATGTTGTGCACATAAGTTAATAAAAGATTTTAAATTTTTTAGAAAAAACAAATATTATTTGGTAGTGTTTTTTGATGACTCTTGTATTATTAAATTAATATAGTTTTATTTATATATATTGTTTTACGGTGCATGTACGCTCCCTAAGGAAACTGTGCACAAAATTAGGTTCGCACCAAGGGCCATGGAGCGTGCCATGCTCGGAATATCGTTGCTAGACAGAGTCCACAATACGGATATTTGTAAAAGGGCAAAGGTAGCAGATATCGAAGACCGTATTGCGAGACTTTAGTGGCGCTGGGCAGTACACTTGGCCAGATTTGGTGATGGCAGGTGGTGTAAAGCTCTGACCGAGTGATACCCAAGGGGAAGCGCTAGGATAATTTAAGTTAAGTAAGTTGTTAAGTCATTTTATGTTTTATTTTTAAAGTCTATCTCGTTTTCGTTGAGTAAAATGTTTAGGTCCTTACTAATAAACTTGACACACAGTTATGTCATGCTTATGCATGAAATAAAAAATAAAAAAAATTAAATAAATTAAAATTTGTATGGTTATCCATACAAATTTTTATTTTATGCATGACATATATTATTGAGAAGAGCTTTTGAGACTCTTTATAAGAGACAATCAAAAAACAGGAAGCAAGGTCTTTCAATAAAAGTCAGATCTTTCACCACGTTGGTATGAGTTTGTCTAAAATGGCCCAGATAATAACGAAATATACATCTATTTTTTTATAAATTAAATACATTTCACATTAGATTATGGAGTATTGAAAGCACAACAATCACTTATAGGTAAAACAGTTATACGAACATCAATTTTAACACCAAATTAAAATTTGTATTTAAAAATTATGTAGGATTATCAACTATCACAATTTTCAAGTCACGTAAAATAATTTCAAGAGCCATGATGCTTAGTTTTGTGATGATATACGAGTAGCTCGATACTAACTTTGCAGTCACTTGTATTTTAAATAAGTAAAATAAATACTTAATATGAATTTTATAAAAAGTGTAATTTGGTTGTAGACATTGAGAAACATAAACATTTTTTTTTATTGTTTTTGAGATTTATTTATATTTTTTGTTATGTAGAATACTTACTTATTTTTATTCAATACATCAAATTCACATCAATATTAACTAACATTTAATTTCATGTAAGATTAAACACAGATATGTCGATAACGTTAAACATTATGTAATTTCAAATTGCACCGTAAACAAACTGAATGCATGATCATCATTATTATTTCCATATTACACTTTTATGTTGGATCGGTACAGCAGGGTCGTTCTTCCTCTCTTCTCTATCAGCCGTCATCTCATCATTCGATCTCTTCTTCCCCAAATCATCTTTTATTCAGTCCATCCATCTTATCTTTGATATGCCTCTCCCACTACATCCATCCACATTCAAATCTAAACTAAAATCTTCATATGTTTTCCTAATTTTTAGTTCGTTTAATTTCGGTGCAATTTTTCTAAATAGTTTTACACACAGAAATATTTCATGAATATTAGGTACCTGTTATTTATTAAATGCATAGTTTTAAATAAAATCATACAGCGTGTTTAAAGGGACTTACCTTTAGACATGTTTGTCTAAGTGTAAAAAAGTAGCTTATTTGGTTCTTATCACATAACAGTTATAGTTCTTAACCTAAGTACTTACGGCAGTTCAATACAACAATTATAATATATCTTATCTTTAAAAAAACGTTTGATTTGAAGTTTGCGCGTATTCAGATGTAACTTTGAAAATTCTAAATTAGAATCCAATATATTTACATTTTTAGTAACGTAAATGCGATATGTAATCTATCACATTCATACAAACAAACCATCAAACGTATATTTATTTGCAGAAAGGCGTTGGCTAATAATAATTTAATTTAAATGTATCTCAGTAAAGTTGGAATGGGAGTTGGACTTAGCAAGAGTTTCTTGCTTAAACAGCTTACATAAGATAGAAAAGAAGTGTAAGTATTCTAATCTCTGGAAATAGGTAGGTTACGCTTGTTAAGATAACTGAGCAGTTTTCTACTGTAAATTGTTAAAAATCTACTAGTCAATAATTTTGCTTCGTTGTTTTTTTGTCTTTAACTTTACTGGCAAAATTATTTATTAATAATTACTCTGAAATTATAATAATAAACATTTAACGCGCTTATTATAGAGGCGTATTTTCTTTTGTTCAGGTGTTTCAAAAATAAAAACAAAGACAAGGTGTTGAAAAGGCTATGAAGAAATGCAGAACCTTACTTATGATGACACACTATAAAAAGCTATACAGTAAAATGAACATCATTGGTGGAATCTCAGGCCAAGGCCGATAAGGGACCTAAGTTAAGTAAATTAGAGGCAACAGGAATGCAAGATGTAATGTACAATTATAATCTAATTTAATAAATTACATACTTAAGCAAATTATTCTTCAAACACATTCATAAAAGACGTTTATTCGTGTCAAAAGGGAGTATTTAGATCGAATAGGTCATGTTCATTTTACCTGGAATACATTTTCAAACGAATAAGACTTTTTTAGTTTAAACTTTGAAACACGCTATGTAAACGTAAACAGGTTCACGACTGTATCCCCAAGGTGCGGTAGACATTCTCTCAGATCTTTTTGTTACTTATTCCAGATCCTTTGAAGATGTCTAAGGGGGGTAGTCAGAGGCACGTCCAAACACATATTTGATACATGCCCACATCTTGCAGAAGTTAGTATTCCATACGTGACAGGTTGCAAGCCCATCGCCGCCATAAGAACACTAACTGATTTCCTCACGATGTTTTCCTTCACCGTTTAGAGCACGTGTTAAAGCGCATATAAATTTTACGAAACGCATAATCCATTGATGCACGGCCAGGATTCGAACCCACAACCTTCGGATTGAAAGTTGAGGTACAACCCCGTTCGGCCAACACGGCACGCACGCTATGTACATTGTACATGCTGAAATTAATATAAATACTTAGTGATTTAAGCGAATTAAAAGCATACCATATTATGGAATTAGGGATAGTTTATAAATAATTTAATAAAATAAGTCTTATGTAATGGTGGCATTTGTATGCAAACTTCTTAAATCTATAATTGCGCCGTCTGTGAACAGCTAATAAACACTCAAACATGCAGGATACAAGTTACACAAACAATTATAATTTCCTATATCAACACGATTCTACTCCATATATACCGTTAACAAACAATGCTTTTCAAAAAGTCCGGCAACACAAGCCATTCCTTACGAGTTACTCACATTATAATTATACATTATATATATCCAGATTAAATGCACTAATTATAAACACGAATAGACAAATTACTACAAAGATAATTGCAAAAACCATCATATTATAAGTTGCATCGTCACCAATATTATTGTCCTTCAAAAAACCATCCAATCACACTTTAAACCTAAAGTATTACGAGTATAGTACTTATAAAATGTTACTTCAAAGACAACTAATATAATACGTTGATGTCTAATTGATTATTTACTTATGGATATAAAACATTGATTATGTCTATGTATGTTAATTTGGTTAAAATACTACACACATTGACTGATTAGGTCTAATTTTATTTTTGTATTCAGTTATAATAATAAAGCAAAAAAAAATGGAGGGAGATGATAAAAAGAACATAATTAGCTTTATGCACTAGGTACCTACGGTCAGTTGTAGCCCCCCTGCAGTACAAACCGCCTTACTAAGGGAGTTACCAATTGGTGTCGCTGACTGTACTTTGAACTGACATGGCTGTAATACAAGAAACAAAAATGCTACCCTAAAAAAAGCTATATACAAAATAAGAAGCACTATTTTTTTTTAAATCAGATCAATACAGTGCATTCAGTTTCCTATTTGCTTTTCTCCCCTTTTGATAAAAGAGTCGGCCGCTATTAAATATTTTTTATAAGATTTTACGAATATTTTGATTAGATACCTACTTCATTGTAGGTATATATGTTTACTTTATATTTATTTGGTGTTACTGCCCTTACATTGTGAACAGAATGTACAGTTTCTTACAACTAGGGTAAACCGAGGAACTGTATCACATTAAATTAAAAACTAAAATGAAAACCTACTTCAATTTTGTACAACGTAAAAAGTTGCAACGGAGGATGAGGTTTTCTAAGTTTTATGAGAAAAACATGAATCCAGGCATAAAATGTATCTAGGCCCACCAATATATCAAGAGTATCAACTTTCAAACAAAAAATATTTAAAGTAAAATCTGTCTGTAATTGACGCAGTTATCGGTGAACAAGGAATCACAAACCAAGTGCACCTAAATATTTTTTGTAATTGTTGTTTTTTTGCTCGACTGCATGCGTCTCACTACCTTTTCCTGGGTCTGCCGGGTCGTACAATGCTTTCGATTGTTTACTTATCTTTTTAGATACATTAAAAAGTTTCGATAGAGTCATAATCAATTATCTCATTCTCTTGCACTATATTCTGTCGGACGTCTCTAATATTCACTCTATTCACTTTCTTACATATGGCATTCATGACATTCACACAATCCATCTAAATCTTTATAAGTAGTCAACTCAATTTTTTTATAAGTAACATAACATTCTTCCCGTCACTTTTATGACCCACTCTCTACTCCACTCATACCACTCTAGTTTATTATTTTCTCCTCATTTATGCTTATCCCTTATCCCCATATCTTGTATATTCCTGTCACTTCATACATCTCTTCTCGCATTTTCCTTTCATAAGCATACCTACATTCTTGGCTTAGTGTCAGGAGTACCATTGATCGTCACCTCGACAGGTCACAATAATGTTTTGAAAAATTCCCTTATTTTGTATTGAAGTTATTGAGTCATGTCACCAGTTCATACTTCTCGCATTTATTATATTTTTAACTTTTTATTTTTGTGTTTAAATGTGATACATTTGCCTCGATCTACGCTAAATATTTTTGTAATTTTTGTTTTTTTTTTTTGTAAGAAAATATGTGTTTTTTTATATTTCCAGCTTTCTATCTTACAAATCGCTCGTACTTAATACAAAAAAATGTTTGCCAAATGTCTTGGGGATCTGACGTCCTGTGAAACCTAAAGCCTTGTACGTACTAGGCGTTCCAATGTACGCGTATACAGGCAGTACCGATTGCGCGTTCCTGCGTACTCGACACGCGTGTATTTTGACGCCTAGTCCGTATTCCTAGATTTTCAGTCAGTTCACTTGTGGCAAGGAAAGAAACATAGCATACCAATATGAATCAAAACATTAATGATTGCTTTTTTTTCGTTTATCTGAGTTCATGATAGAGCAGCAGGTAAATCATTAAAATAAATATACACCCAAGTAAAATTTATCAATAAATTGCAAATTAAAAAGAAGCATGTTAAAATAAAGGTAAATAAGAATAAAGAAGTAAGCCAAGATTTATTAACCTTAAGCCATCTCAGGTCTACACATCACTTTACTTATCATTTATAAAGAAAACACCTAACTGCCGTAAGTACTATACATATATCTTGGCACAGCGCCATTTCAATAGCAAACTATCTAAAATAGTAATAAATGGCTATCTAGAGATATTTAATTAAAAGTCATGGACAGACAGACGTAGCTAAATAAAATTAGAATAGACACAAAAACTATAATGCATAACTTAATATAAATTTTCATTTTCGATGTCAGAAACAGTAGGTAATATCTTTTAGTGTGGTTTGCGTAGACTGTTAGTAGGTAGGTATTCTAAACACATTTTTCGAATTATTATTTTCAATAAAGCACTCATTAATACGATTTGAACGGTTTACTAATACTATACCTATTTCCCTTTTCTCTGATGTTTATACAGTTTTATATTTTACTGTTTAGTACTCATACTTTTTTGCATTTCAAATAATTCTCAACAAAGTATTTGATAAAATACGAAATTCATCGATTGTTGCACATCTAAACAAAATGCTAAGATTTTTTTTTAATACTAAGCTCTTTTTTTATTCTACTTGTTTCTTAAACATGATAGATACTTAATACAATTATGCATATAGGTCTTTAATACATTTAATGTTTTTTACTTAGGCCGTCTATACGGCCATCTCTAACTCTAAAAAGTTTTGAATATAAAGTCTAATTACATACTCAATGGTTTACAAAAATATATAAATCTCTTACCATAAAAAGTCCATTCTTGAATAACCACATTCCTAAAATCACTTGATGTCCTGCTCATCAAACTATTCTAAACACAGTTTATAAACTAATAATAGTACTATTTTAGATCTTTGGTGCATTTACACTAGATCTTCTTCGTAAGCATAGTCCTCATATCACATAATCACATCATCTTCGTTCTCAAATCCTGGAGGTGGGCGCAGATAGTGAATGGGGATTTCTTCAAATACCGGGGAGTGAGCTGGGTTTATCGGGAAAGCGACGACTGAGATTTCACCGTGTGCTACGCACACCACCCGCCGAGACGGGGTGAGAGCATGGCGTTAGCTGTGCTCACCGGGCGCGTGGTAGGGCGCGTGGATGGTGGCCAGGGTGCCCAGCTCCGTGTGCGGCAGCAGTTCCTCAGGGTGCTCGTGGTCGTGCTCCAGCCTCTTCTCCTCGTTGGTGTAGTAGCGCTGTGCGCGGCGCCGCGTGCAACACAGCACGCCCGTCACCGCCGCCAGCGCCGCTACTAACACCAGCACCACGCCTGCTATCACACTCACCTTCGCCTCGTGCGACGTCGAGCAAGGCTCCAGCTTGTCAAAGCTCATGTTTGACAGTAGGGTTCCACGTAGCCGCATCGGCGAGTAGCAACGAAGATTCCTTATAGAACCGTTCAAAACCGTAGTGCTCATGTACACGAGCATCATTCCGGCCGAGCATTGGTCGCATTGCCATCTGTTCTTTGATAGGTGAATCTCCGGGATCGCTTCGAGTCGTTGCAGATCCGCTTCCTCAAGCCCAGGTAGATGATTATGCGAGATATCCAATTTATGCAAGAACTTTGTCTTCGTTAGGAGCTTTAGAGGAAATTTTGTGAATTTATTCCAAGACAGATCTACAGACATGATGTGCTCGTTATAAAGAAAAAAATTGTATGAGATTTCTGACAATGATAGGTTAGCCAGTCCGACGCCGTGGAGATCCGGGAACATTTGCAAGACAATCGCAACCTCATTCATAGGCATGTTATTCCCGCTAAAATCGATGCTTCTCAATGAATTAACGAGAGGACCAAAAGTCTGTAGGTGGAATCGGTCAATTTTGTTGTGGCTGATATCAAGATGCATTAGATTAGTAAGGTTCGTGAGTGACATCGGAGATAGCAGGGCCAGTCGATTGTTTGCTAAGTTCAAGTTAAGCAATTTTCTGTTCTGGCCAAATACATAATCAACTATGACTGATATCTGATTTCCATCTAATTTTAGTGTTTCCAATTGCTTGAGGTTAGTAAAGTCGTCTATCAGGACATATTTTAACTGATTATATCCAAGATCTATTTCTTCTAAATTTGGAGCCAAATGGTAAATCTGTGTGTTGACTCTCACCAGTTTGCAGTCTCTGCATCTAAATGTAGTCAGCAACTGAACATCTCTAAACACTTCAGGATTCAAGTCTTCTAAAGGGTTTCCACTGAGGTCGAGGGACTTTAACTTTCCAAGCATTCTAAACAGTCTTGGCATTAAGATAGAGATGTGGTTGTATGACAAGTTGAGTTTCTTCAGCGCAGGACAATGCCGAAAGGTCTCACTGGGCATATTGGTTATGTGGTTATGGGAGAGGTACAACTCTGTGAGATTAATGAGTCCTCTAAAATTCTCCTCGATAATACTAGTAATGTTGTTATAAGTCAGGTTCAAAATTTTTAGATTCTGAAGACCCCAGAAGGAGTGCTTACCGATTGATGGTATATTGGAATGGACGATATGTATTTCTCTGAGACTGACGAAAGGGGCTGGATTGGTGAAAATGGGGCCGATGGTCAGGTGGTTTTCGTGACCCTTCGGAGCCCCTATAACCAGCTTATGAACTGTTCTATCGATCTGTTTAACGGGGATATCTTCCATGTCTCCAAGTAGACACAACACGCGTAGAACAGAACCAAGCTCGATGTCAAAGATGAGCCGGCATTTGCATTCCTTGGGGCACTTCTTATTTTCAAGTTGGGCTTGAACGCTGCACGCCAAGGTGAGGAAAATAAGGAACAGCGACTGGCATTTGTAACTGCAACAAAGAAAACAAATATTCAGTATTTTTTAAACTGTTATGTATCCGAAAAGGTTATACCTAAGAGAAACAAAATAAAATCCTTCATAATTAATTATTTTCTGAAAATGTTCAAGAGATATGCGGCGGCCTCGAGGCAGACTACCTGCCCAATGGTCAGATGACATTTTGGGGTGGTGGGAGAACAGTGGATCCGGCTGGCACAAGACCGCCAGGAGTGGCAGGAAAGAGAAGAGGCCCATAACCAACAGTAGTTGTAGGCTGGTACGAAATAAAACAATAAGAGTTCGCAAAAGATTAGCGGCCTTACTAATAAACGTGGTATAAAGTTATTCCTGAGTGTAAACTGTCAAAATGTATGGTTATTCCTATTTTATTCCGAGGAATAACTTTACACCACGTTTATTAGTAAGGCGCTAAGAAAGATAACTGGAATAAGATAAAGGTAGGTAAGTATTTCAAGGCATGAACAATTGAAGTTCAAAATGTGTGAGCCTATTTTATAGACCTATCTGTAGAGTTGTCTGAAATAAAAATAATTTAATTTGAAAAAATTTAACGTGGGCAGGACACAATTGTAAAGTTTTAAAAAGTTTATGGGATTATAAACGTTGACAGCTCAACAAACTGGGCACCGAATAAACTTTTGTAATAAATCTGTCGCAATCAACGCAAACTGTAGTAAAGGTTTAAATTCCAACTATGAGATTAGCACGTGAAATATGCGACCGCTTTGTCCGCCGCGGCTACGCGCTTGAAAAATAACGCGTAGAATGGCGAAGATAACAAAAGACTTTTGACGCCGAGAGGCACCTATTACGGCAAGTTTCCAAATATTTATTCACTGCTTTTATCTTGCTCGATATTTTGTCCTCCGGAATATAGAGAAAATTCATGTTACGGTTACTTACCTATTTTTAACCGACTTCAAAAAAAGGAGGAGGTTATATGTTCGGCTGTATGTATGTTTTTTTTTTTTTTTTTTTTATGTATGTTCACCGATATTTCCGTCAGTTGTGGACCGATTTCCAAAATTTTTTTTTTGTTTGAAAGGGTATACTCTTATAGTGGTCCCATATAAATTTTATTCCTGAGGGATTAATAGTTTTCCCGTAAAACTAAAACAATCACTGAACTTTAAGAAAATTGTGGCCCGATTTCCAAATTTTTTTTTTGTTAGAAAGAGGAAT
Source organism: Epirrhoe tristata (assembly GCA_951394285.1). Lineage (NCBI taxonomy): Eukaryota > Metazoa > Arthropoda > Insecta > Lepidoptera > Geometridae > Epirrhoe > Epirrhoe tristata. The sequence goes on along the minus strand of OX596136.1, from coordinate 14,806,023 downwards.
ACTCTCAAGGTGGCGCCATATATTTTTTTTTCCTGAGGGATTAATAGTTTTCCCGTAAAACTAAAACAATCACTGAACTTTAAGAAAATTGTGGACCGATTTCCAAAATTTTTTTTGTTAGAAAGTGTAAAGGACACTCTCTCAAGGTGGCGCCATATATTTTTTTTCCTGAGGGATTGACAGTTTTCCCGTAACATTCAAAAAACCTCATTCTCACTACACAACACACCCTGACTCACAATCTGAGTCAAACATTAAATAGTTTGAAAGGGTATTACACCCGAGGTAGTCCAAAATATTTTCTTTTCCTTATGGATTGATAGTTTTCCCCCTTGCTGAACTCCGGTGTGTCCTTTAGTAGGTCTGCCCATGACTTCTCTTATCCTTTCCTACTTAAGCTACGATAAGCAAAGTCTTAATGTACTCGTAGCTTACTATATTATTTACACATACACTTTTATTTACACAGTATTTATTTACTTACACTAAAAAGTGAAAAATAAAACATTTTTGAAAAAAAAAATTGAACCGACTTCACAGAACACAAACAGAAGAACCTTCTACACACTAAAAAGAGAAAAATAAGAATATAATTTGAAGTCGGTGCCAAGTGAATAGGATTAAGTACCTATCAAAAAAAGAAATCGAGCGATAGCGTACCAGGATACAATTTTGCACCCAAGTTCTTTTGAATTTCTTAGATTTAAATGAATAGTTGGCACCGACTTCAAATTATATTCTTATTTTTCTCTTTTTAGTGTGTAGAAGGTTCTTCTGTTTGTGTTCTGTGAAGTCGGTTCAATTTTTTTTTTCAAAAATGTTTTATTTTAGTTCTAAAGTAAATTATTATGCCAATCATGGCGAATGCAATATCACTACGGATCGGAAGTTTCTGGCCCATAAATAAACTGATATTGACATCGTCTGATATAGAGCCTCTTACGCAAGAAAATATGATCTTATGAGAAAACGCATTTGCTGAAAACTTGGACTTGGTAGAAGAAATATAGTTTTTAATACCAGTATCCGTCAAATAACATGAAACATTCTTTGTTTGTGTTTTTATTCATAAGGATGCATCTCTATGAATAAAAACACAAACAAAATAAGTATGTGAGTATCGTGCAACACTCGGTTGGAACGAAGTTTCAACTTTGACTTTTGGCATTTTGTCAAATAAATCATAAAATCCTAGCAACGCTCTTCCGTACCAAGAATTTAACAATCTATGGACTGTTTTGCGACCGCGCTCTTCGCACTGTGACGTTATGATCTATGTATGTGTCGTGACGCAAAAATCTAACCCTTTTTTCTTTTAGCCCCCATCCGACACCGTCCGAAAAGGTTCCAAAAATACCGACGATAAGGCTAGTTATAATTATAAATAAATATTCAAGCAACGTTTTAGATAGCTGTAGTAAAATAGCATTCCCCGTAGGAGGTCTCTTATTTCGATTTCTGGAAAGTTCTGAAAAACTTATATGAGATTTTTCTTTGAGACTACCTCAAACGAAAACATGATTTTCCCACCTGGTGGAGCGTATAGAGCAATATTTAGGGTTCCCTCAAGTCTTAGCAAAATCCGGTGCAAAAGCAAAAGCAATGTTCTAAACGCGCTATATCTAATCTAGGTGGAAAATTCGCTCAGATTTCCTAAGATGGAATTCCCTACACAGAATTCACTGCGCAAATACCTCTTAGATTTGTCCGAGCCCTAGCAATCAATAAAAGAATAGGAGGAATAAGGAGTCATTCACGCACGACCCCTGACCGGCTTTATTGTACTGGTTATTGCGATCCAGTCGCTCAGTCGCGTTTGCTTGAACCCAGTGTAAAGAAAATCGTGTTATAAATATGTAAGAATAATCAAGTGTGTCAAGAAGCTAAATATGGATGAGTAGAGACCGAAAATAGAAGAAAATTAAAAGTAACAGGAAAACGTGTATGATTTTATGAGGTATTTCCTACACACCTTCCTTTGTTAGGTATACATACACTACACATAGTTACACATAGAGGCACTAATTATAACTTTACTCAAAAAAATGATTTTTTTTCATCCACCATCACTGTCATCCAAAGCTAGATTTTCTGGTTGTATAACCGAGCTGATACAAACTTTTTTGTTTTTAATCCAGCCCATACAATTTAAAATCGCAGACAGCAAGTGAAAAATAAATAAAATTCACTCTAACTTTATCTAAACATCAACTTGGCAATTTAATTTACATCACCATTGAACGGTCTAACTGAGGTTAAGTTATATTACTGGGTGATAATCCCTTTGCACTATCACGTGCTACTGAATTTAGGCTTGATTGGATTCTGGTACATGTAGAGTTAAGATGCATTTACACGATGCGATTTCAACTTATACGATATTGTATTTATTTCACGTGTAAACGCTCATCGTATACGATTCGTCAGCACGTTCTATGGGCGGAGCTTAGCATATCGTACGCAAAATTTCATTGTGTAAATGCACCTTTAGGAGGAAAGACGGTTTGAAAGTTTTTTTATGGATGTTGCTTTTTCGTTGTAACTTTTTCATATTGAATTATCTAATTTTGACAATGAGACACTACAGTAGGAAAAATCTAATGTTTTAATTCAATTTTAAAATATTTTAAATTTAAGCACGTAAATAGTCCTCAATTTTGGAAAAAATCACGGATCAAGCTGTTACGTTGTGCAAAGGTTTTTAACATTCAAAAATAAAACTAATGAGGCAACAGATTGCGACGGAAATTAATTTTGGTAGTTCTGTTACAATTAATTCAATTCAAACTTTGAATATCATTTTCAGCACACTAGTCTAAGCCAAATCCAATTCGCAGTTGAAGATCAAAAGGACTATATTATAGCATCAGTAATAGATCCATTTCATTGCATAACCGTTGTTCAAAGCTAAACGATACTAACAACTGGTTTCTCGAACGCTTTTCAAATTTACAAACCGATTAAACTTGGATTTCTTGGTCCTCATTGGTCGAATGAAAGATTTGTCCAATGATTCGTTAATTTTGAAGATGATAAGCGTTTGAGAAACCGGTCATCATATACTTTTTTTATATATACTATATACATATTTCTATATATATACTATATCATCATACTATTTCGGACGTGATCCTTATAGGTAGGTTTTAACATAACGGGAAATAAAAACAAAACAGAATGCGCACTAATGTATGGAGATCTAACAAAAGTAAAACCGCTGAGAGAAAATCCTTCAGAAATCAAACCCCAAGCTTCAAACAAGGTTATTTCGTACAACTAAACTAAAGTATTGATAGTACTTAAACGTACAGATCATAGAATAATTTATTTGATGTATCTGTGTAAACCAGCTTTGCAAAAAAAAAAAGTTTTAAATGTAAGTAGATACTAATAGTATAGGCGGATTCACCACAGCTTTGAATAGTGCTTCGTTACGGTGACAGAGTAATCTTACCTTGTAGAGCCCGACCTACCACAGACGTGCGGGCCATTTGATTCGAATCAATCGGGTATATAATTAGGCATATCGCGGAAAAGCTCCGTAATGCCCCTATTCAGATGTACCCGAACTGGGATTTCATGGTTCATTTGTGGAACTCGCCTAGTCTACACGGTACAAGTAGGTATGCAATTATCGGACCGTTTAGCGGGACTTACTCTCTATTCAGTGAATAATTGAAGGTTACGTTATAGGATTCACACTACGCGGCAGGTTCAGGCTGAAAAGGCAACGAGCTTTATACTTTTCGTAATGAACCTGTCGAAATGTGTTCATTTCTAGATGCCTGTATTTTATTCGTCATTCAATTATTTATATAGTTAAGAGACTCCCTACCCTCTCCAGACAAACCTATATAAAGCGGCGCTCGAGCAATAGACGACCATTTGCTTGCGGGCTTTCGTTCAGTGCGGTCGTAATCGGCGTGACTTGTGTATTGTGTTTATGTTAAATTGTGTTTATTGTGGTATTAGAATATAGCTGAGTGAGTTCTTTTTGATGTTATTTGTAAATTGGTGTTTTCTTTGTTAATTTCATTTTGTTAATCTACCCTTGTTTCTGAGTAAAATTGAGTTTGATTTATTTTTGATTGTAAAGTTATAGGTAATAAAGTTCTTGTATTTTTTTTAATGTTTTTCACTTCTGGATGCTTAATTCAGAAGTGGGATTCATTTCCAAGCCCATTTGGCCATTTCTATTAAAAACTAAAAGAATCATTTTTGTCGTTGTGTGTGGGTATAAATGAAAGACCAAGTAAACACCAATTTCTTTGTTTAAATATTTTGATCTTGTTGTAACTATGTCTGATGACCAACATGGGTCTGGGAACAAGTCACGTCGATACGAAAGTGTAGGTAGATCACGAAATGTGACTCGCTCTCGAAGCAGGTCTCGTTCTCGACGGCGTAGGTCACGTTTGGTAGGCAGGCATCATGACAGGCCTCGCTCACGAGTGAGTTCCAGATCGCGTGTTAGGTCTCGTTCTCGTATCAGGTCACGCTCGCGAGATAGATCTTGCGCGGCAAAACGTAGTTCTCGCAATCAGGGTTCCTCGATGCAAAATGCATTGGACACAATATTGACGCGGTTAGAATCGCTCGAAAATCACCGATCTAATGATCAGCGTGCTAGTGTGGTAGATTCGGTCAGTTCCCCTGCTTTTGCCTCAACTCCCCAGCCGCATTCAATTAATGTTGAGGGTAGTTTACCCCAAACTGAAAAGACGCGACCGACTGATATTCAGACGTCTATGCAGCCTTCTGCATCAGATATCCCCTTAGCTAGCGATGCAACTGAGCATCCTCACTCAGAAACAGTAATAACTGACTCGGGGCGGATTTTAGCTGAGGCTATTAGGTCACTGAACTCTGCAAACAAGCAAAACTACTTTGTTTCCAATTTCGACCCAAGTATACACGATATCGATGTTTGGTGCGAGGAAGTGGAAAGAGCTAAGATTTCTAATAACTGGCAAGATTCGGAGTGTCTTTCCCGTGTGTCGGGCTGTCTCAAGGGTGACGCGCGTTCTTGGCTCCACGAATGGGTAACCAATGATCGAACATGGTCGAACTTTTGCCGTGAATTTAAGCCGTTATGTCCGCGAAAACTTGACTACGCCAATATTTTGTATGAGACGATGCAAACAAACTCTGATAAGTTTAGCACGTATGCCGAATATGCGCGTAGGACCTTGTTACGTCTCAGGATAGTTAAAGGGTTAAGTGACGAACTCAGGGTGTCGATCGTAATACGTGGCATTACGGACTCGCAGGTTAGGGCAGCAGCGGCTAACGCTAATCTAACTTGTGAGGATTTGGTATCGTTTCTAGCAATTTATGTCAAACCTACCCGCACGCGTCAAGACAGTCGTAACCAAGTGCCTAAGCAATCAATAAATGCCTCATATAAACCGAGATGCTTTACGTGCGGACGGGTTGGACATAAATCGATAGACTGCTCTGAGAAAACTGCGTCTGATCAGAATCCTAAGTCGGGTACTAATAATAGCAAGATTGTATGTGATTTTTGTAAGAAGCCAGGCCACAACGAAGTTTCTTGTTTCGCTAAGAATAGGTTGGCTCCTCGACCACGCACGTAACTATGAACTATGAGTGGAGCACTTAATGTTTCCCTAATATTGTCTGATGTCTTGAAATATTTATCATGCAGGTCTTGAAATATTGTTTATTTTTGGTACCCGGAGCTTTGTCAATTTGTGGCTAAGTACCTGGTGTGTATCTCAATGAAACGTGCAGAGCTCCACATTAACCCAAGGCCCCTTACCCGAATCGAACGGGTAGGTATAAGTTTATTTTACTGCTAATCAAGCGCTTGTGGTCGTGCTAGAGTCGTTTTTGTAGATCGTCGAAATTAAGCAGCGTTCCAAACTGTCTTTAATGAATGAGTGACCACCAATGGCATTTTATTCGAGTCCGTGGTTCGCAGAGTACGTTGAGTTGTCGGTCTCAGCTATTTAAGTCGTTGAGCCGTGACGGCGGCCTAAAACTTAGTCACCAGGGTTGGCCACTGACTTGTGTGAGCTCTTGCTTACCTACTTTTCTGGTAATTGACCCTTTTATGAAGTTTTTAACAGATTAAAAAAAAATAGGAAGTTTTCATTCGACGGTACTTATGTTTTTTTTTTTTTTTTTTATTGATCTTGATTACGATAATTTCACCAATTGTAGACTGATTTTCAAAATTCTTTTTTTTTTTGTTTGAAACCTACTACTGAGGTGATCCCATATAAATTCTATTCCTGAGAGATTGATACTTTTCCCGTAAAACTCAGTAACCTCATTCATGCTTAATTTTCGACTAGAGGCCAACATTGAAGTCGATTTTATTTTTAGTGTTTTTTTTTAAAACGTTATTATGATTGTTGTAAGTACCTAATTTGTAAACAAGATGTTACCGAATTACAACGCACTTTTTTTGTTACGCCTAAATTACTTGTCACTGACCGCGGCCGTATCGAGTCCGCTGAGTTTGTAGCTAGGCTTACTGAGCTAAGGTGTGATATTGCCTACATCACCCCAGAAAGGCAGAAATACACAATGCGAATGAGCAGGTCGAACGATACGTCTGAACCGTCTGAAACATGATACGTACTTGTATCGAGGATAACAATAAAAACACTGTTTGGTCTGAACATTCATTGAAGATAGAACTATGTAGTCTTAAATAATAACACGAAACAGAAGACCACCCAATCGTCTGCCTTGAAATTGCTTATTGGGACTGATGCTACCACCCATGTTGTTCGGGCTTTGATTCGTGATATCGAAGTTGACATACATATCTCAAAATCATGAAAGCTGGAGGGAGCTATGTAGATCTGGCTAGGATGTGTGAGCTCCTGGCATGTAGTGATGTAAGTCAGCGATGACACCCACCTGAGAAAGTTGTTTTTAACGATTTGGTTTTTGTGAATGCACTCAGTACACAGACAAGCTGGATGCGGGCATGAGGGGACCCTACAGGGCGGTTAAGGTCTCATGCCTTGTGATCAGTATCAGCTGAAGCCACTGGGTGTTCCATCCGGAAAAACCACTCTAGTCGCTGCTGAATACATGGTGCCTTGGAGTGGAGAGTGGTGCTCTGAATCTTGCGCTGATTTCTTCGGAGTGAGTGCAATGTTGGTATTAAGCTACGTGTGGTGACTTGCTCTGTCATGTACCTACTTTTTTCATGTTAGGTATTCCTTGTCTTGCTTATGACTAGTAAGTAGGCCTTCACTAGAAACCCTAGGTTACACACACACATAGGTAGTTAGACACACCTTCTTTTAGTTAGTTGTTAGTTGCTAGGAGCCTAGGATAGATTCAATCGAATACAAAAACCACACATCTCTCAAATCATTCCCATCAGGTCATGACGGATCAATTCACTACCAAAGCTCTCATACCTGCAGAGGACGTTTGGTCCTGTAGACGTTTGGTCATGTGATTTGGACGTTGGTCCTGCAGAGGACGTTTGGTCCTGTAGACGTTTGGTCATGTGATTTGGACGTTTGGTCCTGCAGAGGGCGTTTGGTCCTAAGAGGCGTTCGGTCTCATGATGTAAAGGCGTTTGGCCATGGAGGGCGTGTGGTCCTCGTGGACAATGGGGACGCCTGTTGTCTACTGCTCTGTTCACAGATCCTGTACATGTTGTTTGGAGCTTGCAGACGATAACAGCAACAATTCGCCGCTGCGATCATCGCGTGGCGGGTGGTAATATGGGGAAAATGAGAGCTCTCAATCTTTATGTTTGCCTGTTTTGTTGCATGACTTGTTCTGTGCTGTGTGATGTCTGTCCATAACTTTGAAACAGTTGTGGCATATGCTCATGTGTGGTTATATTTCAGATGACGATGAACTTGACTCTGACGCAGGGCCGTCATCTACACTTCAGGAGCTGGTAGCTGGAACTTCAGTCCTTGACACTGGAGCTGTACCTTGAGGCGACGAGGACGTCTAAGTGTCAGGAGAGGCCGAGTTAGGAGACTCCCTACCCTCTCCAGACAAACCTATATAAAGCGGCGCTCGAGCAATAGACGACCATTTGCTTGCGGGCTTTCGTTCAGTGCGGTCGTAATCGGCGTGACTTGTGTATTGTGTTTATGTTAAATTGTGTTTATTGTGGTATTAGAATATAGCTGAGTGAGTTCTTTTTGATGTTATTTGTAAATTGGTGTTTTCTTTGTTAATTTCATTTTGTTAATCTACCCTTGTTTCTGAGTAAAATTGAGTTTGATTTATTTTTGATTGTAAAGTTATAGGTAATAAAGTTCTTGTATTTTTTTTAATGTTTTTCACTTCTGGATGCTTAATATATTGTATGCCAATTAGTACGTAGTACGGATGAAACACATTTTAGTTCGAAATTCAAAATAATTGGAGAACGAATAAGCATTTAAAAAAAATATCTCAAAAACGTAAACAGGTTTACGACTGTATTCCCAAGGTGCGGTAGACATTCTCTCAGATCTTACTTATTCCAGATCCTTTGAAGATGTCTAAGGGGGGTAGTCAGAGGCATGTCCAAACACATATTTAATACATGCCCACATCTTGCAGAAGTTAGTATTCCATACGTGACAGGTTGCAAGCCCATCGCCGCCTATAAGAACACTAACTGGTTTCCTCACGATGTTTTCCTTCACCGTTTATACCGCACATGTAAATAACACATAAATTCTAATATCTAGATAGTATGAAAATTGCAAATAACAATTTATTGGTATTCCAGTCTTAAATCGTCTATCTTCAGTAATTCTTCAAAAATTCTAGAGTCTGTACAATGGTTTCAATAAATAATAAAAAGGTTCTTTCGTGACAAAATTACAAAATAGCAAAAATGCTACGGCTAAGGCTAACTCAGCGTTTCTTGAATATTTTAGTTTAGCTGAGTTTCAAATATTTCTTCGGTTTCTAAAATGACGTCTGTCGAGAATAATTTTAATAGCTTGTTATATTTACATTTATTTTATACACTCGTATATTTTTTTGCTGACAAATATTTCAAAGGAAACACACCAACTCCCCAACAGTTGAAAAAATTGTTTTTATGATAAATAGCTTCTTGTTAGACCGACTTTATTTTAAACATTATTACAGTCTTACATTATTTTACTTTTCGTAAGCTATGATAGCGTTTACTTTTTGAAGGTAATGATTAGACATTTCTACTTAGCAAACGCTTAAATATGAATGGCCTACAATCACGAGTAATGGAAAAGTGAGATTAATTAGGCCGGGGTGGCCATCCTGTGTCAGCCGACGGTACCCTAAAAACTTCGATTAATTTAGTAACTCCAACTAAACTTTTCTCATTACTAACGAGCTCGGAGTTTTTATCATAATATGATGTCATTTTTTACCAACTGCCTCTATAATCGTTATCGCCTCTTAATTTCCCGGAATAAGGATTGATTGATAACTTAAATCTTTATTCCTACTTCTGCCTATTTTAGTTAGGTACTTACTAAATGGTGAATCGTCTTTTGAAGTACTCCTTTTGTGCCCCTGCATAAAAATTACAATAAATTCAGTTTTACATGTAAAAATATTGTGAATATTAAATCTTTTGCCGACATGTTAAATTTAGTTTGGTGCAATTTTTATGATTTTACTATGGTAACTCAATAGAACTTAAACCCTGTCCATACAAAAACTCTGTCCCTGGCTTCATATATTTTTTATTAATTTATTTATTCTTTATTGCACTAAGAAATATGGAAATACGGATATGTTTTAGGTATGGTGAATGCTGAAGTTCTACTGAGTTACTTATAATTAAATCATAAAAATTGCACCAAACTATTTAAAACTATGAAACTACTATGTCGGTAAAAGATCTAATATTCTATTAACATCAAAACCACTATATTTTTAGAAGACATTTTGAATTTATTGCAATTTCTTTGCTAGGGACAAATGCATTTTTTATTTTCTTTGTCCACAAAAAACAAACAAGAGCATGGTAGACATTTTCATATCGTAGGTACAGTCAGCAACAGAAGTTCATAAACAATTGGAAATTTTAAAGCTTCATTTTCATCATTACTTGTGGGAAAATTGGCTATTTTTTTCATAACTATTAATGGTGCAAGGCAAAACATCCAGTTTTATCTAAAATCCTACGAACAGTACGAACTTCGAAGATATTAAAGATTCAAATACATCAAATGTTCATGAACTTCTGTCGCTGACCAAGATATCCCATTCTTTACCTAATTTTCATAGCAGCAAAAGCATAAAGACTGTTATTTATTACAAGTATTCGTATATGCGCAAGCTTTCCGAAGTGATGGGGTCACGTCCTTCGAAACAGTCTCTCCTCACGTAGGTGCCGGCCATAAAGCCGGGAAACCAGCCCGAGCCTCACATAACCCAACCCGTTTATGGATAATGGGAACAGGATACACTACCTAATTATAGGAAAGCACAATTTTACTACCAATCGGTGGACAAATCTTATTCCGCCTTGTTACGTGAGGAGAGTTCAATTAGAGGAACCGCTAGCCTATCACATCAACCTCTAATGGTGATGGCCCTCCCGACGGTAAATTACACACGACGTAAACGTAATTTAATGTCTGCCAACTGCCTATGAATTTCGCAACATTTATGTTGGAAGTAAACTTACCAAGACAAGGTGAGTAGCTACTCAACAAACAAAAACTAAGCAAAATGTATGTAAGATAGAGATGTAGGTTCTATCTGATATACTTAAGATACTATCTTCGATTAACTCCCTATAACTAATTGAGGGGTAGGGAACAAGACCCAACCAGTAATGAATTGAAATATCTTCATTACCGAACATCTATAAGTTTTATGGGCGCGTAAAGATCCGAGTAAATAAAGTAAAGCGAACAGTAAAAAACAGGCAAATATGAACATGTTATTTGGAAAAACCTGATCCCTCTGATAGTACAAACAAGCTCATAAAGTAAAAGTGCTCTTATACAAGACTGATACAATAACGACAATTTATAGGTACGAAAACCGTACTCAGGTCATCAATTTACGAGCTTGACCAAGCATGAAAAATGCATTACAAGATTTACGATCCTTTTATGCTCAGATTCCGGGACACCCCAACAAAAATGTAATTTGTCAGACAACTTCTTTTCGGGCTTTGGGAAGCGATCTGTGAAAGGGACACGCGATATATTTGCGCACTTACAAACCGCGAATCTTGTGCATTCATCAACACTCTGATAAATGTATTCCTTATGATGGACTACCTGCCTCCATTTCATGTTACATTTTATTGATGAGTCAACCGTTGTTTGTAATCATTTATGAAGATCAGTTGTTTTTGAATGGCGAGCTTAATAGTACCTACTGTTATTTCATATTCAGATGAGCCAGTTTCTTGGACAAAGGTTTGATTTTATTCGTAGTTTCGAGCCATATATATATCGAACAATTCATCCAATGGGCCGCATTGCTTGATTGTGTCGCGCTTGACCCCATTTTCTTGTTGCTTAACACAAAGGAATAGAATTCGAAGGAAATAAAGATCTTTAAAAATACCCTCACACAGTAAGTGGCGTCTAAACCCGAAAGAGATTGTGCGTGGCAAATTCGAGTGGTCACTTTAAAAGAGCTCTATTTGATGTTCCTTAATCCAGATTTCTAAAACTAGTGCCCTGGATAACACAAAAATCCTCTGCTATTGGACTTCGTCGACAAAAGATGCATTGAACGCACGGCTTGAAAATGGCTTTAACTTTTATTCGAAGCGGGTACGCAGAGGAACTCGAAAAATGTAACTGAGGTTTGGATGCCTAGAGCGAACTTTTTCATCTTGATTTGACTGTATGCACGCTGCAAGCTTGGTATTAAAATACCTCCAGCTTTCTGAATTCTCAAAAAAATGCCTTTTTATTTTCAGCAACTGCATTGTTTGGCTCCAATGTATGCCCAAATTTTATTCTCGAATAACAAAGGCTTGCCAATTGTCTTTTTGCGCTATTCTTGAGCACATTGAGATAAGGCGTTACATAAAGAATCTTCCGCGGGTCAAATCGAGGGTCTTTATCGTTATTATTTATCTCCGAAACACATTTGTAGGAGCTTTCCTTCATCCCTTTATTTTACATGAGTCGCTGTACAAATTGATTCCTCTCGCTCCCCTAGGATCGGGGTCTGATAAAAACACGAAGTCACGCTTCAATGAATTTGTAGTAGCTTTTCGTCATAGCAAACTGTATTGTAGGTATGGCCTTTGTGATGGAGGGGAAGTATAGCTACTTACTCGTTTAATATTGAAGAAGAGGGTCCCGCGAGATAGTTGCTGATTGAAAGTTACTGGTTACGGGCGAGTGGTTGCAACTAACAAACGTTATCCGATTAGGTACTTAACTCTGAAGTTACATAAATAGCTAGGTTTTCCTGGAATACTGGATTGAGTAATTACCATTCAAAAATACTATAAAATGCAAAAGAAAGTTTTCAACGAATCTACAATCAATATCCAATTAACTTGTTACCTAGACCAAAACAGTGCATTGTAAATAAGTGCAATCTTCACTAATGTATGCCCTAAACTTTCATAAAAGCACTTATGAATCATGTGCCCCTATTAGCTAGTTTTGTTAGACCATTCAAAGAAATCCTTTGTTAGCTACTAAACGGCGAATACGAGATCTGTGATGTAATCCAAGCATTCAGCGCGAGCTGAAGTCACTTCTTATTGCGTTCGTTTAATGTCTTTGTGTTATTTTGTTCAGCATTGTATATTTGTATTAAAACGTGATTTCTTTTGTATAGAACGACACCCCTAAGCCGGTTCTGTCGAGACTACGATGAAAGGAATGAATCCGCGGCGCAGCTGTCCCCGTAAACGGTATCGAGCCCAGTGCGAATTTGCGTCGTTATATTTATTTAGCATTACAAGAGAAATGAGGGGCATCAGCAACGCTGCCGAGCCGACTCGCAATTTTTAGAGTTCGCTTTGATTGTGGCCGGCTGGGCGGCGAACCTCGCAATAATGCTTATTTACAAACCAGTTTAAAAATAACGTTTTGTTCCGAAATAGGGGAACCAACGGCTATTAAATGTTGCAGAATTTAGTATTCGTTAATACGATACAAAAACGATAAAAAGGATGTTGCTAGCCAGCGGTACGTTTTTATTATAACGAAGAGTGGGGTAAATTATTTTGAGAGTATTCATCAACTGCAAGCTGTCCATGGACCGTGCATCCTTACTAGACTTTATCAACAACAAAACAATACAATTGTAATATTCACCTTTTTAGGTTTTACGTTAAGGATTTGCCTTTGCTTCAGCAATTTCTCTCTTTGGGTTAGAAGATTACCTTAATAGGTTTCTTATTTTATGGTTAAGATTATATAAAACATTTTAAAAGACGCCAACTAACAGATGAAGAGGAAGTAAAAGCATTTGAAAATAAAACTGCAAGTTCCCATGTATGAAAATCCAGAGAGAACTATATCTTCCAGACTTATCCTGATGAAAGATTGCATACTTAATAACTATTTCCTGTAGGATATCGTCTCACAAAGCAATATTGCTTATATTTCAAAATTGATACTCAGAAAAGAGATATGAAACTAGGTTAGCCACAAAACCAATATCCTCTGCATACGAAAGCAAAGTTCAGAAACTCATAAGTCGTGCTCGTATTGCACAAATCTAACTCGAGCTATATTTGCGTTATCAGAGAAGCTATGACCGTCATAAACTGAACGGTAGATATTTGCATGTCCATGGTTATAGTTTATTTCAGATTCCACAAGTTTATTTATTAGTCGAGGAGCTACAAACAACAGCAAAACCCAGACCAGCGTCTTGGGCAGCAACTGGCAAGATAAGAAACGCAAATAATCATAAAGGGTAAATAACTTACTTTGTAAAAAAATTACTACCTATTATGGTATGTAAATATTTAATAACCGTGCAGGCAATACTACTTTCTTCAATATCCATTCATGAATTAGATGGAAGCGGCGCAAGTAAGAACCCGATGGCGTTCTATTGTGTTGGAGCACCAGGACCCACTTTAGAAGAGCATGCAATTATTTAATAGATTTGTTTGTTTTTTTACCTTTTATTAAAGGTAAAAAAATAGTCGTAAAATAAACTATTAGAATCTATTCAAGTAAATGTTTAACTGGTAGAACCACCTGCAAAAAGCAAACCCTAATTGTTTATATGTAACATAGGCATAGAATACATAAATAATAGGTTAATTTCATTGCCACACAGTAGAAAATTTGGCTCGAAATAACTAAATTGGTTCTGAAAATACAAACAAAATATTTCGACACAAAAGTTAATATCCACTTACTTGCTTTTGTTAACATTGGACACAGAAATATATGTTCATTTAAATCAATTTGGTTATTTATTTTCATTCGATATAACTCATGCGATGTTTGAAGCCTGAAAAGTCCATCAAAGTAATGCAGGGTATTCATCAATTGCTCTAAATAATTGACTTAGGCGCGTTTTATTTTGCCTTTTTCGTAAATTTATTTACTGAGAATATTAACGTTACAAACAATTCAGTTCAATTTAGCGTGGTAGGTATTTTTTTGATCTGATGCGTCATTATTCTTTCAAAGAATCGTTCAAGAAACTTTTTCAGTAACAAGCTTTTCGTTTTTTATTTTTATTTTATTTATTATTTTCTTTCAACGGTAACTGCAATTACATATTCCTCAGGTTTTGCACAGTGCGATTTGTGTCATGACATTTTTTTTAAAGTAAAAAACTTGGGCCTTTACATCTATATTAGATGATTTATTTATACAGCGTCAGGAGGCAACCTATGCCTACACTGAACGGGACGCTGCAGTGCCTGGGACATTGTTAGAGATAGAATAGCTCCTAAACCATCCTCTCAGCTTAATCAGCCTGGCCCACAGGAAAGACGACGTCAATACGTGTGGAGCTAGTCAGCTTAAAAAACCCGCAGCTTAGTCAAGCTGCGGGTTTTTTCACGATGTTTTCCTTCGCCGTTAAGAGCTCGTGTTAAAGCGCTTATACAATTTACGAAATGAAAAATCCATTGATACACGGCCGGGATTTGAACCAACGACCTTGAGATTGAAAGTCGAGGCACAACCCCATTCGACCAACACAGCTCTTAAGTAAAGCATAATTACAACCAAACTGTTTGGAATTAATTAAAATTCATAAAGAATAATGAAACTGGATAAATTCTATCTAAGACGTGTCTGAATAAGTAATGGGTACAGCGGGTATCAGGCTGACATTTTCGATTAGCCGGTCAAAATGCAAAGTGATTCTTGTAAATTAGAATGATGGACGCGACCTTACAATCTAAATGCTAAGATTACCATGGAAAAGTAGTTTGAAATTATTTATCAATCTATACCTACCTAGGTTTTAAAAAATGTTCTGTGGAACAATGCTGAATAGTCTTCGATGCCTTGAGCTTTGAGATCATGAAGATATGCTTTTCTATTTATTTAATTTCCTGTGCCAAGTAGCACTAGACGTAGAAATGTTGTTTTCCAAATATTTTGTACCAAAAAAAAAATGCACAGTTCCTAAGGGAGAATCCACACAGGTGAAATAGCGTTGCGGTCAGGTAGTTTTTGGGTAACGGTTTTCTGTAGTCGCCGCCCGTGGCTTCGCTCACTTCAAACCGACATAAAGCCTAACGTTTAATCAGGACCAATGTAACTTACGTTTCGTAGTTACCTACAGAGATTATACAAAAACAAACTTACCTACATAAACTAACTACCGTTTGAAAAAAGTTTTAGCTTCGGTAGGGTACCTAGGTAATTGAAAAAAGTATATTAGAATGGAATAGAATAAAATTAAATGTTCTATGAAATTTTTATAGTTTTTTCCAAAGAAGTGTAGCATTTTTCTATATTGCGGCTACAATACGTAGGTCTTACCACAGCCGCAATCCTAACCACAGCGTTCTTGAGCTACTTGATAGTTGATAGGTACAAGTAGACTCACAATCCTATTTTTATACCAAGTCTAGTTGCATTGCCACTTGAGACATGCATCGAAACGTTGATTATACAGATCAAAGATTAACCCTCCATTCTTACATAAAAAAACAACACAGATAACAATTAAAAACTAGGCGTTAGTAGACCAGCTAGGTAACTTAAGTTTTGCCTTCAGTAGGCACCAATATTTTGTATCTCGTAAAAAAATAACTATTTTTTCAAAATACGACTACTTAAATCAGTTTATCCTTAAATACGAGTTCTTAATAAAATTGCTCGTATCCTTCTATGGTGTAAAAGTTTAACCGCGTATTTTATTTCAGGGTCTGTCTTAAATTCCTTCGAAATAACTGTGTCTGAACTGTTACTGCAAATTGATAAAAAGAGATCCGACACCGTGAGACACTCGTAAACTTTCAGCCTTGAGACAGAAATCCGTGTTCATTTGTTTATACGTAGGCACAGTTCGCCCAACAGATCTAAGCATTCGTGAAGTTAGCCGTTTGTCTGCAGAGTCTAGATCCGTTGGAAGATTTATAATTTGATTTGAGCTGAGCTAACGGACAGCGTCAGTCACATCGTCAGTATTGTTTTTTATGGTTTTTATTTGAATTAGAACATTAACTTTCATTTAGTATGGTCCCTGATAAAATATAGGTACTGGTATGGTATATAATATACCTAATCAAAACATGGATGACACGAGTAGTTAAACTGAGCTTACCTACGAATCCTACGATTTTGGTTAGTTGGTTTGTGGTTAATATCATTCTGGCTTTTCAAGATCTATTTCAATGTCAATATGTTAATTTAGTGCCGGAGTAAATAAAGTACTTTGTTTAAACTTGTAGAAGCGATAATTTTGGGAACCAAGTTCCTTTTCGGACGGTATCAAGGATAGAGGCTAGAAAAAAAAAGCGTTCGATTTCACCGTCACGACTCATACATAGGTCATAACGTCACAGTGCGAAGTGCACAGACGCGAAACAGTCCATAGATTATTGCATTGTTCGTGGAAGAGCGTTTTTAGGATTTTCATAGATTTAGCATGGTACCTTTTTGGTACTTAATATCTGGCAATAATTTATTTGACAAATGCCAAATGTCAAAGTTGAAACCGAGTGTTCCACGGAGGTTCCACGACACTCACGTACTTTTTTTCTCTTATCTTTTTTTCATACACATAAGCTCTCAAAATGTTGTTGAGAGAATTTAAAATCTCAAAGCTAACGAAAAATCACAGAAATGTTTAGGAAAAATAACGAATAAGTGATATATGCAAGCGCATTTAAACAAAACGCCTTGGTGTTAAATCGTTTGGTAGAGGCGCTAATATATCAAGCCGGGCACCCAAAAGGCTTTGTAGGTTAAATGTTTCTGGTAATAGACAAAGATCGGAACAACAAATGGGCATCTGAGCGCTTTACACACACCATTTGCTAAAACACTCACCTGTTTTGCATACTTTATGATGTTCTACAGGGAGACTATTTTCTAAGCCTAGTTTACCGCAGACATCAAACAAGACATCAATGAAATACGAGTATTCAATTTGTACTTATTTACTGTAAAGATGTAAAAGAAAAAATAGTGCCTAACCTAAGCACAAGTTCTGTGTTTGTTATTTGCAACTTGACAAAATATTGGACATAAAAATAAAATGATAAACCTATTTATTATAAGTCATTCTTCGAAAGTTGCAGACGCTTATAATAGAAAAATCAATTTGCAAGGAAATGTGATCTTTAATTAAAATAAGGCTGTCTGAATTTGATTTGAATCGGTATACTTACAAGTTCCCTTCCTTTTAAGCAATGTAATTTTCCTCTATAAATAACATGTAGGGATTTGGTGAATTAATTAGCTGTTGTAAATTAGTGTTTGCCTACTCTAGGTGTCAAGGGTTAGCCAAACACAAAACGTATAATTTAGTGTAGAGAAATTCGTCCTTGAGAAGGTGGTTCACAATTACATCAACGATAATTACAAAGTTTCAAGCAATGATCTTACTTAATCCTAGGTTAATGTTGAGTTATAATTTTGATTTGCCTTATTCGAGAACACAAAAATAGCACTACGCATACACTGCTCTATAGGAGATACGATACCCGAACGCTTCATTTCATACTAATAAGCTTATTTACAAACATAAATAAATAAATAAATAATGCTGGACTTTTCACACAGCATCATCTAGTACCCATAACACAAGCTCAAGCTTACTTTGGGGCTGATAAACTACTTATATACTTTTTTGTTTGTAAATACATACATATTATACATAAAAACACCCAGACCCGAGACAAATATCTGTAGGTCATACAAACATTTGTCCCGCGGCGGTGATCGAACCCGCAACCTTCTGCATCGCAGGCGGACCTTCGCCCACTGCGCCACAGAGGTCGTCACATAATGCTATCCAGGAAACAAGCAGACTCAAATTAATGTCCTCTTATAATGATTATAATGATCAGAGAAACCACATTTACCACCATTTAGGCAGATTTATACTATCTAGAAAACATTTGTTCCAAAACGTAATACACCCACGACATATAGATAAACTGAATAGATCGCAGCCGAAGGATCTCGGCTTTTAACTTAATCCTACTGCATAAGAAGTAATAGGACTAAGTTAATCCCTCTCTCTCACATTACAGATGGAATGAAGATAGCCAGCGATAAACGCCAAGTTTTATCAAAGCATGCTACACTGACTTCGAGCTAGGGATAAGCCTATCTCACCTCCCGTCTCAGAAATGAGCAAGTTCCATTTTCACAATCCCGCTCCTTACTTATGACCCTGCGATTACCGTTGTACTCAACTTCAGAGGTCGAGTTCCACTCGAAGCGGTAATTGTAATTTAATTAATGTAAGTATAACGTGGTAAGAGCAGCGAAACGGAAAGATGGACGAAAGCCACAACCGTGTGTCCCTAACGACGTTGAAACGGCCCTCTCTCAATCATCAGGTGGCTGAAAAGCAATTTACTCTGTCTACTCGATTATCTAACCGTTTACAACAAGAAACAAACCACTCAAACACAAAGCAAAGCGATTTTATCACAATTTGCTAATACTCGTAATGGAGCAAACGACAGGATAGTAGATTTAGTTAAGTAGATTTCTTTCTCCTTTTCTTTACAAATGGGAAATCGGGCCCACACTATTATTACCTAAGCGCCCCTAGGTGCGCAGTTACTGGTACAACTTATACTTCTTATACCTCTTTGTGCCGCGCTCCAGTTTCTTTCGGGATTATATTCGTAAGAAAAGTAGCTTTTAAACAATCATAGTTGGAAATTAAAACACTATCTTTGAGACAAAGAAAATGGCCAACCTGGCGTAAAGACGCCTCATTCTCGTACCTGCTAGCCTCGGGAAAGCACTACGCGGTTTTTGTTTCTTTCCATAACCTCATTCGTAATTCAATGTTTTATCAAAGATTTGTGGTTTTTCAAGCTTTCTAAAATACAGCTTCTAAAGAAAGCTTCTCTGAAATCAAAATAATTTAATACCGTCTGCGGCATTATGCTTTCAATATCCGCCAATACAGCAACTGCAAGCAATTCCTCAATATTGCAGCAATTTACTTTAGCATTAATTGTATTTGAAAATTATCGTTCAGTCGGAAGCTAAAGTCCACTTTCCGAGACTACTACTACTAAAATTAAATTTTACGGACAAGGCTCCGAAGATTCTTCAAGATATTCAAATAAGCAGGTAACTGTATAAAGAATTCCTTTTGAAAATTTTAAAGTGGCTGTTAGAATAAGATTTATAATTGCAATAAGATCTCGATTTTGTAAAGAGAAAAGAATGTGATTATTAATTTGTAGCATATTTTATTTACTTCCTACCCCATCTTCGGACGGGTTAATATTTACAGAAAAAAAATTGTTGCTTGCCCATGTGAAAAAATGGTAGGTGCCAAACAACTATCTACTAAAACTTTGGGATTTCAAATGAAGGCCTACCAATGAACTGGCCTCCCACCCGTGGACCGATGACTTTATTAGGGTTAGGGGTGTGTCTCTCACACATAGATGCAGGAAAATGTATCATTCAAAATCCGGGAATACGATATATTGGGAATACTTTTGTCCAGCAGCATTCTACAGGAACACGATGAAAACTGAATTTCTTGGAACAAAATAAACCAAATCCATTGCAGCACTCTGCAGCAGTATTTATTTATTTGATCAACAATAGTTTGTTTCCTGTGTACTAACTACACAGCGCTCCTTCTCATCAACAGTTTCAAACTCAGAGAAGATATTGTTTAGTAAGTTCTGGAACGCTTGCTCAGCATACATTTCAATTACATTGTATACGTTGATTATTGTCTTCATATATCCGAATCCAAAACTGTGCGGTTCTGAAACCAGTGTTTCAGCTAAACAATTTAATATCTGTGCTCTCTCACACTCGTATGTATCTTAAGTTGATGACCTCTGTAACGCAGTGGGCTAAGACCCGCCTGCGACGCAGAAGGTTGCAGGTTCGATACCCGTGGCGGGACCAATGTTTGTATGATCTTCAAATATCGGTGTCTCGGGTCTGGGTGTTTTAAAAAAAAAAGTACGTAAGTGTCGTGGAACCTTCGTGGAATACTCGGTTGGAACGAATATTTGACTTTGACATTTGTCAAATAAATTAATGTCAAATATTAAAATCCTAGAAACGCTCTTCCGTACTAACAATGCAATAATCTATGGACTGTTTCGTGTCTGCGCACTTTGCACTGTGACGTTTTGACCGATGTATGTGTCGTGACGGTGAAATCGAACGCTTTTTTTTCTAGCCTCCACACTCGATACCGTCCGAAAAGGAACTTCGTTCCAAAAAGATTATAAGTAGTATATCAGTCATGTAGTACCCATAACACCATACCATAACAAAAATATTGCGTTAATATGGTCATTGCAATCAATAAATTAAATTAGGCAAATGTTATCAATACTTTTCAAAAGTTTTTTAAACAGATATAAAATCACGCCTCTTTCCCATAGGGTTAGCCAGGATCACGGATTTCCAGTTTACGATCAAATATTTTAAACTTCGTCATCCTCTTGCTACCATCAAATATTTAAATTCAATTGAGTTTCATAAGCCTAAGCTTTCTCTAAGCAAACAGATATAAAAAGCTCGAACGTGTGTGTAATACACGTAGCTTTAAAAGAAACCCGAGTATGTATTCTACTATTTTATATTGTACCTACCACTAGCTCAAGGTTCACGCAATGCGGAGGTTTTATAAACTCTCTTAAGAAACTAGGTGCGAACAAAAATTTTATTTCATGAGAAACTTAGAGCCTGCATGGTTGAAGTTATTTTAAAAGATTTACTTTTCAAATAAATCACCCAGTATTCTACGGGTATATGAAAAATAAAAAGATGAGCCTCATTAAATCCTGCTAATTTATAAATCTGAAAGTTTAAGAGTATCTTATTGTAAATTTTTAATTTAAATGTTTGTGTATGCGTTTTCGCGTACACAAAAATTTAATATTTATTTTTTAATATTTTTAATAACCTATTTCGGTTTTTGAATGTATCTGTATTCTCTCAGTTTGACCTAATGCTTTGGAACTCTTCTAAAATGCTTGAAAATTATTATTTTATTATTACTTTATTATTTTAATTTTAAGTATTATTTATTATTTTATTTTATTATTTTTTTAAGCGACGCGTGATCCGAGGGCTGGCACATTTTTGGCTCAAAGGATCAGCATTGCCATCCAGCGTGGTAATGCCGCCAGTGTTTTGGGCACGCTTCCGACTGACAGTGACCTGGATCAGTTGAGCTATCTATAGATCGTTTCTAACGATCCTTAGATAGCTTGACTAATCCTGTTGTATTTTGTAAATATATGTAAATATGTAGTAGCTTAGTTTCTGTAAAAAAAATTTAAGTTGATTTTTTTTTTTGTAGTAACTTCAGTTTATTCGCTAATGTTTATTTGATTCATACACAGACATATATTCATATATTCATACATACACAGACTTTACTCATTTATTCGGATTACTGCTACGCACAAAACCACAACAAAGCTGTTTCCAATTCAATGTACCTACTTTTACATACGCACGTCAAACGATTGAAAGTTATGACAAACGAGTGATCACTGAGGACGAAGCATTCACCTTTATAAGATTCGCCCGAAAATGGAAAGAATGTGTAATTGAAAACAAAATCAAAAAGTCCGGAGCGCAGTATCGTAAACGCCAATTTATTATTTGGATTTTACTGCTGTAAAGTGACGGTTAACGACAAAAATATGCATTTTATAGTATCATCAAAAATGCCGCATAATTTCATCAAACTAAACTATTGCTACAGTCTCTAATAAAAGTAGGTAAATAAGCAGTATAAATTTTTAAGGCTTGGAAAAATTTGGTTCATAAGAGCCTTAATTTCATTTTATTTATTTAGGGCATCCAACAAAGAAATCACATGGAGTGCTTATAACTATGGTAATATTATCTTAGAACTATGTGTTTTTTTATTTATAGGACACCACAGCATGCAAAAAATCTTAACAAACTTACAGCTAAAATACAATGCGAAAGAATAGTAAAAAGATAATATTAACATTAATTAAAAAGAGATCAAATTTTAAAACTGAAATAACAAAATATTCATTTAGAAAAAAATAACAAAATACCTATTCATTTAGGTAACAAATAATGAGATCAAAATTAGACCTACGAGGTTAGCAAAATATCATAATGATCTTTGATTTTTGTTCGATATGATCTAGTGGTATCGTACACATCATCCTGTTTTGATGAAAAGCCTCCCCTCTGTCTGCAACACATTTTGGGGTTCGATAATAATTAGAATAGGGGTGGCTTTGCATAAAGACGGGGGTATATGCTTCTGCATCTGACTGTGACTCAAAATAATCGATACAATGTCGCTTCTGTGGTACATTTTATCAAGGCCGAGTCTGATTCATTTTAATGGACTTTTTTGAATTGTTACTGTTCAGTTATTCTCGTATCTTGGATGAAATTTTATTATAAATTAATTGCATATTATATTCAGTTCTGTTCTAGAACGCGCAAAACATGTTTGAATTTTTTTGTAACTACACAAAAAAAAACATTTTTTTATACATACCAATCTTTATTGATATTTACACGAAACAATAATGATAAAAATACATAGGTAGGTGCATCATTTAAATAAACTAAAGATAAAAAACAGTGTTCAAATCACCGACCGCAGGTAATGTGCCCAAAAAGGCTGGCGGCATTACGTCGTTGGATGGCTATATTTATCTTGTTTTTTTTTTCTCGCCATACTTTTATTTAAAAAAGTTGTAAATAAAAGTAAGCCTAATATTGTCGAAATCCATTTTTATTTAGACATGTTCGTAATTTAGAGTACAACTATTTTTTTTAATTTATTTACTTTTGTACTTACTTTTCTCGATACAAACCAATTAATGCTAATGCAAAACTAAGCTGCACTTCTGCAAAGTTTGTCATAGCGAATCACGATAAAAAAAACAATTACAATTCTATCAACAGGGCAGTATATTTAATGAAATTATTATCTTCCACAGCCTTTATTCCGTTAACCTATAAAATTGCTTACGCAATATCATATTTATATTCAAACAGGGTTCGTATCCCACGCAGCAATATTAAAGTGACGCTTAATGGTACCTGAGTATAATGATACTAGGGAAATTATTTAAGTAAAAAGGTACGAGTTGGAAAAAATAAAATGTTACGTACTGGCTGATATAGAAATAAACTACTAGAAGGAACCAGTGTATATTTTACATCCTCTCTTGATGCATTTGTTGTAGCAGAGTGCAACTGACAGGCCAGTAGCAACCACTTTGGCTTGGTATCTAACTATTCTCTAGAATTATAATCAAAATTAAATGGAAACACATCGATCAAGTATAATATTCTCGATTTATGTAGAAACCTTATGCATTTGTGATTAAACGTAACATGTTAGCTGGGATGTTAGTAACTTGCTCGTACAAATTTAGTTTAAAATATTTATAAAATTCAGAGCGTGCATGTCTGAGGCAATTTTATTTCAAAAGTAAGTAATAAAATTTAGGTGCGCTCTTTCATTACGGAAAAATATAAATACATATAAACATGTTTCACTGAGCCAGGTGTAAGTAATAATGAACCATATTAAAAAGAAAAAATAAAATAGATTTAAAATAATGCTTAGGAAAATATATAAACTGAGGCAAGCAAGAATACCTATATTGTAGATGGTAAGTATAATATGCAAACGGTACACAAATGTACTTAGCCCGGCTAGATAAATCCATGGAACATATCCTTTCAAGACTCATCTAGGAAATCCATTAAAACATTTAGGGATCAAAAAGCGATTATCAGAATCCCTTACATAGACCTAAATTAAATTAGGCACCGGATGGCCTAGCTTAGGTTCTCTCCAACAGTTGAAATATGGCCGTCTGTGAAGATAGAACTTAGAATAGATAAACTTTGTATAATACGTACCTACCTCGATCCGGTACGACCTACGATCACGTTTGTATTCCCGGACGTAAACATTTCTCTAATTTTTGGGTAAGTAGGGCCATGATCTTCCTCTTTTCCACGACTTGTGATCGCCAGCTTCATCTTACTAGTCAGCCCAGAATACGAGCAGAATGAGAAAAAATATGTTTTATTTTTTTACCATCCCTTTCGGCCAAGACGGCTCATTCGTAGGATGATTAAATTATAATAATGTTGTAATTATTGTGCTAAAGTTAAATTTGTTGCCCAACTTCGCCCGTTATAACCCGGTCGAGTTTCTGTTCGAGTATAAAGCCTGACAAAAAGGCAGAGTTGACAAAGTATCTGACTGCGAGTATGACTAATATATGTTTTTGTAAAGTAAAGTAAAGTAAAGTTGAATTTATTGCAAGAAATACATGTTATAAAGATGTTATTTTTCACAGTATGTCCAGTATATTCTGCCATGTTATGGCGAGCAATATTTAATTTAAATACATGGATTAATGATGCATTAAATAAAAAACATGTCACATTTAAAATTCTAATTAGATTATTATATATGAGTACTGAGTACCTTAGATTTGTTTCATAAATGTTTTCCGCGAGGCAATCGTTTTACTTTACCGTGAATCAATTTATATTCAAAATAAAGGCGGATTAAATTATTAGCTGATTTAAATTATTTTGCGAAAAATAGTGCTATTCCAGCATGAAAAATTAGGTACATGATATTATCGGCAAAGAAAATTGTTGGTGTAAAATCTTTTCGTTTTCACATTATCCGATCCGATATTGGTATCTGATAATGTGAAACCGCTCTTACGTTTTAAACCTAGATTTCTGTGAACGGTAAATTAATTCTTTAAAAAAACCTATAACTTCGTTTAATACCTTCGTACAATTCTTATATTACTGCCCTGTTTTATTTCTGTTCAAATGACACAACAAAAAACAGCGCCTTGAATAAAAAACTACTTAGGTACTATAAGGAGTAAAAAAAAATATTGCGCAAATCTAGCTTTTGTATATTTGGCGAATACCTACCTACCCACCTTTTGCGGAAGTAAGCTTTCCATACGTGATAGGTTGCAACTCCATCAACCTATAATAGTTATCTGGTTCCCATAGTACAAGCTTCGCTTAGTTTGGGGCTAGATGATGCTGTGTGAAAATGTCCAGCATTATTTATTATTATTATTAATTATAATACTATCTGGTATTTTCAGAGTTAAAAAACCCATGAAATGAAATGCGCAATTCTAAATTTCTTATATCAGAAATCCTCACAAGCGGATCATAATTTACTAGTTCAAAGTCTGCAATTCATAGTCCATTCGGCAAACATAAATGCAAAAATATTAGTATGTAGCACAGACCTAATCACCTAAGTATGTATGTACCTATATAAAAGTATTGAAAACTCGCATAACCGGAACTCGTAGGTTTTCAGCAGAGTTGTGATGGCATTGAATTATATTTGAAAAATAAAACTTGCCTTCATGGCTGTGAGAGATTTAATAATAATCAATGCGTCAATGCTTATCTACGACTTGCAAAATGTGGGCTGGCTGGCACCAAACTGACTTGCCTATGATCAACCTCTAGACAACATAAAATAATATAAAATGTCTTTATCTACACTAATATTATAAAGAGGAAACATTTGTTTGTTTGTTTGTTTGTTTGTTTGTTTGAATTGAATAGGCTCCGAAACTACTGGACCGATTTGAAAAATTCTTTCACCATTAGAATCCTACATTATCTGTGATGAACATAGGCTATAAATTATTTTCAAAAAAATTAGAGATCCTTATGAAAATTGCAATAATGTAACCAAAGGTGTAAAAATTTTGAACATAAAATTCTTCATATCGCGTGCGCTGCGAAAACTATTGATGATAGAACAAAAAAATGTTCTACAATATTAAAGAACGTATCAATATCTACAAAAAAGTCAGCGATAGCATATGTCCAACTATTGTGGTTGTGTCAGAATAACAAATTTTATAATTTTAAAAGTGAATAAAAATAACGACCAAAAGCAGACCACGTTTTTCTTATTTTGGTATTTATTCTTATCCAAATAAATTCCTTCGTAGTAAAGGCTGTTTCAGTACCCGTCGATTTCTTTTTGAATGATTGAAATCGGACATTTTATTCAAAAGTTATCATGAGTTTAAAAATGTAAGATACATCGCGACCACAGAATAAATATCAGTTAGTACGGTAGGACAAGTGTCTGGGATTTTTAACACAGGTAACGGGATATTAACCATGATTAATACCATAGATACTATTGATCATGGCGTATGCAACTGCGCCGAAATATCGGGAAACTCAAAAAAACATTAAATCATGGTAAATATCCCGTTAACTGTGTTAAAAATGTTGAAAACCACGATAGTTTAAAAAGTGTCTGGGAACTATGGAATGAATGGAAGGGAGTGGTAATATATCAATGAAATATATATGGGAGGTAGGGGAGCATTGGGCAGTAGGGAGGTTTGGACACCCCCGTGTCATGTCGGCCATAAACCATCATGCCTATCGTCAAATCGGAATTTGATCAGTTAGAATTGACCATGTATGGGGGTGGATTGGCATGACTAATGGTGGATTGGCATGATGGTGTATGGCCGGCATAACACGGGGATTTGCCGGTGGTGTCCAAACCTGCCTTACTGCCCAATACTCCCCTACCTACCTTAGACCTTACCTACATATTAACCTCTAAATTTTAAAGAAAAAAGTTAAAAGACAAAAGTTTACGACGTCAGCAAAAAATCCGCCCAGCTCAAGTGGGATTGGGCCGGCCATGTCTGTCGCATGTCTGACGACTTGTGGGCAAAGACCACGACTGAATGGGTGCCCAACGCAAGACGTCCACGCGGCAGACCACCACGGAGATGGCGGGACGAGTTAGATGTGCATCTTCCAGACTGGCCCACTGCAGCCATGGATAGGAAAAACTGGAAAAAAGGGAGGGAGGCCTTTGCCCTGCAGTGGGACAATACAGGCTAAAATAAATAAATAAATAAATAAATAAATAAACTTTAAAGGATCATACATCCCGCTCCGGGACCGCCATGCTGTTATTAAATTTTTATTAAATACTATAATAAACCCGTGCGAAGCCGGGGCGGACAGCTAGTATCTAATACGAGTACAATGTCTACGATACCAGAGTTGGTAGTTTGAGCCTTTGTACGCTTTTATTATAATTGTCCATTTATAAAATCTGCTTTAATCTGTGGAAAACATTTAGATAAACTGAAAACCTAATTGTCTTATTTCTAGGAATCAAGCAAGTTCTGCGGGGTCACAAAATGGGGTTCTTCCACGTAGTCAAACTATTTTGTCCAACTGGTTTGACCACGAGGAATTATGTTTCCTCGTGGTCAATGGACCAGTGACCGCTAGTGGCACTAAAAGCTGAGCGCTTCCTTGTATTAGAAACATTAGTTATAGAACCATTTAAATCATGACAAAGGCCTTCAAGCGACCTAGAAACTCCCTTCAAAGTGATCTCAAAATGATCCCAGCGGTCCTACTGAATAAATGCTTTTTGACTTTGACCTTTACTGGAGTTGGCCACTATGCTCAAACTTACAGCAGTTCCGAATTTCCCGAAAATATGGTATTATTTTAAAGGAGTTATTTCTGCAATCATGATATCGGGTCCCTTTGTTCTTGAGTTATATGGAACTCGAAGCAAATAACGACCTGTTATTGCTCCATTCAATATAACAAGTTGCCCGTTATGTGCTGTGATTGTGTGTAACGTACCGCTGTATTTGTGTGTGAACTGCTATTTCTTTAGCCAAGTTCTTTTATCAATCAGAGATGGCATCAATACGTATCTACATAAAAATCAACCCTCTCTCAATATCTTCAGCATCAAAAAGAGCATTGAATTACTGAGCACGATATTACTATTTCGAATGGTATATTAAGACAGATATTTCCTATTAGGTCGATTTGATTCCCGACTTTGTGAACGTAACGAATTGAGAGTTCAAAGTTTGGGTTAGTACCTATTTAATGTATTCAAGAATGCACTCTCCGCACGTGGCTGGACTCCTAAGGGCAGTCTTCCCTGGCTTGGTGGAAGCGACCACTAAACGCATTAGTCGGTGGAAAATTAATTTGGTCTCGATTAAAATATCGTGAGTCCTACCATCAATATTTGTTTCCGGGGGAAGAGGATATGGAGGTCCATTCCAATTGCGCAATTTCCCGCACCAAATCAACCGTAATAAATGGCTAGTCATAATACCGCACGAGCAATAGCTCATAATAATTCTTTTTTGCAAATAAATCCTCAAAAATACTTAATTAATTTCTCTTTGTTTTTTCATAAAGTCGCGAGAGGCTGCATTGCATACATTAAATCGCTACTGGCACGTGAACTTAATTAAATAATAAAAAATACAAAAATGTAACTCATGCCAAAAAAAAAGAATTTATATTTTTTACGTAATAAGAAATAAATAAAATATAAACTTAGAAAAATAATATAAGTGAATAAAGGAAATAACAAACCTTTTCCAACGCCAGGCGCCGCGCTTATATTTCGGTGCTTCCATGTTTGCACAATTTATTTATTCAAAAGTCTTAATAAACTTTGACCGCACGCATGGCCAGCTCAGCGCAAGGCGAGCTAGCAAAGGCGCGTCAACCGCGCGACGGTTCGGGAGAGACTGAACGATACGGTGGGGGCCGGCAATAACGGCAAGCCTCGGATAGGGTGCACCCCTCCCCCCCGCACCTGCCTTACTCCCCTCAGCCTCACTAGCCCTACCTTTTCCCTCGTAACTCTCTGCCGGACATAGGACATTAAACATCAAAAAACGGATAAATCATAACCTCTATTAGCACATCACTTTTGAGTTTTTTTAACCAACAATGATAAAGCTTCTCCCTGATACCACTATTTGTTGGATTCACGTTTCTGCCCCCGAGAATTCCAACTTTTTGCAGGGCATTTAAATAAATTATGACCTCTACTTATTTAAATGTGAACGAAATGACCCGTGTTATTAAATAGCCCAGCGAGAAGTTAAGGTTTGTATTTTAAGCCTCTCTGGCTCGACGGATATTTTACCTACAGAATAAAATAGGTAATTGAACGATAAACCAGACACCGGCTTCAAGTTTCACGTAAAATATTTAGGTAAAAGTACCTACTTACACAAAACTTAGCGAAATTTTGTAGCTAATAATTGTTTCAAATCAAAAGCAGTTTGTCAAAAACATTAAAATTATGTTATATTTAAAAATAAATCTAGGTTCAAATGCAGATGGTTTTATTTTATTTCCAAGTATTTTTTACATGAATCGGTTGCGGCGATATTTCTTTTTCTTTTGCTTACGGAAACCAAGATACTTTACCGATCATAAGGACAATGAATAAAATTAAATGGAGAGTTCAAAACTGTGTTCAAAACATTTTAATAAAACGTTTTAAAGTCATCTTTGCCATTTCCAAGAGAGACTCCTCTCAACTTAATCAACTTCATCCACAGGAATGTCGTGGTCAGTATGGAGCTGACTTAGCCGCAAGTTTCTTTAAGACTACTTCACCGTTATCTTATCTATCCGTACATTTTCCGAAAGGAAAGTCTACGATGGACGGGAGAGAGATTAAACTAAAAATTAAATGTTAGGGATTAATATATATGTATAATAGGCTTAGTAGATTTAGTTATACTATAAGCTTTATAATTAATATACTTAATAAATAATAATTATTAGAATTTTTCCTGAAATAAAAATTACTTATTATGTACCTAACTTATTTGAAACCTACAATTGAGATATGGCAGCTTCCGGTTTGACGTAGTAAGGTGCGTATTTGACTCTCCTTCTTTAGATTCCGTTACCAGTGGCGCCACCTGCAGGGGAGGGTTGAGGCATTGACGTCACAGCCGCCACACCCGACCAAGCTTCAGTTAGGCTCAATCACCATGCAGCCCTTATTAGGTTTCAAATAAGTTAGGTACATAATAAGTAATTTTTATTTCAGGAAAAATTCTAATATTATGTAGCCTGTAACTTATTTGAAACCTACAATTGAGACTTGTATATTATCGCATGGTGGCGCCAGAAATGCTACCTACTAGTTCGAGACTTTGTAATGGGTAGACGCCAATTGTGACTTAAAATGAAGGTAGTCTTGTTTAATCAAATAACATTGTTTATTTTACTTTTGTGTCGTAAATATTTACAATTATTATTCTAGGTAATATATTCTAGGTAATATAATCACATAATCAATATAAGGTAAACGGATTACAGTGGTGAAAAGTTACGATTAAGAGATGGAATATTATATAGCTGAGGAGTTTTTACTGGTCGTCTGTAAAAGCGAATCAATGTATTAGGTGTTGACCAGTTAAATATCTATCCCGTTCAGTGGTCCCGGGAGATAACTGGTTATGATCTTCATGTTGTAAGTCTCTACTTGGTTGTAAATTAAGCAGGTTTGCTGATCGTGTTCCGCCTTGCTTGCGTAGGAATGCCAGTGCAGTACGATTGTCGCTTTGAATTAGAATCGTTCGATTGCAGCAGTCTTTGATGGTAACCATAAATGTTATTGCCTTGTAAATTGCTAATAGCTCCTTCATGTTCGCGTGGTAGTGCTGCTCCTCTGGCATCCATGCCTCTTGAATATGTTCGCCATCGACATACGCTCCCCAACCGACACCTGACGCATCGGTAACAATGTGATACGATACTGGAGCCATCCAGATTTCGCTTGTGGTGCGTGTGTTTTTCATCCACCAACTGGTGTCTACTTTGGCGCTGGATGTCAGGCGTACCGCTCTGTTCTGTTTCAGAGCTAGATGAAGGCAGGACTGAAGATTCCTGAAGTGTAGCATTCCGTAGTGAACTACGAAGCTGGCAAACTGTAGGGTACCCACTATTTTTTGAAGATCGAGCAGGGTCAAGGTCTGTGATTCGTGAGCTTGAACTAAGCGTGTGGATAGAGTGACGATCTTTTTGTGTGGCAGAGATTTTCTGTTTAGATGTGTGTTCCAGATTATCCCTAGAAATTCGATTTCTTGGCATGGTATAGTGGACGACTTCCTTTTGTTTATTATCCATCCTAGGCTGGTTAGCAGATTGATGGCTTCTTTCATATGTTCTTCGAGTACGTATGGACATTGATTCACCAAGAGGAAGTCGTCTAGGTACACCAAAACTCTGATTCCTTTCTCTCTCAGCTTCTGGGCAACCCAATTGGATAGGGTCGCAAACGACCTTGGTGCGCTCGCTATGCCGAATGGTAAACAGGTCATTTGATAGGTTATCCCGCTGAAAATGAATCTGAGAAAGCGACGATGCGATTCTAGAATCGGTATGTGAAAATATGTGTGGTGTAAATCTATTTTCATCATAAAATCGCCCGCTTGTAGAAATTGAGGTACTTTTTGCATGCTTATCAGTCGAAACTTTTTTGGTTTGAGGTAAAAGTTTAGAGCTTTGAGGTTCAGGACGGGCCTCAGGGAGCCGTCTGATTTTTTTACTGGAAACATGACTGACAGGAAACCAGGATCGTGCGGTGCTTTTTCGATTACCGATTCCTTTAGCATCTGATTTATCTCGGCTTCTAAAGCAGGTGTAGTTGTCAGTTGATTTTGATTTCTGTAAAGCCGTCGTAGAGGTGGTCTCATAATGAAAGGAATGCGATAGCCTCGAATCATCTTTAAAATATGGGCTGGAGCACCCTTTTCCAGCCAGATGTGTTGATAAAGGCGAAGACGTCCGGCTTGAAAAGTTGTGGCATAGTCATTGTCTTCTACGATCTCGGTGATCATCTTTCGGTTTTTTGTAAGATTTATTTTTCGCAGCATAGTAGCTTGGTTTGCCGGCAAGTGATTTGCTCTTTCCAGAGGTGGAACCTTGCTGGAATCTATTTCGGTCATATTCACGAAACGGCACCGTGGGGCCGGCTGGCCGCCTAGGCGCGGCCTGAGTGCCCTCGGCAGGCAGATACGGCCTATGGTTGCCTCGCATGACGTGGCTACCCTCGGCAGGTAGGTATGGTTTGCGAAAAACTTGAGAACCGCCTCCTAGCTTGGTCACAGCATCGCTGAGTTCCTTAGGCTGGAACAAATACTCACAGCTTGGGGGGATTCTGCGCAAAATTGTCTTATTGTATTTGTCCTTGACCGCAGAAAGCGCACTGTCCCTTCGATGCTCGACTATGTTTGCTCGACGGCCACAAATAACCTGCAACATGTCTTTAGACACACTCGTGTAAGGACACGTGTTAGAAAAAAGCTCATGCACTTTTGCAGTAAGAGAAGCAGATGTCAATGTTGTCTGACTATCGGAGCTCCATTCCAATAAGCTGTTCAAAGAAGACTGTAAAGGTTCTTTCTGGGTGATAGCCATGTTTGTCAAAGCTCCAAAAGTCTGATCTAACGATCTAAGATGACTAAACTTGGACTCAAAAGCTAGCAGCTCATCGTTCATACCCAAATTCGTAAAAGCGGGGGTAGATATGTACTTCTTTTGGGTCTCAGTGTAGCGAACATTATTCCACTCCGAGCTGTCAAAGTGCTGAATTTTGCGTACGTAATTCAGTCTTGACTCCGAGGTTCGTTTAACGGATTCTGATGCAATCGTATCTTCATCCCATTCGAAATCTTTCTGAGCTGGTTTAACCAAATGCATGGAATAAACCGACGCATCGTCCACTACCAGACCTTGTGGAGCAGGCTCGTCGGACACTTCGACTGGCTTAGAGTTTACATTATAATTTCTCGTTATCAAGTATTTCAACTCACTAACCTGTTTTTGAAGGCAATCAAACCTCGAATCCGAAAGATCATCTGTGGCCGCTCGCTTTAATGGTGGGGAAAGCGTCTCCTCGTCGTCACCCTCATCATCACTACTGCTGTACAAACGCCTAGGGCGTTTATAGTTGATCCTTCTTTCCCTGTTTTCAGTAACCGCAACAGGAGAGTCCTTATCCTGTATATTATTATCACTCATTTTGTTTTGAGTTGCTTATTATTTTATACTGTAAGAAAAATATATACAGATTTAAAAGAAGTGAAAAATTCAAAGTAGAAATTCAAATATTTAAATACGAACGACTTCGTCGTTATTGCACCCAACTAGTCGCAACGAAAAACAAACGCCAACTGAAGCTTGGTCGGGTGTGGCGGCTGTAACGTCAATGCCTCAACCCTCCCCTGCAGGTGGCGCCACTGGTAACGGAATCTAAAGAAGGAGAGTCAAATACGCACCTTACTACGTCAAACCGGAAGCTGCCATATCTCAATTGTAGGTTTCAAATAAGTTACAGGCTACATAATAATTATGATTTTAAGTATAAAATGTAAGTAATATCGTTGTATTGTTGTATTAGAAGCACCATTCCAACGCACGAAATAATCCTACACAAATACTATTTATGTCAAAAATAAAATGTTCCACATTCTAGGATTGCTATTCCTGCTGCACTTTGAAATACATTAGTAGAAAACAAAGCTCAAACAGGAGCTGAGTTTCACATTAGCTAAAACTAGGAAAGCTGTGAATTATGAAGCATCGGGCTACTCGTAGCATAAATGCGACTGCGTCAGCGGATGATGTCAGCACTAGTTAGCAGAGCAGAAGCGCTTGTGATGTAACTTGCTTGATATATCGTCGAAGTTAAGCAACGTTTTTCCGGTCACAAAAACTAGATGACCTCTACATGTATTATCAAACGCTTCCGAGCTTCGGAGACCATGTTAAAATGTCGGTCAGGCTATTAAGTTGCATGAAAAAGGTTTCAAGGCGTCTTCAATTCCATCACCAGAGTTGGCCATTTACTCATAAGAACTTACTTTTAGCAGTGGAGTCTCATAAAATAACTTCTTACCTTATTACCAACTAGAGACACTAATATAACGAACCCTTGAAGCAGGTAACCATGTCTTGTATTCATTCCTAGGCTGATGTCACTGAATATCAAACAACAAAACATTTTCATCTGATCATCGTCAAACGCAAAGCACGATCCTAAGCATGCCACTTTACTAGTAAAAAAAGTGCAGTAAAAATATTAAAAGCTCACACGTTGAAACTGGCCAGCAGAACATGCTCGGGGGAATTGAAAACCACTTCAATTATCCAAGTTCGCAGGACTTGTAAGATAAACGCTCAGCCCCAGCTTTAAACTCACAAAGGGACGTGCTTCCTAAACTGTATAAAAGTCTACTGATTAAATGCTATCTTCGTTCTACATCTAATCCACGGAAAAATTGCGGATTTGTGTCGTATCTCGAGGAATTAGGAAGTTTGAATCGGATAAGATCGAGTGC
This sequence comes from Epirrhoe tristata, assembly GCA_951394285.1. Classification (NCBI taxonomy): domain Eukaryota; kingdom Metazoa; phylum Arthropoda; class Insecta; order Lepidoptera; family Geometridae; genus Epirrhoe; species Epirrhoe tristata. Next base: position 14,771,228 of record OX596136.1, on the reverse strand, counting down.
AGACAAACAAGGTCAATACTAGTCGAGAAAGAAAGCTCCGAAGTGTTTCATCGACAGAACCGTTTTGTAGTTTCTAGTTAGAGGATTGGCTATTTGCCTCTTCCTTTTATCATGAAAAAGTAAACCAATACTCTCTCCTCTACTATAAACAAACATCCCAGAATTTCAGGTGAATATTTTTGATGGAAAAAGTTCATAGACGATCTAGCTTTACATTGGAATGTGCAGTTATATAATATACCTACGTAATCTCAACCTTACATACCTAGAATTTGTATGAGAAAGTTTGTACGAGCGAGTGTCCAACTTGGATGATGGAGTTGTTGAAAAGGCTTGGGCGGACGTCGTAATTATTATGTTAGAATATTTTATGACACTAGGAGTAGTTCTCAATGAAAAGTGAATTTCGAACATTTGCTACAGATTTTCTATACGTATACTTACTTCTATTCAACTATTGTTGATATTGAACTGAACTTATGACAAGCTACACTTTGGCTGTGTTAACGTGTGGGTGAATCCACGCATAGAACTTATTATTCGGATAATTTGGATCATACACGGATTACTTCAATTCCTTGTCACTCTTGCATAGGCAAAGTATAATAAAGCTAAAGCTTGTGAGTTTGTTTAGATGTTTGTATGTTGTGTTTCAATCACGCCTAAACTGGTAAGTAAACCGATTTGGATGAAACTTGAAATAAGCGTAGATAGTGACATGGAATAGCATATAGGCTATTCAACATTTTGTTACAACGCGGGCGAAGCCGCGCGCAGTAGCTAGTAATCCATACTAATATTATAAATGTGAAAGTAACTCTGTCTGTCTGTCTGTCTGTCTGTCTGTCTGTCTGTTTGTTACGCTTTCACGCTCAAACCGCTGAACAGATTAAGCTGAAATTTGGCTAGTATATAGTTATATATATATTATATATAGTTATATAGTTGAAGGTTGTATCCCAGGGAAGGACATAGGCTACTTTTTATCCCGAAAAATGAAAAAATCCTGAGGGACCGCGGGTCACACCGCGGGAGCGCAGCTAGTAACTATTATAACTGTGAAAGTAACTCTGCCTGTCTGTTTGTTACCTTTTCACGCCCAAACCACTGAACAGATTAAGCTGAAAATTGTCATGAATAAAGGTTGTATCTCAGGGAAGGAAATAAGCTACTTTTTAGACCGAAATCCCGAGGGACCGCGGGCAACACCACGGGAGTGCAGCAACTTTAGAATAATTAGCAAGGACATGTTTTACTCGTATAAATGTAACACATTCGTAACAACGAAAAGATGGCAAAAGATTTAGCAGCCATTAGAAAGCTTTTAACATTTCGCCAGGGAGTTACAAATTGAAAGTGCATGTTCTTGTATACAGTCAGCAACTAAAGTTGATTAACGTTTCATTTTATAAGTCTGAGATTTTATTTTCAAATATGTATTTGTCAAAATTTTATACAGAATATACCCATAATAAAAGAATACATTCGGATTTAAAAAACATCAAATGTTAATCAATTTATGTCGTTCACTGTACATCCATGTTGAATCAATTCACTTGGGAACTTAAAAATCTTGTTTGTCGTTACCTGCCTACTTAGAGCCTTTGTTCGATTATGACATAAAGTTGACCGAAGATCGAAATTCAATAAGTAGGTACCTTAAATTACTTGTTGGTTTAAAGGTGCATTTACACGATGCGATTTTAACCCATACGCGTATCGCACGAAAGTTTTTACGTGTAAACGCGCATAGGTATACGATTTGTCATAGTCAGCGCGACACTCGTCGGCACGTTCAATGGGCGGGGCTTAGCAAATCGTACGAAAAACCGCATCGTGTAAATACACCTTTAATCAGAACAAGTAATTTAAAGTACCTACTTATTGAATTTCGATCTTAGGCCAACTTTATGTCATAATCCAACAAGAGTTAAACCGCAAACAATCGTTTCAACTTTCACATTTATGTCATTATACGAGTAAAACTAGTCAAAGTAAAGAAAGTTCGCAGTTGCAAATAGCTTCAAAAATAAAATTAATTATTGATTTTGAGTAGAGCTTGAAAACTTTCTAGCTGCAAATAGTATTGGTTGGTACACTTCAAATGAAAACGACTTTGTAACCGTATTGATTCGAGAAGTTCGTAGTCCCGCAATGTTGCTCAAAGATGCGCTTGTTAACAAACAAAAAATGGTCCAGGCGAATAAATTGAATGATCGGGTACTTTCGATGCGTGGGGCTAAAGTTAGGGCGTGTACTAAAGATCATTGGCTTAAATTAGATGGCTTCTAGGTGTAGGTATTTTTAAATAGACTTAAATAATAACCAAGTCTTAGTAAATACAACTAATAATAAATTCAAGCCTACCATGATAATAATAAATAGTAAGTAGGTACCTATTAATACAAACTTAATTTAAATATAACCAGGCTGAACTGAATTTAGAAAATATTTATACGAAAATAAAGGATTTTGCTACTAATTGGCAGAGATTAAAGACTTTCAGTGGATTAGGGGGCGTGCAGACGTACCTATGCGTTTTCTACGAAAGAGCGTCGCTGATTATCGAAAAGCAAATTATTACTTATTCTACTTAATTTGGACTTGGAACTTGGAATTTAACTTGGAATTTAATTAAGTACCTATAAGTACGAATTCCATACTAAAAAATCTTGTCACAACAATACTCAAAATAATAAAACAAAAAACTAACTATGATCTATGATTTCACGGCAGCTATTTGGTAACCGATAGATCGTAGCTTGTGCGGATTGTAAGTATACCCGTAGGTATAAACGCACCCTTACTGTGGTTCGGCCAACGGGAAATATTAAGATTCTTTATTTCCGGATTTTAAAATCTTAAACTTTTCAACGGTTCTCTTTCAGTATATTTATAGGGCACTTTGCCATTTTATCGATAAATGTTTCGTTGCATAAAAATTTGTCGTCTGCGTTTAATAATAGGTCATTTACTTAGGTACCTTACCTAGTTATATATTATCGTGCCAGTGTGGCAAAGACCTTCCTCTTTTTCTTCCCCTAGTTTAATTATTATTGTCAAGCAGCCTGACCCGTACCCAAATAACCACGACGTGCTTCGAATGAAACTTCTCTTGAAATAGGCTCACACATTGAAGTTAAAAACATTAAAAATTCAAAACAAATATAAATTCCGAAGGTTTTGTTATTGCTGAAAAAAGTTGGAATCCTTGCTAATATCGTCAATGCGTCGTCTTAAAAATATGGACTGCTCAGATTCAGAGTTAAGAAGTAATTTACAGTAGTCAATAAAAACCCTGTCCTCTTCATAAATAGGTAGGTAAATTATCAAAGAGCACATAATGGATAAATTAAGTTCTTCTAATTTTATTATGCAACTGAAAATAATATGTAAGCCTTGGGGCTTACATATTATTTATTATTATTAATTTATCTTATTTATAATTTTAAATGTAGGCGTGTCACTGGATTATTACCGTCTGCCCCACCAACTGCACCCACGCGGTAGCAGACGGTAACACTTATGGCTATCCACCCAACCCCGCGGGTGTGGTTAGCCCATAATAATTCCTGTCTGCCACTGCGCCTACAGCCACGGTGGCAGACGGGAATGATTATGGGCTAATCACCCTTGCTAAGTTCCCATTTTTCAAACCCATAGAATACCATTAGTTCCTATTTACATAAATACTTCAGCAGCTCATTAACTACTTTTATAACGAAGAGGCTACACAAATAAACAGCTAAACACCTTACTGCATATTAAATTTCGCGCTAAACATTTTCAGACTCACGCACGTCTACTTAAGGACGGTTTTACACAGATGTAAGTACCTATTTTGTAGGTTGCATTAAGTAATAAACTGAGTAGTGCTGGATAGTGCATGTAAGGTTCCATAGTTAGTTATTAGTCGTTTTAAGGAGGCATTTTGGAAAATCGAAGTAAATTTCCTTAAGATTATTTATTAAGATTCTGATTAAGATTCTTTAAGTTGGTCGATGTATTGCAATTTGTGACTGAACCGAATTGAATCATATTTACATACGGCGTAACGTAAGCTCGGGTCGGCGTACACCAACACTGACAGGTTTATACATTTTGTAAACTTTACCCCACTAAAGGTCGATTTACATTTACTGACTCCACAGAAGTTAGTGCTCCGAAAACTAACTCTTCACTGTTTACATACAGTTCATGGTTTGCACGGTCTGAAGTCGCGGTAAATTCTTCACAGTGAACACTGAACACAACTGACTCTAAATCAAATTATAACCTGCACTATGTCAGTAACAGGTCATCCCTTGCCTCATTGGAGTCAGCACTGATTACTACGAGAATATTGACCCTTTGTAAATCAGCCTTATATTTCAACCTTTCTACAGTGTGTGCTGGTAAAAAGTGTTTGTCGTTTGAGCGTCATGTTTTCTTTGATCTTCCTTTTACATAGTGGAGTAGGAAATAAAGAGTAGCTCAAGAGGAGATTCCATTGATAAGGAAATTTCACGGAGGTAAAAAGTCAACAGTGTTGTGTTGTGTAGAGTAATTTTTCAAATTAGTGTGGTCAAAGGATTTGTGGCCTAAAAAAGGCTACTTTCGCTTCTCACGGCACTCTGTAGTCCAAACTAAGCAAAGCTTGATTTATGTAACCAGTGAGATTTTCCTGGGATGGTAAGGTAGTACCTCAAACACAAAAAAATCACACAAAAATTTGTCTTGACTCGGGAATCAAAATTCCACCTCTTTAGTAGAGCAACCGCCCACCCCACCGCGCACTTGAAATCATCGAATAATAAACAATATCAAAATGGCAAAACAAAATCTCACGTTGTACGCTGCTCAATAATACAAGTGGGTACTTACTCTGTTCAATAATAGTTAATCTGGTTAACTGAACTCAGGAAATACATCATTTTTAATATTACATTCAATGCGACATGAATTGGTCGCCGGCAAACATCTTTTGTGTAGGAAATAAAACAACTTGTGAAGTGGGAACAGTGGATTGAGCCTTGTTTTCAATCGTAAAATAAATGATTAAGTACCTAATAGCTTTTATATTTTAAAGCTATTGTATCAAAAAAAAAAATATTATGTATATCCATACTAATATTATAAATGTGAAAGTAACTCTGTCTGTCTGTCTATCTGTCTGTCTGTCTGTCTGTTTGTTACGCTTTCACGCCCAAACCGCTGAACAGATTCAGCTGAAATTTGGCATAGTTAAAGGTTGTATCCCAGGGAAGGACATAGGCTACTTTTTATCCCGAAAAAATGTAAAAATCCCGAGGGACCGCGGGTCACACCGCGGGAGCGCAGCTAGTAACGTATAAGCTAATAGTGGGCAACTCAGATGTTAGAGTTTTCTAGGAAATAACGAATTTCTAGGCTTAGACTTTATACTCGTAGTTAAAATCGACCAGACCTCCAAAACACGGAAGCGAAGCAGGATCAAGTCTGTATCGCAGGAAGAATTCAGATGATAATGCCACTAGCTGTCACCCATCCACCTTGTGACGCAGAACGACGAAAAGTTAACATAGACCTTTTTAAGCCATATTGCACTACTATAGAGGTTAATTACCTAACTATTGATTGAAAATACTACCAAACGCTGATTATTTATTCAGCACACCTCTATCGGAAATGGTTCGATGGAACTAACATTGCAAATGATGTGGAAATGTATGGTTTGCAAAATCTTGCATTCTAATAATAATAATAATGCCTGTCAAGTAATTTTATTAAATTTTTCTACATCCTAAAGTGATAGTGTTGTATAGTAACACAACACTATCGTTCCCAGAACTTGCCCAGACATAACCTGGTATAATTTATGTCTCTTCGAAAGTGTTTTTTGAAATAATTTTACGGTAGGTAATTTAAGATTACCCTATAACTCCACACACACAAAGAGAGACGACAAATTCATAAAATTCGCTTGCTCTTCAACAGATTTTGGCCAAAAGATTTGAAGAATCGTTTTGGCTCATGGCTGGTTCAAATCAGGACCTCGTTTGAAAGGTGTTGAATTGACAAATTCTCAATTCCTATGTATGAATTTACACGCCAGTGCTCAGATGGTTTTTTTATCGATCTTTTTATATAAGTACAGTGAAAGACGAGAGCCAAAAGCGTTCATACGGACAAACATAGGAGCGTTCCGAACAATTCTTTTTGAAGCTTTACAATCTTAACATGTATCAATTCTGTTGGTGATTGTACTCTGGCACTAATGTAACATCTACCTAAGTCTTTTGAAAGCTCTTAGACGACATTGAATAGTTCGAAGCTGCAATGCGCTTAGTTTATGTATTAAGTCACATAAGTTTCGTATGTCGAGTGAAGCTCTCGCGTACTCTTACTCAAGTTTAGACTGGAAACAGATACTTTGATATAACTTACTGTAGTGTTTGTATTCTATCCAGTAGAATACTATACATTGTCTGACACACAAAAGCAGTAGGTATGTCATAGTGACATGAGTAATGTCAGTGTCGGATCTATCTTTTACGAACAAGCTTGGTGTGATGGTGAGCCTATGTTTGCGATCTTTCTAATATTATCTAAACTACTTACCATGCATTTTACTTGAATTTGAATACATTTAGATAAGTACTCATGATACAGGATACGTAATACATTTAGTAATAATCACAAACATGTGTCAAGTGCACAAAAGGAGCATCTTAGGGGCGCACTTATAATCCTTTCACCTCACTGGTTGGAAAGATTGATGACACGATAAGAAGAAGAATAACAATAGGTAGGTACCCCCTAATAAGGCCTTTGCCTCTTTAAAGGCCTTTACCTCTAAGATAAGTCAGCATTAAAATCCATCCTAAACATAAGCAGACAGTAGCCGCTAATACATCACATTATACTGTATCCGTCTTATTACAAGAAAATGAACCGAGCTTAGACTAAGACTAACTAAAAAATTGTCCCTAGAAAAACGATATTTAAATATTCGTACGTAGAACGCTTTTTTGTGGTAACAGTTTTGTTTTGACATGTGTCAACGTGGGGTTCAACTAAGGTTTAACGTTTATGTAATAAGCAGCTATTATTTTTAATGTAAAAGTTTTTTTGTTCTGAAGTGGTTGACCGGATAAGGATGTTAAAACAAAATAAAGAGTTATTCAACAATTTCACATTACATAAGTAGTCATGATCCTAGTGGGATGTTCGCGATAGGACACTACAATAGTATCATGCTTAGGTACCTGATGGTACAGGCAGCAATGAAAGTCAATTAACAGGTGGACTTTTTAAAATGGCTTTTGTTTTCGATACCAAGAAAAAATAAACTTTTCTTGGGAAATTATTATGAACCAAGACTTGACCAACATTTTGAAAAATATTTGTAAAAATGTTGGTCATGATGATTTTGGGATTTGTGAAACATAAAATGTTAATCAACTTTCGTTGCAGACTGTACCTATAGTTTTTATAAGTACTATATGTACTACTTACTCAAACTTTCCTACGAATATAAATAAAAGAGAAAAATTGGCGCTCGTTCGTAATTGGTCTGTACCTAACTACTGATTCGATGACGAAAATTCACTCAATAACGAAGCTATTTGGACGACGTTCTTGGAATCGAGACCTGGGAGGAACTATGCCAATTAACGATTTCCGTTGTATTGCTGCTTTACCTACAGTCCCAAAAATATTGCGTGGCTCGACAAATTTCGTGCTTTGTATGAAACCGAAATTATCCGAATATGCAACCAATAGTCAGCTGTCCCTTCCGCCATTCTACAGAATTAAACCGTGATTCCGTTTGTATATTTTTTACCGGTTTGTTTATTTGTTGAATTGTGGTATTTCAGATTTCAGAAGCGAGACCAAGATTGCTGTTGCTCACAATATTTGAGTTGCCTTCTACGTAACTATGGACAGAATAAAGCGTGATATGACGTGCGTTTATCAAATTGGCATTTTTATTGTCAGCGCACCCTATATCGTGTAAAAACACCGTAAAATAAAAAAAACACACAGTAATTCAATACTACGTTTATGAATAATAAAACTCTGTTTGTTTATATGTTATGTGTCCAAACTAGGTTCACGAAATATCTTTGCAATAACAACCAGTGGGATTACCTACTAGGATATTTTTTTTTTATAAATAAAAAAACAAGCATGGAACGCAGCAGTCTCGGCTTTAAGCGGATTGACCGAGTCCGGAATACCACGCTGCGTTCAACGACTGGTATTGCCGACGTAAGGCGCAAAACAGCCAAGTTAAAGTGGGACTGGGCAGGACACGTGAGCCGGATGCACAGCGAAAAATGGGCCAACATCAACCTGGCAACCTGAAGGGAGACGACGCCGCGGACGGCCGAGGAAGCGCTGGAGAGACGACCTCGACTCCTTCGATAGTGGGTGGTGGAACCTATCAAAGGAGAGAGATAGTTGGAAAGAATTGGGGGAGACCTTTGCCCAGCAGTGGGACAGTATAGGTTAAAAAAAACAAGCAAACCGTTTTCTCAAAACACAAACAATTGTTTAAAGCAGTCGAGAGGTAGTCCCTGGTTAGTTATTTGCAAGATGCACATTGTAAGGTACTTTATGTAACAATGAAACAAAGACGAAACAATTTAAATGAATTGTTGCGGAAACAAAACAGTGATATTGCTGAGCCAATTAAGGATCTTTTGTTATTTTGGCTCACCAGTTTATGGGAAACCAAAGAAAATATGGACGGATAGAGAATAATATTTTAACCTCGTGGTGTAACCCTCTACTAGGTATACCTAGAACTTAGATGTATTTATAGAGAATTATGATGTATTAGAGATTCTAGTACCTAGAGGCGGATAGAGGTTACCAACACGATTGCGCGCGAAATTAAATTTTCTTCAGTGTTTGTTGCTGGACATGGCAATTTTTGCTCATCAATTATCAATCACATGCGCAAAACGTTTATGGATGCAACACCAAATAAATTGTCAGAAAGCATTGTTGGTAGACTGCAGCCATTAGGTACCTAGACCTAGAGGAGAAAACATGATCACGACTGTTTATCCTTAAGATGCTATAGAACTTTTTATCATCTTAAAGGTTAGGTAGGTAATAGAGGTGTGCAGTGCGTGAAAAAAAATAATTCAATCACAATCTAGAGAGAAGCCAGACTTAGTACAGGCGCTAAAGTACAAATACCATCGTTTAAATTCAATAAATGGCTTAATCAAATCAAAATCAAATCAAATATTTTTATTTGAAACAAAAACACATGAAAGAACCTGAAGAAAACCACAACAAAACGTTTTATAATTTGCTACTTAGTGAATGGTTTCTCTTAATGGTAAAATTATAACAAGAAGTACTTTTCTTTCAACATTTAATGCCAATATTCAGAGTAAAGTGTTCTATAGATTGCTCAGTTCTGTTGAAGAAAGATCGTAAGACGCGGAAAGAGTTTTTAGCTTAGATGATGTTGTGTTAAATGTCCATCTTTATTTATTTTCATTATTTTAATTTTAAAATTAAAATAGGGTGGATAAATTCCAGGTAATTTATGTTTCCAAATGTGGTTTTTATCTATGTCAAACTGTTTGTTCTTTCTGAGATATAACATTTATTTAATAGCACTTAGCATTAGCATTCGAATGTGAATTTATTTAGTCCTTATTTGTATTAAGTTTAAACAAAATGTTTGCTTGTAATGAAAGCAGTCTAATATTAAAAGAAGTTATCTGGTGGAACAGAGCCAAGTTAAAAGAAATAGTTGTTTTCCCGCTTTTTAAGACTGAAATGTTGAGTAGAAACCCATGTTTTTTTTTTAAGTATGAGTAGTACAAACACAAAATATAAATCTTGTGAAATATTTGGAGTCTTTTAAGCTATGAAAATACGTAAACCAGGAAAATACACAGATATAAAAATGGTTCTGGAAAAAAAGACATAATGCGTCTCTTTATTGTTCTCTTACTTACCTACAAGTAAGATATAAGATATATTTAAGATATATTTATTTAGACACAAGAAAAAATACAAGCTTATAAGTAAACTTACAGACACTTAAATTTAGATATGTCTACCCGCGGCATCACTTAAGTGGTTCGTGGTATAATTAATTAAAGAATTAATGTCACGAAAAATAATTATAACAATACAGTAGGTACGAGTACCTTCCTTAATAACCAACATTAAAAAATGATATGGAGGAGAAAAACTAAACGCTTAAACATTATACGTTATTAAATTAAACTTCCATCCGTAATTGGTTCACTTTTTAAACATTACCCTCCTTTTGACGCAGTTGGATAAAATGTGGGCATCTTCAATGACAAGTAATTAAATTAACTGAGAACTTGTCTACCTACTATCAATATTCGTTTCGTTTTATTGGTGAACAAAATAATCTGAATGTGCTACGAGTATCTTACACTGCTACGCAAACGCTACGAGCTACGAAATATTTCCATTTCAAAGTTCTACCACTAACAAGTGTAGAACGTGCACTAATCTTGACTTTAATAGTTAGTGTAGACCTATTTAAAATTTCAACATTCAAACATTAACATTACCTACTGCTACTCCGTCAGGTACCTAATTAATTATTAATCGAGACACGTTACAATGCGACGTAAATCAATGCAGATTTTAAGTCACCATTGTTCAAAACAATTAATTCTCAAAGATTAGAGAAAATCAAGAGACGGAGGGAATGTGGTGAAAGTGGAAAATTGCCAAAGTAGGATGTCATTTATCAACGCCGTTTGGTGACATCTCACGCCTTCGGTGAATCTTAAATGGAATAGACACCGTTCTGGCAAAACCGTCTCTAGAGTACACTCGGATACGGAGGGACGTCAACGCCACTGAGAACTTTTCTACTGCTTTCGTTTCCTATGAACCGGTCACCGCAGGTTTATGTTCAAATAGCTACCGCTCGTGGTTTCGCTCGCGTGATTACAACATTTTAAATGGCCTATACTACTCGTATAGCTAATACCTATGCTATTCCAAACTGTAACATTCCAAGTTTCTTCCTGGTTAATTCAAATACAAACATACTTACAAACTGTAAGATTTATAATATTAGTAGAATAATAACAGTGTTTGATTTTTTTTTATCACTCTTCTAAAAAACTTCAGCCTGATTGGAACTCAAACCCACTTAACTTCTGAAAACAGGGTATTATTCGTATAATATACTTAATATTACTTATTATTTGTACATAATCTTCTATTTGTTGAGCACAAGGTTACAGTTAAGGGTTGTAAACTTTTGATAAGTCAGGGTCCTTGCATTTAGAAAACTCTTTAGAGAAAGTATTGTTCACACGAAACGGGGAAAGCGAGTACCTACAACGATAACATAGCGACCTTTTTACTAAACGTAGCCTTTACCTTCTAGGTAACTACAATGGGCTTTGAATAATTACGAATTAGCATGATTATTCAAATCCAGTCGCATGTTTGGTGAAGAAAAACATCGTGAGGAAATCAGTTATAGCGGTGGTTCTCGTAAAAAGCAAAAAGTCCGTAAAAAGAAAAAAAATTAGCATCTGTCATAATAATTATACTCGTAGGTACCAATTTCCTAATTTATTTATACCTAATGTACTAATCAACGACCACAAATAGGTAGTCTCCGCTTGGTAATGGCCCCATCAGATCAATGGCAATGGATTGCCATCAATGGTGGATTTCTAAACAATTTTCTTTGGTCAACATCGTCAGCGTAGTTGGACAAAAAAGACCACAGAGGCTAGCACGCGGGACCGAAAAGAATTGCGTATTAGTTAGGAGGCCTATCCCTATCCAGATATTATGATAATGACGATGGAGCAGCACACAATAGCTGGCAACAAATTACACGCATAGTAATTTTGTCACGTAGCAAGGAGTGCATTGCGTCCTTATTCACCTGACAGTGGATACAACGGGAACTCTACTCGTATCTACTTTGAATACATGATTTGATTAGGTTGGGAAGGGACCACTCACGTAGGTACCTTTGTGCTCGTTTTTGTCAAAATAGAGACGAGGGAAGTTTTGTCACGTTACCGGGGCATAAGGAAAATTCTAACACGAACACAGTACCTAAGTAAATAAAGGTGATCAAGTGTTTTTTGTAAAAAAAACTGACAGCTCTTACATACAGTATTGTCCCTAGGTATTTTAAGATTTCAATCCTTAAAAAACATAAGCTAAACTGCAGTCCCTAAATAGGTACTTTCGCCTAAGTTAGACGTTTTTTGTCTGCGCAAAAAACAATTTTAAAAACGGCTAACATCCGTTGGGTGAACTGTACTGTAGGTACCTAGAAGAACTCTAAAATACCTACACCCTTCTTCAGTCTATTAGGTACATAAACAAACTTAGGCCTTACATCCTGTACTTACTAGATTACCTACCTATACAGGGTGTAAAAAGACTGCTACCGAAAACTGAGGGATTGCAATCAGACCATGATTCTGAACATATTTATCGAAAAAAAGCCTCAAAAAAAATGTTGACTTAGCTACGTCATTTTATTTTATTTTCTAGTTTTTTGCTACTAGTACAACAAAATAAGACCATACCTACCTAATCATTTCATTTATAAAAGAAAAAAACAATTAAAACTCAAAATCCAGCAATCTACGTATAAAAACGCGCCCAGTACATACGCTCGACCAGCTGTGCGATGTCGGTTTTCTCCGGATATAATGATTATTTTGGAAAATCCTTTTGGATTTGGCTGTGGTTTGGGATGCTGTACCTACCCCTTTCGGCTTCGGTAGAAGTCTTTTTACACCCTGTATAATTAAACAGCGTCAGGAGGCAACCTATGCGGGTCGCTGTTGTTGTAGTGCCTGTCATGTCACTTATAGTTAATAATGGAATTAATAATGGATAATAAGAATCTACATAGGTACTTAACCTATGTAGGTTCTTATCTTAGCTTAGATACTTTAAAGTAGACAGATATTTTTATTCAGCTATTAATCTTTAGACGAATAAGGTGAACCTTGCTTACTAAAGCTATTATATTACTTACTAGCTACTGCACGCCGCTTCGCCCGCGTTGTACCAACATTTTGAATAGCCTATATGCTATTCCAGGTCACTATCTACGCCTATTCCAAGTTTCTTCCGAATCGGTTCACTGGTTTAGGCGTGATTAAAACACAAACATACAAACATCCAAACATCTAAACAAACTCACAAACTTTCAGCTATTATATTAGTGGGATAGTGGAATACCAGTGGCGTAGCTAGGTAGCCAAGGGCCCTGGTGCAAAATAAACCTGAACTGAATGGTTTAGGTTATATCAAGTCAAAATATGCAGGGTGTGGCAAAATGTAAACGTATTTGATTTTTTTGTAAAAACTTACGATTTGATTCGCCATTTTCTGGGTAACTATTTCAAAAATCTAATAATGCAGTTATTTTTGACGTGACTACGTCTTATAATTCGATAGAGCCGGCTGCACGCACGAAAAAACATGACGTCATGCGGCGTTACCGTCATGCGGCGTTACCTTCATGCGGCGTTACCTCGCTCTGAGAGGCTTGAAGTGCAAGCGAGAGCGAGGAACGAGCGACAAAGAAGCACAATCGGCCTTTGCGTTCGGCAGCGTTCGACATCCGTCTCTCTCCTACTTGAGTGAGCGATGCGTAGACGTTGTCACGTCCAACTATCGTCAGTAAACCGACTTTACAGACAACCAATTTTTTATTTCAAATTTTTATATACCTACTAAAATGTATTTAAATTAATTTAAAAATAATATCACTACTCTCGAAGATCATTCAACAGGTAATATTAACGTCCGTCACGTGCAAAAAAAAAACACTTTTATTTTCAAAATAATCATACCTATCTATAGTTTCATAAGAACAAAACTTTCCGCACTCTCAGGACTCAGAGTCCGAGGGCCCCTTAAGCTTGGGGGCCCCAGTGCACTGCTCCGCCTAGCCCTTCGGTAGCTACGCCACTGTGGAATACCTACGATTCAGCGAGCCATTATTCAGAACGTCTCTGCTGATCCCTGCCAGACATTGATGCAATGCGACATACAAGCTGCACCTCGCACCTAAGTGCCGTACACATCAATGCACATGTATCTTGCCCTGACAGGCTAAATTAGATTATCAATTCAAAGAGTTGGTAGGTAGGTGTAGCTATTTTCAGAGCTTGCTGGAAAAAGCTTTTGCAATCAATTTACGATTTTGCTTGAATAGGACCTACAACTGTTTACCTAATCTAAGAAAGTAGGTACCTATGACCTGTGCGTTGTCGTTTATACTACCTAATAGTAGAAAAAACCGAAGACCTTTCTGTCTGAATAAAATTCATTTCATTTTAAGAAGGAACCATAATAATGGAATACTTATGTGGTTCCTTCATACCATGATATTCGATCGGGAGGATCACATAGTGCTGTAAGCCCCCTTACGCGCTAGCGGCGAACCGCGGCGGGGGCGGCTAGCCGCGCGGCTAAATTTTTTGTTGGTACAATTTTGAGGCGATAAAGTGCGTACAATCACTAAATGAAATGGAAACGGAAGAGAGAAACATATTGTGCCGACCCCACTTAAGTGAGATAAGGGCAGGAAGAAGAAGAAGAAGAAGAAGAATCACAAGCGGCAAGCGGTTGCATATTAAAACTGGAAACGGTACGCCAAGCGGCTAGCCGCCTCGAGGTGCAAACGCTAGTGCGTAAAAAGGCGCATTTACACGATGCGATTTCAACCCATACGATATCGTATCGCACGGCAATTTTTCACGTGTAAACGCTCATCGTATGCGATTTGGCATGGCGCGACGCTCGTCGGCATGTTCAATAGGCAGGGCTTATTAAATAATTAAACCTTAACTTAGGTACCTACCTACAAGTAAGCTACTTATATAATTAGTTATATTACCAGGCCTTTTTTCTCTCTTTATAATCTGCGCAAGAAGGAAATAGTAGGTAGGTACCTACCTACTCGCTACTGTAAAAAGTAAGGAGATAAGGTTATGTAGAGGGTGGAGCGGGTCACACGACATAGCTCTAGGGAGGCTAGCACTAGGTAGGTATTTAGAGGAGACTGGTCGAAACAAGTAGGCTAAAATAACCTTAGCTTAGTACGTACCTATTAGGTAGGTAGGTATTAGGTAGGTATTTCCACATTCTCTGTTTCGATTAAAATTTGGTTCATGAGGCTTTTGAGTGAATCTAGCCATGTACTATGATAGGCTTCGAACTCAGATTTGCCGTTGACAGAGAGATTATATTATATTATAATCGGGGATATTCCATCTTCAGATATTTGTGACTGGTGCTAAGGGTTCTACAACACGCGCCAACACCGTAGGTACCTACATAGTAACAGTAGGCGGCCGGCTTGTTCGCGGTTTTTTTCTTTTTCTTGACAACTTCCCCTTGTGGAACTTTGTGTAATCCTCCCAAAGTTGTCGTATCTATTGTTTTCTAGTATTTTTTGCGTCTACGCGTGAAGGAAAAAAATGATACTTAAACCTAATTATTAGGTTAGAATAAATACATTAATTACGTACCTACTCACCACAGACATCATATTCGTGGTAGATACTTAAACCTAATGAGGTATCTATCTACCTATAAAAGTTCTGTCCTAAGTAGGTAGGTAAGTAGGTACCTTAGCAATTTTTGTGATCACGTAGTTTTCAACTTTGGATTTTATTTTTATTTTATATTATTTTAATTTAACAATAAGTAGGTACTACTTTACCTAAATAGAAGAATGTTAGTTACCTACTTGTTCTTGTTAGTAGTTAGGTATAGGTAATATCCATAACAAATTTTCAGGAATTCCTTTTATAGCGTGCTCGCATTCCATACCTTAAATACGCTAGGTACCTACCTACTACCACGCCATTATTATTCTTTGGTTAATCGCAGAGCGTCATACCTACTTTATATGATCTTGCCCAGTATATTAGGTACCTATCTTTCCTTGGACACTTCCTCACCTACTTAGGTATAGGTAATAATTGTAGGTATCTTCCTAATATTATTGATACCTCTGATAATCGAACTCTACATTAATTACCTACCTACAGTACGCACAACCTATCTTTATCTCTCTGAAGTCAGGTGCACTAAACGATTGCTCAGGTTTGCGATAGATAGCACAATGCTTTTGCATTGTGCTAAGCGAGTGATCGAGGTAGCTATACAACGCTGTCTTCGCCTTTTAGGTGTCATCAAAATAGGGTTCTGCGCAGCTACTTCAGAGAGCTAAAGATTGGTTGTGCGTACTGTACCTACCTACCCAGAAAGCTCTAATATAGGCTCGTTGGTAACTCGTTAGCAAAGCAGCGGACAAGCAGCTAGTTCGTAAAATGAAGGATATTTTATTTAGACCTCAGATATTAAAAACGTTGTCATATTCATGTACCTACTTAGATTGTAGCGGATAGATGTCGGATGCCGTTGCATCGATGCAACTGATGCAAGTGCTTGTCGCATGCAAATATACTCTAAGGGCAAGTCCACATTACAAGTTTTAATTTTAAACCTAGCTTTGGCAGTGCCTAAGCATTAAAAATAACAGCCTGAAGTTGTTTTGTGAACGTAAATCGAACATTGTAATTTCTGCCTCTCTCGCACTTCTCTAGGTGTAGGTTACAGTACCTAATCGTTTAGGTACATCGGAGTTTGATTGGCAATCTCTTCTCAGGTAGTAGGTAGACTCATAAGGTGCGTTTACACGAAGCGATTTTTCGTACGATTTGCTAAGCCCCGCCTATTGAACGGGCCGACGAGCGTCGCTCTATGCCAAATCGCATACGATGAGTGTTTACACGTGAAAAATTGCCGTGCGATACGATATCGTTAGGGCTGAAATCGCATCGTGTAAATGCACCTTTAGCTTTAGCTTGCTTGTACCTATGGTAACAGTACCTACACACATGTACCCACCAGTACCTACCTACTACATAATCTCTGGAACTAGGTAGGTACCTACAGATTCTGAACATAATTTCACCACAAGTTATGCCTAATTAGTAACCACAGCACAGATTAACTAGGTAGAGATCTAGCTAACTAATCTAACTCCCTCCACAATTGAAGCCACGAGCAGCAGAAGCTAATGACTGTTAATTTTACCTTTTAGTATCTAATAGTTTGTGGTTGAACCCCATGTTGACACATGTCATGTCAAAACAAAACTGTTACCACAAAATTAACGAGTATAGATACCTACTTTTTCTAGGGACAGTTTTTTAGTTAGTCTTAGTCTGAACTCGGTTAATTTTTTTGTAATAAGACGGGTCATGTTTCTCTATGGACTGGACGCAATGGACGTGTACAATGGACATGAATCTCTTTGTTGGATGGACATAGAATCTTCGTATTTCGCACGCACCGCACGCCCGGTCTAAATTGAATTTCCCGCCTAAAAAGTCCATTTGAATTTACAAGGAATTTACCAATAGAGATCTCATTACCATTCTCTTATTTATTTATTACCTAAGACCAATGATACTTAATAAACTACGACCAAGCCGTTCTCCCCATAGATTTAGCATGGTACCTTTTATGGTTCTCCCTAAGACTGACATTGCTGTACCGACCAAGGAGAATGCCATTGACGTCTGACATTACGTATGATCTGTCCGATCTGGATCTGTCATGCGTTTGTGACGGTATGTGTCACATGCACCGTAAGTGTCTGTGTCAATGTGTCACATTCGTCAAACCTTACGTCAAACCTCCCGTCACACTAAAGTCGAAGCAGCGTCAAACCAACCGAAGCAAGCAGCATTTTTTGCTGTCACTTTTGTTTGTTATAATATCCATGTTATATTATATCTGTGGAGTAAATTTTGCCAGCTGGGCGGTTCCGAATTTTGTATTTTTATAAATAAATTTCATTTCTACCTGTTTTAATTGGTAAACCTTACGCCAAGAAACTCAACACAGTATCACTTCACTTTCAACATTCAGCAAAATGTAAGTAACTAATGTTATGCTTCACACGAAAGTATTGTTAGTTTGTAATTATTGTTACCTCGATTACAATACTAATACTACTGTATCAGGCAATTATGTATTGTTTTTAAACGAATTATGCCTCATATAATCTGTTCTGAAAGCGAAAATTCGGTGATCGTGGTACCATTACCATTTGTGGCCATAAAGATGCGTCGATCAGCTTGAATGAACAATCGTGTGTGCCTGGGTGTCTACAAAGTTACAGGTCATTACATCAGGATTTTAGTGCTCTACCTAGATTTTCCCTGCTACCTGACTTATAACGTACCTTATGGTTGTTGTCTCAAGAATACTTTTAAAATAGTTTTAGTTCAATGTGTTTACTGATTGATGATTGGTATTGGATCAGTTATAACTTAAAACCATAGTACTACCTACTAACCTAGGACCAAATATTTCAAACTGAAAAATTGGCCCTTGAAGTCCAAAATCGTAGTAAGAAACCGAATATTCATCAAACAAACAAAAAAAGGAACGCAAATATGGCCCCAGATACTTTTCAACTTGCCACAAATCGTTTCCTTATCCTTAATGTGTTCATTGTCATAATCAGTGATGCCCTGAGAGGGTGTGGACTGGAAAATCTCCAAAAGCAAGCATGTGCTGATGCAATTCATGCAATGTTGAGTGCCAGTGATGTGGCACTCAACAATAGAAATGTCTCTCCTAGTAATTCTTTATTTATTTAATCATATGACAGGTTTTATTTATTTATACGAGTATATGAAAGGTACAGGCACATTAAAACTAAAATATATAAGGACTGATGGCCCAATATCTCCTAGTAATAACCTGCCTTTTCTACAGGGTGGTTTTTTGAAAAGGCCAGTGATGGCCAAGTCCAAAACCACGAGAGTTCGAGACAAGTTGTGAAAGGAGTAATTTATTTATAAAAAAACCAACATAATTTAGTTTTTTCTAAATCATTTACTTGTCAATTCGACCTGTATGGTTAAAAAAAAAAAGACACCTGTATTATTAAACCAATGGATTTATTTGCTGATAAGGATCAGTATTCGTATTATTTAAAATAAAAAAAAATTGGCATTCCTCACAATGCATGCTTTAGCAACTTCACTGAAGTAATTTTCTGGTTTAGTAGTAGTATAGTTCAATTATACATCTTCATCTTGTGTCACTAGTTCTTGCAAACCAGTGTGGTACAATGATTTTAAGTGCACCTCAATCAAACTATGTAGCTCCTTTCGTGTACAAATTATAGTAGTAGGTACCTTAATGTATGATAGGGAAGCTTTGATCAATTATACTATGGATTTATGGTCAGCACACCAAAACCATCACCTGTATATAACTTTTTTTCGTGATGAATGATTGTAAGTTTAAATTAATGTTTTGAGGATTTGTGACTTTATTACTAGGAGTTATTTAGATAAATTTAATTCCTTTTTGTCTCGTGGACAGAATTTAGCTTTGACTTTGTATGTCACACAGTATCTTGAGTATTAATGATCGAAGTAGGGAAGGCTGAATTGTTTCCTGCTGTAACACAGAACTTTTCTAGTATGGATGGTACGACTTTGCACTTAACTATAAATCATAATAAGTAGTATCTGTTGCCAAACATTTGTAAACATAGTGCAAAGAATGTGTGCCTGCTAAGTTTGAAAATAAATTATTTTTATTCTTATTCTTATAAAGGCAAAGTCAAGTCTACTTAAATTAAGTTCATGGAACAGATTTGTATATACCAATGATGCATTACGAGAGCGCACCATAGTAGGCAACAGATTTCTAAAATTTTTACTGAGTATATCCAAATGAGACAAGGCCGCGATGAAAGTGGAGAGATCAAGGCCTTTGCCCAGCAGTGGGACATGATTGGCTAGTTATGATGATGATGATGGCACAAAACCCGACTCGCACTTGCAGGTTTATTATAGAATGTTCAGTTCATCATTACAGGATATAATAATCACGCTATTGTATTGTATAGGTAATTGAGAAAATATGTTGGTGTCGGGGACCGTTAGTTAGCGCGTTATGCCGACAACCAATGTGTTGATCGTCTCCATAGAACATTCTTGATATATTGTTCAGTTGCGTGAGCAAATACTGGAGCAGCAAGTGAGCGGATATTCGAATCAGAGGAGAAAAAGCAATGCAAAATTGTTGGTCTAAAGTCGCGTATCCACAATGTCAAATATCAACACGGAACATACTGCTTATTCAAACTTTATGTACGTGGGCAATCGAGCATTGTTTGGCGTCTTATATTCAGATTTTGATGATCATCATCATGATTTCAGATATGTGCAGTACGCACAACCGATCTTTATGTCTCTGAAATTAGGTGCAATAAACGATTGCGCAGGTTTGCGCGAGTAGGCGAGATAGAAAGATGCAACAAACTAAGCGAGTGAGCGAGGCAGCCATACAACGCTGTCTTCGTTTTTTAAGCGTCATCAAAAATAGGTTCTATTTACTACTGTATCTGCTTGTTTAACGTAATAATTTAATAGCCCATCGCTAGTGACATACTTTAAAGGTATCCTAACAAAACCCAAATTGCCCGCTCATCTCAAGCATTTATACATTCGATTGACAAAAACGACTTGGGGTAAAACCTCGAGTTTAAAAGTTCTGGGATACCTGTAACAAACGTCAAACCGTACATAGTAACGATATTGAGCAACATTCTAAGTCTGAGCGTAAATTGCCCATTGGATACCAGGCTTTAGTGATGAGGATGTTGGCCCCGAGCGCGGTAAAAACGGGACGGAACGATGCGGTCGATGTACCCGACACTGTTACGTGTAGCTCATCTTGATCTACTCGAAGAATGAACTACCTAATTACTAAAATACCATTTGCCATAGCGACTTGATAAGCAATGCTGTAACATCTGTTGTTTTCTTTGCGAATGTGTTATTATTTGTATTTACCTACTTTATGCGGTTGCTAAAGTTCTGATCTGAATTTCTGATCTCTCACACAAATGTATAATGTAACAAAAAATACTAAAGATACAATCTTTAGTATTTTTTGTTACATTCTGTTACCGTTCGATGCCGTTTTAAAAGAACTAACTTCCGCCTGCGGCTTTTCTCGCATGGTACCAACTATTTGAAGCATGTTATGCTGTTCGACACCACTATCTACACCTATTCTAAGTTTCATCCAAACCTGTTGACTGGTTAAAGTGTGATTGAAACAAACATTCTCACAAAAATATTAGTAGGATAAAAAAAATACTCCTGTAAACCCAGATTTATAAGGATAACTTAAAAGTTAAAATGCTCCTTATTCTAAACGTAAAATGTTTTTAGGGGTCTGCGAGAAGCAGTCAAACAAGTTCAAAACCACAATCCGTATCAATACGAGATCAGCTATGACTCATGATAATGGAACTGTGTTACACTTCAACACGCTGCCTGCCTGCCTATTTAATTGTGCGCGTGTAGGAAGTAACGGGGCGCCATAATTATTTTCACAAGCAAGCCATTATATTGTTCACCGAGGTTACACAAATCTAACAAACTAAAATGGCAAGTCTCATATTTTGGTGATGTTTTGTGCAAAATAATTACGCTTTATTACTTTGGCCTACTGGATATTTCATTTTTTGTAGATGTGGTAGGTACTGAGTACCTTATTATAATGAAGTAGATGTACAGCTACAGGTAGAGCGACAAACCTATTATAAGCTAGGAATAGCACAAAGCTGAAATAAAATTTTAATATCGTAATATTATGTTATAAATAAGTACCTGTTTGCTGGAAATTTGCGATCGCGTGTAGTTGTAATGCTTTCTATCTTCTTCCTAATGCGAATTATAGTAATATTTTAATGGTGTTTACCACGCTGAATCAATGATGACATAAAGGTACCATTAGTGGTCGTCCACACTGCAACTACGGGCCAGGCGGACGCCTAGCGTTTCATATGTTTTACTCTTCGCACCAGCTCCCGCTCGCTGTGTGGACGACCACTTTGATGCCTCTTCTAAGCTCCAAAAAAGAGCAGTAAATCAGCTAGGTTCAGCCTATGTCGGATAAGAACACACGCAAGCCATTTGCAATATGCAGAGAATATTATTGGATGTAAGTTATTTTTATTAACTTTGCTCACGTGTCGGCGGAGGCTTTTACGTGATGAAGCGCGCTATGATCTATAGCTTGGTGGTAAACATTGTTTCTCAAGATCAAGATACGATGAGTCACCTTTACTGCCCACGTGGTGCGATCGCCCTGACTTTCGATGTCGCTGCGCTAAATCCATTCAACTAAGCTTAGCTACTTCAAACAAAATCAAACTATGTTACCATACCATTCTGGTTGCATCTAGGAATTAAATAAAACGCAGTTTACATAAAATCTTAAAATGATAATCGGCATGTTTTTTTTTTTTAATCATTTATTCCTTTTCGCTTGGCGAAAATGGTAAATAATAAATGTTTTGTGTGCTATGTCGGTATGTGCATTTTGTAATTTGTAATCGTTATTAAAAATGTTTTGCAATATACATAAATGGTGAAGTATAAAAATATTTTTATTCGAGAACGATTTTATAAACCAGCAATAAACATTTTTATAAAGTTCACGGCAACACAAACCACTGTTTAGTCATAACAAAAAACAACTTATAATTGTATACGTGTGCTGTAGGTTTTGCCAACCGATATTATGTTTTTTACTAGAAGCCGAGTACAAATTCTAGGCACGGAATTCATTCCAGTTCAACAAGTATACAGGGTGTAAAAAGACGTCTACCGAAGCCGAAAGGGGAAGGTACAGCATCCTAACACACAACTAAATTCAAAAGGATTTTCCGAAAAAAAAAATATTATATCCGGAGAAAACAGCGTTTGAGGATTACTGTTTGCGTATGTACTGGGCGCGTTGTTTTACGTAGATTGGTTCGTTTGGATTTTGAGTTCTAACTGTTTTTTTCTTTTATAAATAAAATTATTAGGTATGTATGCTCTTATCATGTTGTACTAGTAGTAAATAACCGGAAATAACATAAAATGACGTAGCTAAGTAAAAAAAAATGCGTCGCTAAATATGTTTAGATTCATGGTCTTGCAACCCCTCAGTTTTCTGTAGTAGTCTTTTTACATCCTGTATTGTTGAGAATGAGAAGCGTCCAACCAATAGGAATGCAAGAAGCTGATGATGTACCTTCTATTTCTCCTTTTTCAGTTATGTTTGAGCCAGTTCCCGTTGCGTCGTGTTCACCAAACTTTACCGAATTCCAAGGTATTTTATTCATAACTCATTATAAATCTTAATTTACGTAGACTTATTTTCAAAACTTATCAAAAATATCTATTTTACTTTCGTATGCAATTCATATTTTGCACTTGGCTGAATAATTCTCACGACCAATAAATATCGCTAGTATAAAAACAGCTTCAGTAAGATGCCATAGCGTAACAATGTAGAGAAATTAAAAACATATTACGTGTCTGGATGCTTTTAAATGCACTGAAATGCAGATGCAATAAAAAAGCTTTAATAAAAGTATTCAATGATACCACTTGACTTTCAAATCAAAATAACTCTTGAAGTGCCTATTGCCCGTCAGTTTATTTACAAGTACCTATCCAACCAAATGGTCTATATTTAGTAAAAGAAACCCTTACATCTGAACTGAAATTGATTCGACTTGATGCATTTTTAATTTTTTATGTAAGTAAAGTTTAATTTTTAAGAAAAAGAATTGTCTTTAGCGATTGATAATAACAATCATATTTTTTCCGTAAATTAGGTCTCATTGAAGCCTGAAGGTTCGGTCATTAAATGTTCTGTGTGTAAGGCAACAGTCGTCAGTGTGAGCTTCTTCCTTGCTTATTCATTTGTGACGGTCTTATAGTTAGGTTCAATTCAATCTGATATTATTTAGTGTGACGTCTGTTATTGAAAATCGTATCAACTGAGTTTAATATTGTCGCTTCTGCTTCCGTTATCAGCCTGCTTAAAAATTAATAGATTAAGGCTTACAATTGACTTGCAGTTATTATTTGGTGTAGTGTGTATTTGTGCATCCTCCAATGAAGAATAAAAATTAAGTTATCATGGAGTGTTCTCTTCTCGTTCGTAAAAACTCGAGAGGCAGGTACCCTAGATTGGTGATGAGTCTGACTGTCCTATTGTCCATCCTTTAGGTAGTCTTAGATTTACTCTGTCATATACAGTTAAGTAGTATGATTTAATTTGATTATTTTTCTATTATCAAACCCAGCAAGCAAACATCGTAGGCTTGGCGCTATATAACTCCTTGAATAGTGATTTTCGGCTAAATAAACTAAGTACGGAGTATCAAGTTCTACTACTAATAGTAGTAAAAACCAACCGAGTCTAAACTCGGTTGGTTTTATCGGACTACATTTGCAACGATCGATGATAAAGCGGAATGAAAACATGCTTCCAGTTCGTCTGGGGCACTCCAGACATAGCCGTGCCACTGCATATTTTATACGATGCTGGGTATGGCGTGGAAAGCCTGCATTGAAACTGCGTTTTATTAGAGCAACCTCCTCTTGGGAATAATTAATAGAGATGCTCAATGAAGCTGTACTTTATCCATACCCTTTTTAGCTCCTATAGTGCAATCTAGCTTTGAAGAGTAAGTAATCCAACAACTGTATTTAAAGAAAATGTGAATGAATTTGAAATTGAATAATGAAACCGTTGGGGCTCACTCGTCTCAATCATTAAAAAGATTTAAAATTAATTAATATTTGTTTTACATTTTGTCTCGATGATGTGAAACCATTGAAGATACTTTACTTGTATTTCTCTATAAAAAAACGTTCTCAATGCGGATGCTACGCCCTGCCTTGCGGACTGTCACACCCTTGTTTGAGCCGTGTTCGAGCCCTTATTATACCTACGTACATAGTGCAATTAATTATACACAATTATGTCGTCGAACATAGCCCGTTGATTCCGCGAACATTAGTTTAATCACCTTCATTCTAATGTGAAGTGGACGATATGACTATTGAAGATTAAAGACCAATAAAACAATTTATTTAGTTGCAATGATGTAAGTATTGGCAAACAATGATATATCATTGATGAGTATAAATATAAAATAAAAGTATACCAATAGTTTACGCGGCGGCACAACTCCAGGTCACAAGACATTAGTGACCCTTCACTTAGTTTTGAATAAAAGTAATAAAAAAGCTATGCACCAGGTATTTAATTTTATAATACTTGTTGATTAGTCATACATACTCATAACTCAGATATTACCTCATCAGAAAAAAAATTAAGTGACTGGCAGTGATGAGTCATTTTCTAGGTCTTTGTTCGCTCGTTCGCCAACATTTAATATTTTTTGGTCACATTGAATGAAGAGATATCTGTAGCAAACAGTAGCAATAAAAAAAAACAACTTAGGCCTTTACATCTATATTAGATTATTTATACAGCGTCAGGAGGCAATCCATACCTACACATAACGGGACGCTGTAAGAACATATAAATTTTATTACACAAACTAAAAATTCAGTTCCCTTGATATTTGATGCGCAAGCATGTTAGCGTCTAGCTCATGACACGCAAAACTGTATTATGATGAAGCACCGAGCGGCCTTCATGCTTAGTGGGCGGCTGGGCGCGGATCACGCCGCACCGACTTTCACCTACGAACGCTGTTTCATCAAAACAAAACTTTATAACTACGCAATTGGAACGTTCTGACACTCATAATTGTATACATACCACTCTAATCGTGAATAATACATAATTGTTTTTGGTGCATTGTGTGTGACTGATAGTGTTGTATCACAAGATTTTTCATGATTTTACGACCACTCGTTTATCGTCATTTTGTGCATGATTGGTGGAATGCTAGCTTTAGTTATTGTACCTACAATCCATCAGTGAAGAAGGGTGTAGGTACATATGATGGTTGTTTTCATAATAATAACCTCATTATGAATATATGTTTTAAATCATTAGTTTTTTCTTATAGCATGTCAGTTTCACTATTTTTAAATATCTACATGTATTATAAGGTTTAAAGCACCATCGTGCCATTCGGGAATCGTAATCTATTAAACTAAATCTTTCATGACCACATTCAAAATTGCAACATCATTCTTCCCGTTCTCCAAAAAATATATTCGTGTAAAACTAAAATCATACATGTAACCTTACCTTACCATATTCCAAATACATTCTATATTTACATGCATCAGAAAATATAAAGAGCTTGGAATACGATGTACAGGTTAAGGGAGTATGTGTACGGTTGAGTGGCACGTAGCGTAGGGGGCGTTGCACCTTTGATATAGTGGTGCTGATGGCGTGACGCGCGTGTCTGGTGCAGAGAGCAGCGCGCCCAGTGGCCGGGAAAAGGGCGAAGGGAGGGCTCTATATGGCAGATCCCGTCTCGTCATGAAGGTGGATGCGGACGTGAAAGATGCGCCAGCAGCGCCCATCGCGCCAGCCGCTACGCCCGGGACCCCCAACGCTAGTAATACAGAATCGCCTGTGTCATCCTTAGACGGTTTGTTGGATTAACACTAATATTACACTCAGCACTTGTAAATAAGTCGCTTGCATCGTTACTCACGCATTAAACAATTAGCATGCTTCATACAGAATCACAACACTCACTGTACTATTGGCTGCCCTGCTTCAGAATGATAGTCTAACTGCCGCCAATATCAACCTTCACTAGGCACACAATTATACAATGCAATTAAGTAGAACTAAAACTTACCTCAATAAATATAACAATAATTCAATGTGGCTAGATTTTATATAAGTAGGTACATTATGTAGAGTTGGATTTTAAACTTGGTAAACATATTGATTATAAATATTCATCACTGAGTGAAATTTCGTGAGCTGCTTTACGAAATCGTCAATAATTTCATGCTCTCGTATAATTCAATACTGAAAGAGTAAATTGAGTTGTGTCTTCATATGTTCACGATTTGACTACCTTCTCTACTTCTCCTAGTTACGGGATTTACGGTTAAAAATTATGTTAATAATCCAGTAGGGGCTGTATCTAACGTCTAGATTTATCGTAATACTGGTTTCGGAAGTTTGGGATTTCAGATTTGTTTCAACGAAAAGTTGGTTTATTTAGCAGATTTTTAAATAAGTTAAAATGTAATCTGTTCAGACTTGCGTGCGCCAACGTGTGAGGTGATTCCGACTCCAGAGCGGGTGCTTCTCGCCAAGCTGGAGGAAGAGAATAGAAGGATCGAGGCCGATGCGAAGAGTGCCTCCCTCATCAATGTACACAGCCGGAAAAGCTCAGACACGTCGCAGATCTCCTTAGCCTCTGGTGAGTTCCTACTACAGGTGGACACCTTATTTGTTAAATTACACAGCCTTAGAATATATTTAAAGTTATAAGAAAGGGATATTGAAAGAGAACTCGAGACGTTATTAGAGTTAAACCTCTAGTTGAACTCCGGTTTGTGCTGTGCACAAGTAACCATCGGAGCCCGTCTCTAGTTCCACACATACCTACAGTTCTTGACTGCACCTCAGTATATTTTCTTAGCGTTAATCTATCTATCTATAACAAATAATCTACTTCAAGCCGTCAACAACGGCCTCGAGAGCTAAGACGCGTAGTATCAATTAAAATTTCTAGCACAACAAGCTAAGAAACAAATATATTAAACTTCGTTGGTGTATAAAGAGATCGCACTATTTTAAACGCATCGTCAAACATACCTCGAGCACGACGAGTACGTGAAATCTTCCGTCTGTAACTTGTTACACAATCATGCCATTATGACATTACCTCAAGTTTTACTTACAATGTTACCGAGCTCTTCGTTAGGTTCGGTGTTTATAAATAGTACCTACCGTGTAAAACTCGCACTGCTCTGATGCAAGCCAGAAAGGCCTTTATCTCTTATCAGTCGGTCACGAAACGTGATAGTGCAGATACGTTGAATTTTATTAACCATCTATGTGAAAAATGTTATGATTTTATTGAAAAATGAACGAGCTAAACGACATATTCAGCACGAAAAGTGTGATAGAGTTCTATCGTTCGATTGTTTTGGAAAATGTTTCATTGTGTACGTAATGATAACACATCTAGTTTTATGATGCCCCTGCACCGTGCCGTGACTCAAGAGTAGACGACTCACCAAAAACAATCTAACAAATTAAACGCACAATGGAAGTTTTATCTGTAATCTAAAACTTGTTTGTGTGTAAAATTATCATTCTGATCGAAATCAACTGCGTGTAGCTAGTGAATGAAACGATCAGAAATATTTTGTATAGTTTTGAATTTAATTTGCTTTGTTACAGTGACAAGTTCGAGCCATGAGACTGAAGCGAGGGTCAGTGGCAGCAGTAATGGCGAAGAAGACTTATGGAGTCTCTGGGGCAGGATAGTTACGAACTGGGAGACTGAATGGAAAAGGCGAAATCAGTTCATACGGGACTTGGTCCGGCAAGGAGTGCCTCACCACTTTAGGGGCATAGTATGGCAGCTATTAGCAGGCGTTGACGGTTCACCAGAAAAGAAACTTTACGCCTCTTATATTAAGGTACATTTTCATGATAATCGACGTAATTTGCTTTACTAAATGTGCGGATATAAAAAAACTATACCTGCTTTTACTTTAGCTACATTATAAATTCAATTAAAAGTGTTAGTTACATTTTTTGAGTACGGTTTCAAGAAGTCAATTCCTGCTGATCACATTCAACTTTTATTTCCTTACATATAAAACATATGTGCTGTCCGGTCCGTGGCTTCACTCATTGAACAAAACACAGCAACACACAAGATTACAGACACATTACTATACAAAAGTTAAACTCTTTTTTAAGAAGTTTTTATAGAAGTATAGAAAGGTACACTTCGCCCAACGGATCTAGGCATTCGTGAAGTTAGCTGTTTGTCTGCGCAAAACACAATTTTGTATGAAAAAGCGCTCACTGCGCAGATAACGGCTAACTTCACGAATGCCTAGATCCGTTGAGCGAAGTGTATAGTGTTTTATTAGAATTTGATTCGATTTTATCGTTTTCCAGGCGAAATCAGCTTGCGAGAAGGTGATCCGTCGCGACATAGCGCGAACATATCCGGAGCATGATTTCTTCAAGGAGAAAGATGGACTGGGTCAAGAGTCCCTCTTCAACGTTATGAAGGCATATTCCCTTCACGATCGGGAGGTCGGCTACTGCCAGGGATCCGGCTTCATTGTCGGACTGTTACTGATGCAGGTAAGTCTCCTATTTTAGATTACCTTTTTGATAGTCTTTGTTGAGCGCTTGGGCTTAATAATAGTGAATATTTGTCAGCGATAAGGTCTGTCCATGGATATTTCCTTCAGTATCATTTAGCCCCAAAGTAAGTAGTGTGTTATGGGAACCACATGGGTATACTTATATAATTATAAATTAATTATGAGTACATACATTATAGAAAGCACCCAGACCCAAGAAAAATATTTGCAGATCATACAAACATTTGCTCTGAATCGAAACCTTCCGCGTCTATTCGTCAACTGCACCACGTCTTTTTACAATATTAGTTACAAAATCTGCGTTTACTTTATCTGCGAAAACCATATTTTTATGTCACTGGTTCTCTTCAATATCGTCTGTACTAAATGCATGTATAATTTACTTATTCAATTTATCTTTGCAACAGATGCCCGAAGAAGAAGCGTTTGCAGTGCTGGTGAAGATCATGCAACAACATCGTATGAGAGATATGTTTAAGCCAAGCATGGCGGAACTCGGCCTCTGTATGTTCCAACTTGAGAATCTAGTGCAGGAGTTACTGCCAGAGTTGCATGTGCACTTCCAATCTCAGGTGAGCACGTAGTTTCTTACCTTTAAAGATATTAATTCGCGGCTTCGCTCGCTATAAACATTTTGATAGCCAACATGCTATTCCAAGTTTCATCCAAATCGGTCCACTGTTGTAGGTATGTGTAATCCTAGAAGTGGGTAATCTTTATAATTTGTGTTTTTCGTAGGTTACTTTATTTAAACTTCTACTGTTTTTTAAATTTAATATTGTTAGTCATTTGTATTAGGTATTGTGTTTTTTTTTTCATATGTAAAACATGTTTTTCTTCTGGTTGCAAATAAATAAATATAAACATACTCACAAACTATCGGATTTGTAATACGAGTAATATTAGAAGGGATTTATTACTAGCTACCGGTCGCATCTCCGCTTGCGTCGTACCATTTTCAATAGCCTAGTATGCTTTTCCAGACTACGATCTACATATTCTAAGTTTGATCAAGATCCGTGCAGCGGTTTCAGCGTGATTGTGTAACAAAAATCCATCCACCCAAAACGCTTTGGATGGATGAAAAGGTTTTGAAAAACAAATAGCTTTCACAGGGTGATCGTACTAACTACCACAGAAACAGTGAGCCAATGAATTTTCTTTGACTCTTGAGCACCAATATTTTCTTATAACTCGGTTCATTAAAGAAAATAATCTGAAATGGCAGCGATAGTAATGTTCTCTCGCTTGCACTTTAGTACCGTCGTTAGTGTGCATAGCATGATTATTGCCGCCATTTTAGATTCGTTTCACACTTCATCTCCCCAGCGTTTATCTCTAAGGCATTACATTTTTGTTATTTGTTGCAGAGTTTCAGTACATCTCTATATGCGAGCAGCTGGTTCCTTACTTTGTTCACGACAACTCTATCCCTGCCGCTCGCCTGTCGTATAATGGACGTGTTTCTTTCTGAAGGCATTGAGATTGTATTCAAAGTGGCTATAGCTATGCTCACCAGAGGCAAAAATGATCTACTTTCACTCGATATGGAGAGTATTTTAAAGGTACTTTAACAGTAAAATTATTGTTTTTTTTTTATCTGAAATGAGCCTTGACACATGCTCTTACATTGGACACTGACATTTTCAAATACAATAAATGAATTAATATCATAGGAACGCATAAAAGACAAACAAACACTTAAGTAAGTAAATGTATTCATTTTTTATTTAGTAGCTAAAAATCCTTTGTTTTTTCTAGTACATACAAAAGGAGTTGCCGTCAAAAGTAGAAGGCGACCCGGATGGCTTTATGAATCTGTCGTATTCTATCAAAGTGAACCCCAAGAAAATGAAAAAGCTTGAGAAGGAATACACTGTGATCAAAACCAAGGAGCAAGGGGATATCGCTGTGCTGAGGGTATGAACTCTACTTATGTTGTTGTAACAAAGGAATTGCATACAGAAAGGATCGTTCGTTCTGTTGAATAAATGAAACAGGTATAGTTTTTCCATCTCACAAAAGCGGATTGGTCTTTTGTGTGTGTAGATGCATATAAACGTTGGTTCTATAAGCGAATGAGCGCACAGTATCGCTTACGCACACAGAAACAAATCAACACACAATTTAGACCAATGTGCCTTTTTGAGATGAGATGGAACAACTATAGGTATCTAATTTGGTATTTTGAGTTGTGAGGTATGCACCTTGTGTACGTGGGGTAGCGGCTTATTTTTTATCCCGTTCGTATGAGTTACCTTAATAACCATGATTGACAATTTAGCCTTCGTTAACCCATACCATATCGTTCCATTCCAACAGTGTCTAAGACAAGAGAACCGTCTGCTCAAACAGCGAGTAGAACTCTTAGAGAAGGAAAGCTCAGCGCTCGCGGAGCGTCTTGTACGCGGCCAAGTTGACAGAGCAGAGGGAGAAGAAGAAACATTCGCGCTCGCTCGCGAGGTTCAAGCGTTACGGCGAGCGCATCTTGACGCGCAACAAAGGCTTGCGCTCGCGCAAGATGAGATCCGTAGCCTCGAGATGACTATAGCCGAGGTGAGTGGGAACTAACATCCATAGTTTCCATAGAAAGCAAGTATAAGTTCGTTGCCGAAGCGTGCGAAGCTGGCAATAGTCAGATTTAATACAGAATCAATTCTATATTATGTATGTACCAGAAGTCCAGAACAACTCGCGGCAGTAGCTTCTGAAGAAACATTATTATTTAGATAATGTTCACAATGTGTCGCTTCCTATCTATGGTATTGTGGAAAATATAAGATGTGTATGAGTCGTGTTCGCGTGCGTTAGATAGAGGATCCATTGTCTATATGGTCTCTTTGAGCCGTGTTCTCTCTGTTTTGACCCATTATCCATACGATATCTCTTCACCAGAACAACTCGCGGCAATCGTCCCTAGAAGGCACCGAAGCAGAATCCTCCCCGAAGGGCGAGGAATTAGCACGGTGCTTACAACGCGAGCTTGTCCGCGCGCGTTTACACGCTGCAGAACGAGAAGCGGCTGAAAGGGAACTCAGTGCGCGTATCGCTGACCTTGAAAATGAGAACAAGAGTCTGAGGAGGCAACATGTCGATAATAATGTTGCTCATTTACAGGTAAATTACTGTTTGAATGTTTGTTTCAATCAAGCCTATACCAGTGAACCGATTTGGATGAAACTTGGAATAGGCGTAGATAGTGACCTGACCTCAAAATGTAGGTGCCACGCGAACGAAGCCGCGCGCAGTAGCTAGTATGTAATTATTTTTGGTAGTATTTCGGTAGTAACGGAAGAACTACAGCCATTACTGAATGGCCCTTAGCACAAAGACCACGAGCCAGCCTGATGGACGGATGATATTGTTTAATGAAGCTGGGAACTTACTGCATTAGATTGGCGTTATAGATAGGAGGCATATAACCAGCAGTGTGTACCGAGCTGATTAGATGGAACTAGATTTTTTTATTTTCTCCGTTACTCAGCTATAAATATGTCATCAAAATAATCACAGAGTTGTAACAAAATACCGTAAGATA
Source organism: Epirrhoe tristata (assembly GCA_951394285.1). Lineage (NCBI taxonomy): Eukaryota > Metazoa > Arthropoda > Insecta > Lepidoptera > Geometridae > Epirrhoe > Epirrhoe tristata. Next base: position 14,738,504 of record OX596136.1, on the reverse strand, counting down.
CCTTATAAATTACCTAACCTTATTTTCGTAAATACCCTATAAATTATAAATTATCGATGAATTTGTGACAGGACGAACTAATTGCCGTGAAACTACGCGAAGCAGAAGCGAACCTTTCGTTGAAGGAGCTCAGACAGCGCGTGACAGAACTCTCTGAGAGCTGGCAGCGGCATCTACAAGTAAGTGAAGTTCACTTTCATATAGAAATTAAAAAGGAAGGAAGAAATAAACCGAAAAGGATCCGTCGTCTTTGGATTTCTAGGGTTTTTCATTGACATTTTGTGGCGATTGCGATGTAATTATTGTGGGATTAATTGCCTTTGTTAAATCTGCAAATTTTTGTCGGGTCTGGGTGATATCAATAGTCAATCAATAGTAATATAATTCTTGATTTATCTTATATTCTTAAAATTACATCTCCATTTCGTCAACTAGTTATAATTATCTAAATGCATGCTGTGTTCTCATCGAGAAGGTCGTACACTAGCCTAAGTTTACTAAAATTGTAACGAAAACTTCCCAAAGTGTAACAGCCAGTTTTGAGAACCTAATAAAAAAAAAAAAAAAAAAAAAAAAAAAAAAAAAAAAAATTAAGTTCAAGTTTGTAATAACTTTCTCAGTTAGTTAAAACTTGATCCCTCTCTTGTCTGGAGGAGAGCGCTGACTCTGCTACTCAGTTTTTTAAACTTTTGCAGTAGTCATCGTTTCGCTACTGTTTTTACTCGCATGTGTTTTTGTTCCAAATAAAAGATTTGATTTGATCTTTATAACACTTTAGCATAAATACTTTCATTTATCTGCAGGATTGTAAGAAAGTTTTAAGTCACTCATACAAACCCTAAAGTTCATTTGGCATAGGTGCTCCTTGGTAAATCCACCGATGTAGATCATCAAAAATAATACAAACAAACATTTTTATATATTTTTTAACCTTTAAAGTCCCACTGCTAAGGTCTCCTCTAAAAATAATCACTTTACATAATTATAATTCTTCTTTTGAGTTTGCTTAAGAAAATATTAAAAAAAAAATGTTATATTCCCAGGAGCACAAGCAGGAGGTACCGCAAGTGCCGGTACAATCGAACGTGGTATCCGATATAATGGCGACTCCCAAGAAACTGTTGCGCGCCTGGGAGGGACGCTCGGGCGACGTACAGAAGATCGAAGAGGAACTCATGTCCACTCGCATCAAGGAAGTTGAAGCCCTTACTGAACTGAAAGAGTTAAGACTGAAGGTATGAACCAAAAACTATCGATCGTAGCTAGTGGAAATAGGGAAAGAGGCATGATTTTATGTATGTGTCGCAGCCAACTAGCTTAATCAGCCGTTCAATCAAACGTCTAGCCATTTTATTCATCTAGCGGCCTGAATGATATTCAGCCGTAGCGTCAAATACAAACATGTAATTGTGGCGACCTCTATCTACCATCGCCTGAACTGGCTTCTCTCACTAACACTATTGTGTACTTACCTCTGTTATTTAGTACCATTACCTTGTATTTTTTTCTTCTCTGTTTGTTACCTAATGTCTGTGTGTTGCCAAATAAATAGTTTTTTTTTATTCAATTCTTAATAGTCAAGCTCCAACTAGGTGATTAATAAATGAATAATATCTCAGGTAATGGAGTTGGAGACCCAAGTGCAGGTGTCTACCAACCAGCTCCGCAGACAGGATGAGGAGACGAGGCAGCTGAGGGAAACTCTTGATGAGACGCTGCAACGCGAAAGGGCACTTCAGTCGCGGCAAAGGGAGTTCCAGCACAAATACACTGATCTCGAGAGCAAGGTAGCATATCACATACATTAGACGGCCTCTAAAGCGCAGTGGCCGAAATACCGCCTGCGACGCAGATGGTTGCGGGTTCGATCCCCGCCTCGGGACAAATGTTTGTATGATCTACAGATATTTTTCTCGAGTCTGGGTGTTTTCTATGTATAATATGTATGTATTTACAAACTAAAAGTATACAACGTCGGCTTATTGTTAGAAGTCAGTAACTGCGTTTATGGGACCGGCGCGCACTCATCTGAAAGAGCTCTACATTAATCAAAAACCCATTTATTTCTACCTCTTCTAGTTTCAACGCTATGACACTTGCTTACCTCATTGAGAGCAGCTTTTCTCACGTATCAAAATAATACCGTGTTGTGTGATTCATATAAGTGTTATACGGAAATTATTTTAAATTTTCGGTCCCGGTTCAAGTTTTTAAGCCATGACATTAAGACTTTAAAAACTCCCCAGGCTTGGCCTCTAATTAGAACTTTATTTCAGTTATAATAGAGCTTATTTTACAAACAAGTAATGAATAACAATAATTACAGGCGAAATACGAGTCTATGCAAGCAAACATACGGAACATGGAGGACGCACAAAGAATAGCCGAGCTCGAGACGGAAGTGTCCGAATACAAACTCAAAGTGAGTATTCCACGAATTGGTCTGTGGAGTATTCGAAAATCGTGAAGAATCAGGGCAACAAACACGGTTTGGGGCCTACAATTGGGGAATACTAAATTCGAACTAAAACTAGATTTTGTTTCGTTTTCCGCCATATTACTTTAGTTCTTCAAAGTATCCGCTAGGAGCGCCTAGTAAATGTATGGCAGAAAACATTTAAGGGTACTGAGTTTCATACACCTTCTGAATACCTACGAGCTCTCGAGTTACACCTCGATTACTTAATCTTCATAATCAATATTTAGGACTAGCTGTTTCCCTCGACTTTGTCCGCCTAGATGATATCATTTAGCATGGATCTCCATAGAAATTTGAATAAATAGGTAATAAGATGTTACATTTTAGGTACAGAGTAAGTAACAACATGTTTTACCGATTTCGGTGTGCTAACCGAGAGAATGGCATGCTTTTAGTGTCATAAATAAGAGCACTGGTGGACTAGTGGTAGTGGCCCCGCCTTCCGATCGTAAGGTCATGGGTACAACCCCCGGTCGTGCACCAATGAGTATTTCTGACGAAAAATTTATGTGTACTATGCCAGTACTCTCAAACGTGAAGGAAAACATCGTAAGAAAACCGGCATGTCGTAGAACCTATAAAGTCTGAAAACATGTGTCAAGTGCATGAAAGGAGCCTCTTTGAGGCACGTTTATAACCCTTTCACCACACTGGTTCGAAAGAACTCGTGACACGATAAGAAAAAGTGATATAAAACAAAATAAAATGTAAATGTTAGGAAAAACTACAACCCTTCCAATTTCAAAGTCGGTTGAAGGGTTCAGGCATATAATTGTTGACAATATTCCGTCTTATTATAAGAAAATGAACCTAGTTTAGACTAAGACTAACTAAAAAACTGTCCCTAGAAAAATCTTTAAATACTCGTACATAGAACGCTTTTTTGTGGTAACAGTTCTGTTATGACATGTGTCAACGTGGTGTTCAACTAAGGTTTAGCGTTTTTGTAATAAGCAGCATTATGTTTCAGAACGAAGTGATGGTGACCGAAGGTGAACTTCGTAACAACAACGACGATACAGAACGCGTTCGTGAGTTACAGGAACAAGTCGCCGAACTCAAAGCCGAGGTAAAAAAATAACGGTCTTTTAATACTATGGGATAACCATGGTTCAATGTGTTTGGTTCTACCGTGAACATGGCGTAAGCCTGTGACGAAATCGGGAAACTACAAAAACATTGAATCAAAGTAAATATCCCATTATTAATGTATTAAGTTCATGATAGTTTAAAAAATTATAAAAAAAACTTTTCAAATCTATAAAGTTGCATCTACACAGTTAACATTTGTTATGCAAAACTTTGCAACACGGTTTTAGTAACTATCTTGCAAATGTGCATACAAACCGTATACACAGATATTACCTAATCTAATTCTATCGTGTTGCTTGTTGCTCCACGGTTACAACTTAAATAAATACTTGCTTCGTGTGCGCAAAGCGGCGGGCGGAAGCTAATAAGCTTAAAGACTTACCTATTGAAAAATATGAAGCAGTATGTTATTTAAAAATTGTGATCTCATATCACACTAGTTCCGTTAAATAGAAAATTGTAAATAGATGACTTAAACGGAACGTTAGTTATTATATTTTAGTATAAAATAATAATCCCTCTTGCTTAAACTAACCCGATTTTCAACATAAAGCTTGCAAAATAAAGAAATATCTAATATTTTATTTTATAAGGGCGAGTGCGCACGGGAGTGTGTTTCACCGCTGAAACCAAGCTTATGTCATTGTTTCTTTGCTTTGGGAATCACATGTACAAACAAAACACGCAATGTGTGTTATTCACAAAACTCACTTCATGGCTGAACCATCAAGGGATGCCAAGGGTCAGGCAGTTTGATTCATATGTTAAACAAATTGAGAACCGAATTTTATACTAAGTTAATTTAGAAAATGTGGATAGATATATAAATAGTATCAGTTATTTAAAATGTAAGTCAATGTAACTTATGTGAACTCTTGGAATACTATGAATATGTTTTTCCTAGTGTTTCACTCATTAATACTATGCGCTGTTCTTTTCCCATACAAATCGTTACGTCAACGCGATCAAGTGAGTAAAAAACTTGTACTGGGGGGTTCATATGAAGTATTATTGCCTAGCAGTTTTCGAACTAAATGTCAATTTCCAATAACCCGGTTAATTATAGAAACGTCGCAACTTATCACGTTCTCTCGCTTGCACAATAGTGCAGTCACTAGTTATAAGCGCCGCCATTTCGGATTCGTTTCTTTATGTTAAAATTGACATTCAGTTCAAAAACTGCCTGGGAATAAGAGCTCATGCTAACCCTCCAGGGAGGTTAATATGAACTCTTATTCCCAGGCTGTTTCTGGGTTACTCGAAATTGAGGTGCAGTTAAAAAACAGCCTGAGAATATGAGTTCATATTAACCCCCTGGGCCTAATAATAAATTCTGACTTGTGTTGTTTGACACTGCACAGTTTCCGACACCTATCACCTCTCCGGACACTGAGCCTTGGAAATGGCTCGAGTAAGTGCATTATTGATCAATTCGAATCAATCGTTTGTTGCGTTAACATGGGCCTAAACTACTTGATTTAAAAGACTAAATTAGTGTTCAGTAAATAATCCAAAATATTAATATAAGTTATTTTATATTAAAATATCGGTGCACACACAGTACGCACACGCTTTCTTGATCACAAAAAGTAAAAAGAAATCTGTAAAGTTAATAAGATATAATATAATCATGTAAAATTAAATAATACTTGCATAATATTGTAGTAATTAGTTAGTTTATCCTTGCCTATGTTAACATACAAACGCGTATTATTGCGAATTAATTGATGTTTGCTTTGTTTTTAGAGTGTTGCTCTTACATTGTCGCTTGTATTACATTATTAATGCTTGCATCATCTTCATCGACATCAAAGGATAAGTAGATGATAAACGCAGCGTCCATTTGGTAGGTCCACTTTAAACGGTGCTTATGCATGATATTGTGTTCGTCTCTTTTCATTCAAATAAAACGAGTGTTGTGTCGTTTATGTGTGTGAGTAAGCTTCAGCAATTTTTGTGGGTAGTTATAGGATTTACGTGAATTGGCTAAGTGTTTGTTCTGTTATTGCCTAGTTACTTGATGCATGAAAAAATAGTACCCTGTCAATAATTACGAAACATTTACCTACTAATATTACCTACAGCAATTTTGTAGATAGCGATTAGAATTATTTCACCAATATCTATAATCAATATATATACAATTGACCTTGGCAAGGATGTATTGTTTAAGTATGTTTTTGTTTTTGTAGTGTTAATGGTCCTTAACTTTCACGATCATAATCATAATCATAATAATTTATTCGCAGGAATGTAGGTACAATAGGTGTTGATCAAAACTCTTGTCTAATTAATACAATAATATGGAAATTTATCGCGTTATTTACCATATTTTTGACTTTACAAATGTTGCAACAGCCGTGTGGACTAGAGCATTTTGTATGGAGCTTTGACTTAATGCATGTAGGGTTACACATAGCGCATTAGAAGCTCTAGGACAGCCTAAAAACATTGTGCAATATAGTGGGTACACACGTACGTACATGCTCGATAAACTTGCTCGATCTCGAGCAAGTACTTACGTGTGTACCTTGCAAGTCTCAAGACAAATTCTCAAAGCCAACCGTCCATAATTCTTGCTTGATGTTCGAAGAAAGCAAGCAAAATTCGTCCATTGCTCGAAGAATTTCAAACAATATTCTTCGAGCAAGCTTTGACGTGTAGATAGGGTCAAGCATGTTTGTAGATAGCCATGCTCGGATGAAACATGCCTGTCGAGCATGTACATACGTGTGTACGTACCCGTACCCACTAATAGAAAACGAATCCGTAAAAATTCAAAATGTTTGTCCTATAGAGAAAAGTATGGCAGGATGGAGTTTGCTGTCACACACAAAAATCTAGCGCTCTAAATGATCCTTCGAATGCTCTATGTGTCAAACGTTCAGGCCTTTGGCCAACTTCTTGATTTCACACACACAGTTCTCCATTACGGCTATTGTAGCATGATTGAGACAGACCTATTTAATACACTATGGCCGGCGAAAGATGATCGGAATAGACCACTGATGTTTAAAAAATATAGATACCTACGTTACAAGCGCGTGAAAATTAACACATGGAAAAGTCTTATTAGCACAGTTTTTACTTCAGTTTGCGTCAGACAGCGATGTTTTTGTCAGTGACAGTCACGAGTTCCAAGCTCGAATTGTAAACTTCGATACTATGAACATAACTTATCTATAGTTTATTTAATATCACAACAAAATTTTAAACATGCCAAACGAAAAAAATATTAATTCCTGTACCTTCAATGTTGGCTTGTTTTGAAGTTCGCCGAAGGTACTCGCTGGTCATACGGTAAATACGCGATAAATTTCCCTCTACCATCAATCTTAATAAGGGTATTGCACAGGTGATGCGACTAGAGGCATGGCGGTCGCGTGCGCTAGGCCATACCGAGCTCATTCGCGCCATATCCGTCGAGGAAGATCTCGAAGAAGACGACAAACTCAAGCTAATCTTGCGCCGCGAGTCATCCACGTCCCTGGAGTTACCGGCAACACCGCGCAAATCGTAGCGAAACACCCATTCCACGTCCACGTAGCAATTGTTTTTGAGCAGCGATACAAAATGGCCGAAAGAGAGAAATCTCGGCTCGTTTTTTGTTTCCCTTTATTTTTTGCAAGATTAATCTGCTGACTTTTAAAATGCATATCAAACTGTTTGGAGATTTCGCTTTGATAATCAAAACATTCAAGTTGCTTCTGAAATTGTCTCGAATCGCTGGAATGAATGAGCAATATTAATGTGTTGTGCTTATATCTAATGTTTTACTTTAATAAGTGAGTTTAGTTTATTAATAACTAAAAAACACTGCGGTGTGGACGCACCTAATTGTATAATATTCGAGTTATGGAAATAACCATCTCTATCTATTCTATTTTTTATATCATGACATTTAAGTGATCTTCCGAACGCAACTTTACTACTTTAGATTATACTAGTTTTTGAGGGTTGAAACAAATATGGTTAAGTGCGAGTCGTGCTGAAGCTCCAGCATCCACACAATTTAGCACTAAAAATCATATTATTATTTAGCAACTATGATACTAACGCATATTGTTTTCTATTAATACTTGTAATTTATCAAATTACTGCGTTTTATTATGCGTGTAACGGTATGAAATCTTGCGTGTACTTCTCATACTTGACCAGTTATTTATTTTTATGTTTGTACTATCAGAAACTGATTGTCAACGTAATTTGGTTGTGTTTTTGGCTTATAAATGAACTAGTGCCTACTATCTATCATAATTCCTGTTCATTTTTTTATTGTGATTTGCCTATCATATGTGGGGTCAGTATGACGTCATTTTTTCTTCACTCTCCGTGTTTTCCTTTCTTATTCCTGATATTATGTGGGGAAATTGAAAATCATACCCAAACACGCATTCAATCAGATTTTTGTGTTACTTTTATTTCAAAGTATCAATGTATTTTCATATTGTAACGAATTTAGAATTTATTTCATATTAACTTAGTCACTATCATCCAGGGATGCGTATGCGCAACGCTCTTCTCGACACCACGCTCATTTGTCGAATAGTTTTTTTATTCACATTATTGCATAGTCTGGCTAGAAATTATAGAATAGTATAACTCAATAGTCTTAATACACATGAATAAAAATAGGTTAAAACCAATTCTACATAATTAGCACTTCCATGGGCATTTGACTGTTATAAAATGTATTTTTATTATTTAATGCTGGCTATATTTATTGAATACACAAACATGCGGGTCTTTGTTTTTGTTGTATCGTTATATCTACGATTAAAATTTTATTTCGGATCATTATATTTTTCTAAATTTTCGCATTCGGTACCGGGACAGGCATGTGTCAGATTAAAACGCAAGATGTGCAAGGTAAGACAATGTTAGTGTTGAGATGTAAAAACATTATCCGAGCAAGACTGAAGCCGATGTAAACCGTTGTCTTTGTTTAAATCTATAATTTTATTATAAAATCTAATAAAAACAAAATACTTGATACATGTCCACCACATTTAGCAGAGTATTATCTTATATGTTATAAAAAAATTAAGTGTAGGTACAGTCAAATAGCCTACCTATTTCAATATAGATAATAACACTTAACTCATGTTGCCAACAGAATACATCGATGCACATTTTAGCATATTTTAGTATCCGTATTCAGAATAAGTGGTGCATTTTTTGGGAATTTCTGTATTTTCTTGTTATATATCTCGTTGTAACCTTTAGCGTGGCAGAATTATAAATAAAGTTCGTTTAAATTAACGGCTAAAGGCTTATTAAAGGTAAATAATCAATGCCTAAATAGATGAAGTAGGAATAGTTGAGGATCGTTATGTAATGTAAGATATTTGCACCACCTATTCTGATTTACTTGTTTATATACACTTTTTGTATGTTTGTAGTTTATTATAACAGATAGTAGTGAAAGTATGGATTTCAGGTTATCTTCAAGTGCGTGATAGCTTATCATTTCATTTTCAGCAGCTAAAAATCGCTGCTTGCTGTCCCTAATGTTATGTATCTTAAATATTTTTCTAGTGAATATTTATTTTCTAATAAGTGTTTTTAACTATAAGAAATCCCTGCATGCTCTTAAAAATCAAGAAAGTTATAATCGTAAATATTTATCAATTTTATTGTTACATTTAATTTATTTTATAATTGAGAGTTTTGATTAAAAAGGCAATGATAAATATGACCAACTTTTATAATGAAACATTCCAATGACCTAAACCTACTATTCATGGGTAGGTATAAAGCGTTGATATTTTATTGAAGTTTCGACAAAATATGGTTTAATTCTTTGGTAGTGATGTATACTTTGAAGCGAGAATTTGCCAATATTAAGGGTACTTATTTAAATGCTTATAGTTTTATTAGTTTTAGGCGAAGTATCTTTGTATGTAAAATTGATAAAAATACTCAATTATCTACTTATTGGCGTAACAATGTGGTTTGGATTATCAATTAAATAATTACAAATAATTTTTATATAATAACTATTCTCGGATCCAATTACATCTGGGTTTTATATCTACTGAGGCTACATTGCAAAAGTCTTGTTAATGAGAAGGTGAAAAGTGTAAATGATTATGTCAATTGAATTAGAATTACATACTTTCTGAATATCCTGATGGAATAACTATTGCAATCGGTCTGGGTATAAATTATAATTTTATTTTCTACAATTTTTATATGCAATTCTGACGAGAAATATTTTGTAAAATTATCACATACATCATTTTTTTTTTCACTGTGTTAAATTTTGTTTATGCCTATCTTGGTGGTGACTGTTAATTCTAATAGAAAAATAAATAAACCAATCGATTGCTTTCATTTCACTGCAAAATAGTTAGTAATAGGCATAAAAGTACTTACTTATCGTTTAAAATTAATTTACGTTTAGCGAATGTTTACCTGTGAACAATATTTAACTTTGTATAATAATTTTATGTCTGTGCTGTCCTAAATCAATTTTATTATGTTGACTATTTTATTAATGAATCTAAGTAAAACGTATAAATAATTTACTTTGTAACAAAATTAAAACATTATTGTGCAATAGAAGCCAAAAATAATTGTATCAATTTCAAACCAGAGCTACATTATTATTTTTATTACTTAATTCATGTTCATAATTTAATGATTTTTATTACAGTATTTATTTTAAAAATAGTTGCATAGATTGTTCAGCTGATCCTGTTTATTGTTCATTAATGTACTAAATTACCTATATGGGTTGATGGAAATACTCCCGGTTTTCATTGGTTCTCTTGTTTATTACCCTAAGTTTGCATCGTGTCATCATCTTCTTCCTTGTCACTGATTATGAGGTTGGCACATTTTTTTCTCCGGTTTTCACGTCCTCATGTCACCACTCACTCTGCATGCATCTCTTTCGTGATATTTTTCACACAATCCATCCTATCTTTTCTGGCATACCACTACTTGTATATTATAGGTACGTACAGTTCGCCCAATGAATGGTTTTTCATAAAAAAATTGTGTTCTGCGTAGACAAACGACTAACTTCACGAATGCCTAGATCCATTGGGCGAACTGTAATATGCATCTTCATTCATATCAAATCTTCTAAAGTGAGCTAGATGAACTGGGAGTTTTTTTTCAGAAACATTTAACTACCTATGTTAAAATAACGCGAGTATTACTTTGTATCTCAGAAAATACCCATAAGCATATTATAATTAAATTAGTAAAATTATCTTTGTTTATTTAGTTTTAAACATTGCCACCTTATTTGGCAGCTAATTTGTGATTTTTCTGAATAATAAATGACTTGAACTATTTTACTGGCTTACTTATACAAATTTCAACATGCTTATGGTTACTATTTTATTTATATTACGACCTACCTACTAAGTATGTGCGCATTTCTGTAAATTAATAGGTACATGAGAAATTCATAAAATAAACTTAGCACAGTGTAACCTTAAAATATTCACTTAGTTGACCACGAATTTTGTTATTTTAAGGTTTTGTGTTGTTTCTTTTCATTTTATTCCTATAATAATACCAACATCTGTATTTATTTTATCATTCTTATCAATGTTAATTTTGAATGTAATTAGAATATTGAATAAAGTAACTCAGTGTTTTCTTTTCAAAATAATGTGGCTTAATTTTTCGGTATTAGGTTGAATAGCAAAATACATGTATACTAAACTAACGCGTCTTTTAATTTCGCAGATCACCTAATTACTAAAAATAGCTCTGATTGGATCACTCACAAATAGGAAAAAAGCTAAATATTATTAAAGTTACTTTTAATGAAACAAATTTCTGTTAGTAAGAAAATATTTACTATAAAATAATTAGATAGGCACCACATGGTAGATTTCTTATAAGTTAAAAAGTTATAATCTTATTAATAATGTTAATAAAATACATTTTTATATCTCTTGATACATTTATGTACCTAACATAAATAATTAGTACATTATTCGAAATTTTAAGTACTCGAGTACTTCACGGCATGCTCTTATACTTAGTGAAGAGGTTGTACAACACTCGTAATGTTGACTTCAGGTCGAGATTCACAATATCTGAAAATAGAAACGTAAGTATGTAAATAAAGAGTAGAATACTGTAATGATGGGAAAAGGACATAATTTTAAGAAAACGGACAAAGTAAGCTAGCTTTTCCACCACAATCTATGCAAACTTTATGCTGATTGGTTTTTGAGGCTTCTATTCAGACTATCAGACTTTTGCAGACATAAAGTTGACACTGAATACTGTCAAATCACTAATCCATCAACCAAATGGGTAAGTCCAAGACATTAAAATAAGTATTTATATAGATCCTCCAATTTAATTATTGCTTGTAAACCTAGGTTACAAGGTTGTGTTTAAAACTAAGAATCTCTAGATCCTGCTGATTAGCATACATAGATCTAATAAATCTTACCCTCTGGCCTGGCTTTGGGCTTAGCAAGACCCACATCCTGCATCAGCTCGAAAGCAAACGATACATTATGGACCTTTTGATCAAAGTCCTCCGGAGTGAGATGAAAATCATACAAAGGCACGAAGAATCCTTCCAGAAGTCCCATCAAGAGAACCAGATAAACTCCATCATGAAACTGCGAGTCCAAATCCATGACTTCAAGGTTAACCTTGCTCAAGTGTTTGTTCACAAATGTGATGAGAGACTTCTTCACCACTTGTAACTTGTCAGGGGCGTGATCAAAGAGCGCATCAAACGCATCACGCTCACATTTCATACCCAGGTCGTCGTAGGTTGTAGTTATGGTTTCAATGAAAGTTCTGGAAACAACATACATTGTTACAAACTATTTAAAAAACAAAGCGCAAATCAAAGTCGGGGTTTTAGCTTGATTTTTGTTGTGAACTTTTAAAATAATTACCTGTGTGAAAGCTGATGGGGCGTGTCCTTTTTCACCACAACAACATTCACAGTTACATTTTCAGGGAGACGTACTGGTGCCCTGAAATGACGCGCAAGAGCAACCAACAGATGCAGTATAGAAACTATATTCTTTGAATGTACTGAATCCACACTCCATTTTGGTACTGGTTTTGCTGAGCCATATAGAACCTGAAATTATTGAATTTTATTAATAGCCAGAACAACTGAAGCAATCAACTTTGACTTCTTGAAGCTGATGAAGTAGGAAAATGGAGAAGGGAAACATGTTACTGATGTGTGGTATTGGGATAAGTTGGATCAGGGTTCGAAATTATCAAGATAATTATTACGCTTCTTGATAATTATCACCAGTGTAAGAATTTCGTTTTTATATTGTTTCATAACTAATTAATTATGAATTATAGTTTTGGTATTAACAAAACAATATTTTTATTGCACCGAGCCCATAGCCTAGTATTTTTGGTCGTCGTGTTCTTTTACATTGACAGTATTTTTATGATAAGGGCACTTTGACACGGAAATACACATTCGAATACAGTTCACTTTCACAAGCGTAATTTTTTGTTAATATCATCTTTAATTATCATAATAATTATCACTGATAATTATCCTTTCGAACCTGAGTTGGATATACAAATAGAGGCCTATTCCCAGCAGTAGGCAAAATCAGACTACATAATCATGAGTCTCAAATATTACATGAAATCTTACTTTGTTCACAGCACGTAGAACAATGGCAAGTTTCTGGCGCTGTCCCTCTTCAGACTGAGTGACCTCGGGAACATCTAGCTTCTTCTCAGTCAGTGCTTCCAGAAGCTTCTGTAGCACTTGTCCATCGTAAAGATCCTCACTTATATCCTGCACTATGATTCTCTGTGAGGCCAACTCATCATTGATCCAATCTATGAGAACTAGAATCAGTTCCTTCACCCTTGGGTCTTCTAAGGATCTCGGTTCGATAATAGCTCTTTCTTCATTATCAACTGTAATCAATCGCTGAAGTGAGATGGTAAATAAACTATTAAATTCAGCTGAAACTGTTACTTGAATTACAACTTCTGTGAATGTAATGTTCACAGAAGTCATAATTAGTGGAATAGCTAAAGAACAATATCCCTTCATACTATTTCAGCTCAGTGTTGACTCTTTAGGAGCAGCTGATTCATCCCAATCTGGTCTGAGCAAGCCAAACAGCCAGTCATTGAACCACCAACATACAATACTCAGAAACTCACATTTTGAGTGAGTTTGAGTGTGCTATAGTTGTTCTGTCACATGAAGGATTGGTCTTCATTGTGTATGTAGATTAGTTTCTGTGTGCGTAAGTGATACTGAGCGCTCATTTGTCGATAGAGAACTTACTCACACAGAAACAAAATGCCTAAACATCAAACACAATTAAGACTGACCTGCCTTCATGATATAGAACAATAGTACCTACTAATTAAAGATCACACAAGAAACTTACGTAAACTGTACTCTTCAGGTGGAATTTCTGGAGCAGTTGGACTTCCCGGTGAATCAATCGCATACTTGCCCTCAGCTTGCACATCTTGCACTAAAAGTTATAAAGATCATGACGTAAAAGTTAAAAGCTTCTAAGAAAAATAAATGTATGGTAACGATTAGTAGGTCATTATGGGTATGAGGTAAGAACATCATCCCACACATGCTACAATCTGTTTTCAAAACAGTAGAAATGGTAAGCTTACCTTCCTTTATGCGCTTCTTGCGACCAATAGTTCCAATCTTGTCCCAAAACGACTCTTCCTTATCATCCTTTTTGGGCAAAACGGGAGTACGAGGGGACTTTGGGCGTGGTGACGACATTTTCCGGGCCAAACCCTGAGTAGGAAAACAAAGTGTAAAAACTATGAATCACTCGTTTTGTAGAAACGTCGCGGGAAGCAATATTGTTTGTTGGAAAATCTTTTATTAGTTAGTGTACGTATAAATAGAGAAATACGTTAGAACCTGGGTTTATTTATTTCCTTTCTGGTTCTCACAAACTAATAGGAGGATGGTTCTGAATTTCTGTCTGATTTATTTATAACTCTGTTTCTTTCCGTCAGTCTGACTGACTGTAAGTGACTGACTTGCCTTGCTTGCTTGACTCACTTGACTTGACTGTCACGTTAATCATTCAATCATTCATTTCATAGATTTAGCATGGTACCTTTTTGGTACATCATTCATTTAGCTTAATGCGGCTTGTACACGAAGGCAGAACAGTGAAGCAGCACCAATAAGAAATAAGAAATAAGAAAAATTTATTGTCCAACCAATAGGAAAGCATCAAACAGCATGCTATATCTGGCAGCTTGATGTTTGCTGCTTCCCTATTGGCGCTGCCCTCACTGTCATGCCCTCGTCTACAAGCGGCTTGAGTTCACCAATGGTTCACCGCCGACCAGGGTTGGATTCAGACCCTTGGAAAATTGTTATCTATTGAAAATAACACGAATAAAAATAAACTGCGTTTCTGTTTTCGTCATAATTTTTTTTTTTTTAAATAAAATATGTAGTTATATTAATTACCTACTGAAGAAGTATTCACCAATTCGTCTAACGGAACTTCGTCCTTTGTATTGTCTGACAGTCTGACACGACTTACAGTATTAGGTAGGTATTGCTTAGTCATAATAATTATCATCGTCTCACTCACACTCATACTTAAAATCATCTATCCTATTCCGTCAGAACGACCGGGATAGGCGGGATAGTAAATCAAGTAAAACATTGATTTGATGTTGCCACACGTACAGAAAATCCCTATACCTGTAGCGTAAATGTTCAAAAGCAAAATTACTGGCATAAAAACCAGTCTGTCGACCTGATAATGGTGTTTTTGCGTAGTACTTGCATTACAATACTCAATACTACATAATTATCATGAAATATGGTACGAATAGTCTAATTAGACTACGAAATCCAACCTTACAAGACATAGCTTCAAATGTTTGAACATTTGTTTTAACACATATTATTTGAACTAAAGTCTTTGAGACTACATAGAAAAAGAGTATTAATGACAAGGTGAAGTGTCCTAAGCGGACTCACTGTTATGTCCTCGTGTGCACACCACACCACTACTGTCCTTTCAAACTGTTCTGGATCTGTCCCACTGTTCTGCCCTCGTGTACAAGTAGCATCAGACAAATCATCTTCAATAATCCTAATAGTCTGTGTGCAATAATCTTCATTCATTCATTCACTCCACTGATTTATTTTGTGTGGTTGCTATATTTTTGTGCATTTTAGCTATTACAAAATTTACAATTAGAAACCTTTATTGTGCCAAGGATATACTGTTATCAGAGAAACACATTTTGCTTAGTAAGTAATGCACATAATATCTCAATGATCCGAATCTTAGAGTCAAATAAAATTAACCAGTCCAGTTGGTTGGTGTGTTGAGTAGGGTGGTTGGAGTCATAACTAAAAATAGCTTTGAAGATTGCATTGCATCACACGACATTATTAGTTTTGGAGTTTACAACTTTTTTTTGTTGTCATTTTATATAGAAATGGAGAAAGGCGGCGGTAATCCACCTCCATACGTTTGGGGTAATGCAGGGCTACAGCCACCGCCTGCCGCGCCCCCGAGCTACTCGCAAGCTGTAGGAGGAGTAGGCCCTTCAAGCCCGTACACTCCTCAGTATCCCGCGAGTAAGTACCTACTCATTTCAGAACTTGCATTTCCATTGTGACAATATGACCTCATTGGCAATGTGACAAAACATCCTCAGTGTAGGTAAATAGATGACTCTTTGAGTAAAAGGATAGTTATTATTATTTATTAGAAATATTTTTTGCAATAGGTCTAGCTGAGTATGTCTTATCCTGATACAATCTATTTACTATTTCTACCTAATTAGTTGATTCATGTCATCCATGCCCTTGACACATTTCTAAGAAACATTGTTAGCTGTATAGTTTCCATGAGCTGTTGGAATATAACACCCATAGTGTGTTGTTATAGTATGTTGTATTTATAGAAAACTAGATAATACACATAAGTCCTATATTAAACAAAACTTGTGTTGTTTATATAGGATTTTATTTGAATTTCTTAAGAACCTTGCTGGGCGATATTACACAAATGTTGCAAAGGTTATTTCCTAGCACACTACATCAGCTTACTGTGTATGACACTGGCAATGCCAATATTTTAAGCTGTGACACTACACTGGGTTATAGATATTAGTTTACTCATTTAAATCCATGTCAAAAAAGATATACCTACACCATAGTAGATTTGATTATACTGACTGTTCACAAGAGTTATCAAAGAAAACACAGCTTAGCCTCAAGGCCAAAATATAACTTTTGGCGTCATTATAAACCTACTGGATTAAAATTTATTGTGACCTCCATCAAAAATTACCTTCAAATATTCAAATCATGAGGTTGTGCTAGTAGATACTAGTAATGTGTGAAGGTCAGTTTGCAAAGTGGTGGGGCAAAAGGTTTTAACATTAGGTGAGGTAAAAGAGGAAAAATGTAGATAATTTTTTTATTACCCATTTAAACTGCAAATTGATGCAAATATGAGTACAACAGCAGATACTTATGAACAGCAGAGCTTTATATTGGTTGAAAATAATGTACTTGGAATAAAATAATACTTATGATCTTTAATGTCAATGCATGTTCTGTTGAGAAAATGTATGCGATGGTTCTGAAAGTAAAGCTGTATTTTTGAGAAAGTTCATTGAACCCCTGTCGAACGATACCGCGCGTGCGTCATCGGAGCGTCGATGACACGATTGCATTTTATATTTTTAGTATCTATCTACCAATACTATATGGGTCCTAGTTAAGTTACTTTTTTACACTTTCTTGTTACCTTAAATAAAGCTATTATTAAGTATATTAATCCTCTTACCTCTGGTTACTACTACTCTGGTTTTTCGTTGTTAATACCTAGGGAATAAAATGTCTATGTTTTTGCAGCTGGTCCCCAGATAGTCACAACAGTGGTCCCTGTGGGTCCACACCCCACACATATGATATGCCCGAGCTGCCATGCCGAAATCGACACTGCAACTAAGACCAAGCCTGGTCTTATTGCTTACATCTCAGGCGCCATCATCTTTTTACTTGGGTAAATATCTAACCTTACTAACTTCCGCACACCTTCGCTCACGTAGTGGCAACAAGTGACAATGTCCATGATGCAGTGGGCGGAGGCCTGCCTATATTCTATGCTTCTTCAAAATATTATTGTGATTTTGACGTTATTTTGCAGTTGCATCTGTGGGTGCTGCCTGATTCCATGCTGCATCGACAGCTGCATGGACGTGCATCACAAGTGCCCTCACTGCAATGCTTACTTGGGACGTTTCCGGCGATAAACTTGATCATCACTCTAAGGCGTTAACCGCACATGCCAGGGTCTTCCGAGCTGAATGTTGCTTCAACTTACACTGATATCTTGTGTAAGTTGCTGTTCATATGAAATGTATGCTAATAACTTTCTTATCACAGACATCCCAGAGCTCGGATACTTAAGCGTGATTCGCGCATAAATATGCCACTATGTTGGTTTCTGCTTAACAAAAGATCTGTCAAGAATTTCAACATGTTCATTTTTGGTAATTAGACTTTCTGATCAGGAAGGATTTACTTCACAAGTTCTTTTATAATGAACTATCCAGTTTTCCACTCAAAAAATCTCAAACCAGCTAGTGTAGTTTAATTTTTAAAACGTACCTTTATGTATTAAAAATGTACCTTTAATTAAGTTAAAATAGCTGCAATTGCATTTTTTATAACCTTTATTTATACAGTAGGCGCAACCCATTGTTTAGAATCTGCGCAATAAACGAGTGTATATTATAATAATATCATAAAATAATCAAAGTCCAATTGCTTACATATTCTAAATATAATTTACTGGCATCTTTTTTAGATGTAAACAATTTTTAATACCAAGTAAGTACAGTGCAACTGATTTACAGTTTTACACATTAACTTAAGTCTGAAAGTGTAATCTTTGTATGTAGCAAGAACTGTGGTGTGCCAAACACTAGTCTACCAAACTCTGTAATTATTTATTTAGGTTTACTTTATCAGGCCATGTTTTCGGGTAACATACATATTGCTGGGATTGCCAGACTAAAGTTGCCAAACATGGCCGATTTAGGCGGGCCTTATAATCTTACACTCCACTATTTTATAGTCTCAACAGTGATGTTTGTAAATTTATTTTCTTGGACACTATTTTAGACAAGGTGTAGTAATATAATTCATTACTTAGTTCCACTGAAGCTTGTTATTGTGTTTCACTTTTTTTAATTCTATCCGCCTGAGAACCATTCAAAAAAATGAAAGAAGCTTTAGTGGACAGCGAAATTTAATTATAACTCTAAAATTACAATGTCTAACTTTTTATAATTAACACACGCGATATTACTTTTAAGCTTATGATAAATATTTATTTGTGTTGTGCGTAATAGGTGTTTTTTACATTTTATATTTTCTTTCTATTGCATCACAGATTTATATAAAATCCTTCACATCTACGCTAATTGTAGATTGATCGAGTGAGAAAGTGTTTGTCCATGACAACCATAAGATAGATTCGATTATAATTTGTAGTCTGTCTCAATCAATTCATATAATACTTATTATTTGTTCTTAATATTTCGTAGGCGTGCGGTAAGGTCCACACCGAAATAACTAAGAGCCATTTTATTGTGACGTAAGATGCGTCGGCGAATCGTTCGAGCCGAGTTAGAACTTGGTGATCAATCAATTATGTGGTAGTTTTATTATCTATATTTATAAACTCGTCTGCATTTTGCATGTAATTATGAAACAACATCTCACTAAAATATCTGTCCAAAGATGATATAATTATGATAATTATAATAATCATAAGAAATATCTACAGCCTAAAGCTCAATTATCTGTTGCTCTTTAGACAGATTTTATTTTTACTGCGAGGCTAGTCTCAGAGAATAGAGATGACACTTTTGTGTCATTTGACAAGATTCTTAAAAGTTTAGTTTTTTTATCTTTTTTTTAGTTTAGGCTTTATAATTTTATTTAAATAACAATGAATTTTGTGAATATAACATAATTACAAGTACATTTTATAACAGCAACTTTAGGTTTACAATTTTATAATCACCTTCAACTAAACAAGTTACTTAGATGTTAAGGCACTGTATTTATTAAATGCATATAACATAAGCAAGTACCTAATTTATTTTATTAAATCAATTGCATCACAAGAACTTGAAATACTGTACTTTTTAAATTTTTGTGTACACTGTGTAACAACTTATCGTTACACATACAGTGAACGCAAATAGCATGGATCTATCTCAAATCAAATTCAAATGGCGTGGCCTATTGTCAGAGCCACAAGGAACTAAGCTTTAGGAAATAGATTCCATGTTTTTTTGCGTTCATTGGTAATGTGTTAGGTACCTACTTATCTAGCTTTTTAAAGCTTCTCTTAGATTTGCACATATTCTAACTATTTTAGGTAGGTTCTATTTAATTATATGGCCAAATCAATGCTTGTCTGTATGTACTTATTATTTAATTTAAATTATGAATGCTATAAACACTGCCATACTGCTGTGTCACAAGAAGCAGTCGTGAACATCAGCAACATCTAGTTATTTTCACCCACTTCGTCTGTGTTTTCACCTCGGTCGTGATATTATGAATTGTACATTTTTTTAGCACCTACCACTTATGGTTTTTTCACAAACCTACTTTTTAAACACCTGCAGCCTTATTGTGTAACTTGAAATCCATTCACAGTTGTCATTCTAATGGAGCTCAACCAATCACATAATAGGAAAATGACAATTGAAGTCCAGAATGGGTTTCAAATGTCAAAATGAAGCCCATTTCCATTGCCAGTTAAGTTAGACAATAAGGCTGCGGAATTGAACACTTTTGAAATGTACTTTTACATGTTCATGACTGTATGTAGTTTTTTATACTATTCGCCAGGAGTAAAATTAAATTGCCGGTATAAAAATGCTTACGAAATATCATCATTATTATATTACATCATCAATACAAAGATCTACAAGGGTGTGGCAAAATTTTACCTTAATGATCTTTTCTGTTTAGAAGCTTTTTTGGTAACTATAGGTTTTGTCAAAAAACAACTGCAAAAAATTACAGCCGTAGTGTAAAAATAAATTACTTATGATTTTATCCGAAATTTCGCGGGGCTTCTTTTATGAAAAATACTATAGGTGAAATCTTGTCTACACCCTCGCCTTTATTTTCTTCCCGTGGGAATGTGAATGTGGCCTTAGCGTTATTCCCACAGAATACAGATGGCGTTACGTTACACAGTGAACATGCATTTACGAGATGTACGATATTTCTGGCGCATGGTATAAAACATAAACTGATATTGATATAGGTATCTACGTAGTCTAGATGTATGTATTTAAGTATGTAGATTGTATTTTAATAAATTGATAATATTAATGTAATTTCATGAGGTTATTATTTTTATACCTGCTCAAACAACCCTTAAGATATATCTTCAAAATTGATCTAATCAATTTATCCTACTTAGGGTCAGGTGGGGTAAGTGAAACATAGTTTATTTTTTTTTCGACTTTGAGAAGACCTAGCACCTAAACTAAACCAGCTAAGGTACCTAACATTTCTTTATTCAAATATATAAAAAAATCATTAGCTTTCTGTGACTCCAGTCCATAATCTTCTAATACTATTAGCAACATTTAGACATTTATTTATTTACAACTTAGGCTAACATTACAGATTGTACCATTATCGAAGGCGTTAGCCTAGTGAGATCAAATTAGAAAAAAAAACAATATGGGTACTTAATAAAAAATAAATAGGTACAGGTACAGAAATATATGGCAAAATGCTGATGAGTTTATAACATTTCACTTACCCCGTGATTTGGATGTATATAATATCCTGAGGACGGAACTCCTCAGAAAATAGGCCGATTGAGTTAAACTCTGTAGATCAATCATCACCTAAATTTTTAAAAATGGTGACTGCAAGTTAAAAAAGGTGAATGCAACTGCAATCTGATAATGGAGAACGGAACTCAGAAAATTGGTTGATTGAAATGAAATTTTGTACTTACATCGGAAAAGTCTCTCACGGTTTTTTTTCAAAAAAACTTATTTATACGAGTACTTACCTCTAAACCTATGTCTTCGGGTTGTGTGCGTTACCCCAGCGGCAAGTAGACTCGGATCGAGCTGAAACTTTGGGAATAATTAGTGCCCTATGCCCTGTAAATGTGCCCCAAAAATGAAATTTGTGCCTATCAAGGTTTCGGAGTTATTCGAGAAAATAACTTGCCGCTGGGGTAACGCCGAAAAACGTTACCCCAGCGGCATGCTTTTTACCTATTGGTCGTAGCCAAGTGGGATAAAGCTTAAAAGATAGCTTATATTTGTGCACTTCCAAGGCCAAGTAGCGGCATTTGTGCCCCCTGTGGTTGATGAGTTATTGGCAATTTCCGCTGCGGTAACATTTGACAGATGTCCATATCTTCGGATCGGCTGGACGCACAAATATGGTTTTTTGGGAGAAGGTGCGGTGTAATTTGTGCCTATTGGTGCCCTAGTTGTTTTTTCAAAAAAATGAATGTTTTATGAATTAAAAGAGTTTTTGTGAAAATCGAAAATAGCCTCTAACTCTTGAACTACTAGAGGAAGACGCTTTGTGATTACACTGGCTGATGCCTATTAGGAACATGTATCTTCTGACAAAATTGTGAAACAGTAGATCTAATTTTCGACGAAATAAATCAATTTTACATCTGAAAGTTGTTTACTTATTTCGTGCCTCAAATAAGGGAGTTTTGAACAAGCTAACACTTCAGATGATTTGCCAATAATTAGTGCCCATATTCAAATAAACCCACACTGAATTTCAGCTTTCTACACCTCATAATTAACCGGTAATAAGTAAAAAACACGAAACGAAAACATTTAGACAGTTATCCGACCAAATACGAAAGGCCATAAAAAAGCGGCCATTAGGAACATTCACCTTACCTTCTTAATTTATCTATCAGCTTTTCTTATGTTTGTGCAGTGGTGCAGAAAAGCTATTTCAGTTGGGTGATTTATTGTTTGATTTCGATCATTTAAATTTGTACCTAGGTACCTACTATTAGTAGGCTGCACGTTACGATGATTATTATTTGGATAATTATTGTTGTCTGAGAGTAAATATTTAGTAGAAATTGATGCTTCCTACTCGGTGCAGCAATGCTATAAAAAAAAAAACATTATTAGAGGTTCCAGGTAGGTACCAGAAATTTTAAAAATCATCTCATACAAGCAAAAATTAAAATGCCCAGAAGGTTAAAATAGAAGCGCCTAGGCTCTGTCTACCTAGCCATGTTCTTGCCTAACGGGATTAGTACACCGACGCATTCGCATGCGAATGCGAAGCGATGCGAACTAACGTCTTACTCTAGCACATAGGTGCGTCCTTGTCGGATGCGATCTGTCGATGCGAATCGCATGCGAATGCGTCGGTGTACTAACGGCGTAAACGAGAAAAATTTGAAAAATAACCGAAGCGAAAGATAGGTAATAAAATTAATACTTACGAGCGTAGTGATACGGTCTGTATTTACTTGTCAAGTGATTTGATTAGCGTGAGTGCGAAAGAGAGGGTCGACGCGTGACGACCGAAAATGACCGTAAACACACGACCGAAAATAAGGCAATCTGAGCCTTATTCGTATAACAGTAATGCTTGAGGGGCTATGTGCGTATGGGCACAGTAGGCACCTATTATCTTTGGTATTGTTATTTTAGTCTTTATAGAGAGTCTCAGCCGAGCCGTGCCGTGTGCGTCCCTCCCGCCCCGCCAGCCACCGCCCCACCGACCGACTCTTTGTGAATTTTATGTCTTGTTAAGTTTTAAATGGCAATAACTATTTAATTTTAGGATGTAGGTACAGGGTAAATTATCAAAATACCTACTTAATATTACTTAGGTATTATAAATCAGCCAAGTAGGTACACTTCGCCCAACGAATCTAGGCATTCGTGAAATTAGCAGTTTATCTGCACAGAACACAATTTTGTATGAAAAGGCGTTTACTGCGCAGACAAAAGGCTAACTTTACAAATGCCTAGATCCGTTGAGCGAAGTGTAAATTTTGAAAACCGAATGATGTTTTAGTTTTCAAATCGGTCCCTGAAAATACTTGAAATCGTTGGCTTTTTCCAATAATTTGGATTTCTATAGTATTGATCATCCTTACGCTTTTTAAATGATAAGACATTTAATAGGTTCTCAACCTATGCTTTATAAGACTGATTTTATTAGTACATTATGGTACTAGTGTGTAACATTGGTGATTACCGCCGAGTTGTTTTAAGAGCCGAGCCGTTAGGCGAGGCTCTTAATAGAACCGAGGACGGTAATCATCAATACACACGTGTATCATTTTTTTTTTTTTTTTTTTTTCCCCTTTTTATATCTGCAATCGGCTGTATAGCCATAATCAGATCTTTTCATTGGAGTCGTTGTTTTAAGGCGCCCTTCCATTGAGTGGCACCACACTGGCCATTAGTCAAGTCAGCTTCGCATGTCCAGGTTTAGCACCTGCCATCTCTTTAAGCGATTTACGCTTTCTCCGCTATTTAGGAGATTGTGGGCTAGTGTGTTTGTGTGTGATCTGAGTCTTTCTTTGTACTTTATGGCATATTTACAGACTTCTTCTTTGACGGTTGGCATTTCCAGGTATTCGTGTATTTCGGTGTTTCTTACAAACCAGTGAGCTTTGGAGATGGTTCTTAGAGCTTGGTTTTGGAACCTTTGGAGGATCTCAATGTTTGAGTTACTGGCTGTTCCCCAGAGTTCAATGCCATATGTCCATATTGGCTTTATTATAGCCTTGTAGACTATCAGTTTGTTGCTGAGTGATAGTTGGGACTGGCGGCCAAGTAGCCAGGAGAATCCCTTGAGTTGCATGTTGGCTTCGGTTCTTGTATCATACGACGTTTTTCAACACACTTGTGAATAAAACAACAATAAAAACTCATTTTCAACAGTGAAAACGAGTTGTGAAAAATGTTTCGCTATTGCGGCAAAAATGAATCAGTTTTCCTATGCGCGCGCATTGCGATCGGCCACAGACTATATTTCCGCGCCACGCATAGGGTTTGCGGCCTATTCTGCCACGTACAAAATGGGGAATTTAAAGTTTTCTTTTATTACAGAGAAAACAAAAGTTATATTTGAGTGAAAGTTTTATTTATTAAACACGTACGAGTTAAAATTATCTATTTAAATAAGAAGTTGCATGAAATGAGCAAGCAATAGGAACATTAATTTATTTGTTCTATTGAACACGATCTTTTTTCTGAATAAAAACTTTTTTAAGAACAAAGCAACTCAACCAATAAAATTAAAAAAAAAATCTATTACTCACTAGTGAGTTATGGTAATGAAAAAGTCACAGTTTGATTATGGGTGTCATTATGTGCCTAATTGCGGTGACCATAGAGCCACTTTATGAGCAAGTGTGTTGAAAAAATTATTAATAAGTAGGTAGATACCAAATTGTTGTTATTTGCATTATTATTGTGTTTGATGTGTCTCTTCTTGTATAAGTCGAATAGAAATCAATACCTATATAAAACTGTTGAACTTTGAACTAAAATAAAATGGTTATTCTGAAAACGATATTTTTATTTACCTTATATCACTTCCAAACTGAATTAACTACACAGGCAGGCCAGAGCGAGGAAGGATTTACCTCTCTCCCATCACTTTTTACAATTTGCCTTTGAAGAGGGGCAGCAGAGTTAGGTGGGCGCGGGTCACAAAACTACTCCTAGCACGCGGGCCTTTGAGTGCGCACCGCACCGCCTTGCTAACAGCGAACAGAGCACTACAAACAAGGCTCAAAGTTGATTGGTGAAAACTAGTAAGGTTCCTATCAACCTATCCTATCCTATCAATATAAGGTTCCTTGTAACAACAAGGAAACATTACCTAATCTTTGGCACTGTTAATGTAATGTTTAAAGGCTTGCAGTATTTCCCATGCTAACATGGGACATCTAAATGTCTCATTCGATTACCTGATTAAACATCTAATCAAATCATCGAAAAAAGAGATCACCTTCGCCACAGGAAAGGCCCTAATACAAGTCCGACGAGAGGAGAGCGGGGTAGTTACAATCAATGACAAAACTTTATATTTGGTAATAATAATATAGGTACCTAACAATAGAAACGGCTACTTAAAACATCACTAATTATTGTCGAGTAAGGTGCTTCTATCCCACTCTAAAACTTGTCTACGTAAGTGTACCAAACGTTGAACATGATAAACCTACCGATTTAAAGATGTTGGCATAAAGTACTGAACATCCGCTTTTTTATGGCCTTTCGTATTTGGTCGGATAACTGTCTAAATGTTTTCGTTTCGTGTTTTTTACTTATTGCCGGTTAATTATGAGGTGTAGAAAGCTGAAATTCAGTGTGGGTTTATTTGAATATGGGCACTAATTATTGGCAAATCATCTGAAGTGTTAGCTTGTTCAAAACTCCCTTATTTGAGGCACGAAATAAGTAAACAACTTTCAGATGTAAAATTGATTTATTTCGTCGAAAATTGGATCTACTGTTTCACAATTTTGTCAGAAGATACATGTTCTTAATAGGCATCAGCCAGTGTAATCACAAAGCGTCTTCCTCTAGTAGTTCAAGAGTTAGAGGCTATTTTCGATTTTCACAAAAACTCTTTTAATTCATAAAACATTCATTTTTTTGAAAAAAAACAACTAGGACACCAATAGGCACAAATTACACCGCACCTTCTCCCAAAAAACCATATTTGTGCGTCCAGCCGATTCGAAGATATGGACATCTGTCAAATGTTACCGCAGCGGAAATTGCCAATAACTCATCAACCACAGGGGGCACAAATGCCGCTACTTGGCCTTGGAAGTGCACAAATATAAGCTATCTTTTAAGCTTTATCCCACTTGGCTACGACCAATAGATAAAAAGCATGCCGCTGGGGTAACGTTTTTCGGCGTTACCCCAGCGGCAAGTTATTTTCTCGAATAACTCCGAAACCTTGATAGGCACAAATTTCATTTTTGGGGCACATTTACAGGGCATAGGGCACTAATTATTCCCAAAGTTTCAGCTCGATCCGCTAGCTGATTACCTATTTCGTGACCGCTATGCAACAGGCGTAAATCTCGCAGTTTCCGCTGTCATTCGTCAATTTTGTATTATCTATGAGCAGCAACAACAGCAACGATGAGCAACAGCAATCGAGCACAAGGTCTCCCTCTGCCGGACAATCGGCGAACTAAAAAGTGCATTCTGATCGTATTCTTGGTACAATTTGGTATTATGTAAGCAATATTGACAGCAGCACGACAGCGGTAGCAAAGCGTTTTGAAGTAACAATTAGCAACAACCCCAGCACCTGTTTTTTGGCGATTGCTGAGATAACTTCTTCAGCATTTTGTGAAATAAAAGTTGTGTGTGTGATATGTAAGTTGTTGTTTCTAATTTATTACAGCTACATAATCAATGAGAATGTGTAGTACCTTGAAGATCAGTCGTGGCCCTTGTTTTTTACATATTATTCAATACCTAACCTCTAAATCACCTAATCAATCTAAAAATCATGAAGTACTTTGAAATTGTGCTCTAATTTGGTACCTACGTAAGAATAAATGAATGTTTGTTTTAGATTCAAAGATATGGCACGCGCTGTCATACTCGTAGAATCTCTTGATGCCGAAGATAGGAGAGAAGAACTTCTAGAGAGGTCTCGTATGCGGCGAAGTATCAGAGAAAAAGCCAATGCTTTTACATTGACGGACAATGAGTTTAAGGCCCATTACAGGCTCTCTAGAGAGTTATTCTCTCAATTGTGCCAAGAACTCCAGCCACATATGCCTACAAAGCGAAGACAAACAAAAGTGAGCTTAGAGTGCAAGGTAGGTACCTATGTTATCTAAGTAAGTATAGTATTATCTAGCTTATCAACATAAATTCAATGTCTGTTCAAGTTATTATGAACCTTATCCATAAGTACATTGTTTTGTTTATAGTGTTCTAACAGCACTCTCGTTTTATGCCACTGGTTCTTATCAAAAACCAGTTGGCATGAACTACCTTCACGGCCTGAGCCAGCCCAGTGTATCAAATGCTGTGAAGGAAGTCACGAGGGCCCTAAATAATATTAGCATTCAAGATATATACATAAGGTTTCCCACCCATGATACGTTCAGTTCATCTGGCGGCAGTCAGAAATAAACCCACACATCCAACAACTTCATAATGATGGGGAAACTCTGTGACTTTTAGGAAGGTTCTTCCAATTTTGACCAAACTTTTGCCTCTTAATTTAGGTAAGCTTACTAATATTTTGATTTTTCTTTGCAGGTGGCTCAGGGTATCCCTTAAGGCCTTGGCTTCTGACTCCTATTGTCAATGCTGGCACTGAGACTCCTGAGGAACATTACACAAATGTCCACTGCAAGGTCAGGAACACTGTTGAACGGTGCATAGGAGTACTGCGCTACTGAGGTCTTCAAATACTGATATTATATATTACTTAGTGATTATTTATGTACTCTTAGTTGTGTTTAGTTATACTTACTGTGTAGTTCTGGAAGATCTTTAGTATATAAAATAAATATCTAACTGTCTTATGTATATTATCTACATTGGTCTAAAATAGAATAGTGGGCAAGTAAAAAACATTTTTTATTTTTTTGACATAACGTCCCATAATTTATTCAACATAATACTCATGTACCTAGCGCTTTAGCTATAGAGAGCGATGCCTCCGCCTGCGTTCGCGCTGCCTCTGCTGATATAAAGGCGGCATCAGCTATCTTGCTTTCAGCATCCACTCGCCTCTGCTCCAACTCAATGACCCAAGATTGATTAGTCCTTTGGCCTATAAAAATAAATGTTAAAATAAATTAGTGTAGCTATTGAAAACTTAAGGCATACTTATATTTAAAAAAAGTCATTGTTGTTTTAATAACGGGACAAGATCGAGAGAGAACGAAACAAGAAAACAGAAAAGAAACAAGAATTCATACACGTTTCCACCGCTGCCCAGTTTTAGTGGCACCTCCGTGAGCGTTGAGCCTGGCAGCGAGAGCATTCCACTCACGATCTATGGTCTCCTTTGATCTCGCTCCCAGGCCAACGCCTTTGGCAAAGCTGGAGTGCGCCATGAGGTGCTGCAGCAATTCGTCCATTTGCTGGGCGGAAACTCGATGTTCCACTGAAATTACAAGAACATGATAGAGACAGAAAGAAAACAAAACAACGCATTATACTTGATTGTTAACTTACTTTTCCAAATTATCCAGAACCTCTTGGAAAAAAATCTTTTAAATCTTTGTATGTAAACACTCGTCACTTCACTCACAGAATACAGAGTTCACTTCTTGGAATACGGCTTCCGCGACTTGTTTGAAAAAGTAAACCTGTGAAGTAAACACTCGTCGTCAACAAACAAAACAAAGCATTACTACCTACCTATTGAATTGACAGCAAGAAAGACGCGCAAAACTGCACAGAATAAAATTTTTACCACAGATAACGTTAAAACTGCATTATATTTGTTTCCACTTATTGCTACTTGTCGCTGGTGGCGCTAGTGTTCACGGCAAATGTGCATCCAAGCAACAACCTTGCAACAGGCGAGCAAAAGGCTTCCATAATACTACTTTTAGTAACAACTTGCAACCAATCGCGTCGCGGTCGCGGTCGCGTTGCTATCACTGTCGCTACTGCAAATTTTAACGTAATCAGCCTGCCGAGTCTACTTGCCGCTGGGGTAACGCACACCTTCGGGTTTAGCCCTTTTACTGTCAGGATGTTTACGATAAATGCTGTGCCACATAATATAAAAAAAACATGACGTCTGTCATCTGTCATCGCTGTCATAAATTTATTTGGTCTGTCATGTCAGTCAAGTTGTCAACCGTGAGAGGTCGTTCGTGCGCGTGCTAAGCTAATTCTGGTTTTGAGTTCCTCTTCTCAGTTCTCATACATACTTACATGGCCTGAAATTTGTGACTGTTTTATGTACGGCAACAACAATACTGCTTTTATTTAGTGAATTTTAAACGCGACTATGTCTTGGTTGTTCGGATACAGTTCAAAGCCTCCCCAACCTCCTGCTGGGGAGCCTATTGGTGATGGGGGTGGCTCGGCACCTGCCGCACCCGCGGTTAACCTCTCCAGGTCTGAGAAAAAGGCTATGGAAGCATACCGATTTGATTCCAGCGCTCTTGAGAGGGCTGCTCAGGCAGCCAAAGAGCTGGAAACGTCAAGTAAGTAGAACATGCAGAGATAAAAGATAATATTGTCACATTGCGCGGTATTGCATAAGCGACCGTATAACCTTACACGCTAGTGCTTTTAAATAAACCTACTGATCTGAAAAGCTTGAAACTACTAAGTACATATAAAAAAAAACTTATTCCTACATCTATATTAATTAGATGATTTATACAGCGTCAGGAGGCAACCTATGCCTACACTTAACACGATGCTGTAGAGCCTGGGTCATTTTTTGAGATGGAATAGGCTTGCTTAGCACCTAAACCATCCTCTCACCTTAATCAGCCTGGCCCACAGGAAAGACGACATCAATACGTGAGGAGCTAAGCTGCGGGTTTCCTCACAATAATTTCCTTCACCGTATGGAGTACGTGTTATAGCGCATTTAAATTTTACAAAACGAAAAATCCATGATGTACGACCGGGATTCGAACCCACAACCTTCACATTGAAAGTCGAGGTACAACCCCATTCAACCAACATGGCTCTAGTACTACATAATTATAATTACCTTTACTAATTCAAACAAAATAAACAATCAAAGCCTCTCAGCTTCTTGAACAAGCTAGTAAAATTGTGTTTCAAGAGAGACATCTCAACTTTGCAACCTTATGTTTATCCTATTTTCACCAAGCTGATAAGAACATACCATTAATCCTAGGTACGTACCTAGTTACATAGCAACACATAGTTTATGGCTTACCTACTCTTAAACATTATTTAGACCACCAACACTAGCAGAATAATCCTTGTCTGTGCAACTGCTCTAAAATATTCTCTTTGTATTTAGGACATGCAAAAGATGCTCTGGAACTCAGTAAACTGCAGGAGAGTACGAAGCAGACAGAGCAAATGGCAAAGATCAAGGAATATGAGGCGGCCATTGAACAATCAAAGGTTGAGCAGAAGAGAATTGACCATGAGGAGAGACGTAAAACACTGCAGGTTTGTATTTTTATCTATCATACTACCTACTTCATAATTTCCCTGCCATAATCTCACTTTTTTGTGAGGTCGGCACAACGGGTTATTATCTATTTTAATTTAGGGACCTTGATCGATTCTCCTGATTCGATCTGTAACACCTGAAGCACGGTAAACATTCACATCGAGCCACTCAATAATAGTCAGAGATTGTTCAAATACATATTTGGCTTTTGCAGAAGTTGAAATTTAAAATATAAATCTATTCTAGAACACTAGAACTAAATCAGAACACACTGTTCTTCCTTTACTTCTTTAGTATGCTGGCTATAGCTCCAATGTCTGTTTTATTCAGGAAGAAACAAAACAGCATCAGATGAGGGCCCAGTACCAGGATCAACTTGCAAAGAAGAGATATGAAGAGCAACTGGTCCAACAACAGCGCTCACAAGAGGAGATCTTGAAAAAGTATGTTTGTTTATCATAATTTTCTTGTCTCAGTGTGGCATCTGTAAAGCATAGCTCCAATCTATAAGAAGCTGAATGTAAAAGCATATTTGGTTTCTTATACCCCTTTTCGTACTTACCACAACAATGTCCCACATTAACAGCTATGATGGCACTCATAGCAATTGTTTGTGTTGTGTCATACTAATCAGTAACTCAATCGTCTTTAGTACTTACTCGTACCTCATTACTTGGTTATCTATGATATGCCCAGTATTGAGAACATTTCATTCTCATTCTGGCTTAACTAGCTTACTATAACTCTTACAGACTAAAAGTACTGCTATTTAAGCTGTCTGTCCAAAAGTTAAAACAAGATCTCAACTGTATCCCCAAAGCGCGGTAGACATTCTCTCAGATCTTTTTATGTATTCCAGATCCTTTGAAGAAGTCTAAGGGGGGTAGTCAGAGGCATGTCTAAATACATATTTGATACAAGCTCACATTTTGTAGAAGTTTTCAGAAAGTAATATGTAAATTTTGCATTGCAGACAAGAAGAAAGTGTGGCAAAACAGGAAGCCTTGCGTCGCGCTACAATTGAACATGAAATGGAACTCCGTGAGAAGAACAAGCTGAAGGCGATTGAAGCGGAGGCGCGGGCGCGGGCTAAAGCTGACCGAGAGAACCGGGACATTACGCTGGAACAGATCAGATTGAAAGCCACTGAGAACAGAGCCACTATTTTAGAGAGTATAAAGTAAGTGTTTGAAACTATTTTGCAACATTGTCAGTAATTACGGCGCCACTGAAAACCAACGCTCCAACAGACTCTTGAGCTGCTGGGGCAAATGCTGAGGTGTAGCCTTATTTTCAGCCACTTAAATTGTTGTGATTGTAAAGCCATTTGTGTACCTATTTCTGTATTGTGGAGAAAATAACATTTTATTATATTCTGATCTTAGTTCCCTGTATGAACTGTACAGTGTACAGGCTTTATCACTTCATCTTGCTCATTCATTATTATTTTTTAAACGCCTGATAAATACTTTAGGCTCCCTCAAGACCACTATAGCCAGGCACTATCTGATGATGATGATGTGTTATCACCAATAGGCCTCCCTTTTATGCCAGCCTCTATCTTGCGCCATGTATATCCTCAATCATACGCAGATAAATAGATAGCTAAAGTAAGTTCGTAATAGTAGCCAATAGTGGTCTGGTGACAAGATGTTTTCCAGCCTAAGGGCCATTATCTTTATATTAAACTATTTTCTAGGACTGCAGGCAGTGTGGTGGGTACCGGCTTGAATGCTCTCGTGACAGACTGGGACAAGACATTGGCGGCTGCCGGCGGCCTGTCACTTCTCGCCCTTGGGGTGTACACCGCGAAAGGAGCTACCTCTGTCACCGCGAGATTCATTGAAGCGCGCATTGGTAAGAAGCTGAATATCGTACTTTTCATACACAGGGTGGAGGGCATTTTATTATCATAAATAATATAAAGAATTAAAAAGTTAATGAGTAAGTTAAGTTCGAGTTTGAGTGGCTAATCGACTGTGCTGAACGGAGTTTTGATTCCGCCTTAAGGCCTCCGACATGGCTTAACATTTTAATAGTCAGGCCCGACAATACAACGTGTCCTCCGAAGCACGGAAGTGCTCAGTTTATAATGCCACTGGTGGTCACCCGTCCACTTATTGATCATTTAGAATGTTGCCTAATTTCGACGATCTATCAAGAACGACTAAGCAAGCTACACTACAAGCTATTTTTTACTTCTGTTTTGAAATAGCATAAATTGTCCATTCAGGTACTTACAAAGCTAGTGTTGTTACGCCAAATAAGATTCTAGTTAAATACCCACCATATTGTTCACAGGCAAACCGACCCTTGTCAACGAAACATCAAGGTTCTCCATACTGGAAGCTGTGAAACATCCCATATTGACGGTGTCCAAAGCCTTTGCGGCATTCAGAAAGCCATCCGATGCTCTATCCGGGGTAGTATTGGCTCCTACACTAGAAACTAGACTGCGTGATATCGCCATAGCTACTAAAAACACGCGGCTGAACAAAGGGTTCTACAGGAATCTACTTATGTATGGCCCACCGGGTACAGGGAAAACTCTGTTCTCAAAGGTAAGGCTTTATTTAAATGTACATTTTGCTTTGTGTATATTACAGTATGTTTGCCTTTATGTAGTAAGCGATGTTACTTTTATAGGCTGTAGTGTAAACAGAAACTGATTAGTAATAAAAGTTACCTGCCATTAGGTGCAACCACAGTTTCGCCTGTGGGTGTACCAATCGTATCTCTAAAGCTTGTCCCTATCTTCGATTCTGTATGCTATGAGAAATTGTAGGGTAGCAAAATCGCTACGCAATTTCTTTCGACAACATCGTGTTTCAGCCTTGAAATAAAAACAAAAAAAAAACAATCAGATAGAGTATGTAATAGTGTTGTAACATTTCAGAAACTGGCAAAACATTCCGGCATGGATTACGCTATCCTAACGGGAGGCGATGTAGCGCCCATGGGAAAAGACGCCGTCGCAGCTATCCACAAAGTATTCGACTGGGCCAACACTAGCAGAAAGGGTAAAATTAAACTTGTGTCCCTAAAATTACGATTCTATTTTATTTTGTGTCTCTGCCTGTAGATTATTGAAAAGTTTTTTGTTACCTATTTTGGAGATGCTTGTGTGTGAAACTCATATTTGTATTTTCAGGAGTCCTACTCTTCATTGACGAAGCTGACGCGTTCCTCCGCAAGCGTTCTTCAGAGAGGATCAGCGAAGATCTCAGAGCGGCGCTCAACGCATTCCTTTACCGAACCTCCGACCAAAGCAACCGTATCATGCTAGTTCTGGCCTCGAACACACCGCAACAGTTCGACTCTGCGATAAACGACCGTCTGGATAAGATGATAGAGTTTGGATTGCCTGGGCTCGAGGAGAGGGAACGTCTGATTCGTCTGTACTTTGATAAGTTTGTGCTGCAGCCCGCATCGGAAGGCAAAAGGTATGAATACTTGTCTTGGGTACTCATATCAAGTAGTTTTCAGGTACTTCTTTCAATATTACTCACACTACAATGTTTTTTTGGTTAGGTACCATATTAAAATGAACCAAAAATAGCAACTTTAGAGATGTAATATAAAATAAAGTTATGATGATTCATCTATAAAGATGTCGTAGAACCTACAAAGTTCGAAAACATGTGTCAAGTGCACGAAAGGAGCCTTTTGAGGCGCACTTATAATCCTTTCACCACACTGGTTAGAAAGTACTTGTGACACGACAAGAAGATCTATAAAGATAGACCAGGCAGCCCTATAGCATTGGAGTCAGGAAATGATCTACAGAACTCAGTAAATAGCAGTAAAACCCCGTGTTTAGGCTCGTTGAATCTCACGGTTACTTACTCTTGTTTGAAAACATTTTTTCATTATAAACTTTTTGTACAGGCGGCTCAGCGTAGACCAGTTTGACTACGGCGCGTTATGCAGCACTCTCGCCGCTCGCACCGCCGGTATGTCCGGTCGAGCGCTTTCCAAACTCGGCGTGGCGTGGCAAGCCGCCGCCTACGCCTCTGACGACGGTCGACTCACTGAGAAAATGTGCATCGAGATCTGCGATGACGCTGTTTACGATCACAGACAGAAGGTGAGTAAACTATATTGTACTGATACACCAAAGGAATAAATAATACTTTGCAGTTCCTATCAAATATTATAAATACGAAAGTTTTTATGGATGTATAGATGTTTGTTGCTCAAACAGCTAAACAAATCTGGATAAAAGACCCAGAGATAGTTTACAGTCTGGAATACTTTTAT
This sequence comes from Epirrhoe tristata, assembly GCA_951394285.1. Classification (NCBI taxonomy): domain Eukaryota; kingdom Metazoa; phylum Arthropoda; class Insecta; order Lepidoptera; family Geometridae; genus Epirrhoe; species Epirrhoe tristata. The sequence goes on along the minus strand of OX596136.1, from coordinate 14,703,474 downwards.
CTTTTTATTTCGGAAAAGTGACGTGTTCCCGAGGGCCAGCGGAGCGCAGCTAGTTTCATATAAATATTTTGTTGTTCACACGGCTTCTGCATATGCTACCAACGCGTTTTCATAATAAATTACTCTTTCAGATGGAATGGTTGTCAGAAGAAGAGAAATCTCGCAGCATGATGCCATATCTATTGGACTTGCCACCCATGGACACAGAGGGCATGACCAAAGCCGTAGAGGCGAAAATCCCCAACGCCAAAGAGCCTATCAAATCAAAATCTGCCTATAAGGTAAAGAAAGAAATTGAAACAGAGAAGTGACCCAGTCTCCAAGCTGACCTCGTACTGAAACAGATAGAACTAGAACCAAACTTACCAAGTTCCAAAACCGATGCATACAAAGTGAACTGTGATAAAAACCACAAATTCTTGTATGATCTAAAAGTGACCAACACAAAAAGGTTAATTGAGTTCACTGATTCAGACATGGAGATACTACGTCAGCTAATTCTAAGGAATAAAATGAAATGTAAGGACAAAGACCTTGCCTAGGCGATACATTTGAACTCTGATAATGTAGGCACAAACAATTACCTCATAGTCATGATAAACATAATTAGATTTATACTGAATAATTCAAATGCTTGCATTACATGTATAATCTCATGGTTATATTATAATTTGGTGTAATTTGATCTGTGTTTTAAATAAACATACATAACTGCAGTAATATTAATTGAGAACCAGATTGCTCTGAATAGTTCTGATCAACAATATACTACAAAATAAACTTAAAAAAACCAGCAGCTAAGCACTTTAAATTAATTAAAATTAGATTGATCATGAATTAACATCTGGGGACATCAATTTATTTTACTTTTTGTTTAAAACTGAAAATATAGATCAAATAATTACTCTAGAAAGTATTAAGTTTGTTTATGTATCTAAAATGTTGTAAATTGCGTTAATTAGTATCAAGTTTACAAATGTGAAGTTTGTCCTTTAAATTGTATTTTTATTATGTTCCTTAGCATTATTGAGTTTGGTTGTGTCATGTCCGGTTCAGTAGAACATAATACTGGTAGGGTTTTTCTTTTGGTGTTAAGTTAGGATTCAAGATGCGAAATCTGGTTAGTGTGGTGATTTCGCATCATAACATGCAATTTTGTGCAATAATATGAGTTCTTAATTGGATGTTTGTCTATCAGAATGTAATATAATCATAATGTTTTAAAAGTAGATACTTCATACTGTCTCACTTTACACAATAGCATACTTAGGTGCATTTATATAGTTTTTCTTTTGCTATTCCGGTACTTAATTCAAAAATATAATATAATTGAAAATGAGAATGTTTGTGGTTATAACACTGTAATGGCTGAGCCAATTATAATTAGGTTAAAGTTCTGGGGATTGAAAAGGGGTGAAGTATGTTACTTAAGTACAATTTGTTTATAACCTTTATGGTTTATCACAGCAATTAATAGAAGGGAATTCATTAAACCACAATATGCTTGGTGTGCGTCTTTGAGCATCGTTGTTTACAGTTAGTTTTTAGCTATTATTTTTAGTAGTTACAATAAAAATATTTGTTATCAGACTCTGTTTTTTTGCATACAAAATCTATACCCTGTTTGCTCAAGTAATTCTATATTTAAGCCCAGTGCTTCCTGCTTTAGCAAGGCAACCTTATCTCTATGGTAGAATGGAGTAAAATGAATTTCGAAAAAAGCATTTTCTACAACCGCGATAACGCGCAAAATGGTCTAAAGGAGGCCATTAGCGCTCTATACAAGACTGGGACCAAAAGTAAAAACTTTTTGACTAACAAAATAATTTGCAAAGTAATTGACAATTGGGACTTCTTTCGCCATTTTTGAAGGAGCTTGTGGCTCTGCTATTTTATTTACTTTTCTCGTGTTTTACTAGGTTTTATTATGTAATTTCGGTGGCATTTTACTAATGAAGCTTTGGATTACGTAACAGGAGATTTGGTAAATGGAATGGGGGAGTATTCAAGTAAATTTCTTATTTGACGAAAGATTTTCGTTGGAGTTTTGAAATAACAAGTCGCCATGTTTTTTCAAAACCAAATTGACGTGACATAATACATATTTGAGAGGTGAAGATACTTGACATTTGCAGAATATACTGTTAATACAGTTTACAGTTAGTTGCCATTAATAAAAAGATGAAGAGGAAGAAGGAATAAAGAGAAGAAGAAGCCGGGGAGTGAAGTAAAACCAGAAGAAACCAAGAAGTGAAGTAATAGAGAAGATGAAGAAGACTGACCTAAGATGTTACCGATTGGGCGGTATAGTCGCTCAGCGACAAAGCCCTTTTCTTTTATGTTTAGATAAATAAATAAATAAAAATAATTGACAATTGCCATATTGAAAAATAATCTTGATTGATTTCCTCAATGTGGTGACACCATATATACAGGTGTAAAGGGTACCATGCTAAATCTATGGGTGATATCTTTATTTTCGTTTGCAGGCATTTTTTACTTTTGGGCCCAATATTACTGACCTACTTTGGACATGTATCAAATATGTATTTGGACATGCCCTTTAGACATATTCAAAAGATGGTAATAGATAAAGATCTGAGAGAAAGTGTACCGCGCCCACAGACGACATTGTCTGTGAGCGCGCCTGAAGGCTGTTTCAGCCGTGATCCACCGTAAATAGAATCCATATCGGGGCCATGCAGAGTTCAAAGTAGCACAGTTTATTATTATAGTAGTAGTTATTATTAAAATACAATAGGTAGTTTTACAGTGGTTAGACCTTCTCCTGTTAAAGCTGATGCTAACGAAAAATCTATCTATGCACTGCCTACTTCAGTCAGATTGAAAGTCGAGTAGAGGTAAGTTAGTGAACCTATACTTATGAAATAAAAAACTAATTATTTTTGATAATTATTATTACATATTATTAAAGCGTTACATTTGATTGTTCACTCTTAAAATATATACAGCCATAACTAATTTTAAATAACGATGCGACAGGACGCGGTCAGTAAAATACCGCTCAGTCATATTTTATTTAGAATCTGATCTACTTACATAAGATTTTTTACTCCTATAGATTAACTAGATAAGAATAGTAAGTAGGTAGGTACCTACTAGAGTCTGAAAAACAGGAGAACATTTAGGATGATTTAAAACAAAAAAACTTGGTTACACAAGAAATTTGTAGATGTACGTACATCATAATAGAAAGTTTAATCATCTTGCGTGACTACGGTGCCTTTTAGAGCGGTTTCACATTATACGATTCGATATCGGTATCGGACACCGATACGATGGCGGGTCAAGTAAAATGTATTCGAACTAAATAGTTCCGATATCCGATATCGGGCCGGACAATATGAAAGACAGGTACATATTTCATACATTTTACTTGCTCCCGATTTCGTATCGGCGACCGATACCGATATCGGATCGGATAATGTGAAAACGCTCTTATTCCCAAAATTGTCACAAATTAATAACAGAAACAGATTTCGAATAACACTGCGAATTTGCGATTCACACACACACACACACAGGCATGATTTAACACAAAGACCAAATCCCAACTCAGTCAAATATAGGTACTGTACCACTATCCGTATTTATTATTGCTATTTTAAATTAAACGTACAAAGATTACACGTTTAACATAATATCTGGAATCAATTACATCATTGAAAATCGTATGAAAATATTCTTCTTACCCCGAAATCTAAGCGTGGTATAAAGAGAAAAATGGAAGGGTTTTAAAATATTTGTACATATAGAACTAATGACAAAGATCCCCCAGTAAGCAAAACAGCAGTTAGATAATTATTAAAAACTGGTTATTAATACAAGGTCGTTGTTTGACCGAACGCCAAAATGTTGATAAGTAGTTAATTGGCAAGTAAAAGTAGTCTGTATTATTAAATGTACCTACAATACGCACAATCGCGCAGAACCCATTATTGATGACGCATAGAAGACGAAGACAGCGTTGTATAGCTGCCTTGCTCACTCGCTTAGTTTGTTGCATCATGCTATCTCGCTTACTTGCGCAAACCTGCGTAATCGTTTAGTGCCCCTAACTTCAGACAGACAAAGATCGGTTGTGCGTATTGTAACTGGTATGTAATATTCAACGAAATAGAAAGCAGCGGTTAGATTAATTACCTTATCTGGAGATTTAAGTTCCGAATGAGGTTAATGTAACATTTCAGAATTTTAGACTTTGTAAGTAACCAACTTACCTAACTTATGAAGGGTATCAAACATTCGCATTTTTTAATCAGTAACATGATATTGCACAATGTGGTTAATCAATAAAACGTGCATTCGCATTCAAATTACAAAGTAGGTAGGTATACCTAGTCACATACAGATTACCTACGCCGCCCCTTCTGAAGGTACCTAATGCTGCCTGCTAATGCTAAAACCAATGTACAAACTAAAAACGTTTTATTGCATTCTGTAGGTCTTTTGCAGCTATCAAAAACAAACTTTAGCGGACACTAATTAAGAACGAAATTTACATAACATGCATAAATACACCGAAGTGATTCGTCTGCATATTATCACAGCCGTTGAAGTTCGTTATCTTAGAATCGTATCTTATCTTTAATGTGAAAGTATTCGGAAAATAAGATTTTTGCAGGTGACCGGAAACATCGAATCTTGTGATCATGATTATGCTATTTTGTTTCGATTGTTACGTTATAGGCATTCCTAAGCAATTTAATTCGATATCAATTATTCTGAAAACGACAAACCTAACAAAGTATGGCTCACATTAGCTTCTGCGCGATTTAATTATTCTCTTAGAATAAAGGTGCCAAGAAATAACCTATATAAAATCTATGTGAAAGAATAACATAATTTTAACATAATCTTAATATTTTACATAATTATTTTACAATTACCTTCGATCATATATGATCGAAGACCTTAAATTATTATTTGCCATTAAATAGAACTTTTGTAGATGAGCCTCACTTGTTTGTTTGGCACCCCACTGTAGACTACACTATCCACTTCACTTCTTTTTAAAAGCTTTTGAATTACTGTTAGGTACACAAAATTAATTCAATTACACTGTCAAACACTTTACAAAACAAAACAATTACACGTAAAACAAATCAAAGGGAGGAGCTAAATCACAGCTCTCTCTCTGTGCAGTTTTCATAAGATATGTGAGGAAGCTGAGAGGGGAAAAAATCCCATAAGTATTAATATCATTTTCTTAGCCTCGCTCAGGACAGCTCCCTTGCATATCTTTGAGAAATGCACACACATGACATAAATGCGTAACAGTACGTTTTAACCTCATGCCATTAAAAAAAAACATAAGTTGGAAATAAATATATTATCTAACTGTATTGAATATAAAATGGCTATTAAATGAAATTTTACTTGCAATAAAGTATTAATGTGTAGTGCTTATTTAATTACCATTCAGGTACTCCTGCTACCAAAGCAACATGACGACTGGGTCGGAGCTTCATCATCCACAACAAGGACTTGTGATGTTCTAGTCACATTCGTTTGGATGTTCCTTTCACATCTGTCCGACATTTCTTTTGTGAGCTCTAAGAAGAGATCCTCAACCCCTTGGTTCATTTTAGCTGATGTGTAGAAATGCTTAGCACCAACAAGAGTTGCATAACTGAAATGGAAAATACAGTTTATAGTATTGTTTATGAATAAGATAAGGCATTGATACATTCAGTTACATTATGATAAAGTTTATTTATTACCTTTCTGCTTCTTCCAGGGACACAGTCCTCTCATGTTCCAAATCTATTTTATTGCCAGCAATGACTAAAACAATATCCGATCCCAACATCTTCTTCAATTCCTTCACCCAATTCTTTACCTGAAATATTAACACAATTTGTGAAACAAATACTTCAGTAGTGTATCTTCAGGCACGTTAGACATCAAGATTGATGGTGTCCCTCTAGGACTGTAGCAATCAGAGATTGGAGTAGATATATTTGTAGTAAATAACTGCCCAAATCCATGTTAGTATTGTTGATGTCCTTCCTTCGTCAATACTCTGGAATATTCCAGTCCATCACCACATGGATGGCACTTGACATCCTAGCTCTAGCTAAGTCTTTAGCCATGATGGAGGCTTCAAATGGTCAAAAAACTCAATCACCAGAGTTGGCCACTAGCTCACACAAACTTAATTATCTACTTTTGGCTCTAGTTGGCTCTATATGTATATTGTAACAAAATATATCAGGTACTACTTGTACCTTTCCAAATGAATCTTCATCAGTGATATCATAAACAAGTATTGCTCCATTTGAGTTCCTGTAATAGATGGGTCCCAATGCATGGAACCTCTCCTGGCCGGCTGTGTCCCAAATCGACAAGTTGACACGTTTCCCGTTAATGTTTAGTCTTTTGTTCAAAAACGTTGCCTGGAACAAAGCATAGATAAGCACATCCCTAATCCATTAAACTGCATAAGAATAAGAATATGTTTATTTGACACACACAACACGGTTACAGGAAGAAAGACAACAAATAGGTGAGTAAACAATAAACAGGTGAGTACATCGTAAAACTATTGAAAAAAATAATATATTACCTGCAGCGTTGTTAGATGCTTGTCATTAAACTTATCTTCAATGTATCGCAAAAGTAGAGACGTCTTTCCGACGCAGCCTTCTCCCAGCAAAACTACTTTGAAATTCTGAGTACCACCAGCTGCAGCCATTTTAGCGGATATGTCGAGGGGCCTATGGCCTCTAAGACATCCAATTTGCAAAATAAATAATGTCGTTGTCCTTCAAGACAGACAAGTTTTCTAGCGGAAGAGTAGCTGGGGTACCTACATAAATTACCCGTCGGCTAGAACAACAGACAGAATAGAACCCAAAACATTTATGGACACTAGACTTAATAACAGCCTTCAACTTGTACTCTCAGTATTTTTATGTTTTCATTCAACGATTTCTATCTAGATTATCCTTGAGACTGTAATTAGATTGTAAGAAATCGAAAACCTACAAATTACAAAACAGAAAACCTACAAAACAGTGAATGGATGGAATGAATGACTGACTGTGGTGACTGACGTAAGTTTACTTGACTTGATTGATTGATCTGCCTTTTTGACAGATATGTGACAGTGACAGATAGTGCAGTTGACTTACGTCACTATGAAATGTCGCTCAACGAAACATGTCAGATGTCAAACTAATTTTTTTTTTTTTTTTTTTTTTTTTTTTTTTTTTTTTTTTTTTTTTTAAAGAAAAGGGCTTTGTCGCTGAGCGACTATACCGCCCAATCAGTAACATCTTAGCTCAGTCTTCTTCTCTCTCACTTCACTTCTTGGTTACTTCTGGTTTCACTTCACTCCCCGGCTTCTTCTTCTTCCTCTCTTTATTCCTTCTTCCTCCCTTTATTCCTTCTTACTCAAATATTTGTATCTATAATATATCGTTATCATCCTAATAAGTTTGAGGTTTATTCTCATTTCTCAAATGAATCTCAAATGATTCTCAATATCTCTATCATATTCTCTCACAGAGTAATTTGAGAGGGCAGGCACGTGTACTTATGTGTAATTCTCATCTAGGGGTGCGCGCACAGTGCGGGTAGGCAGATGTTGCTTCCATCCTGACATAATTTTCACCGTAATAAACATTCCATTACATTATAATATCTTACTTGTAGCTTGCCAGCTTCAGGTTAATTTTGACCTGTTTTTACCATGCTGATTCTTTGGGTATTTTTTACAGAATAAGTAGCTGTACTTAAGTACCTACCTACACTTAAGCCTAGTTCGGACTAGGCTAGTATTTTAGTCGACTAGCGAGTAGTTAGTAGCTTTGCTTAGGTGTTGATGAGGGAGATTTTTCTGCAATCTGGGTAGGTAGGTATAGGTAGGTAGAGGTACCTACCTATTCCTTAGGTAGGTAGGTATTCAAGGTAGATGCTTTATGTTGGTATGTATTGCCACATTGCGTTCAAAATATAGTTAGGTAACCTATTTGAAAAAATAATTCCGAACAACGTTTCCGCACAATTAGCCTTTTCGAGCTCGTAGGTAGCTAGGTAAGTTTAGTTCGTAGGTAGGTACCTACCTACCTACTTACTAGTGACCAACTCTGGTAGGTTGGTACCTCATTTCTCTAAATCCGTGGTTGGTAGGTAGGTTTGGGGGTAGAATGGAATTCCCCCAATATATGACAAAGAGGGAGTACTCGCCTCACTAAGGTTTGCCCAACTGGCACACTTACCTTAGGGCCTTTCGGCCGACAGTTATAGTCGGATAGTTCTATATAGGCTTAGTCGTCTAGTAAACTTCGTCAGCGCGATCTAGGAATTTTTCCACAGATTAGACATAGTTATTACTTTTTGCATGTTCCTAGCGCCATCTAGTTGTACAGCTCCGAAGTACGTCGCTGTAATTGACATCTCTTGAAGTTCAGCTTATAGTTCAGCTTGTAGTTCAGGCGATGGTAGATAGAGGTCGCCACATCACTCCCTTTCCAGACCGAAGGTCGATATAGGTATTTGATGCCAGCCAGCATGGTGGGGTTGTCTATCTTAGCTCGTCGTGGTCTTCGGTAAGTCGAGACTGGTGCGATGAGCAGGTTGAGGACAGGAGAGCACTTGTCGTCTGCGGTGAGTCGAGACGGTCCACGGTGAGTCGGGACGAAGCGCGGTGCGGTGCTCCAGGTGAGTCTACGGTGAGTCGAGCCTGTATGCCCGGATGATGCCGCGGTGCGGTGCTCCAGGTGAGTCTACGGTGAGTCGAGACTATATGCCCGGATGAATGCCGCTAGGGAACTCCACGAAGCGTTATCGAGGAGGGGAGAAGCCTGCAGAACCAGGAAGTCGTCAGGGCGGCTGCGGTGGAACTGCGGAGGCCGGAGGAAGATGCTGGTGCTGGTGTGCTGGTCCGGAAGTAAGCTTGAAGGAGAGAGAGAAGAGAAGAGACGAAGATAGAAGTCTGCTGATGATGATGATGGCGGGAAGTGCTGCGCTGCGTTGTTGAAGAAATCGTGTTCAGGAATCCAGTCGTCGGGTTTCGGCAGGGATCGTCCGAGGTAATCGACGGCTGGCACTTCGGAAGGTCACCACTTTGGGGTAGAATGGAATTCCCCCAAGTTATGACAAAGAGGGAGTACTCGCCTCACTAAGGTTTGCCCAACTGGCACACTTACCTTAGGGCCTTTCGGCCGACAGTTATAGTCGGATAGTTCTATATAGGCTTAGTCGTCTAGTAAACTTCGTCAGCGCGATCTAGGAATTTTTCCACAGATTAGACATAGTTATTACTTTTTGCATGTTCCTAGCGCCATCTAGTTGTACAGCTCCGAAGTACGTCGCTGTAATTGACATCTCTTGAAGTTCAGCTTATAGTTCAGCTTGTAGTTCAGGCGATGGTAGATAGAGGTCGCCACAGTAGGTACCTACTCTGGAGGCCGTGTAGTTGGTACGTAGGTACCTAAGGTATAATAGGTATAATGTAGACAGAATATTAAAATTTTGTGTTTGAGATAGGTAGGTACCTAGCTACCTACTAAGGTGAAAATTCCCAGAGTGCAATTTGATCCTTATTTCCTCCTTGATTGATTATGTTTTGTCATTGATAAGCCAAATTTAGATGGGAAATAAAGTAAAATAAAATAAAATAAACAAATTGGGTTATTTTATTCCTACGTACTATCTTTACTTCACTTTCTATGTAAGGTCAACAAAATTAGTCGCTGATATTGTGAAAGATCTTGTAGAAGTGAGCACCAGATAAGACAGAGGTTTGTTTCCAAGTTTGCTTCTCTCCAACCGGAACCAGTTCATGGCATCTGGCATTGAGTTATTCGATAGTGTAATGATATTAGCTTGGTCCATGGCACTCTCAGAGGGAAACCCTGTTGAAGACGGAGTTGTGGATTCTGTAGACGACAGTTCAGATTTATTCGTTGAATGCATTATATTCGTTGAATCTAAAACCGTTCTAGTAGCAGTCTTTATATTTACGCCGAGTGTTATGTTTTCTTTTGGTACTAAGGTAATTATATTTGACAAGTTATAAGCCTCTCTTTTAGTAGCTGTTTCATTAATCCATTTCGATGCTATGGTAGTTGTAACTGAGTCAGTGCTATTTTTGCTCCTCGTGCACTTCGTTTTCGAAGTAGAAAATTCAATAGAATTAGGCTCTGCGTTTCTTAAAACTAACTGTTTCTGCTGTTTCTGAACCTTCTCAACAATAGAGCGTATCCAAAACACAGCCGGCCCGACAGCTATAAAAATATTTTGCATTAGTCTGCAATCGTGTAAAATCGATAGTCCTATTACGCGATCGCTGAGAAGTGAAGGAGCACCCTGTACTTGCTGGCAAGTCTTCAAATCTGAAATTGTTTTGCCAGTGCACACGTGGAGACCACTCGAGTGTGTGTACGCATTCTCACAACGTTGTATAACAGTGGATCGAAACCGCAATCTCCGTCCCGTCGATACAGGAATTAAAACTTTAAGCCCTCTTGAAGATAAAGGTCCCATTGCACTGAGCGCAACAAAAGTTTTGCTCATCAAGAAATCCAATACAGCCAGGGCGATATTAGAAAATTCACTGCGTTTTTCATTTTGAATGGCGAGGTATTTTCTACGATGAGGGTATTCGTATACTTGGACTATTGGGACTACTTGTTCGCCTTTGTTAATTTGACATAAGTTGGCGCAAAATGAAGTTGTAAGAACGATGTTCGGCTGTATCAGTGTGCCCATGCAACAGGTCTCAGGTTTCAAGCAACTGTTGCATGTGAAACGCACAATGTTATCAGATGAAACGCTGCTTATAAAACTCACATTTTGTAGCACACCGTACAAATATAAAAGTTTTATGTGCATTATAAAATTTTGGCAATAATAAAATCACAAAAATAATTTCAATAAAAATACTTACCTACTACACTACGTACATGTAGAAAATAGTCAATGTTTAGGTACCTACCTACCTACATGTTATATCTACGTTTCACCGCATTGATCTAAGTAATAGGATTCACCATGTCTTTGACTTTTTATTCTATTATTAGCGTTTTGTTATTCTTGCTAAAGCTTTTGCTAAGCACACGCTGCTTGTCAACGTTCATCTAAGTACCATTGTTGTGCCTAGGTATGTACCTACCTAGTGGTGTTGTTGTTTGTTTTGTCATACAAGATAGCTGATGTATGTAGGTATCTTAGCTAGTCCAGTTTTTCTGACTCTTCTAGAGTTTGGCATCGCTTTACCGACTCGCTTTGCAAGGTATATAGATCAACATTCAAAAATTTTCCCAGTGGAGATAACAAAGCCACGTGAAAACAGGCGCCATATCAATTAAAACGGAATGCAGTCAGAGTATGGTTATTGATTGATAGCTCGAAAGGAAGGAACGGGCGCCGGCGCCGGCGCCAGCTCCGCCATTCCCAGCCTCCGGAGTGCATCCGAATAGCCTAACGAGCCGAAGCAACGCTCAATATCTCCACCTTGCTCCGCTGCCTCAAAATAGAACCCATTCATGAGCACTGCACATCATGAATGAAATACTATCACACATTTACATCGAACAAATTAACCGACGCGGTATTTTGAAAGCTTCACTGCGTAAATCAAGATAAGGGAGTTATGCGGATGAAGTCGCCATTAAAATGCCGGAGCTAATGTGCCAACTCTGATTGCAGGCTAGTTCCGAACTAAATGGGTAGTTCTGGCGTAGCAAATAGTCTAGGGACGTCACTACGCGTATCAGCTGGCTACATAGACTGTAAACATAGATTTGTTTTCCATTTCATCAAGAAATTCAATAGCAAGGTAGGTATCAATTTCTAAATCCAGTTTTTTTCCAACTTTTATCTTCAAATACCTGGGTAAAGGCATTATATAAGTACTAGCTGGTACCCGCGACTTCGTCAGCAAAATAACATACTTAATAAAAACAGAACTGAAAACTGCTGTTCAGAAGATTCTCTTCTGAATCTGATATTTTTTAAAATAAAAATGCAATAATAGCACCATCTCGACCTCAGCCATAGGACAGCAACGCCATCTAGTGGCCTTCCACTGGAACTTCACTTTAAGTCCCCATACAAAATTTCAACTCTTATTTCACGCCCTTCATGATTAGTTTTGAAAAAAAAAGTAGCCTATGTCCGTCCCTCGGACATAATCTGTATCCATGTCATATTTCAGCATCATCTGTTCAGTGGTTTAGGCGTGAAAAGGTAACAAACAGACAGACAGACAGACACATTTTACTACATAATAGATGGCGCCACAGGAAAAATTAGATCGCGCTATCGTTGCGTTTTGGGGAACGTAACATATAAACTCGCTAATCCTTTACTTTTCAGCTTTATAATATTAGTATGGATAGGTAGGAAATTTCCTAATATTATAAGTATATTTAGATCCAAACTGAGCGCTCTTGCCTTCAAAAACCACTGGAGGAGAAGATGTGTGAATGAATCCAGGTACCTATTATGGAACCTTTTTTCATTATTATTATTATTATAATTAGGAGCCTGTAGTGTCCCATTTTTTATTATGTTTTCATTACCTATGATTATTCCTATTATTTAGCTATCTACCTAAATGTGTAATTAAATATACTTTTAAACGCTAAATTCTTAATCAAAGCATGATTCATCTGAAATTGATTATTGTAAGGTCAATCAGATATGTGATATGTTAGCTAATAGGTAGGTATGTAGGTAGGTATTCATTGATCGCAACAACAAAATCTCTAGATTATCTGACATACCTACCGCGGTACCTAGCGTGTTTCATTTATGGCCTAGCGTGGTCTAGGGAAATTACGTCTAGATTAAAACAGAAATAATATTTCATATATTTTATTCACACCCACTTTTCACTGCTAAGTATATAAACATATTTAAACTATATCCTGAATTTAGGTACTCCGTAGGTTTCGTGGGGAAGGCCCTGAGAGCCAGAAACGGTGTTGATGTCATTAGAGACGCTGACTGAAGGGGAGGAAAGTCCACCAAAGATGGTGCTGGCCTCGGCGCCAGCGTCATTGCCGGAGTCGGTGGCGATGTTGAGCGAAGAAGCAACGGGCGATGGGATCGAAGAGTCGGATTGGGAGCTACCGAACACGCTGGATATAGCTGAGTTAGAACCACTAGACAGGCCAGAGTTAGAGCCACCAGACAGATCTAAGCTAGATCCAGACCCGCTGAATCCGGTGTTGGAGCTACCAAAGTTGCTTGAAAGACTGCTGCTCGGAAAACTGGAGAAAGAGGAACCAGTTGAGAGGCTTGAGGGAGAATCAGAGAAGCCAGTTGAAAGGCTGGAAGGAACACCAGAGAAGCTTGAGCCAAAGCTTGAGGGCACCGTGGAGAAAGAGGAGCCACTGCTGGAGGGGATACCAGAGAAGCTTGAAGAAGGTCCCTTGTTGAAAATAGTGCTGATGCTAGGGCTGGGAAGGTTAGAGAAGCTTGAACTGCTAGGGTATTTCGAGAAACCACTGTTAAATCCTCCACTAGGGACGCTGGAGAAACTCGGTACGTCAGAAAAGCTAGCACTGTCAGAAGAAGAGGGAAGTCCAGAAAGGACTGGAGAACCTTCAGAGCCACCGGTGCTGAAAGACACAGACTGTCCGGGCTTGTTGTAGTCGTTGACGATGTTGTTGATAACGGCTTGGGAGTCCTCTTTGTTGTTGTACTTGATGAAGAATACCTCGGGCTTGGTTGGGGGCTTCTGCTCCACTTTGGGAACGATGACTTCACGGTGTTCTTCGGGCTTCTTGACTAGAACGTAAACGATAGTCTTCTCTTCGTTTTGGGGCTGGACAGGCACAATCTGAGAGGAATGAGACACCGGGTTGGGCGTCTTGACGAAAATGATTTTGTAGTGTTTCTGGGGAGGAGGCACGACGATGGGTGTACGGGGTTTGGGCAGTTCAAGCTCTTCGGGCGCAGAGTGGACGTAGAAGTGCTTGTAAACCTGGGCGGGCTCGTTCGACTGCACTTGGTAGAACTGCTGATATTTCTCTCCAGAGTGGTATTGGGTAGTTTGGTATTGGTTGGATCCACTCAGGTAGATAGGCTGTACGGTGCTGGGTCCACCAACGGTCTGGTAGTATGGGCTGCTGCTCAATCCGGAACCAACTAAACCACTGCCAAAAGCGTTGCCACTGCCGTAACCAGCGCTGTTGGCACCGTTGTATACACCAGAAATAACACCTCCATTAAGGTTACTGGCGGACAGCTGAGCGTCACCGGTCAAGTGGCTAGGCACGCCATGGTCGCCATGGCTGAAAGAAGAGCCCAAATATTGGCTTTCAGCGCCCTTGTAGATTCCTGGTGCAGAGCTGCTTAATCCAGAAGTCCGGGAGGCGCTGCCTACTTGGTAGGAAGGCACACCGTACGATGTCTGTGGCACTTTGTAATGGTAACCAAGGTGACTGACGTCGGCTGACGCCAAAGCGAGAACTGCAAATATCTGAAACAAAATAAAATTAAGGTTATTTACTTGGAAAACAAGAAGTAAGTAGGTAGTTATCTAAATTGTTTAGAAATAGCAATGATCGTGAAGTCTGGCGAGGTACTGAAACAAATGCCATTTTATTATTTTAGCTAGGTTATACTTATATATATAACGTTATTTTCTCATATACTTAAATGAGGTAGGCTCATATAAGTATATGAGAAATAACGTTGGTTATTTTTGTATACTTATGAGCAGACTGAAAGACAAATAAGTATTTGATGTTAAAATTAAATACTTAGTTGCTATTTAATTTTCACATTAAAAACTTTATTAAGTACTTCCTCTAAAATAATAATTGCTTCTAGCGTTGTTGAGAAAAGCTTGCTGCTCGTTTCCAGTTTATTGACGGTAAAATATTTCTATAATACCAGTACCTATTGGATTTCATAATTGGTTTATCGTGAAGTGAGTACCGCTTCCGTTGTCGAACAAACGGGACCGGTCCCATACTTTTACCGAGAAATGTTGCAACAGTGCGTTCCACAGACATGAGATTCATTTTATTTACTGCGCAAGATGTAATGGGTATTATTGACGTGGTATGCCCATAACTCAGTTTCAAGTTTTTTTGAGCATCGAGTTTGGTTTAGCTTGGAAGAAAATATCATGAATAAACTCAAATATCATTTTACTCTATGCTACCGTAGAGATAGGGTGGTCGTGATAAGCAGGCTGGAGAGAAAGTGCACAAGGTCGGGTCCCACGTGGCATACTACAGGTGAGCAAGCCATTGCGCAACGTCCCAGACAATCTTGCCACTTTGGGTCAGAGCAGAGTGCATTGAACTTGAACTTCAAGCTTCCATGCAACTCGGTCAACAGATCTAGGTATTTGTGAAGTTAGCAGTTTCGATGCAGTTGCAAGTTTATGAACTTTGTAACTATTCAAATTTAAAATCTATCTACATAGTGCAAAACGGCTTCTTCGCGAATGCCTAAATCCAATAGCTGAAGTACCTATTCACTTACTAACGTTAGAAAACGAGCCAGGATCACAACTGTATCTCCTGTATCTCAAATATTCTTTATTGAAGTCTTATCTAACTACACTTAGCAGACCTTAAAACATTTTGGCACACGATCATCTTTTGCAAAAGCTTATTTTCCAAACGTTGCAAATCCAAAGCTGCCTTTCAAAATACTACTTAATTACTTACATAATAAGTAAGTAAGTTCGTATGAGTCAGTGGTCTGGTGACGGAGTTTTTAGGTCTTATATAATAAATGGTATCCTCACGATATATCCCCTGTTGCACATGCAAGTTTTAAAAACGGAAACAAAACCTTTATATTTCTGCCACAGAAATATTATTTAATCAATGGGTTGTAAAGACTTTATTAATCACCTAAATTATTTTAAGCTCGTGTGCCAACCTTTGAACTTTTAAAATAACGAAATATGCTTTAATAGGTACCTATTGCTCAGAACTAAGAACTTCCATAACTCATCATCACAAGAACCAGTTTCAAAGCTAAGCTGGCAAGTCACCACTAAAAAAAGATCGTCTTATTAGAGTCGCAGATACCATCCTAATGTTTTATTAGCTCGCAACAGGATCACAGAGATCCGGGATCTTTTGAGTTGATCACTAACTTATTATGATCTTAAGTTTTTAGTACCTAGCTCTATTACTACCCTAACGCACTAGCGGTTGAACCGCGGGGCGGCTTTCCGGTACAATTTTGTGGCTGTTAAAAATGCGTATAATGACAAGCGAAAGCGGCCCGCTACACGGCTAGCCGCCCCGCGGCTCAACCGTTAGAGCGTAAGGGCCGATTTTCAGAAACTGCACTCAGGGAAAAATTTCTTCTATTCTCTTCTTCGCTATTCTCTATTACTCTGTTCGCTATATACTAGGTAGGTACTCATAACAAGGACTATTAATAATTATCTTATTGAGGTCAAACAAGGCAGTATTCTTTCAAGTGTTTCTTTGTATGGAAATTATCTTACCAAAGAATACTAGAATTGCTACACGCGTGCCAAGCTCGATGCGAAGGTATTCAGATACCTACATTTTTCGTAACTGACGTATACTCAGATGGATAGGTATGCATCATTATGAAAAAATTAAAGAGGGTCACCGGTGCGTTCCACCTGATCTCTGGAGTCCCTCGTTATGCATAAAGGACGACCATCAGGCTGGCTATAATGGGTTGTCGAGTGGTCGACAACCACACACCTCAATTACGTTCCCTCAACATAATTGGATGTGTGTGACCAGATTTGCAACTCGTACCAAAAAAAGGTTTAAGTATCTCACTGTATTGAAAAACCAACGAAGTGCGGCTGAAATTCGCGCACCGAGATTTGTGAAATTAAAAAAAGTATGTGAGTGTCGTGGAACCTTCGTGGAACCTCGGTCGGAACGAAGCAAGAATGCAAGTAGATAGCGCGACCCTCGTCGGCACGTTCAATGGGCGGGGCTTAGCAAATTGTACGAAAAATTGCATCGTGTAAATGCACCAGTTTGTGGTACGTATTGTTTATCTCTAGGCATGGGGGTTACCTTCATGTACAGGTAGGTAATGGTTTTGTTTTTGAACTACTTACCTACACCGGTTATAATAAACTCTTAGGTAGGTAATACAATATTTGCAATCTTCAGAGATTATGAATCAGTAATAGATAATTATTTTTGGTTATTCAATAAGACGGATTTAAAAATCGTATCCGCATTCAATCGGAATTCAATTGGTAGGTATTCCTTCTATCTAGTATTTGCGTGGATATAATAGTTGCTTCTTTTTTTATTGTATTCTAAATTGGGATTATTTTATCATTATTTAAATTTCAAAATTAAATACTTACCTATTTTAATTTATTTAAACATGTAAAAATTTAAATATTGCGTGGGGTCATGTATGATTCACACATTTGATTATGCAACTATGACATGTTTAAATATTTATTTAGATTTTAAAACGTTAAGGGGATGCGTCTGTGAGTCATTGGCTAGGGGCAATTCCTTTTCATATTTTTTTTTCAATTCTTCGTGGAAATATCCGTGGAAAAAAGCCCTCTCTTACGAATACATTTATCGATTTGCAATTAAACTTATTAAGTTTTCGTGATTTGACGACATAATTAATTTTTGACCACGAGCGCTGCAACGCGTTCGAAACGTCGGGACCAAATAAAACAAGTACGTGATAAAAACCCGTTTATTCAAAAATTAATTACATTTATCGAATTGGTGCGTACGAATGAAATGTACCTAGTATTACATTAACCTCGTAAATATATCACCTTTTATGTATAAAAGTTCACAAATTTTCACGCACATGTAATGTTTATGTTCAAATACTGGTCACGGGTCACGACCAATATCCAATGCATTTTCATTGCTAAATATATTAGCTGCGCTTGACTAACTAATTAGTAGGAGTTATACCTAACCACAACGACGAAATGTCAAGGAAACTGCGGGTTTTACTTATAATTTTGGAATAACGATAGGTCAGACTATATTGATGGAACTACCTCAAACAGTGCTGCTTAGGATTCTAATTTAAAAACTATGTCTAGACTTTATTGATAATTTTTTTTTTTTATTTTAAAGTACAAAACGAGACCGCGACTGTATTCCCGAGTATGATAGACATTCCCAGATTGTTTATTGGTATTCAAGATCCTGCGAAGATATCTAGGGGGGTTGTCAGAGGCAAGTCCTAATACATATTTAGCACAAGTCCACACTAGGCTAGGTTGGTATTAGAATAAAAATTTATTACCTCAGGATATTTTCCTTTACCGTTCAGAGTTCATGTTGGTATACGCATTTTTATGAAAGGAAAATCCTTTGATACACTACCGGGATTCAAACTCCCACTTGGCCAACTAGGTTTCATCTTAAGCCCGGTTTACACCGCGAAAGAGTAATGAGCAGGAAATCACTACGCGGACCGGACTCCTTTTCTATAAATTAGGTTTTGATTTCCACCAAGAAAGAATTTTATCTTTTGTTTCCACATTTTGGATTTTAGAACTGAGCGAGGTAATTTCAACTCTAGGTAGGTACTATTTATTGATAGAAACACAATAGGTATTATATTTATTCTTGTGAGTTCAACGGAGTCCGGACGGGGTCCGCTGCGCTCGCGGTGTATTAGGGCTTTAATGTCGATGGAAACTAAGTGGGTAGATACTTAATGACAATATTTTTAGAACTCACGTCATTAATTTCAGTAAAAACACGTACACCGAGATATCGTGAAGAATCAGGGTAATAAACACGGTTTAGGCCAACGATAGAATTTGCTTCGGCGTTTGTTAACACTAATGCAAACTGTTTTCGGACAGACTGTCGGACATTACTCGCGGAAGTTTTCTTGCAGGACATTTTCGTCACTGACCATACTAAAACCCGCTACAAAAAAACCTTTATTTTATGTGATTACGTGTCCTTTTCGGATCATTCAGACCTTTTGGATTTTCGTTACATAACGATACTCGTAGCAGACTTAATTTCATATTACCAAACTAACCTGTTATCCAAGAAATATTTTGGAAAGTACCGAAATAAAAGTGTGCCATCCTTTTCTTTAGGTACTTATAAGACAGCTTGCCTGCCTTTATGTACTTAGTATTATATACACCGCTATTTTATGACTACCAAAAATAATTAAGGACGGTTGCAGTAGATGCAAAAAGTGATAGTGGCTTGGTCAGTTTTTTATTTATTTATCTATCTCAAAGTTATCGAGGATTGTAGTCAACCAAAACCGAACAAAATTTTATGAAAACTGTACAATTAAGTACTACAGACAACAATCGCGTACGGATTCTCATTCAAACTATGCTCTCGTATCATCCCCAGTCAGTAAAACCGCTGTAGCTATCATAAAAAAAACATAGGTTTGACTCGTCTCGTCTCATTTTTAGGTTATAATTTTTTTTCTGTTATGTTGAGTAATTTAATAATATATTTTTTTGGTTATTAAAAAATAGGGGTGTACTTAGATAATAAAAAAATTCGTCGCTGACCATACTAAAACCCGCTGCAAAAAAACCTTATTTGATGATATTTTTAACAAATAGGTAAATGTGAAAATAACTCTATAACTAAATATCTGTCTTTCTGTATGTTACCTTTTCACACAAACCACTTAGCAAATTTGGATAAAATTTGGCGTGTTTATAGATTTGCATACCCAGAAAGGACGTGGGCTACTTTTTTAAAATAATCATAGAGAAGCTGAAATTAGTGATGAAAGTTTGTATGGAAACGAGATAAGTAATAGCATTCTAAAAACAAAACAACTAAGTAGGTAACTTTAAAATCTAAAAGGCTATCGATTACTAAGTTATTAGTTACTTAAGTATTTGTTATTATTAAAATCCATTTTAAAGTTGACTTTACTTAGAATCCGAAGTTGATGAATAAATCTTTAAATCCGTTTCAAAATTGCCTTTACATCCTAAACTAAATGAATATTTTTTTACATACAAATGGCTTAAAGAGTTTTTATAACGTCATTCGTTTTACGACATAAAGGATGTTTTAATAAGGTGTTATGGAGAAATTAAGGTCTCAAGGACAGCCAGTTTAAGCGGATTTTGCGACAATAATGCTGGCGATAAAGAGTAAAGAGCAGCCATTGTCCGTTCGTTATGTGGTAGATCAACCGGATTGAGTAGTTTTTATATTAAGGTTACATTTTTACCGGCTTATTATTATATTTTCGATTTAACACTTTTTATAGTTTTTTCTTGGCCTACAACTTTTTTAATCATTTAACCTAAGTAGGTATTCCTTTTTTCTTAGCAATGAGAGGAGAAAACCCTAACTAATTCATACAATATTTGACGAAAGTAACAAAATATAATTGCAAAAACGAACTCATACATACAAACCAATGTAGTGAGTGTAATGAGTATTTTTTTATACTCGTAGGTTCTATTATTAGCAAAGTTCTTTGTTATTTTTTTTGGTGTTTGTAAGTAATGTGATGAACATTTTTGACAAACCAATGTTAATTTTAATGATTGATGATGATGAATGAAATAAGAAAAAAATATTTAGGTTCCCATAGAATTTTACAATAGCTACAATTATATAATTCTGTGGAAGTATTTACGTTTGTGTGATTTTTTTATCTGCGGAGTGGCTAGGTAATCTAGGTATAAGCCCCAACGAGAAATAGAACGAATTGTTTTAGATTGAGTACCTACTTATTCAGACATCTTCAATGAATCTGAAATACATAAAATGATCTGATACAATGTCTACCGTGCCTTAAAGATACAGTCCTGACCCTGTTTATTTGTAAGTGAAGAAGTAGAATTGTGTACCTATTATAATTATCGGAATTCTCCAAGACAATCAGAGACCTCTGAAAGCTTTTCTAACTTTAGATATACGTAAACTAAACTTTTTTAATAACTTATTATTATAATTTACAAAATACCTACACTAGAACATTTGAATACCTATGATCTACATATAGATATTCAGGTCACTGCCAGTCGGAAGTGTGCTAAACACATGCAGAAAAGCAATTGCTGATCCATTGAGCAAAATATGCGATAAATAGTTTTTTTAGGCAACATAGATACCTTTATAACTTTATTTATTTACCAACAAGTAGTTTACAGTAATACAGCAAATTACCTACGACTATAGAAAGGTTTACACACAGATTACACTAGGACTTTTTGCCCTGAGTTTCGGAATAGATAACCTGTTTCAAGATCCCCTGTGCCCGCCTCCGAAAAAATAAAAAAAAATTGTATCATACGTATGAATGTATCTACTATCTACATGAATAAAATAGGTATGTACTAAAAACCTAATATATGTATACTGATTACCAATTTACATGCACATACATACCTATATGCACAAGATTTTTGTACGACTCGCGGTTTCTGTAATTATAGCTTTTTAATATTCATATGGAAAACTATGTTTAATTTAAATTATGATTTTGGTGCTACGTTGGTACGGGCAATTTTTTTTCTAACAAAAATGGCACTTTGATTATAGAGATTGCTACTTTTAAAAATTTAATTTTCAATTTAATTTTTTCATTATACTTTTTAATTTAATAAACTATGTGTTTGTTGCGCTTTATTTTTTCATCATAGTCATCGTCTTAGGATTA
Source organism: Epirrhoe tristata (assembly GCA_951394285.1). Lineage (NCBI taxonomy): Eukaryota > Metazoa > Arthropoda > Insecta > Lepidoptera > Geometridae > Epirrhoe > Epirrhoe tristata. The sequence goes on along the minus strand of OX596136.1, from coordinate 14,681,859 downwards.
ATAGCTGATAAAAAAAAAACTGGTCTCACTATAAGCACCAACGGAAGTGCAGCGCAGGTTATTTTAATAATTTTTGCAACTTAGCCATTAAGAACGATCGAACCCACGTCCTTTTCAGATAAAAAGATACTACACCACTCAAACATCAGAACTATTTTATACTTATGTTACTTGACTAAGTAAATGAAATAAGACTACAACAATATTTTTATCACACACAATTTAAAACACTAAAATGTATTAAGTATATTTTATTGTTATCTGATAATAATAAAATATATTTGTATGAATAGTTCGCTTGGCATTCTGTAAAATAAGTCGCTTAAAACATAACAATAACAATCTTCAAAACTCATGAATGGACAGTCAGCAATATAAGCTTGAAAGCTCATTGTCTGCCAACTACAGTCTTGTCACACATACTATTCCTGAACCCACACTGGGATTCCTATATCGTAAGTACCTATCAGAAATTACGATTACCAGGTACGAGGTACCACAACCTAGCACAAATTTTTAAAAATATAAAAGTAAATAAAAAATCTAAGCTGTAAAACAGATTTTTATTTTTATTTTAGAAAGCTTTTTAATGTAACTATATCAATTTATGTATTGGTTTGTAGCTAAAAGTCAATTTGAAATAAATAAATTCTATGGAGTCAAAAATGCTCATGTAAGAGTTAAATACCTTTTTAAAAAATTTCTAGGCTGTCATTTTTTCACATGAGCTAGTGCCACTTCCTGTATTACAAAAAAAGTTACATACCCAAATCGCTTGCATGATGATCACTTTCCGACGCGCTCAGTAACTAGTGATGCGGCAAGTGTCAAGCGAGCATCTGTTTCGGGCCTTAAATACCAGTCGCAAGTCCGGCCAACCCGTCTTTGAACCCACAAGGTTAACCCGTCGGGTTCACGAAAAAATCGTTTGTTTTACGCGCTTTTTCACGTTATGTTGTCATGATGAATGAAAAGTCAGTTAGTTTATGATCTAGCGGCCAACTCTGGTCATGGAGTTTTTTCCGCCTGAAGGCCTACGTCACTAACGACTGTATAACCGGGACCGCGTTAAATTTACCTTTCGAAGCATGGAATGTTTATTTAGGTATGCCATATGCGGTCTCCCGTACATTTTGTGACCAAGTAAAAAACAGCAAATATCTAGATGTTTTCGTCGATACTAAGATACAGCAGACCAATTCTTGGTTAGCGGGGACCTTACAAAGTCATATCACGTCATACGTAGGATCTATGAAAAATCTTTGTATTTTTCCTACTTTGATGTCAAAACAAGGGTAACTAAGTATCTCAAGTTACATTCCTAAGAGCTCTTTTATCTATGGAAAATAAAAAGCCATGTTTAAAAGCCTCATAAAGCCAGTGAATATTGAAGGGTGAAACCTACCTATTGTTTCAAAGAAAACGAAAAACAAGACTGGCACCTAACAAAAGGAAACAGTCGATACGATCAAAGAGATGTTATACCTATAGCTTTCAAAGACTATATCTTGGTATTAATACCTACGTAAAAAAAGTTTGGTTAATTTTTTTAACTTTTTAAGCACATAGCGCGTATCGGGAAGTGTGAAATATGTTCATAGGTGGAGTATAAATTTTTTTTACTTGGCTTATTATTGTAGCATTGATTATATAGGGTGTAAAAAGACGTCTACCGAAGCCGAAAGGGGTCGAAACGGGACAGCATCCCAACACAACTAAATCCAAAAGGATTTTCCGAAAAAATCATTATATCCGAAGACTGTTTGTCTTTGAAGATTAGTGTTTGCGTAGGTACTGGGCCCGATGTTTTATGTAGATTGCTGGATTTTGAGTTTCAATTGTTTTTTTCTTTATTCATTGAAATTATCAGGTAGGTATGGTCTTATTATGTTGTCCTAGTGGTAAATAACCGAAATTAAAATAAAATGACGTAGCTACGTCAAAAAAATTTTTCGTTTTTTTTTTCCGCTATATATGTTTAGAATCATGGTTTGATTGCAACCCCTCTGTTTTCGGTAGTAGTCCTTTTACACCCTGTATTTCAAGCGGATCAAGAAAGCGCATTCAAACCTTGATTCTACGAGGTTAACTGACGCTCTTACTAACCAAAACGGTAAACAAAATGAATAATAAAATAGAAATAACAATAAGTTGTGATCGGTAGCGAATCAACATAATTACCTTATTAGTAAAATTATTTATAATGACCAGTCTCTCTTTTTCATTGAAAACTTCCGTTAAGAGGACACGTCGAAGTGCATATAAATACTTACGAGCGAAAACTCTATTTATTGAGCCGAGATTCGACCCCAAGAACTTCGGATGGCTAGTCGTGTAACTACCCACTCGCATATTGTATTACCTACAAACAAAGTGGATGGGTGACCGCTAGTTATATTAGCAACTGAGCGCTTCCGTGCTTTTTTTTATTGCTTCGGAGAGCCACCGTTAAAATATGGAGTGTATGAATGGATTTTTTGTTATGGAAGAAAAACATCTCGAGCAATGATTTGCTCACGATGATTCAGTTTGCATTCTCGGTTTCGGTTTAAAGAGTTTATTCTCATAAAGAACAAATTACAGTTCACTTATAATGAGAATTATAAGTTATTATTACTTATATTAATGTAGTTAGGCTAGTGGCGCAGCATGAAGAAAAAAACTAAAAGTTAAACAGTCAATTGCAAAAAACAAACATATAGATAGGCCAATATTATACTCAAAACAATATCAATATTAAGGTAGTATTAAATTAATTAGAAGCGAAAGTTATTTCATGCTAACATCACTAATGGTCTCACACTTGAAAATGTCTAAGGGGGTAGTCAGAGGCGTGTCCCATACATTTGCCAAACATTCTGATGAAGTAAATGCCATTTTGGCTCTTTCGTAGTTCTAAATTCTAATTTAAAAGCCGTATTGACTGAGTTGGCTAGCTCCTGGTCCGTGGGTCGGAAGCCTGGCTTAACATCGAATCAAAAAAACTAGTTTTTCAATACTAATTATATATAAATCTCTAACTAAAGTAACATCAATACAATCTTAGTGCATAATCATTATGCATTTTTGTTGCTGACTGTAGGAAACTGAGCGCGTTTATGTTACTTACTGTAGGTACAAAAGACATAAACGCGCTCAATTTCAGTACCGAAATAGAGTACAAAATCTTCGACTACTTTTATATGCCATAACTGCATATACTCGTACAACGCTATTTTGTATCTACCAAAAAAAATTTAAGGACAGTTACAGCAGACGCAGAAAATGATAATGGCATGGTCAGATTTTTTTTATTGAACTATCACAAAGGTATCGAGGATTGTAGTCAACCAAAACCGAACAAAATTTTATGAAAACTGTACAAATAAGTACAACAGGCAACAATCACGTACGGACTCTCATTCAAACTATGCTCTCGCATCATCCCCAAGTCAGTAAAACTGCAATAGATATCATAAATCCATGTCTGACTCGTCTGTCTCCTTTTTAGGTTGGTTATTATTATTTTTTTCATTTTTTAAAGTTTTAACTATATAAATGTGATCAGTAACAGGCACCGAGACCACGTTTAAATTTTGTTTTTAGTAATAAAAAAAAGGGGTGTATACCGTAACTTGTTTGTGTATTATTATGTAATACAAAATTGTGTTCTGCGCAGACAAACGGCTAACTTCACGAATGCCTAGATCCGTTGGGTGTACTGTATATGCTGGGCAAGCCTTACGTAGGTTGCCTCCTGACGCCATACGAATTATCAGATCTAGTTAAGATGTAAAGGTATTTTCTGGGTTGATATTGATAGAGTAAATCTGGCATTCTATAGAATTAGAATGCTTCAGGCAATGTTTAAAAGAGTTGATAATTATTTTCGGCATTGTGTAAAATTCCTGGGCAAAGTGTGAAATAGAAATAATATTTAATTCATACTCTTATTTTTTTAAGCATCACAATTAGCCTAAAGCAGTTCAATTAATAGCCTAGCCTCTTTATTAAACGGCGCCGTTCGAATAGCAGCCTGAATGATTTCAAAATTCACATACTTACACATCACAAAAACTGTTCTACAGAGTTATGCGTAAAATACATATATCTTTTTGGTCAAATACTTTGGGGTCGGACATAACAAAATATTTTCTTAATTTTTCCAAATAAAACAAGTTTGTGCCAATTATAAGTATCTCTGATCTGAGGTCTTCTAGAAACCAGATCATAAATAAAAGAGAAATGGTTAAAATAGCAAGTTTTATAAAAAAAATAGTTGATTGACAACAAGTTGGCAATAAATAGGTTTCCATAGGCACGGTGACATCACAGACGAGGTTGACGACCTCATTTCGACCAATCCGTTTGGTTGACGAAATTTTATCAGGCAGATAGATCAGTCCCTATTGTTCACGCGAACGAAGTCGCGGGCACAGCTAGTTCTAGTATAAGGAACTATGTTGTGTTGTGACTTGCCTATTGATAGACAGCGCAAAGCCTCTGGTTCCTTCACGTAGTCGTATTGGAAATTCTACCTCTCAGGGGATGTTAAATGATTGAATGTAAAATCTAATTCCTTTTTCCGGGCACGGTAGATACTGTTTCAAAAAAATCAAAATGAACATGTCTAAAGGAGTGGTCGTCATCAAGGTACGTCCAAATACTTATTTGGCTACATTTACCTTATACCTACATTTTGCAGAATTTTTTTTTAGTTCACATGACAGTTTGCATAAAAAAAACTTAGGCCTTTACATCTATATTCGATGATTTATACAGCGTCAGGAGGCAATCCATGCCTACACTTAACGGGCTGTAGGGCCTGGGACATTGTTTGAGATGGAATAGGCTTGCCCAGCACCTAAACCATCCTCTCAGTTTAATCCTGGCCCACAGGAAAGACGACGACAATACGTGTAGAGCTGACTAAGCTGCGGGTTTCCTCACGATATTTTCCTTCACCGTTATGAAGCTCCTGTAAAAGCGCATATAAATTTTACGAAACGAAAAATCCATTGATGCACGGCCGGGATTTGAACCCACGACCTTCCGATTGAAAGTCGAGGCACAACCCCATTCGACTAACACGGCTCTTTCAGACAGTTTGCATAATCGCCGCTTATTGGAATACTAATCGAAATTTTCCTTCAGCGTTTAGCTCGTGTTGAAATGCGTATAATTTTCGAAAAGAAAAAAAAATTGATGCACGGCCGAGACTCGAACCCACGATCGCATTCCATTAGGCTAACAGGGCTTATCAAAATCTAACTTTTGCTTGAATTAGTTTTACAGTAAGCCAGTAAGTAAAGTCACGGGAAAAGTAAAGTACTTACATATACATTATGATACTTTTTTTGATGCCAATCAACTTTATGTAGGGATCAGACTCTATGGGACTAAAAAAAATAATAAATCTGTGACTAAATCTATGGTAGAGCTTTTCATCAATTTTATTGATAGACAAACTTACATCTTAATCATCCTTCGATCAACTATTTATGATTATGTCACTTTTGTGAGGACACAAGTTTTTCTCTGCGTTCTATTAGCTTTCATCATTTTACTCTACAATCCACGTGGACCCGAACAATCTTTATCATTTGAAGCTGCTATTATGTGAAATAACATTGTTGAATAATATTCTGCGATAAACAGTAGCTTTGCGGATGTTGCCTCCTACGTGTAAATAGGTACAAATATAATATTTTTCCAGTAATCGATTCAGCGTAAAAGAATTTTGTTGTTATTCCTTACAGATTGGATTTGACCATATAGCTATGCTAAATTATTTCAATCTAGTCAACCGGTTCTCGGTTCATTAATTCATTTTTAATCGGGCAGAGGTCACAAACTCCGTCAAAGACAAAAAATAGATGGGACTGAAGGTGGCACAAACAAATCAAAATCCAAAATCCTGAAACAAAAGTTTCGGATGCTTGCAGAAACTCGACCTTGCTCTTCTATTTCCGACATAGCATATAAAGAAAATTTAAATTCTTAAATTGTTTTTAAATTATCTATGAACGAAGCCGTGAAACCCACGGTGACTTATTTATTCAGGTATTTCAAGGAAGTGACTGCGTTGCCTGCTGAGTCTGACTTTTGTTGCACGAGTTCCTTTTTGCTTGACACGAATTCAAATGGTCGGGTTTTGGAACTGCTGAAAGTATTTAGTCACCTACAAAACTGATCTGATATCTGAAAGTTTCTTTGCTAGTTTTTTTTTATACATAATTACGTTCTAATATTATTAATATTGTCCAGAATTATTTATTTATTTATTATTTATTTTATTTTAATACTAAAAAGAAAACCGACTTCAATGTTTGACTCGAAACGCGGTGTGACTCAGGGCGTCAAGCTGTCGATTCGATTTCTATTTAGAAGGGAAGAGGAGGGAAGGTGTTTAGAGTTTTACGGGGAAACTATCAATCCCTCAGGAATAAAATTTATATGGGACCTCTGGAGTATACCCTTTCAAACATAAAAAGAATTTTGCAAATCGGTCAACAAATGGCGGAACAATCGCGTAAAAAAAAACTTACAGACGAATTGAGAACCTCCTTTTTTGAAGTCGGTTGAAAATGTATTATCATGATTTGGCCACCAACTCGCCTGATTTTAAGTGACGGTGCGGTGTGGCCGAGGATGGATCACGTATTTAATTGATAGCTGTTGATAATCTACCCATAAATATAAGTGACCTGTAAATAAAATTTAAGAAACCTCATCCGCACTTGACGCCATGAGTCAAACATTGAAGTCGATTATAGATCTTTAGCTCTCTGAAGTTAGGTGCACTAAACGATTGCGCAGGTTTGCGCGAGTAGGCGAGATAGGACGATGCAACAAACTAAGCGAGTGACCGAGACAGCTATAAAACGCTGTCTTTGTCATCAAAAATGGGTTCTGCGTTCTGCTACTTCAGAGAGATAAAAATTGGTTGTGCGTACTGTAGGTTATATTCTACCGTAGCGACAGGTAGTCATGGTAAGCAGGCTAGGCTGGTATGCACTGGAGATTACGGTATGTCTTATCTGGTACCCAACATGTTCAATTGTCAAAATTCAAAAACTTAAGTTAGACCAAAAATGAAACAATCTAATATTATTAATCTCGCGTAAGTTATTTAAATTAGAATAGAATGAGAATTTGAAATTTTAATGCAAAGAATCTATTGAACGTTAAATATTGCTTTAGGAAGGTAGGTAGAATTACAATTATGTATAAAAATGTTCTAATTTACATAATTATATTACGATTATTTAATTTGTCTTGTTTTCATTAAGTAATGTTTTAATGCCAAAAACGTAAGCACCTAATTGAACTTTGTATTAATAAGTAGGTACGGTCATCATCACCAACTTGGTAACCCCCTGCAGTACAAACCGCCTTACTAAAGAGGGGTTACCAATTGGTGACGCTGACTGTACTAGTATCTAGTATTTTTGGAACAAAGTTCCTTTTCTGACTGGTATCGGATGGGGGCTGGACGAAAAAAGTATTCTATTTTTGCGTCACGACACATGTATTTATATGTCAAATCGTGCGAAATGTGCAGCCGTGACACAGGCCATAGATAGATTGTTACAATGTTAGTACGGAAGAGCGTTTCTAGGATACCTAGGTAAATTGATAATAATATACCCAGTATAGAAAAAGTACTCTTTGCTTCGTTCCAACCGAGTGTTCCACAACACTCACGTACTTTTTATTTATTTTTCATTTAACAATTTTAAATTCTAGATTTCAATAAACTGACCAAGTGCGTTACATGTCCATATGACGACAGACGCGAAAAAATTAATTCACTCCTACTTTACTTTTAGGTAGGTATGTAGGGGAAGTACTACCCTTGAGGTTAGCAAGAGCTTGTAATTTTTATAACTAACTTTATAATACAGGGTGTATCAAAATATAACCGCATTGAGGGCAGCTACCTTTTCTTTTGTAGTTAGAAAGGTTTGGAATAAAATCGTATAAGGAGGTGACTGATATCCAATTGGTATAGGCAGAAGTGAGACTAAACGAGCGTAATTTCTTTTTATTAAAAAAAAACAAAAAAATTAAAAAGTGATCAATGACGTCACTCAAATCAAAGAATGTTGCAAAGGACTTAAAATGTTAGTAATTCCTTTTTCTTTTTTATATATCGCGCCAAAATATCGTGCGGGTGCTAGTACACTTAGGTAAATTGTGTGTGAAGATAATTTTAATACTTAGCTTTTTTCGATAGTTCTGGTTTTTTCGTTCGTTTGATAAATATTGGGATGTTTCACACTACGATTTCTGACTTCAAGGGCCAATTTTTCGGATTGCAATATTAGGTTATGACCGAGTTTCAACTTTGATCTTATCGATCGCATACAATAATTTAGCTCGTAGTAAGAAACATCCGACGAAAAAACGAACAGGAATAATCCCTCAGCTCAGCGTCCAAGCAAACCACATCACGAGTCTTTTTGTAAATGTGATTCTTTTTAAAGGCGTTAAGCACTAGATGCACGATTTTCCTAAGCTTTATACAGGTGTACCTAAAGAGTGAACTTTTTTCAGGAATGTTAATTATGTAGTGTAGATCCTACTAATCGTTTGTGACGATGTTTATTTATTTGGAGTGTTTGTTTTTTTTTAATCACGACATAAACTTTATCTCCCTTTATGCTTTCAAAACTGTTACTACTCGTATTACTCAATAGTAACAGTTTTGTGAGTTATCGTATAGCATATCTTTAAATATGTTATTTATGACAGCTAAGTGTAGTGTGAAGACCTTTGAGAACGACAACTTCCTAAAAGGACAACTTCCGAGAACGTCTATTCTAAATCCGTCAATTTCCGAAAATGACAAATTCCTAAAATAAAATGACAAATTCTATGAATAGTGCTAGAGACTATGTTGAGATTCAAAGTTCAATTAGAAATTATTGATTAGTAACTGTAAATTTTTGACGTGACTACGTCTTATAATTCGATAGAGCCGGCTGCACGCACGAAAAAACATGACGTCATGCGGCGTTACCTTCATGCGGCGTTCCATGTAAGGCTTGAAGTGCAAGCGAGCGCGCGGAACGAGCGACAAAGAAGCACAATCGGCCTTTGCGTTCTGCAGCGTTCGATATCCGTCTCTCTCCTACTTGAGTGAGCGATGCGTAGACGTTGTCACGTTCAACTATCGTCAGTAAACCGACTTTACAGACAACCAAATTTTTTTTTTCAATCTATGTATTTAATCCTTTTTAGTAAGAGAATATATTTTTGCTTGCTTAAAATTTGCTAAGCGAAAAGGATTATAGTAAATTATTTTACAAAAAGTAGGAAGCTAGTTAAAACTCTGATCACTAACGGCCACTCTACACATTCGCTATTTATTGGATAGACAATGACAGGCGAGGCGCGGCCCTCTACAAGTTCGTGACCGTCTGCATTCGTCTATCATCGGCAATTATGTAGAAGGCCCACAATATCTGCTTGAACATGGCCCAAATCTCACTTAAATCATGGACGAAATAAATGAGTCTATTTCGTCCATGCTTAAATCCGGTAGGTCCCATTTGTTCTATGGAACATGACGTAATATAACAATTTGAGAAAATATTGTCCCTATTTGTACTATAATAGAACTACATACTAGCTTTTGCTCCTGTTTTTATTTGTCTGTGAATGCACAGAACTAAAAATTGGAATCGCTCTCTAAACAGAAAATAACGAAAAGTTGATTTTAGTGTAAACTGAGATCAGTTTCGATTGATGAAATCTATAGATAGATACCTACTCGAGGCAACGCCAAAATTAAAACTCAACTAATCTTGTTTACTGTTGCTAGCACTCCGCGGCGATACTTGCGGTCCCTTGGGAAAACTTTCACACACATTTCTATTTCATAGATGTTACCGCACTCTCTCTCCCGCACCTTGGTATATCGCCTCGCCTTCACAACTCTTTGCGTGGTGTACTTTTGCTAATGTACATTTTTGAATTCATGATATTTTTGACCGATATGCCGAGATTCAACTTATGATTTGACCGGGACAAACAACAAAGCATAATATTATTGGCAATAAGCGGAGGTGAGTTTATGATGAAGTTGGTTCTTTGTTATTATTAGAAGAGGTAAAAGCTGTACTGGTTATCGACTATCTCCAGGATGACAGGTGCGTAGGCGGCAGCAGCAGAAAATTCCAAAAGCTCGATATACAATCTACTTAATTGGAACACATCCTACCGTTAATTACATCCTAATTATCAGGGTAGATAATTATATTTCTACCTTTTCGTGTAAAAACATTAGGACCATAGGGTCGTGAAGCGCGGTTCCTTTTCAGATAAATATAGATCCAAGAGTCCAAATATATACAAATACAAATACAAATACATTTATTGCCAAGAAAGAGCACACATAGGTAATACAAAGTTAATAAAAATAACTAGTGAATGAAAATGGTCGCCAATGGGACTAAACTCAGCGCTAGTCTACGCACATTGTGCGTAGTGCTGGTTTTCAGTCAAGCCCCATGTTCGAACTAAGGTGTTTGTCGAACAATAAGAAGTAGTCAGAAGCAGGTTTACACAACTAGGTACAATATACAGCATTAAGGCAATACCTAACCTATTAATTAAGACTTTGTAGGTATGATAAAAGATACAGATACTTTAAAAATATATATAGGTAACTACCGAAGACAAAAAATAAGTATATAATAGTACATTATATATCCAAGAGGTTTGTTGATGAGACCAATGATCGAGCTGCTGCATATCTCGGACAGCAGTGTAGATTCAACCAGGTGATGCCGCGAGCTCTTATGACACATTACCTGCCCACATTTGCAAATGTTAGCACTCCATATTATGTGACAGGCTATTGCAACTGGTTTCCTCAATATGTTTTATTTCTCCGTCTAGAGCTAGTTTTAATGCGCATATTTTTCCGAAACGAAAATTGTATTGATGCATGGCTGGAATTCGAACTCGCAACCTTTTGATTAAAAGTCGAGAGTCGAGTATAACCCACGATGCCAACAGGGCTTTTGGCGGCTACAGTTTGAATGCTTTGGAAAAGCTGCAAATAAAACTATTACTAAAATTAGGTAAAATGTTAATTTATAGGTAGGAGCATTTGATTTACAGGTATTTACATTTTACAAAACACAATAGAACAGGTCAAGCCTTCTAAGGATCGTTAAACACAAAGGTAAAATATGTTATGGATATGGGATGAAAGTCTAATGCGAACTTGGCATATCTCTGATAAGGGGTTCATCTTTATCTCCACAAACTTGGCCTGATGATAAAGGTCATATTCATACCTACTTATAAAATACATTCCGTGCGACAGATACGTTGGTACTTACACGTTCTTATTTGTGTTGGTACAGCTAAGAAGGAAGAGATAAACATACATCAGTCTAAGATACCAGCTTCTGAAAAATACCTGCACTAAAACTCTTTGTATGAAACAGGGAATCATCACTAAATAACCTACCAGTTCAAACTGGAATTTAAGATGCTCTTGTATTTGCTTATGACTGAAAAGTCATAGCTATGCCTGCGACTTCGTTTGCGTGGACGGTGCTCATTGGTTTTCCCGATCCTGTGGGAATTCCGGGATAGAAAGTATTTTTATAGGATTTCGAGTAGCATGCAAAAAAATTATGGTTTCTAGAAGCTAGTGTTCGGTGACTGGTTTATTTTGTTCAAAAAAATGCCGCTAGGACTTAGAGAATATGTTTTCCTAAAGCTATTCTATCTTCTAGTGAAAGTCCCATTAAAATCGGTTCAGTCGTTCTAGAGATGCCCGTGACTTCGTTCTTGCGGGATAAAGGTGATGGCGAATGTCTGTAATCTAAGTACGCCATGTCTGCAACGCATTATGACTAGTAAACTATCATTGATAACTAGACACTTGAATTTGCATGAAAACAGATGATAGGAACTTATCATGCGCATCATACACACGCGACAGATCTAGCGTTGCACAGACGGGTATGACAGCGTTGCGTATGGTTTCTAACCATCTGTTTTCTGGTTTCAAACGTTGCCCAGTTTGACTTTCCTTTAAACCAATGCAGGGACCCACTCAGTGGTTTGTGACGGAGGCGAAGCACTCGAGGAGGGCGCATCCATCGGAGGTGGTAGAAGTGCAGCGCGGGCGGAGCGCGCGATGCGCGGGGCGTGGGTGCGAGGCTCGGGACGCGGGGCGGCCCGCGCCTGCGGCGGCACAGTAGCGCGCGCAGCCCCGCTAGGCACACACGATGATCGCGCACGCGCACGCGCTCGCCGCCGCACTGCTGTGCGCGCTGGCCGGCCAGCTCGGCGCCGGAGCCAGCCTGCACTGCGCCATGCGCCGCGAGATCTCACCCTGCACCTGCCGCCGTGAGGAGACCGGCACCGGTGCTATCCTCGTTGTCTGCCAGAGGATCAATGCTTTCCAAGAAATATCGACCGCCCTCACCGACAAGTTCAGCCCCGAGACCAAGATCGGCCTCGACATTTCCTACTCCCAGCTGCCGGACTTCTCTGAACGGAGCTTCCGCGAGCTCGGCCTCTCTATCACGAGACTCAAACTCAACTTCGACAATCTAAGGCAAGTCGATAGAAGTTATATAGGTATATGATTGAAGAGCAAGGTAGTTCAGCTGAATTTCTTTTGTGTTTACGTGGACCTACCAATCATCCAGACGGAACGTGTAAGCCCTGTGTAATATGAACCAGACAATAGTACCTAGATACTGAACATCGTGCACAGTACATCAAAACAATGTGTAAGTTTAATGAGAAAACAACAGGTCAGTGATAAAGGGAGCACAGATGAGGATCGGTCCGTTATCGCGCGAGTGGGCGGCTCCCTGGTGCCGGCAGCCGGTAGCTGGCCTGCAGCCGCGCGCCCAAGGAGCGCTCTTCTTTCCCGGAATCAGGCGAGACAGTCTGCTCGCTTGTCCTTATATATCATGTGAGCGAGACAACTGACTCCCAGTAAATTTCCCTTGGGAATGGGCTTATTATTGAATGCCTCTTATCAGTTTTATTATAACAAATAATAATATATTATGATGTACAGAATCGTGGACATGAATCCTAAAGCAGATATTAATGTCTATTTAGTTTTTGGTGGTTCTTTCCTTACAAGGCAACAATTAGGATGCCCGTGACCCTTGCGCTCTACTCATATTGACCATTCAATTGATCTTCGGAGATTTCCAAGCAGCTATAATTACTATACGAAATATTTTTATCTGCATGTCCTCTCATTACGTCTCAAAATGAGTCACATAAAAGAATGACTGCTTATCTTCTTGATCACATCGCTCTCAATAGTTCTTTATGCTTATAGAATTGTACTGGCACCGACTGTTGCTGGCGATAAACATGTTGTTACCGTCACATCCCTTGAAGTTTACATGTAACGTCCAAAAGTGATTCTCGGAACTAGGTAGGTGTTTGTTTTGGACGATGTGCATTTTGTGTTGTTGTTGGTGAGTGTTGGTTGAGGCTTGAACAAGCGATACCTAGGAGTAGCTCGATAGTTTGCGTAGGTTATCTAGGGTCGCTTCTAAAGCAGTAAAATTTAATGATATCGTTATTGGTCGTGTCGATTCACTGTGTTTACCCATTAATGGTGAACTAACAAATTACTGTGCTCGTTGTTTATCTAGTTAAAAACTGTTTATTTGAAGTTTTAGTTCTTATTTCTGCGTCTACATAAATTTATCTCGAGCAAATAACATATCAGATGTATTATTTACATTATTTAGTAGTTACATAAAAAATAATGGGCGCAATGGCGCGCACTAGGGGGGGCCTATGTCCAGCAGTGGACTGCCATAGGCTGATGATGATGATGATGACATAAACATCGACTTGATAGTTACAAAAATTATCGTTGATAAGACTATCATTGGTCTATCAATCTGTAGGTCAGTCATCACTGCGGATCTATAGCATCACATTAACATCAGAACCCCCACATGCTAAAAAGAAACAAATCTCACAAATTATCTTGAAACGTAATGTAAAAAAAATACGTTGTGTTATTTTAGTGGAAGTTGCGCTTGTATTTTTGTTAAACTCAATATATTGTTTTTGTTGCAAATTCAACGGAATTCTAAGGCCACGTCGTTTATTTAACAAATTTTGGATTGGAATCTACTAATCCACAATCAAGTATATCATCTAAATTTTTTTTATATGGTGACTCCATGATCAGACCTAATCACTTTCACCATATTTCAAAAATGTAGATGATACTTGATCCACAAACCGAGTTTCAACTCAACCGCCCTATTATCTGAGGAGTTCCGTTCTCCATCATCAGATCAGCTCGCTGTCACCATATCATTTTAAAATCGTTGATAATACTTGATCGACAAATTGAGTTTCAACTTAATCGGCTTATTTTCTGAGGAGTTCCGTGGAACAGCTCATGACTCCAGCATCAGATCAGCTCGCTGTAATTATATTATTGTACTGTCACCGAGGACTCATAAGTGTACCAAAATTCCGCTCAATCGGAAGCCGGGAAGTGGATCGAAAGATTTGACCCGGACAAACATTGTACATACATACAAACTTACAAACATTGCAATTAATAAAAAAAGTTTTTAAAATAGATTTTTAAGAGACAGATCTCAAAAAGTTGGCAATAAAAATGTTGTATGTAGGATGATACTTTAGGATTCCGGAAAATCCTCGGTGGAATTTCCGGAATACGATCGATGATGAAGTGAGCTAATAGTACGTGTATATGTAGTCAGTTCAAGGAAATAACGCGAACAAGCATGTTTTGTAAGATACTAGCACACTCGTATATTTTTCGACTAAGGCTGCGCGCCCACGGGCGACTTTTCGTAGCGATGCTGTCGCGATGCTGACGTGTATTCGCATCGATACAGTTGCAGTTTATGTGTGAGGATTTGATTAGACACGCGATTGTATCTTGTGTTGATGCAGTCGCGCGTTTTGTAAAGTCGCCGATTGCGCATTCAACAACCTTGCCACTCGCATCTATCCTATGTCAGTTTTTGACATGTACCTATGGATTTTGCTTATGCTGGCTCTGATGCTGGTCTCTACAATGGCTCGAAAAACAAAAAGAACAACAAACTCGAACAATTTCTCGAACTGGAGCAGTATTTAAAACAGCATAAGTATATTATTTTTTTATAGTTTACTAGAAAATAACACTGAAATAGGGACTTTCAATTTTTAGATAATTTGTTCTACTGATAAAAATCACAAATATGGTGTGTTAAACTTCTGCAAAATGTCGGCATGTGTCAAATGACTATAAGACTGCCCCTCAGACATCATAAAAGGATTTGGAATACATAAAATAAGATCTGAGGAATGTTTACCTCCCCTTAGGGTGTCGTGATGATGTTTGTTTTGCAATGCCCAATCTAGATGAGGTCGGATTATCATACAACGTGAATAGTTCGCCCGCGCCCTTAGATCTCAATACAGAGCTTTGATAGGGTTAGGTCTCGATAAGCTGGGCACAGTTCTTATTGAATGGGCAACAACGTAAAGAGGGCGGCCTCGCCCTTATATCTCATTACAGAGCTTTGATAGGGTTAGGTCTTGATAAGCTGGGCACAGTTATGCAAGATTACCTAGTAAAAGTCATGTTTTTCAAGTAGCGTTAATACATAATGTACTTACATAGTGTGTGTTACGCATCACTCAAACGTGGATGCGCTCTAAGTTTAATTGTATTTGCTGGACTCGTTTTGTAATTTAATTACCCTTTGGCCCAAGCGAGCACGGCAATTATGAATCGTTGGACTGCTCCAGCGCCGTTTGGTATTGGTGTACTTTATTCAGCCTATAGTTTCACTCATATCCTGTTTATCGGTCCCCAAGACGCAGTAAATTTTATTTCAGATCTTTTGGACACTCGTTTAGGAACCTACGAACAAATAAGTACTTACCTAAGAATCTTCCTACACTACATACACTCCCCCACGGTTACCCAGAACTAGTTGTAGTTTAAAATTTATTGCAGAATGGACGAAATAGTCCCAAGTGTCGGTTACATTCATGACTACTACTTCTGTGGAGTAACTTTCAAGTTTGACAACCGTCTCTACTTAATGGTAGAGATGAAAGAAGTTGAAATGGTATAACCATTTCAAAAGCTTTATATATTATTAACTAGCTGACCCGCGGCAAACGTTGTTTTTCTATTAAGTATATCGCTATTAAAAAATAAGGGTTGATCGTAGAAGGGTGACAATTGAGGATTGTATGTATTTATTTTTGTATGTTGTATCATAAAAAAATATAAATTAAAAATGCTGTCTAAAAAATAAAAAATAAAATTTAGGGGTGGACTACCCCTAACATTTAGGGGGATGAAAAATAGATGTTGGCCGATTCTCATAGATACCGGATAAGCACAAAAAATTTCATCAAAATCGGTCAAGCCGTTTCGGAGGAGTATGGCAACGAAAACTGTGACACGAGAATTTTATATATTAGAAAGATTACCTAATGTTGATAAATGATTATAAAGAAGTTATGATTGAACGTGCGTTCTTTCCACTGTAAAAAGCTGCAAGCTCTCATGGGAGGTAGTATCTCCCATGAGGCCTTGCAGCTTTTATTTATTATGATCGGTGAATGTAGTTCTGTATTTATTTATCAGACTACTCTATGGTTCGAGTTTGTCAAATTTTTGTTAGACTTGTGCTTCACATAAGTTAGTTTTGGCCACTCATACGAAATACATACAAAAGTTTTTTTTATTTTACAAATTTATAGGTACTTATAGCACTTTTAGATTTTACATCGATTTAAGAACAAAATTATGCAATAGGTATGCATCTCATTTGATAGAGGTGTTTTTGGTACCCAAGTATCACTTTTTGCCCTCCGTCTTTTTGAAACGAAATCAAAAAGTTTAATACTTACTTATTTCCAAATACAGAAACGGTAATTTTTACAGATACCGTGATAATCACGAAACGTTAAGATTATATTTGCCTCTCTCTGTTTGTTCTGCGCTGTTAAAATGCGCACGCACTATTGTGCTTTCAGCCATGACGATCCTTCAGACGGCCTAAAAACTCCGTCACCGTAATTGACCAGTTAGTAAACTAAATCATACGAACATACTTTAGTATCTTACCATATTTTTACAAAAGCAGAAAATAATATTATCAGGGAAACCCTCATCATATGCTTATACCTACAATATTGTAGTTTTGAGAAATGAGTTGTTATTTGAATTGTTACATTCCGTTATCTCCGCATGAAGTTGATAGTGAATGTACCTAGGCATCTGTTCGTAAAGCGGGTGATAGACGTTCGAATAAGTACGCGTACTTGTGGCTCGATGACCCTTTTCGCTTGTGGGTTTAATTGTAACAACCCTTGGTCATACGCGTACTTTGAAATCGCATTTTTCTCGTAGCCCGCCTTGGTTCGTACGTCTGACATCGCGGAAATGTATGAGCAAATCGGCACCGACCGACGGCGAGCCGAGTAAAGTCGCAATTTTAAAGCTCGTACGTCTAGCACCTTAATACTTACCTACATTGTATTTCTTTGTGAGTCTTTGTGTGTTAAAGTAAATGCTGAATTTTCTGACTTTGACCAAAGGATATCGACTAAAACTCGATCGGACTTTCTCTCCCTCTTTGTGTCATTTTTTTGTCTTGTAACGAAGGCAGATCCTCTTCGATAATTAGGTATTATAGTTTTTTTTGGTAATATTTGCTAGACTTATTTATTATATTATGTGTGCAACATGAAGGGAAGGCGCCCGTCGGGCAGAGCAGGCGTCCATGCGACCGTTTGGCGCCGCCCCTGTACCGATAACCCCGGAACGTTGACCCCTCACATTTGTGTTTACTAAACTGACACTACTCACATGCACTACAATTGCTAAGTTGCATGCACTAGATGTGCATGCGCAGCGTCTTTTCACATGTCTTACAACGTTGCGAATTTGTTTTATCTACATTGATTACGTAATACTTGTGTAATATCCTTTTAGCCGTTTTTCCTTTGTTTTTTTTGCGAATAGAAAATGTGCTCACAGACATCCAATTACGTCAATGAAACGTAATTGGGGTGTGTGGAGTTGTCGATCACTCGATGACCCACTCAAAACTACCCTGACTATCGGCCTCTATGCATAACGAGGGGCTCCGGGATCTCCTACGGAACCCACCGGCGGTGCCCCTCTCGCATTTTGCCTTGAGCAAAATCCCGATAATGGCACCCACAGCCACGCCCGGCACTCAGACACGCGGCTGTTAAACCACGTGTGCGGAGCTCACGATGACACCTACGTAACAGTGTCGCTGCCCTCCCGGGATCTGCATGATGTCAGAACCCTCACTCTGACCGCCCGCAGGGCCGAAAATCCCCTGTTGGGCAGGGGATACCACTGGCCCCTCGCGGGGAAGGCGGTGCGGGTCTGATGTTGCCAAAAATCCGTTCCCACTTGCCATCCCGAGCGGGTTCGGCCTCGCTCCGAACTCACTCCGCGGCCTCGTCATTCAGACCATACAAGTGACTGGTGCCATGGTCAGTCAGTGCCTATCCGACCGAGTCACCAAGGTACCCACATCCCATGATGCCGGGCAAGAGTATTGATATTGCGTACCACGCACTCTCTTGAGGAGGTATCACCGCCTTCCACCTCTTCGGTTTTCCGCCGCCTACGAGCAAACCAGCCTACCAGCCTACCAGCTCGTCCTAGCTTCCAACAATGACCTCGTTATCCGGTTCCCCGGTACCCTCTCCTGCCGTTCCCCCGGTTCCTCCCCGGATCCGTAAGGAACAAGCAGCTTTCGGCGCACGAGAATGTTGTCTGACATAGTACCCCAACCTTGTTAGGTTGGGGCCAACTAATTTCGATCTAAGTAAAGCATTGAACGATATGGCGGGTGTAAGTTAGGCAGATCGTGAAATAACGTCGTTCAATATCATGAAATGGCTAATTCATCGATCTGCCTACGACATATATAGGGTGGTCCACTCAGTGACGTCAAAAGAAAAAAAACGAACGAAAAAAGTTTTTCTCCGACCCAGGGGTATCCGAAAATACCCCATTTATGTTCTACGATTTTTTGTAATTTTCGAGTTATAAGCATTCAAAGCTTTTTATTGAGAATTTCCGATTGGAGCGGGTTAAAGTTATCCAAATAAAATTGGGAGGGTTTATTTTCTTATAAAATAATACTTTAATTGTACTTTCATGCATACAAAACTCAGTTTTCTAGCATTAGTGCAAGTTAAAAAAGTTTTGATCCAAAGTTACGAGTTTGTGTTTGAGATAGTCAACGTTTAATTTACAACATAAAATTAAGAATCCATAAACTACTAGGTGCACAACAACATGGTTCCTGTGTATTTTCAAAAACTTCAAGGGACTGATATATCATTAAAAATGCTACTTAAGAGGCCATTTTTTGCTGGAATCGGCCTTTAAATGGTACTAAGGTGAAAATTCCCAAAGTGAGCAATTTGATCCAAGTTAATTTTTATTGCCTGTTTTGTCATTCGTAAGCCTAATTAAGATAGGAAATGAAGTAAAATAAACAAATTAGGTTAGTTTAGCTAATAATTAAACGAAAATTCAACTACTCATAACACCGTTTGAAACCAGCATAGGGTTGTTAACCCTAAGCTTGAACCCCTAAGACTGATCCTTATTATTTATTTATTTTATTTATGATTTTATCGACGCGAGTAGGTAGGTACAATGTTTGTTTCTGCATTCCTCTCGCTCAGCTTTCCATTAGATCTCTGTAGTGCTCCCAAATACATAATTGCTTTATTTACTTTTAGCTGAGCTGTCAAGTTTCATCTGTGTTATCATTCTCCAGATATTATATAACTATTATAATGTAGGTAAACTATGTATTCCTTTAATATGTTTTCAGTTGTACCTACTTAATATGTATTTATTTACTAGCTGACCCGTCAGACGTTGTCTTCTCGAAGAAAAATGGGCTTCATAATATGAAGCTGACCAAGTTTGTAAAACAAAGCCCTCAGGGTAACAAAGTTCATTTAATGGAGCTTTAACGCTTAGGTAAGTACGGAATTCTACACTGTGCATGTCTGATACGCACTTGCTCAGTTTATTATTTTTATAGATTACCTACTGTGATACCACTACCTATACATATATTATGAGTATACATATACATTTGCAATATGGTACATTCTATAGATAAAAATGTTATTTTTGTAACCGCGTTTTATTTTTACTACAATGAACTGATTAACTAGAAATATAAAGGTAGGTAAGTTAGGTTTTATCAATACAACTTTTTCATAAATACCTAAATAGCTAACACCTAAATATTTTGGTTTAGAAAAGCTTATTCTTACTAACTTAAGTAAGTACCTATATACCTTGTATTTACAATTGTAGGTTTCAACTATAATTTAAGTCAAAGATTTTAAGATCTATGTAAGTATGGACCTGTGTGAGAGAAAATAAACGAATTATTTATTTATTATTTATTATTTGTTACAAGGATCGCTAAATATGTTGCCATCTTTTCGTTGTCATGAGAGTAACAAGGAAAACTTAATACCAGGGAATCCCTGGTTCGTTATTTGACATGACTTTTGATAAGAGTACCTATATTTGAAAAAAAAAAACGCACTAATGAATGGAATTTCCCAACACACAACCCAATCCAAAAGGATTTTCCGAAGAAATCATTATATCCGGAGAAAACCGACCTCGCGCAGCTGGTCGAGCGTATGTACTGGGCGCGTTTTTATACGTAGATTGCTGGATTTTGAGTTTTAATTGTTTTTTTCTTTTATAAATGAAATTATTAGGTAGTATGGTCTTATTATGTTGTACTAGTAGTGAATAACTAGAAAATAAAATAAAATGATGTAGCTAAGCTAAAATTTATTTTGCGTTTTTTTTTCGCTAAATATGTTCAGAATCATGGTCTGATTGAAACCCCTCAGTTTTCGGTAGCAGTCTTTTTACACCCTATATATTATGTTCACCGATATCTCTGTCAATTATAGACCGATTTCCAAAAGTCTTTATATAAATTTTATTCTTGAGGGATTGATAGTTTTCCCGTAAAACTCATAAAACCTCTTCCTTACCCTGAGAAACACCGCGCCCTATAAGTCAAACATTGAAGTCGGTTTTCTCTCTCTAACTTAATTTTCATGACAAACGTTGGGTTTAGATCTTCAGAGAAATGTACGGAAACAATGTGTTTGTGTGATAATCAACGAATAAACTCCATCAAAAATGCAGCCTCAGTCAGAAGTCACGAGTCATGCGCTTATTACACGTTCCTCATTTGTTTTGTGTATGGATTCCAGTGAGCTGAAAGAGAGTGCGTTCACGAAGCTGGATCTGGTGGACTACTTTAGCCTGGCCGATAACGCGCTGCTGGATATGCCTCGACACGTACTGCAGCATCTGCCGCATGTGAAGACTTTGGACATGTGCAGGAACAAGATCACCAAACTAACGGTTGATGATTTCCGGGTACGTTTATAAATCAGTTCATTGAAATAAGTAAAACGCCATTTACAAGATACCATTCTGGCATACCATTCATGCCTTTTACTATCTCAAACTCAACGGAGCAAGAGCTCTGTTGAGATTCTGTGGAAAGAATGGTATGCCAGATTGGTATCGTGTAAATGGCATTTAAGTGCAAGTAGGACCAGCATTAAGTACACCAATAAGTACATATTGTATTTATCGACGGAGGCTCCGATATCGAGGTACCTACTCCAGTCTGCCCGCGACCAGCCTTAAAACATAGGAAACGTTGGGAAATAAGGTAATTTTACGCGATGAATTCCCGATTAAATAATAAAATAAGAATAATGGTTGCGAAATTATAAGAACAACAATACAATACAATTTTTAAGTGTTTTCTGATGTTTTGGTTTAGTTCTGTACCGACCCACTACTACCTATAGTCGTTTATCAGCTATCTGGTTTCTTTAGTACAAGCTTTTTAGTTTGGGGATAGATGACGCTTTGTGAAATGCACAGCATTATAATAATTATTATTTATTTATAATAAAGCAATAGTCTTCTTATCCTAAAATAATAATCTTAAAATGTGATATTTTGCAGGATATCCAAGAACTGGAGCATCTCCTGGTAGCTGACAACTCAATATCGAAGATAGAGCAAGACGCGCTACCTCGGGCTCTTAAACATGTCCACCTCGGCCTGAACAAGTTAAGCACCCTGAACGGCGCTCTCAGGGATCTCGAGGGCTTGGAGTGGATCTTCATAAATGCAAACAATCTTAAGTCTATTGACAACGAGCTACCAATTGTAAGTAGATTATGTGACGGTACAACGCTGCAAGTATTCGAAGTGATTACTGCGAACTATGACCTATCGAAATCACGCTCTCATTACATTACTCATCAGCAAAACAGCTAGATCGGAATTTGGATGGAATATATATCTTCTACAGAGGTCCCAGGTGAACTTTTTTTTTAATTTCTGCAAAAACTTGCTTTATTTACAGAAAGCGAAGAGGATATCACTGATACACGCCGCACACAATGAGCTCCAAACTCTACCGAAAGACTTGAAACAGATGACGTCTCTAGATTCGCTCTACTTTTATGGAAACAGCCTCAAGTCGCTGGACGGAGCGCTGCAGAAGTCGCGAAGTCTGATGAGGATTGGACTCTCCTTTAATAAAATTGAATATGTAAGTTAACTCTGTGCTATTGATGATTTACACGCAATAAGCCAGTAAGCATTTCTGACGAGGTAACGAAGTACCTTATCTTACTATAATATTGTAAATGCGTAAGTTTGAGAGGAAGAATGAGGTACCTATGGATGTTTGATAAACTTTCACGTAAAAACTTCGGGGAATCCTTGTGTAGAATCAGGAATTATGTATTTAGATTCTTATCATTACTATAAAAAATACTTATTTTTATTTCCAGCTAGCAGAAGATGAATTTACAGAAGCAGAAAAACTAGCGGAACTGGATATAGCTTACAATAATCTCAAATCTCTTAACGGATCACTGAGAAGCCTCAAGTCCCTAAGATACTTAAACCTGACACACAATATGATGACGCAATTTTCACTTCAAGAAATCAAAGGACTAAAACGATTGTCTGTTATCGATTTGTCCCATAATAAAATCACCCGTGTCACAGGCAACATGGTTGTAAGTTTCTATTTAGATTTCTTTTATAGAATTTGTTTGATTTTATTTAAATTTGTCATAGGTACCTACCACTCGGGGGCAATCATCACCTACCTACCCTAAATTAAGATAATAATTCCATTGGGTACGCATGTTGTTTGAATCTCGCCACATATCGGCGAATGGCAGAAGCGAAAAGAGCCCTATATTAAGCAGTGGGATGAAAAAGCCTGATGATGATTTTAATCCCATATTCTAGACACATTCCCGATATTCTTGCTAGTTTTCGAGGTTCAGCTTTATGTTTATGAAATATTCATTGTTTGTTTTTCACCAACCTGAATCACGATATCTTGTTGATTTGTAAAGGCCTTTGACTGTTCATCTTCAGAACTTGGTCGATGTCGAAACAAGAGTGCTGGAGTTGCGATTGGATCACAACTACATTCTAAGTTTGGATGGGGCCTTGATGGGCCTCCGAGGCCTGCTTCGTTTGAACCTGAGTAACAACCTCCTTCAACAAATAGCTCCGGACGACCTCATCGGCTTAGAGGATTTGAGGTTGCTCGATGTGTCACACAACCACATCACCACTCTGGAAGAAACTTCGAAGGTTAGTTAATATGCCTAGCGAATTTTCTCATAATATGCTGCGAATGATGACAAATATTTCATTAGTTAACATTAATTCGTTTTTCAGACATTTTTACCTTCTCTAGAGGAGCTGATCGCACATCACAACAATATCTCGTTGCTGGATAAGGACTTCCACGGGTTGCCGTCGTTGTGCATGGCTGATCTTTCCTTCAATCAGATACAAACTGTGAATTACGATCTAGTCTCGAAGTCTCGGTGCACTATCAACGGGGTACCAGGAATTCTCAAGCTTTATCTTCAAGGTATGTATTTTAATTTACATAAACAATTAAAAATACTTTTGTAGATAATTACATTATACCTACTTGGCTTATTAATAAGCGATGACAAAGCGAATTATTTTTATTCTGTTTGCATTTGCGATGTATTTTTTTGTTAACCCTATTTTAATAACCTCTACGAGGGGCTCTACGAATGTCTACAGGCTGTGCTACGCTGCATTTAAGTGTTTAGTTTTGTTGGAAATGCCGTCCATAATCTCTCGCAATTGTAGGTTTAACTATAATTTAAGTCATAGTTTTTAAGATCTATGTAAGTAATGGACCTTTGTGAGAGAAAATAAACGAATTATTTATTTATTTATAATACTTATTTTCAATTAGCTTTAAATCTGAGAAGAATATTGATGACACTTCGAGGGCGATAGATGTAAATAATATTAAAGGTTCGCGTGGGCGGTTGCAACAAATCCTCACTTTTCTATTTGTTATGCGTCGCCCTGCATCCGCCCATACAACCATGCGAGTGTAACAAAAGCGATCTAATCAGCCTATTTTATTATGTAGTTGTAACTAGGTACACTTGTTATAAATGTGTATCGCATATAATGCAAGTGATGGTGTTGCAGACAACCCGGTACTGTGCGACGAGCGGCTGTATGAACTGAATACGGTTCTTGAGAGCCTGAACGCGCGCGTGTCTGGCGTAGCGGTTTGTTCTGCGACACAGACGGCCTCGCCTGTGCTAATGCGGGCGCTGAACGACGTGCTGCCAGAGAGCAGCGCGCCAGTGGTCGTGCTTCGTGCTGGAGAGCCCGTGCAGCCGTCCCAGCTCGTGTACCGCCGCGTGGGCGCGCTCATCGGACACGTGCTGCCTGTGCTCGTCGACCCCCCCGTCACTCTGCCCCCCGCGACCAATGTCGTCGTCAAATGGCCGGACGAACGAAGAACGGAGCATGCGCACGCCGCTCATCCGCTGGACAACGTAAACTTAGGGGATAAAAGTGACTCCCCGCGCTGAAGCTGCCACTCCGCGGCGCGAGGGAGGTCCTGAGGGCAAGTCGCTTTTTCGCCAGCGTGGCACCAGCACTCTCCGCGAACCGGGCTTCTATAACTTTTGTCTGTAATAATGTTTGAACTTACGATTGTATTGGATGTTGATAGGTGTGATCCTGGTATAATTATCGTGTAAGTAAATTTGTTTAGTATCTAGTTGCTGTAGAATTTTTGTTTTGTGGTAAAATTCAACTTTTGCCGACACTTTTTCAACTTTGCAATTTTTTAGGTTCTAATTCTGGTGTTAATAGGTATAATTTTTGAAATAAAGCCAAAGATGGAGAAGTTACCAATTTTTCCACAATTTGTATAACTTTTAGAGTAGGTAACAAAATCAAGTCTAATTTCAGATTACTTATTAAGTTTTTTTTGTATCAACCAATGCTCATTGTCCCAAAGATTACCTACACAAAAACTAAACTGTTTTAATTTTTTATTGAAAGTACCGTGTAAAAACCAGTGTAGGAATTTTTGACGAATTTATTCGTTTAATAATTATAATAGGTACATACCTACCTACGTTTTCAAGGGATAACAGCGAGAAATTTTATTTTTCGTCGTTTATGTTTTTATTAAGTTATTGAGTTATTCATTTTGGAATTGAAAGTCATGGCTAGATTCCTTTAAATTGACGTGTAGGTAGGTACATACCTAACTAAGGATAGGTAGGTATACTTAATCCTATAAGTAGGTACATAGTCACAGACATAGTTACGAATCTTTTAAAACATTAAGTATAAGTACCTACTTACATCGCAACAAATAAATAAGTATGTATTACATCGTCTTGTTCATTGAATCTATTATTTTCACTATAAAGTACCTATGTAAATAATATCTGATTCTATGCGCTAAAAAAGATACATAGGCTAAGTAAGTTGATACCTAAAACCAGTTTGTAATAAACCTACCTATTTTAAATGAAATTCGGCTTAATTGGAACTGATACCACAGATTAACTTGCCAAAGATAATAATTGTAGGTACCTACCTACAAAAAACCAAATCATTAGACTATCTGTTTAAGCACTTACGAAATAATCTAGTTAGGATCCTAAAATTAATTTATGTAGGTAAGTATGTATTTTTTATGTAAGGTTATTAGCGTAATATAAAATGTCGATTAACAAATACTAATAAAAGTTAAATCTAATACTTGTTTCCTTAAAAAATTTAATAGAATACTTACTAGGTAGGTAGGTACCTACTTTTAACCTGATCGCAAATTTGGCCGCGCCGTACGCGCCGTTTTCTATACAAAAAATGCTGATGACGTCAGAAAATGCGGCTGGCTTCTGACGTCTCAGCATTTCTTCTATTGAATTGACAGTTTGGCGCGGATAAGTCTGCGGCCACCCTTAGGTTCCTAATACTTTATACATATAGCTTACACCTTACACCCAGCAGCAGTGTGTTATCTACTAGTGGATGATCTAATACCCGCTCAAATTAGACATGTAAGCTGAAAATTGGTACCTACGAACGTTGGGAACACCATTTTGAATGAAATGTCAAAGACCCCAAATAACCGACTGCTAAAAAAGTTATTCTAGGTCAAAAGTTACAAAATAAGGTTTTTTGAATTTTTTAGCTAAACTATAAGTTTTATCACAAAAATATGTAAGACAAAATTGTAGATCATGCAATTTATAAATATGGTCTGAACACCTATTTCCTAAGAAACATTATTACTGAGATCAAAACGAAAAATAAATATTAGGGACACCTGAAAGGTAGGTAGGTACTATCTAAATCCCGAAGTAGAAAAGGCCTGTAGAACAATATTATCTCAGATCTAAGCTTTCATGAACCTATTTGAAGATATTATATTATCTGAGGTAGTGGGTGGTCAGAGAGGCACGTCCAACCAATTAAAGGTAAGTTCCTACTTCCTAGGTATATATATACCTAGGTATTAGATGCGTCTAAGGTAAGGTAGGTAAGTAGGTACCTACCTGAAATAAACGGGTTGTAGTTTAACTTGACTGCACCTTGCTATCTAATGCGCATACCTACAACTACTAGTACTATTACTGAACTACTAGGCGCTTGTGAAAGAGTCAAGTTGTCACGTAATTTAGGGCTCCGTCAAATATCTAGGTATCCAAAAGGGTTCCGTAGCTAAAAAGGTTTGAGAACCGCTGCCCTAACACATCATTTATATGAAAGTACTCCTGGCTATACCCAAAATAATTAAATCGTGCGGAGTGCGGAGTTTGCTGCTGCCTTATTGGTGCTGCCCTCACTGTCCAGCTCTCGTGTGCAAGCAGCCTAAGATTTGGTCTATGGAAAAATTATTCTCTTTAGAATTGATAGTCTGTGCTGTTCAAAGTGCTGTCATTTTCGCTGTCATTTTCGACTCTATTTTTGTCTTTGGTTGGTTGGTCTTGCCTTGCATTTTATTTTACGAAATGGATGGATTTCGGGATGTTGCCGTTTTGCTAGAACTGTAATCTAGATCGCTATTGGATTCTTGGTGGACATTAAGCGAATAAATCGGTTAATTATGGGTTTAGTAACGCTTGTGACTTAGTGAAAATGGTTTCAGTGACAACGTTGTGCGTGGTTTTCTAGATGAACACATCGTTTTGGAGACGCACTTACGTGATGTAAACTATTACTGCCAGAACTGTAATAATTCCGAAAACAGGATGGCAGAAACAAAAGATGTGTTTAACATGTTCGACAACACTCCAGACACCCTATACGACCAAAGCTTGAATTACATCGTCAAGAATCTCCATGCTATGACTACGCTTGACCCAAGCAGCCGCTGGAGAAAACTCAAGGATGACGTCGCACTGCCAAGGGAACTGTGCGAGACGTTTCTCCACAGGTACCAAAAGAGCCAGCGCGTGAACGATAACATTGCTAATTTATTCCGTGACAGAGACGTTACACGGCTGAAGATAATCAGACTCCGCAACTCTCGTGTTACTGATGAAGGACTTCGATTCTTTATGGAACACAAGCCCGAAGAACTCGAGCTAGTACAGTGCGAGTATCTGTCTCAGGCTTCCTTAGAGACCATCAACAACAACAGTGAGAACCTTCGCTCTCTGAAGTTCGGGCCGGTCACATATGTTCTCTCTCAGGATGAGAACCTGTACCGCGCCAGAGGCTACGTGATCAATGCACCGAATTTGAGGAGTCTTACAATTCAACGACGTGGACTTGCTATCTTCCCAACCCTGCTGTTGAAGCCACTGCCCCACTTAGTCCACTTGGATTTATCAGAATGCACATCGGCTGGCTCCATATGGGCATTGAGTGAGATGAAGAATCTTAGATCACTGGTGCTACACAGTGTTCACTGGTCTAAAGATGTTGTTGAATGGATTGTTTGCATCTCCTCATTGAGACATCTGGATGTCTCTCAAGCCAATGAAAGACATGGAAAATTCTACAACCCAAATGATGTTTTGACTAAGATTGTAACAAGCCTGCCAGAGTTAGAGTCTTTGGATATATCTGGCACGAATCTTGCTGGTACAGGAGCATCAGTGGTAGCACCACAGCCCTCTGATATGACTGATGAGGAAGCCTCTATTGAAGCTAGTGGCAACAAGGTCCTATGTGACATACCCGGGCTGGTGAGCAGGGTCAATAATCCTCTACAATTCCTTGGTTTGTATGGAACTCACCATGGAGCTTGCAAGCGACATGACATACCCGCTATACAGGTATAAAGCATTTTAGCACTTTAATGCTTGACTCTTACACTTATCATATCAACAAGCTATTATAAAAGTAACCTTTTATTAACAACAGAGAAAAATGCAGTGTTTTTCTATAATTTTTACCTACAGTATAAAACATCATGGAGAAACTCAATTATAATCAATAACAGTTCATTGATATCACCTTTATAGATAACCGGGGATGCCAATGAAAAGCAGATCATACTGGCCTCACAAGCATACATGGATAGGCCGGCAATGCTGACCCGTGTTCTGAATGATCTCTACTATCTGTTCCGTTATGAAAACAACGGATATGTGGGACATGCATTGGCAACAGTACTGGAAGCTATGGAAAAACATCCCACAGAAAAACATATTCAGATATCTGGAAGGTAAAATTGAAGTGATATTAACTGAATGAGCAATATTTCCTGTTGTTGAATATGCTTTAGTCTGAGTGGTCTTAAAATATTTTCATTAATTTTTTATAGTGCAACACTCTTTTACATAGTAAAGGGGAAAGAAAAGGACCGCATAAGTATTAAACTTAAGAAAAAGATAATCTCAGCATTGCTAGATGCAATGGAAGCTCACCTCGGTGATGACACTATGATGAGGAATGGATGTCTCACTCTTTGCCAGTTCAAGATACCACAAGATGTTGTAAGTATATGCATTAAAAAATTTTTTCTTTATCCCTTATCATAATTTTAGTGTTTTATCATGAAATATCTGTTAGTCTAAATCATACATTAACAATTCTAGTTTCATTCAGCAATTGCTGGATTGCACCACAAATGTACTAACTTTTACATTATATTTGTAACAATAGGATTACTTAACCTTAATTCATGTATAAGTATGTCTAACTCTGTATAATACTTAAGTTTATGGTGTTAGAAATAAATTAATATGCAACAATACAATAAATAAAAATACATAATTCCACAGCTGTTTGAATATGATCGTGTCGTTTTGATACTCTTGACTGGAGTGAGTGACGTAAATCAGGAGGGATTTGTTCAGCGCATCGCTATCTATCTGCTCAACTCGCTAGCTTGCCAAGTTGACGGCACCCAGAAGCAGTTCCTAGGCAACCATGGAGCCATATCGGTAAGTTCAAATAAAATAATGAGTATTTAGTAAATTGCGTTTTATTATACAGATCATCATCATCTTCTTGCCCTTTTCCCATATTATGTGGGTGTTTTGTTATACAGATATCTCAATTTAATACCCACTATTTTCTTATACTCTAATTAGGTGTCTTTAGTTTTTATTGCAATTGCATTAATTATAAACCTAAGTCACTGCAGCTCGCTCTGATACCTTGCAATGGTTACAATTTTAACTACAATGCGGTTCAATGGGCATTAGCTCATTTAACCGTGTTGCTCAAATGAAATAAATCAAATGTATGTTCTTCTTCTTCTTATTTAAGGATTTACTCCTTGTCGGTACAACTGATGAATCCCTCTCCATGTATCTCTTTCCAGGGCTGCTTCCTTGACCTCTTTACTTCTTTTTATTATATAAATGTATGTTAAAGGGACTAAAATAAAAGGGACTACATTATATATATAATAGATTGGATTTTTTTTGCTTTATGTACAGTCAGCAACAAAAAACAGAACTTTTTCAAAGATGTGTCAGGTTTAGCAAGAATATATAAAATAAATTTAGTTAATTTAATACCCATAAATTTTTAACACCATTGAAAGCTATGCACCCGATCTGGCCTCAAAGTGCCTTGTGTAGTGTTTTCAAAAACGTGTCTTTATCAAGAAAAATTATGTCGGATCTTATCATCTTATTCCTAGAGCAAGAAGGGGATAAACACACTAAAAAAGTGTTGCAGCTAAAAGCCGATATTCATTTACCTCAAATACACGCTCAAATCCAATTAATGCTAAGCTACTCCGAAAAAATCTGTTAAGTATCATAATTATGTTGCCTGCTTAAGCTATTTTTATTTATCTACGGCAACTTAAAACGACTCTTTTGAATCTTTGGTTTTTATCATTCTATACTATTTTGTTTTTGTCATGTCTGTACGTGTGTGTCACGACTATCATGGGATAGTCGTAGTTTTTGATACCCGCGACACAAAATATTAACAAGATTAAAAAAGGATTATTTCAACTTTGAACTTTAAAACTTAAAAACATTACATAATCGGAATCCAATTATAGCGGTACATACGTCCTTGTTAATAAATGTGGTGACGCATTAGATTTTAGGAAGCTGTGGCTCTGTCCGGGCCGGTGGGTGGGTGGGTGATTGCCGAAGGACGTGGGATGCGCTGCGCGGATGCAACTGCGCCTCCGGCTATCGATCGACCACTCCCGTAACCCGGGTGACCGTCTCAGCCAACTGGGAATCTAGCTACCTAGGCATCTAAATCAGAGCGTGTTCTATTATTTAAAAGCAACAAGCTGTGTCGTATAACCGCGAAAGTACTGTATTCTTGACCGCGAAAGTAACGTGTTCCGCGAAAATAATGTCTTTTGTTGAGTTCTGTTCAATCCTGAAAGAGGAGATGTATCCCTTTTTTATCATCATTCGGTTCATCATCAACGTTTTCGCGTACACAACGGGTTTCCTGTTGGTTGTGTGTGCGTTACTTATTACCGCCATGTGTGCTGTTATGTTCAGTTTCTACGTTAAGACCATGTTCTACGTCGGCTTCGCTGCTTTATGCTCGTATTCAGTTTACCGCGCGATACTAAATATTGTTAATTAAAAGAAATGGAGTTTATTCTATTGACTGATGTGGGGGTTTGGGTTTTGTTAGGAGTATGTTGGCTGTGCATTTTAGCAGTAAGTAATGTTGTTAGTAGTTTTACATAGATTTTTATTTAGTTTAGTAAGTGTCAACTACACTATTTAAAGTTATAAGATATACTACAGAGTAAGCAGCTAATTAAATAATGTTTTATTCATATATGTTCCAACCTAGGAATATGAATACATTATTTAATGAGCGACTTACTCTGTAGTATTTCTAGGCCCATCTATTTTTGGCGATAACATAATATCTACAGTTAGATGCAGAATAACCAACTTTACTACATTTATGTATCCATAATAGGGCTTACCCTATTTTGCCTTACCCTTTGAGCTGCGACCGGCAGACCATGCCACTTAAAAATGTCTTAAATAAACGATGACGATAGCAAGTATTTGGTGACGATAGTTATAAGATGACGCTATGTGATCTCGGCAGGCGCGCCGCGCGTAAATTCAACGTATGAATAGCGTCAGTGCAGATTAATGCTGTGGATATATCGGGTTTGCAATTGGTTGTTTTTGATTAGAAACTTCGACCATTATGTGTATATGAACTTATCATGTAAGCATTGGAAACTTTTGCCAGCGCCCTTAATCAACATCGTCATCTCAGCAGCATAGGTCTTAACTTAATATAATTATCTACAAAATAAAATAATAGGTACACTAAACCATTGTTTTGTTATGAATTTGATTTGATATTATTCTCGGCATGACGCATAGCAAATTAATGATAGTTGAAGCTACTCAGAATTGTGATTGGATACCTCTTCGAGCCATCTTCCGATTGATGAATATTGTTTCAGAAAATGCTAAATCTGATCGCGGATAGGCTGGAACGTGGTGTTTGCGACGACGTACTCGAAGTTGCCTGGTCAACCATGTGGAACGTAACTGACGAAACACCTGACAACTGCAGGCGGTTCTTGGAGAACCGCGGGATGGAGTTCTTCTTGGGCTGCCTCAAGGTACGAGATGTACGTTACCCTTGCACTAACTTTTTTATATTTTACTACTTGGAGTGTTTCACATCGGGTTTAGTTCATAAGTATTATGTCCGCACTCAGAGACGTTAATGGCTACCTTAAGTATCATCATTTGCCTGCCCGGCTGCGGCTCATGCGGGGTCGGCACTCTCTCCTATCAATCTTACTACTTAAATCGTTCCTAGTAAGAGTTTCTTAGATTTTACTAGTCTCTTAGTGTGGACATTAGTTTTATAAATAAAATAGGTAAAATTAAAACACATATCTGGGTTCCATAGATTTTAGTAAAACAGGATGAACTAAACATAATAAAGACTTCGTAAACAAGCCTTTGCATTCTGCATGTAGGAGGTACTAAGACGTTTGATTCTATCGGGTCTGGGTGTTTCTATGTATAATATGTATGTATTTACAAACGAAAAGTATATAAGTAGTATATCAGTTATCTGGTTCCCATAGTACAAGCTTTGCTTAGTTTGGGGCTAGATGATGCTGTGTGAAAAATGTCCAGCATTATTTATTTATTTATATAAATTCTGACACCCCCAGAAACTAAATACTTTTTTTTACTCTTTTAACTCACGAGTAAATTAATTATTTTACGAGACGAGATCGCATTTAAACTAAACAAATATATGAAGGTACGTGGAAGGGCGATAATCGCTTTGTTTTTAAATGGCGCTACGATCTCGATGGATTTAAGGAGTGGGAGATCGCTAGAGATAGAGGCCAGTGGAAAATTTTGGGGAAACCTTTGCTCAGCAGTGGTACACAAAAGGTTAACAAATAAAAAAGACAAGTATTTTTTTTTTGCTCGTGTAACTGCTTGGCAACTGTCGAAGAGTATGAGTTATGGCATTTTAATACTTTATTTTATAAGTCGTTCTGAGATTTTCTTTTGAGTAATCTTAAGGCCTTACTAATAAACGTAATATAAAGTTATTTCTCGGAATAAAATAGGAATAACCATACATTTTGACAGTTTACACTCAGGAATAACTTTATACCACGTTTATTAGTAAACCAGTCAAGCTTTTGATAGATAGATACTATACTGTCTCCATATAAATGGCGCTTAATGGAGAAGGAGAGTAAGATTCCGTCGAAAATGGGGGGGAGCTCAGTCTGCCTTCTTTAAAATACTGTAGTTTCAGATCTTCCCGAACAAAGACGAGCTTCTTCGCAACATGATGGGCTTACTCGGCAATGTGGCAGAGGTGGCGGAACTCCGTCCTCAGCTTATGGACAAGACCTTCCTCACTGTCTTCTATGATCTCCTCAACTCTTCCAGCGATGGAATCGAGGTGAGCTATTCAATATGCCTTGTAGCCCACATTTCATGCACATTAATAGATTCAACTATCTCTAGTCACTGTATAGTTATGCGTAAGCGTTGGAAGGCTCTATGGACGAATGAGCGCTCAGCATCGCTTACGCACACAGAAACAAATCTACTCACAATTTAACTAACCCGCCTTCGTGAGAAAGAACATCTGTACTAACGCTTCGGTTTAAGTTAGAGAACCAAGGCGCGTGCTTTGGTAACACGCGTTAAAAAAAACATGGTGTTTCGATACATCCGTACACATTACGCTTCTATAGAAGCGCGCGTTTTGATGTGTTCCAGCACTCTTAGCTCTATGGATAAACGAGTGTGTCTCCAAATGCAAAATTGAGATTTATCAAATCAAATTGTTTTATTGCGTATTATGGGTAAAAAAATGTAACAGGTGTTAGTGGTACAGTAACGGTCAGCCATAATCAACGTCTTGCGCATGCAATATGTACATTTTATATGATATTTCATTAAAATAAAATTAAACAATACAATAATAAGGTTCAAGTTAAGTTAAGGTTAAATTCAAGTTAAGTATTTCCATGTCCAAATAAAATAAGATTAAATAGTGTCAATATTCTTGTCCAATAGATATTCATTTATATTTATTTATATATATCAATCATACTGTTGAAAGGTTTAGAGGGAAGATCATGATGTCTTAGATGTCCCACTGTTGGTAATAATGTTGCTAGTGCAATTGTTGATTTGCACACAGAAGACTGTTCAGGTGAAAATAACTACTATTTTACTATGACAAAAACGCTTTTCTAACCAGGCAGGTCCAGTTATCACTACTTGTTAAAATAAGAAGAACATGCTTGCCTTTAACGAATTTTATTTTGCTGATTTTCCTTCACTGTTAGCACTTTAATCAGTGTTTATGTTATGATCCCAATGCACTAAATGCTTCACAATGAATTTATTATTATTAGGATTAAAGTATTTAATTAAAGCCCTGTTGGCCGTTCAGGTAGCTTTGTTTTATTGCAGGCTTATATACTTTCTCCCAACTTAACGATGTCTATAATTGGAAGATATTTGAAATAAATAGGGGCATGTATTACTGCAATAGAGCCCGGTGGGTGCTTCGTTATCGCTTTCCAACTCGTTCGCAATTGCAAACTATCGCCAGTGCTATAGGGTCATCAAACATATTACCTACGCAGTAGTTTTGAAACTTCCTTGGTTTTACCTTTAGTTCCAGTGGTTGCTACTATATCGCAGTGGAGCTATTCCATCCAACAATCGAAGAGTGATCAGCAATCAATCGTCGTCTGTTTGTTTCTGCACGCTAATCTTGCAAACGGCTTATCCGATTTGGATGGGGTATAATAGCTTATTAAAAAAAAAGGTTTAATGTTATTATTTTTTTACCATTTATCCAATCTGTCTCACTCCTCCCTCGCCCCCTGCGCCCGTGTTATCGATCGAAACAGACATGCGCAGTGTAACATCTTCTAGGTCCTACAGATTATTTTCCATGGAGCTCGCTATATATAGTTTTATACCTCAAAGTTCAAGCAATGAACAGTTCTGAATTACAGTTTACCTAATGCCAGTAATTGTTTGTAAACTCATGCTGCATTATGGTGCAGTATACGGGTTTTTTGGGAAGGGCGGTGATGCTGATGGCCAAGTCCGAAACTACGAGAGGAGAAAAGTTATGAGAGGAGGAGGGCCTCGATTTATAAGAAAACAATTACTGCATATTTAGTTTTTTGTTAAATCTTTATCTTTATGGTTTGAAGTTACTACTACTGCCAGTGGACTTGGGCAGCATTACAAGGACTGATTCATACATTATCATTCATCGCAGTCCTTCATTCAACGTGCACTATACAACACAACACCAATTTTTGTGTTATAGAATGATTGCGAGGATATTATATTTATTTGACGACCAATGTGGTGCAGTGGGCGAAGGTCCGCTTGCGACGCAGAAGGTTGCGGGTTCGATCCCCGCCGCGGGACAAATGTTTGTATGACCTACATATATTTATCCCGGGTCTGGGTGTTTCTATGTATAATATGTATGTATTTACAAACAAAAAGTATATAAGTAGTTTATCAGTCATCTAGTACCCATAACACAATCTCTGCTTACTTTGGGGCTAGATGATGCTGTGTGAAAAAATCCAGCATTATTTATTATTTATTTATATGGCCTTACTGAGTATGTATAAATAGTAGGGATGGGCCGAAGTTCGTTTCACATTCGGTTAAACCGAACTTCGGCAGCTTGAACCGAAGTTCGGCATTCGGCCGAAATTCGGTTCAAACTGCCGAAGTTCGGTACTAGAAAATATAGTAATCAAAAGTACGTGAGTGTCGTGGAACACTCGGTTAGAACTAAGCAAAGAGTACTTTTCTATACTGAAAATTCCAAATTCAAATCAAACGCACTTCCGTACTAACAATGTAACAATCTATGGACTGTTTGCGACTGCGCGCTTCGCACTGTGACGATTTCGTGACGTGGCATGAGGGTAAAATGGAACGAAATTTTTCTTCCAGCTCCAGTCTGTTTTTCTTCGATACCGTCCGTAAAGGAACTTTCACAAAAACACAACTGCTTGACTAAAATAATAAAACTAAACCAGTGACTCTCTACCAACTGAGCAAATGTGCAATCGACGTGATGGTTGAAACTTTGTAGGAGTACATTAAGTGCATTAAGTATAAGTACTCCTACAAAGTTTCAACCATTCTGTGAGAACAGAAGATCTCCCATCAAAAAAAAAACCGAATTTAATTTATATTTCAGGTGCTTGAATTTTTCAAAATTTAAGGTAGACTTTTTTGACGTTTAAGTACGTTTTAGTTTTTTCAATAGACTACGCGCGTTCCCTTGGTCCTAATAGGTAGAATCTGGTGTCCACTGGTGCCCCCCGTTTCCCTCCCATTTCACCCCAGTCAAACATCACGATCGACAAAAGTAAATATAAATCTTAAAACTATACTACGGAACTTATGTTCAAAGAAGGAGGGCAAGATCGGACCTCAAATTTTCCACAGATAAAAAATATACCAAGTTCAGTACATTTTAGGGGTAAATAAATAGTTATTATTATTTTTCGGGTTGATAATAAGAAATTACGAATTGCATACGGTAAGTGGCTTCGTAAGCAAGAAATCAGGCTGTAGATCAATTCTGGAAATGATAATTATTTGAGCCAGGCCGACGTTATTTACATCCAAATCGGTTGAAAAATCCGACCTGAATGACAGACAAAAGCATTTTTTTGCCAATCTCGAAACTGAGACGCTTCGCTCACTCGATCAACTAAAGTCACACACACAGTTAACACCATAAAACGTTAAATCGGACGGTTTTACAGTGTTAACCGTGTGTTATCGATTTATGCCAATTAAAATAGTGAAATACGTCGTACGTACGTACACGTACCTTCTGAACAGTCGTAGAATTGAAAATAAGTAGTTGTAACGACAACTCAATCATCCATATTTGTCACACAGTGAGAAGCAGTACAAGCACCACACTCCATCTACTCTAGAAAACTTCAACAATCGCGTAAACAAGATTTGACGTATTTCTTTCGAGAAAATACAATGAAACTAGGTACCTACCGAACTTCGGCCGAAGTTCGGCCGAACTTTTCATTTTCACCGAATGTTCGGCCGAAGTTCGTATTCGGTTAAAACCACATTCGGCCCATCACTAATAAATAGTGATATAGATTTTATCTTGTGTGGTTATTATAGGTTATTCAATTTAGAAAGAACGAGTATCTACTTATTGCTACTTGATCACAGTGGTGCTAAAAAAAGTAAAAGCAGTAGAGGCTCGAGTCCGGCTAGTTAACAACCAATGA
Source organism: Epirrhoe tristata (assembly GCA_951394285.1). Taxonomy (NCBI): domain Eukaryota; kingdom Metazoa; phylum Arthropoda; class Insecta; order Lepidoptera; family Geometridae; genus Epirrhoe; species Epirrhoe tristata. The sequence continues at coordinate 14,644,174 of OX596136.1, read as the reverse complement.
GCAATGAGCAATCGATTGCACAATCATCGCTATTTTTACATAATCAATTCATCGTTGTAAGCTAACTGGTTTATAGGTGAGCTACAATGCCGCGGGGGTGCTAGCCCACATGGCCTCTGACGGGCCCGAAGCTTGGACCGTGGACCAGCCGGCTCGTGAGGAAGTTTTGCAGCGTGTGACCGAAGCTGTCAACCGCTGGGATCTGAAGGCTGAGCGAAACATCAACTACCGCTCCTTCGAGCCAATCCTGAACCTTCTGCTGGCTCACCACACTCCGCAGTGCCAGCACTGGGCTGTTTGGGCGTTGGCTAACTTGACTTCTGTTTATCGTAAGTATTACTGTCTATCGTAAGTGTTCAAAGTGGGGTAGTATGCGAGCGGAGCCGACTTGACTTCTTCCTACTTAAGAATTGCTATTGCTAGCTTAAGAGCGTTGCGTTGTGACTTCGCTCGTATAGCTTTAGCACTTTTTAAAATAACCTATGCTATTTAAGCCCACTGTCTACACGTATTCCAAGTTTCATGCAAATAGCTTCACTGCTAACGGCAGTATTTCAGATTTTTCAGGTTTATAATATTAGTTACCCAACCGCTGTTGACAGCCTTCTCATTTTCACGCTAAATAATCCGGTGTTATTGAACATAACTTTATATACTTATTTTTGGTGTGAGCATGATTTGATTTAAGAAACGTTCTATCCCAGTGCATAATAGCTGTTATCATTATTTCAGCGGAGAAATACTGCACGTTGGTTGAGAACGAGGGCGGTCTGCGCCTTCTGCGACAGTTGCTCGCGCACCCGGCTCCGTACGCCTCCGTGAAACAGCTCGCCCAGCTTGTGATCGACAACTGCGCCGCGCACGCCGCCAGTGCCCACGACTAACGACATGCCACCGTTCGCTTCTGCATCGAGGAATGCATCCCCGAGGCCAGGTACGACCTCTGTGCCAAAGGATTGTCAAAAATAAAAGTTTATTCAGTAGGGCTGCTGGCATCACTTAGAATAGTCATATAACTATGTGATTCTACTTATGTCCTTCGCGACCAATACCGTGAAGAACCAGCGCTACAAACACGGTTTGGGGCCTAGTTTTCTTTTAGTTGATCCATCTTAAAACTTAAGTCAAGTGGTATATCAGCCATGTACCTATAACAGAAGCTCTGCTTCCATTGGGGCTAGATGATGTTGTGTGAAAAGTCCGGCATTATTTATTTATTATTCATTTATTTAGGTACGAATTGCGAGCCGCCGTCGAGTGTCTCAAACTAGCGTTCGCGTTCACCTCCGTCCTCACAGTTGGCTGCTTCCTCGGATGGCTAGCGTTCGGCAGAAAAAACGATCCCCTGCAGTAAATACGAACTCGATGTAAATAATGTGTATATTTTAGTTTGCGATAGAATGAGGCCTATTTGATGGTTGAAGAACTACAGGTATAAGACGGCAGCTTTTTATGTGGTAGTGGACGATCCGATGCTCGCGGCCGGTCTGTTTTGGTTGTGATTAATCGTTTGTGCGGTTTATGTCGGTAATCTATGTATGCTGAACCGAAGTAGTCGCGATATCGTGATGGAACTGAAGAGTACTAGATGAGCGAGTGGCTGCTTTAGCTGCGCGAAAGGAATCTCTAAGGCCTTAGAGATTCTACCACCATACTGATTCGTACGAACAATTGACAAGAAGTTGCGAGCCTCGCCGGGAATGAGTGCGCCCTTACAACCTGTGTTTGATCTGACTGCTATACTGAGCTGTTCCCTGTAAATTGATTTCAAACGAGATAAGATAGTTGTTATCTATCCGATCTTTAAATTCGATCGAGTTCAATAATCTTTCAATAATTAACTGGCATTACATTGAAATCAAGGCTCAGGCTACAGACCGGCATACGATTTGGTGCGATCGTCTAAAAGTTGTTTTCTAATGTATAAGTATATACATACAAGTTTTCAAGAAATAATAACACGTTTGCCCTGTTATTCATAAAAGTCCTTTAGGCTAAATCCGCTAAATCCGTTGCCACCTTCTTTCGTTAATATGAGAGTAAGAAAAAAAACATTGCTAATTGACAAAGTGAAATGAATAATAGGGTTAGTGTGCAATCGATGTATTTTGCTAATGGAATTTAAACTATACCTACTCTTCAATTTATGTTTCACTACAATTAAAGTAGATCGTGTCGTAAATAAATAACATTATTTAAATCTGAGTGTTTACAGTTTACTCTAGAAGAATAAAAATCTGATGGTGTTCGTTTTCTGTTACGTGTCGGCAGTTAGTAGAATGTTCTCAGGTCGTCTTTAAACTAATTATGACTGTGTAGTAAAAAGCAGTAGTTTGTATTGGATGTTAAACATTCGATAAATTTAAATTACGAAAATCTTCATTAATGTTAAAAATAAGTTGATATTGTTTTCGATGGTAGTACTAATTTAATGTTAAATCCGAAACTAGATCACGTGATGTTTTAAAATAAATAATAGTTCGATATTAAATAAATTACTGTTGTTGTATTCTGTACTCTAAACTTCTGAGTACCTTTTAACCTGTTAGTTGATTTAGTATTCATTTCTGTAAAAATATTTTAAGTCGACTGTGTACATAGCTTTGTATTAAGGTTACTCCAGAAACTGAAATAGTGCTTCCAGCATGGCGATTTACATTTCATTCGGATGCATCGATTCAATTATCTACTTCAATAAGTGACGTTTCTCCATTGTATAAACGCCACTTTCGAAGGATTTCATCGAATCGATGCATCCGAATGAAGTGTGTATCGCAATGCAGATTATAACTCTGCTCAGCGCGTAAATTTGCATGTTTTGTAGTATGTTTATTAGTCGTAATTGGGTTGTACATCAAACTCAAGCTCTGTATTGTCCAAACTCGATTAAATTTTTCTTTCCATTCCAAGAAGAAAATATTGTAATAAATAACCGCATTCGGAAATCAATGCACATCGGTGTAATCTTTAGTTTTGCGCTGCAGGGCAATTCACACTTCATTCGATTTGAAGAACTTATTGGCAATGTGTCATTTCTTCATTTTAGAAACGTTACTTTGCGAAGAAGGTCTTTGAATCAAATGTATTCGAATGAGTTGTAGTAGTGAAACAACTTTAGCCACAATACTTATTGGTTTTATTCACATTTTCCAATTTACAATATATTTTCTCAATAATATTTTTAAAAAACAAGAGAACAACTCACCGTTTGTCACTGTCAAAACATGTGGCTAAGGACCACACAAAGGTTCTAATTCCACCAAAGATTACCAATTTCACTAAAATGTTTTACTTAAAAATTAAAATGCTGACAGCTGTAAATCGCCCTGCTTGCCTTATCCTAGGACCATTTTGAAGTCTTGTTTTATGAATTAAAATAGAATATGTATTATTTCTTGGTAATCGGTCTGGAGGTCTCGTAGACGTACAAGTTTTCGCGAGGAGTCTTATTGTTCCCGACTGAGTATTTCATAGCTGCGATGATTTTGACTATATTACTGGTACTCAACAACTTGCTATTTTAAAACTCAATACTGTTTGATTAGTATTTTTATTTATACTTATTTATTTAGCATACTAATTAATATATATGTTTAATCCATTATCTGTTTATGTATGTAGATTTGAGCCATATTGTACCAAACACAGTTTAGCCTATAGCAGAAGTAACAACTATTGCAAAAATGTTTCTCCCCCTAGAGGTATGCATGCACTCAATATTTTGTCTCTGGTGTTTCACGAAAGATTGCAGAATTTAATAGAACTATCAAAAAACGTTAAGTCACACGTAGGGTTCGGCTCCATATATTAATATCAGAGATCTGTCTTGACTTGCCTTGGTCGGTGTTCTCAGTCATTGGTATACCCACATGCGGCGATACAGTAGGCTAAAATGTGTGTTGGCGTAGGCCATTATATAAAACTAAGATGTATTGCTGTAACCATAGTAAGTAAGAGTAGTCAGTGAAAATATTTAAACTACTAGTCGTTCATGTGGTTTTGCCGACATCGTCAATTTATTTTTCATTCATACTGTGATTATTTTTATTCATAGCAATTTATATTTTTATGTGGACAACTTTTGTTAATTATAATATATTATTAAAACTACTTTATAGAGATTAAAATGTGTTAAAATAAAAGGTCTTTCCTTTATTCAAATAAAGGCTACTATCAATCGACGCACAGGAATGATTATCTGGGAGTTACATTACATAAGCCATCTCTGATGGTGACACAGATTTTAAAATATTTAATATAAAAAGGTCGGCCACAGGTGGTTAGTACAACACACACACAAGACAAGTTAGCATTGTAGTAAGTAGTTAAAATATGTAAGTAGGCAGGTACCTACGTAGTGTTTTCTTAGTTCGAATAGGTATGTCTTTAGAGGTTCACCTTTAGACGCTTGAAAGCGTGATAAAAACCTTTTTAAGGTAAAAAATGCTGCCCCTCACAAAAAATACTGAGATTGTTCATTAGTATTTGCCAAGCAGTTATTTATTTATTATCTAAACATAAAAGAAAAGGGCTTTGTCGCTGAGCGACTATACCGCCCAATCGGTAACATCTTAGGTCAGTCTTCTAAAGTCTTCTTCATCTTCTCTATCACTTCACTTCTTGGTTTCTTCTGGTTTTACTTCACTCCCCGGCTTCTTCTTCTCTTTATTCCTTCTTCCTCTTCATCTTTTTATTAATGGCAACTAACTGTAAACTGTATTAACAGTATATTCTGCAAATGTCAAGTATCTTCACCTCTCAAATATGTATTATGTCACGTCAATTTGGTTTTGAAAAAACATGGCGACTTGTTATTTCAAAACCAACGAAAATCTTTCGTCAAATGAGAAATTTACTTGAATACTACCCCCATTCCATTTACCAAATCTCCTGTTACGTAATCCAAAGCTTCATTAGTAAAATGCCACCGAAATTACATAATAAAACCTAGTAAAACACGAGAAAAGTAAATAAAATAGCAGAGCCACAAGCTCCTTCAAAAATGGCGAAAGAAGTCACCAAGCAGTTATAAAACGAATTACATTACCCCTCAATCAGGCAGATTCATAGTTACTCGGACCTCGTCGAATCGAATGGCTATTTTGCGATTTTTTTTTTGTAGCGTTTGGTCGGAAAAGCTGATGTTTCTCGGAAAGTTTTAGTAGGATAAGGTCAGGGAGATGAGGATGATGGTGATGATGAAGTAAGTAATTTTTTAAGTTTAATTGAGATAATGTTATAACCTACGACCCACTGAATTATTGGTAAGAAGCGAAGAGCTACATAAGAGTAATGTACTAATAAATAATTATAATTTGAATAATGAATTTAAAATAATGGATGTGCATACGGACTGAGTCACCATGTTGACTGTGAATGTTCTGAAAGTTTTGGTAGGTAATGCTCAGCAGTACCTACAGTACCTACCTACTTAATAGTTAGGAACATGTTTTCTGGGAAGAGGACGTGATAAATATAATAAAACTAAAGGTTGGTTATAACAACGTAATATTTTATTTATTTAACATCATTATTATTCATAATCTTCACTAAATATAATTTTATAATAACTGTTCAGTTCATATATCTGATGCATGCAAATAAAATATTCAAGTTAAACATTACATAATGCTAGGTACATTCTTTAGAATAATAATCTTTGTGCTCGACACACTACTTGTTTAGACCTCATGTTCATAAGTGCAGTAATTCCAAGGCGCTTAGGTTGCAATGATAATGTTACTGTTAATATTTAAAATTTAACTAACCTAAGCTAACTCCTCTAAAAACGATAAAATTCTTAAAAATAATGATTGATTCGCTTCGAATTGACCATCGTTGTTTGTTCGGCCGGTGCTAGTGCAGAGCTGCCTATGCCATGTTGTTCTGCTGTAATCGTGGCTTTTCAATCTATTTGCTTGCATAGCCAGTGCCCAGTCGGCCCCGAAGTTATTGCTCAACCGGCCTAGGTGCGATAAAGGCACCGCTCTTTAAACATTCAAATTTCAATGAACGTGTTAAAATAATGATATGTGGTTATTTGTTACTAATTATAAAATTTAACTATTTTAACATGAAAGTAAAAATTTTAAATATCACATAATATTCGTAGTAATTATACTCTAATAATAATCTTATATGGTCCTTTTTACACACTACCTAATCACGTGTCTATATTGTACCTAGTTTCAATGTATTATCTAATTATTATTATTATTAATTTGTGGTTTTATTTAAGGCTGTTTCGTGGTGAAATATTATTAGGCTGCTGTAAAAAAATTTTGCTCTATAAAAAGTGTAAAAATATCGAATAAATTTACCTAATTATTGACAAGAAGCACAAAAAGTGCGCTAGGCTTTACGGACTTATCGATAAGTTTGCGCTGTGTTAGCGACAACGGGCACTGAGGCCAGGCACGACGAATTGACTCTTGGAAACTAAATAACTTCAAACCCGTCAGAACGGACCAAGCATCAGCAACTTATCAAGTACTAATCTAGCTGCTAAAGCGCCTAAGTATAAAATTGACCTCGACGGTTAGTCCCTGGCAATTCAGAAACTTGTGTTGTGACCGGTGCTCGCTACAGAACCTATGCTTCATCGAGAACAAGCTAGTGCGACCATTGTGCAAACTGCAAAGGTGTGTGCTCCTTGTCAGTGTGTGGGTGCCAGGTGTAGTGAGACACGTGAAGGAGCTGGTCGCTGCTATTCGTTCAGGATGCAAGTGCGCATAAGAGCATCGCAGACGGCGTAAGGGTCGCAGTTAGATGCGGGCCGACGGTCCTCCAAGTAGCCCTTCTTCTCTTCGGCGACTGCGCGCGGGATTCTAATGCTGCTGCCGCGGTTTGCGACACCTGTCACAAAATATAATTGTTTACTTGCTTATTTAGTTAAATTACAATAGTTAATTAGCCATTCGCCATGCTGGAAGCCTTTAGGCGGCCTAAATACTTCGTGCAGGTCATACCTACACGAAGTGTACAAGTCGTTGAACACATTGTGTCAAGGACACGCAAGCCTCTTTGAGGTGCTGGCGGTGGAAACTTAGTGACACGCACGACAAGATCAAATAAAATCGAATTGTGTTATCATCATTTGCCTGTTCTTATGGTGGTTGGCACAACATGTTACCTTCCACTCTTTCATATCACTCGTCATCTCCGTGTTCACTATTTTCTTATTATAAATAATGCTGGACATTTCACACAGCATCAATCTAGCCCCAAACTAAGCAAAGCTGTACTATGGGAACCAGATAACTGATATACTACTTAAATACTTCTTGTTTGTAAATACATTAACTATACATAGAAACACCCAGACCCGTGATAAATATTTGCAGATCATACCAACATTTATCCCGCGGCGGGGATCGAACCCGCAACCTTCTTCGTCCCAAGCGGGCTTTCACCCACTGCGCCACAATGGTCGTGAGCAGTTACAATTTCCACATGCCGTAACACTTTGATCAAAGAACAAATATATATCTAATCAACAAGGTATGCAAGCAAAAAATTGTATTCACCTGCGCTGAAGTCATTAATACTGGCTGTTTCATGAAGGCCTGTGAGACGTCGCTCGTTGTCCTTGCCCCCGCGCGGGTCGTACACTTTAATGTGTTTCATGTGCACCTTCGACAGCTTGTCGATCGCCTTCTCGATCTCACTGGGTGAAGGAAACAGTTTGTTAGCACAAAAATAATATAGGTACATATCTTAACTCCTAATTTGGCAAGAATCTTGGTATTGTTATGGAATTTAGGTAGGTACATTTTTATTTATTTATTTATGAGCCCGCGATGTCCCATGCAGGGCAAAGGTCTTCCTTTCTTCCACTCATCTATATTGTGAGCCAATGTGGAGAGTGAGAGTCGATAGGATGTAAAAATGTGTAATAGGTAGGTACTTATAATGTGTAAAGGCTAGACATCTTCAAAGATATTGAACATCTGGAGATTTGGTTTATTATAAAAAAATTGATGGTAAACAAACATAAGAACAGACTCAGTTCAGTCTGTTTTTTTTTTACAAGAAAATATATGTTTAAAATCAATCTGTTTTAATTTTTCATGGCCACTTTTTTAATGTTTTAGTACAAATAGCATCTATTTTTTAGGCGACTGTCATTTGATTCTTAAATTCAAAATAAGTAAGTAAACCTATAGTTTAAAAAAGAACAAAAAACCTTCCAACAGAACTCTGTACAGAAGCTAGAAAGGAAAGGTAGCTGCCCGAGGAAAAATTGTACCCCATCCAGTAGAAAAAAAGTTAGGCATACTGATACTTACATAATACCATTTTCTTCACGCATCTTCTTGGTGGAGAAGTTGGTGTGGGCACCAGAACCGTTCCAGTCCTGAACTGGCTTCGGGTCGAAGGTCACAATGACTCCATACTCTTCAGCGAGACGATGTAAGATATACCTCGCCATCCAGAGGTCGTCAGCCGCGGTTACGCCTATAGAGGGACCCACTTGGAACTCCCATTGAGAGGGCATGACCTCGGCGTTCGTGCCTGAGATTGGCACGCCAGCAAATAAGCAACACCTGGAAATAAATTAGTAAAGTTACATCCCACTATCCTACTTCCAACTAATATACATAAGATTGTGAGTGAGTATGTTTGTGTTTCAATCACGCCTATACCAGAGAACCGATTTGGATGAAACATAGAATAGGTATACTATAGTGACCTGGAATGGAATAGCATATAGGCTAGGTATTCAAAATACGCGACCGAAGCCGCACGCAGTAGCTGGTAACTAAATAATTTGCAACATCACTATGTAAATGTGTGTAAATAGGTAAGTAATTAGCAACTTCAGTAATGTGTAATACGAATGCTGCTATTCTACGCAGTAATGTCTCAACTAATCTGACCGTATTCGAACCAGTTTGATCACATGAAATCGTCTTAAGAACTAGGTAATTCTAGATACACCTGTTCCTTCTCAACCAAATACAGATAATAAAGGAAGCTTGGCCCCAAACCGTGTTTGTTGGTTCACGGTAGCGTGCTAAATTAATATTTTTTTTACCCTGATGGGAAAAAAAAATTGGGAAATGAAAGAGGAATTGGTGCATGGAGTAACAATAAGCTGAGACTGGATCTTTTTGGCTCACTACAGCACACGGACCACTGTTGCACACACCTATGTAGGTGTTTACCATCTCTATGTTGTTTACCTATGCACCTACCCACTTGTTACTTGTCTTTGTTTTTGTGTCTGTGTTATGTTATGTGTGTCAAATAAATCGTTTATCTATCTACATTGTAATGCCGAACCTACAGAGAGTGGGACAGGAAGTTCATAGAACGTTTATAATCGGGTCGAGAAATGTGACTGTCATTGATTAAAACATCGCTTTTTTTGTTGACAAGAAAAAAAACATTATTGGGACGTTTTCGAGTCTTCACTTTCCTTGCGCACGCTAAAAACATATTACCTATCTATGTTTTTTTTGAATATCATTGACAATAAGGTATATTATCTTCGTAGTAGGTACCTGTAGTGAGCTTCAACCAGATCCCTGGCGAACACCTTGTTGGCGCCAACACCGCAGTAGTACGGGCCCTGTGGTGGCGGGAAACCGCCCGGAGGCCAGCCGAAAGGCCTGAGGTCAGCATCAAGAAGGATATACTCCTGCTCGATGCCGAACCAAGGCTCCTCGTCTATGCATTTGTTGTACGCTTCCTGGCACTTTAGGCGATGGTTCGTTTCTAAAAAGAGAAAGAAAGACTTTAGTAATGAACTTCAAATCAGCTGTTATTTCGAACTTAAATGACAAAGGTTTTCGTTCCGATGCTATGAATCTCAAAAAAAATATCCGATTCGAAGAAATAATTTTCGTTTCTTTTTATGCAGGCCTATTCCAGATCCTTAGAAGGGAATATTGTGACGATATTGTAATTGCACACACCCTCATTTGCAGAAGTTAGCACTCCACGGGTTGCAAGCCCATCGTCGCCTATTAGAATACCTACTAGGTAACTGGTTGCCACACGATGTTTTGCTTCACCATTTACCTAGAGCTCGATTTAGAGATAATTTTGGCTTCCACACACTCCACTGCAACATTCGTTCAGCTGAAATATTGTTAAACCATGCATTCATGGCCCCCCAAAAAGAGGTCACAGCCTCGATACTCGATGTACCGCTGGCCTTACGCCAACAAAAAGAACAACTCCCATGATAAAATTATGGGAGTTAGGGTGGTTTTCCACCAGAGATGTGCTATGCTACGAGGCAAAGATGTGAAAGGTGGGTAAGCTACGAAACTATGTGACCGTTTCCACTGATGCTTAGCTGTGTAACGGAATGAGTAAGATGTGCTATGAATCCATACTAATCATAGCGTCCATATAAAAACATAAGTTACCTAGTCTTTAAAACGTTGTCACCAGTGCTAGGCTATGTTATGTGGACCGATAATATGGATTATTATGGATAATCAAACGCATCCATAGCAACGTAGCTTAGCACATCTCTGGTGGAAAAGTAGCCTCATACTTCGGGTTCAATTTTCCATTAACAATTTGAGAATTTTCTAACCTGTAGGCTCCATGTTGTACTTGAAAGTGTCGCACATGACCAGGATGTGGTTTCCTCGTCTGAAGGGGTCCTTGTAGATGGCTCGAGCGACCAGGAATGTGTCAGAGTTATGACCGTCAGCTTGACCCGTCGAGCTGCCATCGAAATTCCACACGGGCAAATCTGAAATTCATGAAATATGCAAATTAATCCGGGCTGACGGTGCAGGCTCTCTGGCGTAATTGAAAGCGCAGATGAGTTTGATGATTATTTAATGTTTAGCTACATTACCTACGACGGAAGTTCTAGGTACCTAAATTAAGTAATATTACCTACATGAAAGTTACTTTTTATTATGGAAAAGTAGAGTGTTTCTAAGGGACCGCGGGTGTTACCCGCGTTCCCGCTAGTACCGCAGTGCCCAGCTAGTATTATCATAATCCTGCAGATGTTTTATTCCCATTCCCACTCTATTTCTATAGTGAATTCTTGTCTGTTTGGCTATGCTTGTTATGATTATCCATCAAACACATTTAATTTGAATAAGATTATGACTCAGTCATTGGCGTCGATTCTCGTTCATGTGCAATTATTCGTACTTTAGTATAATGCATGTAGGTACAAAACCAATCTTATGCAAACAGACTTCGTATATTAAATTATCTGGTCTACTTCCTACTAGTTGGGTAGGTACGCCTAGCATAGATGAATCAGCCAACAATATTACTCTGCTAGTCTCAAGTAACTAATTATACCTATAAAATGCATTATACAACTAAGGAAAACTTGTTTATCTAGTGGCGCAATAGAATCTACTGAAACATTTCTACGACTGCTGAGGGCAATATTGCTGCGAAACCTTTCAAGTTTTCATCAAAGCTATCCGTATTTTCCCGGTCTCCCAGCTTACAGCGCGCTTCGAACACGCTCTGAAGATCCCGCGGGAAGAAATATGGCGGCAGATACTCGTTCAAATGCTTCCATTGCATGTTCTTATTAATCTTTGATACGTAGTTCTCATTCAAGTCTTCAAGTAGTCGAGCTAGTTTATCTACGGAACGTATCTTTATATTATTATTAAGTATGAAAAGTCCTTGACAGTTACCTTGTACCTACTATTAGTATTGTTATTCATAGTGCGAACAGTAGGTAAATTTATACAACGCACTTAATTTGTTTATGTTGCTCATAGTCGCAGTTGAATAGTTACGCAGTAAATATCTTTTAATTTATAAAATAGAACTTGTTTACGCAGTCAGATCTCACTCGCGCGAAGGCCAAACAATTTACCGAATGTATGTTAATTAGTTTTGTTAATGAGGATGTAATGAAACCGCTCAACTTCAATAGACGTGTCGTATTTCATTACGGCCAAGCGTTTTTCAATTAGTGTTTCGACTAAGCGTTTCCACGAGCGGAGATAATGTGAAACAATCTTGTATTATCGGAATGGCTGCTGATTGACAAGGTTGTGAGGCTTGTATTCATCCAACGTTTCCTATCCTTATTAAGTAGTTATCAGCATACATTATCTATAATTTCTAAAGACTCTGTAAACCATTTTTACCATGCAATTGCAATTTGTATGGTTGTTGCTTAGTGGAAAATTGCAGCTTGCCACGAAAATGGTCAATTAGTGTCTCATGATGATGTTGGATACAATGCAATATCTTATTAGCTACATGCACGTCCGTGCTACTTCATGTTCAGCGAATTGCATCTGGAAATTCCACGGAATTTGAGCAACACTCTGCTCTAAAATGTCCATTATAAATAGAAAACAGTCACGCGTTCATCATATTTTCATCGTCATTTTTGTAGTTTTTGTGGGTTGATGTTTACGAGTTTTGATGTTTACAACTCAGGTTACAAGGTTACGGCAATGTTTATTCTGTGAGGTGTGTCGTAGTAATGACTAACTGTGCGACGAAAGCAAGCGGAATGCCAATATTCACCTAGACGGACTAAAATTGCTGAATGCTAGGCAGAAAGCGTATTCTTTATGCGCAGTTTAATAAAACATTCTGGGTTGTTTATCACAAACTGTTACGGCTTAGAGGTGCCATAATTATGAGTTGTTTTTCTCGGAAAAAGGAAGTTTTCAGTGGGAGCTAGCGATGAAAAGTAGCGGTAAGGGAAACTGGTGAAGGGAAAAATTATGCTGACTCAATCATGATTATTAAAAGAGTAGAGTTTCATACGCATAGTAACATACCTTTGGGCTGTTTCGGGATAAAGTTCAAGGTGCGGTCTTTACACCGCATGTGTTCACCGGATCCGTCGATCCAGACGTAAGTAGCGATGATCTTGTCCGCTGGCAGCGGCAGGTCATAGTACCGGCTGAGCAGCGTCTTAGAGAGTACTGCATTCGGAGAGTTGGTCAGTACTGGACCAGACAATATCTTCGGGTTATCTGTGAACAAAAATGTATGTAGGCCGGATTGGACCAAGCTAGGCACATAGTTAATAGGTTTAATAAGGTAGATTAATCTAGAGATTATTGATTTTATTCGCAATATAAGACTTATATTACTACTGCTACTGCGGTCTGCGGCTGAATAGTTTGGTTGAATCCGGCCTTAGCAATTATTCAAGAAAATGAGGACATCCTTATCTAGCCTGAGTTTTAATTTAGATTAAGATCAAAGATAAAAAGACGTGTTACATGAATAGGCTTTATCTACCTACTTATAAGTTTTAATCTACTCGAATTATCTACTCGTGCCAAAGCAGACCTATTAAAGTTGTCTGTGGCTGCACTCCTGTCATGTCAGAAACAACTCATAAGTACAATAAAAACTTTTTTTAAATAAAGTTACAAACTCGTTCGTCGATCAATAATAGTATCCGTCATTCCGGACGCGCAGGTCAATCATTTGTCAATTTGGAAGCCAGAAATATTCCGTTGAATTTCGGCTTGTTTATTTATGTTACCGCAATGAAAACATAAAAGGAAACTTTATAAATTTGGAATTAAAGGTCACAGTATTTAACAAAACATTGATAAAATTAGATAATGTTTTAGTGCTACACAGAACTTGTTTTGAAAATCATGACTAGGTAAATGACATTTATAATAATAAAAAAATAAAAACATGCCAGTATTTATAAGTTTATAAAAATACTTTATGAAAACTACCTACTATCATCTCTACTACTATCGTCTTGCATGGCATATTTGGCCCACCCCTGAGGCCCACCCTTTATTGAGCTCAACCCTGTACCAAAGAGGTACCATGCTAAATCTATGAGCTCAACAAACATCACTTTGATGGAGTGGAGACAACATAAAGCACATGTTGATTCTCACGATGTTTTATAGTTAACTGTGAAACTATAAAACAATAGTTTCTTGCATTGGTTCATAGCTGATTACATACAATTACACCTCTTATGGTGAGTGACTTCCACTTTGATATTATCCTGACACACCCTCATTCCAAGTACGTTCGCCGTCTTCCCCCTCCAGCTGACCCATTTATTTTTGATGAAGTACTTACTACTACTTTCATTTTCAAATAATAATTAGCTTCATGAGGTCACTACCTACTCAGCTTAATTCGTCCTTAGTTCACAGAAAAGACATAAGACATACCTAGCCTATATGTTTCGAGCTACTTAGGCCTATTTAGATTGATTAAAAGCTTAGGTATCATCGAGTTATTTCAGTAAGTAATGAAAGAATACTTACTGAAAATAATCATCAACTTTTGTTGCTGGCTATATTTAATAGTTAATTTATTTTCACTTATAAGTACTTCATTTTCGTACCGTTGAATAAGTGGGTCAAGTAGCGTTAAATATTTACCTTCAATCTTCCCATGTGCAGCGTCCGCCATGTTTATTTTTGTGCTTTAAGTCTGTAACAAAATTTAAATTTTGATTCAAAATATTTATTATAAAAATTTTATTATTACGGTGAGGGTGATCGTGAGATGATTCGTGAGGTCAAACACGGAACTTCCTACCTCTTCCCATCAGTCTTTAGACATTTAATCAGGTGTGCCTTTCAGCTCAAGTGGTTGAACTAAACAGGGTATAATCACAGAACAGTACCTACCTAGAAGGTCACCAAGTACATTTTAAAGCAGTAAAGTATAATTCAGTCTTGTTTGTTCCATAATACTACGAAACCTACAAAACAAACGCCGTAGCTTGTAAATTTACAGACCCTTTGTCCTTTCTCTTGGTAACTTACTCTTTGTTTTACTAAACCCTACGCGCGCGCCATCACGCTGAGACTTGGTGATAATAATTTCATGCAATCGGTTGGCATTGTGCCTAACATTTTCACGGCTCTCACAACGTAGGTAAGTACAATGTACTGCACGGCATTGAGTTGTAAGCTTGTCATCAAACCTTGACTTTAACCCATCTTTGGCTTTTTTTCATATAAAGTTATATATTTTTCATGTGAAGGTAAGTAGGGTCCGTTTATACTCGGTACCGTTGGTATACGAGTATATTGGAGAGTGGACGTTAAAAATAAGGTCAGTGAGAATTGTGGAATGTTTCTTTAGAAAAACATGCATACGTCTAGGTATTCATTCAGTTCATAAGAACCCGCCGTTTTAAGCAATCTGAATCCTTTGTAGCCTGATTGACCAACACAGTATGAACATACATGTAGGTACTTATCTATTTATTTACTTTTCCCTAAGTTACACACATACCTACTAACATATTTACTCGTGTTCTTTGCCTACCTATCAAATATTGTTATTTTACAAGCAATGTAAGTACTACAATTATAATTAGGTGGGAGGTTGGTAATATTAATTTCATAGTGATTATCTTACATCTGCGTGTTACTGTGGTAAGTTTTCATTAAATACAGTAGGTAATCAATGATGGTGATAGGTACTGGTGACAGGCAACATCGCCATCCACATTTTTTGTTACAAGTTTAACCAACATTAAAATTCGCGAGTCGCGATGACGAGACGAGCGAGATAAACAAACACGTGTATCTTTTGCACAACAACAGTACCTACAGTACCTACAGTACCTACTGGCTGTCTGACAATTAATTAAGTGTCATTCGTTTGCGTACTAAGCATTCCATACAAACAACAATAGTAAAATCAATCACGTATTTTTATGAATTAGATTTGTTGCCTGGAAAATAGGAAATACATAATAGAAGTTAGGCACTTAGGTCTATTTTTTACTGCAATGACAACTTGAAGAGACACTAAAGTGATTGCTTAGTTCGTAGATAATTGATGTGAACAAGTATCTTTGATAAAAGACGAGTAAGTATAAGTAGTAGATATTCCATCAGAGACAGGGATAATGTTCTATCGATTAAAGTTCCAAAATAGTTGAAGCTGAAAATAGAAGATTTGATATCTAAAGTGGAACAGGAACGATCGCGTTAATCGAAGCCCGGAGAACTGAAGAAAGTTTACCTACCAGCCAGCGCAGCGCGGCGTTTAACAATTCGTTCGGATGCATCGATTCAATCGTTTACATCACTTTTCAAAGAATTTCATTGAATCGATGCATCCGGATGAATGATTCTGATTCCTCGTGAGTCAAGTAAAATATAAAAAGCAGCTAGGAATGCTGAAATAGCTTAGGCCAGAGAATAAAGAAAAGGAAGAACATAGATTTTTTAACCTTGTGGAAAACAGATGCATAAGCACAGTAAATTATTAAAAGGGGCTGATTTGGAGTAACACGGGGCATGCTCTATAGATAGATCCGTGGTTTGGCCGCGTGGATACCGATGCTTTGGCTACATCGACACCTAGAATTTGATACCATAGGAAATGGCTGCCAGAAGCGAGGCATTTTAATTGCATCGGTACGAAGGTGCACATTTAGCGAAAAACGCAATGCTCGACAGACAGCCGGTCGAAGAAATATGATTCGGATGCCAAAGACATTGGTAGCATTATTTTGTCTTGTTGATTGAACTGTACTTACCTATTATAGGTAGGCTATCGACAAGTTTCTCGCTTTCTCCATTTTGGAAACAGTTAGCTAGCTGATCCTGAGTACATTGCTCATTGGTTTGTTAGGGTTTTTATATTAACACGGTCACGGCTGTTGGAGTGAAGAATCCCTAACTTCTAGCCCTAGATTGACAACTGCTTAGGTAATAATGTCTGACATGGATAACAGTATTTTTGGGGACAGAGACCTACACATGCATGATGAACGTGTGTGTGAGGCAGTTACTTTTTTGTAGGCCTACAAATCGAACCGAGGGAATGAAGGGACCACGCGCATGTGTTTTTGTAACGTTGTTATTTCACATTCTATTTGGTCGATTCTTTCTTTTGCTTGAAAAATTTTACAAAGCCCTTGGTGCATCACAATAGTACCTAGTCATCTTATCTAAGCTGACAGATTAGATTGCTGTCTTCATTGAATGCAGACTATCGATAAACTCTAAATCCCTATTGATTGTATTAAGTATGTAAGTACTTATATCGATGTAAGTATTAAAATATCGAGATATTAGACAGACACTCACCTTATCGGGGTAAGGCGAATAATGTTATCATCGATTATAATCGAATTATAATCGAAATCTAAGTATTTAAATTGATAGAGTAAGATTAGGTACCTAGCGTATTGTTACTCGTAAACGTATTAAAAACGTACTGGTAGACATCAAAAACGTATTTTTAAATACGATATTCATATTCCACCCAATAATTATTTTTCTATTCTAGAGAATGAAGGCTCGTCATAAAAACATAATTGGAGACACATTTTAAAACAAAGGTGAATAACTCAACAGGTGCATTTCAGGATCCACATGGCATTTTGTCGATTTTATTGGAAGTAAATCGTAAAGGAGAATGACCATCACTTAGGCCCACCAATTTAGTTGAACATCAACCACGTGCGGTTGACAATTACTATTTTGAATTTTAAGAAATTTCTACTACAATAATTTTTGGTCAGCCATAAAAGATGAAAAATATACAGGATCTTGATAACCGCATTATTTAGCAGTCAAAGGTTAAAGAACCAAAGGTGTAGGTACTCGTAAATCTTTTTTTTTTTCATCGCCCCGCTTCGTTGGTAGATTCATAAAATACTGTCAACTTGTAATAAAAAATAAAGATAGGTTACATTGACATTTTAATATATTCACGTAATGAGTTCTTACTTTAGTACATATAGGTTTTTACTTCAATAAAAAAATAGATTCGTAGCAATTTTTCTTAAAAATCACATCATTATTCGATTATAGGGATACCCTGGGAATATACACACACGTATTTATATTGGTTAATTTTATCTAGTTAGATGTATTTAGTTTGTGGGTATGCAGACAAATTCTCAAAACTAGCTTTGTTAGTGTTAGTTATCTCATAGAGCTTTGATTCAATGTTTTTACGGCATAACCAGATTTTATTGGAAAATTAAATACTCACTTTAAGTTCAATAAGCAATATTTTATTACCGTTAAAAAAAAATGTAGTGAAACTAATCGCCTTTAGTGCTTGGTCAATCTCCTTTGACCTCATCGCGAGTTAAATTAGAACTTAATAAAAGAAATGGAGAATAATGTGCCTAATTAACTCAGTGGGCAGTGGCAGCCTGCATATATTTCTATAACTATTAGGTACCTAGGTTTGTTCTAAAACAATCATGTTACTTATTTTAATGTTATTAGTAGATTGGCATTGTACTCCGAACTATCATTAATTATTTAAGTCTAATCTATTTAGGTTAACGGTTCATTGAAGTTCATTCCACACGATAAACTTATTTGTCCTTATTCGCAATGATCACTGGTACAGTCAGCAGCAAAAGTCGATTAACATTTGATGTTTCATAAATCTAAATTCAGTACTCCGAAATCCGTAATATCATGACCAAAATTTTGGCACAAATTTAAAGTCTTTTGTCTGTTTTACGTTGCCAAGCATAGTTTTTTTATACGAAACGAAAACCAATGGCGCAGCGCAGTGTTCCAAAAAATTTAACTGAAAATCAACTTTTGCAGCTGACTGTACCTTCTAACAAATAGTTGATGATAGAATATTGTTTGCGAGAGGAATAAGAGTTCGGGGTTATTATTTATCCATGAGTACCTACTTACACAACTCTATTTCTGTTAAAGTAGACACAACAATTTACCTACTTAGTTTATTTCTCGTAAATACTGTCGGAGCCAAACAGCGCATCACTAGCCCAGGAGACCGCGGCAGCGGGGTCCGGGGGACGAGACGACGCGACGCGCCCTACCGACCACATCGAGCCTACCAACACTCCATTCAAAGCCACGGACCAAACTAGGCGCGCGTTCTTACGTCCAATATACCAGCTACCTATTTTACAGTCCGCTATTTCATTTACAATCCACTGACTATCCCCAACAATACAAAACTTACTATTATGGGCTATTATGTAGATTTCTAAGGTCATATTTTCTCAACGACTGACGCTACTTATGTGTGTACATTGCTAACTTTATTAATACAGGCTTTATAAAAATCTTTTAAACAACACGTAGATATTTTTCCAATTTTTTGTCTTTTAATTTTCCTCGTTTTTAGTCTTTCTTGATCTTGAGACTTTCGTTCTACCTACTTGTAAGTACCTACAACCGTGACCACCCTTTTTTGTTTCGTAATCAAAACGGGACAAAACTGCTGTCGCACATCACTACTGTCCACAGCTTGACTTCACCCACTACTGGGTACAGACCTCCCTAAGCTTGTGCCATCCACCACGATCCTGCGCTAATCTAACCCATTGACGCTGAATGACAGCCAGATGGGTAAACAACGGTATTGTACACGTCGCTGCCCACAAATATACCTAATACCTACCTACACAGATTGAATAAACCGTTGCGTAAAAACGTGAATAAGGTACAATGGATGAATCGACATATAAACATAATGTCGAGAGCAAAGTGGTCTTGACCTATGAAGATACGGCAACTCGTTTTCCAATTTGGTTTCGTGCGTTTTGCATTAATCGTAAATAATCTAAATGTTGGAAAATATTTACTTATGTATAAGTTTAGGTACTTCAGGTACCTATACTAATTATGACTATGGCACAGACGTAAAGTATGAATCAATTATACCTTGTGTATGACTAACCATTAGGTACTGCAGTAGGTATAGGTAATTCAAATATCGATACTCGATAACCTTTGAATTTGAACACCAATTAAATAATAATAATATAACTAATTCGGATAAATACTTATATTAGTGATTTTAGGGTTCCGTACCTCAAAAGAAAAAAACGGAACCCTTATAGGATCACTTTGTTGTCCGTCTGTCTGTCTCTCTGTCTGTCAAGACCCTTTATCTCGGGAACGCGTGGGGTATCGAGTTGAAATTAAAATATACTCAGGTCTATGGTTCCTTTAAGCTGTGAAAAAATCAAACTTCTAAGTTACCGCAAAAAAAAGCTACGGCCGTTTAAGCCGCAAAAAATGTCTATTTCAACACTCACGGAAATAAAAATTCATAGGGTCCCGTTGACCTAGAACCATGAAATTTGGCAAGTAGTATCGTCTTAGACTACAAGTACAGAAAAAAACTGAAAACCGTATATCTTGAATTAGATCACAAAAACACAGAGCCTAATGCAAGGAATTGGGGTTTAAATTTTGAAGATAGTTAACCGTGTCATATGGGGTATCGTATGAAAGGGCTTTTATTGGCACAAGCTTAAACAGATTTTAAATTATTTTAGTATAGTTTTCGATTTATGACGAAAAATTTTAAAAATATGTTTTCCATTCTCATGTACGAGTACCTAATAACTTTGATTAATGTAGGTAACACCTAACAGTTTGCACTGTTATACGTACCTACATAGGCTTTTGTACGGAACCCTCGGTATGCGAGTCCGACTCGCACTTGTCCGGTTTTTTACGTAGGTACCTACCTTTTTGATTTAGTAAGTTTTGATTTGATTTGATTTACCAATGTCATATGTACCTAAGTATAAGTGTTACTCTATATTGTCTGTGCTCTTACGCAATTTGAACACGTTCGTTTTTAGGTCATGCTCACCAGCATTGTATTAAGTATAGGTAAGTAGGTACTTTGATAAGAGTGGTGTGAAAATGATAACAATTAATTATATAATAGCATATAATATTGCGTTTTAGATGTCTTCGTTATAGTGGAAGCCAATAAATAAATGAGTCTCTATTATGATTAAAATATAAAGTTATGTTTGATATAAAATTAGGTATTTTAAGTTGCAACTTTTGTTTTGGTAATTTTCTTTGTCGGACCAGTGTTGGCCACTGGCTCATACGAACTTACTTTTTTATTTGTCGCAAAGAATGTTAATATCCGAACTGCGCTTTTTTGATCAACATTATATTAGAAAAAACATACAGACGAATTGAGATCCTCCTTTTTTTAAGTCGGTTGATAAAAGTAGGTAAAACGACGAAAAATATGTAAAAATTATAAAAAATAAAATTAGGTTATAAGTACGCAGTTTAATAACCGGTTTACAGACGCGGTAGTGTTAATAAAGTGGTTGTGCTGTATGTATCACTCACACACAATACCTACGTACCATAAATAGAATACTTGTGCTATCAATGATGTAAAATGTAAATAAAGATCAGTATAAGTCCGTTAGATGGAGGTCAACCATGATTGAACTACATACCTATAATCTATAGTGCGTTCCATGAAAATAAAAATCTCTATTGTACCTATCTGCCTTCTGTTTTTGCAATTTACAACCTTGCGAGACTGCCTACCTATACCTACCCATCTGTTTAACAAAAAAGGAGTTCTCAATAAAAACTATGCGAAACATAATATTAACCAGTTACCTAACAATCTAAATAACCACCAAGGTTTCTACTGTTTTTTACCAAGCAAGTTTTTTCATTCCAGCAAAGATTACTTAATTGGAAAACCCAAAAACTAACAATAAGTTATAAATTTATAATAGGTACAATTTAATTAGATACCTATACCTAAGTAGGTACTCAAAGATTATAACGAAGTACCTACCTACTAACCTAATGAACAAAACCTATTAGATGGTACATTAAAACATAAATATATGTATTACTTATCTCAACTAATGAGTAGTGGGTACTTAGGCAACACGATGATAAAAAGGTTTATGATTAGAAGTCTTTTTTTTTACATTTACCTACAAAAACTAATAATAACAAAACAGTAGATTTTCTCATGCATCAGATTTTTTATGCAGTTCTTAATTTTATTTTATCCAAATCGAGCACGTAACTTATAACATGACTTTTCGATAACTCTCATGGTTTCAGAGTTACCCTCAGTGGCCCTGTAAAAAAAACTCACCTGTATACACAGCAAACCAGACAAAATTAAGGACTTAATATACATTTTTTCTAAGTAGTAAACCAAGCAGTGATGTTTATCTACTGACCGCATAAACATTGAAAGGGTTAGGTAAGTGCTATGACCGCTATCTGGTTTAAACTGTCAGTCTGTCACGCAGGTAAGGTAAACAATTCATATGAGCTATCTTTATTTTAATGGATGCTATCTAATGATATTTGAAAAGATCATCTATGTAAATCAAAAGTCAACGAACATTCAACTCGTGCATTCAACTGGGCTCCATCCCGCGACCTTTGAAACAAGATGTGGATCACAAGCTCATCGCAGTCATGAGTCACGATTCGCCTGCATTTTACCGTTTACCTACTTTATTTTAAAATCCAGCATCGGTTTTGTTACGCATAGTAACTAAACTTTGTAAATATCTACTACGACTAAAATCACGTCTCTTTCCCGAAGGGGTAAGGCAGAGACCGCGGATCTCCACATGCTACGATCCTGGCACACAACTTTCGCCTCATTTACTCTCATTCATTACATTCTACATACAAGCTTGCTGGTTTAGGTAAGTAAATAAAGCTACTAATGTTTCATTAAAGATGACTGGGCGTTTTATACACTGGTCGAGTCTCGGGATGTATCCGATGTGGTGTACATTGGCCTGCCGAGTGCTGTGCTAAAAATACCTTTATTGAGTTCATTGAGAAAGTCGAATTACCTACCCACGTTTTTGGTCAATCTTCTTTGTGTTTGTGATATGTATGTGGGTTGGTATGGATGGACAATGTCCTTTGTTCTTGATTTGTAAAATCACGGATCTTTTAAGCGTAATGTAAAAACATAAAAACACTATGAACTTTTGTGAAATTAATAAAAAAGTAGACCTTATATGAATCAGTAATCTTTCTTGAAAACGTCGATAGTCGAGTGTGAGATTTGTCTGTCGTCATTTAAAAACGTATCACCAGGTGAATAGGGTAATAAAGTATTTTTTGAAGTAATTTTAATGCACCCATAGGTATTTAAAGTTTACTTAAAGATTACCTACATAATGAGGTGAATTTATATATTATTTATTTTATAATTACAATTGTCTCAATTCTTTGTTTTGTATAACTACCTACTTAACGGGTATAAATCGCTTTAGATAAGAAATTATCTGTAATGTTAGCTTAAGTTGTAAATAAATACATGACTAAATAAATCGTTGGCTGAAACCGACAATACAAAACATTTGAAACATATTAGTTAAATAATGAGAACAAGTAATTCCATACTATAATTATTTGACAAGCAATAACTGAATAAGCTCATATCGGTACCTTACCTACTTGCAGCTATTAGCTTTGTATTATTCAGTGCTAATACCTAGTCTGGCTTCTGCCTTCTTTATCATTGCATTATCGCGAGCGCGAGTGGTTCAATTAGCTAATAAGTACTATGCTATCATAATGAGGTTACTCACCCTCTTTTAAATGAGTATAATTCATAAACACCATTTTATAAGTAAAAAATCTTTATGTTCAAAGTCTAAATTTCGAATTTTACTATATTTTGTCCACTGAGTGGTATCTTCTTTTCCTTTGTTTACAGTTTTAGGAATTTTACGTATGAACTTGATAATCATTTCTTACAACACTTCTTGAAGGCTTTGATAATAAAAGAGGGTCACAACTCGAGGTCAAAATTGTTATGATTATAATAAGCAAACAAATATGGTAGGTAATCGATAAAGGATGTTTGGCACAAAATGTATGTCGAGGGAAACCTATAATCGCCTACTCTCTTTCATTAGAATGTAAGTCAGTGAAGGATCATTGTAAAGGGTATACGAGTAGAATAGTTATATTTGAACAAGAGTATAATTATTCCTAACTCTGCACCGCTGACTACAAAAAAAAGGTTCGACTGTCGGTTATGCTTTTACGTAGCACAGAATACAGAAAGCAATAGTGACCGATATTTTTTTGTTTGAAAGGGTCTACTCTGGACATAGTCCCATAAAAATTTAAATGACAAGGGAGTGCTTAGTTAGGCGCATGATTTAGGTTAAAATATATATGAAAACGTGTAAACTGAACATGAACTTAGGTAAGTACTTACTTATTAGGATTTTGTAATATGAATAGTTATTTTTTTTGTGAGTAAGTACCTATATTTTATGAATAATGAAACGGCAACTAGCGTGAGGACAATGGAAATCAATTATTGAGATTTTATTAAAAACAAATCAAAAGAAAAACATTGAACTGAAAACTGGAAACTTTTTAAGTAACCTTCTTTACTTACCTACTTAAAAGTCAAAAAACTTCATTTTCGCTTTGTAATGTTGTACCTAGTCCAAAAAATAGGCAAAGAAGTACTAAATACGGTTTTATTTTTTTAGGTTTTAATTTAGGAGTGGATTTGATTAGTGGATCAGAGCGGAATAGCGCCATATTTTATTGTTGAAAATAACGTCGGCCTTTTGTTTCGATATTGCAAGTCCTAAGAAATATTACGCTGCGTAATCTTTCTTAGGACTTGCAATACGCACTCGATGCAGTTTACTGAATTCCTCTTCGTCATTATTTACGTCGAAGGCAATTCAATTCTACCAACAAAGGAAGGACATCGAGTTTACGTTTACATAGTTCTCATTTCCTTATAACTTTTCCTTCTTCCCCGCAAGGTGTTTTACTGTCAACTTTCATCTATCATTCAAGATAAGAAACATCTTTACTAAGTATAGTTTTTGATTATGTCTTAAGTAGGTACTTACACATTTTTGTAATACAAATATTATACGAGTATTAGTGGGATGGGATTTTAGGTTGTCACTAGTTCAACGTAGTTGGATGATTGAAACGAAACAATAAAATTCTATGACCCATGTTGCTAGGCAACGACTGGAGATTCGTACTAAGCATATTTTATTAGGGTCCAAGAAAGTATTTTTTTTTATTAATGCCAGTTTTAGAATTTAGAAAAGGACAACAAATTCCAACAATAGCTTCAATTATGTGAGAGGAGTATATCAGAGAATGTTATGGTTCAATCAAGGAACTTGCACAAAACTTCTTTGGGTTCAACAGTAAGTCCCTGATCTTGAATAGGTTAATTTTACCCATGTACTCATAATTTTTTATTTTACCATGTTTACTTTTATTACCACTTTGTGACTTATAAAATTTCGCTTGGTGTATAAGTTCGCAAAGCAAAGTTTTGTTAGCCCGCGAGCACACTTGGTGTTTCTCTGTTATTTTAGCTGATGTGAAGTAATTCGCGATGCAAGTGGAAGGGAACGGGCGAGAGGCGCGTGCACTCACTCTGCACGTGCCTAGGGAAGGTCACTGGGGAGTTTCCACATTGGCAGTCCAAAACCCGCAACAAAAAAACGCGCATACCGAGCGCACTCTCCAACCATAACCAGTCCTACAATTTCCTAAAATTAACTAACTTTCCTGTAAGTATATCACTATATTTAAATTTGGTACCTACCTTGACGCAGTTCTTTGATGCGTGCGTGTAGACGCGCGAAATAGTACGATATGTAGTTCGTGTATAAAGTGCCACACTGCCGAACGTTTTCGATCGGCACGCGGAGCGGCCTGCGGATTGACTGGTGGTCGAGCGAAACGCTGGTGTATATATGCGTGCGCATCACGGCGCGCCTGCGCAGTTCGGGAGGGGGCTCCCGTCACACGGTGTTCACTCAGCCTGTCAACCATCCATCGTAACTAAGATCGTAACCAACCAATTGATTCACTTCAATTTATTTCATTCGCAAGGGGGAAGGATCATCTCGGGGTCTAACATCATTATTCTGTTCCCTCCCAAGTCCCGCTTCCACTTGCGGAGTAATTTGCTCAGCAGGGGGAGGTGACAGCTCAAAACAAAGATATTATCTAGCGCTTTGGTTTGTGTTTACGTTTTTGGTTTCGGAGCTCGCTTACCAGCATTTGTACCAGCAGTTGTACCTATGATATTTGCTTGGATAAAAAGATGTATTAAATGAGTCAGGGTAGTTTATGCAAGTACCTACCTACTCTTAAAAAAATTAAATAGGTACTTCTGGTAAGGTGATAACTAATATAAACTTTCGTAGGTAACTGACTCTCCCTGTAGACCTTCAACTAATTATTTCAATTCTAATTATGTAAGTGGCCTAAATGGCAAGTACTTATTTATTTGGCTTGATTGTCAATGCATTGTCTTTTTTTCAGCTTTATATTACCTATGATAATTATATCGGGATCGAACATTAACAGTCGTAAGAACTAAATTGTTATTGTTTACAAACTAATATAATGGACTCTCAAAACTTTTCCACTAAACAGTAGATTTGTGCCAAATGACTCATTTAACTCTATTCTGAACAACTTCTAACTGTTTATAATGCGATTCTTGCAAAATGCTTATTATGTGAACATGGGGAACACACGTTAGAAGAAATACTACAAAAAACCGTACTTACCTACACTTTTTTCGTCTAGCCCCCAATCCGCTAAGTCCGTATCGTCAGTTAAAGAACTTCGTTCTAAAACGATTTCTCATACGAGTACAATACCTACCTACATCTTGGTATGGTATTTAAGGTGCTCATTATAGATTATGTCGCAGGCAACTGGTTTAATCAGCCGTTCAATTAAACGCCTAGCCATTGCATTAAACGGCGGCAGTTCCACTAACGGCCGTAGACATTTCTCGCGATTTTTATGCACCTGTCGCGTCGGAAAGAATTTCGGACATTTCTTGCGGAAGTTTTCTTGCAGGTGGCAACGCGACCTGTTTTGTTTTTATTTATTACTAGCTGAACCTGATACTCATACCGAGTTTCAAGCAAATGGGACCACGCATTCAAAAACCCCATACAAACTTTAACACCCCCGTTTTAGGGGTTGCTTTGAAATTATTTGAATGCAGTATATTTTTTAATTATACTACTTAATACTCATATCAAGTTTCAAGTAAATGGGACCACGAAATAAAAAAAATCCGATACAAACTTTTACTCAACCGATTAACTTACACCTCGTTTTAGGGGTAGGTTATATATATATTTTTTTATATACATATTTTTTAAATTTATTGATCAATCATAATACCAAGTTTTATGTTTATGACTACCAGGAATACGATTTTTCATACAAACGTTTTTAGCCAATTTCACCCCCTTAGGGGTTGAATTAAAAAAAACCCTTCTTAGTACACCTCTACGCACCAAGACAGACATACCCTCAAAATTTACGACCAGCGGTTTAGGCTGTGCGTTGTATATCTGTCAGTCAAGACAAGGAGATTTATTAATATAGATATTTATATTACCAAATGTAGTAGGTTTCTTTCCATCCACATGATGGTATCTTGTACAGCCTACTGAATATCAAGGCTATTATTTATATAGGTACTGCGGCAATGCCTAGAATAGCAACTCGCTGTAATCTCTGTTGACTGGTAACAAAATATAAGTATACATCATCCGCTGATAACAACTTTGCATCAATTCTAGATAATTGCAGCGCAAGAGACGTCATGCTTACAATTGCAGGAGGTAGGTACTAGGTACTTACCTAAGTGATTATTTACTTTCTGAATTTCTATTTCTTTGCGTCTCGCCCGTATAATAGTTATGGAAATATAGGTAGGTATTACCTAATATAAAGTGTTAGGTACTTTAATAAATAATACTTATTATTATATCTTGTAATTATATAAAAAAAACATAGGTATATATATACATAAAAAACGAAGAAATAGCTTTGTAAGTGTAGGTAACAAGGACAGTGAAGTTGAATGAAAGTTCAAGTTCACTTCAGTTAAGTAGTTCAGTTAGTGGGTTGAGTTCTGGGGACCGAGGTAGCCTCAGACAGAAGTCAGAATAGTCCCTATTCAAACCACCTCCGATAATTAATTTGCCCGTAAATAAATGTGATTTGTGAGGGAATTTCTCGTTTGACAGACATGAGGTGAAGATAGTGTTAAGCGGGTTTCAGACTACGCTATAATACAATGGCCTGCAAAACTAAGTATTACCTACACTTTTATAAGTATTACTATTTTTTTCTTAACGGTAGAGGTTAAAGATTTAAAATAACAATCGTTTCATAGCAAATTTTATCAGCTTTCTAAGAAACCATTGTAAACTATACATTTAACCACTGTATACAGCAGCATCCAAAAATGTCATCATCTTCCTGCCCTTTTCCCACATTATGTGGGGTCGGCACAACATGTGTTCTTCTTCCATTCTCCTCTATCAGCCGTCATCTCAACACTCACTCCTTTCTTACTCATGTCATCCTTTACACAATCCATCCATCTTTTCTTCATCAGCATCCAAAAATGTAATAAAAATAAAATACCAAAAAAGACAATTTTCTCGAATTTTTTTTTAATGCAGCTCTTAATTTTATCAAAATCGAGCACGTAACTAACGTGACTTTTCGATAACTCTCGTGGTTTCAGAGTTACCCTCAGTAGCCCTAAAAAAAAAACTCACCTGTAGGTATAGTTTACAATGGTTTAATGTATTAGTTTACAATGGTTTCTAATAACGCTCATAAAATTTTCTATGAAACGGTTTGTGTTTTAAATAACTCTACTTCTATAGTTTAGAAAAAAATAAAAATAAAAGAGTAGTACTTAGTTTTGCAGGCCAGTGTATATAGAATATTATAGTATACTAGCTGACCCGCGGCAAACGTTGTTTTTCCATTATATCGCTATTAAAAAATAAGGGTTGATCGTAGAAGGGTGAAAATTGAGGATTGTATGTATTTTTGTATGTTGTATCATAAAAAAATAGAAATTAAAAATTTTGTCTAAAAAATAAAAAATAAAATTTAGGGGTGGACTACCCCTAACATTTAGGGGGATGAAAAATAGATGTTGGCCGATTCTCATAGATACCGGATAAGCACAAAAAATTTCATCAAAATCGGTCAAGCCATTTCGGAGGAGTATGGCAACGAAAACTGTGACACGAGAATTTTATATATTAGATAGATATAATATATAGCACAACAATATCGCGCACCATACATTTTTTATAATATAAAGTATAGAAAATTCTCTTAAAAAATTCCAAGTCAATATCTATCCTTAAAAAATCAACTTTGAATACCTTCATCGTTTAGATCATTTGCACATACTTTATACAATCTTCAGATACAGAGCTCATCTACAAGTTGAAGGTGACACAATTTCAGATGAAAATGCACGCTGAGGGCGCGTGACACCTGGGTAATCTAAAAGAACGAATAGCTTACTCACGACTTCATTTCTTTGTATGGATTCATCTGTTTGGTGAAACTATTAGAGACTATGTGATATTAATTATGGTTAGAGAGCAAATTGGAGTTCCAAAATCTTCTAACAGGAACTTACCACTCCAACTGCAGAGTACACACAGGCGCACGTGTTGATAGCGTGTTAAGAAGTCGGCCGTCTTAAAAATATCATCACCATCATCATCATCATCATTGGCAGCTCAAATAATAGCCCACTGCTGGACATAAGCCTCCTCCCTTAAACGTAAAAATATACATCGAGAACGAGATTATTCGAGATTTTATCAATTCGTTATTTAGGTTTTAGGTTTGCCGCGGGATAAACACAAACGTTGAACAGTACTTACCTAATACTTAGTACTTCCTACTTATTTTTTAATATGATAGTTTATGTTTATTGAAAAAACTTAAATTCTGTATGTAGCAACCTGGTAAGGAAACGTAGAAAATTAGAACCTCGATTGATGATTTGTTTGAAATAGAAAACGCTTTAATTAAGAACCTGTGGGAGAACTACTGAAAATTTATATTTTAGCTTCAGTAGGTAAGTACACGTATTATTAAAAAAACGCCAAGTGAGAGCTTCGTTTACTTTATATCCTTTAAACTTACGTTCCAGCACTTCGCTTCAGATGTCAATCCTATTAAAATAAATATCTCTTCACCAGCACTTCGCTTCGCTTCGGAGTCCCTCTAGTCAGAGGGGTTTACTAACTCAATGCAGTCGCATTGAGTTAGTAAAACGAGTCACATATATTGCATCATGTGAATTTATGTGACTCGCTTTGCTTACCACAAAGAAACCAAAACCTAAGGAAATATTTGGTTGCATATTTTGCAACACTGTGACTTAGTCAATTTACTCCGCACATTACCTTTCTCCTTTCTTTATCTCCATCATTTCGGAATTCAAACGATGCCTTGAACTATTTGACATAAGGAACCCTAATAAGAAAACCTTTGTTGAGAAGTAGAGTCGGTAGGGTCCACCACCTCTATCACGACGTTCGTTGGCATTGCTGATTAGTGCAATTTGCACTATATTTTTTTTAATATACAAACGTGTTATGAATTCAGTTTTATATGTATATTTTAATATACAAATGCAGTTGTAAAGCCAGATAATTACTTATCGTTTGAGATAAAAACGTTCTTAGTTCTTATGGTTGTCACAAAATATCTCGCTCAAAATAATAGTTTCAATGGAAAATGGGGTGAGGATAAGAGAGCGTAATTTTTTGAGTTGTTTGTGAGTCGCGTAATTCACGCTGCATTCTGTTTCAGACAAATGAAAGCTTTCTCGTGCCACTCAGAGAGCTGGCAAAGAAAAATTAAGTTTTCTACAAAACTCAGTACCTACTCGTAGTACACCAGATCATCTAGTACCTACCTACTTACTTACATTTTTATTATGCTACATTTAGGTATAAAAAGTCATCAATATTTGTACCTACGTCCGTGCCTCGTATTGTCTATCTTTATGTAGAATAAATGGTAGTTTCTAACCAGAATGTGTCATAATCTCGAGTAGGTACCTACATACCAACTGTTTGCAAATCGTTTTGATACTATGAATAATTTACATAAGACATGCTAGCACGCTGAAATAAATCGTGTTATCGTGATACATTGTGTTCGCTTCAACGCCGGATCAATGACATCTGAATGCGACAAACCTTCGACCACAATGACAACAATAATTATGTTGGTTTGAAAAATACGCGATCTTATTAATATAATAAACATCCTGTTGTATTTTGTAAATATATGTAAATATGTAGTAGCTTAGTTTCTGTAAATAAAGTTCTTCTTATCCAAATAAACGTGCTATAAAGTATAACTAGCCATACAAATTTTCAGTTTATACCTGTCATACTTACATAACTTTATATTATATTTATTAGTAGGTAGGGCCGTAGGTAAGTGTGTATTTTTCTTTAATCGTAGGTAATCTTTATTTTATCAAAATCGAACCCGTGACTCCTAACATTTTTCCATAACTATACGTTGTTTTGATTTTCTCTCAGAGGGTGCTCGAGAAAACTCACACCGGATTAACCCTGTATTATCATGCGTAACCTATAATATTTCCTAGTAAACCAAATTCAAAAATAGTCAAAAAAAATATCATTTGAGTGAGGTCAAATGAGTGTCCATCGATGGTAATTTATAAGTTGAGGCATAAAGTACGGTGTGAGCATTGTGGAACACTCGGTTGGAACGAAGAGTCAACTTTGACATTGGCATTAGTCAAATAAATCCTAGAAACGCTCTTCCTCCGTACTAACAATGTAACAATCTATGGACTGGTTCGCGCACTGTGACGTTTTGACCTATGTATGTGTCGTGACGGTAAAATCGAATGCTTTTTTTTTCTAGCCCCCACCCTCGATACCGTCTGAAAAGGAATTTCGTTCCAAAAAAAAATCAAAACAAAAAAGTTACGCAACTAAAAAGAAATATATAAGAATGTTATCTGGATCAGTTCACATTGTGCCTTTGTCGGTCTCTAACCCATCTCATAGTCGAGATAAAACTGTCACCTTGGAGATAGTGATATCGGTTACATCGTTTCACTAAATAAATGTTTTTTTTTTACGTTATAGTACAGAGTGAATCAAGGCTACTGCAGAAAAATAACAAGAAGAAAGAAAACCGTGGCACTCGCGGTAGTGCCGAGAGAAATGAAAACTAGAAGCAAACATTTTTTATGCATTTTTATTCATTCGTTTAGTTGTAAAATGAGCTTTTAGAATGAGTCATCCTGATCCCGCTGGAATTCCGGCATAAAAAGTAGTATACACCTATTTGTTTCCCTAACCAAAGCTATAACCTCCTCCAGCTTGCAGTGAAAGTAATATTAAAATCGGTTCAGCAGTTTCAAAGATGGGCTACTCATTAGTTTTCCCGTTTTTTATATGCCCGCGTAAATCCCGATCGCGTGGGAATTCCGGGACATAGTTTATTTAGTTTAGATGCTAGGTCTTCTTAAGCTCCAAAAAAACTATGATTCACCCTCACCCCACCTGACCATACTATTATTTTCAGCCTGGATCATCCCACTGCACGGCAAAGGCCACCCTATCCCCCTGACCTTACCTTCTTAAATTAACTTCCACTAATTCAAAGCTTTTCTTGTATCGAAATTCGTGTTGGACCAAATTCTTGTTGGTCATTAGTTCACCAGTCAGACCACTGTTGCACCCACCTATGTAGGTGCCCGACTACTTGTATTAGGTGGTATTAGTTACGTACTGTAACAATTTTGTTCATTTAATATTTTTTCTTTTTTTCTAGTTTGTTTTTACTTATGCACCTACCTACTTGTTACTTGTCTTTGTTTTTGTGTCTGTGTTGAAATGTTATATGTGTCAAATAAATTTTTTATCTATCTATCTAGTTCTAGTTGGACATTTTTTATTTTGGACATTAGTCGTGCAAAGGCTATCGCCCCCTGCCTGTTACAGTTTAATTATTTTAACTTTAAATAATTTAGATAGGGGTGACATATTAAGAGAAAAAGGAGACTTAAGAACGGTAGGTTTATAAACATTGTCGCGGGCTACAGGCACCAGCTAATCATAAAATAAATGATGATAATAAATTTATATAGGTACTTAGTCAAATTGGAATGTCTCCAATCATGCGTGGTCTTCGTGACTTAGATGTTATCACCAGCGACCGCACTGGTGATACTACTCACTTGACTTGGTTACAAGATTGATATAAGTAAACTTATAATGACGCAAATGAGCTAACTATAAACATTGATCAAGTATGGACAGTGGGTGTTGCTGTGGCACATTTTTATCTGATTTTTTATTAGATTTTGACTATATTTGAGATGACTTTAGACGATTTATGTTAAGAAACAGATAAGGGAGACTAATAAAACTATTGTTTATCTTCGCCACCGCGGAACCGAATATGACAACTTGTTTGTGATACTTTTTAATTTTTATGTCGCCTTGCTATTCCTACCAGTAGTAGAAATTAGTCTACAATGGGCGGTCCCACTGTGCATTGTGCACTATTACTCGAACTGCCGAATTATGAATAAATTGAATTGAATTATGATTTAAGACATTAGTTCTTACGATTAACTATATTTAATGATAAAGTAGGTACTAGTATATAGGTAACAAACCTATAGGTATATTGCGCAAGCAGCTTTTATAATGCGCGTATAATTTGCCTATTTGTAAAGTGCTCATTTACACAGAATGTGCCATGTGCCACGGTAATTTGCGAGCCAATTCATACTTCATACCTACTTGATTACAAGTTATCAGCAAACAAAGAAGCGTCGATTAGCTCCATAATGAGTAAGTAGCGGCTGTATGTCTCCAGAATCAGTTTGCGTCATAAACACTGGCTGTGATACATCTACAAAACGTTCACCGGATCTAGGCATTCGTGAAGTTAGCCGTTTCGATGCGCAGTACACAATTTTGTATGAAAAAGCGGTCACACTACCTTGCGGTATGGTACAACGGGCCAGTCGCCTTTGGAAGTTAATAGGTATCTAGGTTATCTACTTACTATCAGATTCTTTGTCCATAATAGACCTATTTTGACAGTTTTGTAATAATGATCTATCCTTACATTTACATATATATTTTATCATAGGGCAAAGTTCGGAGCAGATGTCGCC
Organism: Epirrhoe tristata; assembly: GCA_951394285.1. Taxonomy (NCBI): domain Eukaryota; kingdom Metazoa; phylum Arthropoda; class Insecta; order Lepidoptera; family Geometridae; genus Epirrhoe; species Epirrhoe tristata. The sequence continues at coordinate 14,610,427 of OX596136.1, read as the reverse complement.
GTCTAACATCTGGTTTTGACGCCGGAGCAACTACGCTCGCATAATATCGCATTAGCGTCGTGTTGCATACTCTAATATGATAAGACCTAATGAAGCTAAGCCGATAACACCGGAATAGGCAAGCCAACATGGACATTGACCAGTAGTCATAACTCCAACGAACGAATGTACGCCCAATGTAGGCCAGCAATCACATCACGAAACAACAAAATTTACAAAATACATTCGTCCTTGCAAAATATGTGACAACGGCGCAGTCAGACCTTTACTGTACTGTAATGTGCGCCCAGGAAAATATGTTACATGTGTGTGTGTAACATATTTTTTACAGTGTGTGTGACACTGTAAAAAATATGTTACACACACACTGTAAAAAAATGTTTACCTATGCCCAATATTGGGTGTAATACCGAAAACCGAAGACCACTACCGAAAACTTTTAAAACACCTAGCAAAGGTTTGTTTTTCATCATTGTTCTTATTATGATCTATGATGCCTGTGTAATAGCAATCATACACCTAAACAACTGTTTTACACTACTGCCAATGGATGGTGCAGTTAACTTAACCGTTACAATGCGCAGTACCTATGTACCTTCGCTTTTTTAAACAAAATTATCTAAAGCGCATCGAAACAGCTAACTCACGAATGTCTAGATCCGCTGAACGTGTTGAAGGTAGGTCAATACTGGATGTAGTACTCTTAGGTCACTATTGTTAAGAGCTATAGAGAGACCAGTATACAGCTAGGTAGCTAGTAAGTAGGTAGCTACTACCACAAATAACTGGGCATTACACATCCTGCCATTCTTCATTTATCTCAACTAGCTTACCAAGATAACAGCATAGAACACAATAACGGAAATATATGGAAAAATAACCACTCAAGCATGACTTTGTATTACAATGTTATTATTATACATTGACCTAAGATTAAATAGTAAGACAAGTATTCAGATTGATTGACTTGACCTGAGATTAGATGTCTTGCCAACTCACGCAATCTCGTAGGAAATTGGAAAGAGAAAAGGTTTTCTTTCAGCCGTAACCGAAGCAGAAACCGGAAGATTGTTTCGTGTATGGAAATCGCTTAATTATAAGGGTTCCGTACCTCTAAGGAAAAAAAACAGAACCCTTATACAGGGTGTAAAAAGACGTTTACCTAAGCCGAAAGGAGTAGGTACAGCATCCCAACACACAACCAAATCCAAAAGGATTTTCCGAAAAAATCATTATATCCGGAGAAAACAGCGTTTGAAGATTACTATTTGCGTATGTACTGGGCGCGTTTTTATACGTAGATTGCTGGATTTTGAGTTTTAATAGTTTTTTCTTTTATAAATGAAATTATTAGGTAGGTATGGTCTTATTATGTTGTACTAGTAGTAAATAACTAGAAAATAAAATAAAATGACGTAGCTAAGTCAATAATTTTTTTCAATTTTTTTTCGCTTAATATATTCAGAATCATGGTCTGATTGAAACCCCTCAGTTTTCGATAGCAGTCTTTTTACACCCTGTATAAGATCATTTTGTTTAGTCGTCTTGGGGATAAAGTAGTGATGTGTTAGTATAGTATAGATTGGCTGGTATAACTTTAGGTGCTTAGACTTACCTATTTGATTTAACTGGTCAGTAATGCTTACCTACTAGTATGTAATACCTGCCTCTAATGATTACTTATCTAAAAAAATGGCACCTACCTTAGTTATTAATGTAATAAAATACGACTAAGTACTTAATTTACTTTAATAAATATAACTTTGCTGGTTATTGTGTCACGTGAAGAATCATCGCGTGCAGCTAAACGATAATAAAGTTAACTAGTGGACCGATGTAGGCAGATATCAATGTCCAACAATAACAGACAGGGGCACAAAATACAGTGACCTGTGACAGTGGGTGGTAGAAAGTTCAGCGATAGATACCCAGCTCTTTCTCCATACAAACGCATAAAAACGTAGAAACGAGTCATAGCTCTTACCTACGAATGTCCGTTGATTATAGAAACTAGGGGTACGTTTGTATGGAGAAAGAGCCGGTATCCTTTCCTCTGTGATCTGATGTCCCACTGCAGGGCAAATGCCTCCATTTCTTCCACTCTTCTCAATTGTACGGATGATTGTACGCTAATATGGCCCAATGGTAGGTGTGAGTCAAGTTTAGCGATATAGGCACAGTTTAGTTAGTGGGTTGCTCTTTGTAGCTAGGTAAGAAACGAAAGGGTGATAGAGGGTTATTATTTTTGACATATTTTGTATTTTATATATTGTATTATTTCACTTGATAAAAATGAAATGAAATTGTTTATTTGCAACATAGACAAACACAGTACAGGATTAAAATTACACAAGTAAATACAAAGTTTATGTTACATTGGAGTCTGACTCAGCACTATGTTGTGTTACTATTATTTATATATGATTTGTGCTATTATATATATATACAGGGTGTAAAAAGACTACTACCGAAAACTGAGGGGTTGCAATCAGACCATGATTCTAAACATATTTAGCGAAAAAAAAACGCAAAAAAAAAATGAATTTGCTGCTTCATTTTACGTTATTTTCCGATTATTTACTACTAGTACAACATAGTAAGACCATACCTACCTAATAATTTCATTTATAAAAGAAAAAAACAATTAAAAATCAAAATCTTGCAATCTACGTAAAATAACGCGACTAGTACGAGCGCGCGAGCAGCTGAGCGAGGTCAGCGCACGCGCGCGGCCGACGACCGCCGCGGCCGGCCGGGCATCGCACCCGGCCCGCTCTCGCGTCGCCTGTCTACTGCACCTATGCAGTTCCACCAGTGCTATAAACAAAATCTTAGTTACGTAAACTAGAAAAATTAAACATAAGTAGGTACTTAACTTGGCTTTATTTCAGCTATTATTAGTTACATAAATAAAACGTTTCACTATTGAGTTCATAAAATCGTAAGTAAGGAAAACTTGAACGAAGTTTCAGTAACGGTTATAAACAAAAAATAATAGTACAAAAAAAAAAAAAATTTAAAAAGTTATTCTCCGACTCTAGGATTTGAACACTGGGCTCATGCACTCAAATCCTAGACTGTCCTAGCTCGGCTATCATGAGTTTACTGTATGCAGCGAAATTAAGCTTCATTTCAAAAAAAAATTACTGAAATTCGATTGAACGCTGCACGTGTCGGCGGCAGAGTCAAAGGGTTCTATCAAAATCTTCTAACTTGATTGAAATAAGGTTCAGATTTCTATTTCGCTAAGACTAGACTGAATCCTTTGTAAAAGCCGGTCGGTATAAAGCTGCGTCTACAGTGTTTGCGAATTTTATGCTTGACGTTCTCGAAGTGTTTGACCAGCACTTTATCTTTAACCTCGATTGGGATACACATTCATTATGTCAAAGTTTATACTAACAGCAGCACTAGATCAACTGTTCACTACATAAACAAATAATAAGTAAGTACCTGCCTAAGTAAACAAATAATAAGATTAATGGTTGATAAGATTATCAGTTTATTCTATCAAATATCACTAGGTACAACAATGTAGTGAATGATCAGTGAATAAATCCATCAGTTTTCAACTCTTGAGTAGTGTGAAACATGCCTTGCTAGGCATTTTTCAGTTGACTCTTTGGCGGCTTTTGTCAAAGATATTAAGAAATTGTCTTCTAATACTATTGAAATAAGGTTCAAATTTCTATTTCGCTACATTTTCTTTCTAATTTCTCGACTCGTTTTGTTTGATTTTATTATTTATTAATTAGTTGAAGTTCAATATTCGTACGTATTGGACGCTCGCGCAGCGCATACAAATTGCATTACCGGTACTACTGTCGCGAATGAGTTTTATGGTTTTATTAGAGGATAATTTAGTACCTACTTAGGTAGTTAATTATCGTATCTACCTACCTAGTAGGTACCTGCCTACATTTGTTAAGAAGAGAACAGTGAGTGTCTGTTTAGTGCGAGTGTGTTCGGTCAAAAGTGCTTGTTGTGATCGTGTGTGAAAATGCGTTGTGTTATGGGCCTAGCGCGTAATGCGATAGGCCTACAAAATAGGTAGGGTTGATCGATAGTTAAGTTACCCGAACCAACACTGATCTGGAGGCTCTGATCTGCAAGTAGAAGAGCAGGTCTTGATTCTTTTTGGGAGAAACGCTTGGGTACCTACAGTCAGGCAGGCTCAGCTGTGCTTGTTGAGCAGATGCTCAGTTTGAGGTTACAGTGGAATTAGGTAAGTCTAAGTACCTACTTACCTCACAATAATCAAATTTCTACGCTACGCACATAGTAAGTTATCGCGTGGGGTTCGGAATGCGTAGCGTACATTGCTGGCTGACGAAATAAATGAAAATCTTCAAACGCTGTTTTCTCGGAAAATATTTATTTTTTCGGAAAATCCTTTTGGATTTGGTTGTGTGTTGGGATGCTGTACCTACCCCTTTCGGCTTCGGTAGACGTCTTTTTACACCCTGTATATACATCTATATTATATATAATTACTATTTATAACATATGGACGACTTGGATCTTTCTGTAAGTCCATCTGTGTTATTGTGCAAATAAATAGATAAATAATGTGGTGTATAAAGTTGGATCCTTTGTCTAGCTAGTTCAGTAATGGACCTTGAGTAGATACCAAATAAGGACATTTACGGATAATTGAACTTAATCTGACACCAGACAATAAAGTAAAAAAAACCTGTAAAAAGAAAAGGTGCCTTCAATGAGGTCAAAATTTGCCTTCCTGCCTAGTCTTTGGTAGGAAACCTAACCTATTCATAACAAGTTTATCAAGTAGAGAAACATTACGTAATCTTCGAGGAAAATTTCGTTTTAACCGTGTCAAAGTCAACAAGGATCCTTTAGACATACTTGACCTTATCTTAATCCTTCGCTTATCAGGCGAGTACTAAAAATAACCGTCGAACAAAATAAAAACAGACAATGCTACATTTGAGTTATTATCAATGCAGTATGTAGGTATAGTAAAATTGGCGCGCAGGCAATATAGCATTATATTGCCTGAGCGCCAATATATACACTTACTATAACTACAATACGCGTGCGGCGTGATTGAAACAAATACAAGCATACATCCTTCCAGATATCAGTACTTCCTTACCTATAATATGTATGAGTACTGCGCCACTTTCATACAGAATGTTTAGAAATGGCGCAGTGCCCGCGCCTCAACTCTTATATTTGTCCCGCGCCTAATACGAGTATAGGATGCATGCACGTGAGAAATTAATTTGAAATAAAAACCTTACCTAATACTTAAGCGAATTCAAAAGCCATTCCGTCCATCTATCACTCAAGATTACTTAGTTATCTGTCTATCTACCCCACATTATTATTCCAACCTCGTTCCCCGCAGATCAGCAAACAGCAGCGCTGATGAATATTGTATTAAGATCCTAAGTTATTACCTACCTCATATCATGGATATAGGGTGTAAAAGTTGGAACATTCGAATTTGAGTTGAACTAAGCTAGCTAGTCCTCTACGTGCCTAGGCAGTATGGCTTAGATACCTAACACTCTGCCTATTAACAGTAGTGAAACATTTTCTTGTCGTGTCTTTCGACACAGTGGCAGATTTTAAGGCTCCTGTGCCCTTGACACTTCATGTTTTTCTAACTTTTTAAGTTCTACGGCATCGGCATGCCGGATTCCTCGCGATGTTTTCCTTCGCCGTTTGAGAGTACTGCGTAGGGCACTTAATTTTTTGTGTGGAACAAAGCTACCATAAAGGACTTTTAGGATGTAATTCCCATTACACAGCACGACCGGCATCGGTACCTAGATTGGGTTGGGAACTAGTGCATTGGATAATTGAGGCTCGAGGGGAGCTCGCGACCTCGACTGCTAGTTACAAACGATCTTCATCAGCGGATATCTACATCAGTCTTCATCAGAATTCCACTTTGACGATCTGTACCACAAAAGGTGCCGAACGCAACACGAAATGTTCGTTGTTTACAAATCTAGTACTACCTATGAGCGTAAAATTAGTAACTACAATCTGTATATTTTATTTCTTTACTTTAAATTCTTATCATCATCAGTGAGTGATGTACCATCTATTATAATATAAATGTGCGTTCTGCTTTGTGTGCCTACATAAAAATAGAATAGAATAGAAAAACATTTATTTTGTGTTTCATAAAGCATAAAATACAATTAGGAACTATACTAACACTTAATACTATACACAAAAATGGACACCACTCAGCGTGTGCTGCAGCAACTTAGATGTGCTGCAGCGCTGGTATTCTAAAAATAAATAAATAAATAGATACAAGCAATCACCTTATTATACTTACACCACATAGACATAACATTTACAAAAACATACTTAAGTACAAAATATAGTGTAGATTTACTTAAACTTTTCATCAATCCATCAACACATGGAGCAGCTAAGAGTTTTGTTGAAATGGTGCCGGTTTTTCATAACAATCGCACATCGAAACTAACTTCAATGAATAGTTCCGTTGACCGTGATGCATCAATGATTGAGAAGCTAGATTGTTTGAGCGGTATTTGAACATCATTGAAAAGCTATACTATAATAGTTAACTTCAAGACGCTTTACTAACATTTGGAAATCAGTTCATAAAACTTCACTAAATTAGCGAAAACTAAAAAAAAAATCACAAAATTCTCATCTTTTTATGAAAAGTGATAACCATAATGATTTTCTGTTTAGACGTCATGTTCCTCATTGGTTTATTTCTGCTGTCAGGTGATAGAACTGTCAGTGCAATGTTTGGAAACAACGCACGTCGAGTTTGGCTTAATAGTTGAGGGAGCGATACTTAGTGCCCCTTACCTCGCTTGTATCCTACAAGGAAGTCCTCTAACGACGACGCTGCTCGCTATCATCACATAGTTGGTTGAGGCACGAGACCGCGCGACAGCCCGCAGTAAATCCCTTTCTGGGATAAACTGAGACTTCTGATCCACTGATGTATCTGCAATAACAATCCATATACATCCATACTTCCATACCTAATATTATTGATGTGACAGTAACTCTTTCTGGTCATCTGTCTGTTTGTTACCTTTTCATGCCAAACGGCTGAACAGATTAGGCTGAAAATTGGTATGGATAAAGGTTGTATCCCAGGGAAGGACATAGGCTACTTTTTACCTCGAAATAATGAAAAAACCCCGAGGGCCCCTGGGTCACACCGCGGGAGCGCAGCTAGTAGTAAATAATGCTGGATATTATACGCATTATCTGGCTCCAAAAGAGCTCGTGTTATGTTCACCATGACTGATATAAGTTCTATTCTTATATAAATATTTTTTTTATAATTACGTACTTTCAACTTTCAATCCGAAGGTTGCGAGTTCTAATCCCGGTCATGCATCAATAATACATTTTCATACGCATTAAGACGATCTCTTAGCGGTGAAGATAATAAACCTCGTGAGGAAACCCGCTTAGCCAGCACTTATTGACGTTGTCTTTTCTATGGACAAGGTCGATTAAGCTGAGAGGATGGTTTAGGTGCTGGGCAAGCCTATTCCATCTCAAGCATTGTCCCAGGCACTACAGCGCTGTAGATCCTGTATAGATCATCTAGTATAGATTATGTATACCTAGTTCTCCCTGACTCCACTTGGCCTTGCCGACGCTGGGCCAAGGTGTGGCCGCAGCGCTCGGCACGAAGAGAGATAGTAGGGTAGTGACCACCTTATCCACTTCCAGATCCGTCACCTCCCATAGCATACCCACCACTGTGGGGCTGGAAATTATTACACGTTAAGAGTGTGCCTAAGGCAGCCATTTTGTACGACAGACAGATGGACAACAAAGTGATATGGTTTGCGTTTTTTTTTCCGCATTCACGCTCTATACAAGGCTGTGCCCAAAACTCAAAAGTACCGACCAATGAGAAAAAGGCCAATTTCAATCCGAGTTTTTTCAGTATGGCACAGTCTCTAAGTCCAATACTTTAAAAAATTTCTTAAGTTAAAAAATCTGGATTTCAATACAATAATTTTTTTTACTTACAAAATCATCTGCAAAGTAGTAGACTTAGAGACTTGGTGCCATGAAAAATACTCTGATTGACTTCCTCAATAGTGGTGACACCTTTATTTTCGTTGGCTAGCATTTTTTAGTTTTGGGCCCAAAAAGAGTCCTTTAGAGAAAGCATGGCGTTTCAGATAATTGTCAGTCGTTTGACAGGACGTCTGTTGTGAAAGTTAGTAATAATAAATAATAAATAAATAATGCTGGACATTTCACACAGCATCACTAGCCCCAAACTAAGCAAAGCTTGTACTATGGGAACTAGTAACTGATATACTACTTAAATACTTTTTGTTTTTAAATACATACATATTATACATAGAAACACCCAGACCAGAGATAAATATTTGTAGTCTCTTTTAGGCCTTTACATCTATATTAGATGATTTATACAGCGTCAGGAGGCAATCCATGCCTACACTTAACGGGACGCTGTAGTGCCTGGGCGTTGTTTAAGATGGTATAGGCTTGCCCAGCACCTAAACCATCCTCTCAGCTTAATCAGCCTGGCCCACAGGAAAGACGACGTCAATACGTGTGGAGCTGACTAAGCTGCGGGTTTCCTCACGATGTTTTCCTTCACCGTTAAGAAAGAGCTCGTGTTAAAGCGCAACTGCGCCACAGAGGTCGTCGTAATACAATAATAGTCAGTAGTCGGTCACCTGCCGGCGATATGCAGGCGTCTATGCGCGGCGGCTGGCGGCGCACGACCTGCCTCGTGCACCAGCTGCACGGACCCACAACCAGACAGTATGCACACCGCCTTAGCGCCCCAAGCACCTGGCATTCAGAAACAACATAATGCAAACCAGCAGCCTTATTAGAAAACTAGCAAAATAATATAAGTAGGTAGGTACAAGAATCGAAAACTCTAAGCAAAAATCTCCATTAACTTTTCAAAACTCAAAATGATCGTATCTCGAGCTCCGCTATGGTAGAAACGCCACGGAGAAAAAAGTAAAAAGCAGTTTTGTCCTCGGCAATATTTATATTAGATGGCGTTCAACAAGCGTCACTACGCTGAAAAGCGGCAAGTAAGAGTTACATTCACTACTGACGTATATCGTTCGACTAGTTCCTCATTGCCGCCAGTGGCATTTTCATCTGAGCGCTCCGTGCTTCGGAGGGCACGTCAAATTGTCGGTCCCGGCTATTTAAGTCGTTAAGCCATGACGGAGGCCTTTAGGCGACCTAAAAAATCCATCACCAGAGTTGGCCACTGACTCATACGAACTTACTTACGGATAGTAAGTAAGGCGGTCTCATTACATTCTTTATACAAAGCTCGCCAGTTTTGAACTTTTGTATTGATTTGCAACAAATAATACCTTCCACTCCCGCGCCATTCCCGCCGCCATTCGCAAAATGGCACCCGTCGCCGTGCCCGCAATAACTAGAAACGATCGCACTTAGAATAGAATAGAAAATACGTTATTGTATCTACATACATACCTACATCACTTAATATTAAATTAATAATTAAACAGATTACAAACATTGATACACGACAAGCGAATAACAATATACATATTTTTAAAGCCAGTGTCTGTGAATATTATCTTTCCATGGCTGGTTACTGCTAACTGTTTTTATTGCTCTTTGTGTAATTTGCTCTATGTGTAATTTGTGTGTGTTGTATTGTGTGTGTAGTGTAAGTATAGTTAGGTAGGTACTTAGTTTGTCACTATTCTTTACTTTTGTACACCGCTGTTTTTTCTGTATTCGACTATCCTGTCCATACAAATGGTTGCCAGGAAGAGATCGCTCTTAGCGATATGGCCGCCCATTGTACAATTTGTTTATTTGTTATATTATCTGTATTATGTTCTTGTGTACAATAAAGAGTTAATCTATCTATCTATCTATAACAATGGGCGCTGTCATCTTAATAGCCGGGAACGACAATTTAACGTGTTCCGAAGCACGGAAGCGCTCAGACGATAGTGTCAAACCGCCATACATCAATCCACACAAACTTTAGCATTAATATTAGAAGGACTTTGTCTTACAGGTGAAGGAAAACATCGTGATGAAACCAGCAGCTTAGTCAGCTCAGCGTATTGACGTTGCCTTTCCTATGGACAAGGCCGAGGGTGGTGTAGATGCTACAAGCCTATTCCATCTCAAAACAATGTCCCAGGCACAGCGTCCCGTTTAGTGTTGGCATAGGCCTCCATGTATAAATCATCTAGTTGTAAATAGGCCTAAGTATTTTTCTTACAGGAATAAGTCAGCGTTCTTCAGATAGTCTATGTAGTGTTCCGGAGACGGCGGCTGCGCCGTGTGTCCCGACCAATCCTTGCACCAGTACGATACGAACGAACTCATTCGCTTCTCCATACGCTCCAGATTTCTTTCTGCAACGAGTAAAAAGTTTTATAAGATAAAATGCTTCTAAATTCGTGTCGATCGACTATACATGCACTGTGATCTTTATGTACGAAGTTATTCTGCAATATTTTAGCATGATCTTTTACATGGACTGAGAACATGTTGTGCCGACCCTGCATAAGCGGGATAAGGGCAGGCAAATGATGATCTTTTACTTGGGCTGGTCTATAAAGGATCTTGAATTACTTGATGTGAGAGAATGCCTACTGTGTCTAATGTACTAGCCGTGATCCTCTTTGTTTTTCTACCACGTTACTATACGACCTGAAATAAAACAAATAAAAAAGTTATAGTAGCACTAGACAACCAATGAACCAAGTGATTCAGTTAGTGGCCGAGCGGTTCAAGGCACTCCGGCTTGAGGAGGGATCGTGTGATCGTCGCGGGTTCGAATCCCGTCGGAATCGAAAATTTTGATAAGAATTTTCCTAAGTGTGGTTTACACTATAAGTAAAATTATTAAAAATTAAAAATTATATGCTTCAATACTTTTCAAAATTTATTGAAATTTTAGAAATGTAGGCAAATAATTTTACAAAGTTCCGTTTATTAACCTGGGTTGATGACATATCGTCCGACATCGCCGGCCGTCTCGTAGTACCCGTCCACGACGCGTTCGCGATGCGTCTCGTACAGATGGTAAAGAAAGTGGATATTCTCTATACGCGAGACGGGATGCTCCTTCACTATAGGCAGCGATTCCCAAGGAAACGTGTCCAATATCTGAAAATAATCACAAAATAAGAAAACGCAGCGAATCGCGAAGAGTGGAAGAAGGGAAGGGAGGAAATAATAATAATAATAAGAAAACGCAGCCCCAATATTAAAAAAAATATGCAAGTGTCGTAGAACACTCGGTTGGAACAAAGCAAAGAGAACTTTTCTATACTGGGAATTTCAAATTCAAATTCAAACGAATACCTAGATCCGTTGGGCGCACTGTATACTCTCTTCATTTAGCACAAAGCAGTGGCACAACTTAGTAAACAAATAAAAAGATCACACAAACAAACATCACCTCATCAACAATCAGTATAACGGGATACCGCTTCGCTTTCTTCAAGCCGGTCCATTCATCTCCATCTTTTACTGTATTCATCACTTGAGAAAACGCCTTTATCCCATCCACTAAACAGAAGTGATGCGTCGCCTCGAAGTGTTTCGACAAACATTTTAAACACAGTTCACTAAGGAATTTGAACTCGGTGCATTTGTCGCAGAGGTGAGTGGCAGTGAACGGGGCAGTCGGGTCGCCGTATTCGGTTAGTATACGACGGATACACGATTTGATTTCTTGAGAGGAAATTGCTTGGCAGCTCTCAGTTAGGTTGTAAAGAAGGATACGCTGCTTTTCGGTCAGTTTTATGAACCTGGAAATTAATGACCATGTTTATTTTTCACAAAGACGGCAATCTCCGACAACACTCAGTAGGTTTTTATTTAGTGTTCATCACGTCGGGGTCACCAATGTAAGGGATGGGGGTGCTAAACCTATCCCCTAACTTATTGTGAGAAGGTAGTGGTGGATCATAAATGACAACTCATGAATTCGGGTATTGAATTTGTATTCCCACGATTAAAGAGGTTACATGACTGAACGAGTGGGGTACCGATGCGACTGGCGACGCGCTGTTCGTAATGTACGCGTCAGCCCGTTTAGGTATTTGTGGCTATAGCCGCCACAAGTATAATATAGATAGAAGAATATTCTTTCACTACAGCTCGGTAAGGTCGCGGGTTCAAGTCCCACATAAGTTAAATTTTAGGCATTAAATTTTAGACAAAATCATCAGAAGGATATTTCTACTTTAATCTGAATATTTTGCTGTACTGTGCTTATGCTTACCCCCAATCCGATATAGCGGTGTCTACTAGGTGAATAACTTTGTCCTTCCATGTGGAGTCTTTGAGTCGGCCCGTAAGTAGGCAGCCCCAGCCGCCAAGCCATTCTTTTTCCATTAGGTTGATTACACTCTGCAAAAACAAGTACTTTTAAACAAGCCATACAATACAACCAATGCGGGCCGGCAATGGATCAGATTAGCACAGGATCGTGGCGAATGGCACAAACTTAGGGAGGCCTATGCCCAGTAGTGGGTGAAGTCGGGCTGTAAATAATGATGATGATGATACAATACAAAGAAAAGATGAAAACTTTGTGCCCTTCCTATATTTCAGTTATTTAATTACATCTTTTTCAATATGTCTCGCGTTAATCCAAACAATGATTATATCAATGCTTTTTCTGCACAGTTGCATACATCACAGTACCGAACATGTATTTAGAAGAGGAGGTATTTGTATAATTATACGTAGCAGATAAACAGACAGACGAAGCTACTTTGTTTTATACTATGTAGAGTAGAGCACATTCTCTATTCATTTTCTAGATCTCGACTCATCTTCCACTCAACTGTCATCTCAAGTTATGTCGCGACCTACCTTGAGATGACAATTCATTTCTATACTTGTCTAAGAAAATGTCATAAGACAAGAATGAAAGGTTTTTTTTAAAACCAAGCATATTGAATTCATTTGGAGGATGAGTGGAAGTTGAGTCGAGGTCGAGATTACGGCTAAAGATATGGGTGTTATTATACCATCATCCTAAGATCGATGTCTTCTCGTCGGCTCCAGTAATTTTGCACAAGTCGTTTGTTGTTGAGAAACTGTGCGTTGTCGATAGTCTTGTAATTCTCCTCCAGTATTGAATACAGCTCTGTGAAGAGTGGCTTTTCTCCCACTGGAAGAGGGAAAACAAGTTACGCTAGTGGAATCAATATTGATTTTCTAGGTTTTATTTATTGTCTCGTAATACAAGAAAAAAGAATACACATTATAAAGGTGGTGGGAAAACATTGGGTTCGACTGGCACAGGACCGGAAACAGTGGCGTGAAAATGAGGAGGCTTTACTCAGCAGTGGGTGGATGTGGGCTGATTAGATAGATAGATAGAATACAAGAAAAAAAAATAAGGGCCTCAGCCTTACTGCAAGAAATTTATTTTAGATGGTGCTGATGGGGCTTTAAAAGAAACATGCTTAGGAAAGGTGTTTGAAAGTGTTAGGTGGGAGGTATTTAAAAATTAACTACTCTTGTTTATAAATTTAGTTACCTTTAGAAATTTTAGCTGGTACATTAACAGTGAACGGTCCTATTTCATCCGAGTAGTCGTTTGTAAACGCACTCAAATACACAGAGTCTATCTCCTTGCGATACTCATTCATTGACTTCAAGTTCTCATTGGGGTTGTAAGGTGCTGTTAGTTGAATCAATGTCCACTCTGAAAATAGTACGCTACTAATATATTTTTAAAGTCTACTTTAAAATGTATTGTTATTCAAAGACAACCTCTCCTTTTTAGTATATTCCAGTCCAATATTTTGATCTTCTTTGATTTTGTCATCGCACTATGAAATACGACCTCTGTGGCGCAGTGGGCGAAGGTCCGCCTGCGACGCAGAAGGTTGCGGATTCAATCCGTGTCTGTGAACATTATCTTTCCATGGCTGGTTACTGCTAACTGTTTTTATTACTCTTTGTGTAATTTGCTCTGTGTAATTTGTGTGTGTTGTGTTGTGTGTGTAGTGTAAGTATAGTTAGGTAGGTACTTAGTTTGTTACTTCTCTACTTTTGTACACCGCTGTTTTTTCTGTATTCGACTATCCTGTCCATACAAATGGTTGCCAGGAAGAGATCGCTTTTAGCGATATGGCCGCCCATTGTACAATTTGTTTATTTGTTATATTATCTGTATTATGTTCTTGTGTACAATAAAGAGTTAATCTATATATCTATCAATCCCCGCCGCTGGACCAATCTTTGTATGACCTACAGATATTTGTCCCGGGTATGGGCGTTTCTATGTATAATATTATTTTTAATTATATATAATTTTATTATTATTTATAATTTATTATTAATAATATATATTTTTTTTAAGTTTATCAGTCATCTAGTACCCATAACACAAGCTCTGCTTACTTTGGGGCTAGATGATGCTGTGTGAAAAGTCCAGCGTTATTTATTTATATTTATTTTATTTTTAAATAAGACGACGCCTTATATAATACTAGCTGGTACCCGCGACTTTGTCAACAATTTATCATAAGTAGGTAGATAGGTACTTGAAAACCCATAAAAAGAATCGAAAAATCTCCATTAACTTTTCAAAACTCAAAATGATCGTATCTCGAGCTCCGCTATAGTAGAAACGCCACCTAGGAGAAAAAAGTAAAAAGCAGTTTTGACCTCGGTATATCACCGAGGTCAAAACTGCTTTTTACTTTTGGCGTTCTAACCAAAGCCAAGGAAAAAGTATTTTTAATATCAAAAAAATCTTAACTTCGGATGTATTGATGAGTGGAAATATACATGTTACATGTTTAGCATTAATTTTCAATCATTTATCATGCAAAATAAAAATAAAAAATCTGCACTGCAAAAACATAGAGCAAAAAGTGGTTCGAGCGGTCACCCATCATCTTTATGACCTCGCCCAAGGTCGCTCATCTTTTTATTTACAAACTTGCAACCCTTATTTTCACGCACCCTTATGATTATTTAGAGAAAAAGGTCGCCTATGTCCGTCCGTGGGGTATAATCTTTATCCATGCCAAATTTCAGCTTAATCTGTTCCGCGGTTTGGGCGAAAAGGTAATAAACAGACAGACAGACAGAGTTACTTTCACATTTATAATATTAGTAAGGATAGTAAGTAAGTATAGCAAGAATTTTCCAAATTACCTTTGGGCAATGCCTTCAGAATCTTTTGGAAGTTTTGAACATTGTTTTCAGCAGAAAACCTCAAGTATTTTTTGTGAAAAGGAAGATCGTCTTCAATTTGAAATTTCTGGAGGTTATGCAAGATATTCTCTGACGGTGTGAGGAAGTCAAGTAGTTCCTGCTCTATCTTTGATCTGGAATTTAATTTAAATAAAATTATATTTTTTTGTTTTTAATCAATAAAGATGGGGAATGGATAAGATTGGAGGATGATATTGCCATTTATTTAAATCTTGGCCAAATGAAAATAACCAAGCATCAAACATGCAGCAGCTTTGAATGAAATGAAATGTTTATTTGCATGAAATATGATTTACATTCTAAGATCAAATGTTGCAACCAAGAAAAAATTATCTTTTCTTGGGAAATTATTCTGAACCAAGACTTTATCTTCGAGTATTAGTAAAAATGTTGATTATGATGTTACGGATTTCGGAAATATTCAGATTTGTGAAACATAAAATGTTAATCGACTTTTGTTGCTGACTGTACATAAAAAATGCAAATTGTTAGGTCAATGTAGTAAAATAATCATAAAAGCTTAAAAGCTGTGTGCATCTACTCATAGACATGCTTGAATTAACTTACACTGGATGTAGCTTAGTCAAATCATTGATTGGTTTCAAATAACTGGTGATTTTTTGTAGCTTGTTTCCTGAAAGTATTTAAGTTCCACTAATATTAGTGGATAGGATCATCATAGGATGCCCATATGGGCATCCTGATATCGGTGGCAATGAGCATGTTATTTCAAAATACATGCAGGACTTTTAATTTAAAAAATATTTTATATATAACCATAAGATAACATTAAGTTTGCTGATATTATTATGGATTTTCAGATTACTTATAAATGTTTTCCACAAACTCTGCAAATTGCAATGCATTTGAAACATTGGGATGAATAAAATGTGTATGTGAATTATGTCATCAAATCACGAAAGCAAAAGTTTAAACATAATAGGTATACTAAGCACAACGGATCTTTAGTTCTCTGAAGTTAGTAAGAAGTAGAGTAAGCGAGATAGCACGATTTTAGGTGTCAACAAAAATTGGTTCTGTGCAGCTACTTCAGAGAGCTAAAGAACAATTGTGCGTATTGTACCTGCAACTTTTATCTGCTCCTCTCTGTAGATGGTCAGTGTCCGTATGGAAGCAGACACAGCCTCGCTAAAGTGGAACGCACACTCAGCATCATTGTTGTCAGCTAAACACTCCTCAGCTAAGAGTTTATGGCCACCTTGAAGAACAGAATTGCTTTGTGGATAAGAACAGCTATGTAGGTATTTATTTAATTGTTTAATGTAACTAATAATGTGTTCCATTATATGCATACTCCTACGGCCTCAATGGTAAACATGGTACGATAAAGTTATTCTTGAGTGTAAACTGTCAAAATGTATGGTTATTCCTATTTTTTCTTGAAAGGAATAACTTTGTACAATGTTTATAAGTAAAGCCGCATTGACACGATCAGAGGTGGTGTCAACAGCTATCCTAGTACACTTGTATGAAGCTTTCTCGTACGAGTACACTCTGTCAGAGTATACTCTGATTGTGTCAACATGGCCTAGGCCCCTAGAGTATTTTATTTTAGAATCGTGTTAGAAGACGTAAAAAGGTATTTTAGGTAATAACAAAGAAAATATTTAAGAGAGTTGTGGGGGGTTGAATAAGTATTTGAAACCTTCCTAAAGATATGTAGCAAATTCCCATCAAAATGTATCGAGGATACTTACTCTGATAGTTGGGTGTGTTAGGAGTTGATGGGGCTTGGTAGGCCAACTTGTGAAGTACATTCTTGTAAAACGGTTTCGTGAACTCAATTTGGTTTGTAAATATATCAAAATCTTCCATGGTGTGTAGGAGAAATTTATATTAGCGCATGAGTAATTGTAATTTCATTTCAGTTTTTCAACATAGTTTTCCACAGTAGCTTGGAATAATAACTTTTTTAGTTTTGACATGTGCGTTGGAAGGTATGTATGGTAATAATAGGTAAATAAAAGGTAAATCCAATTCATGAAATTCATAAATTTCATTCAAATTCCAATTCCAACCGTAGTCCGCCGCCGTAGTTTAGTTTCAGAGAAACTGAGAAACTAACAATATTGATATGTCAATGTCAACTGTTGTTATAGTCAATCAATATTCTTATCGAATGTCAATGTCAGAAACATAGAGCACAACAAAAAAATGGTACTCTATTCCATAGATTTAGCATGGTACTTAGATATCTAAGGCATGGTACCTTGTTCTCTACTCTGCCTTGAAGGTTACTCTCGAAGTTCGCATGTGATTTTTACCCAAAGGCTCGTACACCATGGCAAACCAAGACAAAGCGAGGCAAACTGTTCTTTCGCTTGCTAAGCTTGCACACCAATGTAGTTATGGGTAAAGGCCTATTTACATTGATCCAGTAACGCTGGAACGGCACTGGATCAATGTTATCAATAAGGCAGGTTAATCTGTAATGTTAGCGTATGTTGTAAATAAATAAATGTTTAATTATGTAGATTTAAGCACCTATTGTAACTGTTGTATATGATGTGGAGAAAATAAAACTTTATTATTCTTATTCTATTCTTAAAAACCATAGACTCAAGCTCTAGCTACGATTTAGAAAAAAAAAAGTTGTGGCCAAAAGATCCTAGTTCAAGTTAATTTAGTAAAAACCTCAAAAATCCTGACATGCATGCATGACAGACAGAATTGACAGAAGTGAAAACATGGATGGGATAGGTCGGGACGTCTTTTCGTTTCGGATTCTGTTTTACAGCAATGTTTAATTTCAAGACCTAATTGATTCCAGTTTTCATATATTCCTTCGATTGCTCATTAAAAATTACCGGTGTTCGTTGTGCTTCATGTGTGTATCAAAACTATATGGTTTTTGAACTATTTGTTGGGTATGGTTCCTGATTTACAATATCGATTTCTGGTTTTGTTACAGTGCACGCCTTTTAGTTTATAGTGGAGGTCTGGTTAAAATGGCAAACATGATGAAACTGACTGTTAAAACTTTGGATTCCTTCAACCATATCTTTCAAGTGGAAGCAGAGGTGAGTAGTTTCACAAATTACGTTGATTTTCTCATATGCAGTGTGCGCGGGCAGTGATATGTGGGTGTATTGCGAAGTTGTTGGAGATACTACACTTACTACACTTTAAGTGCTGGAACTGGAACCGATCATGGTGCTCGTATCATGGCTGTAGAAAGTATGAGAATTTCGTGATAGCATTAACATCTGGCCCCACCCCTGGTCCATTGGATATCCCAAGTGATGGTTAATATCATAATTTTAGAAAAAATTCGCCTAAGCAATGTTTTTCTAATCTCTAGGTTACAGTTGTACATTTGGCGATTTCACATTTTACTCTTGTACATGCGATTCTGTAAAACCTGTGTAATTTGTGTCTTGCCATTGCATTGCATTTTAACATAAATAAAGCTACAAAAACAAGCAACAAGAGCAAGTAAAAACTATTAGTATAAAACGCACAATCATTCTTTAGCTCTCTGAAGTAGCAGCACAGAACCCATTTTTGATGATGCCTAAAATCATGCCTTTTCGCTTACTCTACTAAACCTGCACAATCATATATTGCACCTAACTTCAGAGAGCTCAAGATCCGTTGTGCTTAGTATAATATGAGTTTACTGTGCGCCTCTGTTAGAAACTTTCAGGATTTTTGAGGCAGATATTAAGGAGCATCAGTGAGCTTAGGGAAGCCTGTACCCAGCAGTGGGTGAAGGTGGACTATGGATGTTATGATATTTTACAACTATAATAAATCAAGCTGAGTGTTTTCACTATGACGTCATGATCCCTCGGTATTTTTTAATTTTTTTTAGATAAAAAGTGGCCTATTATTATAGTATATATATATATGTAGTAATTTCAGCCTAATCTGTTCAGCGGTTTGGGCGTGAAAAGGTAATAAACAGACAAGAGTTACTTTCACATTTATAATATTAGTACGGATGAATGCCCTCTTTTAGAAATGTCACTGCCTGTGTACGATTAGTATTAAATAGGGACCGAATTACAATGCGAATTTGCGATGGTTGTGACATATTGTAAATAAATATATTTTGTTATGACTGCTGAGGCACAACTAATTAATTATACAATTTGATAACAATTTATTAGTACTTGAATCAAACTGAAAGTTTATCCTGACTAATAAGTTTTTTTTAATTTTAAGATGTAGGTACACATTATTTATTTTTAGATTTAAGTAGAATAGCATTTTATAGCAATGATAGTGCTGTTATTGATGCTTTAGCGACAGTTCTCGTTTCTGTGTATTAATGTGAAACTGAAGTTTATAACTTTTTCAGTCTACTGTTGAACAATTCAAGCATCAGATCAGGGAGAAGTTGGGTCTTGAAATTGAACGGCAAAGACTCATCTTCTGTGGAAGAGTGTTGCAAGATGACCAGAAGCTTACAGATTGCGGTACCTACTCATTTATTTTTATGTTTATTAAGATGCAGTTAACAAATATATAGTTTTATGGATTTAACTGAGTCAAATTTTAGGTGTGAATGATGGCAAGTGCTTGCACCTTGTGCAGCGCCCACCGCCCAGTCCGCCGTCTAGGCGCAGAGAGAGGCAAAGGGAGAGAGAACGCGAAAGAGAAAATGCTAGAAGGGAAGCTGCGGCCAGGCAATCTGGTGGTAGCCCCCTGCGGCACCATATCAGACACCTCTTGGTATGAATAGCATTTTTAAATCCCACTTATTAGAGCAAAAAAAGAAAATGCTCTTCAATTTTAAAAGCTAGCTTTCTTCTTCAAATTTGGTGGTTCTTCTGTGCAACTCCTTGTTGCCGCGAGCCGCGTGAACCATCTAGTTAGTCTAAACATAATTCCGGATTACAGGCTAATCCTCCTGACTTAATGTTCGATCAGCAACCGAACATGTCAATGACACCGACTAATGGGCGAATGGAATTCATTCGCCGTATGATCACAGAAATCAGAGAGTCTATGGAAGCACTGCGAGGGAGACAGAATTTGGTAAGTCTTGTGCTTTCAGAGATGGAAAGCATTCAAGGACTTGAATGACTAACGTTTCGTAGTACTTATCTAAATGGTTTGTTGTCTGGAGAGGCTGATAACATTCAAGTGTAGGTATTGCTAAACATAATTTTTATAACCTTTTATTTATCCTTTTACCCAGAAGTGGGACATGATAGGTTACGTATAAAAAACCTTCCATCAAAATTTAATCATACATTATCAGCCTCATCAGGTCTAGCTAAGTGAATGCAAGCCTGTACATAATTAAGGCATAAAGTTTTTAGGTAATTGTAGAACTGGTGTTTTCAGGATAAGTTTCAAACTTAACATGTTATTCTTCAATTGAAACCTGTTGTCGACCCCACATAAAGGTTTGATAAAGGCAGGGAGATGATGAATCCTTCTAGTAAATATTTAATGTACATAATTACAAACGACTATTAATGCATCATATTTTGACTGTCTACATAAATTATTTCAGAGGTATTTGTATAAATAATTGACAGAAAAACATAATCGAAGAAATTTACTTGAAGTTTGGTATCCAGTGCTTTGAACTGCCACCCAAGCTAAGTAATTGAATTGTCACCTACTGGTGACAATGTCTTGATGTTCAGTGAGATAATTGCATGCTTTCACATTTTGTCGCATGGCTTTCTTGATACATAATCATATTAGGAATTAAGATTCCTCTGTATACCTACTAATGGTCTTATACTTCTAGTGTATCTGAACCATAATTATAATACGATCAAAATCTAGGCATTCGTGAAGTTAGCTGTTTCGATGCGCAAAAGAAAATTTTGTATGAAAAAGCGTCTACTGCACGAATGTGTAAATCCATTGGCCGTTGTGTAACTTCTGTATGCATCTATCTATTATAGGTAATTTTCCATACATCGTTTCTTTGGTATTAATTGCCATGCCTTACGCGATTGTTTGTCTTCCGATACTAAAAAGAAGAATAAGAATTTCTGAATGTCTTAATGAATTCATTAATGTCGTAGAAATAAGAATTGCAACATGTCTCATAATTAGGAGAAGAGGAGAATACTTTAGAATAATTGCAGCAATTTTTAAAATAAATTAGCTAAGTACTAATTCGATGTTGAGAATAAAAAAATTGCGTTCATTGTTAACGATACCCCCAAAACTACAGCCCCCGGGGCAACGTTGACAAATAGCGTTTGTTAACGATACCACCGTAATGTTGGGATAACATATCGTTAAAGAATATTATATCGAGCCAGTATACTCTCAATGGTTCATAGACATATGGACTGGATCTTTTTGTCTATTTGTCTATTGCACTGGCTATTAAGATTTATGACGTTCAAAAGATAAAATTGTGTCATTCGTGAACATACACAAACTCTTGAAACGGCTAATGAGGCAAGCCTACAGGAAGCAAATCATAAATTCGGTGAATTTATTGGCCACGAACTTGACAACGTACCGATTAAAGAGAAGACAGATTATTATGTTTGAAATAATAAGAATTATTGAGCATCGTTCAAGTTGAATAAAATGTTTCGAAGTTCTTTTTTATTTTAGTATACAAATATATTTCAGGGCAACAAAGTGTTGAATGAATAGTAGTAGCTTTGGGAGTGTCGTCAACGATGAACGGAATTTAGTTCATAAATTTTCCAGAATAATTTTCTGCGATTCTTATTAAAAACAGGATTTCAAAACTGTGTCGCAAGACCATATTCAATCGTGGAGCGCGGTAAACCTTAGAAGTGGATCATTCGAATGAAATAAAGACGTTTCTCTTCTATGATCCAACTTATTGATATTTCTGTGTTCAGCTTTTTATTATTTTCGACTGCATGTAAGCATCGTTTGCATAGTAATTGATGTTGTTTGATGTTAATCACCATAGGGCGGTTCTGGAGAAACGGGGGAAGCATCATTTGAACCAATGGACGTCGACTCTGAACAAAATGAGGTGCCGCTCGACCTGGAGGTATGTTCATTTTATATCTCATATGCTATTTCAACTGCTTTCGTGTGTTATTTATCTATCGCTTGCGAATTTCTTGACTATACGTCAAAATAATAAAATCACTTGATCATCAGATTAGTCTATCTACCATAGTACCTATACATCATCGAAAGTTGGTTAGCCAGTTTCGGCTCGATCAGACTATTCTCCATCTATACTATAACATACTTAAATTACATTCCTTAATAGCAAGTACATGATAAATTCTAAACTTCTAAATTTATTTTAGGACATTTTACGAAATCACGAATTCACGGTACCAAACATAATATGATTGAATATATCGTGAAATTATTTGTTACTCGTTTATCCGCTCTTGATGTTATTACTTATATTAAACATAATTAATAAGCATTTTTTTTTTAATAATTTTTATCAACCATTTGTGCGTCTGCAATGTAACATAAGGCTCAATGCACATTGAATTGGCAGTGAGGCGACGATCAGTTTGAATAACAAGACCTTATAAACCTTAACCACAATGTTATAAGATGTCTCGCGCGGTCGCGAATTGACGCTCGTCGGCGCTGGCAGTCGCGAGCCGGCGCCGGTGGCGCGAGCGTTTCTATATCTTATAACATTGCTCTTAAGGTTTATAATGTCTTGTTATTAAAATGATCGTCGTGTCGCTGCCAATTCAATGTGGATTGAGCCTAAGGAAAGGGTGCGCCATAATATCCCGCTATTCGCCATGGCGCTGCGTGAATTATTTTGTCAGTAATGTTTTCAATGTCCTGGAATTTTGAAAATGATACACGCGGTCACGTTGCGAGATATTATGATGCGCATCTTTCATTCATGAGAAATAAGGGGCTCAGTTCCATACATTTTTATATCAATTAAAATCGCGGCATGCTCTGCCTAATATCGACAGATCATTTGAAGATTTGATGTTATGTTTCACTTTACTAGCACCATGTCAATGCATACGTAGTAGTCAGTTTTTGTTTTTTTATATTCCATCAACATGTGTAGTTGATAATATGACCTAAAGTTTTAACATAATACATGCACAGACACGGCACTGGCGGCGTTTTGTTGTATTTATGGTATGTTAGTTTATTTATAATCTCAATTCCATATTTAATTCGTACTTTCTGTTCCAATATCTAAAGCACTCATGCTTATCATTATTTCACTGACATTTTCATAGTGTCTGAATGACCAAATCTCATACTTGGCTCGAGTGGGATTTTTGAAATAAAGCTACTTACTAAATTACATAAGTATGTGGTAGGTACATAATAAAAAAAAATTACATGGAAAAAAAATCTTATTAACTACTGTTTTAACCCAGAGAGAAAGGTATTACAGGAGTCGTAAAACATATTTATATTTTAATCGAAAGTGCATTGAACTGATGTCTGACCTATCGGTGCCTAGATGCAATCAATAACGTACTTGCGCAATGCTACTGATGCATCCAATTTATGCCGCGAATGAATGAAATAGGTTATTTGGATATCTGAATTAAAATTAGTTTGTGAACCTATGTCGCTACGATTTTGTTTTAGATATTTTTACCAAATGGAGGAAAAGATATAACATACCTACTATTAGTCGTAAATGAGTTACCAAACGAAAGCTTTACTAAACTTAATATTGTGGCCTGTAGATAATGTACGTTTTACAATGAACAGCATAGCAGCGAAGTTTTTAGTTCTGATGCATTACAAATAAATTTTATTCCATACGCTATCGTTCTCTGGGGTTCTCAAATATACAAGACAAAAGCTCTTAGATCACAGTGTACGTACTGTAATGTAGAAAGCCGTACACTTGTTGCTGGAATTGCTAACTGAGCAACCATACTTGAGCGTTTACTTTAAGGACGAATTCACGGGAGCATTTGCTATGCTTTGGTATGCGATGCCGATAGTGCAAGCATTCGTATAAATAGTTTCTTGAAACATCCTTTTAGCAAGCACAGCTATTACATAAAACAATACCTTACAGTTTTTAATATTGTGCACATGTTTCGGACGCAACAACAAGAAAAAATTTGCTCAACAAAAGTTAGTTCGTAAAACGAATGCTCCCGGTGAGTTTCAGGGGATTATACTTCCGGGGGATATACATCCGAATATTCATCAAACGAACGAAAAAAAAAGAACGGGAATATGGCTCCAGGAACAATAAAAAAATGTTCAATTGTTTTTACACATATTAATCGTTTGCAGGGCTTTGAAAACGACGATGAGGAGGATAACGATGATCCTCCTGGTTCCGGTACTCGTGGTCGCAGGTCTGTATTAGTTTCATCATAGGTACTACTATCCTTTTTTACTATTCGAACATAATTCAATAACTGTATAACATTAACATCCGGTTTCTCGAACGCTTTTCAAATTTACAAGGCGTTAAACTTTTAATACTTGTCCTCATTGGTCGAATGACAGTGTTCGCGAGAACAAGGATAATATGTTGTGAATCTAAGTTTGCGCCCCCTAAAATAAGAATTCAACAAGCTTTCCACCAACCTTTGACTTCAGAGTTCGCCGAGTGACGCCGCCGCCGCCGCCGGGGACCACAAATATATTCACAACAAGTTCACGTGTCGTACACAGATGCACCGATGCTAAATTATGCAATATTGCCGAGATTCCCGAGATAGTTTTAATTTTTCTGCTCAAGAGCCATACTTCGAGGCGCGCGTGGTTTTCAAGCGGACGCCGTTGTTATCAATGCTTGATTGCTTGCTTCCCGATGCGAGATGGCGCTTGTTTAGCGCTTTTTCACGCGCCGTGATTGGCCGCCGACCGGCTTTATCAAACAGCTAGTCTTCAATCTCTGACTAGCGAAACGCCGCCAAATTCAAATTAAAAGGAGCGCAAACAGACAGATTTGACCAATAATTAGTTAATTTTGAGGATGATTAACGTTCGAGAAACCGCCGTTAATCTTCAAGTCGATAGTATAACAACCGCTTTTTGGTACGGAGCTATATGTGGTTATTCTTGGGATGAAAGTGTGCGATAAGACCGCCCATTGTTTTGCATTTTTTGTTGAATGTTCTTGTGTGGTAAAAACAAGTGTTCTATCTTTATTGTGTTTCTAGGGGTCGCACCACAAGGGTGACTCGCGCTCGGTACTCGCGGCCACGTGACCTTGGCCAGTTGCTTGAGGAGCTCGATTTGCTTCACGACGACTTCGCGCCGTACCGCGCGCAATACGTAGCGGCACTACGAGATCTTAATATTATCGCGGTATGTAGTCCAAGGATAAATACTGCTAGACTCTTTTTCACACAGCATCATCTAGCCCCAAAGTAAACAGAGCTCGTGTGTACTAATACATACATACATATGTATGTAGAAATATTTGTCTCGGGTCTGGGTGTTCATATGAACACCCAGACCAGAGACAAATATTTGTAGATCATACAAAAACTTATTCCGTGGCGGGGATCGAACCCGCAACCTTCGGCGGCGCAAGAAGGCCTACGCCCACTGCGCTACAGAGGGAGGATTCCTAGGTTTTAATGTCTGGCGTCATCGCGTCGATTGCACATTAGCTAATGAATTATGCCATAGATACCCATTAGGTCGTGGTTTTCAATCACGCGTGGTATTTTTGGGATGCATTTTAAATTATTTGATGTTTTGTCTTAGTATCCGGAGCCGGAGAGAGCGCAGCGTCAGCATACGGTTACTTTGATATGCGACGTGATGCATAGTTTTGCGCATGCATACCACGCAATCAGCGATATCACTTTCCACGTGGGCCAACGGTACCCGCGTCTCACTTCAGAGCCGCCGGTCCCCACGCGCTATCCGATGCCGATGCAGGTATGTCTGATAAAAACCTTGTTATATAACCACTAAAGAAGCCATCAATGCGGTAAAATTGCCACATCCTATATTGAATACACAAAGATATAACAGTAGTCATAGTCTGATAGTTATTATACAATTGCCCGAAAAACCACAATCCCCGTACCATCGTTCAACGTATAAAAGACTGCATAGTGCCGATAACACTATTAATGGCCAGGACGCACATGCAGTAATGGAGCAGGCGACGCGTTATACATAAAGCAGCCATAGAAATACTCATTAAAATGAAAGTATATATTTTTACATAATATGATTCCTTAAAGGTTCCAAGGTCAGATGGACAGACAAGAGCATTAGTAATGGTCCTGTTGGTTACCCTTTAGGCACTTAAAACGGATGAAATAAATATTGCTTAATTGCAGGCTCATATCAACGTGGTGACCACAACCGGCCGTCGTGCAATGTCTGGTGACGGGCGTGCCGCTCGCGCTCCAACTGGGAACACAACCACCCCCGCGCCCGCCCCCGCACCCACCCCCGCGCCTGCCGCCACCGTCACACCAACCGTCACCACAAACGTGACCTCAACTCCGGCCCCGAACACATCGGCCGGCCAAGAAGAGCGTGACACTTTCAACGTGCGCCGCTCAGGCGCCGCTGATTCAGGCATCCCCACCGGCACGCCTATCCATACAACCACGAGCACGTTCACTCACGCCACCGAAGGAGCTACGCCGAGGAGATACCAGGTGGAGATCGAGACAAGAGGACACATCGCGTTCCCGATCGATAATAGCTTGCTGAACGGCCTGGCTGCTGTCGCCTCTAACTTGCATCAAGCGGAACAGACTCAGGAGGAGTTTGCGCGTCATGTCGAGTCTCTCGTGACTGCCTCGGCTTCGGCTGATCCGTCAGTCTCGCCCTCGTTACGCGATCGCGGCACCCGCTCGGTGCCAGTCACTCGCGCCGAACGCCGTTCCGAGCGCGTGCCCCGTCCCCCTCACACCCCCAGCTACCTATCTCGCCCTCTCACTTTGTTGGAGGATATGCACCCGTCGGCTCCGACCGAATCGGACTCGTCCGCTAGTTCTACCCCGCCGCCTGAAGGTGAACGGCGAAGTTCAAGCATGCCGTCGATAGTCCCGCCGAGCGCTGACGAGGAAGGGGACGCCGCTCAGAGGGAGAGCCAACCCACGGCGCAGCGTAGCCGGCCTCATGTTCCCGGTGGACAAACCAGACACGAGCACGGAAGGGAAGGCGCGAGGCCCGAAGCCAACGCAGGGCTCGAAGCCAACAGGACCGAACAAGAGCGTCCACCTGCTCTTTCTGGTTAAGTTATTTTCTTAATCTTGATAAAAGTGAATAGATTAACTTGCTTGGTTTTTGTGACATCATTTTGGTTTCTGTTTCTGATCAAAACATTTCACTCTTGGGAACGCTTCAAAAAGATGGTATTTAATGTAAGCATTTAACGATCACATTTATTTTATGTGTAAAACAAGCTGTAGCCCGCGACTTCGCTCCATTGTACCATCAGATTCTGTTCATAATTTCGCTAGTTTTTTACATACATAAAATCACGCCTCTTTCCCGAAAGTAAATAATAATGTAAGATTCAATTTGTTCCAGACTTAGAGAATCTGCTGCGTAGCCTCTCCCAAAACGGAGGTGTGGAAGTAGTCATGAGTATGGATGAAATGCCCAACTTCATGCAAAGCAATATGTTCGGAGCTGACACCGATGGAGGTACACATTATTCTCAGTTCTGTATAGTCTATAAGTTCTGTGTAAATTGTAAATAAATAACAATATCACTATGATTCTTCTCCTTAACCGTTTGGAGATCGAGTTTGTGCATATTAATTTTGCGAAAAGTTAAATCTTTCGTTGCACAGCGCATTCAAACCCATGACCTTCGGATCGAAAGTCGAGACTCACTGTAGCTCGGCCAAAACTATCTCGCATTCTTGAGTAACTTGTGTTTGTTTTTGCGTATTGTAAGTTTATCTGTTTAATTACTTAAGTATATCTACTTCATTTTCTTTCCATAGTGTACGTAACTACGAACCAAGGCGGCGGCTTAAACCATACAACAGAATTCCTACACAACGTTATTGCAAATGTTGTTCGTCAAAATATTGGTGGTGCTTTTCTAGTACAAGGGCAAAATGTTACAAGGCCGAATCAGGGGCGATCTCAGAGTCAACCCCAAGCCCAGAGCCAAAGGCAAACAAACACGACTCAAAGGCAAGCCCAGAGTCAAAGGCCAGCTACTAATCAAGGACAGACTACGAATCAAAGACAGACACCTGGGCAGGGACAAACCCCCAATCAGGGGCAAAATCAAGGACAAGGCTCAGACCAAGGGCCGAACCAACAGAATAGAAATGCAGGACGCCGACCGCCGTGGCAACGTATGCATAATTATTTTTGAATAACGGGTTTTTTTACGTAC
Source organism: Epirrhoe tristata (assembly GCA_951394285.1). Taxonomy (NCBI): domain Eukaryota; kingdom Metazoa; phylum Arthropoda; class Insecta; order Lepidoptera; family Geometridae; genus Epirrhoe; species Epirrhoe tristata. The sequence continues at coordinate 14,581,944 of OX596136.1, read as the reverse complement.
CTAATTTAAGTTTTATTTCGTCCGATGTTTCGAACACGTTACAGCGCTCGTGGTCACTTATTTGAAAATGTAAAAATAATTATTTACTTAAATCACGAACATTTAATAAGTACAAAGTATGCATATTTTAACAATTGTTGCATCATCCAAAAATTTACACCTGAATTTCATTTGTAATGCATTCAAAAGTACAATATCCGACAGTTACATACATTGTCCTGTCTCCACACTTCTTCTTTTTATAAGTGCGCCTCAAAGATGCTCCTTTTAGGTTCTACGACTTGCTAGTGTCCTCATGACGTTTTCCTTCACCTTTTGAGAGTACCACATAAATTTTTGATCATAAAAGCTCATTGGTGCACGACCGGATTCGAACCCATGACCCTAAGGTCATGGGTTTCAGAAGGCGGGGCCGCTACGACTAGATCACCAGTGCTTTCCACGACAGGGTTCAGTAATGTTTTGAAATAAACAGTTAATTTTGATTGTAGCACTATTTTTCATAGGATGCTCTACGTCGAGTTTTAGTTGAAGTGTTGTTGTTTGCCTCAGCTCCTCGCGTTGTGACGGGCCGGCGCAATGACCGCGTGCATTCCTTGATGATGGCCTGTATGGTGTACGACAGATATATGCAGTGCGACAGCCAATATGCACGCCGTCATCTGCAGGAGCGCAGGTTTGTAAAACCTTTACTTACTTTTGGCAGCTTTTGGCACATATTAAACTACAAAACTGTATACATGCTTCGCTTATTAACACGAAACTAAACGGCGTAAAACAACGTTAAGTTATTTACCATTGATACTTCTAATAAGAAGGCGGGTTATGTCCAAAATATGAATGTAAACGTCTCGCGTAACTCTTATCGATTATCGACGAAATTTTCTTGAAAATAGCCTTTTGTTTTCAGTTTCCCGCGATACAGGCTAGCCCTCGTGCGGGGACCTCTAGTAATTGTTTATAACTTGTAATTTCTTTTTTCTGATAAAATATTTGTATTTGTACTATGTATAATTTAACCAGAAATAAACTCTTTGATTTGTTGTATTGTTCTAGAGAGCATTATCAGCAACAAGCGGAGGCTCAGGAGCGCAATAGAGCCGCTAGGGCGCCGGCACCAGTTCTCGAAGTGCTTATGAGTAGGAATCGACGTTTCTCACCAGTACGTTGCATTATTTATTAATTTAATTCGCAGTATACGACTTTTATTGTGGCTTAATAGGTTGGTCGAATCCAGCTTTAGCCGTGTGGTCCAAGTGGATCGTGCTCGACTTTCAAACCGAAGTTCGTTCATAATTTTCGCTTCGGAAATTGTATTAATTGACTATTTCAGAGTCACATGGAAGTAATGATGCGTCTGCTTGGCGGGCCGGTGTGCGAAGAAGGACAATTGAACGCGTTTATGATAACTATCGTAAGTTTCAACCATATTTTATCTGCAATTTTGATGTTTGAATATTCAAATATTCACTCCCTGTATCATACATAATAATCGTTTTTTGTAGGCTCGTCACTTATTCCTGGATCCGATGAACGAGCACCCCAATGACCCGACTTCAATGCCGTCAGAGTTCCCTTTCATCCGAATGCAACTGCGCGAGTATGTCCAGGGAATGTTAGAGACAGCTATTGAAACCGGGGGACGTTCTAACACCTTCGAAGCGGTCACCGAAAGGGTCATCGCTCAGAACTTGGACTTTCTGCGCAGTATAGTAAGTACCGGCCGAGATTGTGAAATCAATGCATGTACGATAGCACGAAAGAGATTTTTCCCTCAAATACTAATGTAATATACATTACAAAAATAAAGTGTGTGACACAAAGTTTTTATTGATTTAAACCGAGAGAAATGTTTCGTCCTATATTGCTATCTAGTCATTTCAATATTTTTTATTATGTTTAGAAAGAGAAAGAAAAATTGAACTGAAGCGTAAAGAGTGTTAGATAGTTGAAGAAGTCAAAACGGGATAAACTGCAAACTGTTATTTGATTTTGGACAGCCAAGAGAACACGTGCCGCTCATGGTAGATCTCGCCATGCTAGATGACGGGTTCACAGGGGGCAATGCCTTTGATCCCATAGCGGACCACTACGTCGACCGGCTTTCGGATTTCCTGCGTAATATGGTCAGTGCTTCAGCAAACTATGGTTGTGGGAACTTAGAGCCATTGTTAACAATTGCACATGTTCAGCTGTTCCAATTTACTGCCGCTCCAACTGACCGCCATTTTTTCATGGCGGCCATTTTGTGTTTAGGCTTTGTAGGTGCTGCATGCAGCGTGAACCTGAACAAGTTGCATTTTCCGTGCTACTTTGAGGATGAAATAATTGCTTATAATCATCCTATTTGAGAATCGGTAAGACGGAAGTTTAACATTATTGTGGTCTGTTTGTTGTAGGCGTATTCAGGTGGCATGAGGTTTTATATCTAAATAATTTGTCGACATAATTATATTATGTATTATAAAAAAAATCAAGCCTATTCCATCTCAAAAACAATGTCCCAGGCACTACAGCGTCCCGTTAAGTGTAGGCATAGGTTGCCTCCTGACGCTGTATAAATCATCTAATATAGATGTAAAGGAGAGGGATGAATGGAGGGAGTGGGGGGAGGCCTTTGCCCAGCAGTGGGACATTGAGGGCTAGTATAATAATAATAATAATAGATGTAAAGGCCTAAGTTTTAGTTTTTATAAAAAAAATATGAAAAAGTTGCTTCTGTGTTCGTAAATTATCATGCAAAACTTTTGCGAAAGCGACTTGTGTACTCATAGAAAAGGACTTTAGGCATTCATGGTGGACCGAGCCGAGTAAGAATCGAGAGGTATCATAAGCTAGTTTAAATTTTAGACTGTATGTAGCAATATGTATTACATCGTTAATTCGTCTTTTTACAGACTACGCCAATTGTACCTAGATGATTTTTTATACGTTCTACTGTTGAATAAAACTTTTTAAAATAAAATAGTTGCTTTAAAAATTGTTCATAGTTATGACCGTACACAGTACTTTTCAGGGACGATAGACTGAAAGCTATTCCACAATCGTCTTTACAATATACTGACTGAATCTACGAGTGCGCGTAGTTCAATGGATCTGGGCATTCGTGAAGTTAGCCGTTTGTCTGCGCAGTGGCGCTTTTTCGTACAAAATTGTGTACTGCGCAACGAAACGGCTAACTTAACTAATTCCTAGATCCGTTGAATGTATTGTACTCTGTTCGGCCTAGCATAATATAGTTGTTCTATCTCACGTTCTATAGTTGGTCTTAATTGTGTGTGTAGATTTGTTTCTGTGTACGTAAGCGATACTCACCGCTAATTCGTCGATGTAGCGTTCCGATGCTTAATACGCACACAGGAACAACGTGCATGTGCTGCACACATAATAAATACCAACCCACTTTCGTGAGATGGAAAAACTATACCAAAACCGCGTCCGTAAACTTGACTCTTATGTTTTAAAAATAAAGTTTATTATTGCAGGGCACGATCACTCCTATCGATATGAACATTGACACGACTGCGTCAGTTCGGGTGATGACCCGGTCTCGCCTGCCGGCCATCATCGCGTGTGTGATGTCTGAGGCATCCAGTGATATGTTTGCAGCGCGTTTCTACAGCGTTTTCGCGCGTTTCTTCACCGATATGTGCACGCTGTTCCTATGCTTCTGCACTGAGGGATTCCAAGGGCTATTGCTTGTATACGACGCTTTTTTTGTGAGTGTACTCTTTTATATCTGCGATAATGGTATATTAAACAGTAAATGAAGAATTGTTAAAAAAGCAATTAGGCTCTACACCTATCTAGTATACAAGTAAGTATAGTAAAACTAAAACTACGTAAATGTATGCCAATACTATCTTCTAACAAACATAATTTGATAGATTATTTAGAGTTGATGACTGCTATAATTTTTGGTGATTTCACTCCAATAATTGTTTACCACAGGCCCGCATCACCGAGAATTATGAGCCGGTGACGCGCGATTGGTTGCGCACGATCAGCCGCGAGAATCTTCTCGTGATCCGCGACAACCTCGAGCCTAACATCGAGAGCACAGCCCGCCAGTACTTCCGTCGCGCAGATGGATCCATGCCATCGCCTCCTGTAAGTCTCAAACCACTCGATGATCAAACGTTCCTGTCCACGTGTTCTGGCCACTACGGCCGTATAGCCTAGCGCCTAGCGTTTCATATGTTTGAAACTTCGTGCCTGGGTGGACCAGTGTGGGCGACCACTAAGTCTCAACCACACTCGATGAAACTACATTACAATCGGAATTTATCATCATCAGCCGTTCTTATCCCACTGGGTATAGGCCTCTCTTCGCTTCATCTACTTTTTCCAATCTTGCACATGTACGATTTTATAATCTCATCTTGTTGGCGGAAGACCGATTAGATATACCACATTTTTTTAGATACTATTTTTTTACCTTTGCCTATTTACACAGACACACTAAAAAAAACCTGTAGCTGAAAGTAGCCAACACTTTCATTGACATGACATTGCTATGATCAAACATTGTTCCTCGCAATAGAAAGGAGCTTTTTAGAGACGCACTTGAAATCCTTTCACCACACTGGTTCGAAAGAACTAGTGACACGACACTCGGTAACTCAACTTAAGTATCAACAAATTATCAACATAAAGACCAATAATGAAACTGTAACAGCACATCATTCAACAGGAGAGCAGATCTGGTAATGCTGCTGAAGAAACTGCGCAAGGAACGCCGTCTGATGAGGAGGAAGAGAATGAAACAGACGACGTGGACACTCTAGGCTACGCTTCGCCGCAAATTCGCGCGGTAATCTTGCCGCGTGTAGACGGAGATAGCACCACTACGACGTCTAGTATGTCGCCTGAGCTCAGGTATGTACATTTAGAAAAATAGTTATGCTATCCATCATACGTAAAAAACTAAATTATCAATATTAACGCAACAAAAACAGTTGTTACTCAGTATTGTGCAGGTATTCTATGACGTGTGGTACACAACACCGTGAAATGAAATGATCTCTTTAGAAAACTAACAATTGAAACCTAATAAGAGTTACTCAACTGTTTTAAAACAAGTTTACAAAGCAATGGCTTGACAGCATATACCTAATCGTTATTGGTATCATGCGATTCGTTCAGCCCCCTTACCATGACCATGCTATCTCTATGGTAGAATAGAGAAAATGACATTTTCGTTCAGACGATTTTGTTTGTTATTGCGGTCGTAGAAAAGATGCTTTTGCCTAAAGTCATATGTAATTTTTCTCTATTCTACCGTAGAGATAGCGTGGTCATGCTAAGGGGGCTGACATACCTTGTAAACTCGACAATACTTTCATAAATACATTCCACGCTCCTCGTTCGTAAAAACGTAATCAAAAACTCAATTATTTAATTCAAATCATTGATGTATAAAATATTTGTCATGTTCCTTCAGTATTGTATTATCTGTGCATATATTGTTATCAGTTAGCATTCCAGTAAAATGTAGTTGAGTGTCACACACCGGACACTCAACTCCACAGAACTCGCCGCGGTATATTTACATAGACATTATTTTGTATAGACATTACACTGATTGGTTTACAGGTCGCCGGGTGAACTGAATCTACCTCGCTCTGAGAGCGGATCACCTCGTCCCTTCAGAGGCTGGGACACTTCTTCTCCCAGCGGGCCTCGTCTGCCTTCCGATATAGAGATCATGCCGAACCCCGGAGGAGTCATCACAATCGGACTAGGATCAACCTCCGACTCATCGCTGGTAAGTCCTATACATACAATACTAACGCAACTAGGACTTATTTACATAGTTATAAATGGTAATGTGACCCTCGTTCTCGAATGTTTGAACCTTACATTCATTACTCACTTAGCACAAGGCATTTTTTTTAGTTAAAATCACGTCTGCGGGCAAGAAACCACCGATGACATTTTTCGAATTATTTTTCTTCATGTAGATAGCTTGCTGAATCTGAATTAAATGAGCGAGGTGAGACTTTGGTTCAATTAAATTTTTTATGATTAAGTTGATGTGTTTCCTCTGTGTGTTCTGGTGAATAATTTAATAAGCTGCTCTAAAGGAATGACTGGTAAGTTATGACTTTTACTTTTTTGTTTGCTATTATTTAATTGTTTATTATTTCGTTTTACTTCATTTTTAATAGTTTCTTATGTTTTAAAATACGTTTTTTTTTGTTTTGGTACGTTTAGAACATTATGCAGCAACCGTGTTCTAAGATAATGCTTTATTTATTACTTTAGTAATCGAAAATATCTCCTCAAGATATTTTCACAAAGTCAAACTGTCTTGAATACGGGTGTGAATATACTGATGTATCTAATAAATTTTACAGAGAAATAAATATATATTGAAGGTGTCGTTTAATCTACATTTTATGTACATAACGACATCTCTTATAATAACAACTTTACAAAATTACGATGTTTAAATACCTACATTACCATCGATCTCAGTACCCTACCCGATAAATCTACCATCAATAATCCAGTTATTAGAACAGGTGGTGTCTCTGTTCCAGTACGATCCGGACGAAAATAATGACGACTTTCTAGATGCCGACGGTCCCGACGACTACGAGTTCACAGAGATGCAACGAACATTACTGGACAGGCAGCTGCATTTGCTAGAAGACGAGGATGAGAACCAGCAGGATGTGGATGTGGTGAACGATGATGGAACACCTGTGCACCTGCCGGGAAGAAGTGACCGTATCGACCCGTATGTAGCGCTGAGCCAGGCGGCCATGAGAGTGAACGCGACGCGGATGCGCTGGCAGGCGATGCGCCACGGCCGGCGCGAGCCCAGCAGCAACGCTGTACGGCAAGCCGAGCTGCGCGTTATGGAGCAAAGCTTTCGCGACTTCCAAGCTGACGCGCAGCTTATAGCCGCTTTGCATCGCTTGCAGCGCATCGCCGACCGCCAGACTCGCGACCGCGAACCTGAACACACCCACGAGCACGCTGACGACCCGCCACCGACGCACGCAACCAACCCGCCTCCGCCGGAAACGGAATCGGAATACTCCACCCCTCCCGCCAACAACCAACCGGAGGAACCAGAGTTCTTAGAGCCTAATGAGCCGGACCCCGCACATTCTCCTACTATCCATCCGATCTATCACATCGATATGTCTGAACCGGAATTCTTAGTGCCAATTAACAATTTGCGAAATAGGCTAAATTATGCGCCCAACAATGATCTAATCATAAACGAGCAGGAGACGTCTTCGCCCGATGCGGATCGTCTGATAATAAATGAAGACGTTGATTTTTTTAGTTACTCTGATAGTGAGCGCGCTAACGATAGTGCCGAACATTCCGGATATTTAACGCCGTTTACCAGAAATCGTGATGACATTGATCAATCAACGCTATCCATAGAGCGCACTGAGAGTAACGAGTTCATAAATGAGTCCCCGCGAGTAGACAATAATGATAGTACGGGGTCATCTAGTCCGCTGGAGTTTGCTATGCAACCACTGTATAGAGTTGAAAAGCCTCTAGACTCGGAAAGCTTGACACCATCTCCAGACATGATGGAGGTTTTAACATACTTACCTACTGTACTAGAAAATATGACTGAAACCCCTGAGGCCCCGCGAGGAGTAGATAATGATGATGCGGGGCCATCTAGTCAGCTGGCCACGTTAAAAAGTTTGACACCGTCTCCAGACGTGATTGAGATCTTGACCCCGGCACCAGATGCGAGTCAGCTAGAAGCGATGACGTCGGACCTCGAATCAGAGCATTTGCGCCAATGCAATGAAAGCAACGAAGAAACAGAAATAAACTTGCCTACTGAACCAAAAAATGAGATTGAAAAACCTGAGACCCTACAAGAAGAAGACAGTAATGGTGATATGGAAGCAACCACGGATTTGGCTGTGTGCCCACAGCAAAACTTTGAAAAGTCTCTGGACTCGTCGGAAAGTTTAACACTGCCTCCAGACGCGAGTCAACGTGAACCGACGCCGCTTCGCAAAACTGAGCCCTCGCATGCGCAGAGCTTACAATGCCTCTCCGAAGGCAACGAAGATACACAAACGAATCCGCCTATTGTACCAGAAAATGAGACTGAAAATGAAAATGTAGACTCTATAAGTAGTAATCAAGATGCGGCTATTGCATCCGCTGTAAGTATTACCGGATTTGAGAAGAACTCTGGAACCTGCGATTTTGCTGCATTGATTCACAAAAGGTTAAAAATATTGTTTGAATGCCTTAATATCATAATGAATGCGCAGGCTGCATAACTTCTGAAAATTGTTTTATGTCCTAAGAGGCGCTTTTCGTCTAGTAGCGCGTACACAAAGTCGCATGTTCCAGAGCGACAAACAGAGGATTTCAAAAACTGGGAAGTACTCGAGGAATATTGGGAGAATCAACAAAGAAACAACTGTTTCAAGTAGGTACTTGTGTCTTTGGTGCTAAATGATGCTGTGTGAAAAGTCCAGCATTATTTATTTACTTTCGGTTTTCATAATTTTCCGTCGATCAACTTGAGTATTTCCCATGTTTTACGGCCATATATGTACCTATTTATAATATCCTCAGTCGTTTGCCCAAAAGACTGAAGGAGGAATGAGTCAAATAAAAGTAAAAAATATAAATGTTTATGAGGTGAGAATAACTCTTAAGGGTGTGGCCAGGTATCAGTTGCGATACTTGGCAACAAAGTGTTTCAATGCAAATAAATAGCTTAAACTTCAATTTCAATGTACCTATTTATATGTAACAGTACCCACCTATAAAATATGCTAAATTGAAATGAGTTGCATAAAGCGTGGGAAAGTTTGTACGCAAATTGAATGCATGGTGCAACTTTTTTCAAACTCGATTTTGAGTACCATGAGTTGGAATAATGAAGGTTGAATTTTTCCTAGCATCTGCGTCGAGGTGTTTCGAAGCATAAATGGAGTATTAATTATTTTATATGTTACTAGCTACTGCGCGCGGCTTCGCCCGCGTGGTACCAACATTTTGAATAGCCTATATGCTAGTCCAAATCACTATATACGCCTATTCCACGTTTCATCCAAACCGGTTCACTGGTTTAGGCGTGATTGAAACACATACAAACATCTAAACATACTCACAAACTTTCAGCTTTATTATATTAGTGGGATACCGCTGAATATAAAATAAAATAATTATAGGTACTCCATTTGTAAATACTAGTTGATATTAAAATGGCGAAATATCTTTTTACCTCGAAAAAACTCCATAAATGATCGAGTTCTAATTTTAGGATTGTGACATCATCACAAGATAAATGATTACGTACGTTTGCTTAGAAAACATACACTAACCTTTGACGAAAAAGTGTGGACCAGTAAAGGAAAAGCCGAGAGAGATCCAATTCAGTGTAGAAAAAAACATCCAATATTCATCATCACCATCAGCCTATAGCAGTCCACTGCTGGACATACGCATCCAATATTACGAAATCAAAAAAACAACTACAAAAACTTAAAAAAAACGCATACCCATTCATGTTTATTATTATGGTGTGAGTGCAAGGTTGTTGTTGATTACCCAATAATAACAGGTTTTTATGAATCAAAAGCAGGCTAATTATAAACGAGACGTCGTCTGCCGCCGCACTTTAGATTAGTGGCACGATTTTTAACTTTCGACTTAATTAGATGTGTTAGAAACCAATAAAAGGCCGACAATTTTTTTTCCGGTTCCGGCTGTTGCAGTGTAAACATCTATTTTTAGTAAGTGACAAATTATAGTGAAATAAAATTTCAAAACTTGTTTAAACTTTCAAACTTGCGTTTAATCGCAAAGGTTTAGTCACTCGGTAAACGTCATCGTATATCAAATACCAAAAATAACTCATTATTTTAAGGAAAATCGAAAACACAAAAAACGAGAATTTGGAGGTTACTTGGATGATGACGAACGAAATAACATGTAATGGCAAGAGGCCAGTCTAGACAACATAAAATAAAACGTATTACGTTCCGTTCCACGTACAAATATGAGTGATTGCGAACCATACAATGCCGACAACATTGCAAATAACTGATACTAGCTATGCTAACGTTCCAGTTCACGCATTAATAACATAAAAAAGCGTGTTTTGAAGGTTAATAATTACTTTTAGACATTCCTTTTAATTAAATAAAATATATAATTCACAACAAAACACTTTTCAATTGACTAAATTATCGTACAATATGAATCCTAAATCCGTAAAATGAAGTTAAAAATTATTGCCTTTAATTTTTAATTTCATTTAATTTTTATAACATAAAAAAAAACACACTGTTATAATTTTAAGTGTCTACCTATTATGGTTTCAAAGACATGCCTTGTGTGAAGCCTGTGTGAGACAACCTGTGAAGACCTCGGGGTCAGATATATATTTATAAAAAAGTGACTGACTGTCATAATATTATCTTTGTAAATAAAATATGTTTAGACGATTTTTAAAAAGATAAAACATTATACTCGTACATACTTAATCTAATCAAATATATTTTTTCAAACATTTTTTATCTCTTGTTTTCATTATACTTTGGTTTATCTTTAGATATATGATATTTATTTTATATTTTTAATCTTAATTGTTTTTTTGTGGTCTTCCCGAGCTCATTTTCGAAAGATTTATTTTTGTACAAAAATATCTCCTCGCTATCTTTATTTATATTTTATACTTACATGAATGCTATCACCAAACTTAGAATATATTTCCGAGCTCTATTTAGCAGAGTCGCTATTAACCATTGTTGGATTCATAGTGCTGTTTTGTCAATAACATTACGCTCTGAACCTATATCTGGCCCCACCCTTAAGTTATTTCCAATTGAAATAACTGTTCCTTGTCCTATCCAAGCGTCTTAACAAACCGGCTCACTATAACAAAGTCTACCTGACGTATTTCTTTTATAATAACCTAAAATAAATACAGGTACCTATGATCCTGTACATTCCTAATATAATAATAACTGAAGTTTTTTGGACAAATTTCAATAATGATAAATTATTATTAATAATGTATTGTTTTGTGTTGTGCATGGTTTCTTGTCGTAATTACTTTTCTTAAATTTCTTTTTTAGTATAGAAACCGCTTTACAGTGTTCACTTAAGTTGCGTAAACGTTTTTCGTGCACTACAAAGCATTGCATGCTCTAGTTGTTTTGCTGCGCTCGCCGTCTTGTGTGGTTTAGAAGTGGTTGTGTTTTCAGCAAGCACCTATGGATTCCGTGTTCGAGCACTTTGAGAGTAACTGGGCGCCGGTGTTCAGGGAGGACGAGGCGGCCCAGGCGCGGCCCTCTAGGCCCCAGGAGCCTTTTAGCGATGCCTATCTCTCAGGCATGCCATCGCGCAAGCGCCGCTGCGTGCGCGAGTCGCGACCTGACCCTTCACTCGAAGGACTCATGACTGGTACAGTTCGCCCAACGGATCTAGGTCTAGGCATTCGTAAAGTTAGCCGTTTGTCTGCGCAGAACACAATTTTGTATGAGAAAGTGGTCACTGCGCAGACAAACGCCTAACTTCACGAATGCCTAGATCCTTATGTAAGATGGACTTTTGTCTACTTAGTATTTTGTGTTTAGTGATTATGTTGTAATTTTTAATTCAAATTAAAAAGAGCATCTATTGTTACGTTACTTTAAAGTTTGTCACTGTTATAAAATATTTCATACAGTGTAGTATAGGTACCTTGTCGCCATAGTACTCCGCCACATTGTTGGAAAACTACGGCAATTCAGGCGCATTTAAAAACAGCGCTCGAACAGTCGTACCAGCGCGGTAGCGAATCGTCACAGATCGAGTTCGTCTAAGAGCGATAGAGCGTTACCTGGACAGAAGTATTGGGATAATGCAAATCTACGGCTCATGGATATAGCGTGGCCGCAGCATCAGTGTTTGTCCTTGGGACCAGACCTTGGTTGCTATCCCCATTGCGCAGTAAACTGCCTCTCAACCAGACAAAAAAAGTAAGTTCGTATGAGTTACTGGCCACATTTGGTGACGGAGTTTTTAGGTCGCCTTAAGGCCTCCGTCATGGTTTCACGACCTAAGCCGGGACCAACAATTTAGCGTGCCTTCCGAAGCACGAAAGCGCTCAGTCGATAATGCCACTAGCGGTCATCCATCCGCTTACGGACCGTTCAGAACGTTGCTCAACTTCGAACGTCTATCAAAAACGACTGAGCTACACCACGAGCGCAGACGAAAGTTTTAAAACGACACGAAATTTATTTCGAAAAATGAACTTATCACCATTGTTGTTTTTTTGTGTTATTTCTAAACGTGTTGCATTAAACCAGAAGGCGTGGGCGCGACGGGCGTGGGTGAGGCGCGCACGGCGGAGTTGCGCGAGTTCCTCCGCGAGTCTGTCCGCTCGCTGGTCCGTCACCGAAGTCAGCGCGAGCCGGAAAACTTCAGCACCTCACAGTTCCAGAGCACCGCCGCCTTTATTGACGCTGACAAGTATGCTACATTATGCCAGAATATTTAAATTAGACGGACCAGGCGTTCCGATGTACGCGTAACCGACAGTTTATGCAGGACGGACTTGCGTTCCTGCTTACATAATGCCTATTACAAGGCTTCCGTTAAAAAAGTAAATTCGTATGAGTCAGTGGCCAACTCTGGTGACGGAGTTTTTAGAATATAACGTGCCCTCCGAAGCACGGAAGCGCTCAGATGAAAATGCCACTGGCGGTCACCCATCCACCTTACAGTTCAACACAAATGAGCTCGAGGGCCTTGATTCATAATACAGCGGAATGCAATCGGTTCGGAATCGACTGACAGCAACCAATCACAGTGCAAGAAACGTCAAATCTGGATCAATTCCTGCACTGTGATTGGTTGCTGTCGGTCGATTCCGAACCGAATGCATTCTGCTGTATTATGAATCAAGGGCCAGGAGGGGAGGAAGAATACATGTGACAATCCCATTTAGCCCGCCCGCAGCTTCGCTCACTAATTTTTACTCGGATTTCTTATCGACTCTAGTTGCAAATATGAATGACAAATAGCCCTTTTATTTTACCGGGACAATATTACCTTATGTTCACCCTAAAAGTCCATGCTAAATATTGGTGAAATAATTTTTAAAGTCCGTTAGGTTCGATATCGGAAACTACTGACCAATTTCGGCGGTAGTTTACTATACCGAAACCGACGGCCTTTCCGACCCTTACAAATTGGCCGAATAGTTTCCATTCCAATACCGAATTTACGGCTAGCGGGTGAATTAAATACCTCTCCAAGAAACTTTCAAGTGTCCTATGACAGAGTCTTGAAATCAATATCACGGTCTTAGGGTAAATTTAGTATTTGTATTGTGTCCAGGCCTACAAAGGATGATGAAGAGACGGAAGAGGAAGCCGCTGCGACGAGTGAGCCGCCACAAGACGATGTGGAGTAAACCCAACGCGCGGAACCACGCTTAGCACTGCGCTACGGCTAAATTTAACATTTTATTTGCTCATTTTTTTATTACTTTGCTATAAAATTATGTTCATCTGGGCTATGTAAAAATATACTTTACAGACGTGATTATAATCTAAAGTTTATTTCCCTTTATTCATTTTGCTACTTCAATTTTGTTTTATATGTTAAGTGGAAATGTATTGATGCGGAGTTTTAACCGCGCAGGCGCAACTGATCTAGAAGAGTCGTAAACTCGAAATACAGTACTTACATTGCTCGCTTGCGCGACTAAATTTTCGCTCGATAGCTTGCTTTATGTAGGCCTGCCGTCGAAACTGAAATTCGAAGTGAACTAATCGAGATGACCGGTAGGAAGGAAATTCTCTGTTTTCGGGTCGCTGAAATCAGTTGAATGTAACACCGCAATGACGAAATTCTTATTTCACTTTCCGGTAAGCCCACAAGATTTTTGTTAGTTCTACTATATTAGAATAGAAAATCACGTTAGAAAGCTTGTAGATTGAATGTTTAGCGGCGCGATTAAGACACACTATTCACTAATTACAGTTCTTTCAACGGATCAGCTAACTTCACGAAGGCCTAGATCCGCTGAACGTATTGTAAATTACTATTTGGATGGGGATGGACACGTCGGGTCTATATGACAATGAATATCAATGTGTTGGCAGTCGTAGGATGATTGAATCGCGCGGCCTAGTCCACTCCGTTGTTGGTAGGAAAGCTATATTGTAATCACTCGATATGTAGACTTTAATATTATTTATTGTATTGATAATTTGTACCCATGGAATGGTTACATAGACTGAGCGGTGAGTGTAGGCAACCCTACGTCATGAGATCATCACCCTGTACAAAATTAAAGCGATAGCCTGAGTTAAAGCTATACTTTTGTAGCAGGGTGCAGATTTCCAGCTTAAAAAAAATATATCTTGAAAAAAAAAAACTGTCTAACACTACATGGTCCTTTGGTAGAGAGTAAAACTTTTGATAAAAAAATTTTGTTAGTTAGACTATCTTGGGTCAAGGATCAGGAGAGGAAAATACCGAAATCAGACCACAACAGAGAAAAGAGTAACTGGTTCCGCGATGAAGGGTCGCCTAGAAGCACAGCTCGGTCTAACAGTGCGATTATGATAATTTGCGCGTTATATGTTTGAAATCCAAGATGCCAAGCGCAAACACACGCGGTGATAAGACATGAGCTGAGTTGTAAAGTTTTGGGGTAATTTTAATATAAAATTAGATACTTACATGTTAATCATTATATACATAAAATAAAATAAAATATTTGTGAAGAATATTTCAGTATGTATTTAGGATTACCTACCTTAATATTTATAAAAAGGAACTAATCTAAATACAAAGCTAGGCTTTGTTTACCATGTCCTGTGTACGACAGACTTCAACATATCTCTTTGGAATACAATTCCTTGATTGTGTCATAGACAAATAAATGATTACATTGTAATCCTCGAAAATAGAGGCAAATTATTCTTCATGTGCGTAATTGCGAATGATAGGTTTGGCTATTATTAAAATGTTTATTGATGATTTGGTCGTTTACACCTTCATAAAAAACGTTGCACTTATGCATTACCAACTAAGTACTACTAGGTTCTTTAAAGCTATAGCTTGATAGCTATATATATATATATATATATATATATATCACGTAACAATTTAATCTTTGACGGGTACTATTTTTGAACTCAGTCGATCACTCTATTGAAACACCCATCGATCGCTTCGAAAACGAGCGGACCTCTATAGTTGCTGAGAATAATTTCACAGTTCTGCTCCCACATTTAACCTATAGCATCTTTAACTATAACACTCGTTCCCTAAACTGTATTTGCTGTAAAACACATGGTTCCTTTTTATATATCTTAATGGTAAATACATGTTTTGTATGATGTCAATGGTAATATTTTTGTGTCTATCAATTTCATTCAGTAGATAAATTATACATGTCTAATAGCATTTACAATAAGGTATGTGAGGTGGAGTCACATCTGAGCCTCAGCGGTTGTAATGTTCCGCGCCGTGTTTTGTATGTAGTCCGGTCCGGTGTTTAGACAAATGTAAATTGAATAACGCACGCTGAATTTTCAACAAATTTGAACGTTTCTCTGTTAAACATACTATGTTTGGTACATTTTTTGACTCGTACCACTGCGAATTCAGTGTGCGGTGTTCCATTTAGATTTGTGGGGCCCTTAGAAATTCTTCCCTTAAAACTCTTCGAACGGGTGACGTTTTCATATCTGAGAAACATTTTGGTTTTTCTTGCAAATTGTAGTTAATTGTATTATTAATTTATTATGACAAAAAGCGGTATTCTACGGAAATGCGATATAGGCGATTATTGATGATTTTATTATATTTTATTGCTTTTTACGTTATCAGTGGTAATGAGTAAAATATCTTATTTTTTATCCTTGTACTGCAGACGTCTACTTACAATCAGAAGTATGACCATTACTACCTGTTGTTTGTTACTTGCCCGATTCTCACAAATGTTTGGTATTTCCGGTATTTTGTTGATTCTTAAATTCATTTGCCATCGTTATTTTATTTTATTTTTATTTATTGAAATCTCTTGTATGGACACGTTACCTTAATGTGTAGGTAGGACAATAGCTGTGTGATTTGATTACATTCAGTAGCCTCTACGTGAATTGTCGGATACATTATTCAAGTATCATATCTAACTATTGAGCCGAATGCTAAAAACCATTTTTTTTGTTTGGGATCAAAAGAGTAGAAAACTACCCTCATACCCGCGTGGTATATCATGACAAGAAATATTATAGCATAACAAGTCTTGTCGCACTTTAGAGTCCTCGTGTCTTATATTTTAGAGACTAAAATTAATTTTTCACCTCACTAGCTCAAAGAAGACGCTTTTGCCGCGTAAAAACAGTGAGCAAAATTCTACTTTGCTCACACTATGTGGAAAATTGATTTGAATTTAGAATGCTGCAAGCAATGAGAATCGAATAGCATTAGTAGGCCAAGATGGTCTGGTTTTTGGACTTTAGCCACTTGCGGGGCAAAAAACAAATTGCTGGAATTGGTTTTCTTACATCTTGTATTTTTTCGCTAGTAAGGTGAAAAGTTGTATGTATCACATGAGAGCAAAAGCACTCGCAACTAAAACTAATTTTGCTCTTGTGGTACAATGTACTATTATTCCTCAATTTGGTCTCGCGTGAGCGGATTCCTCACTAACTGTTAATATTCTTCTTGCATCCAAACCATCGCAGAATTCCGATGCTAATCTAAATCACGCATCAATTGGGTACACTTATACTTTTTTATTCATACAACTGGCAGCATATTATAATATTAGATGAATTCGTCTCTTAAAAAGATAAGATACTCTTAAATATTTTTATGTATTTTTTTAAATCACAATGTTTTGTAAACGAGACTCAGGTGATTTTACGACGTTGTCTATCTTATCTAGCTAATCAGTACTCATGTTGCTTCTTGCCACTTTTTCCGGTTCTATGCCAGTTTTTAATGAACACCTGTCCTTCAGAAATCATTTTTAATTATATCCGTAAGGATACTCGAAATATTATAAAATATTGCCAGTGTTTTGGTGTTAATTGTAATCGGTGTGTTTTAAATGTACTTGTTCGTTAAATAAATCGTAGGATACCACTTTTACACTAGATTAAGTTGATGTTTGTCATCCAGGGCTAGAAGGCATGTAAAGTATCGAAAGATCGCACAAAAATATCTGTTGTTTCGGGTCTTTTGCTTAAGTTATCCAACAATAACGGTATTCTTTGTTACTTTATGATGTCGTAGACACCAGTTACGACATGTAGAAAAATACATTAATTGCGGCAATTATGGAATCGGCTAATATTATTCTCGTCTCATTCACATGGAGTGGCAGAAACATTTGGTAAATAGACAGTTGCCGAAAGTGATCAGGTACTTGTCACTTAAATTATTTTTATGATTGTACTGTATTTTCTAAAACAACGTCATAATGTGCTGAAATGTTCACCCTACAACTTACGTGCAAGAAAGCCTCGAATTAGTATGTTACACGTGCGCTTGGTAATGGACATAGACATTGGACACTGGACACTGGACAGTGCAACTGGTGCTCTGGAGACGTAGTTTATAAATTAATGTAAGTGTTTAAGTCAAAATCATTACCTAAACAAATTCATCTTATCCAAACACAAATCATTCTGTTCTCTCTCAAAGTAATAATAGTAGTATTAACAACGTAAAATGGGCTATAACTTTTTGTCTGTAATTCTCATACTACCTTCCAACAAGTACCTACCTATGTACACCGGTTTAAATCTATCGATACAGATATAACCGGTCCTCGGGCAGCAGTACTTTTAGATTAAGCGTACTTACACACTGAAACTATATAAACCTGTGAATTTCATGTAGTTTTTTGGAATTGTAATAAAAAAAAGGAAAAATCGAATCTAGTTTTATTTAAGACGTAACTTTAGTAGTATTTAAACCATATTTATTCACCTACTTAATTACATTTATTTAGGTAGGTAGATGATTTCAAATCAATGTTATACTTACTCGGTCGTATGAATTTGACGTTTGTATTAAAATAGTAGCGTTATCTGTTGGTTGGGTACTCGTTCAGAAACATAGATTTAGTATGGTACCTCTTTGGATCAGAACTAATGAAAAAGGCAGGTTTGCAGGTGTTCGTGCACTTCCGTGTTTGTGATGATCAAGGAGTGTTTGATATGGTTTTGAGCATCATAGTTTGGGCGCTCTGTATTCAATTCAATACATTTATTTCAGATACCATGATCTATATCACACACATTTTAAATGAAAAGCTCACAAATAAAATCAATAATAGTAATAATAATTAGCAAATACGTCCTTACTTACCTATAAACTGTGCATGTACCATACTACAATGGTTAATGTATTCACAGTCAAAACGGCTTGATAACGCATTCAGTATGCTGTTGGAGCTGGCCCGAACCCTGCACCCCAGGGATGTGCACCGCTTGCGCATGGTGGTGTAGAAACAGTCCACACGCGCAGCGGCGAACATCCCTGACGCGCTACAGAAACGGGGCAGCCCCACCACCACCCTGAACGATTATGACGTATTGTAGCGATATTGGAGTTGCTGTTGCATCCCCAGAGTTGGATGCCGTATAGGTATACCTAAATTGGTTCCTGGTGGCCGAACTCTATTTAAATAACTTCTTATTTAGTTAGGCTCTAAGTATCAAGGATCGATGTAAGGTATCTTTGTTAGGTTAGTATATTAAAATAAAACACGCATAGGTATTTCAAGTATGGTAGGTACCTAATTTATTATTTTGTTTTACTATTTCTACTGAGTTACATTGTACCTGTACTACCTACCACTTAATTCAGATCAATAGCTACACATTTATAAACAAAGTTTAATAAGTTTGATTTTTGTATTCCTAAAAGTAGCCAAGTAGGTACATAAGTGCTTTAATAGATCGGAAGTGTCGTATGAAGTTACAGGACCAAAAATAAAATTATTAAGTTATTTGATACTTAATTACCTATGAAATTACATCGGAAATAAGATACCTACCTAAATTGATAATGCTATACCTATATAATTTATGGTCCTTCTACATGATTCAATAAATATCTTTTCTTTTCCAATCAAATAATTCTCACAAAAATACCCATTCGTCTAAGTACATTATGTAAACATTAAGATTTATTACCTAATATTTTCTAAAGAAATAGTATTGTGAATAACATCTTTGCAACTACTTTGATTAACATTTCCATTTTATATAACACCGATATGTAATAAGTACTTAATAACATTAAATATAATTTACTTAACATTAATTAACATTAAACATTCAGCATAAATAGGGTGGATTTTTGAGACAGGACACGTTGTAGCTATGGGGAAAACGTCGGTTCTTAAAAGAACTTCCTTAACTTTTTTAGATATTTTGAACTGCATTCACAGATTTTGAAAAAAGCCTACAGTCAGTTAAAAAAATACCAAGATAAAAAATAATGCCAATCGATTTCGTTTCATGTAGGTACCTAGGGACCATCAGAAATCGTCAATACCTACTTTAACTAAAAAATTAGGTAAGAAATAAGTAGGATCGTTTGGCAACAATAAATATTTATTTTAATATTTTTATATGTAATGAGAGTGAATGAAGCAAAAGTTATATGTCAGGATCGTAGCAAGTGGAGATCCGTGGTCTCTGCCTACCCCTTCGGGAAAGAGGCGTGGTTTCTCTATATATCTATCGTAATAATAAGCTATCGTAATTATTATTCAGCTTTCTAGCCTCAGTTGATTGGCCTTGTAAGTACCTATTTGCTTTTAGAAAAATGCTTACAAATAAAATACTAAACTTATTATCAGTCCATATTAGGTATATAGGTAAGTACCTACCTAGGTAGGATTATAATATTACAGTATTCTAGGATGCCATATATTACATAGGTAGTAGGTAGGTACTTACGATAAATAAAAACATAATAGATACTTACCTACTTAGTAACAAAAAAATAAAAGATCTACGTGAAACTTTATAATTTTTTCAATAATTAAAAAAAATCTTTAAATACATACAAACTTCCTTAAAAATGTGCAAAATTAGCGCTTATATACAAATACAAATAATACAAATACAAAAATGTTTATTACAGCAAAACATACAAACAATTCTTAGCTAAAACTTAAAGATGGATAACATTAAAAAGAGAAAACTTATAATTACCTATGTTGTAGTTTGCTGAGAGCTGATACAGCTTTCTGTATCTGATAGTTTCCTCACTAGGCGACGTCTGTATCGAGGAAACTAAACTACGAATCAATTAAGTAGGTAATTTCAAATCCTGCGACAGGTTGAATTAGAAAAAATAAATAAATATAGCAAAAGTAATTACTTAAAATTGGTTAACCTTAATAAATATTAGGAATATAGGGTCATATTAATAATAATATGACGTAGGTACTTATACTGTATAAAAATAGTTATAAAAATTGATAAACAGTAGATTATTTTTGACTTGTTGAAGATATGCAAGAAAAGTACATTATTATGTAGGATTGACAGTGATCCTAAAAACAGGTATAAAAGTACCTTGTAGACCTACATATGTATAAGTCTTAAAAAATTCAAAACACAACATTAATCTCAACGAAAAAGAATTCTGTACGAAAATATGTGTAGAAATTTATGTTTTGATTTTTGTAACATTATTTGATATATGTGAGTATATAGGTAAATAGGTACTTACACCTAATTATCGAACTCCTACAACTTTATAGTTGTACCTACTTTACCTATACAGGGTGTAAAAAGACTACTACCGAAAACTGAAGAGTTGCAATCAGACCATGATTCTAAACATATTAAATTTGACTTAGCTACGTCATTTTATGTTATTTTCGGTTATTTACTACTAGGACAGCATAATAAGACTATACCAACCTGATAATTTCATTAATAAAAGAAAAAAACAATTTAAACCAGAAATCTACGTAAAACAACGCGCCCAGTACATACTCAAACAGTAATCTTTTAACGCTATTTATTCCGGATATAATATTTTTTTGTCTTTTTACACCCTGTATAGATAAAGTGGGTACAACTATAAAGTTCTAGGAGTTTGATAATTAGGTGTACCTACCTGCCTAGTATTAGTAAATAGTTTTGTTAGGAGTAAAATTAGGCTCCAGGATCTACTAAACGTCGTAGGTATACGAGTATAGTATAGTATATAGGGAATAAAGATGTGATACATACCTATATTTACATACCTAAAGTTGTTAAAAAAGTGATTTGGTGGCTAATATAACCTTTGACTATACCTACAGTATAGGCACATGTTATATTAGCCCACTCGTAGGTTAGTTTATGAGTACCTACTTAGTATAAATAGGGTATACATAAGTAGGTACCTACATTATTTTGGGGATAATTATAATTTTATTAAGTGTAATATAATATTATAATCTAGGTACCTATTTTTAAAAGATGAGCAAACGCCACAACCGCAATTAATAACACCTTCAAAAAGAAATTGGATTTATGTTATTTAAAATTTAAGAACTATATTTAGGTTAGGTAAATTAATAGGTAAGGTACCTATTAGTTATAGAGGTAGTTTTTTGAGATGGGCGGTGATGGCCGAGTCCGAAACAAAGAGAGTTATAGAAAAGTCGTGAAAGGAGACATAAAAAAAACAATAACTGCATATTTAGTTTTTTATAAATCTTTTAGTTTTAAAATCTTTTTTTTAGAAGGAGTGGGAGGAGGGCAAAAGCCCAGCAGTGGGACATTGAGGGCTAATATAATAATAATAATAATAATAATAATAATTAGTTTTAACGGAAATCGACCCGAATGATTTTTCAAAATAAAACGACACTCTGTTTTATTGCACTAATGGATTTTGTTTCTGATAAGGATCAATCTTTCCAAAGAAATAAAATAATAACTGTATATTTATGCAGTTATTGAGAAATGAAAAGTCTTATCAAAATTTTCGATTCCGATGGGATTCGAACCCGCAACGATGCAGGAAATTGAAATACCTAAGTGTGGTTTAACACTATAAAAAATATGAATTATATGAATTATGCAGTTATTCTTTCATGACTTTTATCTTACTCTCTTGGTTTTGCACTTGGCCATCACCGCTCATCTCAAAAAACCACCCTGTATAAGTAATTATATATTGTATAATATATTTTGGTAGAAAGGTACTCAGTATAGATTTTTTTTATAAAGTCATTCACAACGATTTTTGGGACGTTTCGTTTCCGCATAAACAGGTACCTCCCTACGCTTGTCAATTTAAATTAATATTAAATATTGACAGAAGTTCTTGTTTATATATATATATATATTATATCTACACACACTATTTTACTAAAAAGGCAGATTAAGGTCAGAGAAAGGTAGAATTTTATTCATAGGATAGATATTAAGATTCAATCACAACATTCATTTTACTTAAGTAGGTATGTATAATAAATATTATAATAAATAATGATTAATCTCTATACATATATATTAGGTACGTATAAGTAATACGAAGCCAATCTTAAAACTCTAGTTCTCACTTTCTGGACTTACCTATAATTTTATTAACCCTACCTAGATGTTTTACTCATCGAGATAAGTTACTGTAAATCCACATTCTATCACTCCATTTTATAAGTATTTTATTTGCTCCATTTTAATAGGTCATTTTATAGACGACTCTTTGGTAACAATTTTTAAAATCATGCATGATCAATCAGCGATTGGGATAAAAAGATAAAAATATATTAATTCAGAACCTTTTCAGAACTTAAGTATTACTTATAGTATAAAAATATAACGAAGAGACTACAAAAGTTATAAAACTGTATAGCACTAGCAGCCTCGGCGCCCGGATCTTAGCGATTTGTAATTTTTACATTAGGACCACTGATCTAGGTACTTATAATAATATCAAAAATATTAATTACGACTAAAAAAAATATTAATCATAATTATTAGTATCAGTATACTTAAGTAAGTACTACAATTATATGTTTTTAAAAAATACCCTACCATAAAATTATATAAATATGATACGCACCTTTTATATAAGAAGAAGTCAATATAAATATATAGGTAGGTATTATATTTTATAATAATAATCTACAATTATTTGTAAAAATAATACTTTAATTTAATAAATCTTTAAAATAATACTTGATTATTCAGACAGTAGGTAGAAAGGTTCTCCCTATAGTATTTTGGCACCAATTAAATTTTTCATCTATCGGTAGACCGTTGTCCCACTATCACATTTCTTAGAAGTTTAATTCCTACAAATCCTACAATATCTCCTAGCGTAACTTTCACAGAACGCTCCATTCATGAAACTTTTACTAAGTACTTCCCGTAGCTGTTCATTCATACTTCCCTCGTCAGTTCACGACCTTCGTGCGACTGACCTCGCCTGTTCTACTCACCGCCTCCGGCTAGAGACAAGTGCCTAGTTATGTTCCTTAGGAAAATTATTTGAAGAATATAACCTACAGTTATACATTTTAATACACCACATATCTAATTAGCCTATATACCAACTTACAGTTTGAGGTTTTAATACCAAGAATATGCTATAATGACTTGTTTTGATTTATCTAAGTAGATACACCATGGTGTACTCTAGCTACCTAAATCAAAACAGGTCATAGTCTCGATAAATTAATAAGTAATATTTTTCAGACACAGATGGATGTTAGATTTTATTTTTTCATGTTTGAATTGTATCGGCGAAGTGATCAGCGAGTCATCGGCGGGCAGTCCTCGGGTCGTGGGGTATAAGTTGCAGCACCTAGTCTGTCTGTATACCTACGCCGCGATTTTATCGTTATTCAGCATTTATGGACGTCCGGCCAATAGCTGGAAATGACCAATTTAAATTGAATAACAGACTGTATTTAAAAATTTACATTACAGTAGGTACAAAATGAATTAAATTGCAAAAATATTACGAAATTTTTGTCGACCAAAAGACGGTCAAAAAGCAGAGTAGTATTAAAGTAAGAGAAGGTTTGTGTAAGATTGAGATTGTGAGCGATTTTGCTTATGGATTAACTTAGTAGTTATTTACGGATTTAGATACCTTTAGTAGGTATCGACTATCGAGTGCGTTGGTATGGTGTGGATAGTACCTACTGGTGTAAAGACTAAGGATAATAAAAAACAACAAGCAGTGCTTTTAGAGAGATTACCTATCTATAAGTACATCTACCAATCAGGATATTTTCTATAAGTGACGGCTACGAAAGTCTACGAACATCTACGAACGTCTACGCTATACATGGCCTGCTACGATTTAAATAACTAAACAGTGAAAAGTCGGTAAGCTAAACCTAGTACAATTGTCTTTGGCTAATTACTAAATAATATAACTTGGAAATCAAAACCTATCAGTATTTTGACTTAATTTTATTCTCTAAACATACCTATGTAATGTTTTTTTTTAAATTTGATTTTTTTGCATAGTTTATTTTTGCCTGATCAATGATCAACAAAGCGTAATACCT
Organism: Epirrhoe tristata; assembly: GCA_951394285.1. Classification (NCBI taxonomy): domain Eukaryota; kingdom Metazoa; phylum Arthropoda; class Insecta; order Lepidoptera; family Geometridae; genus Epirrhoe; species Epirrhoe tristata. The sequence goes on along the minus strand of OX596136.1, from coordinate 14,557,424 downwards.
ACATGCTTTTATATACTTACTTATTGTTGGAATGAAGTTCCTTTTCGGACGGTATCGGATGGGGGCTAGACGAAAAAAGTGTTAGATTTTTGCGTCACGGCCCCATGTACATGTCAAATCGTCACAAAGTGCGCAGTCGCAAAACAGTCCATAGATTGGTATATTGTTAGTACGGAAGAGCGTTTCTAGGATTTTATTTGACAAATGCCAAATGTCAAAGTGAAACTTCGTTTCACGACACTCACGTACTTTTTATATTTTATCAATGAAAAAGGTAAACCTAGATACATAGTATTAATTGTAAGTATTTTAATGTCATGTATTTAGGTTGACCCTAAACGAGTACAATTCTCCAATACCTACGTAACTAACTAAATCTTCAGGTCATGTCCAATAAAACTAACTGAATCTTCAACTTCATAAAAATGTGAAGCTTCTAGTTTTAACAAACAAAATAACTTATTATTTTAACTAAATTATAGTAGGGATAACATAAAGCTACAATTATTATAGTCGTCAGAGTCAGGGACGTGAGTTTGTGAACACTTTTTGTTTATTAATCTTCTCGTAAACCTCGTAGCCACAGCTACTATTAAAAAAAATATTTTCCCAAATTAGAATGATATTGTATAAGGATCTTTAAAATTTTCAAACTGTTCATGGGACTTAAGTCGCTGACTCTACCTACAACTACAAAGGGCACGAGAAAGACGATACAGAGAATAAATAAAGTATAGTTTTTACGATCATTACAAGTTTAATGATTTGTGGTATTATCATAAGCGTTTGTCCACTGCAGTCATTATTGAGGAGTAACTAAAACTACTAAGTAAAAAACTAAATAAGTACTTAAGTATAATATTCGACTGAATCGGGGTCGAAAAACGTTGCGTCTGTACGGTACTTCGACTCGTCAAGGTATGCCAGGGCCTTGTGGTGGCTTTAACTCGTCTTAACGCGCGCGTGCGGCGGCCCCCTCCCTCCGAGGGCACCGCGAGAGAGGCAGGGAACGCTCAAGCCTCAATCTCACAATATCGCCAGCAGCCGCAGCAGCGATCGCGCTCGGCTCTCGGATGTCGGTCATACCGTAGCCATGAATCCATAATACCTGACGTAGGTATTATGTATCGTTATATGCGCTATCCTAAACAAGCGACAGCGGTGGACAAGTGCAACTTATAAATAATAGAAAGAAAGGGCAAGAAAAGTGTAATTAGAAAAAATTAGTTGAAAGCATGCACGGTTCTGATGAGACCGCTGGACAAGTTCCCTAGAGCCTGCATCGACGCAGATATGTTGTCGACTGCTCGTTCAACACGCTCCGCGCGAAGGATCCTTCTGGCGCGTTCAATGCGAAAGATCCTTCTGGCACGAAATCTTGGTGGGGGAGGGTTTCGAGTGCGGGGCAGAAGGCGTCTTACCGCATTGCCACATTGTGAGAAGTCGGCGCCTTGCAGGCTGGCGGCGGCGGCGCCGGAAGAGGCGCTTGGTGGGCAGCCGGACTGGCGGCGCGCGCGCGTCGGCGTCGTGCGAGCTGACATCGCCACGCGCGCGGCCAGCGCCGATTGCGCCGAGTGCACCGACTGCGCCGACCCCTTCGTCGGATCCAAGTACGTGGTGCAAGACCCCGGCAGCGACCCACCCTACATTCGAAACTCAATCAGAGAGAGTGTGGCGTAATTCATAACCACCATTACAAAATATTTAGAATAAGTAGTTTAGATAATTTAGTAAGTTCGTATGAGTCAGTGGGCAACAAGTTGAGATATTGAGCTGATAATACAGTGTGTTTAACAAAGGTTTTTTTAGTGGCTTATTTGTAAATCGGGCTTCATGGAGATTGGATGGGGGACCTAAAGGCACTCAGCAAAAGTACTCGTAATCAGTGGCGTAGCTAGGTAGCCAAGGGCCCTGGTGCAAAATAAACCGGAGCCCTAACTGAACGGTTTAGGTTTTATCAAGTCAAAATATGCAGAGTGTGGCAAAATGTAAACGAATTTTTTTTTGTAAAAAATTAAGTTTTGTTTCGTCATTTTCTGGGTAACTATTTAAAAAAATCTAATAATTATACTATAGTCCTTTTCACATAGGAACGGTTCCGCAACAAGGCTCTTTTATGCTAATTTCTCAAATATTAAAACCGAAATAGACAAAACCCTTTTCATCGAAGTTGTATCTTTTAGTACCTACTTATTATCAATAGATTTCATTTATTTCAAAATTTGTCATTGTTGTACAGCGTAAAACGTAAACGTCGTTCTACTCGTATGTGTCAGGGATACGTTCCTACGTGAAAAATATTATAGGTAGGTATATTTGTAAGTAAAACACTTTAGCATACGATCTCTATACATTGCTCAATTGATTTGGTAGGTGTCTACAATTACCTAACTATTTAAACAACTGGAGAACACAAAACACAATTGATTAAAGATTCTCCAATCAAGTTAACGAAATAGCATGTGTGAGTAGGTATAGGTTCCTACCGTATAGGTTAGTGTAGGTATGTCTTATATTACAAAAGCCTTATGTTAATGCATGCTCTTCCTTATATTAAGTTTCTAATTTAGCTTTGAAGCGTGTTGGGCTCATTGAAATCTTTGTGTATAGTATAAGTACGCATATTTATCAATCTACTAGTTACTACAAAGTGATTCTCACGGAGATGTTGCCAGAGCACATTAATGCATGAATTTATTATTCCATAGGTAAGTACTAACATGAACAGCTTTTTGAGAAGAAGGGGAAACTAAAGTAAGAATCCCGTGTGACTTGACGTACTTACAATAATAAAGTGTTAAAACAATTTTTTTATTTACACAGGCTCTTTATTTTCAATTTCTCTTTCCTCGCGATAACAAACGATTTATGTTATTTTATTTCCCGAAGGCAACATCCGAGTGTATGTGAGGCAAATGTAAGTATAATGAGTAATGTGGAGCAGTATGATCAGAAGTAGCCCCTGGTGCCGATGCCGATGCCCGGCTACAATTAGAGAAGAATCATACTCACGATCATGCTCCGTGCAAGCTGCGTAGAAGAACAATAGCAACAGTGAATGAAGTAGCGACATATTTTTAGATACATTTTCTACGGTCGAAGATCATTGGTGAAGTAAATGTTTGATTACATTTATTAGCTCGTACAATAACACACATAACATTTATTTATTACGTATAAATTAAGTAACACCACTGCGATAGCACTTAGTACTATCGCAGTGGTGTTACTTAATTTATTGTCGTTATGCCGATCGGACAAATTTTGTTTTTTTTATGTAATAGTAGGTAACATCCAACTTATTTTAATATAGGGCCAATCGGGTAGCGACGAATTTGGTTATAAACGACAATTTAGGTAACAGAGCCGCTGTAGTAGAGAGCGGTAGAGCGGCACGCGTGGTGAGTGGAGGCGCGCCCGCTCCACCGCGCTGCCGCCGCGCCGCACATGCAGGCGGCCACAGAACATGCGCGAGGTATGACGAGTATACCCGCGCCGCGCCGCCACCCCGCCGCCGGCGGGCAGCACGACGCAGCGCGATCGCGGACGGGACTAATGGCGGATAGAACAGTTTGCAACGAGGTGATGTAAACGGCAACCGGGTTCGTGCAGACAGACATGTAAGGCGGTGATTATGAGCGAGGTGACAATATCGTCCCAGTCGGGATGGGGAAGGACTCGAACACGGAAGAAGGCAATGTTGAAGCCGATGACACAGAGGGTCGGGGACGAGGCCAAGCACGTGAACGCGCTAATCCGTCACTTACGGCTGGGTGGGAATGCGCCGGCACGGACAGGCTCGAGCCTGAGCCGGCACCACGTCCGCGCCCGTGTTGAGCCTGTCAAAATAGGTAATTAATGTAGTGTACGGTATCGTCGCGCCTTCTGCAACTAATAGGTACCGAGCAAGGAGTGTGTGTCACGTGCCAGAGTGGTGGTCGCGGGACTTACAGTCGGTGGCGAGAGGTTGACGTGCGAGCCGCGACGCTCCTGCGGGCCGATGCTGGAGTGGCGGCGGGTGGGCAGCCCCGCCTGCGAGCCGCCAGGCGTGCCGCCGGGCGACGAGGCGCACGATGGCGCGATCCTGATCTTTGGAGCCATCAGCGTGTTATCCGAGAGCCGACGCCCCGGCAGCAGGTTGGCCACGCGCAGAAAGTTCCCGCTGGTGGCCGCGGCAACGCCGCTTGGACCGGCCCCCATGTTCATGTTGTTCGAATTTGTAGAGTTATTCGAACCGAAGAACCACTGGCTTATCCCTGTTTTGTGGGTTGTAAAAAACACTATACTTCTATAAGTAGCAAGTTCGCTATTATCTGGTACCCTACCTGCCTATTAGTGGCGAAGGAGCGAAATTTTGAAAAGTTCCGAATCACGCGGCACCTGTGTTATTGTGCAGTACAAGTAGGCGAATGGAAGTGTCTTAACAATGTCATGTGTGCGTAATAATAGATATCCAAGATAAACATGGAGGCCAGAATTCGGACCCTTTACCAATTTTCAAATTCATTTTGATCCTCCATTTATTTTATTCACGAAATTTTGATCAGTAGTGCCAATGGCCTTTGCCGCTTCCTATCCAATGCGCATTACTTGCTCCCACAGATTCACTCGTGGGATACCACTCAAATATGAAAACACCAGAGCGGTTTTACACTTTTTCGTCATCTCATAAAGGTACACTAATACTACTAAACACTACCTACATAGAAATAATTTGGTACTACTTACTTGGAGTGAAGGCACATTGTGTGCGTGATACTGATACCTATCATTGCCAACTTAGGGCATTTATTTTCTTATAAAAGTTCTATTACTTATCATTTTGACACGTCAATCAACTTGGGTGGTAGGTATAAATAGTGGAATCTTTTGGAAGTGAAAACATTTTTAGGCGCGTAGGGCACTTTTCAGATGGATAAAACACTTTGGATTTGCCTCGCGAGTCTGTTACGACACCGGCTTATTACATAACTTGAAATCAATTTGTCAGTCATCCCAATGGCACTTGAAGTCTTGGGAATTGAAGAAAATAATGGCAATGGCCAATGAGTACTTATACAATAAAGCGCATCATCATCATCGTTCCATCGAGTGGGGGACCATTCAACATAATATCTTCTGACCTAAACAGTGGTCACCCATCCTAATTTAGGTACTTTAGGTACTTTGTCTCCTCCGGGTCTTTTGGATGCAGGCTGTATCCAAAGTTGTTGGTCTAGCGAACATTGCAAGCCCAAAAACTTTCTTATATTTGAGTAAAATTTACCAGGCGCCCATAAGAATGAAGAAGTAATTTATTGGATTAATCCATTCTCTTAACATATTTACTAGGATTTTTTGAAGACACATACTTCTAAAATTGCTTCCCAGTCCACCATATTTTTGCCGGCACGGCGCCGTGCCATGCACATGGGGCCACACCCTTACTGGTCCGGGAATAACGGTGCCTGCCTGCGCGAAAACAGAAGCCCGCGTATATGCGTGGGATCCACAGGTGGGATCCCTGGCCGGTAAGCCCATATCCCTCTCTGTATTATGCCGTGTCCTACATTCGCCAAGTTAACAGTACAAAATTATCGTTCCATTTAGTAGCAATGTGTTTTTTGCCTTTTGTTAAAATAAAAAACCTTACCTATTTTCTTCAACAGCCAATTTTATTATTTTTTCGGGATAGGGGTTCGCCGCCATCTAGAAACTTTGATAGAGCCATAAGTTTGGGAAACCCAGGCTTAGTAGAATCGAATCATCACAGATTTTTTTGTACTTTTTTTAAAGTTTAGAACCGTTACCGAAATCTCGTTCAAGTTTTCACTTCTGTCGGCACTCCCAGAGTGCCAGTGATTTTTTTGTGTCTAATTTTAAAACTGGTACTTACATACATATCTACCTATTATTACACAACAATATCCATCGTGTCCGATGGGTTCACAAGGGCTGCTACTGCTACACATAATAATTGTTGGTAGGTACTAAGTATTTGTTCTAAAGATTTCTATAACAGATTATGCCACAAACTGATTCAATAACTGTTATAAGTAATCACAGGCCTAAAAAATAGTTACTGATTAGATAGATTTACCTGTCGAATACTTACACCTTGAAAAATGGGGCACATGTAGGTAGGTACAAATACATCCATTATCTGATGCTTCTCTCGTTGCCGCAATACATTAAAAGAATCTTGTGAATTGATTTGATAAAGTTCCTGGGGATAGAGTAGAGCCTGTTTTATGTTTAACACGTACTTCTGATGTTTCCAGTAACGCTGGTCGTGCTGACGCTGGGCGGCGGCACGGTGGTGGAGTTCTTACGAGCCATCTCCTCAGCACTGGATACCTTGCGTTGAACCTTCAAGTTAGGTATGGAATTACCAATACATCAAAATTATCGACATTGGTAATACTCGAGCTGAAAGCTGAAAACTCTGCTAGAAATGTTGATATTTTATCAACATTTCTAGCAGAGTTTTCAGCTTTCGTTGTTTTGAATTTTGATACATCAATATTTATTTTTGACAATAACCTAATAATACCAACTTATCGCAAGCTAAAAAAAGTAGGTACCTACATACCTTTATGCGTAGGTACGGTCAGCGGCACCAACCTGATAACCCCCTGCAGTACCTACTAACCCCTTTGCTAGGGGGGTTACAATGTAAGATGATGAATTGAATTCTACATAGATACAAATCCGAGAGCTGGATCCGATCAGCATTGCCATCCAGCGTGGTAATGCCGCCAGTGTTTTGGGCACGCTTCCGACTGACAGTGACCTGGATCAGTTGAGCAATCTATAGATCGTTTCTAACGATCCTTAGATAGCTTGACTAATCCTGTTGTATTTTGTAAATATAGGTAAATATGCAGTAGCTTAGTTTCTGTAAATAAAATTTCTTTTTGTTTGTAGGTACAAATATTATTGTGCTCGAGTTTTTGACATCAGTGTTTTCAATAGGAAAATTGAAATCTTTACTTTACCAACACATATTGTGTAATAGGTAAGTACTTAGTTATTGAACAAACTTTTGTCAAACATCGATAATTGTGAAGACACAAAAAACAATCGATAAGTAGGTACCACCCTATTTTTGTCTTAAGCAGTGTCTCGTGCAACTAAAAATAACAAAACAAACTAACAAAACATGTTTTCCGACCGCTTCGGATAACATTTTGCATACAAAAAATTTGGCCCATATTTTGATAGATGTTAGAAAACATTAAAACAGTGTCGCAGGAGACCCGGCTTTACTTGTGTTACCTTTAGATTGGGTATGCAGAAAGCCGGTGCCGGTTCATCAATGCTGATCTGACGGCGCGCGAGGTTCCTCGGCGGTGACGGCGGCCTGTTCTTGTACTCTTCAATCACGATTCGCTGTTCGTGCTCGATGTACTCAAGCATATGGTACAGCATCTAGCGTTAGGGATCAACGTAACTAAGTAGCCTTTTGTTTTGATTTGAAAGTATTTTTTAGTTTATTGGAACGAAGTTCCTTTTCGGACGGTATCAAGGATGAAGGCTAAATAAAAAAAGCGATTGTTTTTACCGTCACGACATATCGCTGTCTCCTGGGGAATAAAGGGATAACTGGTGCGAAAAATGTCAAATGTACAAACTTCGTTCCAACCGAGTGTTCCACGACACTCACATCCTTTGTTTTGTATTTTATTTACATTCTCTATGTAATACGAGTATTAAATTGATAAAAGTTTGACGGGGATATCAATTATGATTGGATGTTTGGATATAATAATGTACCTATTTATTGGGATGACGAGGGTCGCAGGAGCAAATGAATAAAATAAATACGTTCGCTGCAGACTTCATATCGTGGAATAAAGGCAGACAAGGTCAAGGTCAAACCCAAAATGTTAGGGGCTGTGTCATGTAGCTAGGTGCGCGGGTGGTCATTCCACATACGACATGACTTAGTTTTGTACAAAACCAATGGGATATCTCTAAAAATACTAATAATTGACTGAGAGTTACCTCCATAAGTCCCGCCAACTGAGCTTGGTCCATGTGCTTGTTGACCGCGTGCGGGGCCACTGACGGCAGCATCTTCATGGCCATCAACTCGTGGGGCAGCCCCAGCCTCTCTTCCGTGACCATGATTTTATAGAGGCCTGCAAATCAATCCATACTAATATTATAAATGTGAAAGTAACTCTATCTGTCTGTCTGTTTGTTACGCTTTCACGCCCAAACCGCTGAACAGCTTAAGCTGAAATTTGGCATGGTTAAAGGTTATATTCCAGGGAAGGACACAGGCTGATTTTTATCCCGGAAAAAATCCCGAGGGACCGCGGGTCACACCGCGGGAGCGCAGCTAGTGAGTTATAAAGCTGCCTATGGCCATGGGCTACGCAGTGCTAAATATTACGATCGCATTAGCAATATCGCGTGGCAGCTATTGTACTTCGCATCGCTTAACACGCTTGGTAACTTATACCTACTAGTGTTTGTAGCTCTACTTGGGCTTGGTGATGCTGTGTAAAAAGTTCAGCATTATTATATAGGATCTATTTGATCGAAGAACAAGAGTAGATCAAACAAATGACTCGCACTCGTGTCTTGCAAACAAGCCTAGTAAAGTTCTGAGCTGATTCTGAGAGATGATTTAGTTTTCAGCTACCAAGGTTTTGTGGCGCCGAGGAATCTTTGACTCCAATAGTCTACGCAAACTGGGACTGCATTGCACGGCATTTTAATCGTATATCTATTTGGATATGTTTAAATGTCCATTGGTAAAAATGTAAAATGCCGTACCATGACGTCCTGATCTGCGTAGGCCATTATGCAGTAGACATGTAAATATGTGATTCTTGATAGTATACTCACTGACAATCCGTTCCATTACTGTCGGCTCATTCAGTTTCATAATAAGCAGTGACGGAACAACATGGCTGATAAGGTGTTGCCTATTGAACTTCACCATGAGCGTTTCAAAGAGGGTTAGAACCGTCAGGCTCATCGTCAAGTCGTTGTAGTGCCTCTCGAGCACAGATCTAATGTGCGGAAGTGCCTGGTTCATTACTATATCATCGTCAAGCCACTCCATGCATCTCATAAGACAATCAACAGCACTGGCCTGGAATACATTTAAGTTTTACGAATTGAACGAAAAAAAAAAACAAACGTTTGACAAGCATGCTCGAGAAAAGTGATTTCAGTGAATCGAACAAAATAAATAGATAAATATGTCAGGGTCGAAGTCAATGGCAGAGCAATGATAAACTACTACTGGTCAATGGTAGGTAGCAATTAAATAGTACTTTTCTCTATGATGATTAGTATAGTTTATCATTTCTCTGGCCAATGGTACTCAGTAAACGCAGACCTTAAACTGTTCAACGAATGGAAGAAACAGAATTAAATAAACTAACCAGAACGGCTTTATCATTATTCTCGAACGCAACAAGTAGTATCGGTATAATTTCCTCGCGTAAGTTTGGTTTCGGGTCGCACTTGCTCAGGAATAAGTGCATCGCATCAAGATACGCCTTCACTGCGGGTCCGTTCTTACATATAAATTGCTTTGTGTAGACGTTTCTGAAACAAACATTAACATTCTGAATTATGACGATAGAAAATAAATAATAAATTAAACTCACTACGCTATGATATTCTGATCGAAACTGAATTTCTTTATATGCGATTCATCAACAGTAGTTGTCGAAATCGGTCAATTCATGCGTTAATAAAATACAACACTAATACTAACATTCAGATTTATAAAAGGATAGGTAGGATGATAAAACCAAGAATTAATCGTCATACATCCCGTCAAGAAAAGATGGATGGATTGTGTGAAAGAAGATATGGGTAAGAAAGGAGTGGATACGGAGATGACAAGTGATAGGGGAGAGTGGAAGGAGAGAACATGTTGTGCCGACCCCGCATAAGCGAGATAAGGGCAGGAAAATGATGAGATCCCGTCAAACTTTTAAATAGACTGACCAACTGAGTGACCGGGTCGTTCTACAGTGTGGTACAGATGGCTACAAACCAGAGCCGCTGGAGACAAGCCGTAGGTATACACTTGCAGAGCGACACATGGTGATCACGATCTTCAGGAATGAACCGACCACAAAGAAGTTTTGAATGTTTGATTACAAAAGTTAAGGTAAGTGCAATATTGACTTACTTCATGGCTGGATAAACAACATCCGTGTAAAGTTCGTCAGGTGCGTCTTTGATCATGTAAACGATCATAGGCAAGCCATGGGCCAGCCCCTCAGGGGTCCTCAACTCCGGCCTCATAGAGTCAAATACGAATGGGAACCGCAATTTCTGAAATACCAAACACATCACACTCTCTTCTCTTTTTGAACAAAATATTTAATAACACCAATAAGTTAAATACTTAATGTAAATAAATCAAAAAATACAAAAGGCCTTTTTACTTTACGTAGAATATAGTAAAATTACTTTGAGTGTAAAGCTATATCACCGTTGTAGAAAATATGTGTTTGCCTAAATTTAAATGTCATTTTACTCCACTCTACCGCAGGGATAAGGTGGTCATGGTAAGTAAGCTGTTGCGAAAGCCGATGAAAATTTGCAAATGCTTAAAAAAATTATATAAGTAAGTAATATAAACCTGCAAAAAAAGGTTTGGAGTCAACCCATACATACTTATATAGGTTAGACGTAGGTAAAACCCATAGACGTCTGTGGCTACGACAGTTGGTATTTATGCAAAAATCCTCAGAACAGTAACTATAAAAGCTACCTACCTATATTGTTCTGCAAAATACGAATTATAAATAATTTAAATCAAACTAAGTACAGTTCGCCCAACGGATCTAGGCATTCGTGAAGTTAGCCGTTTGTCTGCGCAGAACACAATTTTGTATAGAAAAGCGGTCACTGCGCAGACAAACGGCTAACTTCACGAATGCCTAGATCCGTTGGTCCTGTAGGTACTTATTTAAATGAGTTATGCTGCTGTTTTGTTGTTTCATTAATCGATATTTAATTGTAGTCTAAAAAGTATATAAGTATTATATCAGTTACCTGGTTCCCATAGTACAAGCTTTGCTTAGTGTGTGATATGTCCATATTATTTATTTATTTAATTCATTTATTATTGAAACTGTTTCAATAGTTGAAAATACTTAAATCCATCGCGAAAATAATAGCTCACATACATATACCTACATACCTACCTACAGTAAAGGGTATTTGATTTTTCCTTGTATCTTTTATAAATGTGAGAAGTTTATTATTTATTGCAAGTTTCGTTACCTTAGGGATTTGATCGATGGTCGGTGGCGTCACAGATTTCATAAAATCTATTTTTTCTGGTATTGTCATTCCCTTGAGCTCATTAAAGCCTTGGAGCGCACGGATCACCGGATCGGCTGCTGCCGAGCTATAAGAAACATCACAGTACTCTAAAACAATATTCAAGACAATACAGTAGGTATCTATAAGTCAGTAGATAGGTTATTAAGTGCATTTGCACTAAAACGTTTTCTCTATAATGTTTTCTAGGTATCTACAGAAAACGTCAGCATTAGTAACCTTACTAAGGCGGTTTTACTGCGTGCCTCATGCAGGGGGTTACCAGTTGGTGACGCTGACTGCAAAATTAGTACTCGTATAAACTGGGATAGCATCGGGTTTTTATGTTACTTTTTGGGTACCTATTCGTCCGTCCGTTCGTACCTGAAGTACTTTGTGAGTGGAAGGAGCGCGGTGGGCGGCCTCGGCTCGGGGTCGCGAAGCATCATGCGCTCGGCTGCCTCCTGCAGAGCTATCGGCATACGCGGCAACACACGCACCACTCGATGCAGTAACTGGTAACATAATCACATATAAAATATACTGAAAATCCGGTAGAACATAGCGGTTTTCCGCGCTGATAAGTATGTCTTAGTATTTTTAGAGCCGCCTTCTCTATAAAAAATTGGCGTATTTGCAAGGTTTTCGTCGTTCAAATAAGTATGATACTTACCTACTGCCTTAATATCTATACCTAACTTTTACATGAAAAATAGCATCATTATAGAGTGAATTTTAGATAAATTACCTATTTATTTAGGTCACAAATTCTCGGTGTGTGTTTCGGCAAAAACACACGGAGAGTTGATGACTTGAGAGCTCTAATTAGCTAAATTCTGTTTGTGAATAACCCGTAAAAATAAATGATTTGGCTTCAAATGGATTTACTATCAAAAAGGCTTTTTCATGATTTTTGATATTACTTATACGAGTATTAAGTATATGGTCTGGGATAATACCTACTTATCAAAATAAAATTCATTTTCCGAGAGATTATTTTTTACCTTACTTAAAAGACTAGTTTAAACTTGACGGTAAAATGCTGCAAGCTCAGTTTTGAAATATTTAAGTACTTACATAAACCCTTTTAAATGACACTCTAGGTACTTGATATTAGTTAAACTATTTTAATCCCTTTTATAGAAATCCCTATTGACCGATTTAGTAGATAATTATAGTCACCAGCCATCTCAGAACCTATCTTCGCCTCGTCGGACCCAATTCAAAGTTAAGTAGAGTTAAAATAGTCAAATTGTGAGTTATTATCATGATAACTATTGTAGAGTAAGTTCTAGTAAGAATGGGACCCATTTCCTTATAGATAAACTAGGTTATCCCAAAAAAAAAACGAACAAAATGATTAAACGAAGAGAATACTTTCGTTTTTGACTTTGGTCAATATTGCTCATCCTTTTCAATATTCTAATTCATAAAAGGATAAAAGCCTCCTATATTAAAAATAACCAAAGGTGGCACTGCCTTGAACTTAGAAAATGTAGAACATTATTAAAGGGAGCAATGGCAAAGAAGGCCAAGGTTCGGGGTCATTGATCCAGCCGGCATAGTAAACTTTTACTACAACCTATAAACTTCTCGCATAATAGGTAAGTACCTCGAGGCGTACCATAGTCTTGGAGGCGGATTAGAAGCGGACCGTTTAGTACTTATGATAATTCAATCAATATTATTAAGTTCCTATTTTTTTTTCAATCATTTTTTATCAATTTCAATCTATTGTATTATTGTATTTTTACTTGCATGTGTTTTTGTTCCAAATAAATATATTTTGAATTTAAAAAAAAAAGAAAACCTTTTGTTACGCCAAGACAGGATCTTATTTACAAAAAATACTTTCTAGGGAAAATGTAATTTTATTTAGTTTGCTTATTTTAGCTTAAAATTTTCATCTTATCCTTTTCTATTCTCTCAGACGGATCTTCAAAGGATATTGTAGTTTTGTTGACATTACTTTATTGAGAACTAGCTACTGCGCGCGGCTTCTACCAACATTTTGAATAGCCTATATGCTATTCCAAGTCACTATCTACGCCTATTCCAAGTTTCATCTAACTCGGTTCACTGGTTTAGGCGTGATTGAAACACAAACATACAAACATCCAAATATCCAAACATCTAAACAAACTCACAAACTTTCAGCTTTATTATATTAATGGGATTTATCTTGTTCAACTATAAACAACGTCTTCAGTTGCAATTGATACCTATTTATTAAGCTCAATGATGTTAAAAAACATATCATTTCATGTAACTTTGAACCCATATTGGAACTTGATAGTTTGAAGCATTGAAGTCTCTGTAAACAAGAGAGTTCTTATGATCTTGATCGCCATTATAGCGTCAAAAAGATTATTGGCGCCAAAAAAATAAGAACGATTGCATTTTACAACAATTTAGTCGTCAGAAATAATTCAATTGGACTAAGAAAATTATTTTTCTATTAGAAAAAACTAATCAATAATCCTTACCTATAGGTACCTTTGTCTTGAATAGGTACCTAAAAGTTCTGATAATGTCTACGGTGGCAGGGTTTATAAGTTGTGGTAATACGGTCGTTATTCATTTCATTTACAAGCACATTAGATTATGTTGTCTAAATGTTTTAATTAAGAAAGTCTCTGTTTCCATAAGCCTTCAGATAAGTATCAGGTATGTTTGCTCAGATCTCTCCTAAATTAACAATCTCCGCTGTTTGATCTTAGCTCCGCGGTTACCGTTTTAAGTAGATTAATATATAGATACACGTAGAATTAAATACAAACTACATACTGACAAGGTAGATAGAAATTAAGTAAACCTTGAAATGTGGCAACTAGTAATAATTGACCTAGATACAATAGTCAGCGGAAAACAATTTTAAAAGTCAGTAGGTCTAGGTTAAATCTCTACTGAGTTTACCAAATTTTTTATAGAAAATTGAATTTTCAATTTTCAATTAAAACAAATAGTTTGTATCCCAATAAATCAATCTAAAAGATTGTGAGCAGGTTTTGATGTTTGTATGAGTTTCAATCACGCCTTAAATCAGTGGATCTATTTGAATGAATAGGTGTAAATAGTAGTTTCGAAAAGCCACGCTTTAATTAAGAGATCACAGCTAATGTGTGATTGGAATAAGCCCAACATCAGCCCAACAGACTGCTTCAGACCAAACTCTAATTAAAAACTTAATCGATAAGAAACCCACCTGACTGAAAATAAGAAAAAACTGAGCAATTTACATTCTCGTACTGCATTTCTGTTCATTACCTACTCCAAAGATTTTCGTTTACACCTTACTTTTTATGGAATCAACCCTCTCCAAAAAAAAGGAGGCAAGGTGCTATTTACACGATGCAATTTTTCGTACAATTTGCTATACAATTCGACGAGCGTCGCGCTATCTATGACAAATCGCATACGATGAGCGTTTACACGTGAAAATTGGCATGCGATGCTAAATCGTACGTGCTCAGACCGTGTCGTGTTAGAAATGCCCCCATTTCCATTATTAATAATTATTCGTTTTTTTTTTCATACGACAGATAGAAAGAGATTCAAACCTCGATAATATAAAATATTCAAAAACTTCATCATCTCACATCCTCTCAATCAGGATTAAGCGAATAGGATTACGTCCGATTGGAAATTGGTCCGGGCTAATTGATGTGTGCCGGCTGTCGAGTGCCGTGCTCAAGGTCTCGGCCACGCAAAAATATCAAACGAATGTTTGTAAAATGCAGCTATTTTCAAACTAGAATTTTCTAAAAACGGAATTTTTCAAAGCGAAAAATACATAGACATAATATAGAAGGTTTAATATCATTTATTCACAAAAAGACATTACACTGTCACTTACTTGTGAAATATAACGTATGAATGGATTGCTCAATTCTCTTTTAAATATGAGTACTTGTTCAAAAATCTTTTAGTTATTTCGTAATTTTTCCGATAAGTAAACAGGTTTTATTGAGCAAGTACTTACTCAATTCCGATTTTGGCCACTGGCCTAGCATAAGCATTAGCCGGGACCGACGATCAATCATTGGATATTTCCTCCCATCCCTTTTCCATATAAATAACGAATCGATTCACACATCATATCTTAAAATTGGATGATCAGCTTAGATGCTACGGTCATCATCATCGTCATTTGATATTTTTCCCATCTATTACAGATGATATAGGTTGCGTCAACTAGGTTATACTCGTACAATTAAGATTTGTACAATTTCGTTCGTGGCTAATTAAGTAAATAATATACAAAAACACAATATTTTATTTGTAGACTAGGTAGGTACTAACTGCGCCTCGTGGTATTATCCGCAGTTCCAAGAACATACCCCTTTTTTAGATTTGCCATAGTAATAACTTACATCATAAGTCATAACTTAAAAAAGCATAGAATACTCACGGTATCTAGCTGTTTCAGATAAAGCAGCGGGTTTTCGTTGGCCTCGAAGAGTGACTTGCCGTTGTTGTAGAATGCGAAGATGATCATGCCAAAGGAGAACATGTCTGACAGCACGTTGATCTGCGAGGTCGCCTGGACTTCGGGAGCTAACAAGAGAATTCAAGCGTAAGCGTATGTACGCTTTGATGAAAAGAAGCCTTTTCCACAAGAAACACTCACATTTATACTGAATTGCAAAGTCCAACTTACCTGAATAATCTAGGTTGGACTGGGAAGCGCTGTTGAACTTCGTACTGAATGCATCGTGCGGCATCAAGGCGCTCGGGTCATCTGTAGTTATTGGTTCTGTTGGAAAGAAAATCTTGTGTCAAAGACAAAAAGCATACATTCCGTATTCGCTGGAAGCACTTGGAATAATTTTACGAGCTAGGTGATTTTACTCCTGTTGCTTCGCGACCAATAAAGTGTGACTGTGAAGAGCCAAGGCAACAAACACGGCTTGGGACCTAAGTTTCCTTTCGTTGATGCATCTTAAATCTAAATAGTAAAGCTCTTGTGGGTAAAATAGCTGTTGTATGACAGAAATATTAGAAATATTCGTAAGTATATCCATACGTATTCTGACACAAAAGTCCTTATATGACCATGGAAACAAGAGTCCAACTTAAAACTACTCACTCAAAGAATATTTTCATTGATGAGTAGTTTAGGGATAATACCTTAAAGAGATACAGTCACGCTATTGAGGCGACATGTTTTTTCGTGTTCTGGGGTAGGAAATAATTTAATTTGAAAGTTTATATTTTCGATTGAGAATCAGAATAACTAATATTAATGAAATGAAATTGTATAAACTCAGATGCCTAATGTGAGACTGGTCAACATTAGGCTTAAATTAAATCTATCGCATATAAAGACGCATAGTTTGATAGCCTATTTAAGGAAACCTATCAAATTCTCTCACGGGTGAATAAAATTAATTAAATTTATAATTAGAAAAGTAAGTATAATATATTATTTAAGTATATAATTGGAGAGTAGGCCAAACCAGCGTCACTTTCCCACACTAACAGTTTCTTTTTTTCAACCGACTTCAAAAAAGGAGGTTCTACTATTCGTAATTACTTATATTCGTTGATTTTCCGTCCAACATCGTAGTAAAAATGCTATCATTAAAATCGACTAATATTATCAGTTGTTTAAATGGTTTGTACCTACTTATTGTAAAGTAAACATTTTAAATGTAGGTATCTATTAAAGTTCATTCTGGCTTGTAGAGTCCCACTACAGGGCAAAAGCCTTTCTTCTGTCTCTCCACTCATTCCTGTTTTGAGCAAAAATGTTTACTTACTGAAAATGGCAACAATGTTAAGTGATTTTCCCTATCTTTTACAAAAAAAAATACTGTGCGGGACAAATGCTGGTTATAAAGCGCCAAACTAAGCGTTGATATCGAATTTCATAATCAACAGGTCACTTGTTGCTCGTGTCTACATGAGAGAATATAAAACGGACGCGATAAATGTGCCAAGTCGACTTTAGTACGTTACTATATTTTATACTAGCTTAGCTCCGCGGTGTTACCCGCGGTCCCTCGGGAATACTTCTGCCTATGTGCCATTCCAAACTATGTATTTATCTCTATGCCAAATTTTGTCCAAATCCATTCTGTACTTTTTAACCGACTTCAAAAAAAGGAGGAGGTTATATGTTCGGCTGTATGTATGTTTTTTTTTTTTTTTTTTTTTTTTTTATGTATGTTCACCGATATTTCCGTCAGTTGTGGACCGATTTCCAAAATTTTTTTTTGTTTGAAAGGGTATACTCTTATAGTGGTCCCATATAAATTTTATTCCTGGGGGATTAATAGTTTTCCCGTAAAACTAAAACAATCACTGAACTTTAAGAAAATTGTGGCCCGATTTCCAAAATTTTTTTTTTGTTAGAAAGAGGTATACTCTCAAGGTGGCGCCATATATTTTTTTTTCCTGAGGGATTAATAGTTTTCCCGTAAAACTAAAACAATCACTGAACTTTAAGAAAATTGTGGACCGATTTCCAAAATTTTTTTTGTTAGAAAGTGTAAAGGACACACTCTCAAGGTGGCGCCATATATTTTTTTTTCCTGAGGGATTGACAGTTTTCCCGTAACATTCAAAAAACCTCATTCTCACTACACAACACACCCTGACTCACAATCTGAGTCAAACATTAAATAGTCTGAAAGGGTATTACACCCGAGGTAGTCCAAAATATTTTCTTTTCCTTATGGATTGATAGTTTTCCCCCTTGCTGAACTCCGGTGTGTCCTTTAGTAGGTCTGCCCATGACTTCTCTTATCCTTTCCTACTTAAGCTACGATAAGCAAAGTCTTAATGTACTCGTAGCTTACTATATTATTTACACATACACTTTTATTTACACAGTATTTATTTACTTACACTAAAAAGTGAAAAATAAAACATTTTTGAAAAAAAAATTGAACCGACTTCACAGAACACAAACAGAAGAACCTTCTACACACTAAAAAGAGAAAAATAAGAATATAATTAGAAGTCGGTGCCAAGTGAATACGATTAAGTACCTATCAAAAAAATAAATCGAGCGATAGCGTACCAGGATACAATTTTGCACCCAAGTTCTTTTGAATTTCTTAGATGTAAATGAATAGTTGGCACCGACTTCAAATTATATTCTTATTTTTCTCTTTTTAGTGTGTAGAAGGTTCTTCTGTTTGTGTTCTGTGAAGTCGGTTCAATTTTTTTTTCAAAAATGTTTTAACATGAAAGAACACGAATAATGAATACCTACATCTTTACAAACTTTCAATTTATAATTTTAAGTAGTTTAAGGGTAGGACAAAGAACATTATGTTTAATAGCTGACCCGAATTACTCCCAAGCTTAAAATTACTTACAAGACAGTCATCTCCAATAAGATGTATAGAATTCAAAAATTTATAAAGATGTAAATACAAAATAAACACAAAAAAACAATATTTTAGTTATTTTTTGGTACGTAACGTACCTAACGTTACGTACCAAAAAATAACTAAAATATAAATCATTATTTGCCTTGTTGATACAGAGTACTGTGTATTCTGGTGAAGGCTAGTTGAATAAAATTGCTTTACGTGCGTTTCTATGCTGAATAAAAGGGTTGGAGTATAGGTAGAAAAAAAGTGGAATCGGAAACGAACTTTTAATTGGTTCTATGCTACGTTTCCAGTAGCTGCTACGCAGCGTAGACAAATGCTACGCTTGGCGTAGACGTTTCAAAGTACTTTTGCTCACTACTATTACTACTTTCACTTAGCAAAAGTTTAAAAAAACTGCACTAACTTGTATAATACATAATAATAATAATGGGCAACGATTCAGGGCCGTATTCGCGTTCCTTTTTTCGTTCGTTTGATAAATATTCGAATGCTTCCCACCACTATTTCTGACTTCAAGGGCCAATTTTTCAAACGTTAAAACACGGTCCTAACCTAGGACCAAATATTCCAAATCGAAAAATTGGCCCTTGAAGTCAGATATCGTTGTGGGAAGCATCCGAATATTCATCAAATGAACGAAAAAAGGAACGCGAATACGGCCCCCAGGCACAGCACGTGATGCTCAACATGTTCGGTATCGTTCCACAGGCGCAATGAATTGACAAATGAAAGCGCAACTTGATACACGTTGCAAAAAAAGTTCCGCGTTAGCGTTGACACTTAATTAGGTTTTGAAAACTGGTTGTAAACAATGTTGTTCTAACATGTTGCTATTTGCAAAAGGTGTGCACTGGTGTCTATGCTGTTGGTGGTCTAGTGGTAGCGGCCCCGCCTGATCCTAAGGTATTCGAATACAGTTGTGCGCCAATAAGTTTTTCCCTCGAAAATGATATGTGCACTATGCTAGTTATCTCAAACGGTGAAGGAAAACATCACAAGGAAACCGGCATGTCGTAAACGTGATTGTGTTGATCTCCTTGAGGCGCACTCAAAATGCATTCACCACAACTTACTAAGGAACTCCAGTCCGATGAGCTTCCAGACGCCCTTGCGGGTGATGATAATGTTCTGCGGGCAGATGTTGGTGTGCACCATCAGCCGGTCGTAGTGCAGACAGCTCAGCGCGTCTATAATCTGTACAAACACCACAGAGAGTGGATCAATCATGTGCCTTTAGTGTGGGTTTTGATAGTTTACGAAACTACATTTACTTACAGCCGTGTTGCAGACCTTAGCGGCTACTAAAGTAGGCGCATAAATGTATTGCGGAAGACGAAACAAAATGTACTGCAAATATTTGACTCGGGTTCAGACACGGAAAACAGAAAATCACAAGTATTTTCCTTTTGTTATTAAATGTATTAAAGTAGCATATTAGTCATGTGATTCTCACAATTTTGGGGTTATTTTGGGGCCAGTTGATGGTGTGTGAGATGCTCAGCATTATTATATTTATTTATTTATCTGGTTTCCCTCAATATGTCTGATTCTTATAATAATTAATCAAAAATCAAGAGTAAATAGGTTCCTTCTAGGAAAGCATGATCCATCTTAGACCTCACTACTGCTTAATATCAGGCAGAGTGAGGTCAAATGCTGAACTATTTAATTAAAAAAAATGTATAAAAAAATACAAGTTTGCTTTAAGTAAAAACACATAATTTTCTGATTATCAGATGTTTATGGATTGCATCTCAGGAAAACATAGGCTACTTTAAAAAAAAAACCATGGAGAAAATATGGATTGAAAAATGAAGCAACGCTTGGTGTCTCAATAAATAATTTTGCTGACGAATTCGCGGCTAGACGTATTAAGCTTTTTTGCTGTTAATAACATATTAAAAATGCTAGTTTTCAAGTTCAGTCGATGAAGTTGGAACCTTTGAGGAAAGAAGACTAGGTCATTGAGTTGGACAGAAACGGATCTCTACCCACTTGTAATTTCCGGGTGACAGAGATGAGATTCTCCTAACCTTGAATAAGCTATAATTATCCTCTTGGCCTGGCCAACATGATGTACTTGTTCACGGTCAAGTTTATGATAATATGGTAAGTATTTGAAATGAGCAAGCGTTTTGCAAGCATCAATGGTTTGCCTAGACCTACCGACGATCTATAGATAGCTAAGCTAAAGAAATATATAATTACTCGTAAAACAAACGATCATGATCACGCGTCAGATCTCGATTATGTAATTATTTAATTTATTTTGAGACTTTAAAATAAACAAATTACAACGAAACCTGACTCTAGAGACATCCCAACCTCTTATTAGGTATATCATGCTACAACAAAACCCCTGTTAATATTGAAAACGTGAAAAGTACAATTAGAGTAAAACACATGTTTGTTTATTGAATAAAACTTCCGAAAATACAAATAACGTAACAAAATATCTAAAAAGGAAATTGTTAAAGATAACGTCGGTTTCATTTAATAACCATGAATCGTTTATTTCTATTTCCGAGAATAACACTTAGGACGGGGGACGGGCTGGATTAAGGTACAGCAGCCCCGTCCCCGTCTTTATTTAATTTACTGAATTCGCGTCCTACATCTTTGTTTTAGATTACGAGTAACAAAAAAATTAAACTTAGGGTTTATACAAGCTGTTTTCAAGTGTGCAACAAACAATATTTACGTTTCTAAAAATTCTTATAGTAAAAGTTTTTTATTACGACCAAACATTAGGGCAATTTCAGCCGCCTTCGACGTCTGCTCCTCCGTTCTTCGCGACTTCGTCTGCGCATGACTCATTTTATCCGCGCAATTTTTTTATTTTTTTCTGCCATAAGAACCTTCTCCTGACAATAACAAACACAACAAAAAAATATTTGAGAAATCGGTCCAGCCGTTCACGCGTGATGG
Source organism: Epirrhoe tristata (assembly GCA_951394285.1). Lineage (NCBI taxonomy): Eukaryota > Metazoa > Arthropoda > Insecta > Lepidoptera > Geometridae > Epirrhoe > Epirrhoe tristata. Next base: position 14,535,861 of record OX596136.1, on the reverse strand, counting down.
CGTGACCAAGGGTTATAGGGATTCATTTATATATATATATATATAGATGGGATTTTATCAGTAACAAATGATTTAGCAAATTAAAAAATATTTTTAAAAACTCCTTTACATACCTACAATTTTTAAAAGATACTAGTTGCCTATTAAAGGTGAAGTCTAGCCCTGGTTTTTATTTTTATCAGATGTTAATACATATTGCCCTCTGAACACCGCAGTAATACCTTCTTTGATCTGAGTACGTGCCTACTTTATGTTCCGGATTTTCACAGAGTAACTAATATGTTGTATACAATTTCATTCATATTTATATATTATTTTTCATCCTACTAGCTCAGTGGTTCAAGGAATCACTTATTCTAGTTAGCTGACGAAAAAGTTTAGAGATCTTTTTTTGCTTTATAAACGAAGTGTTAATATTTAACTGAAATACAAAAGCTTTTAACTCATACATTATAGTTATTTAAATATATTGCTTATTGCACGTCTTGCTTGTAATTGTTTTATTCCTTTGTTAATGTGTTATTAATTGAATTACGCACCATTTATTGCAAACAAATATCTAGGTATTTTCCTCTTTTTTTTGCACGTGTGATTTAGCTTATTTTATTTTTTTAAATGCCTTTTTTTTAATTTCTCTGAGGCTCTGTCTTTATTCTTATTTTTAATACCAATTTCATTTTAAGTAGTCCGAAACTTTCGTTTGTGTTTACTGGTCTCCACGATACAGGCTTTGCCTAGTGTGGAGTCCGCTGATAAATATGTAATTGTATTGTTTCGCTTTTAAATAAATATTTTTAATTTTTTTTTTCATTTTCAACATAATAGCCAGCTATTGATAAAGATCAGGTCAAAGTTATAATGGGACATTTTGGCTAGTTAGTTAGGTTTACCGTGGTACTCAATAGTATATATACATACAAAAAGAAATAACGTTGTTAAGGTTTGATGTCATGTTACTAATTTATTATTGTTGCTTAGAGGGTGTAATTTTAACTCTTTTTTTCAATACAGTATTACTTGCCATGTTACGTAATATATTTAGTTTACATGATAATGTAGCCATGCTACAAATAAAAATACAATGAAAATAAAATATACAGGTAATGTTAAGCCTACACTTGCGTTTAATCAGCTCTACTGCTTTATCTACTCGTATTGTATTTATATTAAGTATTTGAAAACTTTTGAATAAATCATATTTTTCTATAAAATTATTTGTTAGACATGAGATGGATGCCATATCCCTTACGTTAAATCTTAACGCCATAGGAGTCTCAAGTCTTTCTTTAACATCCCAAAACTCTGGAACTACATACACAAATACTTTCTTGATTGAAATCTGTCCGTGGTAAGGTACTCAAACCCTTTCAATAAGCCATTAGTATTCAGAGCAAGTTAAGAAGGATCTATATACCTACGAGTATGTCTGAATTAATTCCGCATATGAACTGCGCACCTCACATTTAGCCCTCAGTAAAAGCTTGTGGACACGAACGGCCGTCAGCAAGCGCCCGTCTATGTAATGTTACGGATAATGTACTCGTACTCACCTACGTTTATGTTTTTAGAGTGGGTTTTTGACAAAGAATTTATGTTAATATCGCGCTATTTAGCGGCACGTGAGTTACTATTACTAAGCATTAGATATGTACATTGATCAAGAATTATTATTTTTGATCGAAGGATATGAAAGACGCTCAAGAAAAAGAAAATACAATATAACAGGCCAGAAAGGTAGTTCACAGCTTCTAAAAGCTACTGCAGGCATCATCGCTTTCATATGCTTTTGTACACATTGTTTGTATTCCTCAATAAATATATTTGAATTTTAATTTGAAAAAAGTTTATACAGGGTGTAAAAAGACGTCTACCGAAGACGAAAGGGGTAGGTACAGCATCCCTAAACACAGCCAAATCCAAAAGGATTTTCCAAAGAAATCATTATATCCGGAGAAAACCGACCTCGCACGGCTGGTCGAGCGTATGTACTGGACGCGTTTTTATACGTAGATTGCTGGATTTTGAGTTTTAATTGTTTTTTTCTTTTATAAATGAATGATTAGGTAGGTATGGTCTTATTATGTTGTACTAGTAGCAAAAAACTAGAAAATAAAATAAAATGACGTAGCTAAGTCAAATTTTCGTTGCGTTTTTTTTTCGATAAATATGTTCAGAATAATGGTCTGATTGCAATCCCTCAGTTTTCGGTAGCAGTCTTTTTACACCCTGTATATTTAACAATGGAAACTACAGAAAGATGTACAAAGGTAATGCTACTTATAAAATGACTATAGCGGTCTAACTGCGTTCACGTGATACCAACATTGCCTACGTCTCTCAAGGATATTGTACCTTGAAATATTTTTTGAAATCTGATGACTTAATTTGAGAAATTTCCATACAAACTTTATCTTTTCATTATATAGTACTTACCTACATATACTCGTAGACGTCATGTTACACTAAACTTCCATTTTAACAATAGCATAATGCATAAAAACTTGCGTTCCCAATAATAAGAGTGCCAATCAAGTAAAACATACAAAAGACCGCGAGATAGCGGTATTAACTTCTAAAACATGCCTTCAAATTCATGTTCCAGTGCTGAGCCCCAGGGGTGCAACTTGATACAATTCATTGTTCTTATTCGGTAGAGAAATTACTGTTTTCTGTGCTGAAATATGATCCGTTTATTCTAGTATTGTAGCATTGAAATCAGTAACTTCTCTACCGAGCTGGTTTTATGCAACATTGAAGTCGGAAGTCAAATTGATTTTGATGAAATCTGTGCCTCACTGGGCTTGGGCTTATTGGATAAACCGTGAGATAAACCAAGATAATGTCCATATTACTTTATTAATTGTAAAAGTACTATATACTCTGTCTCTCTGTTTGTTACCTTTTCACGCCCAAACCGCTGTACAGATTAGGGTAAAATTTTGCATGAATAAAGATTGAATCCCAGGGAAGGACGTAGGCTACTTTTTATTCAGAAAAAAAAGAAATAACCCCGAGTTTCCCTCGGGATTATCTCTTAATTTAGACACAGTAATTTCCATTTTTTATCAAATAGTTATATGCCACAGCCCACGACAAAAAAACAATGCTGCACTATAAGCAGATGCTTTTTTATGGAAACAACCATAAGTACATACCTAATTTATACATAGAAAGCACCCTGACCTGAGAAAGATATTTGCAGATTATACAAACATTTTGTACTACAGCGGGAACTGAGTTCGCAATTTTCCTTCAAATGTGTCTGATGCCCAGTTTATATTGGTCAAGGACAGTAGCAAGTAACAAAAACAGTGAGGAAATACGTGAGTCGCGAGTTAACTTTTTTGTCTAGATGCTCACTTGCAACTGTCCTTGACCAATGTAAACCACCCATGAGGTTTGGTTAAAAACATTCATCAAGTTATGTTGCTACCAGTGATTCAACCGCAAATACGTAATAATATTCGCTGTATGTACACAATTGTGTGGTCTAAGTCTCACATTGTGTCATAGGCAGTGTGCATCGTATCTCAGCGTATGCGAACGGAAACTAAATCCATTGATTACCTGTCTACGATAGTGATCTTTGACAGATGGGCCGACCGAAATCAGATGCAAAGCACAATGTGATTGCTCTTTGACCAGATATCAAGTGATATCCCATACCTACTCAAGTTTACAGAAACGTAGTAAGCAAAATACATTATAATATTGACTTTATACTTTCCACAGAGCTTTTAATGGCACCGATCCTGTTACTATGACGGAAACTTAGATAAATTTTAAAGTCTCTCAACAGGATTATTAAGAAGTCCGCTTAAATTTTCGGAAAACAAGAATGTAAAACATACCAGAGTAAAAATAACTTCATAAAAAACATATTCTAATACCTTCAACGTCCAGCGTCCGAAGGCAGCCTAATGCCTACACTCAATGAGACACTGTGAAGTGGCTGGGACATAGATGGGATAGGCTTTCTCAACACCTAACCCATCCTCTCAGTTTAATCGATATTATGATTATGATACGTGTGAAGCTGTAAACTAATAAGGTGTATAGCTTATTATAGGTTATTATCCTAGTTATTGTCTTGAATTTAAATGAATTTTAATGTTACCTGCAAAAATCCGTAGCGTATCTCAACCTCCATGAAATAGTATTCTTTGGCGTAGGGCGGCAGTCGTGGTCTCTTGTATTTCGGTTTCTTAGTGCCCTCCTTCCAAGTCATACTCGGTGGCCAAGGGATGACTGGCTCCTGATCAAACATTGATTCCTGCAACAAAAGAACTATTTATATTATCTCATACATAATACTTAAAATTACGCCTGTTTCCCGGTACAACTTTTTTGTTATACGAGTATATCTCAAAAGGCGCAAATATGTCAATCTCGCTAGAGTTTTTGTTTTGTTTGAACCATTTGGGGTTGAGATCCTGGGAACGTGGGATACCCGGGCCCATTGCATTTTCAAAATTATTTCAGGGCGTTTGGTCAAAGCGACGCGTCTTCCGAGAGCTGCAGGATATTTGGCTCGACAGGTCAGTACTGACTACATACCGCCGATATTTTGGGAATGCTTCCGACAGACAATCTAAGGATTTTTGAAAACTATCTTTTGATAGCTCAACTGATCCGTTGCGTAATTTTCAAAAATTGGGTGCAAAAATACACATTTTTGTAGTAGTTTTGTAGTAATGTTGTTTTAAAAATAAGTGTAAGTAATGGATATGAAAATGTTTGTAAATTATTTTTGAGTTTAAAGAGACGCATGCCACATTTTTTTTAAGTTTATTTATAATTGATAAAATCTACCAATAAGTCTGTAATTTATCAAATTTTCCACTCTTAAAACATACTATCAAGTTAGTATACAACAAAAAATTCATTTGTGTTTAATTTTAATTTAGTTCTGCAAAAGAATTTAATTTAAATTCGTTTGGGGTTCCGTAGCGCAGAAAGTAAAAAACTTATATAAATATATTAATTAAATTACTTATGCCGCATAATTATTATGCCTATGCAACAAAATCTTCATTAAAATAACTGTAAATGTAAAATATTTCCAAAATAAAATGTTTTCATCATCCAAAAAGTTTAATACTTTTCAATATCTATTACGGAATCAGTGTTATTACAAAAAAAGCCTCATCTGACTCCGGAAAACCTTTATTAAAATTAGACGTTGTCAGTTTCTGTATCTTCAAAATGTAGAAGTATATTTTAAGGGTTCACTGTACCAAATACTGACCTATACATAATACAAAGTTACCTATTTCTGTAACCTAAGAATGGAAATAATAGTAATTGTACTCTTAGGACAATATCAATCTATATCGATTATAAGCTTTGGGCTCTTTAGCGTTTCTACGCTAAAGGCGATACAATATAATGCGAAATAATAAAGGTAATACGCGATAAAATCCTGTAATAAAATATATCTCTAAAGATGAATTGTGATCGCGAAAGTTTAAGAAAGACTATGATACAATATAAGTAATAATTGTAAAGTGCTAAGCTATTAATCACCGCGGGCGACAGGGACTCTGTCTCTGTCGATTGACAGTCAACCGACGTGTTTAACGTACGAGTAGCTATAAGTACCAATATTGTATACCTACAGTTTGTGCACACTTTTAAAATAAATTGTTTTAAACTTATTTTAAAAGTGCCGATAATAATCCGAGGCCCATCCGAAGCTTGTTGACCTACTTATATTCTTAAGGTAAGGTCTTGTAGGTAATTCAACTTACATAAATTAATTACACAGGCTGATAGTAGAATAAATAGAATTGTTTATTATGAATAATGTGAATAAAATGGAGTCTTTTGAACATCAGTAGGACTACACATTAATACACATGTAAAATAGTTCTATGTTTGCAAGCCGCCTCAGGGTCATTATACAAAACCAGCTAGGTTAGTGAGCTTGGGAGATTTAATTAATTAAAACCAAGTGCCAACGCTTTTTAGGTAAGGCTTTCAATGAGGGACATCATCTTTAATAAGTTTTAGTTAGAATTTGACCTATACAATTTTATAGAACATTGCAATAAAAACAAGAACACTGGCGTAGCTTGGAGCATATTTGGTTACATTCATTTAAATGTCCAGCTTTTAGAATGAGTGGCAATATTGCAACGAGTGTTTTAATTCCATTAGTCAACGTATGGCAGCTCCATTACATGATTACCAGTTACGGTTTGTGGCTGACACAACTGTAGGTGACATACGCCCCCTGAATGTATCGCACATGAGGATTGACCCCACTAACGTTTGTGCCATATGGTAATGGACAAAAAGAGGTTACTTCGCCGTGCAACCAATGAACGTGGCACTATCTTGTATTTTAGGTACATAGCTACAGTATTGTATATATTGTATCTACAGTGTACTTAGGTTCAAACTAACCTAACTAAATGTTATGTTGACATACTCTTCCCTGCTGCACTTTTCTCACAATCACATAAACATACAATCGCACACAAACACACACATAAACACACACACACACACACACACACACACACACACACACACACACACACACACACAAACACAAATACACTCGCTCACATTTACACAATCATCCATGCATGCATTCACACTTTTTTTATACATTATAGTGGTCTTTTATTAGCCGTATTTTCACCCACATAAAATTATGTAGAATAAGTACCTATTGTAGCTGTTGTATATGATTATTCGTATTATTCTTATTTTAATCTTGACATTACCTTTGTTACTCTGCAATACTTACATAATATCACAGGGTCATACATTCCCTCTAGCTTAAAGTGATTGGTACTATCCAAGTACTATCTTCAATTGTAATGCACTCTAGAAGGCCAAGATACAAGCTCACGCCTAGTTCGGCTTTCGCCGGTAAATCTATAACATACCTTATTGTATCCTCTAGTTATAGTAAAGTCTAAACCGGTTTTATTTATAAACCTACCTTCTATTGGAAATAAAAAAAATATATTTGTATTGTATTTGTACTTATGATTCGACTGGCAGAAACCGGAAAAAAGAACCGTGAAAATGAGGATTTGATAGATAGATAGTTATTATGACTTTAACCGTTTACAACAATATATTAGACATTTTTATACAAAATCCTAAGCCAGGCATCAATTATGTTCATTTTACTTTATTCGTTTAATCACAAAAGAATCTCATTTTAATTAACGCCAGTTTTACCGGCGAGAAACATCAAAAAATTGGAAATAAGTATTTAACAAAGATGTAAGACTAGCTTCTGCCCGCAGCTTCGCTCGCGTGACAACATTTAAATGCTATCATCGTATAGGTACATCGGGCATCGTGTAACGTCGCTTTAGGGAGGCAGTGCGAAAACAAAGTAACTCTAGTGTAGATTTTGTTAGGTAGGTAAGTAATTTAACTATGTATATGTCTATTATAGTCCTATTATTTATTTATATAAAGGTATTTATTTACAGCAATAGACCAAATTATTTATTACATTTTTTTAAATTTATACTCGGACTACCGCGATACAGGCTGAGTCCGTTGTAATTTTTTTATGAGTATGAAATAAATTAAATTAGTCTTCAATATTTGAAGCTTCTCACAAATCAGTCCAACTGATAAAAGCGTGATTAAAACACAAACGTCTAAGCATAGGTACTCATAAACTTTTTTTTCAAAGAATAAATGCTTTTTGACTTTGACTTTTTAGATTTATTATTAGAATAACCATTATAATTTTTTTTTAAGTCAGTTCTAATTTTTATTCAAATAGAACCCGTGACCCCTTACAACATTTTTCCATAACTACGAGTAATAGCTGTTTAGATTTTCCCCTTAGAGGGCGGTTGAGAAAATTCAGCATATTGTATAGTGTATGGGTGTAGGCAAGTACGGTATAACTTAGACCCGGTGACCGTCGCACTTACTAAGACATTTAGCGTGCGGTGAGCGTTTACACGGGAAAAATTGGCATGCGATGCTAAAACGTACGTGCTTAGACCGTGTCGTGTAAATGCCCCATTAGTGCTGGCCAACTCTGGCCGCCTTAAGGCCTCCGTCATGGCTTATCGGCTTAATAGCCAGGACCAGCAATTTAACGTGCCCTCCGAAGCACGAAAGCGCTCAGTTGATAATGCCACTAAGCGGTCACCCATCTTTTGTGACCGCTCAGAACGTTGCTTAGCTTCTACGTTCGTACGCTTTAGCATACGATATAATTATAGCAGGAAATCCTGTAAGCTCCGTTCTCTTAGGTTACTGGGGCAGATAACACAGGATTTCCTGCGATATATTCGCATCGTTCAATAGCTAAAAATAACAATTACGACCCAAATAGTAAGCTCTTCCTATTTATTTTATTTAAAATTTATGTTAGGTACATGTGGTCAATGGTGATCAGGGTCTATCCATAAATATATAATAATATATCGTTATATTGACATTTGAGTTTAAATATAGACATCTCCAAAAAGTGATTTACCATGTTATTCTTTGGGGGTGTCGTTGTTATCATCGGTATTTATAACGCTTTTGGAACGAGCTCTCTTTTGGCTGGTAGTTTCTATTCTTGCTGGTTCTATTCTTCTATTCTATTCTATATTAATACTGTTATTTATGTTATTTATTGAAGACATCCAAGTTACTTAAGTAACTTATATATCAGTATTGTTTCCGCAGATAAAAGATACCTACTCTATGATGAACTTAACTAAACTAAAAGTATATTTTGAGTACCTAAGCAATTTTGTTTTCAGATACTTACATACCAAGCGAAGATGTGATGAAGGCTTGTTAGTACCGGTTCCGTAGCAAACGCCATGGTGTTCGGACCTTCTTCCAACCTGTGGACCACCGTCAGAGTCTGCTTGAAGTCACCAGACTGCAGACGAGAGATCCCCTCCCTCATTTTGATTAAGATCTCATCTTTGCGCTTCGGTTTGAACAGCCTTTCTGCCTCACGCTTGTCAAAGAAGAACACCGAGCATTGCTGTGGACAAAACACATAGATTACTTACTGATCGCCTTGTTTTTGAAATTGTTGCTGAATCAATTTGAACTTCTTTGTAATGCAAAGGGGACAGGAAAAGTTGGGTTCGACTAACGCAGGACCAGAAACAGTGGCGTGAAAATAAGGAGGTCTAAACTCAGTAGTGGGTGAATGTAAGCTGATTAGACAAAAATTTTTTTTTATTATTCCTGACACGCATACCTATCGCCTTATTAACTCGCATTATGTTCTTCATACAATCGTGGCTTTTTAGGATAACTTTAAGTTAATTCTAATTAAAAAGTATTTTTACTGGCCACGGAATATAATACTAATCTTGCGCTGCCCTTCTTGAATGAGAAAACAATATCTCACCATCCCGCTTATTCATCATCACTTCATCAAATAGTACGGTATACTCGTAGGTACAACGGTACGATCAAATAGCTTTCTTACACGTGTCGCATTTATATCATCAACCACACAGTCGACTAAACTCAAATTCAATTATCAAAATTACGTTTTAAAAAACAATAAGAAAACCGACTTCAATGTTTGACTCGGGACGCGGCGTGACTCAGGGCGTCAAGTGAGGATAAGCCTACCCTATAAATCAAAATAGAATAAAAATCGAATCGACAGATAGCGCTTTACCTATGCACCTGCAACTAATGGCATTATTTGGAAATTATAAACTTCCTGATCGGAAGGAAAATAATTACTTACATACATTTGATGAATATTCGGATGTTCTTACCACGATTTTAGACTTCAAAGGCCAATTTTTCGGTTTGGAATATTTGGTCCTAGGAGGACCGTGTTTTAACGTTGATCTTCTTATCGACCGAATACATACCTACAATGGAGCTTGAAGTAAAAAACATCCGAATATTCATCAAAAGAACGAAAAAACTAACGGGAATAACCTCTGGCATTACTAATGTCAAACTGACGATTCACAATAGTAAATCGTCAGTACAAATTTCTGAGATGGCTAGGAGCGAAGGTTTTTTCAGGAATAAAATTTATTTGGGACCACCTCAGGAGTATACTCTTTGAAACAAAAAACAAATTAGTCAATAAATGGCGGAGCAATCGCGTAACAAAATACAAAAAACTAATTCAGAACCTCCTTTTTTAAAGTCAGTTGAAAATGCAACAAGATCGGAACACGCATTCAAAAACCCTATACAAACATTAACACCCCCTACACCCCTTTCTAGGGGTAGCTTTGAAACTTTTTGAATGCAGACTTTCATTAAAACCGTTGAACTATCATATTTCTAAATTTCATTTAGTTTAGGCTGTGCGTTGTCTGTCAGTCTGTGTGTCAGTCAGTCGGGACAAAGAGATTTATTAATATAGATTGAAAATATTTTCAACACAGTCTTTACTGAGTGCGAGAAGTTAGTTATTTTGTTTGTGAAAGTGATACTACTGTCGATAATGACTAGCTATTGTTATAGTCCGTCCACGCGTTTATTTTACTTTTGACGGCAAATTTTGATTAATTAATGATGTCCGAAATGCGTCTCTGATTCGATTTATTTTAACAATCGAATTTATTCATAAAGAAGTTTTAATCGAAATACATAGGAACATAAAACATTTCTTTTTGCCTCAACTTTAATCATAATGAGGATCAAAGCCATCATTCTAGATCATATAAAGAAGAATCCTTTGATTCATCACTATTAAATATTTTCTGTAAAATAGTATGAAATCTTTTTAAATTCTTTAAGTATTATGAATTTCATGCCGCCTGCGTCGCAGGCGGGTCTTTGCCCATTGCGCCACAGAGGTCGTTGAAAAAGGAGGGAGTTCTATGTTTGGCAGTATGTATTTTGTATGCTCACCGATATCTCCATCAATTTTGAAACGAAGACTTTATCATAGAAGAAATATGTGGAAGTAAAACTTCCTCCTTTCCCCTCTTGTAATAGGTGGAAAAGAATCCATTCTTCCCCACCAGTGGGGATAGATCAGTAGGGATATTCGGAACAGCCGAATAAAACAAAACTAGCATTGTGAGTTAGCAAGCTGTCATTCTTTGGATTTAGCGAAGAATTTTTAAGCTTCTTGGGTTTAGCTATTCTACACGTGATAAATATGTGTTCAGACCTGACTATTCCGTTGGCGCAATTAACACAAGATTGACACATAGTTATGACAGGACGTCTGTCGGGTCAGCTAGTATTTAAATAAAAAGTACGTGTGTGTTGTGGAATACTCGGTTGGAACGAAGTTTGTACATTTGACATTTTACGCACCTTGTGCACCACTTTTCACACTCTGCGCATTTTTTTTTGCGCACTAGGTACTATACTGACGCGGCGAAAATGCTCTGCAAACTAAAGTGGAAGTGGGCAGGACACGTCTCTAGAACGCAAGACGGACCGTGGAGCGAACGTATCCTGCACTGGTACCCACGAGACGAGATACGATCACGAGGAAGGCCAAAGAGAAGATGGTGTGACGATATAGTGGAGGTGGCTGGGAAGACATGGACTAGACTAGCACAAGAACGCCGTCAGTGGAATTGCATGGAGGAGGCCTACTCCCTTTTTTTGGGTGTCCAATTGATAAAAATATAAATATTATAATATGGAAATAATAATAATAATAAACATGTATTAATAGCTATGAATGAATAATTAAAATAAGAAGTGATTATATTAATTGTTATGTTAGAAATTTATTTATGATTTTGGGAATAAAGGCTTTATTTATTTATTTATTTATTAGGTACTATGCGCACTATTTTGCACAATTTGTGAAGTTATCAACGAAAACATGTTTTTTGCTTCACCTGTAAAGTTGTATTTTTGCAGTTATCCTTTTATTCCCCAGAGACATCAATATGTTGTGACGGTAAAATGGAACGCTTTCTTTTGTTTACCTAGCCTAGCCTCCATCCTCGAATAAGTCCGAAAAGGAACTTCGTTCCAAAAAAATAGTGCGCTCCTTATGTTATTGTAAATACGTAGGTACAAATGTTAATTTTTGTACGTAATGATATTCCCGCATTGGCTGTTTAAGCGCAATCGAAAAGTCGGGAAATAAACGATAAATAACACGATTTTCTGTATAACTGTATATCTCTATAAGGCTTTTAACGTTGGCAAATATTTATTTACAGTATAGTAAACACAAAGTTGCACATCGACACTAATTAATCATTCTCTTTGATACTCAACCCTGTAATTACTGGGATTAATTGACGAAGTCTCGACGATTTTGCTTGAACGTCTAATCTTTAATCAAACAATTAAGTTTTAACGAAACCTAGCTAAAATTAAGTGTTTACCTCTTAAAGAAATGTTTATAGAAAAACTTGAGAATGTTTTAGATGCTTGTGGAATTTCGAATTGATTACGCTCGGCCTTAAGGTTTTCTATTAAATACGTTTATACGAAAAACTAAAAATCGGGTTAGTCGACGAATTGTCGCCATGAAAATAAACATAACTCTCGAAGCCATATTTTTTTTTCAATTCAGGGGTTTCTAAGATACCTACATATTTGGCCTCTAAAGGGGGCTGACATAAAAAAAGTACCTACCTATTTGACTCCATCAAAAATACCACTTAATATTTCGTAAAAAGGTCTCCGAATCGGAAAATGCTTTTCGAGCACTCATTTTAAGTGTAAGGGAGGTAGGTACCTACTCTAAAAATGTTTTTTCAATATTTTGTTTTACCACTTTCTCCTCGTGATTACCTAATATTGTACATACATAATGCCAAATAATAGCTTTCTATTACCTAAGGGCCCAAGGGTAGGCACTAAGCTCCCCACCTCTCTCGTAGTAGGTATAAAAAAATGTATAACAAGCTCGAATGCCGCGGCCGCCAATTAATCAATACTCAAAGCTAAAGCCCTTTGGGGATAACGATAGAGATGATGTTGGAGGGTAAGTAGGTCGATTTAAGGAAATTTATCTAATGGTTCATAGTTTTATACGATAATTTAGATTTATGCTATATGGACCTTTGTATTGCCATATAAAAAGAAGAGCAGATATTTTGCGAAACAATTTCATTTCAAGGTCTGGGAGATTTAAAATAAAATAAATATAAATATTCGTTCTATCTTTCAATGGAACTGCTTCTTTCAATATTTGATTGAAATTGTTTTTGAAAGGACTAGAAATTAGTAGAAATTATATTTCTCTTATCTAAAAAAATATTAAACAGGGAAGGTAAAAATATATTACTCACTTAATATTGAAATCAGCGTTTATTTAAAGAAACTAAGCTACTACTTACAATATGTACAATATGTACATAATATATATATTAATATACAGGGTTATTTGTAAAGCACTGGTATCCTCTCGGGACTGTATTACTATCAACCTATTACTCGTATAAATAATCAACAACTTTTGTTCTATGACTTTTAAAAATTCATCTATCAGATTTTCATACAAAAATAAAAATATTTAATATGAACGCCCCAAATATTACGAAGTCTATGCGAAGAAAAAGAAAGCGATAGTACTATAGCGAGGAGAGCAGGTTTAGGGCGGAGGGGGCGCTTGAAATTGACCTATTTAATACAGAGTTGAAATGTACTTACATTATTGTAAAACTCATGTATTGTGGAGAAATAAATATTAGTTGTATTGTATTGTATTGTAAATGTGTTAGATAGGACAACAAAATCTTGAAGGTTTGTTTTTGGTAAATGTTTATTAGGTTTTGTAAAAAGTCATCGAACAAAACCTGTTGTTTATGATGATAATAATTAATAATAATTTATTTATTCAGGTGTAACAATCTTGAGTGCTTAACTATAGCTACAAATCATACCTTAGAGAAGTTTTAACTTACTAACTAATATTAATTCTTGTTTATATAATCAAAATAGGTACTAGTAACAAAAGACTTAGGCCCTGATAGTAATACAGTCCTGAGAGGTTACCGGTGTTTTACAAATAACCCTGTATACAGGGTGGATTTTTGAGTAGGCCACGGAGAGGAGGTACCTTCCCTAACTTTTTGAGAGATTTTGAACTGCATTCACAGATTTAAAAAAAATGTACAATCAGCGACAAAAATACCAGAAGTAAAAAAATTGATGCCGATCGATTCAGTTTCATGTAGGGATCAAAAGAGTCTATGAGACCATTTGAGGTAAAGGTACTAAAAAGAAATTAAATTGTTATAAAAAATCCCTTACATTTTGTAGGTACTCGATGAATACACTCGAAATTACCTACTTACATTAGATAGATATTGATTGGACTCTTTCATAGACCGGAAAGGTTTCATCGTAATTTAAGAGGCCACCGGATTCTCCACGTGATTTGATCGTTCGTTTTCCTCATCAAATCACGCGACTCGCGGTCAATCCAATCGTGAAGGGTCCCTGTTGTGATACTCAACATAATAATTGCAGAAACTCATCTAATTTTACTTAATTATTTATGGATTATCTTGTAAATTCAGCTTAGCAAATAGGTATCGTTTAGCTCAATGACTAGGTACAATTTGAATTTTATATTCAAAATGCAAGTAAAGAAAGAGCACCACGACTTAAATCTGGTAGATATTTTCAGATCATTCTATGTTTGCTAGATCCTTTAAAGATATACAGGGTGTAAAAAGACGTCAACCGAAGCTGAAAAGAGTAGGTACCTACAGCATCCCAACACACAAAAAAAACCAAAAGGATTTTCCGAAAAAATCATTATATCCGGAGAAAACAGCGTTTGAAGATTACTGTTTCCGTAGTTACTGGGCGCGTTGTTTTACGTAGATTGCTGGATTTTGAGTTTAAGTTGCTTTTTTTCTTTTAAAAATGAAATAATTAGGTAGGTATGGTCTTATTATGTTATACTAGTAGTCAATAACTGAAAATCACATAAAACAACTAAGCTAAGTAAAAAAAATCGCTAAATGAGTTTAGAATCATGGTCTTATTGCAACCCCTCAGTTTTCGGTAGTTGTCTTTTTACATCCTGTATAAAGGGGTAGTAAGAGCAAGTAAAGCTGCTGAAAAAAAGGTAAATAAAGATGAAAGTTTAAGTACCTGTGAGTGGATATCGCCAGGAGAAAGAAACAGCGCAGTGCTCAGTAAAACACACATCAGCATCATCACACTGTCTAAACGCACCTTTACCATAAAAAGTCAAAGTCTGTGGACCGCGTTTACAATACAAATTATAATGTGATTCTACGAGTACTCTTCCTAATTTAAACGAGACGCTGTTGTTTAGAGGAGTGTATTAACGGTGTAATTGATTCAACGTAAGTAACTGTTTTTCGTCAATGGTCAACAGGCTAAAAAACTGCAACATTTTCAATGTTCTAATCATGCAGTAGATTCATAATAGGTTAAACTATTGCTTCAATAATTATGTTATCGTTTTCGGATGCTTCATTGGAGGATTCAAAGATGTTTCCATTTTTAGGTTAAATTTTTTTACTGGTTTCGTTGACAAACAAAGTCGTTAATAGAAATACTCTTCTGGTTCAGTTGGAGTAGGCTTGCGTAGCGACTATAGCTATAGCTACCATTAGCTAAGGTTATATGTTTTACCCACATGAAATAGGATGATTGTAATAGGCCAATGTGTAGTGTACTTTTAAGGTAATAAGGTAATAATTAGCTTAAACTTACCTTATTATTACCTTATTACCTTAAAAGTTACCTTTATACTAATTACAAAATACTAATTTATCGA
Organism: Epirrhoe tristata; assembly: GCA_951394285.1. Classification (NCBI taxonomy): domain Eukaryota; kingdom Metazoa; phylum Arthropoda; class Insecta; order Lepidoptera; family Geometridae; genus Epirrhoe; species Epirrhoe tristata. The sequence goes on along the minus strand of OX596136.1, from coordinate 14,520,194 downwards.
GAGTTGGAATATTGGAATCAGCTTTATAAACTTTGAGATTGCTTAGCGAACTTATTAAAATATTTAATATTATCCTTATCGGTTGAAACAAAACAGTTTCATTTATAAAGTTTCTTGAAAATGGCCATAATTAAGAATTTATATTGTAAGCCCTGTCAGGAATGGAATTACCTACTTGATAGGTATCCTATTACAATAACAATTATAATTTAAAATTTATTAAATAATAATTATTATTTTATTTTATTTTTAGCTTTTTCTTCAATGCCTACACATTGGCCTATTAAAATCATCCTATTTCATGTGAGTAAAACATATAACCTTAGCTAATGGTAGCTATAGCTATAGTCGCTACGCAAGCCTACTCCAACTGAACTAGAAGAGTATTTCTATTAACGACTTTGTTTGTCAACGAAACCAGTTAAAAATATTAACCTAAAAACGGCAACGGCTTTGCATCCTCCAATGAAGCATCCGAAAACGATAACATAATTATTGAAGCAATAGTTTAACCTATTATGAATCTACTGCATGATTAGCCAATTTATTAATTACCTACTTAAGTTAGATTGTAAGTTAGAAATACCTAAACTAAGTACCAAATGTTGCAGTGCCCCAGCGGGGCTCATGTTATGAAACACAATTTTATTTTAAGATCTATTTACTAACATGAAGTAATAAACGTTTTGAATTTGAATTTGAAAATGTTGCAGTTTTTTAGCCTGTTGACCATTGACGAAAAACAGTTATTTACGTTGAATTAATAATACATTAAAAAAGTGAATACTGTGTGTGTCATATTAAATATTTTTATTATTATCAGGTTCAAGGTAGACCTTGCCAATGGAAACGGCCTTCAAAGAAGCTAAGCGCATCTAAGTAAACAAATGGAGATCGAGCCAGAGGGGCTTTAACTTTATGTATGTATATAAGCTTTTAGGTACAAATTAGCATGCAGTTGCAGATAATAAATGAAATTACTAAATCAAACCTGATGTTACAAATTCAGGGGGCCAGACCCCTCGCAGACTACAGACTAATGATTCATTACGAGTATTACTTCTATGGCAAACGGTTTTGTACTGTCTTCAACGTTCGACCATCTGTGACCCATATTTAACAAACTCATCAGTTCATCAAGTGACCGGCCTACACTTTACTTACAGGTCCGAGCCCGTTATTCGAGCACCGGCTGTTACCGGTTCTTCCAGTACAAGCTAAGATGGGAAAGGAAACGACGCGACCGGCGTGAACTTTTTAAAATCATCATCATCAAAAACGAGTGTTGATCAAAACATACGCACACAAAAAAAAAATACTCTGGACTATTTTTCGCTGAAAAAACTTAACATGCTAGCAATAAATACCTAACCATTTTCTTTTTCTTTCTATTTGCAATTCTCAAGTTTCAAACAAGTTACAACATGCACATGTAGAAGGCACCTAAATTAAAATACAACATCTAATTCACCAAAACAGAATTGAGAGCTCACGTTAAATCACTCAGTTTAGAAAACCTTCGGTTTTCTTAATGTTTTTGAGATATATTCTTAAATGATTACCTACCTACTAGGAAAATGTATTAAAATCGGTTTGTAACGTCTAAAAAAAATAGCCCTCTTTTATCTGACACCTTAAAACGAGTGTGTCGGATTGACTGTACCTTTTCTAAGATACCTACTTACTCAATAGACACTATCGGTAAAACTTTATTTGTGTACCTGATGATATGTGAAATCGGCGCAAGAAAATATTGTGATGACACCCGCAGCTTAGTCAGTTGACGTTGTGTTTCCTGTGGAAAAGGCCGACTTAGCTGAGAGGATGGTTTAGGAGCTGGGCAAGCCTATTCCATCTCAAACAATGTTCTAACCTAAGAAAAACCAGTGTCTCATTGATTGAGTGTAGGCATATAGGCCTCCTGACGGTGTATTAATAATTTACTTATGTGTACCTAAGTTTGATATTTGTATACCTAATATCTGCCCCTATTTCACGCATTTTGTAGATAGTGATTTGTGACGTTCAATAATATTGTACTACTGAAGAATGCAAAGAAACACAATTATTATCTGTTACTAACGAGGTTGCTAACTAGTTTATTGATTCCAAGCTCCGAACTCGGTCTAGAAGTAAAAAATATTCAAGATATTTAAAACATTTTTTATAATGAGGAGAATAAAAATAAGAAGCATTCTAAAGATCGTTCAAGCTTATTAATTATTCAAATAGGTAGGCTCGTATTTTGAATGCGAAAGTTTGTCGTCTGGTAGGTATGTGTTTAAGTATGTTTTTATACGATACACTTACTCATTCATCTTATACAATACAAGTTAATGTACATAATTAGGTAATTATGCAGCATAGGAAGGTACCTATGCTGCAGCTGAACATATACACAGGCTACTTTTTATAGCGAAAAAGAGAAGTATCTATTCCAGAGGGCGGCGAACCGTTTTAAACCACAATTATACCAGTATTTTTTTAGATTGAAAGACTGTTACTCTGCGTCTTATTGAATGCGTTGCCGTTGAAAGTCGATCAATGGCATTCAATGGCGACCTCATGACAACCATGCCGATGTCACCGTGTCAAATCCATTCAATTACAAACATTTATCCCGCGGCGGGGATCGAACCCGCAACTTTCTGCGTCCCAACTGCGCCACAGAGGTAGTCAAACCAGTTAGTATTTTATTGACGGCGATGGACTTACAACCAGTCCTGTGGACTTACAAACATGGAATACAAAATGTGGTCATTTGCTAAATACGCGCATCTGACTATCCCCTTAGACCACTTCAAAGGATCTCGGATTGTCTAGATAGATCTGAGAAAATGTCCACTATGCCTCGGGGATACATAGTCGTGATCCTGGTGGCAACTACTCTAAGATAAATCCTTTTTTCCCGGCGAGTATGTGGTACGAAAAGGATACATTTAATATAGGGAGGGTCATGATGACCCTGTATTAAAATTAAATTTTTAAGCAATTTATTGATAGTTTTGAACGAATAATCGACGGTATCTTTGAGTTAGTAATAGTTATTAATAAAGAGATTTCATGAAAAATACACCATTTTACGAACATTTTAAGTTTCATTATTTAAATTTTACGAAGTCTAGTTTTAATAAACTCAAAATATGACGCACGTTACATACTATGAAAAATCAACATTGTATTATTATAACAAATTCGTCTTAATTGGAAGGTATTTGGTAGATATATAATTTTTCATCCAAAAATCGCCATTAATTATTTTTTTAATATACTATACAAAGTTACAAAAATATCTACTCAACATTTTATTTTAGATTTTATCTATTATTCTATCTATAGGGTAGTAAATTTAGTAATACCCTCTGCTGGGCCTGTGGCTGGGCTTTTTATCTTTTATCAGTTTTATCATCTCTCGCCGTATAGGCACATTTTTGATAGAACGGAATTTGTGATTTGACATGGGGCACTATTGGCACCATTTTTTACTCTTATGTCATTGGTAGGCGGTATTTTGAACATTCTACATTTTCACTACCATCGGTCGAAAAATTAATTTTCTACATCTACCTCCTTGCGCTTGCGGCTTTTGAGCAAGTGAGCTTTTGCTTAGAGGGCAGGGCACTTCAATAGCTACAGCTACTAAGAATTTCAATAGCATCCGATTGCAATAAAAAAACTGTAGACAAAACAAAATGAGCAGGGTCATATTAACCCTACCTCATCCTCGCCGGGTTAAGTATTTATCTATCTTTATCTACGATACCTAATATTTTTTTATTGAATATGCTGCATATGAGTCATTCCTGGCAATTGCACGGACCAAAGACATTTTATCTCTACAATCACGCACCAATCTCAATCGCTCGCCACCGATTGCCGATAGCGCTGTCAACATTTGCGGCGGTCCAAAGATAACACACTCTCAATATCGGTCGCGTAGTACCCGAATTAATATAGATGTTCTTACTCCGGCTACTATACTTTATACTCGTTATTTACGGCCTGTCTCATAAAACGTTTGACTAGACATACATGTAGGTCTTGATTACATTACGTGTGCCCATAATTTAGCAAAACGAAAAAGCTATTGATTTGCCTGGCTCCGAACTTTTGATAAGTATCCGAAGCGTTAGCCAAACTACGCGAAGGAATTAACTTTCCTTTGAAATTACATACCGTAGTGTTTTTTATTTTGGGTCAAGCGATTCGCTGAGTTTAGAGTATGAGCGCCTTACTAATAAACGTGGTGTAAAGTTATTACTCGGAATAAAATAGGAATAACCATACATTTTGACAGTTTACACTCAGGAATAACTTTACTTTACGTTTATTAGTAAGGCCATTAGTAACTAACTCTAACCAAAGGAGAGTAGGTATGAAAGATTGTAAAAAATACTAATTTTTTCCAAGCTTTTATCCTGTCCTTCGTGAGTAGTCGTTCATCTAAATATTTAGAATACTATAAAAATTCCCAACAAACCCGTAAGGCACCCATAAAAGTTAGACGTTCCAGTTAGTTCCACGCATTACCGGCAAAACTTTTAGTTTAGCAGAGCGCTCGTTCAATGACTGAAGCTATATAAACAAATAGCTATTGTAATACAGCTTTTGATTTTAATATTAACTCTTTCCCGCTTCATTTTACAGATTTGCAACAGCTACCTACTTAAAAATGAACTGAGTTTTGATCACTTTTTTATCGAATTTAAAAAGTGGGCATGTGCCAAAATATTTGGACATGCCTACCTCTTAACATCTTCAAAGGGCCTTGAGCTCCCGATTAGTGTACCGTATTAGGGATACAGTCGAGATTGTGTTTCTTTGTTTTGTTTTTCTGTACATTTAAAGGTCAAACTTATTTGTAGGAAAATAAAACAACACCATTTATTTAATGAGTAAATCCTTTAAACCTTTGAAAACGGTGGGCTAGCGTCCTGTTTTATGCGAGCCGTAAATGCAACGATGCTGACGTTAATGCTAGAACATTCTCAATATGATTAAAACATGACGGTCCTACTTTCTAAGTACCATTTTGCAAGCTTTGCAATGTTTGTATGTATCTTGCAAATTGAATTTGATTGAATACTCGAGCAGCGATCAGAATAAAAAAAAAAAACTTTTAATTAAGATCAATGCACACCAAAACAGATTTTTACTCATAATAATCTGTAACGATCGCCTGAAAAGTGCGGCATGGTGTCTAAACTGCTCGGAGCAAACTATAAGTAAAAATCACAATGAGGTCCTGGATTAGGTTAGACTGGTCAAAATACATAATTAACATATTTTTTAAAGTTGGGGACCTCAAAACACAGTAATTTTAATATACTATGGCTTTACCTGCCTAGATTTATGTTACTTCTACTTTAGTTATGATATTTATGATTCCGGTGCCCAGCGGGAATACTGATAACGGAAAAAATATTTACATTTAAACTCTGCAAACAAACTTGAGGTAAATCAAATAAAAAAGATAAATCAAATGAAATAATGATTATCTTTAGGGAGAGGTTCATTTTGAGGATTCCATATCAGACAAGCCTATTCTGATATACCTACCTTCTATAAATACCTATTAGTATAAACATATACCTATGAATAACAAAAATGTACTTTACCAGTATTCTGAGAAAACATGGTGAGGAAGGCATATTGCAGATCCTAAAAAGTTCAAAACATGTGTCAAGTGCACGTAAAGATAGGTTAAAAACTAATCTTGCAGACAACTTGAAGTGTCACTTTTGTTTAAAGGTGCGAAATAATAAAATTAATATGTCTGTGAAATGATTTTTTAAAGTTACCTAGGTGCACTAGGTATACTTTTAGTAAACTTTAAGACATCGCGGAAAGGCCGCCTTATTATGTAAAAATATGCGCTAGATAGCTGATCGCTCGTTGATTATTGCACTAGCGCGATAAAGTAGCAGTCACTGGAACTAAAGCCAACAAACAAGTGTTACAGCTACAGGCATGTGTATTCTTGGCTTAAAATGGTAATGTGAAACCAAAGAAGTTTCAAGCCTAATATTACGTGGACAATAGGTTTGATTGTCCTGTAGAGTCAGCACTGGCGATAGTTTGCAATTGCTTCGTAATCGCTAAAGTACTACCAGTACATAATACCACATAATAAGAATTTACCAACAATCATTAACACGAGCTCTACGCAGTGAAGGAAAACATCGAGAAATTAAAAAGATTCTTCATACCTCGGGGTGAAAAAGTTGACTTTAAAGTAAATAATATAAAGCACCCAGGTGAATAAGGTGAATAAAGTTTTTTTAAGTAAGTTTAATGCACCCAGGTGATTTAAGTTTACTAAAAGTATAGGTGCATGCACCCAGGTGAATTTTCTTAGGTGAATAAAGTTTACGTCACCAAAGTTAAAAGGTATACAATTAGTTTGTTCGTGTGAACGTGGGGTTATCCATGAGACCAGAAGCTATTAAAACTTTTAGGTATAACGTATTGTGTAGAGAGTAGTACCTAAGTTCTAATAACAAAGCGCTCGTGATCGTTCTTGATAGATCGTTTACTAAGTTAAGCAACGTTCAAAACGGCCCATAAGTGGATGGGTGACCGCCAGTACTCGCCCTATCTATCTATCTATCTAATCAGCCCACATCCACCCACTGCTGAGTATAGGCCTCCTCATTTTCACGCCACTGCTTCCGGTCCTGTGCCAGTCGAACCCAATGTTTTCCCACCACCTTCACAATGTCATCAGACCATCTGGCTGGTGGTCTGCCTGGTGTTCTGTGACCTTCGCGTGGCCACCACTCGGTAACTGCCTTTGTCCATCTACCGTCTTCCCGCCTTGCCAAGTGTCCTGCCCATCTCCACTTCAACTGGTTAACCCAAGATGCATAATTACCGTTCTTATAGAGTGTTTATGTTGCGAGTGAATAATAAATGTAGGTACCTATGTTGTCGTTTTAGCGATGGAAAATTACTTCCAGGGCAGCGCGACGTAGCCTAATGAAGTTATACGGTGTGCGCATAGAACGTCAAAGTTCCAAGGTCGCCTATTTCAGCTGTTATCATCTTGTGTATTTTGATTATTTTGCTAGACGTCAAGTAGAGAGCTCTGGTGGTCTACAGAAAGCGCCTCCTGATCCTAAGGTCATGCACCAATAAGTTTTCCTGTCCAAAAATGTATGTGCACTACTTATTACTTGGAACTCTCAAACGTTAGGTAAGGATATAAAATATAAAAACAAAATCCAATTTAAATAATAAATGGCGCACTATAATTGTTTGCTTCAAACAACCCTTTTTTTTTTTTGCTGATCTATTAAATTTATTTTAGGCCGTTTTTTAAAGAGTAAGTATTTGGATCGAGTCTGACAAATAAGTAAAAGTATTTTTAAGCCATTTTCATTCATAACATTTGAATTTAGGGTTATTAACGCTCTGGCCCAAAGTTTGTGACACATAATTGATATCATTACAGTATTGATTTTACTACACTATTATTGCTTTTGTGCATTTTGTGAGTAAGTATCACAAGTATTCAAGCGAATTTCAAACAAAATGTGTCACGGAAATCCTATCCTACTAATAAAATAAATCAGAAAATTTTGTGGCGTAAGTATTTTAGAACAATGACTTCGCAAAACGCAACGAAAGCGTGATCTTATTTGACGTGTCTCGCTAATGAATACATTCTGTGAAGTAATTCAACATGAAAAACATAAAAAAAATCATGTATCAAATTGGCAGGCGGATCATGGTGAGCTTCATCTCGAAGTTAATTTAGTTATTGGTTAATTTGGTTATAGAGTTAAAAGAGAGGTATAGGTAAGTTAAGCAGACAACAAACACCAGAATGACATAAAGCTTTGAGGTCAAGGTGAATTTCTCATTCCAATCCATTGTGTGACATTGCACCTGAAATTTATAATGTTTTGTGTGTTTTGTGATCCTATTGTATAAAGGATTTCAAGTGTTTCTTCAAGAACGGTAGACATAGATAGACCGTTCTTGAGTATCTTGAGTATCAGGTGTATCTCTCATTTCATTTAGAGATACACCTGAAGAACTCTTCAGGCATTAAATAAGACCATTATGATCACTTTGAATCTTCAGAGATAGGTAAAAGCAGATTAACTAACGTGGCTGACGTATCTTATAAATAAAGGTTTTCCAGTGTATCCATTATTTTGTTTATACACTTTGAGGGTATTTTGAATTTAATGTGAATGGGAAGCTAAGGGGTAATGAGCAATTATTTTTTCGAAATGTTTAGCTACTCTTGGGTACGTTTTCCAACATAATTTTAGGTGTGTTGATAAACAGTTTCCAACATTTGCAACATCAATATCAAACAGTTTGCGCCAATTTAAAAGGTCTCACAATACTTTGACAAATACTTTACCTTTCATTATGATGAATGGGTCGGCTCTTGACCTCAAAACTTACACAGGCAAGAATGAGGTCTATGATGAAGCGAACCTACCTAGAAGGTGCCCATTAACTTATTATCTTAAAAACAATAGGGTTGTAGCTCAGCAGAAATACAAACGCTAGAAGCAGATTCCAATTTTTTGCAGTGCGCATAATAAAAGAACTTTGAAAGCGCTTCGTTCTGTTATATGTTAAAAGACGTAGTGGAAACAATAATATAATTGTTTGACCAGATTAGTCTCATATTTCTTGGTATCTGTTCCAAGTTTGTTTAGTCACGCTACCTTCTCTTTTCCATGTTTTGTTCAAATAGCCAATATAATTATGTCCAAGTATTGTGACGTGATTGAATTACTAATACAGAATTATATTACTACTGAGTTAATTGAAAATACATAAAGTATTACTTATTGAAAGTCTTAATATCTTATGTAAGTATAAGAAAAGAAGAAAGAAGTCTATTCCAAAGTGATAAATCTGATATTTCGGCTGAATGTCCGGGCGTTTGCTACGAACTACATTGTATTCGGTCGATAATATCAACCTATGAACTTGGTCCAAGTATTCTGAACCGAAAATTTGGTCCTTCATATTCGGTCGTGTTTTAGTCGGGCCCGATCTTCCAGATGGCCATATTAGAGTAGAGGCTCAGTTTAGGCCCATAAATGACCACGTGAGTCTGTCACTATTGCGAGTGTTATGATGACCAACAGGCACCTCGCGCCTTCTCTTCTGAACCGTCCAAAACTCGAAGAATTGATTGTTCATCTAAATTTGGCCTACCTTTGAAAGTTTTCCAGGTGATATAATTATAAATATAAGTCGATAACCCATTACTGAACAAGGATAGCAACTTCGGGAAACGACCCCACTGGAAGTTCTTAAACAAAAATAACTTGAATTATATAACCCCAGATAAAATATAGATATAACTTAGCTGCGGTACAACCAGCTAGAAGTTCATGAATTGAAATGTTCATGGACATTCTAGCTGGCGTTAAGCTAAAATAACTTTGAAGTAGCATAGTTTTGTCTTAGACTTGGCCCTCTTATAAAAACTATTCGATAACCAAAACTACTTTCTCCTATGTACCTAAGTGATGAAGTTTTTATTGGCTAATTTCAAGTTTTTTTTTGTAATATAAAACTATAAATAAATCAGCTTACCACGACGAATAAGTTAAGAGAAAATATTAAGAAATTGTATTTTTTACCGATGAAAAAAAAGGAGGTTATCAAGTCGATGTGTTTTTTTTTGTTTATGTTATACCACGCATAACTTTTTACAGAGGAGTTCTAATTTGATATTTCTTTTTTTATTAAAAAGGGTATACTCCTGAAGGGGTCCCATATAAATTTTATTTCTGTGGGATTGATAGTTTCCCTGTAAACTCTAAAAACCTTCCCTCCTAGCTATGTTACAAATAGTGAATCATCAGTTGGTAATGCCAGGAACTCACGTGCCGCGGTACTTGACATAAAATGTATGTAATTTTAGCAAATAATGCCATTAGACGCAGTTGGAGTCTAAGCGTTACCTGTCAATTCGATATGTAATACGTTAAATTCTTTTTCTTTCTTTATTTTTTTTCATATCTCACAAACGACTGGATGGATTTCGACATTAGAGTATCGTTAGATTTGTCGTAATAACCTGATTGTAATGTATGACCACGCTCTTTACAGAGTACCTAGTCCGATTTAGAGATTATAGCCACAAAAATATCTAAAATAAAACTATTTAACAAAAAATTAAACCACCGAAAGAACTGAAAAGCAAAAAAAAATAATAGGTAAACCTTTTTTATTTAACCTTAATAACTAAGTTCCTAAACTAATGTAAGTACTTATATCTAAGTTATTTTGAGTAGGCGACGTAATTAATAAATTTGCTTGGTGGGCGCCGACTCAAAATTATTACTAACATTAGTTTATTATGGTTAAATAAAAAAGGTTTTCCTATTATTTTTTGCTTTTCAGTTTTCTCGGCTGTTTAACTTTTTGTTAAAAAGTTTTATTAAGAACGCTTATCCAAGTCAATAGATAAAAGTATGTAGGTACTTATAATTTTTTCCAAATATTAAGGTGATGAAAAATGAAAAAAAAAAAAATGAAAAAATATTTATTTACCACAACAAACAAAGAAAGCTTAGAGATAATAAAAGACAAAAAAAGTGCCTTATAATATTGTTTCAATCTGTTGCTATGTAGGAAACTTAAACTATTTCAACGGTCTCCACACTAGGCAAGCCTGTATCGTGCAGACCAATGAGTTACAGTTGACTAACAGGATTAACTCGGATAACAATATTTTAAGGGTAAGGATAAACATAAAAAGATAAGGAGTTTAATCAAACCAAATTACTAAGTAGGCACTGATAACTTTCACTGATTCTGAAATGCATCACAAATTACGACAAATTGATTATTATTAGTTGAAACGGCCTTTAAAATTGATCAAGGTTAAGGTTCCCAAAGTTGGTAATTTGATTGACGTAAATAAAATTATTGCCTATTTTGTCATTCATGGCTGATTGAGATAGGCAATGCCTCAAATTAATCAACAAAACCTCAAAATGTTTAGCAAAATTAAATAGCGATTATCTAAACATACAATTTAATTTAGGTATATTAAATAAGTACCTAGACGAATAAAAAAGTATCTAGGTACCAATGATGTGTTAAAAATATAGACACGTTACATTGAAACTGTCTTATTAGCACAATTTTTACTTCAGTTTGCGTCAAACAGAGCTACGTCTTTGTCAGTGACAATCACGTGTTCCAAGCTCAAATTTTAAACTTCAATAATATGAACATAACGTATCTATAATCTCTATATATGTAATGAATCCCTATAACCCTTGGTCACGCCATCACGCGTGAACGGCTGGATCGATTTCACTAATTTTTTTTGTTGTCTCTATATATAAAAATTAATCCCTATAACCCTCGGTCACGCCATCACGCGTGAACGGCTGGACCGATTTCACAAATTTTTTTTTGTTGTGTTTGTTATTGTCAGGAGAAGGTTCTTATGACAGAAAAAAATTAAAAAATTGCGCGGAAAAAATGAATCATGCGCAGACAGAAGTCGCGCGGGTCAGCTAGTTTATTTATAGTTTATCCATTATATCCATACTAATATTATAAAGCTGAAAATTAGAAGATTAGCGAGTTTATTTGTTACACAGTCCAAAACACAACGATAGCGCGATCAAATTTTTCCTGTGCCGCCATCTATTATGTAGCAAAATGTCTCTGCCTGTCTGTCTGTTTGTTACCTTTTCACGCCTAAACCGCTGAACAGATTATGCTGAAATATGACATGGATAAAGATTATGTCCCAGGGACGGACATAGGCTACTTTTTTTTTTTTTTCAAAAATAATCATGGAGGGCGTGAAATAAGGGTTGAAAATTTGTATGGGGAGTTGAAAGTTCCAGTTAAAGGCAACTAGATGGCGTTGCTAACCTATGGCTGAGGCCGAGATGACGCTATTATTGCATTTTTAAAAGTTTCAGAAGATTCTTGTAGTTTTCAGTTCTATTTAAAGGTTTTTAAGTATGTTATTTTGCTGACGAAGTCGCGGGTACTAGCTAGTTTAATATAATTCCTAGCAAAATTATTGTTGAATCAATTTGTTAAGTATTAAAAATAATATTTTCATAATAGCAATCTCTAACTAAGCTTGCGTCTTAAAAATATCTTTAAGCCTTTTAAAGACTGAACGCCTACGTGTTCTCTGAATTTATTTTTACTTCTCTTAATTTTTGGCTTATTTCAGCTTCATTTCTGCATCGGCGCACGTACAATAATCCTTAAAGTAGTACCTGTCTCCGGAAAGGACTATAGAAAAACCAGCTTCGGCTGACGCATTCTGATTGTAGTTTTTAAATCATTTTCAAAAACCTGTAGCATACATCTATCGATGTTTTAAATTGGATCGACGACAGAATTAAAAACAGCAGGTCGTATACATAACAGACTGGTGCAGGTTATTATTGGAGGATGCCGCGAGCAAAGAAATGACCAGATTTAGGAAGAGACGAACTGCACGTGATGATGATGGTGATCCCAGATAAAAAACCTATGAGGAGTAGATCTGTCGATTGACATGCCCTCGACTCGCCCTCATGAAGTACGGCTGTTATTGTCGGGCCGATAAAATTGGCCTTCACATTAGTCCACATCTAAACTCTATTGAAGATATTTGGTCTTCTCTTGCTCTCTGGTTGCTTGTTTATAATCCTTTATAATCCTCAATCTTCTAGATAGTTAATAAATAAATTTAATTAGCCATGGAAATTTCTCGAATAAGCCTTGCATATACTCGTAATTGAGAGCAATAAATATTTTCCCATAAGCCGCTTTGTCTGAAGGTCAAGGTTTATTTTGCAAGCTTGATTTATGTTTACTAGCGGCCTGCCTGACTTCACTTGAGCTAATATTCTGCATAATATCATATCCATTTAGCATAGCTAATTGGTCGAGCAAAGATAACGAAAATACGTCTGTGTCTATAGTCTGAATGACAATGGCTACATTTGTTTGTTGTTTTTTCGAAAGAAACAGTAGAAAGAACTTTGAAGGGTTGAATCCGACGTTTCGACTGTTTCGATGAATATTCGGATGTTTCCAATTAGTAAGATAATAGGCCCCAGGTTTACTCTTTCATATCTTTTTTTATGATGAATGGGTTGGCTCTTAACCTCAAGACTTACACAGGCAAGAATGAGGTCTTTGATGGAGCGAGCCTATCCAGAAGGTGCCTATTAACTCTCTTCTTTAAAACTATTCTTATCTTAATTACAGTAATTTATTTTGTATTGAGGTTAAAATACTATTTCTACTAATTATCCTAAAAGTAAAGTTTAGCTAAGATAAAATATTGTAAACCTTTATGTGAAATAAATAAATCTTAAATCTTAAATCTTAAATCTATTTTGTTAAATTGTAAACATCGTAAAAAGGACCATGATTTTATTAGATTTACTTTCATCATAATTTTCCTGCCCTTGTCCCACTTCTATGGGGGGTCGGCACAACATGTACCTATTCCTCTTCTATACTCCTCTATCAGCCGTAGGCGGATTCATTTAGTCTTGATATATGATATATGTATGTAATATGATATATGTATGTAATATTATATACATATATTATAAGTCTAAGGGGGGTAGTCAGAGGCATGTCCAAACACATATTTGATACATGCCCACATTTTGCAGAAGTTAGTATCCCATACGTGACAGGTTGCAAGCCCATCGCCGCCTATAAGAACACTAACTGGTTTCCTCACGATGTTTTCCTTCACCGTTTAGAGCATTCATAGGATCTGGAATAAGTAACATAAAAAAAAAGATCTGAGAGAATGTCTACCGCACCTTGGGGATACATTCGTGAAACTGTTTACGTTTATATATTATAAGTGTGTCAATTATAAAGCAAGGGAGTTTCATCCAGTATATAAACTGGCTATTAACAATTTCCATTACTTTTCTGGCTATCAAACATGACGACTAGATCGATGTATAAGTTATCATACAAAAAAGCAGACCACTCGTTAGCTTTTTGTATTCGCTTTTCTCTGTGATGTATCAAACACAAACAATATAATGTTAGTAAATCCTTTGCTCCGTCTGCTCTAGGCCCATGTTACAGACTTTGAAGCTAAGTCGAGCAACGTACCTACTCCTTTAGTTGAAGCCCCTTACAAATCGAATACTTCATGTTTAAGGAAGCAAAGTTAAAGGCTTAGGTATGTTGCCTCTACAGGGTGTAAGGTTAGCTTTTCCGAAAGCTTAAATGGAATGCTTTATATCAAGCTTCTTGCTCGATTCTTATAGTAAAAAGTAAATAACAAATCGGTATTTTTTTTTACACTTCATCAGTTTGGCCAACTTTTTGTAGGTACTTACTTATTTTATTATGCAATGCTAATCATTACATTTTTCTGTGATTATTTTTAATTTTTATAATCAATAGTTATGCAAGATTTATAATTTTTACAGCTTAACGTGGCTTTGGTATAAAGCGATATCTTAATATAGGCATTTTCGGTTTCAGATAGTTGTTCCTTTATCCCCTTTACGCCCTGTTCAGTTCGTTCGTAGGCATTACCGCAGATTTGTATTCAATCTAACGCAAATTTAGCGTTGAGCGATTGAACCAGCCTAGGACTTTATTCGTGGACTTGTTGAGTTGCTAGTAGTTTTGAATTGTATGACATACAATTCAAATTGGTGAGTATTTATTATATTTTATAATCGGAATAAGCTGAAATTGCCAGTGATTATAATATTACTATATGACCTTCGAGAAAACTTCACTTTTACGGGATAAAAACTAGATTCAGGGCATAAACTATTTCCATAATGAGTTTTATCCAAGCTCGTTTTATCTTCGACTCATTTTGACACAGAATTTCCAAAGGATACCTACAATTTATTCACGTTTAGTGGACAAACTTTAACTGGAAGACTGTTTGAGAAAAATAAGAGCCATGCCAGAATGGCATCGTGTAAATGGTGACTTATACATCATTATACTATTAAAAATGTAAACAATGACTAAGTACTACTACTAAGTAAATAATGACTGACCTTGCCATCCTGCTTCCTAAACGCGTTGTGCACATTCCAAATGAGCCCTGGGCCTGCGCTGGCTGACTTCTCCCTGACGTCGAACCATAGCGTGATCGGGTTGCTCTCATCAGAAGTCGGCGACTCCTTGGGCGGGTTGCTGCGCGTGAGGTTGGCGAAATTCGTCAATTCAACAAGCGTGTCCTTGCACTTTGACAGCAACGACATTGGGCGATGTGGAAACTTAACACGGTACCGCCTGAAACAAAATGTAATTGCATTATTTCAAAGTTCTAAGCAAAGATAAAAGAAAACAAAACAGACTTTACTCCCAGAACACGGTAGGGCTAAATATGTATTTGGACGTAGTCAGAGACCATCAGAGAGAGAAGGTACCTTACTTATATGGCATATGGCCACATTTTGCAAAAAAACTTAAGTACAAAAATCGTCGATTTTTTTACGTGAGCAGCGTGAGTAATTTTCGTATAATGAAATATGAATGTAAGTATTTTTAGTAAGAAGTGCAGACACAATAAGAACATGTTTTTTACGAAAGACCTTGCAGCCTCTTAGAGACTAAAAGCGGGTATGGGCTAATAGACTAAAAACGGGTGGTCACAAAACCTCAAAATGTGGAAGCACCTCCCATTGACCCTCGGAAGTGAAGTAAACCAAATATTCAGAGCGAAATTTTAAAAAGTTTAAGGTTCAAAATCCGTGAAGCATTAACAAAGTTTATTCTCTCTAGTTTCTAGTGAATAAAAAACTGAATCCAACATTTTCCTCCTGTCAGTTGCAGATTGAAGTTGCTTTGGAGTAGACGTAGCCTGTTTGTCAATAACTGTGTCTGGGTCACAGTAGTTCTAAGTTCAGTGGCAGCATTTCAATGAGGTCAATGTTACGAGTTCAAGAAAATATGTGTAATGAAACTCAATCGGTTTATTTTAGGTTGGAAATTGAATAATGATACCTACCTGTTGAAATAATACCTACCTGTTGAATGATATAATTGTGAACGGGAATTTCATAAGGGCTGTAACTGATCTATACATTTTATTCGTTTCTGAAATACACAGATTTTGATAAAATTTGACAAACAAAACAAAAGGCCTCTCCTTTGATCGAATTGGATCGTTATGAATTTACATTTAATTATAGAGACGCTAAAACATATGGAAATTTTTCATGGGGAATCGAGATATATAAAGCTTTGTGCGGACTAGGCGTTCCAATGTACCTACGTGTAGACGCAAGCAACTGAAGGAACGCTAGTCAAGACAACCTGCAAAAACTGTCGGTAACGCGAACATTTGAACGCCTAGTCCGAGCAAGGCTTTTAGCGTTCAATGCGGACGAAGTCGCGTAAAACAAAAATGAAAGTAATACCCTTGATTTCGATTGAAAGGTTTGGACAAGTAGTAGGTAAGCAAAGACCCTTTTAGTTTTGCCATAACTGTGTAAAACAGGTATAGTAATGAATATAAAAAGTTTTAAAAAGTACGGTCGTTATTCTAGAGATAGTTTTTTAGTCAGTGCTTCGCTAAACACATATTTTTTTTGTAGTAACACTCTACACTGTCCTTGGCCTGATATACACTTGGTCAGTTTATTTTGGATTAAACATACCTGTCACTGTGACTTTGTTTATCAATCGTCATGTTTTTTATTACCTTTAATGTTAAAAACAACTTGAGCTATTTTTCATTTCATGCGTGAAAATGTCGATATCTCGGAAAGCGTGTGAAAGGTAATCCGGGTTCAAGGTTACATTCAGAATGTTTTATATTTCAAAAGTAATTCGAAAACAGAGATTAAGCTTCTTGATTACTACTCATCTAAGCAGAATTATATAATATTAAATGCTGCGATCTCACGTTACTTATCTCCGATGCCAATGGCGTAATTTTTATAAAAACTTTGATAGTTTAGATTGCCTCCTACATACAAAAACTTTACCTCTTTATTAATATTGTTATTTGATAGAAGCCCTTTATGTCTCACTGCTTGTCAAAAGCCTCTTTATAATATAATTTTATTTAATTTATATCTTTTTTTTATTATAAAAAAAAAAACGCTGATCATTAGTCTCGCTACAACTCAAAAACGGTTAAACCGGGTAGTTTTTTTTTGTCTTCGTAAAAGACATTTATAGGTTAGTAAAAACGTAAACAGGTTCACGACTGTATCCCCAAGGTGCGGTAGACATTCTCTCAGATCTTTTTATGTTTCTTATTCCAGATCCTATGAAGATGTCTAAGGGAGGTAGTCAGAGGCATGTCCAAACACATATTTGATACATACCCACATCTTGCAGAAGTTAGTATTCCATATATAGGTTAGTTTATAAAAAAAATCACGGGTAAAGCCGGGAAGGCGAGTAAAACCGCGGACCGCAGCTAACTCATAACATTTCTTTATGGCAGATAAATGAGTACTTAAAACATACGACATTTTGACATTACATTTTCTTGTTAGTTATTATCACATCAGTACCTACCCACGTTGTGACAAGAACCATTCCCAAATAAACACATTGTATACTCAAAAGGTACAAAAAGCTTTCTTAATTATAGATTTGCCCGAAGGAAATCCTCACGAGAAACCAAAATATGAAAGCACTTGGAATTACTTAGATATAAACACGGTATTTTCAGCAACAATAACTTTATGTAGATAGTTGCCTTCTTAGCAAGCTTAAAAGCATTCCAATAGCGTTTGTGATAGAAACATACAAATACCGACTTGGTATCTTAAGTAATGCTAAACAAAATCTAATAAGGCGTAATAGGCACTCCTTGTCCGAAATCTAGACTTCCTACCCCTTGAGTTTTCAATTGCGTGGGTACTATGACTACGGAGAACGCGTTACACACACAGAAATGCGAGTGTACAAAATTACATCGTTTTTTCTGTGTAGTAGGTAATTATACCGCGGCGTTTATAAGGAGTTTTGTAACGCTTCGAGGCAGTCGACGATCGATGAACATTTCATTTCACAATCATGCCATCAGATCCTGTCCCATACCAGGAACTTGAAAATTACTGTTGATATCTTGAAAAGGAATATTACCACCCCTTTCCATTTTATATCCAGCTTTTTCATACTTTGAAGGCAGCAATCATTGTGGCGCTGTATGTATTGGAACATTTAATGCCCTTTTTACTGTTCACTAGGTATAAAAAGGCGTTACATAAATAAAATGGTGTTGCATATTTATTTTATACTTTTTATGATCCCGATAGAACACAGATTACATAAAAATACGACTAACCATCAATAATTGTAGGTCTCTCATGTCTTTTGTATCGCGGTAGTCCGAAGGTTTTATTAAAATACAACTAAGTATCATCATCTTTCTGCCCTTTTCCCACATTATGTGGGGTCGGCACAACATGTATAATACAACTAAGTATAATAAATATAATAAAATAATTTTAAATGTATTATTTAATCTGTAAATATTATCCTAAACTATAGTCTTTTTCATATAGTTACGGTTCCGTGACAAGGCTCTTTTATGCTAATTTCTGAAATTATTAAAAAATATAAATACAAAATAAATATTTTTTTTTGAAGTTGTATCTAATAAGTACTTATTATTCACTAAATTTCATTTATTTCAAAAGTTTTCATTGTTGTTGTACAGCGTGAAACGTAAAAGTTCAATGTGTCAGAGATACGTTCCTACGTAAAAAAAATCTATAAAACGTTTCTTTGCGTTCAGGAATGCCACCTGCTACGTGGTATGCAAATTTTACATAGAAATTTATTAAATTTATTTTGCTATAAGTACATTTTTTTATGGAAGAGGGGGAAAACTAGCAGGTGGCACACCTGATGGTAAGTGATTACCACCGCCCACAGACAACTGCAGCATCAAGAATCATCAAGATCATTATTTTGCATCCTTTTTATTTTTTAATCCGTTTGTTTTTATTTTAGTCGATCTCACGCATTCTCATTTTACCTTATTTTTTCGGGAGCTTTTTTACATCCAGTAAATATTAGAAATAGGGAGGTATACGCAAGTAAATGTGTCTGTGTGTAATGGATTTTTAGGCATGTTTCTTTCGAATGGCTGATTCCGTGAGATGGAACTTGATAAATGATTATATCTTGTAGCCTTCTTATTCTTGTAGTGTGTATTTACATGCTTGTAAACCACCGTCAAACAAGATTGACTACCAGTAATCTGTGCGGGATGGTGAATTTATATTTTTCTTATAATAAGAGAGGTAGAGCGCGATAGATCCGCGAGAGCTCTTCAATAGTAAATCTGTTATACCCTCATCAATACTTAACTTAATTGAAAATACGGTGAAAATCTGTAAAGTATGTACTTCCACCACAGATAACTCAACCACTCCCACATTCCAACCATAGCAACGATTCCCCATTAGTTCAGCTGATTAGAGTACGGGCCACGGATTGGCGAGATTGAAGATTCAAATCCTGCTTAAATGTATTTTTTGGTTTTCATTTAAAAAATCATAAATAAAAGAAACAAAGTGAAGAAATACTCATGCATAGGCTACGCGACAAAATACAATGTAATCTTAGGACCTTATAAAAAAGAAACAAAATTCAAAACAGCATCTAATCATTTACCCGTTATATTTTTTTCTGTAAGTAAAGTTACTTTACTTTTTCTGTAAATAAGGTAAATACAGTTCCTTAAAGATTTAATCCTTTTTCAAAAAAAAAAATAATTGAGGTAATCTTTGTTTTACATGAAACACCTTTTATTGTATTAAAAAATGTTAATATAGGCCAATTATTTATTTATTTTTATTTATTTAAGTGCTAGCAAACTTGAAGAGTTATGAACTATCGTATAACGTTTACACTGCATATTTTGTATATTTAGTTAAATAAAAAATTATATATAATAATAATAATGCTGGACATTTTCCACACAGTATCATCTAGCCCCAAACTAAGCAAAGCTTGTACTATGGGAACCCAGATAACTGATATACTACTTATATACTTTTTGCTTGTAAATACATACATATTATACATAGAAACACCCAGACCCGAGACAAATATCTGTAGGTCACACAAACATTTGTCCCGCGGCGGGGATCGAACCCGCAACCTTCTGCGTCGCAAGCGGACCTTCGCCCACTGCGCCACAGAGGTCGTCTATATAGCCACGTTTTATATTGCATTTTTTAACATTAGCTATTTTAATTTTATCAATGTCTATTACGTATAGACATTAGATAGCCCTGTAACACACGAACAGATGGGTAGACGGACAGACAGAACTAATAAGGTACTAAAGTAAGTAATTAATTTATCACTCTTTAGTTAAGGAACTCTTAAGGGCGTTTAAAATACCCGTACCAAAATCCTCAGTATTTATTTGAAGTCACTCTCCGGCCAAAATAAATAAGTATACATCAACATGGGTTTGTATTATATTGTACTCGTAAATGAGAGAGCCTCCATCCCCACACTACCCGCGCCCCGCAAGGACGCTCAACAAGTGAAGCTATTTTGTGACGAAATTCAATTTAGTTCAGTCACATCAGTCAAACAAAAGGATATTGACGGAGACTACCTTTCGAAACAAGATAACGATTAGTATCTGGCACGGTAAACATTTTCTCAGATCAAGTCCTTCGAAGATATCTAAAGGGGTAGTCAGAAACAAGTCTAGATACCTATTTGGCACATGCCTATATTTTGCAGATTTTTGCATTTCAAATGTGACTGGTTGCAAGCCTATTCCTACGAATACGTAATTCTAATAAGAATACTAAATGGTTTCATCGAGAAATATAAAAATTCAACTCTGATGAAATACCTAAATCAGTAGCCACATTTTTTATTTCTTTCATATAAGTTCTATTTGGTTCTTCATGGTCATTTTTTTTATAGAAATGTTGAAATCTCATTACTGCTACCTGCTACTCATTACTTATCTCAAACTTTTTCTAACGCGTGTCTTGTTGGACTCATGTCAAAAATTACATTAGTGAAAAAAAAAAATCGGTAGGTTTATTATACTTATTTTAGGTATCTGTCCTTGTCTAAGCTAACATTAGATTCTTGACGAATTTGTTTAAATTAAATTACTGAAAAATTATATAAATCTTTACCTTAAGTTAGAGAAACGTTACCTACTATATTTTGCTGAAGTTTTATTAAATAGGGTTAGGGATCAAAAATTCCCACTCCATGTGTTTATGTTGCGTAATAAAGTTTAGTATGTACGTATTATTGTGTTAATGAATGGTATATTACGAGTGAAACATGAAGGTCCGACGATCTGGGCTCGTACCTACCCACAATGGACAGGGGCTCAGTTCAGTCTCTCGGAAAATTTGTTGTAGGCGTAGGCGACACAATACCAACCCGAAAAGCCAAAATATTTTATTGTAATAAATGGCTCGACAGCGAAAACTGTTACTAAGAAAGATTTGCATTATTCCTTCGGCTATCGATTCAGAGTTTATTTTCCGAATGTAAAAAAACAAAATCAAAACATTGATTTGTCAAGTGACTAGTCGTTTCGTAAATTGGTCGAACCAACTCTTCCGTTAATAAACCAAAAACAGTCGCAATTAGTTGGACAACATCATCGTCAGTATGTATTTTTTTCTCTGAGAGTTTTATTGTTCTCAGTAACTAAGAAGTGAATAAATTGTAAAAAGAGCAGTGTAAAAGCAGCAAGTGTAAAAGCAATGTAAATAGAGAAGCTGCAGTTTAGCTGCATCAAGGTGTATCTATACATAAAGCGGCAATCTTGCGTGGCTTCTACATTCTGGCACGCGCTCGCGCTATGTCTGACGCCAGACGCGCGCAAAAGTGTATAAAAATCATTATGTAATTGAATCTAGACGTGTCGGTCGCGAACGTAAAAGTAGATACTACTAAATTTTTTTTTTTTTTTATGTATGGTTCTTAAATGAGATGTGGGTTGTATATCTCAGTAATACCACTCAAACATTCTGCTAGAACGGCAGAATAATAACACACATAATAAAAAAAATGCTAGACATTTCACAAATAACTTTACATCATCTGGCGCCAAAGTACATGTTGTATATAGAAAATACCCAGACCCGAATATTTGCAGATTATACAAACATTTCCCGTGACGGGAATCGAACCCAGAATCTTCTGCGTCAGACTGCATTGAAATAACAAAATACTTCGTTTAACTGCAGCGCGTTCATCGCTCATTATTTGGACACCGCAATAGCTTACCAAAATAGCCCAGGAATGAGAACAATGGAAAGAGGGAAAGCAGACAGGGTAAACAGGCAGTGTTAATATACAAAAAACATAATTCACACAATTAAGAGAGCCGTGGTTATTTCGATCCAAAAGTTAAAATAAACCATTGGATTTTTCGTTTCAGAATATTCATATCCTAATAGTTTTACCGTTTGTAGGTAGGTAAGTATTAGTTCGTATTATAATAAATGAGTTATCTAAGCTAGCAACGCTAGCAGTTGTAAAAACCCTATAAAATATTGGCAGCAGAAAAAAGAAAAAATATTTTTCTGTGTCGATTTCAGCTCTTTTTTGATAGTGGTACATATGAAGTGAAACCTTTTTTTGTTTTTAAGACATAAAACCAGGACAAGTCGCGAGGAAGCAACTCGTTATTGACTACTTTTTCAAGACTTTATCTCTCAAAAATAGAACAATAGATGTAAATCCCGTCTCAAAGAGATACATTCCCCATTCGTTTGTTAGAGCGACTAGAGAGTTAGCAAAACCCTCGCTCAGCGATACCTACCCGCTCGTCGCTTAGAACACACGCTGAGAATCACTCGCTTATAACGTATGCATACAAGCAAATCGCCAAAAGCAAGTGATGTGAAGAATCGCTCGTCGTAAGTCACACTCGCTAATTTAACTTGGTAAGATAATTATATTCTTGTCTAGGTATTTTAGATGAGGCAAGCTATTTTAAATTGGACGCCTTAAAATCAAATACTAAGTTTTAGTAAAAACGTAACCAATTATATGCCCACATTTTGCAGAAGTTAGTATTCCATACGTGACAGGTTGCAAGCCCATCGCCGTTTCAAAGGATCTAGAATAAGTAGGATCTGAGAGCATGTCTCCGCACCTAGGGGATACAGTCGTGAAACTGTTTTACGTAACCGAAACTGCGGGCTACTACTAATGCTGAGTTACTTAGTAAAACACAGCATAATAATAATAATATGCGGTAAATAAATACACAATTTCAATTAGCAAATTTCATTTGAGAGTAAAGCATTTCAATAATGATGTTGCATTTAATTTGTGACCGTGACCGCTACTCTCGACATTGTAACGTTTTCCTTTACCTAGAATTAATTTAAACGCTCTGCACGAGGCGCCAGTCTCTGATTTCAATGCCGTATGGTAACAAGCGTAACAAACATAACCTTTCTACAATTTATTCTATGAGGTTTATGAGTTATATCTTTTTCACTTCACTTTCTCAAAAAGTTAAGTTTATACGTCATACAAACATAGGTCAAAGTGAGTCATTTCTCCCTTAAATGGCTGGCGGGAATAATATACTATAGTAATAATATACTATACTCTTACTATGTAAGTAATGATATTTGAATTTGGAGCTTCAACATTATTTCTATTCGAAATTGTTCACCAGAGATCTGCACCAAGTAGAAATTATTCAAATTCTTATCAAAATAAAATGTGGCTAATGGCTAATGCCTCCAAACTACCTACTTAGTGCTTTTATTGTTGTTGCATACCTATTATGCCAAATATTTTTTTAGTATAATCGAATATATCATTAATAAAAAGTACGAAGGTGTCATGAAATCTTCGTGGAACATTCAGTAGGAACGAATTTTCAACTTTTACATTTAGCATTTGTCAAATAAATATACATATTTATATGAAATATGTGTTATTAAGTAATGATACTTTGACTTTGACATGTCATCATCTTCCTGCCCTTTTCCCACATTATGTGGGGTCGGTCATTATTTGACTTTGACATGTATTTCAAGCAATAAATGATTTATTGTTTGAAATACATGTACATACAGAAGGTGTTGGTGGAATGATGTGTGTAACAAACTTTGTAAGGTGTGACGGTTACCCTACTATCTGCCGAAAAATGTAATCCAGAATTTTGAAATCCAGATAACGTTTGACTGATTTTTGATTAACCTTTTTTTCGTAATACAGATAAACGAAATCCAGATATTTCAAAATCCAGATTTTCATTTGATATTTTTTTCACATAACAGATGTATTAAAATACACTCAAACGTTTGACAGATGTTTTAAAATCCAGATAATTCACTGTACCACGTGTTTGTTTTCCATATAATTTGTTATCCAGAAAAAACATTTTGTACCACAGCTACCTATGTAATAAAGCTAAGGTACAATAGGAGCAAGTCGGTTCTGGCACTCGCCGGCCGCTACCGCGGCACGCTTCGCTCGGCTCGTGCGTGGTTTATCACTATGCACCTAACTGCTCGTCGCTTCGCTCCTCGCAACCTATGCTACAGGTCTGTCAGCCTGGGTTTGATTTGCACGAAATTTTGTACCACGTACGTTTTCTGGATTCCAAATTCGGTATTACATTATTATGGTAAAAATTACTTCTGGATTTGAAGACTTCGACTTATAGTTAGTTCTGTCAAATGAAAAAAAAAAACAAATGATAATCTTTCTTTAGTGTATCTGTCATATGAAACATCTGCTTTGTGTAATGTCGGAATAATAAAATGATGTAAAACGTACTATCTGGATTTCAAAATTCTGTATTACGTTTTTCGGAAGACAGATAGGATACCGGTGTGACATCATAAATTAAGCTCTCTCTGTTATATACGAGTAGACTATAATAGACAAGTATAATCGATAACTGCTGTATAATCTCTGGCACACGGAATCACGGCGTAATTCGAATCAATTAGAAGGTAAATAGGTACAAAGTGTATTTACATTTCTGAGCTGAAATAGCTAAATGTGGTAAATTGATCACCTGTAATTATTGAACACAGAACATAGGATTAATTTTGATTCAAATAGGTAGCTTTTGCACCATTACATTTGAAATATTAAAGACATTAATTACTCGCTTTGGTAAAATATTTGAAGTTTTAGAAATTATTATAAAACTAACATAGTTTTATCATAGTCATAGTTTTTTTAACTTTATTTATTTTACTATTGCAACCCTGCTACTATTGTTTTGTATTTTGTATTTGTAAGATAGAGAAGGTTGAAGCAGGTATTAGTATTTATTAACCGGAACTCTCACGGAATCACGCGGGAAAACCCGTGAAAACTGGGCGAAAATTTGATACGGTTGAAACGATTTGAATGAGACTTTCATTTGAAGATCGAGGAGGTTGCAGTGGCTACTTTTTATCCCGGAGTTCCCACGGGATCGGTATTTACCTGGGAAAAACCGGGAAAACTAATGAACCCACGCGAACAAAGTCGTGGGCACAGTTAGTCTATTATCTATAATATTATTATAGATATTATATCTATAAAAGAGCTCATCATCGCCGAGCCAAAGCCACTTAAGCTGCTAGAAAGCTAAAAGGTGACTTGAAGGGATAGCTTCTTTTTGTACGGGTGATAAAATACACAAAAGTAATAAATAATAAATGAACACGTGTTTTAGGGTTTTTCAAACAAATCCTTCAAAAGGGGTGAAACGGGTTTACAAAGTTTGCACAGGAACTTTTTGGCGGAAAGCTTGATTAGCTTGAAACACAACTTTGCTACGTGAAATTGCAGATAACAGCTAGTTTTATACATAAATGAATAGTGTAATAACTAAAATTCTTCTGGGTTTTATGCTTTATGTAGGTACGAGTAGTTAAAGAATCATCAGATTGCTTTGATTTGCAGTTTTATATTTTGCACGCGAAAATAAGTTCCGCGAAAACCAACTTCCTTATTAAATTTATTCCTCATTAATTTCAATGAATTCGGAACGAATGACTTTATTTGAAAGCTAAAACGTGTAGGTAATTACCAATTTTCATAATGACGCTATAGAAAACAATAATCAGTTTCGCTCAAGCATTAACCCAAAAATTGCAGTGCGACACTAAATCGTATCGGTTCGTCTGATGAATAGATAGATACCTTGGTACGTATGTATTGGATCCATGCAATTTTGATGAGCTGTGGGATTTGTACAGTAAACGCAATATTTGTTGCTGACTGGATAATGTTGAATGCCTTTTTCAACTAATCTTGATGGAATTGATAAACCCGAATTCACTCTGCTTAGTATTAGGTAATAATGTAATATTAGGCATGTCTATCACAATCGTAAAATATTCTATAACAGATAAGATACGTTCCACCTCAAACAATAATATTAGTCTACCTTGGTATTATACCTTAGTTTAAAAATGCATTTTTTTTTAAATCTAATATAACTGAAAGTAAATAATTATGTCATGGTAGCTAGGCAACTTAGGCCTTTATATCTAAGTATATTATATGATTTATACAGCCTCAGAAGGTAATCGATGCCTGCACTTAAAGGGGACGCTGTAGTGCCTGGGACATCGTTTGGGATGGAATAGGCTTGCCCAGAACCTAAACTATCCTCTCAGCTTAATCAGCCTGGTCCACAGGAAAGACGACGTCAATACGTATGGAGCTGACTAAGCTGCGGGTTTCCTCACGGTGTTTTCCTTCACCGTTAGGAGCTAGGCAACACATTCTAAGATAAAACTTTTTAATAAAAAATTAAACCGCCGAAAGAACTGAAAAGCAAAAATAGTAGGTAAACCTTTTTTATTTTACTATAATAACTAAGTTCTTAAACTAATGCAAGTATATCTAAGTAATGAGTCGGCGCCCAACAAGCAAATCAATTACCTACCTACCTCGCCTACTCAAAATTACTTAGATATATACTTACGGGAGTATAATAAAAATTTATTTAAAAAAGACTTATCAAAATCGGACTCCTGTAAAAAGTTATGCGAGGTCTAAAATAAAAAATACGCGTCGACTTCATAATTTATTCGTCGGTTAAAAATCCATTTTGAAATCGGTTAAAACACCAAATCTGTCCGCTTCATTACCATTCGATCTCTACGATACCATAATATAATATTATAATATTTCTAGATCTTCTTCTTCTTCTTCTTCCTGCCCTTATCCCACTTAAGTGGGGTCGGCACAACATGTTTCTCTCTTCCATTTCCCTCTATCACCCGTCATATCAGAACTCACTCCTTTCACAAACATATCCGCATTCACACAGTCCATCCATCTTTTCTTTTAGATCTATTTTTATGAAAATACTTCGTATGTTGGAAAATTGTTGGAAAAGCAGTCCTACTTCCTACTAATATTATAAATGCGAAGGTCTGTGTGTGTGTGTACTGTGTGTGCGAATGTTTGTAACCACGTATCTCCGTGACGACTTAACCGATTGTGATGAAATTTTGAATGTAGATGGTTTATGTTTTGGAGTAACACATAAGCTTATCTAATTTTTGATAGTGAACCTCAAAGGATGTTAAAGTTTTTTTGGATAATGCGCAGACGAAGTCGCGCGCGGGTTCACTAGTATAGTAATAAAACCTTGTTTCCGCTCTTCTAACTAGAATACCCTTCGCTTCGAAGATTAAATCTACAACGCAAGTTGTCAGAAGCTGTTTGATAAAGAAGCTGGGAATATATCAAATACTAGGAATACTGTAGTCGCTTCACTTCCTTTGTAAATACCTGCATTATAATATTACTGAATAAATGTTGTTACTGCGTTTTCAAGGGCGGATGCGGATTTTATTTGCACGTGGAGCTGACAGAGCTCGACAACCAGAGTGTTTGGTTTATTAAAATATAATAAAAATAATAGGGTTCTGTTTCACCCTTCGGGTATGGAAGCCTAAATAGATAGGTCTACTTAAAGCCTGGTGTATCACCGGATAACACGCGAGGCTCAGCTAGAGAAATTACGAGTAAATTATTCTGGTAAGAAGAACCAGTAAACAAATACAGCACGTTGTATCCATACCTACTTCCATTGTAACGTATAAATAATCCAGCAATCTACGCGTTTTTATACGTAGATTGCTGGATTTTGAGTTTTAATAGTTTTTTTCTTTTATAAATGAAATTATTAGGTAGGTATGGTCTTATTATGTTGTTTGGTTATTTACTACTAGTTAGTAGTAGTAAATAACCGAAAATAACATAAAATGACGTACCTAAGTAAATTATTTTTTTGCGGTTTTTTTTTCCTCTAAATATGTTTAGAATCATGGTCTAATTGCAACCCCTCAGTTTCCGGTAGTAATCTTTTTACACCTGTATAACTTTGAATGTATGTATTATACTTGGATGTCTGTATAACTTTGTAGTATAACAAAGTAGTCACTCAAACAAAGTGGTTGGAAGATTCTATCACAATTTAAGAGGAAATCTCGCAGGACATATATGGTTGGAGAGATATTTGGAAGCCTTTTTCTCGTCGTGGGACAAAAGTGGTAAGTGGTTCTACTCGTACAACGTTTGTACACATAGGGTCGTCTTCCTCAAATACGACTCAAAAACAGCGCCTGATCCCTAGATTTGCTTATTAATAGCCTGTTTTTTTGTTTGTTTTTATAAATAAATAAATAATGCTGGACATTTTCACACAGCATCATCTATCCTCAAACTAAACAAAGCTTGTATTATAGGAACCAGATAACTGATATACTACTTTTATACTTTTTGTTTGTAAATACATATATATTATATATTATACATAAAAACACCCAGACCTGAGACAAATGTCTCTAGGTCATACAAACATTTGTCCCGCGGCGGGGAATCGAACCCGTAACCTTCTGCGTCGCAGGCGGACCTTCGCCCACTGCGCCACAGAGGTATTCTTTCCTTCTTTCTATTTTTGCAAGAATCTCTATAATAGTTCCGTAAACAGGTTCACCGCTCTCCTAGTAAATTACTCATAAACTGTTGGACGTGCAGGTTGGCTGACATAGAAAAAAATATTGGTACCTAATGACACATTCTAACATAAAATAACTTTTTTTTTCTGGCCGGCACTTTTTAATTTTTGGTGCAGAAAATATGTATGAACGCAGAGACACGGGCCGAGGCGTAAATAAGCTCTCGAAACTGAATGTCTAGTGTCGCGACATGACAGGTGACAGCCATATCGGCCTGAAGATCTTACCACCTAGATCTTCAGGCATCAAGGGAACTTTTATTTTTATATATATTTTTAAAAAACCACTGATTGGAGCCCTGAGACAGCGAGACGGCGCGGCAGACCACGCAAGCGATGGCGTGACGAGCTGGACACCATCAGTGGCAGGCAATGGCGTTAGACCGGAAAGCTTGGAAAACTCGAGGCCTTTGCTCAGCAGTGGGATAGTGGGGGCTAAGATCAATAACAACAACAAGATATTTTTTAAGGTTCTACGACACGCTGATTTGCTCACGATGTTTTCCTTCTCCGTTTTGAGAGTACTGGCACAGTGTACATAAATTATTCGGCAGTAAAACTGATTGGTGCATGACTGGATTTCACCCACGACCTTATGATCCGAAGGCCGCTACCTCTAGATCACTACTCACCAGTGCTCTCCAGACGAATTTTGGTATATAATAGAACAAATTTTCCGAAACTCTGTTACTGATTTGCCAACATTATTTCTTTACGATTACGTAGGTAATGGTTATGTAACTTAAGTAGATCGAATATAGATTTTATTTCTTGATAGTTTGGATTTATCTCTATCAGTAGTTTTAGCCTTTGAGTATTTATCCAGTAGTTGCAAGCGTCTTTAAAAAATGACAAAGTCATAAAGCACACTCGGATCTCTATGAGTCTTCGCGATCAATGTGATGAAGAACTAGGACCCCAAAAACACCATTTGGGGCTTTCTTCTTTGTAGGTGCGCCTTCTATCTTTTTTGTAGGTGAGCCAGTCAAGCTAGGGGTAAGCTAAGAAATAAATGCTAGCTCCGTCACCTTGAAGAATGGGCACTTTTTTACTAGAATTAGATTATTCAGGTGAATTAACTGGAATTAATTACGGAAGATTAATAAGACATCACTGACCGTAATTGTTAAAGTTGGATTTTCACGACTTGCTCTAGATTTGTAGAGTGAAAACGCGCGCGTTCTTTTCGCAGAATAAATTTTCATTGCAGTGAAAACAAACTTATGCGGGAAAAAGTACTACTTACTTAGTATTATAATATAACATACGATTGCCTGGGGTTTCAAGGTAAAACGATTTTTTTTTTATTCTCTTAAAATCCTACCTTAAAAAATCGTTTACATCTGCTAGTGCTTTGATTAATGTTGTTAATTCATTAAAACTTAAGTACATAACGTTTTTATTGGAACGAAGTTCCTTTTCGGACGGTATCGAGGATGGAGGCTAGGCTAGAAAAACAAAACAAAGCGTTCCATTTTACCGTCACGACATATCGATGTCTCCGGGGAATAAAACGATAACTGCAAAAACACAACCATATACTCGTATATGTCCATAAAGACATGTTTTCGTTGATAACTTCACAAATTGTGCAAAATGGTGCGCATAGTACCTAGTGCGCAAAAAAAAAGTTGCGCACAGTGTGAAAAGTGGTGCACAAGGTGCGCAAAATGTCAAATGTACAAACTTCGTTCCGACCTAGTGTTTCACGACACTCACGTACTTTTTTTTATAAATTGTTTGTATCTGCCTCGCATCATGTTCTCTTTGTTCCTATACTTAACGTTTTGTCAAAACTTGTTCGGGCTTTCGCGATACAGGCCAGACCTAGTGCGATGTCCATTGTCATACACAAGTATTAGATGATAAGAACTTTTTTGTTACTACTACTTACTACTTTTTTTTATTTTCGACTCACGTGATCCTATGTTTGTATGGCAAGAAGGACAAGTAGTTGTAGTACTATCCTATATTTGTGTGTGATGCCACTGGCTAATATAACTTTAGTATTTGAAGACAAACAACTATGTTCAAAGCTACAAAGCGGTAGTTTGCTCCTGGCACTCTATGCAAACGAGCTGTGCAAACTGATTAGGTACCGACCGTGGGAAATACATTTATAGGGTGTCGTAGCTCGTTGTTTCGGACTTTAATTTTATCATGTTAGTGTCTTCTCGGATTAAGTAGGATTAACCTTGCGTTTTAAGCTCCAAAATTCGAATAAGCGAAACTTTGTGAGTGTATTTCGATAAATGTAAGTATTGTGCGATACAAGAGCTCTAAACGTGACGGAAAATAAATTTCAAAATAAAACAGTCAGAATTTTATGAGGCGATGGGTTTGTATGTACAGCCAGCAACGAAAGTCGATTAACATTTTTGATGTTTCACAAATCTAAATATTTTTCGAAATCCGTAACATCAAGACCAAAATTTTAACGTTAGTAATCATTTCCCAAGAAAAGTTAATTTTTTCTTAGTTATCGAAAACAAAAGACATTTTAAGGGCTAGTTTCACCAAACTTTATCTAACAGAGCGTTAGTTAATTTGACATCAAATTTAGTAAGAGAAATAACAACGGATTAAGTATTTAACAGACCTTTACAATTGCTTTGTGCTCCATCATGCTCTAACAAAGGAATATCTTCATTAATAAGCCGCTAAATCTAATCGCTGGTCGGCGGCCGGTTAGCTAACTAGCAGTTGACATCGTTTAAAATTAAAAATATGTCAGAACAACCAAAAATCCGAGAGTGACAGAGAGCCGTTTGTCTGCGCAGAACACAATTTTGTATGAAAAAGCGTTCACTGCGCTGATAAACGGCTAACGGTCGATTTATTAACCAGCTGTTAAACTTGACTTTGGTGAAACTGGCCCTAAAAGTCCAACTGTTAATTGACAAATTGACAAGAAAATAAGATTATATTTTTTTAGAAATGGAAAAGAAATGACGTTTTAAAAATCAAAATGTTAACAAACTCTCGTTGCAGACTGTACATACAGTACATAATGTATGTGTGGGTACTTGTAGCTGAATTTATCACTACTCTAATACATATTTTATGATCTTCAGACATTTAAAATTTTTTAAAGATGTCTAAGCGGAACTTCAGGAAGCTAAATAGGAAAAAAATAATGATGGTTGCATTAAAATAAATTGCAATTTCTCAGAGTTCTCGCGTAAGATGTTTCCGTCAGATAAATTGAGTTTGAAGTGAAAACTTAACCTTGAACTTGAACGCTCGTGGTCGTGTTTGCTTACCTCGTAAGTGGATGAGTGAGCGCCAGTATTGTCGGTCCCGGCTATTTAAATCGTTAAGCCACGGAGGCCTTAAGGCGGCCTAAAAACTCAGTCAACAGTAGCTACTGACTCATACGAACTTACTTACTTTAGTAGCTATATCTAGATCATAAACATTTTCAGTGCCACCAATATATAGTTGACATGCTGGATGCGGTGAAGCGGTGTTATTTCGTTAGAACAAAGTATAGTAATGAACGCGTTCACCAAGGGGATAAACTATATAATGTCAAGGGCGCTATTGAATCCCTAGCGCATTGAAGGATTCTAGATTATACTAAGCTACAATCTGCAGGTGGAGCCCGCGGTACAATGAAATCGAAATAGTGTGCAAATACTTGTTACGTAGATTGAATTGAAAGACATCTTTTGTGGAACCGAATCGATACAATTATACATTTAATGGTCCTAGCTTTCTGATATTATATCTAAAATGATGTGTAATATTGTGCCGGCTTCAAGACAACGCAGAGGGACATCCATACTATCCATACTAATATTATAAAGCTGAAATCCATACCTACTAATATTATACAGCTGAAAATTAGAATACTAGCGAGTTTATATGTTACACAGCCCAAAACGCAACGATAGCGCGATCTAATTTTTCTCGTGTCTATTATGTAGTAACATGTCTCTGTCTGTCTGTTTGTTATCTTTTCACGCCTAAACCATTGAACAGATTATGCTGAAATATGACATGGATAAAGATTATGTCCCAAGGACGGACATAGGCTACTTTTTTTTTTAATTCAGAAAGACAAGTGACAAGTTTATTTCAGGCTACTCATGTCTTTTACCCGTCTTGTCCGTTTTATGGCTTTAAATTTAAGTTGATCATTGTGACTTAGTTTAGAACCCATGTAAATGACAAAACCAAGTGTGCCTTGAGCTCCTACGGCAAATAAATGAGTATGAGTAGGTATGATAGATTGTAATCTGCTGCTTTTTTTATACTCGTATTATAACCACTTTGCAGTAGACGAGTTCTTAGAATCGACCCTTACTGAAAAGACACGATCTAGAAACTTTGTAATTAAGTAAGTTCGTATATTGGCCAACTGTGATGACGATGCGAAACTTTGTAACTAGACTAGCCAGAGATCATTATTTTTCAGCACTTTGTTTACACTCTTATTTAGCCAATCAAGATCCTTTTAATAAGTCTACGCGTCGTTTTTTGTACTAATTTAATAACATGAACGAATGCAGCTATTAACTTCCTATTAATTATACTTTAAATAAAAAAATCTAATGTTAAAAAAGTCGTCTATGTCAAGCTTAACTCTGAAAATTCGTTCTTATGATAACTAGTCAAAAGCGATTGCTGTCTCTCGATACTTTGTTTGCCTCCATAGATTTCATCATAAATGCCCGCAGCAAATCAATCAAAGCAGAAATATGCTTCAAATATAAAAAAAGCATAAGTACATTCATACTAGGTATTTCAGGAACTTGTTTTTTGTACAACATCTAGATGCAACTGCTTCGTCAACTTATGTTATTTAACGCACTCAATTATTAGTAATTTGATTTAGGTTCCAGTAACAATCAAAAAACTCCATACATAGGTACATACCTACATAAAAAACTCCATATGTATGTATACATAAAATCCCGTGCTACCTATACATGATAAGATCCTGACATGGGTACATCTTTTGTCTTATTCAAAAGTACGTGAATGTCGTGGAACCCTCGGTTGGAACGAAGTTTCAACTTAGACATTTGGCAGTTGTCAAATAAATTATTTATTAAAATCCTAGAAACGCTCTTCCGTACTAACAATATAAAAATCTATCGACAGTTTCGGGGCTGCGCACTTCGCACTGTGACGTTTTGACATATACATGTGTCGTGACGCAAAAAACGAACACTTTTTTTTGTTTAGCCCCCATCCGATACCGTCTGAAAAGGAACTTCGTTCCAAAACTCTGAAATTTTACAGAAGTACATTTACATTCTTTGACAGTTCAAATGAGTTACGTTTAGCTTGAGTAGAACACGCTTGAACGCAGTTTCGGTATAACGACCCTGAACTTGTGAATTTATGATTTAACTTAATCATAAAATAGTTACCTACTACGAGTACCTATAGTTTATTGGCATGCTTGAGTATTTATCTCAAAGTTGGCATGTGACAAAATATATATTGCATTATTTTAGGCACGACGCCTATGACCTTTCAGGAAAGCTCCAAAAAATACTAGAAATTCCGTCAATATTGATCTTGACTTTGCTTGGGTTACACAATAGTCACTAGTGGTTCTGTGAGAACAGTAGACCTCGCGAATAAAATTGTTTTTCGGGTGCTCTGTATTTTCCTATAGGCTTACCTATGCCTATGTAAACATACGAGTATAAGCAAAATAGGGGATAAGTTTTAGTTATTACTCGCGTTCTTTTGGTCTTAGGGAGTCGATCTGGTGTTTACGGGTTTGTCTCGTAAAGGCGGAGAGGACTGCGTAGTCTGATTGGTATAAGTAGGTATACATTTTACGAATAACGTCCTATATAACGCTAAAACATACTTCCTACCGCTTTCCCCCCTCCGCCTCCCTTTTTTAGATTTATTTTTCTTAACATCTTGTGTAGAATGAAGTGCATAATGTGCCTTTCATATTTGTTTTAAATCCGCTAAATAAATAACGCTACAGCAAACTTCCCCCCTTTTCCCCCCCAAGCAATAATCACAATCAACCAAATTTTTTTTAATAAATCAAGTAACTTCTTTTTTTGTCTTTTTACATGTTTTTTTCCTTTCCTTATTAGTTTAAATATTCACTTCAATCTCGCAAAAATTTGTTCTCTTGCGCATTGTAACAGCCGAAGCAAAGATCCCTCATGTCTATATTACAAGTAGATAATACTTAGTTAGAGTGAGGAGTCCACGTCAAGACTTTACATGTTAAGGTGACAAATCTTTCCTAAAAAATGTACCTACTTAACCTTTTTGGTATAAGTTACATATTATGGTCATGTTTGTAAAGACTGTTTGGAAATAAATATATTTTATTATTATTATTATCAAGTGACAGCTTTATGTATACTCCACCTGCGTACTCATCAAAAACATCACTGATAAATCTATACAATCGAACATACAACTAACTAAAAAGGAAAACAAATACAATCTAAGGAATAAATATAAATTACAATTGGTAAATGCACGAACAAACTACGGACTGAAGACGATAGTATGTGAGGGGGTCCAATTTTACAATCTATTACCCAACGACATAAAAGAATGCGAAAGTATAAACTTATTTAAATCTAAACTAAAAACACACGTTTGTACAACATGTTTCAAGTGACTCTCCATACCTACCTACAGAAGTGACAGCTCCAGAGTGTGATAAATACCTACACTTAAATTAATGTTAAGCTAATCTTAATCTCATTATAAAATAACTATTATTGTTTGTATGAGAAATAAATGTCTTTAAACCTAACCTGAATGCCAATTTTCATTAAAATCGGTTGAAAAATGCGACCTGTAGGCGAGAACAGACAGACTGACTGGCGGATAAAAGCATTTTTGTCCAATGTCGAAATATACGCTTTGCTCGCTCGGTCAATAAGATCTGGAACACGACGTTGCGTTCGAGAACAGCTGCAAGAGTGCCAGATTGACGTGGGATTGGGTTGGCCATGTAAGCCGCAAGCACCCAGAGAGATGGGCAACAATCGTCACCCAGTGGGTACCTGCAGGTGGCCGAAGAAGCCGAGACATGCCACGCAAGCGTTGACGGACATAGAAGCTTTTAATACGGAGGCCGCATATGAGCGAAAGTCGTGGAAAATATGAGAGAGTCCTTTGCCCAGAAGTGGGACAGTGTAGGTTAAAAAAACTCAATAAATAATATAATTATTTACTAGGTAGGTTCTTAGTTTTTGGTTGTTTTTTTAATTGCATTGTATCTGTAAAAAATAATTTATAAACTTTCCTTTCTGTATTTTGTGCTAAAACTCAGGTTATTCTTACAAAATATTGTGTAGGTAAGTATAACAACTATAGATACATAAAATTCCTAAAAAACAAAATATACACATTAACATTGTAAATTACCTGGACCTGAAGAGGCTCTTTACACCAGCTAGGAATTTAGAGACCATTTTTCAGATTGTAAAATAAATTAATCTCCATATAAAAATAATGAGGCGTGAAAAGGTGATTTGGGTGAGTAGTAAAATGTAGGGGCGAAGCGGGGAGGCAACGGAATGGCATGGCGGTTCACAAATAAAATGGCATGGGACCCAGGTTTAGGATCGCTTAAGCGAAAAGTAAAAGTGAGCGCATCGTCCGCTCGATACCAACCTCCTTACCTGTTGCCGCGCCTCGCCCGCTTCGGCTAAGGGCCTCCGAAACTTTTACGCGCTCCCTTCACGCTACGCCAACTGTGTCCTTAAATTATAACATTAAATAAAACACTTACCAGAAAATTCCTCCTGGCTAAACTCCTCGACGATGCGAGGCTTCAATATTTTTTTTGGGATTTGTTTCGATACTTTTATTTCACCAAAATTGAAAAAGTAGGTTTCGCGGTGAACTAGCTTTAATCGCAAGTTCCGAGCGGCGTGTACCCTTGCTGAGGAGCAGAGGCAGAGTGTGGCCCGAGCGCGCCCCGCCCGCGATCCACCGCCCGCCCGGCGCGACCGAACCGACCTTTTACAAACAAGGCCTACCTTTCTCACGCTCAAACCCTGATGACATTTCAAATCACTTTCCTATCCCGATAAAATCTTCAATTGAAGGAAAATCCCATGTGATACTGAACTTTGATTATTAATTTTAAATAAAAGCTTCTTTATGCAATCTACTAAAACCAAGATCCTATAATTCGAACCACAAATTGTGTTTATTAAATAGGTCCACCCACGAGTAGTTATCTCGGTGAAATAAACTCTTTAAAAGGTTTTCGAAGATAAACTTTTACGTCGTCAATTCCGAAAAAGCTCGCAAAAAGCCCGTCGCAAGTCACATAAAATGCTAGGACTACGACGTGAGGAGCCTGAAAACTTTAGAATTAACTGCTTATTTCAAGGTAAGTATTTTTACAAGATTTCACTTTGATGTGTTTTAAAAATAGGTACTTACTTAATTACTAAAGGATTACATTCTAAAATTTTATTCTACAGCGTAAAAAAAAACAACCATTTACCAGACGCCTTTTGGTCAGACGATCGTCGCAGCTCTGACAAAATATTCAGTGTCCCGACTGCCAACAGGTGGCAGACTCGACACAAATTACTTTACTTTAACACAAAGAAAAATCTATTTAATCGACACCGCGTTCTACGGACAACTCTTTGCTAAATTAATTTAATATAATTTATGGGACAATGCAGGCTAAAATAAATAAATAAATAAACAAATAATGATGAATAAACGCCTGAAACGCAATATACCGACTAAGTATCACTCTCACTCATTTAGCGATTTATAAAAGTAATAATTGTTGTGCGTTTGATCACGTTATAACACCTACATACATTGATCAACTTTTATTGGGTAGGTACAGTACCTAAAGATTATTAGTTATACATTAGTTCGACTTACTGTCGATGTGAACGGTGTAGGTACTGTTTGTAACACCTGCATCCGTACGACATCCGATCGCTTCACACAAAAAAAATAGTATAATCCATATATACAAATAAACAAATATAAATCGATCTCCCTTGTCAGTGCAATGATGAAATTTTGTCCACTCCAAATTCTTGGATTCGATTTTGTTTACTTCTTTAGACATGACTGCGTCTTTTTGTTCTGTCTCATGTAATTAATTCTTGGTCTTCCTCCCCTTCCAATGAACAAAATACGGTTGCTTTTAGTTCATTTGCTTTGACTGCATACGAGTAAAAGGTAACGAAGATTGGATTTAATAGAATAGAAATAAGAGCTCAATGTCCACCTACTTGTACTTTGCTAACACTTGGATGATTTTTGCTAGATTCTTCTTTAGTTGGGAATTTTTGAGATAGGAATCAATGGTTTTTATTGAACTCTAACAGTGTTTCGGGTTTTCACTTCTATCGGCACTTCCGGTCTGCCGCTGTTTTTTTTTATTTTGTAAAAATAGCTCTGTCTGTCTCTGTGTGTGTAACTTTTTCACGTCTAAACCGATGAACAGATTTTGATGTTTGGCATGACTATAAATAGCATCCCCAAAAAATACCCAATTAAAAAGAGCTATGGTGATTTTTTCAAGTCATTGAGGTTGGTCTCAATCGACGCTGGAAGGAACGCTCTTCCCAATGTAACTTACCGAAAAGATTGCTTTCATTCTTTCGGGTGTTACTTATTTCGTTTATGAAGGGGGTGGGTGTTGATAATACCTACCTTAAGACGACTTAAATAGCAAGGTCGAGATCAAGAAAAATCTCTAAATAAATTGCAAAATATGTACTCTTAGAAGTGGTATGAATAAGTAATACGCGACATTGATACACAGCAGATAATGAAGGAGTACAGATTTAAATGTAGGGGAAGAGTTCCACAATCACATAGAATAGAAAATAACCTATTTTATTTACGTTAAACCTATAAAGCTAATTAATTATCAACTACCAAAAAACACGGTGATTTTAAGGTTTCCAGCGACAAGCCTTAAATTACTTTTAATGGAAAAGTATCTAATCAAGAGCCATTTAACATAATCGACCGCAGGCGCT
This sequence comes from Epirrhoe tristata, assembly GCA_951394285.1. NCBI lineage: Eukaryota > Metazoa > Arthropoda > Insecta > Lepidoptera > Geometridae > Epirrhoe > Epirrhoe tristata. The sequence continues at coordinate 14,481,284 of OX596136.1, read as the reverse complement.
GATCGGTGCCAGCTTATATATCATTTACATGAGACACTGGCTGGGGTCGGTTCACATCTGACGGAAGATGCGTCGGGTATTATCGGTCGCGTAACGCCAGAACAGACAATTATATAAGAAAACGTTCAACCTTTCACACTTGACCAATGATACGCGATTATGATAACGAAGACCGCTGAATACGCTGAATTTATTTTATTTATTTACTGTAATTATTACTTATGTTCATAACTATTGCTATTTTAACAAATTAAATGCAAGATCTCTAATTTAACTGTAATTAAGTATATTTTTTAAAGAAGATCGTTTATTTTGGAATAATTAAATAGGTACACTAAAGATAAAGCAAGTTACTTTTAGTAAATCTGGTTTACTATTCAGTCAAATACTATGACGAAAGTAGAGTTGCAATTTAAGTATGGCTCATCGCACTATTCATCCGCGCCGAACGCGCCAAATTGTCAATTCAATAGAAAAAATGCTGCTGACGTCAGAGCGAGCCGCATTTTCTGACGTCATCAGCATTTGTTCTATAGAAAAATGATTGCGGCGCGTACGGTTGTGCGATGTCCTATAAAAAAATAGGGTTCAAACATGTTTAGATTTAGTGCGGGCCGCGCCAAATAATGCAACTCACAACGCCCCGGGTCTCCAAAAAGGGACGCATTGCATACATACAAGATACGCGCGAAATTCATAACCCTTTGACAGCCCGAGGCGGAAGAATCAAGGGATATAATTACTTTCACTAAGCCCTTACTCACTGACCATTAGACGGTTACAGATAGGCACCCGCGAGTAATTGAATACCTACCTAGGTCAAGTTCCGCGTAGATCCAACTTAGCTAATGCTCTTTAATGCAAATCAAATGTTGAAATGTAGCGGTATTCATATATAATATATATAACAATAATTTAAAATTGAGTGTTAACGTTCAAATTGTATGTTAGTAATGTGTCACTGTATGTTATCAAACTAGGTACATAATTTTACTGCACACATCAGTGACACTCGCAGATGTTTTTACATAATACACCTTCGATCGTGTCACCATTTTACATAATAAATGGTATTTGAAATCACTTTTCCGAGGAGAATGCGAAGGTCACGGATTTTCCTTTCCTGCAATATTGTAATACCTCTTGCTCTCTCCATTTCTCTAACAATATTATTAGTGTATGTATAAACTGCTATTAATTGCTATTCTTTGCTATTATTATATTATTTAATTAAAGTTTGCTCACACTCTCCACATTGGACCACTATAATCCTTTCACCACACTGGTTCGTAAGAACTAGTGACACGACAAGAAGAAGAATTGGATCACATTGGCTCGCTTGCAACAATGTTTTATAATGAGTGAAGAGAAAGAGAAAAGGAAGTTCTCTAACGTATCGAAACCAAACTTTATCAACGAGATAAAACCTTAGTACAAAATCTGAACAAAGGTCACCCTGTTATAAGAAATAATTTTTATTGACCCCTAATTTTAATAAACTCTGCTTAAAACTCAAAATGCTGACCTCGTTACAGTACAAGAGTCACCAACACTAATAGTTCAGCCTTGGATTATTTTAGTTAGAGTTCAGCTTAAACTGGTTATTCAAGGGTCTTCCATTCCAAGCTATGAATTGCACATTGATAAAGCAAAGATATTGAAAAACTTATAAGATCTAAAAGATCTAGTCGTTGTGTGTTAGATAAGAGTTGGTCTACTGTACACATGAGCCTTCACTTTGTTTTATCAACTACGAGAGCTCTCTAACAAAAATCCTTGGAAACAACATCTAGAGGGCAGAGCAAACATAGGTAAATCCTTTACTAAGATAGTATCAATCTATTGCAATAGGTAGGTAATACCTATAATATCACCGCCGATGACACAAGTAGAAACAAGTTAACGAGCAAGTAGCGAGATAGTCATACGCAGTGGCGATTTTTAACCAACAAAAAATATAAGGAGGAGGTTATCAAGTCGACACTTATATATATATATATACTTAATTTTTTTTTTTTTTATGTTAGACCACGCATAACTTTTTACAGAGGAGTCCGATTTTGATAATTCATTTTTAATTAGAAAGGATATACTCTCGAAGGGTATATTTTATTCCTGAGGGATTGAAAGTTTCCCTGTAAACTATAAAAATCTTCCCTCCGAGCTATGTTACAAAAAATGTATGTAATTTTAGCAATAACCTGATTGTAATATATGACTACGCATAACTTTTTACAGAGTACATATTGTCTGTGAGAGTACCTAGTTCAATTTAGTAATTAGTAGATTATAGCCACAAAAAAATCGAAAATAAAACTTTTTAACAAAAATTAAATTGCCGAAAGAACTGAAAAGCGAAAAATAATAGGTAAACCTTTTTTTTTTTACCTAAACTAATGTAAGTATATCTAAGTAATTTTGAGTAGGCGAATTAGTGGATTTGCTTGTTTGGCTAACTACTCGTATTTAATGCGATTAGAGTAGCGCAACCTGACGAGAGTCAATTAAATTGTAGAGGAACATAAATAGTCAATTGCGAAATGCAGAAATTCTGCGGACTGAGCCCGGAGGCGTAGATTGCTAACTATTTTTTTCAAAGTTCGTAGAAAAACACCATTTTTCCGATTTTCCAATTACCGGGAAAGTAGGTATTCCAATTTATCATTCCCTTTTTCCGCCAGTTCAGTTTTTTTTCCAATTATATGCTTTCTAATGAATAAGTAGGTGCTCACCATTTTAATTTATAAAGAAAGTAGGACACATTGAAAATTAGTTCAGAAGCACTAAAACTTTCCTCTGACATAATTAATTTGCCTTTATACGAGCAAAAGCAATTTTATGGAATAAGAAGCCCACCTGTACCTACGGTCTGCAACGAAAGTTAATTTAATCATTGATGTATTACATCTTCTGTATATTTGGTCGTGGGTTTACAATCAAAAGTTTAGTTGCTTTGCCTCGCACTATTATTATTTTAATTTTTAAACAAAATTACAATTTTCGTACATAACATGCTATTTGTTTATAGATTTACGTCCCTGACTGTACTACGAAGCTACGACATCTGATTGCTCGGCGTAGCACCGAGTCTACGAGTGTTATATATGCACATAATTATCAATCACGATTTTCCTTAGAACACTGTTGATTGATACCTTGACGTAGATGCTTGTTCAAGCGTCGGAGACTTCTGTGAATTTAATAGTAAGAAGCGCAATTTGTGATAGACTTATAAGTTACCCGCGGGTTCGCTTTACCAATCAATTCAGGTTGACCCTATGTAACAGAACTTTTTTTCCTTTTATATATTTCTGACAACGTGTATCGGTTGAATAATAAAGGCGTGAAAGCTTGCCAAAAAATGCTCTATGCATGTGAAATCCATACTCCATACTATACTACTAATATTATAAATGTGAAAGTAACTCTGTCTATCTGTCTGTTTGTTACGCTTTCACGCCCAAACCGCTGAACAGATTAAGCTGGGCAAAGTATAGGTTATATCCCAGGGAAGGATATAGGCTACTTTTAATCCCGAAAAAAATAAAAAATCCCGAGGGACCGCGGGTCACACCGCGGCAGCGCAGCTAGTATCCAATATTTTATGAATTCATTCAAATGTAAGATCAAGAGACCACCCGCCCGATGGGCAGATGATAAATACTCGTATTATCAATGTTGCCGAGAAGCGTGAAATATTTTCTCGCGCACAGGGCTGGACAGCGTGGGATTATATTTATAAGAATGATGCTCGATGAAAAGTAAGTTCGTATGAGTTTGTGGCGAACTCTGGTGGCGAGTTTTTTGGCCACCTTAAGAAGATCAATGTTTAAACACGGTCCTAACCTAGGACCAAATATTACAGGGTAAAAAATTGGCTACAGGGTAAAATATTCATCAAACGAACGAAAAAAAGAACGGGAATAAGGAATAAAGAATAAAGGAAGTCTTATAATTTCCAAATAAAGCCATTAGTCGCAGGTGCATAGGTGGAGTCTAAGCGCTATCTGTCGATTTGATTTCTATTCTATTTCGACTTATAGGGTGGGCTTATCCTCACTTGACGCCCTGAGTCATGCCGCGTCCTGAGTCAAACATTTCTTTTTAGGTTTTTAAAATGTAATTATACTAAAATCGATGACATGGTTCCTAAGAACAGATCTACGTATGTCTTATATCACATCCCATCCCATACTGACCGTTCTAAATATTACACCCTGTATATCAAAAACGAAAGCTTGCAACTAAGCACTACGTTTTATTAGATATGTATAGAAGTCCAAAAGCTCGTGCAATAGCTCTGATTCTAGGAACATAATTTGATACTGTCATTTAGTAGAAGATTAGGTTCGACCCAGTCGTCGTCGTATCAAGCCCCAAATCCCAAGCGGATTTGGTTTCAAGTTTCATTTCAATTGGAATGCTGAAGCAGAATTTGTTTCCAACTTTGTTCGGTATGAAGTAAAAACAAAGGTGAACTATACTGTTTTGAAGCTAGCTAACCTTCAGTTGGCGTATTCAACTCGAAATTTTTCTATTCACTAAAATTTGACTTATACGCATGGCTTTGTGTAGGAATGCATTGTTTCGAAAGCATATTTTTTGTCATTTTTAATCATATTTTCTGTATAATTACTATTGACTTCGCTATGAGTTTGTGGCCAAATATGGTGACGCAGTTTTTAGGCCACGTAAAGGCCGTCATGGCTTATCGATTTTATGACCGTGACCAACAATTTAACGTCCCTCCGAAGCACGGAAGTGCTTAGATGTTATTGTTGCCATTAGTAGTCTACCGTCCATTTTGTGAGCACGCAAATGTTGCTTTACTTCGATCCATCAAGAACGACTAGGTATGTTCATAATTCAAATGCAAACTGAGCTGTCTTAATTTTTCGTGTAATCAAACTTAGTACTTTCATGCGGACGAAGTCGCGAGCTCTAGTATCCTGTTCTATTATTAATATTATAAATCTGAAAGTTTGTGAGTAAATCCGGTTTGTATGTTTGTGTTCCAATCGCGCCTAAACCATTAAACAGATTTGTATAGAACTTGGGATAAATATCCCAAGTTCTATAGAAATCTGTTTACTGTAGATTGTTGACTGAAATAGCATAGGTACCTACAGGCTACGTGAACTGCAAGTCCCTCCAGAGCGAAGGCGTGGGTGGAAGCTATAAAATATAATCCTAGGACCTTTTTCTGATTCAAGACATCATTAGATTGTTTAACGAGCAGTATTTTATTTTAAGATAAATTGAAAAGTATTTTTATCGTGTGACGCACTTAATGTTTACTATCTTCGTTCACAAAGAAAAAAATATATACAGGGTGGATTTTGACATGGGCCACTCTTAGGAGACCTTCCTTAAGTTTTTAAGATATTTTGAACTGCATTCACAGATTTAAAAAAAAATGCCAAAAGTAAAAAAAAAATATTTTAGATCCAATCGATTCGTTTTAGGTAGGGATCAAAAGACTCTATGGGGCCATTTAAGTTTTGAGTACTAGAAAAGTCAGAAATCGTCAAAAAAATTCCCATACTTTAAAAAAAACTAAAAATCGACGAATGAACTTGAATTTTTTTTACATTAGAGTTAATACTTAGTACTTTTACTGAGTGGACTTGGCTAAATGCTTGAACACATGTGCTTACAGCACAGTCAGCCTTATTGCCGTACAGAATGGCCATCGACATAAGATTCTTTAGTGAAACAAAGAGTCACTAGAGAGACATAACCTAGCTCGTAGCTCTCAAGTGGATATACGCAACAAGTGAGTGTCGACGGTGCTCTTACTGCCGTGACCCCAAACTAGATTATGTCGTAAGCACAACGGATTTTTAGCTCTCTGAAGTAAGGTGCAATAGACGATTGCGCAAGTTTGGTAGAGTAAGCGAGATAGCACGATTTTAGGCGTCATCAAAAATGGGTTCTGCGCAGCTACTTCAGAGAGCTAAAGAACGATTGTGCGTATTGTACAATGTACAGAGATATTCTTTCCTTGGTGCGGTCATCTGTACCACGGAAAAAACTAATTTTCCATAGTCCAACTAGCCGGACTACCCAACCGGACCACGGTTTTTTTTTTTTTTTTTTTTAAACCATCAGGTTATTATAATGACACAAATTGTGTCATTACGTCAGGCCATTATAAAACATTTCCATGATGGTTTTTCTTCCATTACAGGAATACAATGGCTTATTATGGTATAATTGATTTATAACTGAATATCTTTGATTTGTTTTAAATGAAAAGCTACTTTTCAACCCTTGAAAAGACTGGAATTCTACCCCGTATTGTGCATCTCCTTTGTCCTATTAAAATATTTATGAAACAAGTGAAGGCGTTACAGAGTGTAAATTGTACAGTAGATACACTAAAATAACCTGATACACTTACTAATATTAGATTATTTTAATAATGAGAAGAATAATTTAAATTCAAAAAGTTACCTCCACAACTCCAGGATTTGAACACTGTGCTCTTGCACTCATCGAAGCCTGTTTCAACTCGACTATTATAGCTATACCATTTGTGGCGAAATTAAGCTTCATTTAAAAAAAAGGCCTAAGTTTAAAAAACTCAACCTTAGTACAATGAGGTTAGAAGATTATTTTGATAAAAGCGTTCAATCTTAATAGTTTTCTAATGCCATTGAAATACGGTTGAGTTTCGGTCGGAGTGGGGGGTGTTAGGTGTTTTTCGTTACGGAATTTCTGGATTCGGTCTCCACCCTCGAGGCCCGCGATAGAAGCTATCCAATAGCTTAAAAAAGAGACGGACTAGAATAGAATTCATTTATTTTGCGTTAAGTATTACCATACTTAACGCAAAATAAATGAATTCTATAAATAAAGGCAAAAACATTTTCAACCAATCTCAAAACTGAGATGTTACCCAAAGGAGATTGCTGCAAAAATTAAGAGGATTTTGCGTAGTAAAGTTTCCGACTTTAAACAGCTCGTATTAAACGCAAGCAACTTGAGATGTTCCGAGGACCCAACTCACCTGACAGATAGCTAGCGGTTAGATCGAGCAACGTAAGTACTCATACACGTTTGGATTACTTTAAGAACTTACAACTAGTTAGATGGCAACACACATCAAATTACATTAAACTAACATTTTCTGCTATACGAGTATCAGTTATTCTTGTACAAATTTTACTACATCATTCCCAAATTTTCTGATTTAAGGCTTCGGAGACTTCAGGTGTGAAGTCTCCGATAAAATCGTTAAAACTCATGGTTTAACGTTTATCACCATCATCATTGCTAGTGTTCTTTAAAAAAGTGAGAGATTAGAAAAACTTGTAGGTATTTAAAAAAAAAGGGACAAGAGAGCAAACATGTGTAGCGCAGCACATTACGAGTACCTACCTAACTTAACAAAGACTATGTAACAAAGCATTCATTGAAAATATTAGGTACTTATAATATACGATGCAGTAACAAATAATAAAATTCGTACACTAACTCCCACCCTAGGAAAACCTGTGTTGTGGGTAGTTAGTCCTCTTTCGTGTTGGGTCAGTTAAGATAGTAAAATTTAAACTGTAATTTCTTAAACAGTAGGTCTCTTGACCGTAGTTATTTTGACCAATATGTATTTCAAACATAGTGCAAACCTCCAATATTCCTTACAAACATTAGTTATATGGTTATATCGACCGCTAGTCCAATCAATTTTTGTTTAGCAAACTTAGGTCAGTAGGTGCTTCGGCCAATAGGTAACATGGACATAGGTAAATCGACCAGATATTGTACCTACTATGATTGGCAAAATAAATATTTCATTATTTACTTTACTTTACTTTATTTCACAGTTGTTATTGCGACCGTAGTCATTATGATAATTATAATATGTAACCGTTAAAAGACGACCTCTGTAGCGCAGTGGGCGAAGGCCCGCCTGCGACGCAGAAGGTTGCGGGTTCGATCCCCGCCGCGGGACAAATGTTTGTATGACCTACAGATATTTGTCTCGGGTCTGGGTGTTTCTATGTATAATATGTATGTATTTACAAACAAAAAGTATATAAGTAGTATATCAGTCATTCTAGTAGGTACCCATAACACAAGCTTTGCTTACTTTGGGGCTAGATGATGCTGTGTGAATAGTCCAGCGTTATTTATTATTTATAAAAGCTTATGTAACCGTTAAAAGCTATGTTAACGTGTTTTATATATTTCTAATAAATCAGGTAATGAAATAATCATTTCAAATTGAATTTCTGTTGTTCAAGAACCTTTTAATTCATTATGTTGAAATGCATCTAGCTTCATACGTTGAAACACTAGTAAACCCGTTCAAGGTTCCAATGCCCCAATTTCCGAACTACGAATATTTGACGCATCAAACGAGCAAAATTGAACATTCATTTTTCAATAACTAATACCTACCCACAGTTTCAGATATTACTTTTTAATAACACTGTATTCAGGTAAAACTGAGGTTGAAAAGTAATTTTCGTGGAACTGAAAAAAAAAGTAATTTGTATTGGTTCTAAAGGCATTCGTTCTGGCTTAGAGGCAATTAGCCTGGACAATTTAGTGTATGATGGATGGCAACACACACGTGACGCGTATGACGCGTGTACTGCCACACTCACAGGCCACACTCGAATCTGCTGTAAACTTCGAAGGACGGGACCGCAGCCCAGCCAACATCATGTGCATCACTGGCATTGAAAGTGATAAAGCCATCGTCTTGATTTAACCACTTAATAGCCGGGGCCGACAATTAACATGCCCTCCGAAGCACGGAAACGCTCAGTAGATAATGCCACTAGCGGTCACCCATCCATTTTGTGATCGCGCAGTACGTTGATCTATCAAGAACGACTAAGAAAGTTACGCCACGAGCACTTTAGCTTTAAACCTTCGCAAATCACAATGTCTAAGCTGAGAACATTTAAAGTATCTCCAGACAAAAAGTGGCTGATAGCTACTGATGGATTTAAACTTAATCAAATCAGTCTCACAAATTGCAGCCGACTGCACCATCACTAGGGTCCACAGTTCCACACACTCGGTTCGCGTTAGTTACATCACATAGACTGCTAGTCAGTCGCTAATCTAATTTGCCAATATAGGTTAAAAAGCCGAAATTACTCGTACATTTAGCCTTATTATAAAACATAGACTGAATACAAATAGAGAATGACGAATCTAGCATGAGAAATTCGTTTGCTTGTAGCACACATAAAGTCACATAAATAATTTTTTCAACACACTTGCTCATAAAGTGGCTCTATGGTCACCGCAATTAGGCACATAATGACACCCATAATCAAACTGTGACTTTTTCATTACTATAACCATAGATTTAGCATGGTACCTTTTTGGTACTATATATGACTATAACTCACTAGTGAGTTATAGATTTTTTTTTTAAATTTTATTGGTTGAGTTGCTTTGTTCTTAAAAAAGTTTTTATTCAGAAAAAAGATCGTGTTCAATAGAACAAATAAATTAATGTTCCTATTGCTTGCTCATTTCATGCAACTTCTTATTTAAATAGATAATTTTTAATGTTTTAGTACCAAAAAGGTACCATGCTAAATCTATGTTTAAAATGCCTATTTTTTTACTTTTTTTTGTACTACTCGTTTTAATGTCAATGTCACTTCTTTTTCTGATTGATTTGTAATGTATGCATGCCGTAAATTAACTACTAAGACCATATATATGTACCAAAAAGGTACCATGCTAAATCTATGACTAAGACGGCTATTGAAGAAATACTAAGTATTGCTTTGTCTTAGGTGTAAATGAATGATGTGACTTGCTGTTATTGGCTAAATGAACCTGCTTGTTAAGCTGCAAATTGCATCTACATCCATAACATTCATTAGAAATTCTGACGATAGCTCAAAGGGAGCTAAATACGAGTATAAGCTCGTGGAAATATTAATTTCATAGTTAGTTGCGTTCTACAAGCTTCTAAAACACCCGGTATGGCAGAGACCTCTTCTCACTGAGTAGTAAATTGATTTCCACTTATCCCACCGCATTTCAATGGAGATTGCTCATATTATGGATTAATTGAAGCAGATTTCCTTTCAATTAAAATATATACATTAAACCCAATGTTCATCTGGAATTACAGCCCCCTGTTAAGTGTAGGCATGGATTGCCTGTATAAAACATTTAATATCTGATGTAAAGGCCTAAGTTTTTTTGCTTCTGGAGCAACAATAGATTCGCAGCTGGACAGATTTCAGCTAGACAGATTAGCGGCTGGATAGATTAGCAACTGGACAGATTAACAACTGGACAGAAAGAAGTCCATGACATTTCATCTGAAATAAACTGTTTCGAAACGGTTAATGAATTTTAGTCCATTGGTTCCAGGGATTATCCTCCACATAACCAAACTCACAAAATATTATAAACTAGCTGCGCCCCCGCGGTGGTGTGACCCGCGGTCTTTCGGGATTTTTTCATTTTGGGATAAGAGGTAGCTTATGTCCTTCCCTGGGATACAACCTATAGATATGCCAAATTTCTGCTTAATCTGTTCAGCGGTTTGGGCGTGAAAGCGTAACAAACAGACAGACAGACAGACAGACAGACAGACAGACAGAGTTACTTTCACATTTATAATATTAGTATGGATTTTTATCTACATAGATGCTCGCTATGATAGATTAATTGTATATTTTTTACCATATTTCGAAACTGAACATGAAATACCTAGGTACTATTTTTATTATTTCATACAGAGCTCTTTTTAAACCAATTTTTTACCAGATTTTTGATGAGGATCATTGATTTCATACAGTCAAATTGCAATGTATTACTACATTCTTCCCCATATAGGGCACCAGGTAGCTATGAAGGAGTACACCGCTGTCCGCTCCGGGAGGCAGTACCCGAGGCTCTCGAGTAGAGACGGCGTGGCCACCACCGAGTCGTGGAAATCCTTGAAGTTGATCACGCCATCTATATCTCGGTCCATCCGTTTCAGCATGATATCTACAAACTCCTGTGAAACAAATCCGTATTAACGTAAACGTCGTGGTAAATAAATAAGTTATACCTACGCGATTACCATGTCTTCCTTTGAGTTAGGGAAAGCGGAGGTATCTGCAAAAATATGTAATCTTAATTCTAATTTATTGAATTAGACCTCTGGCGAATATTACAGTAATACATTTTAACAAAATGCAGTTGTTTATTTCTTGTTCTGATTACACAAGTTTTGAAGATTCTAATGAGATTGCTTAATGTTAAACCAATTGATAGATTGTACAATATGAATTCCTAGTAATTTGGCTAAGTAATGTGCCATCTTTGAAGATTTTTTTTTGAAGATCTGCGTTGTGTCTTGCAAACACAACATAGTGCTGAGTCAGACTCCATTGTAACATAAACTTTGTATTTACTTGTGTATAATGTCATAAGTGTATAAGTCAGTAATCCTGTACTGTATATATGTCTATGTTGCAAATAAATCATTTCATTTCATTTCATTTTATCTTGTTGCAAACTCCTAGTGGTGTGCTTAGCTTAAGAATCAGGCACAGTGATGAACGCACGCGGTTATATCCTACATACAGTTCGGCCACTGGATCTAAATATTCGTGAAGTAGATTCATTCAATAATTATTTTGTATGAAAAAGCGTCTACTGCACATCGAAATGACTAACTTCGCGAATGCCGAGACTGTAAGAGCCAGAATTTCACGCGTAAAGTAAGCTACTTAACATACTTAAAACGTAGTGATTTTAAAAGAATCTAATTTAGAAGAAACGTGGCTTTGGTACATATACAAAAATAGAACAAATAAAAAATTTTGAAAAAAAAAAATGGAACCGACTTCACAGAACACAAACAGAAGAACCTTCTACACACTAAAAAGAGAAAAATAAGAATATAATTTGAAGTCGGTGCCAAGTGAATACGATTTTGGAAATCGGTCCACAACTGACAGAAATATCGGTGAACATACATATTTAAAAAAAAAAAAAAACATACAGCCGAACATATAACCTCCTCCTTTTTTTGAAGTCGGTTAAAAATATTTCGTTTTGCAAAATAAAATATAATTTTATTAATTGTTATACATAATTTTAACAAAATTCATTGAATCCATAACAATTCATTGAATCCTTAACTAGTTAAAATGACTATCTAGAATTTCTAGATAGTAAGTTGCTTAAAGTTGAGTAAACCTAACTTTAGTCTCCAAGGATTTTCTAGATATAGCTAGAGTGTGCAGTGCACTGTGATTGAAATCAGTTGCAAATTTAAAAGAGAATGATATTTACCGATAAACATGACATTTTCAACAAGCTAGCATTATTTTTTTATTTATTAACTCTAGACAGACATAAAAAAAAGTTTTATTTGTGTTATAGTACGAGTATCATGTTAAAAACTAGTATGCACTTGACAAAATACAGTTATTTTGAAATCCCCGACAGATATTAATTTTTTTCTTTGAAATTTCTTCAGGTTTGTTTTTCTGTAATAAAATATTTGTGTGATATGCTGAAATGGTTGTTTTTACCTGTCGGTTTGCCAGAGAGCAGAATATACATACCCACGCACAACCAACGGAAGCCATTATAATCAGGGGGGTTATTCGCGTTCGTTTTTTCGTTCGTTTGATGAATATTCGGATGCTTCTACGAGCTACATTGTATTCAGTCGGTAAAATCAAACACGGTCCTAACCTAGGACCAAATATTCCAAACCGAAAAATTAGCCCTTGAAGTCAGAAATTGTAGTAAAAAACATCAGAATATTCATCAAACGAACGAAAATAAAAACGGGAATACGGTATAAAATAAACTGATACCCAATCCATATACCTAGGTTCTTTTCATATGTAACAGTAAAAAGGATATCGCTAATGGATGCTTACAAAAGCTTAGCCGTCCACAAAACGTTGGATGTAGTACGTATACATATAAAGGTTATTTCAATCATAATATATAAATTAACAACTTGTTTCCGTAGAGGTAAGAAGAAACCACCAATTTCCACTTGCTACGATCCTGCCTGATTTTTATTTATACACCCCTTTAATTTCCAAAAAAATTTAAACATCGTCTCGTTGTCTGTTACTTATCACAGTAATGTAGTTAAAACACAAAAAAGAGAAAAAAAATTATAACCTAAAAAGGAGACGAGACGAATGAGACATAGATTTATGATAGCCCTTGCGGATTTACTGACTGGGGATGATGCGAGAGCATAGTTCAAATGAGAGTCCGTACGCGTTTGTGGTCTGTAGTACTTATTTGTACAGTTTTCATAAAATTTTGTTCGGTTTTGGTAGACTACAATCCTCGATAACTATGTGCACAGAACTATTATCTGTGACTATGTGATAGTTCAATATAAAAAAATCTGACCATGCTATTATCATTTTCTGCATCCGATGGAACTATCCTTAAATTTTTTTTGGTAGTTACAAAAAAGCGGTGTATTACTCTTACAACCTAGGTATGTTGTCCAGTGGGACAAAGCTGGCCAAAGGTCTCCCCCATTATTTTCCAAGACATGCGGACAACAAAGGTTAGAAAAAATAAAAATAAAAAACTCTTACAACTAGTGTTCCCATAATTATAGGGTATCACAACATGCGTAAAAGAGGGCACAACAACTTATTTCTAGATAGGTTATGGTACTTAAGTAGTACGAGTATAACAAAGATAAAAATATAGGTAACTAAATATACAATAATTAAAAGGTAGTCAGAGCGTCAGATAGGTGGTCGTATTATGCAAGCCAAATATTTCTACCTATCTACTTAGATAAGTATGGTCTTGGAATAGATGTAGGTAGATAATAGCCTGGAATAGCATAATGCTTAAATGGTAGTACCTACGTACGCAAGCAGTGGGCTGAATAGTTTGTTTTTTTTTTTTTAATTTTGGAATGTAAAGTGTAAACCTGTGTTGGGTGTCCTTTTTTACATAGATAAATAGCACATATAACATAAATAAAAAAAAACTACACGTGCATTCCGCTAGTTTATCTGTACTGGGGTCAAATTAAAAGGTCTTTGTCCAGTCTTGAGCGGTGTTAATCAAGCTACATCACGAAATTAGTTTAGCGCGATACGAAGTGGCAATCTTGTAGACTAATGAAACTAAAGTGATCACGGCATACGCACGCACTCAATTACTAACTAGAGTTTTACCAGCGGCTTGCGATTTACAAATAAACTCAAAGCTTTCAAATGTAACAAGCATTAAATTTAATTAAGTCTAAAACGTATAAGATAGCCTGCGTTGTTACCTTCATCATCATCATCATCCACAGCCTGACTTCACCCACTGCTGGGTATAGGCCTCTCTAAGCTTGTTACCTTACGAGTACTTTACTTTTTTAGGGTAATAAACATCTTTAAATAGGTTAAGATAATAAACATCTATAAGTGTATGGGTGACCACCAGTGGCATTTTCATCAAAGCGCTTCCGTGCTTCGGGGGGCACGTTAAATTGTCAGTCTAAGCCATGACGAAGGCCTTCAGGCGGCCTTAAATCTCCGTCACCTGAGTTAGGCACTGACACATACGAACTTACTTTTGTAAAAAAGTTATGAAATCTCTATTAGTAGACAAAAGTCCCGCTGAGTTCCGGTTTGTGCTGCATGTCTCAGCCCTACTTTTATGAAAACTTATGTTGCTAGTAGCAAATATAATTAGGTCCGGCGTCGCTGTGTTTAAGTCTTTTATGCTCGTCATGACATAAATAGCGCCTTTTATAAAAGAGAAATAATTGTAGTACCTACTAATGAATTGAAAATGTCAAAAATCTTAATCAAAATTTACCTATACAATTTATTAGAGGGCTCATTTTTATTAGATCAAAATATTTGTTAAACGTAGCTGGATGCGTTTTTATCACTTAGGTATCGTTTGATCACCTAAAATAGTTTACATAACATCAATTTAGATTGCAAAAGCTTACGAAAGCAAATAATAAAAACAAAACAAAACATATAGGTACCCCACCATGATATGAAGTAATGCTTCTAGTTATGCCACTTCCTCTTTCGAACCCGTGTGGTCAAAGAATGTTTTAAGAAAATATTTTGAAAAAAAGCCTGTGAAAGTTTGAAGAGTTGTTTGGATGAGCACTGACCACGCTTTAAGGAGGTCGATTTTTGGATGAAACTTGCAATGGATGTAAATTGTAGCCTGAAATAGCATTAGGCTATTTAAAATGTTGTTACCATGCGAGCGAAGCTGCGGGCGGAAGCTAAAAAAACGTATAACATAATTCACAGACAAAATAAAAGTACCTACTGGACGTCTAGTTTTAAGACGTTTCAAAGTGATCCTAGCGGTCCTACTGAATAAATGCCTTTTGACTTTGGACGTGGGTTCGAATCCAGTTGTACACCAATGAGTTTTTCTGCCGAAAAAATTATGTGCACTAGGTACCACTAGGTAGGTATTGTACCAGTACGGCGAAGGAAAACATCGTGGAAATAGCATGTCATAGAACCTAAAAAGTTCGAAAATGTGTCAAGTGCACGAATGAAGCTTCTTTACGCGCACTTAAAATCCTTCCAACACACTCACTGGTTCGGAAGAACTAGTGAGACGACAAGAAAAGAGCAATAGCCAGGTAACGCCATCTCGCGGACACGACACTGTTTCTATTCTTATGTAGTAAGCGGAACCTTTTGAAAACAATATTAGATATTTTTCCTTCAGTTTTCAGATTTGAACGTGACTATTTTCACTAAAACTCGCTAGATGCTTCAAATGTAAACACATTTATTATTACCTGCAATACTTATTAAGATTCTTATGCTTATGTCATGTCATGAGTGTAGTTGCTTTTCGTCTCTCATCGGTGTTTTTATTTTATTATTTTGTAAATTGTATTAATAGGTATCGTTCGCATCACGTAAAAACGCTGAAAAAAAGTGGAGGGGGTATGTTTGCGCATGGGTACACTCGCGCACGAAAATACTCGGCCTATTGTTTTTTTTTAACCTAGCTTTCGCTTGTGGCTTCGTGTAGGTATTGGTTATTGGTAGGTTCATTCAAATATATTAGATAGAATTATAATAATTATAATATATAAATTGTAATATATTATAATAATAAAAATAAATATAATAAAAAACATATTTAATTCCGTATAGAATATTTAATCTATTTATAAAACATTAAAGATTTTGTTGAAACTCCTTCCACTAAGTCGTAGTGGGATTCCGAATCTTTCGAATCTTTTACAATTCGTCTATGTGTAGACTCGGAACGATTTGTTGCCTTTGCGGTCCGTTTTATACATTGTTTTATAATCACATTATAGAAACATCCGAATATTCATCAAACGAACGAAAAAACTAACGGGAATAACCCCTCTGGCATTACTTATGTCAAACTGACGAGTCACAATACTAAATCGTCAGTAAAAATATGTAACATGGTTAGGAGCGAAGGTTTTTAGAGTTTTACGGGACACTATCAATCCCTCAGAATAAAATTTATATGGGACCACCTCGGGAGTATACCCTTTCAAACAATAAAAAAATTTTGCAAATCAGTCAATAAATGGCAATCGCGTAACAAGATACAAAAAAGAAAACAAAAAACATTTACAGACGAATTGAGAACCTCCTTTTTTGAAGTCAGTTGAAAATTGGTTGCTTTCACTTCTAAACTTACGAGATCTCTATACCGAGTGAGTTTTGTCGAGGGTTTTAGTTTTTCAGTTTGAGTGGTTTGAGTTTATTATCAGATAGAGCATTCAAAAATGCGAAATAAATCAAAAATCTAAAAAATCCATTGAAAAATTTTTTTTTTTAATGCCTTCATTTTATCAAAATCGAGCCCGTGACTCCTAACAACATTTTTCTATAACTTTAACTATAGCCGTTTAGATTTTCCCCTCAGAGGGCCCTCGACAAAACTCAGCCTGTATAATAACTAGTAGAGCAAGCCTTTACCAGAGTTTGTGCTGCGCATCTTAGCCCTCTGATACCAAAAGTTCGAAAATAATGTATTCTGTAAATTCTTGGTCTAATATCCACGAATTTTTTAAAGGTTTTAATTAATTTGCAATGTTTGTATGTTTGTATGTATGTTTATAAGTATGTTTGTCCGGGTCAAATCTTGCAAGCTTAATTTGACCCACTTCCCGTTGTCCGATTGAGCTGAATTTTGTTACACTTATGAGTCTTCAGTGACAATGCACTATTATGGTGACGATTAGCTGATGTGATGTGAACAGCTTCTATGGTGACAGTTAGCTGATGTGATGTCAGCAACAGCTTCTGACTCCATCAGAGTCAGAAGCTATTCAACGGAACTCCTCAGAAAAAAAGGCGATTGAGTTGATACTCGATTTGTAGATGTATCATCTAAAATTTTAAAATATGATGACAGCGAGCTGATCTGATGATGGAGAACGGAACTCCTCAGATAATAGGTTGATTAAAATTAAATTTTGTACTTACATCGGAGAAGTCTCTTACGGTAACCCATTAAAAGCTTGTACTTGTTGAAATTATTTCAAAAAACTGATTATACTTGTAGTTGTGAAAGAACTGACCAAATATGCGTCAAGTTTTGTTACGACAACTAATGCCATCTGTTGATAATTGTATGTATTATTCTCCTATCTATTGCCACAAAGCTTCAAGTGAATTCAAAAGCTCTATCCACCCATGTAAGGGTTTCTGCAAAAATCGTCAGAGACAGTATAATTTAATAGTATCATGGATTTAAACACGCTAGGCCTGAAAAAATATGTGTATCATAATTTGGTACATCATTTAATTTTGATGTAAAAAAAACACTTATAGGTATCTAGTGCTCAAATGCCACCAAGATTTAACCAATAGAAGCTTGCTAAAATATTCATACTAAAAAAACTTCTCAAAAATACTAAGTAAAATATAGTGCGGAGTCTAAACTTTTGTTACAACTTTTGTTAATGCCATCTATCGGTCATTGTATAATTCTCATACAGGCACAAAGCTTTCGAATGCATGGAAAACCTAGATAGAAGGGCTATCTAGGTTTTGTGCTTTAGAAATTGTTCTAATCAAAACTCATTAGAGTTAGCTAAACTTTACTGAATGCAACAGGTCCTGATAAGATTAAATGTGTATCACAACTAAATTATGCTACGTTGTTAAAAAAACGTACGTAAATAAAAGTAGGTAAATAACCTGTCAAAAGACCTCGAGATCCTATATTTTTTAAATTCACAATCAGTCAGAGAAAGGGTTGAAAATATTATTACTCGTAGTAGAATAATTTCTTGTGAAGTATTATAGGTAGAATCATAATAACATGCGTGGTGACGTAAAGCTCCTGTTTCGATAATAAAACAGTTTAGAATAAGTAGGTAAGTACCAAATATTACAAATACAAATTTATAAAAGGAAAGGATTCTTATAAATTTTCATTTTCTCATTTGAGAAAAGAATTGAATAAATAATGCTGGACATTTTTCACACAGCATCATCTAGCCCCAAACTAAGCAAAGCTTGTACTATGGGAACCAGATAACTGATAGAATACTTATATACTTTTTGTTTGTAAATACATACATATTATACATAGAAACACCCAGACCCGAGACAAATATCTGTAGGTCATACAAACATTTGTCCCGCGGCGGGGATCGAACCCGCAACCTTCTGCGTCGCAGGCGGACCTTCGCCCACTGCGCCACAGAGGTCGTCTGACTGAATCCGTCAATTGAACTGTAATATAAAGGAAGGGCATAAGAATCTCATCACTTTATGACAGCGATGAGATTCTCGGGCCTATGAGGGGTTCGAACCCTCGACCTCCGTGCCATTATTCATGATACGACGCTCTAACCAACTAAGCTAATAGACCGATAAGTGATAAGTCGTAAAATTGCTTATCAATCCAGTGCAATGAAAAATAATCTAAAACTAGAATTTAAGATTTGTCAGATAACTTAAAAAAGCTTTGTTAGATTTTCAGTTCATTGCAACTCAACTTACTGCCTTTGGGAACAATTCGAACTGAGAACGGGGTTTGGAAACTACGAAATTGTATCGAAATAAGGATGTCTTATGATAATGCTTACTTTGACTGCCTCCTCAACATCATCGTCTCTGGACGCTTTGGCCAAGGATTTTTTCATGCATTGATACATCGTCTCACGTCGCAGGTATCCTTCCCCAAGCAAGTCGTAGCACTGAAAACAAAGTAGGTAAAGAGTCGTATAGGCTAGTGTCTAAATCGTGTGAGGAAGGTAGAATAGTAACCTCAATATTGTAACCACCGAAGCACGGACTCGCTCGGTTATTGATACAACTGAGAAACACGATTTGATAGCGCACTGAACTTGCCAATCTATCAAGATCGACTAGACAAGATACTCCATGAACGCTTTATCATCCTGCCCCATCCTGTTTGTATTTTGTTATGCACTATCCTTCACAAAATTTTAAGCAGTTTCAGCGTGATATAATTTAAGTAGCAAGCATTCATCGATCCAAACTTTCGCATAATAGTAGTATGATAGTAAGATTATTATATAATCTCTGGTATAACCGTGAAAGCATAAATGATTCTCTCTTCTAGGTCCCCGCGGAGATAGAGCGACATCGCTTTGGCAAAGGTAGCCATCGTGACGAATGGAGAAGTTCCTCGATCCAACGCTACCATGACTCGTTCCATCATGTACGAGTCAGTCATCCCGAGGCCGTTATGAAGCACGTCACGGAAATGTGTTCTGTAAATTTATATGAGATTGCGTGCAACTCAATCAATGATGTTGTATAATGGATGTTTTAAGATATGCTACATAAAATATTGATGCACAGGACCAGAATGCTTGGCCTACACCCAGCTGTGGGATATTATCGGCTGCGGATAATGATACAGCTAGACGATGAGTAAAATAGAAGTTAATTTTGGTTTTTAGTAAAGAAGCGTCTGTCGGGTTAGCTGGGAATTTAAAGTACTGGGTAAAAATAGTCATAAGTAGGTCTAAAAATGTATAATAAAATCAGTTGTGAAGTTGTGACAAGTGAAGAATTGGAGATCCATTTAGAACGGCAAAAGGTAGGTTTTTCATTTACCAACCTTGATATCAAATCAGCCGCAGCAGGTTTTTCGTCTCTTTTTTGAATTTTGAAAAATATCACCATAATTTCTGAAAGTTATAACACCTTTTGAAGTATGGTATTGAGTTTGAGCTTGATCTAAGAGGAATGTTTTGGTAGTCTGTTTCCAAAGAAATTGTACCTTCGAAGAATTTGTACACAGAACACTATGGCCTTATTACAAAACGAAGTCTAACGAGAGATCTGGACTAAGTCCAGTCTAAACAAAAATTGTTAATTTGTTTGTGATTTTTTAGCTAGATGCGCAATTTACAATACAATATTAACGTTACGAGGTTGCATATTAGGACAGGTTCGGTTAATTGGAAAGTACGAAGTTTGCGTGTTACTCGTTGGATGCAGCGTTTTTTTGCAGTCGAGGGGTGTTTTATACAGACAGACAGACGGTTCCGTGGGTAATCGCGGTACTTGCGACTATAATTGAAAAAAGTTGAGAAAGTTAGAGCAAACTTACGTTCCAGCTCATCAAACGTAAAATGCGTTTCTTTTTGTATTTCTATCCACAAGGCACCGTTTTTCTTTCGAAAACGGATCTCCTCCATGGGATCCAATGCTGAGTCCAAAGAAACCGACATTTTTATATATTTTTTTATCTATTCAACAAAAACTATAGGCGTATATAATTTTGGATACACAAATACATAATTTGACATGAATTTGACAGGATATTGCTTAACTATTACAAAGCAACAAAGAGTTTACAATTACTTCGCTAGGTAAGTGCAAAGAGTACGTAGTAACATAGCCACAATAAAATCTAAAATAAAACTTTTTTTTTGCCCTGCTATAGACTCCCTGCCCATAGAGATTATTTATTATTTATTTATATGAACAAAAAAGAAAAGGGCTGTCGCTGAGCGACTATACCGCCCAATCAGTAATATCTTGGCTCAGTCTTCTTCTTCTTCTCTCTCACTTCACTTCTTGGTTTCTTCTGGTTTCACTTCATTCCCCAGCTTCTTCTTCTCTTTATTCCTTCTGCCTCCCTTTATTCCTTCTTCCTCTTCTTCTTTGTATTAATGGCAACTTAAACTGTATTAACCATATAAAAAAGGTACCATGCTAAATCTATGGTATTAACAGTATAATTCTGCCAATGTCAAGTATCTTCACCTCTCAAATATGTATTATGTCACGTCAATTTGGTTTTGAAAAAACATGGCAGCTTGTCATTTCAAAACTCCAACGAAAATTTACTTGAATACTCCCCCATTCCATTTACCAAATCTCCTGTTACGGCTTCATTAGTAAAATGCCACCGAAATTACATAATAAAACCTAGTAAAACACGAGAAAAGTAAATAAAATAGCAGAGCCACTAGCTCCTTCAAAAATGGCGAAAGAACTCTCCCAACAAAAAAAATAAATCGCCGAAAGAACTGAAAAGCAAAAAAAATACCTAATATTTTTTTGCTTTTAAGTTCTTAATTTTTTGTTAAAGTTTTATTTTAGATTTTGTGGCTATAATCTACTAATTACTAAATCGGACTAGGTACATTGTAAAAAGTTATTTGTGATCATACATTACAATCAAGTTATTAAGACGAATCTAACAATACCCTAAAATTTAGGGCCTAAATGTCGAAATCCATCCAGTCGTTCGGGAGATATGATGGAACAAAGAAATTTAACGCATTACATATCGAATCGACAGATCAAAAATACGAGTATATACGCGTCGACTTGATTGATTACCTCCACCTTCTTTTTCGTCGGTTCAAAACAGGATCACAATCCCACTTATATTATTCTGTACATAAATCCTTTGATATTTACTTTGCAGTAGGTCAGAATATTTTCAGAACATCCTGTCATGCTACAACGTTTGGAGTCTCAAGCAAATCGCACAAGTATCCCACCAGCACATTACATTTTATTGCTAGAGCAAGTTGCTACGGAAAGTCTAACAAAACATTTTATCTGACAAGTACGGTGTGATTTGACCTATCTATATACTATGAACTCGAAAGTTGCATAAGAGACCATATCTGGGAGCTTTTAGGGCCCCTAATAGCCAGCCTTCTTGGCTTAACAACTTGATAGCTAGGACCAACTGAGATGCGACCGCGGCTGAGACTCAAAAGGTGCTAATTCATTTGTTATTCAAAACTTATGTACCTAGCACAGAATTCATAATTTTAATGTCAAAGTCAAAAAGCATTTAATTTTATTCAGTAAGACTGCTGGGATAACTTAGAATAATTTATTTATATTACTCCCTCCAAGCGTAGAATAGCTCAAAACTAGGTGATTAGTGAATTAGTGATTTTAGTTCGTATAAAGAACAAAATGGCTACTACAAAAACTTTCTTCTCTCAACGAAGATCATCATCATTTTTCTAAAAATTTATACGATAATATCCACGTAGTTCACCAGGGCAAGATCATCTATTCCAGATAAAGTATTAGGTATATTCTTAGAGAAGTGTCGGGCGTCCGATCGGCTGCTCGATGGAAGGACGTGGGTCATCGTAAGCGTTGTGGGTCGACAATGGATGAGGACAGAGCCGGGAAATGTGGCGAGAGCAAAAAGAGGCCTATTACCTAGCAGTGCATGCTATGATGACGTTATTCTATCGTGAATGACTAACTGTTCAGGTGACGGTTAGGTACCTAAAACATCTACATTTTTCTCAAGTGAACTTTGGCTGAACGGTACGAGAGTTTGTTTACTCCCGGATTTCAGTGCGTCTCCAGCCGCCCTAGAGATCACCCGCCCAAACTTCAACCGCGACGCTATAAAACATTCGTGAAACTTTTAAAAATATTGAAATCACAAAAACCTACTATTTAAAAAAAAAATCTTTTGGATTTTTTGTGAAGTGTGGAAAAGTCGTATTTTGTTTGTGAAAATTGTGATTGCGGTAAACAAATCTTCATTAGAGGTGAGTAGGTACTTATCTAATTAAGGTGAACTGGTGCGTTGTGGAAGCAGTTTCGGTGCTATTTAGGTATTTCCGAGGCACTCGGTACAATTAAACAATGTTATTCTACGCCCTTCCTATTTATCGAAATTTGTGTAAATGTTGTAACTAATTTTTCTTTTGGTGTTTTATAGGTACAGCAATAAACTTCATTATTACATGCTGATTAAAAATTATAATAAAATACCTATTCTTTAAATGTTTTTTTGTTGCTCCAATTTTACAACAATTCAAAATTGAAATGAAACAATTACGAATATTCATTACAGGGGCATTTTCAAATCTATCAAAGATGCTTGAATTATATTGTTTTATAGTTCCCAGTACTTATGTAGGTACCTATTTATGTGATTACCTACGGAAAGCTCCACGTGAAACTAAATTCAATTGAAAAGTTTTAATTGCAAAACATAGTTTTGCTGGACTGAATTGTTTAGACAACAATTTTTCCAAATTATTGTTTAGAGCTGAAGTTAGTAGCTAAGACTTTTATTTATTCTTTTGAGACCAATGGCCGTGAGGAAGCAGGGCAACAAACATGGAATCAATATACTCAGAGATTACTGAATGGTTAGTTAGATTTCTAACTGGTTCAGGATTTTTTCAGTTTTGAGCAACAGAATACTCATAAGTATACAATAAATGATAATGAATATAAACAGATAAGTATACTCAAATAAATGCAATAAATAGTAAGCAGATGGGTAACTGATTAAGAACTAGTAAAATACTTTTTTTAATACATAGATATGTATTTATTATGCAACCCCCGTCATAAATTGCGTATCTAAGAACCTCTGAAGACCCGATGATACCTACCTACTTATTACTTGGATATATATCTACCTACTGCAGCAAAACCGTAGTTCTTTAGGTACTCCTTACAATTAGCAATTCCATGGAGTTTAGGTTCTCATAAACTTTACCTTGCCTTATTCGTAAAGTGTTCCCAAGAACTTGAGATAGGTATAATAAAAAAGGTAGTATCTCTTGTCCCTTATAATAGAAAAAAGGCAAGAAAAACTATCGTAATAATGACGGTTCAAAGCTATTATTCCTTTGCTAACATTGTCATAAAAAAGTGCTCACTAAAAAATGAAAACACTTTCCTATTTGATTCTAGATCAAGACCATAATATAATGACCATGTATGACTGTATGTGCACCACTATACCCAGAAAGTGCGATAGACATTCTCTCAGATTAAGTTACTTAAAATCCCTTGAAATTCTGTAAGGGAGTAGACAGAGGTACGTCTAAATATTACATATTTAGCATACCATATTTTGCGATTTGACAAGCATGTCCATCGCCGCTAAAACATAGATTTTCTAAATTGTTGCGATGCATATTAAAAAATCTTCAGGTTTCCTCAGATTTTCTTCACCTATGAGCCTGTGTTAATGTGCATTTTCCAATATTAAAAACTATCAGGCATAGATTCAAACCCATATTTGTTGGATTGAAAGTCTAGGTGGAAAAATATCCCACTAACATAGCCGCAAATGCCGCGTATTTCAACATTTCAATAGTCTCATAAGACGAAACGAATAAAAAAGTTTTATAAGAACTTCAATGGCACCAATAAGAAATAGTTTCAAACTAGTTTAGTACTAGGCTTATGAAGTTATGTAAGAGCAAGTTTTCGTTTATACAAAAGTGACATTAATAAAGTACATACGTACACTTTTGTATATAAAGAAATAAGGAAAAGGCTGTATTGTATGTATATACATACATACAATACAGCCTTTTCCTTATTTTCGCGCTGACGTGAATATTTACGCAATGAATTGAAATAATAAACTATCAGTAATGTTAGAGTATAGTATTAATTTCGTTCAAGCCAGACAACCTCTCAGCAGCATGATTTTGATAATTGTCTGGTTTATTTAGTCAACAAATGAATGTAACTACTATAATAATTATTTTCATTATGATGGCAAGGACCATAATTTAATATGGTCGTTAGTGTTAGTTAAGTATTTATATAACAAACCTATTAAAATACAATTCAGTCAGGTATAATAGAATTAAATATCGTGGCAGCTGTAATTCCCACCAAATCTTTCCTCTAACCAACGAATTAAACTTGGAGAGTTGAATTGGTTTCGCTTCCAAGGAATAATTGAAATTACTCGGTCAGGAGATTCTTCGCAATACGATAAGGTTACCATGATTAGAAATCTCGGCCTAAAATTATTTTATTTCATAAACTAATTCATCTCAATTATAACTATGTAAATCGACAAAAGCTTTGTTTCAATTATATTTAACTAACTATGTAAATCACAGATGAATTATGTCTGATCAATCATCATTGATCTATTTACAGACATAATGTTTGAGTAGAGAAGAAAAAGTTTTTTTTTAAACGCGAGTACCTACTTTGTCGATCTATATGAGTACGAACCGGACCCCAATCCACATTATACGAAGATATTTTATTATTCGATCATAATAGACATTTTGATTTAATTTTAGAAAAATGAATTTCCTTGTTGATCCCTAGATTTTTTGATGTTTGTAGGATGGTGAGGTATGTCCTAAATGGTATGTCGCCCACATAAATAGTTAGCACTCTATTCGTTAGTTCTATTAAACCTTTTACGGGTTCCGTAATTAACGAACCCTTCTGGTTTCGCCATTTCCATCCATATTATTCGATATTTCCGAGCAGGTGGTGTAAAAAGAGTTACTTAGAATATGATATTATTCTGCGGTAGGTATAAACGTTACGTAGATAAAGAAAATAAAGAGTGGCTCATGATAATGATAAAAAAATGGTCAGCTTTGGATCTAAGTACTTATATTCTAAGTATTTTTTTTTTTCAATACTCTCTTCAATATATAAATAATGCTGGACATTTTTCACACAGCATCATCTAGCCCCAAACTAAGCAAAGCTTGTACTATGGGAACCAGATAACTGATAGAATACTTATATACTTTTTGTTTGTAAATACATACATATTATACATAGAAACACCCAGACCCGAGACAAATATCTGTAGGTCATACAAACATTTGTCCCGCGGCGGGGATCGAACCCGCAACCTTCTGCGTCGCAGGCGGACCTTCGCCCACAGCGCCACAGAGGTCGTCAATGTATAAAGCGTCTTGGCTTGACAACATTTTTAGGATGCAGTAGACAGCTGAATCAGTGAACAATGATTCACACTAGATTTATCAATCTTCTGCCTCATTTATGATCAACAAAGAAAATATTTTACGTCAAAAGTCGTAATTGTCGTTCATTGTTAGCAAGGACAAATCACAATCAGCATACATAATGGTTTTTAAATGTGTTTTTTGTGGTTTGGAATCTTGTGTAGGTTCGATCACAAATCATTATAAAATTTTCAAGTAAAGTTATGTTTCGTTTGGTGAACATTATTTTGTTTTTTTTGAACGAAGTTCCTTTTCGGACGGTAACGGATGGGGGTTAGACGACGAAAAAAGTGTTATGAATTTTGCGTCACGACACATGTATGTGTCAAAACGTCACAGTCAAAGTTGAAACTTCGTTCCAACCGAGTGTTCCACGACAATCACGTAGTTTTTTAGTATTTGTTGTAAGTGTTGTAATAATTCGTGAAAGCTACGAGTATAAGTAGAGCAATTTACAGATTAGTACTAACCTATGTGTTACCGCGTTGTGGGCAAATAGCTCTGTTGTTTGTTTAGTCTATTAAAACCACTATTATTACAGCAAATAACATATGAGCGCGTAGACATAGTTTTACCAAACGCTTGTGTGTAGGTATTTACATTTTATTTTAAAAGTTATTTCTGTACGTATTCTGTAACGTTTTCTAAAACATGAACATTAGTTTGGTACTTCTAATGGCTCGGAATTTTTATTATTTTACTAGTGGACCCGGGCGAGACTTCGTCTGCGCATTGTTTCGTCTTACAAACTTTAGGGATAGAACTACCTAATACCTTGTTCCAGTCCAACCCATGAAAACAATGAATTCATTTTTGGATTTGCTGACTTTGATAAATATAGGTAAATAAGTACCCATCCAAGCGGTTGGGTAGTTTTGAAAAAAGAATAAATACGTGTTTCGCTATTTATTAAAAAAACTTATTTAGGCATCACAACCCCACAAATAATAGTATTTTCATTTAAGTAATAAAAATTGTTCAAAGCATAGGTATCTAGTAGAACTATATGACATCGATTAACATTATGATTTACAAAACTTACAAATATTACCAACAGCCAATAACGGATTTAGCTGACAATGAAGTGAGTGAAGTTGAAAGTTTGAATACATATTGTGTGTGTATATATATATATATTTTAACGATCCTTAGATAGCTTGACTAGTCCTGTTGTATTTTGTAAATATATGTAAATATATAGTAGCTTAGTTTCTGTAAATTTTTATATATATGAGTGTAGTTTAGATTGTAAGTTGGTTACTAAGTCAGTTTAGTTTTATATTCGTGCACCTTGTTGTTTCTGAATATAGTTGGACTTATATCAAGGATTAAAAAAAATAACTCTTAACTCTGAGGCTTACGAAATATTGCTAATGCTTCCATTAAAACTTTTAAGAATGTTTAAAATTATCGTTTTAATATTTTACACACTGTGATGTGTTTAAAATTATAATTTATCACTGATGAAAGATCATTTGGCAAAAGTACAAACCTCTTTAACAGAGTTTTGCTCATCCAATAACACTTTTCTAAAGTAATTTGTTTGCTTTATAAGTTTTTTTTTATTTAATTCAACAAGTACAAGCTTTTAATGGGTTACCGTGAGAGACTTCTCTGATGTTAGTACAAAATTAAATTTCAATCAACCTAATTTCTGAGGAGTTCCGTTCTCTATCAGATCAGGGCACAGTCATCACATTTTAAAATAGTAAGTAGATGAAACTTGACCGACGTAGTGAGTTTCAACTCAATCAACCTATTATTTGAGGAGTTTCGTTGAACGTTGCACCTGACTCCATCATCACATCAGCTAACTGTCACCATAATAGTGCACTGTCACCGAAGACTCACGATTCAGCTCAATCGGACAACGGGAAGTGGGTCAAATTAAGCTTGCAAGATTTGACCCGGACAAACATACATATAAACATTGCAAGTTAATTAAAAGCTTTTAAAATACAAACAAAATATCTAAGTAGGTATATGCAGAAGTAAAACAGTACATACTGATAATAATAATTACAAGTAAGTAGGTACTAGTAATAATAATACTAGTCCAGAAAAAAAAAGGGGGGGGCTGTTCCTGTGTGCCTATTTTCATTACTATAGGTAATTGTAATTGTCAAAAATCTTAACTTTGACACATGCTACCTACCAAAGATCCGGAATACTCTCGAAGGGTCCTGATCCAAGATCTAGTGGACATTTGTCTCAATTAAGCTCCATTCAACGTGCAAACTGTTTTCTTATAAACTGTAGGTACGCGTTTTACATTATTTACCTGAAGTAGGTACAAATCAAAGTAATGGGATTGAAAAAAGCGAGAAGTTCAATAAATTAATTGGCATCAAAGAAGCTAGTATAATATTGAGCACGTGCACAATAAAACAGTCGTTACATAAATAGTCAGCGTATTTACAATCAACTTTTAAATCTCCTGAGTGTATGGAGTGAGTCAGAGGCCTCGTATTTATTTTTTGACGGTCAAAAGTAACTAATACGTAATTGTGAGAATTACGTTTGAGTCATTAACAGCATTTGCAACCTGTTAAAGTTGGACAGCCGACAAAACTCTCAATAATCGCAGTGGTAAAATCCCGTACCCGATTAGAATGGGATGGATGCTGAATTGAGACAAACTAGTAAGATAGATTGCTGTATTCAAGAACTTTACGTTATGCTAATGATTTATGCTGCTAGAGTGCGAACAGATAGCTGTCTAAAACTGCACTGATTATGTAAACCGCGCGATGCACCCCGTGCCGCCTACTTAGCCAAATCTGCTTGCTAAGGTGTTCGTGTATCGAGCACCTAATTAGAGTAGGTATGCTACTTGAACGCGCAATTGCGTACCGTGCTCCTCGTTAGAAGGCAATATAGAGAAGGCAAAGTCAAGGGGCTCTGATTGGGTCAGGAGTTGGTACAAAACAAAGAGTGTCTAATCTTTACACTCGACTTTGCATTTTAATTTAGTAATATAGTATTTTTTGAATATTAAATTTAAGTATAAACCTCATCGGTTCATAAACTAATTAGCGTGGGATAAGGGCAGGATAATGATGATGATGATCGGTTCATTAACTGAATCCGCTTTGTTACAGAAAGGAGATATTTGCAGAAAATGATATTTCCAAAGCAGAGGCCAAAAACAGAAGTCATAAGATATCACATGCATGGTCATTAAAAATCAAAAAATGATGCAGAACTCAAGCAGAGCTGTTTTACCGGCAAGGAACGCAAAATATGAGTTTTTGAAACTATTGGTGAAGGAATGCTATTACTCCACCAATACCACGCATAGCGAGCTGGTTCCAGACCAAAAGTATGATGGTAAGCATCAACATTAGATTTGAGATGACCAACAAAATAATAGATATACATTATTTCTAAAAAAGATGACAGCATGGCGCTACTACATTTGCTGAAATTTTTCTAAAAAAACGTTTGTACAATGAAGAAAAGTCACTTCTGCATTTGAATGAAGCGTAACGTTGCATTCTTTACAGATAATGCAGAATGGTGCCCACGCCTATTTGACGGATTCTCCTGTTGGGATCCAACACCAGGAGGTGCTGTCGCGACACAACGATGTCCTGCTTTTATCATCGGCTTTGATCCACGTCTACCTGTCTATAAAAAGTAAGCAAAACTGTTGTTTGGGAATAACTCAATCTTTATTTTAGGTAGGTACCAAGGTTCATACAAACATGTAATTTTTTTATTTAAATGAGTATCCATTTTGAAACTTGGAATGCTAATGGCAAATGAGTGCCGACAAATTTTTGGCGCTTGGACTATTTGAAATGAATTTACCAAAACTGTAAATTGTTTCAATAAACTAATTTATGACCTCGGTTATTTATTTGTTTTAGTTATCGACCCAGACCAAGGAATGCAAGAAAATTTGTATCTTAAGTGTTATTTATTTATTACCACACACTTTACACTCAGCTTATTTACCATCATCATCTCCCTGACCTTATCTCATGCTAAGTGGGGTCGGCACAACATGTCTTCTTCTTCCACTCACTCCTATCACTCATCAATTGTGCATCCACTCCTTTTACATTCATATCATCTCTCACACAATCCAACCACTTCTTCTTCGGCCTTCCTCTTCTTGCATACCCAGCCACACTCATATTCATAACTTTTTGGGTAACATGGTTTTCATCCCTCCTCATAACGTATTATTACTCACTCAGCTTATTTACCAATAGGCAAATATCAAAATTTTATATCCAATATTTAATGTATGAAAAGCTTTTGTAGAATTGAAAAGTGCGTAGGGCAACGGTTATTACAAAGATGACAGGACGATATTGATGTCACGCGCCGAGTAACAAAATGTTTTCTGTAATGTCACGTACATAATTCAAAAGTTAAGGACGGCATAAATCTATTTTATTATTAGAGTGGATAAATGTAAAATGTCAAGGACGATGGGATTTTTTCGCAAAAGCGAGTAACTTAGGTACTTACTTTTTAACTCCGTTTTTTTTAGGTAGGTACTCCAAAATAACTTAACTTAATAAGCAACCTAAATTCATTGCCTTCAGAGAAAAACTTAACAAAAGTGTAAAAAAAAAGACCATTTCAGAAGAAGTTTGTTTGTGTAAAATAGGTAATAAAATATAAGTAAGTGTTTGAAATACCCCTCTGTGAAATCCGCACTGTTGTACTACATAAATCTATTTCATCTCAGTAATTTATTATAGAATGTACGACTTTTTTCTTTTTAAAGTTGGTCAACCATTACCTACTTATCTGCGATAGTTTTTTGAGTGTACATAATTCGATTTCCACTAAGCTTAAGCATGATTTTTTTATTATTTTGTAGTAGGTATTAATTAATCAAACAGACATTATTATTATTTATTCACAAAACACAAAAAAGGGCTTTGTCGCTGAGCGACTATATCGCCCAATCGGTAATAAACATCTAGTTAGTCTTCATCATATAGGTCTTCATTTCTTTATGGTTTCACTTCACTTATTGGTTTCTTCTTCTTCTTCTTTTATTCCTTCTTCTTCTTTTCATGACTTCACGTCAAATCTTTCTTCAAAATATGTATTACGTCACGTCAATTTGAGTCAATTGAAAAAACATGGCGGCTTGTCTTTTCAAAACTCCAAGGGAAATCTTTCGTCAAATGAGAAAACTTCTTGAATACTCCCCCATTCCATTTGCCAAATCTCCTGTTACGTATCCAAAGCTTCATTAGTAAAATGCCACCGAAATTACATAATAAAACCTAGTAAAACACGAGAAAACTAAAATAAAATAGCAGAGCCACTAGTTCCTTCAAAAATGGCGAAAGAAGTCCCAAACAGACATAAAATGAAACGTCAGCAAAACGTTACACGACATTACATTTATACATTTATATTGCAAGAATTGCAATATAAATGCCTTTCTGTGTGTGTTTTTAAATAAAAATAATGTCTTCTTTCAGTAAAATGTTCCATCTACAATATTTAAGGTACTTTCCCTCCATGTGGCATAGCCGTGGGACACCCTGTATATTATATAGTATTGTATATTATTATGTGATTCTGATTTTCATTCTTCCCAGAAAACAAAAAATAATTAAATGCCTACCTAACCAACCACGCATGAAACAGCGGGATAAACCCACTTTACTGCATACCTCAAATTTTTTGAATAGGCATAGGTAGACTAGGTAGGTACTTTTAATTTTACATCTATTTTTAAAGGAAATTCTCCTGTTGTAGGTACTCGGAGTTTAAAAGCCACAGCTATGCGAGGCCGTAGCATGCCATAGTGCATTGCGGATAAACAATAGAATGCTTCAGTGATTTTAGAAAACATGAACGTGTGGGAGGACTAAAAAACTCTGAACTATGCGTATGCTAGCGTAGAGGGTATGCATCCTGAAAGCGTGCGAAAAATTCGTGTTTACTCAACACGAATCTCTTCGCGCGCTTTCAGGAGGCTTCCGACATGCGTCTTGCTCTCAGAACAAAGCTTGTCTTGCTGAAGTCATAAAATATCTTCCTAAATTCAATGTGACAATCGCTAAATGTGAATTTCTTACTTATGTACGTACATCGAATAAGCAAATTGTGTTTGGTAACAAATGAAAGGACTTAGCGCGTAAACGTAATAACCATAACTTTGTTATTTTTTCGATAA
Source organism: Epirrhoe tristata (assembly GCA_951394285.1). Taxonomy (NCBI): domain Eukaryota; kingdom Metazoa; phylum Arthropoda; class Insecta; order Lepidoptera; family Geometridae; genus Epirrhoe; species Epirrhoe tristata. The sequence goes on along the minus strand of OX596136.1, from coordinate 14,448,933 downwards.
AAGCTTTTGCAGTCTTCGTTTCTGGTAGTAAATATAAAACGCGCATCGATATATTATATTATTGTGACATCATGACAATGTAGTCTTCTCGCGACTATAATGTTAATAACAAGAGCTACCATGTCGAATACTTAGTTGAATTGGTGGTCTAGTGTCGTGGATTCAATCCCATCAAAATAAATGACCAATGAGTTTTCTGATGAAAAATTTATGTTACTCTCAAACGGTGAAGGAAAACATCGTGAGGAAACCGGCATGTCGTAGAACCTAAAAAGTTTGAAAAACGTGTGAAGTGCACGAAAGGAGCCTCTTTGAGGCGCACTTAGAAGCCTTTCACCAAACTGGTTCTAAAGAACTGGTGACACGATAAGAAGAAGAAGAAGTTGAATTCATGTAACGTCTGGGCTGAAGCTAATCGAATACAATAACGAAACATATCAATCTAATCTCTTCTCGATTTAAATAAGTAAATAATATAGTGAGCACACATCTGATAAAAATAATAAGTAAGTATCAAAATATCATTCCGCTCCCGTTCCAAACGACCTGTCAAATTAGATGGTTGATGAGCGAGACGCGTCGCATGTACCTACATAATTATTTGTATTGAAATAGGATGAACTGAAAAACACTAGTGGAATGCTAAATTCTGCAAATGTTAATATGTGCCATATTTCAATTAGGTAGGTATTTCGGTATGCCTCTGACGTATTTGATCTACGTTCATTTTCAGTTCAAAGTCTCATAAACTATAACATGAAAATTTCCCACAAAAATAGTTTCTTTTACCATAATTGACAGTAAACCTTGTAGAAGGCTACAGCACACACGATATAGTTAGTAACAACTTTTTTTATTAATACAGCACCTAATGCTATTTATAGTTTGTTGAGAGAGCACTTGACTTATAACTGTCTAGCATAAATAATGCCGCAATATTTTATCCAGATGCTCGGATAACGGCACATGGCTGCAGCATCCTGATTTTCCCGAGTCGAAGAAACCTTGGACGAACTACACCTCTTGCGTTGATGTCGCTGATTTGAACGTAAGTGACCGGGAGTTATGATCGACTGAGACGAAAGAGATGCCAACTTCAACTATCGCGGTGTTTTAAATGTTTGTATGATCTGCTAATATTTGTTCCGGCCTTGGATGTTGTGTAATGATATTTATGCGCCATATTTCAAGAAGAAAGATGAAAGAGAAGACCTTTATCATAAATTAAACCAAATGCTCTCTACTTTTCAACCGACTTCAAAAAAGGAGGAGGTTCTCAATTCGTCTGTATGTTTTTTTTTTTTTTTATCTTGTTACGCGATTGCTCCGCCATTTGTTGACCGATTTGCAAAATTATTTTCATGTTTGAAAGGGTATACTCCAGAGGTGGTACCATATAAATTTTATTCCTGAGGGATTGATAGTTTCCCCGTAAAACTATTAAACACCTTCCCTCCTAGCCATGTCACAAATAGAAATCGAATCGACAGCTTGACGCCCTGAGTCACACCGCGTTTCGAGTCAAACATTGAAGTCGGTTTTCTTTTTAGTATAAAAACGTAATTATGTTTACTCAAAATATGATCCAACTTCTGAACGTCCAATCGGGAAACAATTTCCTTCTTACAATTGGCTGCAGCTCGCAGAGCTGTTTAGGAAGCGAGTCTCTGGCATCCAATCTCTATGATATTACTTTCACTGCAATAAAGCGAATAATATTGGCGGGGTTTCGGAAGCCTTTTTGTCTATAAAACATGCCTGAAAGTAATGACGCCTCTGAACTCATTTAAGCTTCATAACAACTCGGCAGCTCCTCGCTGAGTAATACTACGGGATAAAGCACATTTTTCAATATCAAGTAAGCAATAATGTTATTCAGTTATCGGCACAGCATGATGAGTGAAGGCACATGACGGTTGCACTCACTCTTGCCTTGCATCCATCACCATTTAAGATTCAACATTATTTATAAGCACAGACAACATGTTTAAGTTTAAAAATTATCTATGATCTGTGTTTAATTGGGACAGTTAAAAGTTTGCTTAAAGTTGTTAAAGATGCGCAGAGTGCGAAAAGTGGTACAAAAGGTGCGCAAAGTTGTACGCAAAATGCACAAAGTGGAGCACGAAAAAAAAGATGCACAGAGTGCGCAAGGTGCGCAAAGTGCACAAAGTGATGCGCAAAATATTTTTTATTAGTATTTTCATGTCAAACGGACGTCCATCCGGCGGACGTATTCTCTGCCTGATGCAAGCTTCGCGTGCGGATGCAATCCGCTCCCGCACCCAAACGCACTATATACTAATCTTATCTATGTTATAGTTTCGGACCGATGTGAATTCGATATACATCATTGGCTACACAATATCCGTGGCAGCGCTACTCATCTCCTTAGCGATATTCATGTTTTTTCGGTAAGAATTATTTTTATTTTTATTTTTTTTAAATGTAATTTGAGTACTGATAAAGACCACTTTTACTTTGCAACTTTAATATTAACTGCTAGATTTCTTCTATTAAATTCGTTGATACCTATCCTATTTCATATAATTTTAAACAAGCCATCTATCGATATAATTTGCGTTATTCACCAGCAACTTTCACTAACCACAATGGGCCACAATAGTACATAATGTTTTCAGATCACTACAATGCACTCGGATCCGTATCCACATGCACCTATTTTCCTCGTTTGCGCTGAATAATATTCTCTGGATCGTCTGGTACAAGGCTGTGGTTAACGAAGTTACTGTCGTTCAAGAAAATAAGGTATGGTCATAGAAATATGTACCTAGTAATATAAACTCAGGGTGTGTTAATATTACTAGGTACTAGGTAGGTAGGTATTAAGCAAATTTTTTTCGGGTTAATATTTCCACTTCTTGCTAAAGGAGAGAAAGTTCTATAGTTACATAGAGAATACACATTTGGAGTCCCCAAATTCGCTATTCAACAAACATTTTTGTCTAGTCACTAAAAGTGTTCAGATGCGGACAAATAAACAATAATTGATGTTGAACTCTGTTGAATTATTTAGGTAATAGAAGTAAAAACGAAGCATTTTTTATGTATGATATAATTACGTCCAAAACAGTCAAATCACCTAATAATGCTTCAATGTCACACATCGTGTCTCACAGTTCTACTGAGTTTATAAAGCACTTTCTAACATAATACACCGGAGAGCTCTCGCTGAGAAACTTTGGAATATTTCAGTACAAGTGCGCTCGTAAGCTTATAAAATGTACAATACCTAAGAAGGTATTAATTTTCCATATTTTTTATTACGACTGAGAAAAGAATGAGTAGATGAAAGACAGATTTTAAATATTTAGCCAGTATTCGGTTCACTTTCATACAGCTCTATTATTTTTAGTATTCAAGACTACTGTTTTGCTATCGTTCAATGTTACCTAGTCCAAAAAAATCTAGTTTATCAAATAAGCATTGTATTATTTAAGAAATCTATCTGCAGTTACACGCCTAAACATAGTATAGAATAATCAGAAACAGAATACATCAATGTCCTTCGTTACTCTGTTTGTAAATATTCTACTATTTTTTGCTACGCACGGGAAATTATTGGTTCCGGAGCAACAAGGTAGAGTCCTGAGTGAGAGAATTGAAGCTTGGCAAAGTTGATGGCAGTTTTATTTCCTATAAAGCCTTGTACGGACTGTAAAGGCGTTTAGAATAATCTACGCACTGCATTTCTCCTTTTTTCGAGTCATAAGTACTTTTGGTAGGGTACACTTACATGAAATAACTATAAATTTTTTTATAGTGCTAAGCCACACTTTGATATTTCATTGAGAAATGAAATGAATTATCAAAATTTTCGGTTCCGACGGGATTCAAACCCGCAACGATCAAACGACCCTCTTAAAGTCGGAGTGCCTTACCATTCGGCCACGGAACTCTTTGTCGTCACAATCGTTTAGCTACCGGTGCTATAACCGATAAATGAAATGAAATGAAATGAAATGAAATTTATTTGCACAATTTTTTTTTGATAAAATATGAGCTTATCAAAAAATTTCGATTGTGACGACATTAAGTTTCATTACCCAGTTTTATGTACAAGTGTGGACGTTTAAAGGTGTCTAATTGTTTTAGCGGTTCCTAGGTTCTCATAAAATTATGTTCACAGGAATGGTGTCAAGTTCTGCACGTCATCACTAACTACTTCATGGTCACGAGCTACTTCTGGATGTTTTGTGAGGGGCTGCATCTACACATTGCTCTTGTTGTGGTGAGTCAAAAACGTTTACTGTAGGTGTCAACGATTGGTTTCGAATACACATGCGTTCAATAGAGACCAAGTCACATAAATGTGACGCAACACAACACGCACCTTCTTAAGGACAAGCATTTCGCGCTGCGCTGGCACCACTTTCATGCTGTTATTGAACTGTAAACTTAATTTGTAATACTTAGTTAAATTCTTACATACACATTATATTGTATTGATATTTGAAAAGGTGCGCACCGCATCGTGTCTCGGTATGAGCTTACCGTAACCCAAAACCTTTTCAAATCATAGCTTTCACTGGTCTCCTATAAGATAGAGATTGATAATAAAGCTTAAAATAATAATGCGCTCTAAATGCGTTCGTGCGAGGTGGTTCACTTTGCCAAATTAAATTATCATATGCTAAACACTATAGGTTTCTTTGTATAGCCTGAAATCCAAGGACCAACAGACCTTCGTCATTTCATAAAGGCGAGAGTTTGTGTATGGGCTAAACACAGCCAAACTCTTCACCATCTCAGCCAGTTTAAGTATGAACGATCTCCGAACAGTCCGAATACCTATAAAGTTTGGATCGTGGTGGCTTTGGGAGATATGAAGTAGCAAAGGTGCATTATATAGCATGCTAAATTCGTTATACTCGTAGTATAAAAGCTGAATTTAAGTTTTTTTTTTTAATAAGACAAAAGTATAAGTACCATAAAATTCACTATAGTTTCAAGGTGTCTAAAATGGGTTGGAGGGTCATACCAATTATAGTTACATAAATAGTTTAACTTCTACGTAGGTAGATGAACATACGTAGAATATAAAACTAGCAATAGCTTCATTCAAATATCATTTTTCAATATTTTTCTTTGTAAGATCATAGAAATTGAATTATGTTAGCATTGTAGGTAGTGCAGAGATCAAATATCTTTGTAGTGTATTGGAAAACGTATAGAAATAGACTACAATAAGCTACTATATACACCCTTAGCAGCGATGTGAGGTGCCTATTTATTAAACACTACGCAAAAGTTGCGTGACTTCGAATGATAACATTTAAGAGCATCAATTTTTTTATTGATTTAACACAAAAAAACCTTATGTGGGATTAGTAGTATTTACGACACTGTTAGGTATTTCATTCACACGACCAGCCGCTTTCAAACATAAATTGTAATTACCACAACGGTGTTCTAACTTGCGTCACGTGTGCACGTACTTTTAATACCAAAATTGGCTACATTAGCCACCTTTAAGACACACTAGATTTTAATTTGTCGAAAATCAAAAGCTTACTTAGCCTCTTAGAAGCTTGGTATCCTTGTTAAGGTGGGGCGTTTTTTCAATCCTGTGCAGCTGCTCACTCTAAAAACCCAGGTTTGAGCCTGTATGAGGTACTGTTCTCCCTTAAGGGAGGGCTAAACTTCTAAACTATGAAAAATCGCTAAACATATATGGGGGTGATTCGGGTAGCCCTTGGGTGCTGCATCACTGGACTTCCGCTTGACTGTTGCTTATTATTCTTGGACATCATGTATATTAGATAACTATTAATTTAAGCAGAAAAGATGTCGCTATAGTCGAAATCAGCCAGGATGATCATCATCACTCACTCATCATCAGGTAGTTAATTTTTTTTCTTAATACATTATACATAATTATAAATTTTTTGCATGTATCGTACTTTAATGTATGGAAAATTTATGTCATTTATTTAGTTAGGTTGTGGTTTTATTTTATCATATTGAAGCCAACAGCTAAACTATCAAGCAAATAAGCTAGCGTCAACAATATTATGAAAAAACTTTAGGTCACATATCCCTGAATAAACATGAAACTAGCATGCGAAGTTAAATGGTATGATCTCGTCTGTTAGCTCTAGGGAACATAATATATGTTTGGATTTAGAGAAACTACTTTTACACGTTCGAATAATCTTCCTGAAAATGGGTAACAATGACCATGTTTATTTTGTACTACCATAACACGTATATGGACATACTTACAATAAATCATACTTAACCTAAGTACTTAAAATCTTTCCTCATTCCAGTAGGGTAAAGGACCACGGATTTCGGCTTAGAAAAACTATGAAAAATTGGACGAGTTTCCGTCTAAAATTTGTATTGGTATTACTTCGTCATTTGGGTTGAAATTGAATCCAAATTGCGCCTGGAAACAACATAATACCTTTAACAAAATGTAATCCTCATACTTATGAAAAACTATGCAACTTTTAGTCTCTGTCATCTGTCGCTGCTACATGTCGCGACTGACCCTAATAGCTATCTTCTAATTCAATACTTTACCATTGTTCTAAAGTTTGTCCCCCTGTGTGTACAGACTAAGCCATGAATGAAGTATGTATGGGTTTGCCCTCGTTGGGGAAATATCATAGCGTAGGTACCTACCTACACTATTATTCTTATTCTTCTTATTCTTACTTACCTATATTCAGTAAAACTGCTAAGACGCACATTTTCGGGAACTTCAAGCGAAAGCAAAGACTACATGTTTAATTATAGTTTTAATAGGGCAGCTATACTAAGTTCATTTTTCTTCTTCTTGTATGTTTACACGGACTTCAGTACCAGCAATTTGTTCCGCTTCTCGGCTTATATTCTCTCAGGCACGTGGGGTATAGACGTATAGTGTAAGTGGTGAATACTAAGTATTAGATAAGTCCAGGAATAAAGAATGTTTGGAATTTGAAAACGGTGAATTACTAAATGTCTTATTTTCGCTAAATCTTAGGTGTACCTACCAGTACACAAAGAGAGTTTCTCGCACGCAAGGCATTTTTTATACTAGGCGACCATATTATTGTCTAGAAGAAATCGCCACTCGCATGCGAGAAACTTTCTTTGTATAACAGCCGCTTTAGATTAGCCAACTCTAGGTCGTTCATTCTGCAAAAAAATTAGTTCAGATGCTTTCTAAGCATGGCTTTTACATAGATAGAAAACATGATTCAAGCCTTCAGTGATAAAACTCCGTCCACTATGTAGTTTAGGCATTTCAATCAGCAAAAAATACGCTCAATGATTTACGATAAGTTTTATAAAGCACAACAACATCTTCTGTTTCGATAAAAACTAAGAAAAAACCTCCTGCTCGTATTATCACACAGGTTCTTTTTCTACGCGGATTCACATTTTAAATTTACCTACTTAGCAGCAATAAGTAACACCAACAAGGACGAATTGTGCACCAACTAAAACTACTTAGCAGCAATAAGCAACACCAACAAGGACGAATTGAGCACCAACTAAAACATTATACAATAAGCGAAATGCATTTGGTGGGGAGGAGTTATCGAATTGCGTTTTCGCAGGTATTTGTGAAAGACGAAGTGGCGATGCGCTGGTTCATAGCGCTGGGCTGGGGACTATCTCTGCTAGTAGTGCTGGCTTACGCTGCTGTGCGGTACATCTACGGTTATACTGAGAGGTGAGTCTGTAGATCTATCATCATTGACCTACATTATGAAGCGTTTCGGGAAGCACCCTGTTTTAGCCTACTAAATCGTTGTTGATCATCGAAATTCAGTGACGTTCTTTGCGAATAAAAAATTAGTAACTGCTAATTACAATTAAAGAACACTTCTGTGATTCGAAGAGAGTTAGCAGTGACGGAGGACTTTTTTTTTTTTATTCAATTTATTTTATCTGGTCCCCATAGTACAAGCTTTGCTTAGTTTGGGGCTAGATGATGCTGTGTGAAAATGTCCAGCATTATTTATTTATTTATTTTATTTATTTTCAACTGTCAATTTAAAAATACAATAGCGTCGCCGTTTCAATGTTAGTAAAGTGTAACAAAAAGTCTAACCAAACATCTCAGAGCCTTGTTCGAAAATGTGATATTTTGTTCGCAAATACAATTAAATCAAACTCCCTAATTGTCTTCCAGATCACTTGACTCGGTTCAAAAACAAGGAATCGAGAAAAGTTGTTAATAGGAATCCGCAACATACACAACATTGCGGAAGCCTATTGAAGGAGTTACTTGGCTTTATTAATGAAGGCCTTATGGCACAAACGTATGAAAGTTTTGCTTGGCTGAACCCAATGTATTCATGTTGTGCCATAAACTTTTGTTTATCTTACTTAAGTGCGAAGAATTTCGTGTTGTTATGTAAACTAACTGATTCTCTAAGAGAAGTTCTTTCCGTGTTCAGGCTATATTGTTTTTACATTTTATATGAAGCCTAATAAGTGAAGGATATCTGAACATTTAAATATCGTTTTAAGTTTGGGTCCATTATGAACACAAAAATAAAACACTTTTCGAGGAGCGGAAAAAATATAATCTCTTTTCCCGAAAATGAACCCACTTCGATATATGTAAGAACAATTCATAAAATAATATTCTCCTTGAATAAGTATAGAGCAGTTATTTAGGTACCTATCTGTGGTGAAAAATAAATACTATAAGTAAATTCTATGTATCCGAACCCATGACCTTCGCTGTGAATCATAGGCAAGTGTTTTTTGCGAAACCAGAAGATACATAGGCCTAATGAAAGAGTATGTTGTACAAAACCAATCTCAACGACACGCTTTTACGTGAGCTTTGAGAAAGTCTAAAGCCGGATCATAATATATTACCAATGTTTAGGCTGCAGCCTCAGCGAATGTTTAACCAAAGGATTTAGAATTATGGGTTACTTAAGGGAAGTGTACGCACCAAACTAGCGTAAATATAGTGGTTCGGAACTCAGAGAAAGCATGAGATAAGAAGGGTTTCCGCTCGCAGATAGAGATTTTTACGAGATTAAATAGCAAGCTCTAATAACGCGATCCCAAGCTTTAGTTCATAAGGAACGTCGCATGCCCACATTTACAAAAACTGAGCGTGTGTTTCAGGGATCATAATAGCGTTTGTAAGGCGTGCGCGTTTTAGCGTTTAGTCAGTGCAAATAGCTTTACGCTCTTGCTAAACGAAAGGAAACGTTAGCGTTAATTCTCATCGACATCACTGGAAGATCGCTGACAAGCGCTTGCCGCCTTAGCATGGTATTTGTCTAGGTACCGGAGAATAGATATGAATGACAGTAAATACATTAGAGTGTAGATAAAATGGAAAGAATGTGGATAAAAGTTACTTGCTGCTAAAGGTCATTGATGTTGGAATGATTCCGGCCTTATAACTGCGATTATGACGTCAATCGCAGACCAGTCAACCGTCTACGGATTCCGTAGCTGACCCTCTACGCCGTAGATGCCCTACGTGGATGTTAAAAATCTGAAATTCGTATATGTATATTCAGAATCTGAATATACATACACTTATCTATAGCTATAATGAATCTAATTATTATTTTTTAACAATAATTTGCCGTCTCTCTCTTTCATCTCACAACGTACACACACACGTAGCTTACGAGTATTCCAATGTTGGCTAAGTATAAAATATAGGCTGGCGGCATTTGCTTTTTCATTCGGCGAAAATAAATAAATTCTTATTCCAATTGATAAAGTATTTATTTAAAGGCATTGCAATGTTTTTTATACTTTGTACTTACTATTGATTTGGCCATGGCTGACCCCGGCGAATATACCTAATTATCTTTATTGCAAATTTTCATGTTTCTGTTGTTCATGTAGATGCTGGATGGACCAGAGTGACACTTTTTGGATAATCATCGTCCCTGTCGTCATTTCACTGTGCGCTTCTTTGAGTAAGTTTCCCTTTTTATTTACTACATTAGAATATTTACGACGATTTTTTATTCTTAAAAGAAAAAAGTTCCGTTTCCGCGATATAATATTGCGAGTGGTTAGACATACAAAAATTTCCGTTTTGTCCAGGTGCACAATGAGTAGTGTCCTCACTGGACTCGAGTTGGCGATTACCAAATGTTTCAGCTCACGTGCCTGCTTGACCCAATATAGTTTCCACGTGTACGCACCACTGGGGAATTAAAAGTCCTCGATTGTTGATGCGGAGTAAAAAGGACGTACATACTTTCACTAAAACAAATACTTTGAAGTACTTTAGTCAATCTCTCAACGACATTTGCTGAACTTTGACACACAAACTCTGGGACTGATTTATTTAGTTAGATAAAACTACTGGGTACTGAAAAAAATTTAGGCCTTTACATCTATATTACGAGTAGATGATTTATACAGCGTCAGAAGGCAACCTATATAATAATATATATGTGGGAACTGAAACATAGGCGAAAATTAAGGAAATAAAATTGGGTAATAACACATTTAATTACCATTTTGTCACCCATAATGACTAGGTATAAAGCGCGTTTCAAAACACGAAGGTATTTATTTGTACAACCGATTCGGTTGTACCCAAACAAGAGTTTGGGTACAACCGATGAACACAGAAAAGAGGCGTTCATTCCTTTCGTCCAATAAAATTTCATTTATTATGATTAATATTATATTATTCTAGAAATTTAACATGCTTACGTTTGAAGTATCATTAAAAAATCCATCCCATCCAATTAATATTATGTATAGATCTAAAAGTTGTGAGTATATTCAATCGCCGATTTGGATGATACTTGGAATACCTAGAGCATGGAATAGCATTATCACACGAGCAAAGTTGCGGGCGGAAGCTAGTAGAATATTAAAGAAACTATAAAAGTAATTCCACACTTAGCCAGGACTTACAATTTGACGTGGCCCTCCAAAGCACGGTAGCGCTCAATAACGATATCATGTCCTACTAAAATAGTCTCTTAAATCACCAGCGCGACTTAAAATATACGGATCTTGTACAAGACACTAATTATGTGTTTATCTATTTGTAAGAATATTAGAAACCAGCACAGTCACAATTGTTGTCAAGGAAAAGTGTTCGTCAGCAACAGTACAATTTATATCTTGCTGCCTCTAAGGATGCCTAATTATAGGGGCTGGTAAATACGAGCAGGCCGTAATTATGACCGTGCGTAACCTAATAGAGTTAGCTACCTTCTTTTGTTCAACTTATACCTAATCAGACTAGACGCGGGACAAATACAAAAGGTGTGGCGCCATTATTATACAAAAATAAGAATAATGTCAAGATCTGAGTATCCTCTAGATTCTAGAAATATTCTAGAGTCTAGAATATTATTAGAGAATCCAAGATTCTTTGATTACGTCTAAGATGCAAGCACTATAGGTATTCGGCAGAGCTTTTTTAATGCTAACTGGTTTTCTCATGATGCTCTCTTTACAGCTCTTAATGCACATATAAATTTTCCAAAGTAAAAATGATTCTTGACGCATGGCTAGGATTCAAACTCACGCCCTATTATTATTTTTACGATCGGATTACACGTACCAAAGGTACCCATTAGATGGCTGAGACAGCAAAATGATACTTGGTATCAAGACCGATATCACTGTCCCCGTATTTCGGAGTGCACGATAAATTGTCGGTCAGCTATTGCCCTTACGGCGGCCTAAAAACGCCGTCACCAGAGTGAGCCACTAACTTATACGAACTTACTTACTGTCCCAACACACTTATATACTCTCCACTCGTACATTGACTTAGTACGTGTAATTGCTCCACGTTTGTCGGTTCAGCATTGACAATAATTCAATCTGCTCGTTCTGAGAATTGTATCACTGACCTTGATATGGATTTTCTCGTTTCTCTAGCCGATAAAAACAATATATTCCGAGTAAGACGGTACTATGCTTATGAATGACCTATTACGAGTAATTTCCGCATTGAATTGATATGGATGGTTGCCAATACATCTGGCTTTTGTCAATGATAACCTTAATGCTACTTGACCTTATTCGTTTAATTAGAATTACATTATGAAATTGCCAATAAAATTTATTAGATCAGAAGCGGTTTATGCTACAGCAATGTTTAGGCAATCAGTGTATTGTAGTACCTAGGTACGTACGAGTAACACTATTCAAAACAGGTTTCGCTTCCGTAATACGAGTACCTACTCAAATAATACATAAGCCACGACATTTGTTGATATTATATTGTAGGTAGGTCACTTACAACATAATATCAAAAAATGCAGTCTCTTTATTGGCCTTTTTTACACGAAATATGCAAATTTCAATGGAGCGCATAACTTAAAGGTATCATCCTCAAGCCAAACAAGGATCAAACACAATTTCTAAATATTATTTTGTTTTCCAGTTTTCCTTATCAAAGTGGTGCGTGTCCTGCTCAATAAGCTCCACCCCGCACCAAACCAGCACGCTTCACTGGCTGTGAAGAAAGCTGCCAGAGCAGCGCTTTTGCTGGTAAGAATACTCTACTCAAGCGAATAACAGACAATGAACCCACATACCTTTACTATTTCATCAATAACACTTTGACCGTCTTTCAAGATCTAGTTAGTTTTGACTCAGATAAGCTATTCAGTAAACATCTTTGTCAAACATTTGCTAAAAAAGAAATGCAAACATGAGAAAAATAGACTCACACTATTATAGAAAAGGTCCCTTTTTAATTTAATCCGGCTTACGAAAACACTACTACAGTATGATAAGGATAAGAACAATACCGTTGACACTTTTCAATAACAGAAACGATAGAAAATTATCACAAAACATTTTTGGTAATTCCTTCACGACAGGATATCCAGATAGGCGGTAATTTTTAGTACTCGTTAGAGGTCCGATTTTATAGTATTTTTTTTACTTCACCTTCAAATAATCAAGTTGAAATTAATTGAATGTGTAACGAAAGAATGTAAGAGGGTACAAAACCGTGTCTATTATTGTGACACCATAGTTCTCTTATTATTTTATAGATTCCTCTCTTTGGTCTACACTTTGTGCTGATTCCACTTCGCCCGACACCCGACTCAACCTTCGAAAAGGTTTATCAAGTTGTATCTGCGTTGCTGACTAGTTTACAGGTAAGTCAATGCAATGTAAATTCAATTTCAATTCGGCCATGATTCTCAAAACATTTACATACTTGTTTTGCATTTGTTCACGAACAAAACTACATATTTTAAAATATAACTCGATTTTGTGGGTTATAAAAACTTCTCTATTTGCCCGCTCAAAAAATTGTTTGAGTAGGTCGCTTTCGTGATTTTCTGTGTACCTATTGTCAGCACCTAAAAGGGCATATGAGGAAAAAATTGTCTTTGGGATTCTGAGTTACTTCAGTTTTTGTATAAGTTACATACCTACTCCCTAATAGGTACTCGGTAGCATAACACAAATGAAACATATGAAAAAGTACCTAGCTATTCATAAACTAAAGAGGTCGCGTAGCACTCACTCTGTCTTATACTCTCACGAGAAAACAATAATTAACTATTCTGCTCCAATTGCAGACGTTTGGTGCCTTCCTAAGGAGCTTCTAATGAGCTATTTTACTACTGGAATTATTAATTTGGGACTGTTTTGAGAAGTGTTGATAAAACTAGTGAAAAAGCTTTAATTCCTGGATAGAATATAATAACTACGCTTCCTCATGGGTCCACTTCTCGCTTAACTTAAAATGTTACACCAGTAAAGGTTTTAACCAATGAGACCAATATTGCTTTATTCATAGCACATAAGTACTAGATAATGTCGGTAAATGGTCATCGACGCATAAATTTTCGTAAAATCAAATGACTTAGGACCCCGGTCAAATTAGACAATTAAAATTAGCAGAGAGCTGACATTTGGTACATGTACCATGTTTATGTTTCCTAAATAAAAAAAAATTTAAAAAAAGTTTGAAACATTGGGGACACCATTATGAATGAAATTTTAATGCTTAAAAAAGTTATTGAAGGCTACAAAAAAGGTTTTTATGCATTTTTTAGCCAAACCATAAGTTTTATAAAAAAAATGTGTAAGACAAAATTGTAGATCATGCAATTATCTATAAATATGATCAACACCCTATTTCCATTTCTGAGATATAGCGACATAAGAAGAGGGAGGTTATAATTAAAATGAAATGTTATTATTTTGCATGAAATTAGTTATTATGATTATTACGAGTATTATAACTAGCTTATTAATTAATTATTAATGTATGGAATGTTAGGTAAAGATTGTGTTATTTGATTCAAGAAATAAAAGGCTTTTTATTTTTATTTAATTCATTTTACTAATTTGTTTTAGGGACTCTGCGTGTCTGTGCTCTTCTGTTTCACCAACCACGACGTGACTTCTGCTGCGAAAATCCAATGGGCGCGCACCTTGCGCCGGAATGATGCCATTCCTATGACTGGTAATTTATCAAACTTTATTGTTCTCTATAACTCACCAAGATTTGATTTTACTAATGAGATCATGACTGACCACGCCACTGAAATAATGAGTAAGTGGATTCGTCTATAGTGTAAACTAGCTTGTTTTATATTTGAACCGAAGAAATCGCATAGTATTAGTAGTATTAGGCTTACCCGTATTTGAAACAGCGACGTTTTGTGCACTGAATAACTAATGTTGCAATCCACAAACACAATTTTGAAATTGAAATTTGAATACTTTTTGGCAAACAATGTTTGAATCAATGCTCAACAGTACGCTTCTTAGGTTATCAAGTTCGGTCAATTGTACCTACATGCCTGATAGTAGCCATGATTCATGATGATAGAAGATCACATAAGTATCGATGGTAGATCAAGTTTAAAGCTCTGAATTCAGGGCCTCATCATTCGCTTTACGCGAGGCCTAAGGCGAACCTTTATCATTCGATATGATCATTTGTTTTTGTGTCGCTTACGCTTTCATTGATGTTACCGTAATAGTAAGTATTACAATAATACACACCTACATAACGAATTATTTTATTTATCAGCTTTATATGCTTGCACACATCATTTTAAAATCTTTAATGACCCCGTGTGAGGATAACACTATAAAACATTATAAAAATTATATTAATCTTTTTAATATTTCTGTAAATTGCTACCGAACAAATAACTGCATTAAAATTCCAAGAGTCGAAGTCATGGAGGTTTTTGCCCAGCAGTATACTATAATAACTATAAAATCTAGTTACCTATAAAATGGAGCGAAACTTTGACTTTGCGTTCGCATTTTATTTTCTTGATGTTGTTATAAAAGACTTTGAACAATAACATCAATTTATTTACTAGCTGTGTTTAATAATATCAATTATCGTATTCCACAGGAGTTACAGGGGGAGAGAGTATGAACAATACCCGCGATAACGTCGTCTAAGCTATCTCCTGAACAACAATAAAAATCAACACTATAAACTCCTTCAATTTGGGAAAGGGATACAGACGTTTGAACTTTAGTGTAAATCTTATAGCAAAATAAGTTTAAGTAAATGTCCAAGAATTACTTCATTTGTAAAGATATGTAATTATTTTCTACTTTTATTTTATTTACGTGAGAGCATCACGTGAATAAAATAAAAGATGTTTTCGTATCTCTTCCTGCACATTCTACACCACCCCTCTGACATTCTCAGTTACGAGTGTAGATAAGATTTTGTAATAATTTTATTTAGTATATCTAAGATATATAAGGATCGGAAAAGCGGAAACAGGGTAGATTATAATGAAAACAGTTAATGGGGAGATTTAAAAGAATGGTTGTAAACATAGGTACGTAAGTTTGAATTTAGATGGTTGTTTATTTTAGAATCTCATACCAATTAATTATTTCAGGAAACGGTTTTTGAATTTCTTATAATACTTTCTATCCGTATATTCTTTGGAATATAAATATATGTACATCTGATCGTACCTAAATCAACAATTTAATTTAAAAGGTGTCTAATTGGTGTTTAAGCATTGGTGAAAAGCGCAAAAAAAAAACAATTGATTTAAAATCGAAGGACTAATCACTTTAAAATGAATATACTTACCGAGAAAATATTGGAAAATAAATCATCTTGCACTATTTATTGGATTTGTTTTAATTTTCCTTGGGAATTCCAAATAGATGTATATACATAAATGTACTTATGTAAACTCTGTTAAAAGCACTTAGTGAAAATGCTTGAGAATTTCAACTCAAATCTTGAAGAACCCTAATATTTAAGGTTAATCTTTGAAAATAAAAATCTGAGCTACCTCTCGAAGATAACATCGTTTTATCTATAGCCAAAAGTTCTATTCATCGACCGGTTTGCAGTGTACCTAAGCATTCTCTCGGTATGTGTGTCGTGACCACTATTACAGCTCTCTTTTATGAGTTTTGCTATGGTTCTTTCCACAACGATTGCTTACTAATTCCTACTCCGGATAAAGAATACGGGATTCAAAGAATCCTGAATTCAATATTTCTACGACATTACTCTCTTTTAAGCCAGGACTGGTCAGGGTGGCCGAAAAAATAAAATATTTTATTAATCTCCTTATCACAATTTTTCTGCAAATAAAAAAGGTAAGTATCGTCATTTAATCAGTTCAGATCGCACTCTCTACTTCTATTCATCTTACAAGAAGAAGCTTCAGCAACCCAACAATAGCAATTATTTTATTTACATTATCACAATCCATTTTGGCATCAATGAGCTGTCGATTAAGTTTTTGGTCACAAAACTTTATAAGTCACAATTCCTTAATTATAACACTCAGCAATCAAGCACCGAGTATCACTTCGAGTTCCACGAGGATTGCGAAAGTGATGAAGATGGCATAAAGTATAGCTAGCACAAAACCGACACTTTTTCTAAGAGTGAACTTGGAGATCAATAGCACTATCCACAGGCACGCAACAGCGAGGAGAAGCGATGCAACCACAAAATCGATGCCGTTCGAGTTGATCAGGACAGCTGGCTCCTCGAGCCCCTGCCCCAGGTTCACCAAGCACTTGATGAGCCACGGAACGCCCAACGCAAACAGAATCGCCAATGAGTTAGCGCCCAACGCGTTCGACACACCAATACCTCCTTCACCTAGAAATAAAACCATAGTTTACATCATTAACACACTAAATAGATCACTCTTAACGGTTAAATTCATTCGCAGCTGCTTTAATTGAAAAAATATAACGCACGGTATTAAAGTAATTGGAATTTCGCAATTGCAAAACATGCTGTTGATCAATTTGCCTACGAAACAACAGGAATAAATTATGCGTGTTTCACATCATTGCATAAACAAGAAAATTAAAGGAATAGATAGGAGCAAAGGAATAAGACCGACAATAATAGTTTAGTCTTGATAAATGATTCAAATGTGTACCTTATAAAGATTCTGAATTGGCTAAAAAAAACATAAATTAGGCTGTGTGTGTGCTCATTATTGCGCTAGCAAGTCATCCCAACTAAAAAGTCTGCAAATATAGACTTAGCTCATTAGGCCGGTGCAGCAATGGGTCAATGGCGACAGCGGTTTATTAAAACAAACTAATAATAAAACGAAATGGTCGTATTTGGCATGGCAATCGTGCAGCCATGGCATTAGAAAAGAAAATAATATAATTTTACCTCTTCTTGACATGATGTATATTGAAAAAGCTTCAGGTAGACATCCTCCAAACGCCAGGAATGTCATGCCCATCACCGAGTCAGGTATGCGGAAGGTGAATCCTAGAAACACATGAGATTCACAGTTTTACACCCCTAGCTACTGCGGTTTTACTGACTGGGGATGGTACGAGAGCATAGTTTGAATGAGATTATGTACGCGAATGTTGTCTGTAGTACTTATTTGTACAGATTTCTTTAAAAAAAATCGGTTTTGGTTGATTACAATCCTCGATAACTTTGTGATAGTTAAATAAAAAAAATCGGTGCCATGCAAAATGCCATTATAATTTTCTGCATCTACTGCAACCGTCCTTAATTTTTTTTGGTAGCCATAAAATAGCGATGTATATTTACACTTTTAAAACCTTTTTTTTGTAAATACTCCTACTTTTCATTTTTTTCCAAGGCAATGTCAACAGCCACGTGAAGGAAACTTTATGAGCCCGCCAAGAAAATCTAAACAAATTGTAAGAGCTAAACGAATCTCTTTATTTTATATTAATAAATATATTAATGTTACGATAACAGTGCGTATTAGGGGCGTAGTCAGAGGCAAGTTTTGGTGCCATATGATGCATATATATCCACATTTTTTAGATATACATGTAAATGAAGTCTATCACCCTTCATTCTACTTTAGCCTAGCTCTATAAATAGACACCACATTAACCAATCAATGTCACTTGTAATGACGTTTAATAACTTGGAACTGTCAAATGTCATCTTACAGGCGTGTACAGAAAGTGAAACAGAGGTTATGAAAAAATGTTATAGAATAAAAACTACTTATTGATATTTGGAATAATAGAGAAGTAATTGGTGAAATAATAGCTCTAAATGTTGTTTCTCTTTTCAGGTAAAGTGTTTAGTTATTTAAGTCGATATTAGAATAAGGTTTCATATGAAATGTGTTCGAATAAAACAAATTCTCTTTTCAGAGCAACACAATTCGGTTTTTATTTCACACATTATAAAACAACATTTAGAGCTATTATTTCACCAATTACTTCTCTATTATTCCAAATATCAATAAGTAGTTTTTATTCTATAACATTTTTTCATAACCTCTGTTTCACTTTCTGTACACGCCTGTAAGATGACATTTGACAGTTCCAAGTTATTAAACGTCATTACAAGTGACATTGATTGGTTAATGTGGTGTCTATTTATAGAGCTAGGCTAAAGTAGAATGAAGGGTGATAGACTTCATTTACATACATTATACATCAAAGAATCCAAGAATGTTTAAATAAAGACTTACCTATAACAGTCATAGACCAAGACACGAAATAAGAATTGACGCCGATCCATATGATACACATGAAAAAGGTGAAAGGGTACCACCGCCTGTAGGTGATAGGCGATGGTATGGTGCATCTTAGAACTACACTGACGGGCCACAGATACAGCCATCCTAGTATGTGTAGCATTGATTTATCAGATGGAAACTTGAAAAGACTTGTTGGCTTCTCCGGCTCTTCGAAGGATTCGACTGTAAAAAAAACAAACAATTTGTTTAAAAAAAGGCAAGGCACTCATGAGTGGAATTGACTACACACCAGAACTAGAACTTTATACCTAATCACAATCACACCAGCTCTATTGCCAGTATTTCGGCACAATATTATTTTTCTATTCTATTATTCTATTCGTCATCTCAGTAATTTATGTAGGTACGCACTTATTTGAGTTATTTGTTCTAAATTCAATTGTAGGTACCCATAAACACGTTTCACATTCATCGACTTCCCTTAGGTTTTTTGTTAATACATTCATTCTTCTTCTTCTTCCTGCCCTTATCCCAATAAGTGGGGTCGGCACAACATGTTTCCCTTTTCCATTCATTGCATGTTAAAAATAGCCTCTGCCATGTGTTTTATTCTACAAATAGTTTGAGTGGGGCCACGTGGAACAATTCACTATAGGAAGTAAATTATTAATATGATTTATTATCAGCCATACAACATTTAGTACTTCAGTGAGCAAAACACAGACAAATTCTTACACTTCGCTAACAGACGTACTTAGGTACCTTATTTACAAGCTTATAACTTTATTTACTTGTTACAGGGATTATCCTATTACCATAAGTCTGAATAATTTTGGCGAGTAGGTACTGACAGTGGCGATGATTCTGTTGTTCACAGACTAAACTTAATTAAACTAAAACTTGATCGTTCTTATTTTGTTCTCAATAAAGACGAAAACGGCATGTCACCAAAAGTGACATTACTAAAATTATAATCAATATGGCGTCTCTAAGCTTTTGTAACAGCTGATAAACACAGCAAGCAAAATGGCGTTGACAAATTTTACTCACAAATACTTGATTTTGACTAAAAATAAGTAATTTTAGAAATGTCACTGTAATAGTCATTCTAAGGGACTTTATCGTATACAAAATACGAATGAAGCATTTTAGTTTAGTTAACTTTAATTAGTGCACAACAGAATCGACGCCAGTACCTGTCTAACAGACACTGTCTAACAACTACACAAAATAAAAGTTTTTCTATTTCTATGATTTATATTTCTACGCTACGTACGTTCAGTGCCTTATTATGTGAGATGATGAGAAAAGATAGACTGACAGACAAATAAGAATTTTTGGCAACTCTACTGTTCTCACAGAACCAGTGAGTAGATTATTATTATTATTATTATTTATTCAGAAAAAAAAGGGCTTTGTCGCTGAGCGACTATATCGCCCAATCGGTAATAAACATCTTAGCTTAGTCTTCATCATATAGGTCTTCATATTCTTTATGGTTTCACTTCACTTATTAAACGAGTATAATGCAAAGTCCTGTCAGTTAGATTTGACAAAACACATAAATGTCAAGGCATAATAATGGCTTCATACCTTTTTCCGCAACGAAGTCATTTTCTTGTTTTTGAATAGGACTAACTTTGACACTACTTTCTGAAAATGCCGGGTTGTCCACACCTTCTTCTACCGCGACAGTGTTTTCTGATACTACTACAATATCTGAAAAATAAAATACCATCTTTAGAAAAGTTGATTTCTGTAGGTAGTAGAATTAAAATTCATTGCTCAGCTAATATAACATTAAAGGCCAAGTAGCCAGAAATAGAAAGCACGTAAGGCACGGACGACTTTCTCTTTTTTGGTTGGTTAAACGGTTATGGAAAACTTCGTAAAGAAACCCGAAGCCCAGTCAGCTCCACAATATTGACTGTATTTCTTGTGTATAAGGCTGATCAAACTAGAGGATGTTTGAGCCGGGATGAGGACAAGCATGTTCCATCTCAAACAATGTCCCAGCCACTACAGTGTCCCGTTTTTATCTATATTCTACTAAAGATGTAAAGGCCTAAGATTTTTATACCGGATTGGCTTCCACCACCTCTGCACCTCCCGACAAGCTTATCGTACAGTCCGAAGAGCCGGGTGCTGTTGAACATCAGCACGAAGTAGAGGATGTACAGGATACCGAGGATCATGGCCTCGTACCAGTCCACCTGGCCATCCCATACGATTGCAACGAGCACGCCGACGTTAATCATGTAGATCACAACATCCCTTGTCACAGGCCGCATGCCGATTTTTATAGGCTAGAATAAAACATACGATTTATGAATTTCGTGCGTATGAAGTTTTAAAAACTAAAAACAAAACTGACAGAGAATGAGGTTTTTCCAGTTTTACGGGAAAAGTATTAAATGCCTCAGGAATAAAATGAATACGGAACCACCTCGGGAGTAAGACCCTTTCATACATAAATAGTTTTGAAATTACATGAAAAAATTAAGAAATATACATACCTACTGCTGAACAAAGAAGCTCCCCTTTTTTTGTAGTCGGTTAAAAAGTGACACGAACCGAAGTTAGTACTATTATAAATGGTACAGTTTGGATCGTGTCCTCAAGTCCTAACACGCTAAAACTGCTGAACAGGATCTGATATTTTCGTTATGGAAGTAGCTTATACTCTGCATTACGTAACTCATAATTTCGTAAGTATTTTTTTATTGACAATGATAGTAGGTACTTAGTAGATAACATTTTGTATAGGTACCTAAATTAATAAAAAAAATGCAAGCTATAAAAGTCGCCAATAAAAAGATACCTGCGATTTTCCTTGTTTACTGTTTCACGGCAGAATCAGGAAGTTGGAACAATTAGATTAGTTGATCGGCCTTCTGCGATATAATAATTATTTCGATGGGCATCTGTCATTATCACTTACGTCAAAGTGTAAATTATTAATATTATCCATACTAATATTATTAATGTGAAAGTAACTCTGTCTGTCTGTCTGTTTTTTACGCTTTCACGCCCAAACCGCTGAACAGATTAAGCTGAAATTTGGCATAGTTAAAGGTTGTATCCTAGAGAAGGACATAGGCTACTTTTTATCCGGAAAAAATTAAAAAATCCTGAGGGATCGCGGGTCACACCGCGGAAGCTCAGCTAGTTATTAATATAAATAATTGTGTACTTGGTATAATAAACTCCTATCAGAAAACTGAAACTGACTAATTTGTAAGTAGCGTATGTTTTGAGAATATTAATTTTAAACGAAAAATCAACGAATATCATTTGGAATTCTCGGTTCTATATTTTTGGTCTCTTGGGTCATACAGGGCTATGTGTAAAACACCGGTAACCTCTCAGGACTTGTTTTTGGTAAATGTAATGTTTTGTAAAAAGTCATAGAATAAAAGTTGTTGTTTATTATAACAGTAATACAGACCTGAGACCGGTGTTTATTAAATAACCATATATTTTTGTACGTACCCGAATAGCGGCGAGACCACCTAGGGCTGCGACTCCAAGCGCGTTGAAGATGGCAGAGCCAACAATAGTCCCGATACCCATGTCTGACTGCGTCAAGAATGTAGAGATCGTGTTCACGAAGAATTCCGGACAAGACGTCGCTACGGACATGAAAGTAGCTGCTGCAACATTCTATAACAAATAATGACGTTTTTAAATCTAAAAAGATATGCGACTTTAATGTTGTTTGCGGACTTCTTTCGCCATTTTTAAAGGAGCTAGTGGCTCTGCTATTTTATTTAGTTTTCTCGTGTTTTACTAGGTTTTATTATGTAATTTCGGTGGCATTTTACTAATGAAGCCTTGGATACTTAACAGGAGATTTGGCAAATGGAATGGGGGAGTATTCAAGAAGATTTCTAATTCGACGAAAGATTTCCGTTTTTGAAGAGTTTTGAAATGACAAGCCGCCATGTTTTTTCAAAATCAAATTGACTTGACATAATACATTTTGAAGTGAAGTGAAACAGTTGCCAGTATTAAAAAGAAGAAGGAATAACAAGAAGAAGAAGAAACCAAGAAGTGAAGTGAAACCAAGAAGAATTAGAAGACTAAGCTAAGATGTTACTGATTGGCCGGTAAAGTTGCTCAGCGACACAGCCCTTTTCTTTTTTTTGTAAAAAAAAATGTTGTTTGCAGAAAATTTAAAGCAACGCAGAGGTTTTGTATTGTCCCTTGAGGATTAACCCTTTCAGACAAATACATTTTCAAGATTGGTCTACAAAAGGCAAAGAAAAGATAAATATAATACAGTCTTATATACAACCTCGAAAACATAATTGACCTTCTCCATTTTTTTAAAGACGATTAAAATAAAAAAGCATTGTTCTTTGTAGATTGTAGCGCATGACAGCAAATTATTTAGGGTCTACGAAAGGGTCTACGCAGAGGTCTACGACATACACTACTCAAAAAAGTCTAGGGAACAAGGGTATTTTAGTGTATGTTTTTATTTTAACTTATTTTTGTCGTAGATGTTATACATCAATAGAAGCCTAATTTATTCTTGATTTCAATTATGTAATTAAATAAAAAGCGTGCAAGTAAAAAAATAAGATTTAATAAGAAAAACAAAAATAGTGCCTAAACCAAAAAATTAAAATTCTGTAAATAACAAAAACAACTGACGCGCAAGTGAAAAT
The DNA here is from genome assembly GCA_951394285.1 of Epirrhoe tristata. Taxonomy (NCBI): domain Eukaryota; kingdom Metazoa; phylum Arthropoda; class Insecta; order Lepidoptera; family Geometridae; genus Epirrhoe; species Epirrhoe tristata. The sequence continues at coordinate 14,425,346 of OX596136.1, read as the reverse complement.
TAAATAAAAAAAACATTATTTGAAGCTGTTTAATAATCTGTCGGACCTCCCAAGGCATTAGCCACGGCCCTACATCGGCGTGGAATGTTATCAATGTTGCCTGTGAAATTGCACTCCATACTCTGGATAGATGCGAAAAGAGTTCTTCTCCTGTGTTCAAATTTTGTGGAAGATCACTAAGAGCTTTTCTCCCGAGCAAATCCCATGCATGCTCAATCGGATTGAGATCTGCAGACTGAGCAGGCCACTCTAATAACGTGATATTGTGCGTACAGAACACATTCACCACCTGGCTTGCGGGGTGTGCGCGTGCATTGTCCTGCATGAATATGAAATCCTGGCCGAACTGCTGATGGTGAGGGATCACCATGGGGTGCACTACCTGCTCGAGGTATTTTTCTGGATTTAAATTGCCTCGTATCCAAACGAGATCAGTTCTTCTACCCAGGCGAATTCTCGCCCACACCATGATCGTTCCGCCTTGGTGAGGATGAACTTCCTGAGGATTTCGGAGTCGACTTTGGCGACCAGGGACTCGACAAATACGCACTCTCCTAGAATCAGGATGAAATCCGAAGCGAGACTCATCGGAAAACAGAACACGTGCCCACTGATTGTCGGTCCATTGCAAATGTGCGTTAGCCCACAATTAACGAAGCCCTCGATTTCCACGTCTTAACGCTGGAACTTTTAATGGTCTACGAGCGTGAAGATTGACTTCATGTCATCATTTCCTGGCAGTTTGGTCACTGATAACAACTTGGTGCTAGGACTGAAGGCTTCCTAGCAACTGGCGAGCTGTAATCTGGGGCTGCTTTCTTGCAGCATTTTGCAGAAATCGATCTTGCCTCTGGGTAGTCACCCTGTATCTTCTTCGGGGACGTGCGGCAACATCTCCTGTTGCTCTGTAGCGTGCCCATAATCGGCAAATTACGCTTGGCTGTGTGTTAACACCGTCCGCAATATCGCGTTGACTGCGTCCAGTTTCCAACATTCCCACAGCCCTAAGCATCTCTTCCCGCGTTAAATGACGACGTGACATAACACTTCGAGTGTCCAAAATCTCGAAAAAGTTGGCAGTATTGCTTAATTACAAGAAAAAAAATCGATACTTGACAAAAATTGGTCAACAATCTAAGCAAGCAAACTCTCTTACTCTGCGACCAAGTTAGGTTTTCCCTCCATAGTTTGAAAAGCTTTTGCTATTTTTTAATTTTTTTTTAATTTTGAACAAATTAATTTATTCCTTATTCAGCCTTCATTTATAAATTTTAGTGACCAATACATTTTTTTGCGTATTTTCATAAATCAATTGGAGTAGTTTGCTTGTTCCCTAGACTCTTTTGAGTAGTGTAGATAGCATTTTGATGAACTAACAGATATTTTTTCGTAGCTTCGTGAGATGGTACTATTACTATAGACTATAGAATCTATACAGGGTGTAAAAAGACTGCTACCGAACACTGAGGGGTTGCAATCAGACTTAAAATGACGCAGCTAAGTAAAAAACAGTTTTGCGTTTTTTTTTCGCTAGATATGTTTAGAATCATGGCCTGATTGCAACCTCTCAATTTTCGGTAGTAGTCTTTTTACACCCTGTATAGTCCTTTGTAAGATACTTCGTATACCCGTCTTCGTAAGATGGAACAACTATACTGGTATTTTTGACTTACTTATCTAATAGCAAAACAAAACATACATTATTACCACAGCGATATTTGTGCTTGTAGGTTAGGTACGTACTAAAACTTTTTAGTTTGTCATTTCGTACTACATAGAATAGTATAGAGATAGTCACGAATATATTCCATCCTTTGTACCTAAGTACTACTTTTTTATTTCCCAAAATAAAATTACCCCAAAACAGACATTTAAAATTATTTTGTCCAATCTTAAACAAAAAATGGTTGTCTGTAAAGTCGGTTTACTGACAATAGTTGACGTGACGTGACAACGCAAAGGCCGATTGTGCTTCTTTGTCGCTCGTTCCGCGCTCTCGCTTGCACTTGCGCAAGCCTTACATGGAACGCCCCAGAGCGAGGTAACGCCTCATGACGTCATGTTTGTTCGTCCGTGCAGCCGGCTCTATCGTAGAATAAGACGTAGTCACGTCAATATTCCGGTTCGATCTATTTGCCAAGGGCACATAATCTATAATGGTGTATCTCTAATACGTGTTAATCCTTTATAAATGTAGGTTGTGCTAATAGTTCGAACCGTAAAAAAGGTTATGCACATGAGATTGATAGCGTATCGGAGTCCGGTACCGATATCGGATCGGATAATGTGAAAACGCTCTTAGAAATCGTAAATCAGGAGAATTGTTTAATCATGTATGTACACACCTGAGGTATTTTCAAGTCTTCACAAATGAGCTCAACGCAGGGAATGAAATAGTCGTTGCAAACAACAGCGAGTAGTGTGAACGCGTATATTCCGAAAAGCGCGTACAACAGGAAACCACCACTTCTCAGTTGCTCATCTGTAAATTAATTATCGAAATAAAAAAAGTACATGTATCAAATATGTATTTGGACATGCCTCTGACTACCCCCTTAGATATATTCAAATTATTTTGAATACCTACATAAAAAGATCTGAGAGCATGTGTCGAGCCAGTCATTTTTTGACCTTGAGTTATTAATTTAACTACTGATTATTAAATAAATTTAATTGAGTTGTAGATAATTCTAATTAGATTTGAAATTAACATAAGTACAAGGTTAGCTTTAACGCATTTAAGCCATGTATGAGAACTGAGAAACATTTGTTTATAAACACTCTTTCACAAACAAAATCTACGTTATTCTGAAAGAAGTTAAATTGTTTCATAAACTTTTAAATTGTTGCAGTAAACATTACGTGTTTCTAGAATGTTTCTGTGCTCCCCGATGGAAGTGGAGAGCACCGACTGTTTCGCAACAGCTGTATGCAAGTGTGGACGTGTGTTTCAGTTGTTTATAAACAACATGGCGATTGTTTGGAATGTCAACATCATATTTAAATTATAGAATTATTTTAAAAAAGAAGCCGATATCAGGAATTGCGCAAAATGTGCAACTCGCGGTCGCTGTGAAACAGCTGAGATGTGGACGGCCAAGGCTCCGAAACATTTGTTTCTGTAAACATCTACTTTTTATGTCAGAAACTTTATATCTGAAACATGTTTCTCAGTTAATACAAGGCTCTTGATAATTTGTAACATATATTTTGTTTTTGTTTTACTAGAGTACTTTTCCTTGATCCAAAGTTTATCGTGAGTTTATCCGTTAAGCCCAAGCTGTCCACTCTTCCATAAATTCACACATATTCAATCATCGGGCATTATGTACGGATAGTGCTGGTAGCTGAGTAAATATTTACTACTATACCTGAGCTCATATTTACATACTCGTATAGGTACTATGTTTTTAACCTTATAGTTGTTTTGTTAGTTTAAATGGGATATATATTGCAATGAATTAAAAAAAAACTATGAATTTATCCTACTCTTTATAAACCTACTCGTATAAGCATATTATGCATGTAAGACGAAATATAAAAAATATCTACGAATTGTTGCTTTTTCTCCAAAACAATATTCTGATGAGGATTGAATAACCGGGAACTAACTCAAGATTATTTTCATGCTAGTTAGTTGTAAGCAATAAATACTTAGTAGGTACTAATTAGTTAATGAATGGTCGTAAATATTTTTTTTGCGCAAAAGAGGATATTAATTCATTGGCGGAAAATCATTGCTCAAACAATTTTATTGTCATCCAAATCATTATTCATAGTTTCTTTGACGACATGACATGGCTATAAACCCAATGCCGTTGTACGTAAGTAACGTTGGTAAATAACTGATCCCAAACAAGTCAAATAAATTGATCCATTCGAAACCACTGAACTTAAAACTGCGAAGATCTCTTAAAAGTTCTATCACTTAGCAAACTTAATACCACAATTAACTTTATTGAATAATTTTATGTGAATTGACGTAGGTATTACAAACTTCCTCGAAATAATTTTAAATACAATTCGTTCGCGAAATATCAGACTTGCTCTAGGTTCCAAAGTATAGTACCGATAATAGCAACGTATATTACTTAAATATGTATACAGGGTGTAAAAAGACTTCTACTGAAGCCGAAAGGGGTAGGTACAGCATCCCAAAACACAACCAAAAGGATTTTCCGAAAAAAACATTATATTCGGAGAAAACAGCGTTTGAAGATTACTGTTTGCGTATGTACCTACTGAGCGCATTGTTTTACGGATTTTTTTTTTATTTTTACGGTTTTTTACGGTTTACTAGATTTTGAGTTTTAACTGTTTTTTCTTTTAAAAATGAAATTATTAGGTAGGTATAGTCCTATTATGTTGTGCTAGTAGTAAATAACCGGAAATAACATAAAATAAAATGACGTAGTTAAGTAAAAAGAAAATGTTTTTGTCCTCGTAGTAAATAACCGAAAATAACATAAAACGACGTAGCTAAGGCAATTTTTTTTTTTTAGTTTTTTTTTTTCGCTAAATAATGTTTAGGATCATGGTCTGATTGCAACCCCTCAGTTTTCGGTAGTAGTCTCTTTACACCCTGTATATATAGGGTGGACAACATAATAAGACCATACCTACCTAATAATTTCATTATTAAAAGAAAAAAACAATTAAATCCAACAATCTACGTAAAACAACGCGCCCAGTACATACGCAAACAGTAATCTTCAAACGCTGTTTTTTCTGGATATAACGATTTTTTCGGAAAATCCTTTTGGATTTAGTTGTGTGTTGGGATGCTGTACCTACCCCTTTCGGCTTCGGTAGATGTCTTTTTACACCCTGTATACATATTTAAGTAATATACGTTGCTATTATCGGTACTATACTTTGGAACCTAGAGCAAGTCTGATATTTCGCGAACGAATTGTATTTAAAATTATTTCGAGGAAGTTTGTAATACCTATAATAATTATTTGAAGAAAGATTTGAAGTGAAGTCAAAGTGAAAAGAAGAAGGAATAAAAAGAAGAAGAAGAAGAAGAAGAAACCAAGAAGTGAAGTGAGAGAGAAGAAGAAGAAGACTAAGCTAAGATGTTACTGATTGGGCGGTATAGTCGCTCAGCGACAAAGCCCTTTTCTTTTTATTGTTAAATAAAAATAAAATAAATAAATAAATCATAAAGCACAGAATAAAAATATCTGTAATGTCTAGTCTACTAAGTCTCTACTGTTTGTGTTAATGTCACGACGGTGGAATTAAAGCGGCCTCAAAACTCCGTCACCAGAGTTGCTGACTAACTCATACAAATTGATTTACTCTTCTGATAATATCCCAATTTTAGTAAATGACCATTGATGATGATGGTTGTATTTGTTTAAATTCTGATCAATACATTCGGAGCATCTCTTAAGAACCCCTTTGAGGCACATATAAAATACTTTCACCACAAGTTCGAGAAAAGAAAGAAGAGAAAGATTAGTGACACGAGAAGAATGGCTTCGGGCAGACTATTTCATGGAGTTTCAATAGATTATTCTCACCTGTAAATATACTGTCTGGAAAGCTCTCGATAGAATCCCTGGTTACCAGCTCCCTGGCCACGTTGTCGACGTACTCTACCCTAGTTCGCTGCCACGGCGTCCAGTGCCAAGCCTCTTGTTCCTCATCCAGCCTCCTCAGCAGTTCCTCAGGCATCAATATACTCTTCCCTCGCACTGAAAGCTCCAAATACGTGTGTCCCGTTCCATCTGTAAGAGTTATGGTTGGTTACACTCAGCTTATCATGCAATCAATTAACTGGGAAATCGATGTTTGATATCGGCACAATTATCTATTGTTCAGCTGTGGACCACTTTAACCGAGATACACCATGCTCATTGCTCATTGCTGACAGAATGATTATGTTATTTTAGCACAATTTTGAAAATAAAATTGTTTTTTTTAAGATAAGTAATATAAAAAAGTAAAAAAAAACCAACAGTAAAAAAACCAAATAAGTATAATACTTATTTGTTTACTAGCTGCGCTCCCGCGGTGTGTCCCGCGGTCCCTCGGGATTTTTTCATTTTTTCGGGATAAAAAGTATATCTATATCCTTCCCTGGGATACGACCTTTAACTATGCCAAATTTCAGCTTAATCTATTCAGCGGTTTGGGCGTGAGAGCGTAACAAACAAACAGACAGACAGAGTTACTTTCACATTTATAATAATACTAGCGGAACGCCCGCGACTTCGTTCACGTGGTACATATCAACATAGCCCTTATCACTTGAGTAAGCTTAAGCTTTTCATCACATTAACTAAACTGAGTGACTGTGACTGCAAGTTCAACTTTGATGACTGAGTCTGAGTCCGAGTCTCACTCTAAATCTGACCCTCAATCTAACCCTTATCTCGCTCTCACTCTTAATGTGACTCACAATCTCACTCTCACATTTTAATCTGACGCCCCCCCATAAACTCACAAATCCATAAATCCACAAATCCATAAATCCATTAACCCCACTTCCAATCTCACTCCCACTTAAGAAATTCCACACATACTTAATCACCGCCAACACCCTGTTTCAGGAATTATTTACAGCCCTCCCTTTCAACCCACCCCCTAAATACAAAAGTTCACCCCACCCCTACGAAATCCTAAAATGCAGCAGAAGAAGAATGTATCTTCCAAGTTTCAAGTTTTTAAGACTTATGGTTCTCATAGCAACTGTTACTCCCTCTTTCACCCCCTTTATAGGGGAGTTAAAAAAAATGTATATAAAAATATTACTCAGTACTCACACATAGCGAGTTTCAAGCGAATCGGAACACGCATTCAAAAACCCCATACAAACATTAACACCCCCTACACCCCCTTCTAGGGGTAGTTTTGATTTTTTTTTAATGCATACATTTTGTAATTACACTAATTAATACTCATACCGAGTTTCAAGCGAATCGGACAACGCATTCGATAAACCCCTTACAAACATCTACACCCCCTTCTAGGGGTAGTTTTGAAGCTTTTTGAATGCAGACTTTCATTAAAACTATCATAATTCTAAATTACATGTCTCTAAGTGCCAGGAATATGATTTTTTCCCGTTATTGTCCACTTATCCCACATTATCCCATTTCCCCCCACTTTATCCCGCATCATCCCATTTTTCTCGCTTGATCCCGTTTTTTCCTGCTTTTTCCCCGCTTTATCTTGAATTATCCCGCTTTATCCCACATTATCTCGTTTTTTCCCTGCTGTATCCCTCTTTTTCCCAGTTTACCCCGCTTTTTCCGCATTATACAGATTCTTCCCGCTTTATCCTACTTTTCCCCCACATTATCCCTCTTTTTCCCGGTTTATCCCACTTTTTCCTGCTTTCCCCCCACATTATCCTGCTTTTCCCCAGTTTATCCCGCTTTTCCCTAGCTTTATTCCGCATTATCCCGCTTTTACCCCGCTTTTTCCCGGTTTATCCCCCTTTTCTCCCGCATTTTCTTGGTTTATCCCGCTTTTTCCCCGCTTTATCCCACTTTATCCCGCATTATTCTGCTTTTTCCCAGTTTAACCTGCTTTCCCCCCGCTTTATCCTGCTTTTTCCCAGTTTATCTCGCTTTTCCCCCGCTTTTTCCCGCATTATCCCGGTTTATCCAGAATTATCCAGCTTTATCCCTGTTTATTCCTTTTTTTCCCGCATTATCTCGCTTTTTCCCCCGCATTATTCCGCATTCTGCCGCTTCATTCCACTTTTTCCCGCTTATCCCTTATACGTTATCCCTTCCCCAAATACCCCACTTCCACTCCCAATGGACTTATGGCTCCCATAGAATCTGTACTGTACTTCCCCTTTTTCACCCCCATTAAAGGGTAGATTTTGAAAAAAAAAACATGCAGATATTTTTATTACACTACTGCTAAATACTCATACCGAGTTTCGACCAAATTGAACCACGTATTAAAAAATCCCATGCAAACTTTAACACCCCTTTCACCCCGGTTTAGGGGTAGTTATGAAATTATTAGAGTGCCGAAATTTTTTATTTACATTTTTAAATAATCATACAGAGTTTCAAGCAAATCGGACCACGCATTCAAAAAACCCCATACAAACATTAACACCCCCTACATCCCCTTCTAGGGGTAGTTTTGAATTTTTTTGAATGTAGACTTTCATTAAAAGCGTTGAACTATCATAATTCTAAATTTCATGTCTCCAAGTGCCAGGAATACGATTTTTCATACAATAGTTTTTACGCCTTTTCACCCCGTTAGGGGTTGAATTTCAAAAAATCCCTTCTTAGTACACCCCTACGCACCAAGACGGACATACCCTCAAAATTTCAAGTCTCTACGACCAGCGGTTTAGGCTGTACGTTGTCTATCAGTCAGTCAGTCAGGACAAAGATTCTTATAATTTATAATAATACTAGCGGAACGCCCGCGACTTCGTTCACGTGGTACATATCAACATAGCCCTTATCACTTGAGTAGGTAAGCTTAAGCTTTTCATCACATTGACTAAACTGAGTGACTGTGACTGCAAGTTCAACTTTGATGACTGAGTCTGAGTCCGAGTCTCACTCTAAATCTGACCCTCAATCTAACCCTTATCTCGCTCTCACTCTTAATGTGACTCACAATCTCACTCTCACATTTTAATCTGACGCCCCCATAAACTCACAAATCCATAAATCCACAAATCCATCAATCCCACTACCATTCTCACTCCATCCACAAATCCATAAATGAATTAACCCCACTTCCAATCTCACTCCCACTTAAGAAATTCCACACATACTTAATCACCACCAATAACCTGTTTCAGGAATTATTTACAACCCTCCCTTTCAACCCACCCCCTAAATACAAAAGTTCACCCCACCCCTACGAAATCCTGAAATGCAGCAGAAGAAGAATGTACCCTCCAAGTTTCAAGTTTTTAGGACTTATGGTTCTCATAGCAACTGTTACTCCCTCTTTCACCCCCTTTATAGTGGAGTTTATAAAAAAATATATAAAAATGTTACTCAGTACTCACTCATAGCGAGTTTCAAGCGAATCGGACAACGCATTCAATAAACCCCATAAAAACATCAATACCCCTTCTAGGGGTAGCTTTTTGAATGCAGACTTTCATTAAAACTGTTGAACTATCATAATTCTAAATTTCATGTCTCTTAAATATGATTTTATGATTTTTTCCCGTTATTTCCCCGCTTTTTCCCACTTATCCCACATTATCCCATTTCCCCAAACTTTATCCCGCATCATTCCATTTTTCTCGCTTGATCCCGTTTTTTCCTGCTTTTTCCCCGCTTTATCCCGAATTATCCCGCTTTATCCCACATTATCTCGTTTTTTCTCGCTTTATCCAGGTTTATCCCACCTTTTCCCCACTTTATCCTGCTTTATCCCAGTTTATCCCACTTTGTTTCCACTTTATCCCGCTTTTCCCCCGCTTTATCCCGGTTGATCCCACCTTTTCCCCACTTTATCCCAGTTTATCCCACTTTGTCCCCACTTTATCCTTCATTATCCTGCTTTTCCCAGTTTATCCCGCTTTTCCCCCGCTTTTCCCCAGTTTATCCCGCTTTATCCCACTTTTCCCCACTTTATCCTGCTTTTCCCCAGTTTATCCCGCTTTTCCCCAGCTTTATCCCGCATTATCCCGCTTTTTCCTGGTTTATCCCCCTTTTCTCCCGCATTTTCTTGGTTTATCCCGCTTTTTCCCCGCTTTATTCCACTTTTTACCCCCTTTATCCCGCATTATCCTGCTTTTTCCTAGTTTAACCTGGTTTCCTCCCGCGTTATCCCGCATTATCCTGCTTTTTCCCAGTTTATCCCGCTTTTCCCCCGCTTTTTCCCGGTTTACCCCTTATTATCCAGCTTTTTCCCTGTTTATTCCTTTTTTTCCCGCATTATTCCGCTTTTTCCCGCTTTTCCTCCGCATTATCCCGCATTTTCCCGGATTATTCCGCTTCATTCCACTTTTTCCCGCTTATCCCTTATACGTTATCCCTTCCCCAAATACCCTACTTCCACTCCCAATGGACTTATGGCTCCCGTAGAATCTGTACTGTACTTCCCCTTTTTCACCCCCATTGAAGGGTAGATTTTGAAAAAAACATGCAGATATTATTTATTACACTACTACTAAATACTCATACCGAGTTTTGACCAAATTGAACCACGTATTAAAAAATCCCACGCAAACTTTAACACCCCTTTCACCCCGGTTTAGGGGTAGTTATTAAATTATTGGAGTGCGGACATTTTTAATTTACATTTTTAAATAATCATACCAAGTTTCAAGCAAATCGGACCACGCATTCAAAAAACCCCATACAAACATTAACACCCCCTACACCCCCTTCTAGGGGTAGTTATGAATTTTTTTGAATGTAGACTTTCATTGAAAGCGTTGAACAATCATAATTATAAATTTCATGTCTCCAAGTGCCAGGAATACGATTTTTCATACAATCGTTTTTACCCCTTTTCACCCCTTTAGGGGTTGAATTTCAAAAAATCCCTTCTTAGTACACCCCTACGCACCAAGACGGACATACCCTCAAAATTTCAAGTCTCTACGACCAGCGGTTTAGGCTGTACGTTGTCTATCAGTCAGTCAGTCAGTCAGTCAGTCAGTCAGGACAAAGATTCTTATAATAATAGATTATAGTATGGATATGGATAGTATGGATTAATTGTTGTTTTTTTTTCTTTATTCTGTACAAGTAGAATTTTATTTAAAGTTTTCTTATTATTAGATTAGATTTCAACTAAGTTCAACTAACTTAGATTACAACTACAATAGGTATTTATTTTTAACCGACTTCAAAAAAAGAAGGAGGTTCTATGTTCGGCTGTATGTATGTTTTTTTTTTTTTAATGTATGTACAGCGATATTTCCGTCAATTGTGGACCGATTTCCAAAAATTTTTTTTTGTTTGAAAGGGTATACTCTCAAAGTGGTCCCATATAAATTGTATTCCTGAGGGATTGATAGTTTTCCCGTAAAACTAAAAAAAACACTGATCTTTAAGAAAATTGTGGACCGATTTCCAAAATTTTTTTTTTGTTAGAAAGAGGTATACTCTCGAGGTGGCGCCATATATATTTTTTTCCTGAGGGATTGACAGTTTTCCCGTAACATTCAAAAAACCTCATTCTCACTACACAACACACCCTGACTCACAATCTGAGTCAAACATTAAATAGTTTGAAAGGGTATATTACACTCGAGGTGGTCCAAAATATTTTTTTTCCTGAGGGATTTTCCCCCTTGCTGAACTCCGGTGTATCCTTTAGTAGGCCTGCCCATGACTTCTCTTATCCTTTCCTACTTAAGCTACAATAAGCAGGGTCTTAATGTAGCTTACTATATTATTTACACTTTCACTTTTATTTACACAGTATTTATTTACTTACTTACACTAAAAAGTGAAAAATAAAAAATTTTGAAAAAAAAAAATTGAACCGACTTCACAGAACACAAACAGATGAACTTTCTACACACTAAAAAGAGAAAATAAGAATATAATTTGAAGTCGGTGCCAAGTGAATACGATACAATACGAGGTACCTATAAAAAAAAATCGAGCGTACCAGGATACAATTTTGCACCCAAGTTCTTTTGAATTTCTTAGATGTAAATGAATAGTTGGCACCGACTTCAAATTATATTCTTATTTTCTCTTTTTAGTGTGTAGAAGGTTCATCTGTTTGTGTTCTGTGAAGTCGGTTCAATTTTTTTTTTTCAAAATTTTTTATTACGTATTAAAATCCACTGTCCATTTAAGATACCACTTACTGAAATCCTCCAATGCTGAGATGCTGTGAGCGCAAACAGCCAGCAGCAGAGCCCCGTACACAGCGCTCACCGCCATCTTTCACCGATCCAGGCAGTACACAATTTTGTAATTTTAAAGCTAAAACAACAAAATTCTGGGTAAATCAATCATATTTTCGTAAAGAATGATTTCAAATTGATCTTTGCACATTTAATTATTATTATATCCACGTACCTATACCTACATAATGTCAAATTGGTACGTAATGCTATAATAATTTGAAAATAAGCTTAATCACTACAAAACAGTTTTCCCGTTTTTTTAGCTGGATCGGGTATTCGTAGTATTGAGATTCATTATTTTGATTTGATATTTGTTTTTCACAAGTTCGGCTAAAAGATGTCCTATCATTTTTAGAGTATTTATAGTTACATAAAAAACAGATTGTTTAAACCGAAATCACCACAGTTCGCCCAACGGATCTGGGCATTCGTGAAGTTAACCGTTTGTCTGCGCAGACAAACGGCTAACTTCAGGAATGCCTAGATCCAGTGGGTGAACTGTAAGTTTATTACAGCTGGTCCACAAAGAAAGAGCTGGGTTGATCAATAGATTTTTCGTTTCGGAAAACGTATAATTTTTTATTGCTTTGACGCGATCTCTAAACGCTGAAGGAAAACATAGAGAGGAAACCCGAGTATTGACCATGTATTTTTTGTTGAATTATGTTCTTAAAAAGGCCAAAGAGTCATGATCGTGTTTCGATTGCAAAGAAAACAAGAAATGAAGAGATAGGATTGATTGTCTGAGTACTTAGCAAACAATAGATTATGAATTATAGGTCAAGCTAAATAGATACAATATAAACATTGCATGCAACAGTTTAAAACTGTTAGAATATTTTTATAAAACGAGCTATCCAGACTTACCTAATCCTAAAAGACATTTCACATACCTAACAAAATCCGATGCAGGGTTGCATCGGTTTTTGTTATGTATGTGATGACATGTATATGAATTGAATTATTTATAGTAATTATACTTCTAGATACCACTAAATATTTAATGTGAGCTCCAGTCAGTTTTGAAGTGCAGTTATGAGTGGATACATGCTAAATAGCTAATACACGCTATCTTTGAGATGAGATTTCTTAAGTGTTGCCAATCGATAAATTGTTGTGGTTCTGGAGACACTCTTTATTTCTACACGAGGTGGGTTTATCCAGGTTGAAAATGTAAGTTTTTAAATTGGTATTTTACATGTCGACGCACCACGTCGCGAAATATCAGGACGGAGCGAACCTCAAGTTTAAAAAAATGACGTCATTGTGTATCTGATAACGAAGATGTTTTTGATTACAAAGATATATCACACAGTACTTGCAACAATAAAATACCTACATAACCGTGTTCATGCTCCGCAGATCGTGCCCGTCTCCTAGCCGTCTCAAAATGGGAGTCAGGTTTGTGGCTGCAAGCACTTCCTTCACAAAATTTAGGAACTTTGATGGATCCCGCTAGTTTCCGTATTGCAGTGTGCCTACGGTTGGGTGCGCGGTGTTGCACCCCTCACTTATGTCAGTGTGGTAGGGCGGTCGACCAGCTTGGTCACCACGGATTATCGTGCACTAGGGCCGCAGGTCGGTTCTGCCGCCACGCCAGTCTTAATGACATCATCCGTCGAGCGCTTGTCAGCGCCAATGTTCCAGCCGTTCTCGAACCGAGCGGTATGATGCGTGACGATGGCAAGCGCCCCGACGGCATGACTCTTGTCCCTTGGGAGAGGGGAAGGCCTTTGGTGTGGGACGCTACTTGCGTAGACACCCTTGCGCTTTCCCATCTACCGGGGACATCCGTTAGGCCTGGCGCGGCGGCAGATTCGGCTGAGGATCTCAAAAGGCGCAAATATATAAATCTTGATGGGGTTTATATATTTGAACCATTTGGGGTTGAGACCCTAGGTCCGTGGGGTTCTGGAGCCCTTCGGGTTTTCAAAATTCTTTCAGGGCGTCTGGTCGAAGCGACGCGTGATCCGAGGGCTGGCACATTTTTGGCTCAAAGGATCAGCATTGCCATCCAGCGTGGTAATGCCGCCAGTGTTTTGGGCACGCTTCCGACTGACAGTGACCTGGATCAGTTGAGCTATCTATAGATCGTTTCTAACGATCCTTAGATAGCTTGACTAATCCTGTTGTATTTTGTAAATATATGTAAATATGTAGTAGCTTAGTTTCTGTAAATCAAACCTATTTTCCTACATAACATAAACAAATAAATACAGAGGTAAAATATGTTTTTTGTAGATATTGATCAGTACATCCAAATACTTATTTACCTAAAATATGTATATCCACATTTTGTAGGAGCGTGCTTAGGTATGCAAGTAGAGCAAGGCGGAAAAAGTTAATTCATTATTCATTTAATTATCATCTATTGTGTGAGAGATGATGATTATATGAAAGGAGTAGATTCACACTTATTGTGAATCTCCGGTTGCCCGTATCCCATGCTTAGTGGGGGAAAGTCAATTATTGACTAATTATAGGAATGAATGAAAGACGAAAACATGTTGAGCCGACCCCACTAAGCATGGGATACGGGCAGAGAAGAACTTAGTTATTAAGGTAAAATAAAAAATGTTTAACTATTTTTTTGCTTTTCAGTTCTCAGCGGTTGAATTTTTTGTTAAAAAGTTTTATTTTTGAATTTATTGTAGCTATAATCTACTAATAACTAAATAAAACTCTGTAAAAGATATGCGTGGTCATACATTACCTTACGACGAATCTAAAGATACCCTAAATGTCGAAATCCATCCAGTCGTTTGGGAGATATGAGGGAACAAAGAAATTTAACGCATTACATATCGAATCGACAGATAGACCTTTAGACTCCACCTGCGTCTAATGGCATTATTTGCTACCAGTAAAATTAAATAATATTTTATGTGAAGTACCGCGGCACGTGAGTTCATGTCATTACTATACTTATGTCAAACTGACGATTCACTATTTTTAACATAGCTAGGAGGGAAGGTTTTTAGAGTTTACAGGGAAACTATCAATCCATCAGGAATAAATTTATATGGGAACCTTTCGGGAGTATACTCCTTCTAATAAAAAAATAATTATCAAAATCGGACTCCTCTGTAAAAAGTTATGCATGGTCTAACATAAAAAAAAATAAACACGTCGACTTGATAACCTAATTCTTTTTTTTCGTCGGTTTATGACGCAAAGACGAGCAGTAATAAAATCCAGCTAGGATGTAATAGCTACTAATAAGCGATAACTTATCGTTTAGGCATTTTTATTGATCAGGTGTTGGATCAAATGCTAGAATAAAACAATAAAACTATTCATACACAATCCACTAGCTAGACTCTCTCGGTTATGCTTACTAGACATACCTACACTTATAGTCTTATTATGAAGATAAATTAAAAAGGGCTGCGTTATACTTAGGTAATTATAAATAATGTGTCTACTTACATACAAGTAACTAATTGCAAAGAAATCCTAGGAATGTGAGTATACTAATTTATTTGCTAAATTGTCTGACCTATCTTTTTAAGCAATATAACATATTATTTTAAAAATACTTGCCTACTTTACTTTACTATAAGTACATTATTATACATATTACCTTCAACATTGGTTGGAATGAAGCTCCCCAGAGGAAATGAGATGCAGATGACACGAGCATCTAAGATTTTTCGCATCAAGTGCCATAGTTATTGATGTCGATATTTCAAGTTGTTTTTATAAAACATTATTTACAATATTAAACTGATTATAATATTTAATAAATTGAAAACAAAGGTTACATACTTATAGCAAAAATACTTTAACTAAAGCGCGTTTTGCACACCGTTGTTTGCGGACTGCAAGACAAAACTAGAGTAGGTATATTTTGTCAAGATTCGAGACATTTATTTACATAAAACAAATTTCTTATCTTATAAATAGTAAACGTAGGAATAAAGGCATATCCAGGCAGCAATGTTAGACACTTGTGAGAGATATCACTTAGGCCATGTCAGCGACCGGACTTGCGGGGCGTTGACTCCCTCCAGAAATTATACTTACTTATACGAAAAATAATTAAAACAAAATTGAAATAAACGCGCTGTAATATTCTTGAATCAATAATACCTTATATATATAAGTGGGTAACTTTTATCCTTTTTTTAAGCACATTGTGCGAAAGCAGTAGACGAAAAACGAGATCGCACGGTAACTCGCTACACGTAAACAGGCCCTAACTACCAAGAAATTTACCTAAGTATTAAAGTAGATTAAATTATTAGACACACCGTCTGGCTCTTAATTACTTAACTCATAAATATTTTGTACTTACGTGTTTTAGGGCCCTTTAGGTCACATACAACTTGATACCGATTATAACATTTTTGATAAATTATATTTGATTTGCCGCCACAACAGAATGGCCGCAATGAAGATACTGGAGGAAATATATCAATGCCAGTGGTTTTAAGTAGATAATCTTATTGATAAGAGTCTCTTTTATGATTACTAGATTCAATTAAGTATTTACTTATTTAAAGACAGGGTATTGGCCAAAAATACGATGGATCTCCAAATTTTCGAGAGCTTGCTAGTTAATACTTGCCAAACACTTATCATCCATCCATACCATCCGGACGTGGGCACATCACTACGTGTTCGTAGTTTTATTGTCTCATCATTTTCTACATCATATAAGTACAATAATTTCAAAGTGCTTACCACAGCATCGGAATCCCTATTGTGGATTCAACCAGGACTACGTACAGTCATATTGTTGGCTGTTATTTATTTATATGATAAGATTATTACTATTGTGATTAAATTTATAAAGCACGAGCGAGAAATCGAGATAACAATTATTATTATTGGCACACAATCAATTAGCATGTAATCTGTGTACCTAGGTATGTGTTACCGTCCATCTGTAGTGAATATTTGGTTTCCTATTTTACCTATATTATCAATAATAGTGTAATTTATTCGCGGAAACTTGTAATTGGCCTTCCTAGTGTGTAGCCTCCTACTGCATACTATTTATAAGTTATACACTAAAATGTTCATACCTAGCTGTTAGTTTTCCCAAAACTTGTAAAATAAAATAAAATAATAACTAGCATGTACCTACCAATCAGCGCCGCCAACTGGTAAACCCCCTATAAAATATTTATACAATCACTGGACTGAATGCCACATGACAAAAAAATTTTTTCTATGTATACAGGTTGATAATATGGACTGATAATTACTTATTAATCAAAGACTTTATGCGAATTTGCTATTATCTGTATTCGAAGGTCGAGTTCGGAGATAATATTGAATCCCTTGTATATTATTATTGGTACCTACCTACATTACGTAGGAAACGCCTAATTGTTAGCCGAAAAAATGCTTAGACTTTCGTTCGAAAGACCATGTTTTGAATCCCGTCAGTTTTATAATCGTCGTTGGTTTTAATTATGTAGCGCAAGACAAAATTTGGTGTACATAATATCACATGATACCTAATACCTAATAATGAGCTTAATCAGTGCAAGGGTTGTAAAAGTACCTACCGAATTCCCAAGGGGATAATAGTACATTATGGTACTAGTGTGTAACATTGGTGATTACCGCCGAGTTGTTTTAAGAGCCGAGCCGTTAGGCGAGGCTCTTAATAGAACCGAGGACGGTAATCATCAATACACACGTGTATCATACGACGTTTTTCAACACACTTGTGAATAAAAAAACAATAAAAACTCATTTTCAATAGTGAAAACGAGTTGTGAAAAATGTTTTGCTATTGCGGCAAAAATGAATCAGTTTTCCTATGCGCGCGCATTGCGATCGGCCACAGACTATATTTCCGCGCCACGCATAGGGTTTGCGGCCTATTCTGCCACGTACAAAATGGGGAATTTAAAGTTTTCTTTTATTACAGGGAAAACAAAAGTTATATTTGAGTGAAAGTTTTATTTATTAAACACGTACGAGTTAAAATTATCTATTTAAATAAGAAGTTGCATGAAATGAGCAAGCAATAGGAACATTAATTTATTTGTTCTATTGAACACGATCTTTTTTCTGAATAAAAACTTTTTTAAGAACAAAGCAACTCAACCAATAAAATTAAAAAAAAAATCTATTACTCACTAGTGAGTTATAGTAATGAAAAAGTCACAGTTTGATTATGGGTGTCATTATGTGCCTAATTGCGGTGACCATAGAGCCACTTTATGAGCAAGTGTGTTGAAAAAACATTTTTTTAAATGTGTCGAGTATGAAAGAGTTGGTTTTTGAAATAGGTACTTATAATATAAAGTTAAAAAAAAATAAGAAAACCGTTAGGAATAATCTGAGCTCCCATTTTTTACGTTTCAAAATTTCGTTATTTTTTGTAGCTTTTTAGCTAATAAATGTAATATACGTACCTAAAAGCGTAGTATTTATTACGTAATACCTAATGTAGGTACTTAATTCTTTTATAACAAGTGTTATATAGCTTCCAAAACGTATAACGTAGATAATCTTAAATACTAATTTTGAGGCATAAGATAGCATTATCATGTTTGTCAACAGGTACCTAGGAACCAATTTAATCAAAGGCAATATTCAATTAGTGGTTCCCCTTTCTCAAAGAAAAAAAAACTATGTTCCTACGTACAACTGATCCCTCAGAATGCTACGTGTAAGTAGGTATTTATAGTATAATAAAAAAAACACATTTTACGATGTTGTCTAATCGTATAGGTATCCCATACTTGTTCTTATTCCTTACTCCGATTCATCCTATTTTTAAAAAACACATGATTGATTCAAATAATGTCTTCAAAAAACCACACTAACATTAATATTTGAAATGTATTATGTAAGTACTACGTATCTTCTACACACTGAAACAACTAAACGGGTTTTCAATCAGCTTGGAATGGAGATACAAAACTGGCAGACTGTATGCACGAACATTTGCGATATGTTGCCGTTTGGTTACATGTGTGTAGGTATCACCCGTCTAAGATATGTAAGTATAGCTAATTTATTTTTGATAACTGCTTTTACTTATCTTAATCCGAAACTTCACGGAAAATATGTGTGATTATTGTTAGGTATATTGTGTAAATTTTCAGTAAACAAAAACTATTAGATTATTAGAAAGACTTATCTACTAGTGGGTAATCTTCTCGTATAAGTACTTATTATGTAAGTATCGTAAAACAAGTCACTTTCCATGTCTGACTGTTTTGGCAAGTTCTTCTCTATCATTATTACTTAATAGAGTGGCCCTTTGTCCTGCAATGGGATATTACAGACTAATAATAATAAATATTAATATCCTATTACCTAATATTCTAGGGGGCTATGCACGTAACATTTCATAAGATTCGATTTTGTGGTAAAGGGGATGGGACAGCTTCTTAACATTCTGAATCAGGTCACCTAAGGCAACAGTAAATCATTCAAATTCGGGGTATAAAACACAAACAAAATGATTAAGTACTTACCTATTCGTTCATCATCATCATCATCAGCAGCCAATAATATCCCATAGCTGGATATATCCTCCTGTTTACGCCACTCATACCTATTCGTTAGCAAAAAAAATTGTGGTTTTAAAACTATTCAATAAAGACTTATTAATAAGGACCTAATTATTTCTTCTTATCAGGATATAAAAAAAACGTTAGATGTGAAAACATAATAATATATTTATTTCCGCAAGGTGATTAATCATAAATAATATTATAAGACTATTTTATTTATTCACTTTATGTGACTTTTATCAATTCCATCAATCACTTAGCTTTCAGAACGTCCTCATTGGCTTTACGAAAAAAAATATTGACTGTTGTATCGTTATCCGTAGCGTGAACCTTGCCTGAGGGAGTTTTAGAAAATTGTACTGAGAAGGATTCGTAGATAACTCGTAGCGCCAGGAATATCAGGATGTCTATCCCGGATATCAGAGTGAAGCCGAGCATTAAGCTGAGCAAGCCACCGAACGCAGCTGAAACAATCGCATATTGTTTATTTAAACATTGATCGTGAAGAAATCAATCTCGAAACCCGGAACGGAACAAATATTTGCCTAGCATAGGAACATTTGACCCGCCTTGAGAATTAGCTGAGCTTTCGCCAGCTACTCCACCAAGGTCGTCAATAGATTCAATGAACAAAATAAACTAAGGACAAGAATATAATATTGTTGATTATAAACCTGAATTAACAGGAATACGTATAATTATGACAGAATGACACCAAACTAGGTATATGACAAACATAAAAATAAAATTACTTATCGTTCTATTAAAAATTGCCAATAAATAGAGCCGATTTATAAAATAATTTACAAGCGCTTCCAAACCAGTCTTTATAAATTATAACATAGTGGTTAAAAAAATATATACACAGGGTGTAAAAATACTACTACCGAAAACTGAGGGGTTGCAATCAGAGCATGATTCTAAACATATTTAGCGAAAAAAATACGCAAATAAAAAAATTGACTTAGCTACGTCATTTTATGTTATTTTCGGTTACTTACTACTAGGACAACATAATAAGACCATACCTACCTACCTGATAATTTCATAAATAAAAGATAAAAATAATTAAAACTCAAAATCCAGCAATCTACGTAAAACAACTCGCCCAGTACATACGCAAACAGTAATCTTCAAAGCTTCAAAGTAAGTTTTCTCCGGACATAATATTTTTTTCGGAAAAACCTTTTGGATTTCGTTGTGTATTGGGATGCTGTACCTACCCCTTTCGGCTTCGGTAGACGTCTTTTACACCTGTATATTAACTTCTACAATCAAAAATCACAAAACTGTCCAAATATGCTGCTGTTACCTGCTTCCTATCGCTACGAACAAACCTTGGTCTTTATCTTGAATCATGTAACTAATAAATCCATCATCACTTGCTTAAGAGCCAGTGCAGACTAGGCGTAGAATACTTACCTACCCTTTTACCCGATTTATTGCTGTTATTAACGCCCTTAATCTAAATTAAGTTTAAAAAACTTATAGGTAGGAAATATCCCAGATAAAATATAAAAAAATTATAAAAAATACAACTGGACATTTCACATAGCTAGCCCCACCAAACTAAGCAAAGCTGTAGGTACTATGGGAACCAGGTACTTTTTGTAATTACATATGTATACAGGTACTATACTAGGTAATAACTTTGCCTAAACCTATGTCATTTGACACTTTTGTACCGTAAAGATAGTATTATGGCACGTTATGATAAGTGGTATAAGGTCTTAACAATGTAGTTTTTTAAAATCTCGATTATGTTAACGCAAAAAGGAGTACGAGAGGAGCCTCTTTGAGACGTAGGTACTTATAATCCTTTCACCACACTGGTTCGAAAGAACTAAGAATTTATAATAGACTACATGTAGTTTTTAATAACCTCGACTATGATAATAACCTTACCTTCGTATCTAAGGTAAGGAAACCTAACATAATAGATGTGTCCGTTTATTTATGTAATCCGCCTAGTCTGCGCTGCAACTAAGAATACACACCTAAAATATTTTGCCAATTCAAATAAACATCTCGCCTGTATCTGGTCGATACCAAGTCGTTGAAGAAAACATTCAGCACCGATTGGTTCTTCAAATCCACGTCGTAGCTGAAATCAACCAATTATCAAGTTAAGGTCGATTCACACATATCAGTGTTGCTTCCGTTCCGGCACCGGCACAGTGAAAAATATTATTTCATACATTCTCTATGAAAGTATCTACACTTGTCCGTGTCAGTGTTGCTTCCGTGCTCTCAGTGTCCGTTCCGGCACCGGCGATCACGGAAGGATTGATTGCCACCGATATTTTTTGCCGGATCACGGACGCCAGCAAAACGATGGACGAGCAATTGATAGAATTGGTTCGTGAAAACCATGTGTTGTATGATTTATCTCATGGAAAATACATGGATGCAAAATACAAAAACAATTTTACTTAACTTTTTTTTTAGTTAACCTGTTGTGTCCCACTGCTGGGCAAAGGTCTCCCCCAAAATTTTCCACTGGCCTCTATCTATACTTAACTTATAACACTTTTAAAACAGTTAGGTACCTACATAGGTAATATTGATACGATGATTGAAACATTTAGAAAACAATGATTTGTATTCAGTTAGCACTGTAAAACTTAAAAAAACATACAGCCGAACATAGAACCGCCTCCTTTTTTGAAGTCGGTTAAAAATAATGCTGGACTAAATAAATAATTCTGGACATTTCACACAGCATCATCTAGCCCCAAACTAAGCAAAGCTATGGGAACCAGATAACAGATATACTACTTATATACTTTATGTTTGTAAATACATACGTATTATACATATAAACACCCAGACCCGAGATAAATATTTGCAGATCATACAAACATTTATCCCGCGGCGGGGATCGAACCCGCAACCTTCAGCGTCCCATGCCGGCTTTCACTCACTGCGCCACAGAGGTCGTCAAAAAGCCAAGCAAGTTTAAATTATTATAATAACTAAAAAGTTAAGAAACTTTTTTGGAATTTATGGAAATACTACGCCGCGCTTTCGACCGCTTTACATAAATTCATCTCATTGCATCTCAACTTATTTTGAATCTAAACCACCATTACAACAACATTCAATCAAAATCTCAGCTGGTGAGGAGTGCACTGAATGAAACACACATTTAAAAAGAAGAAAAATAGGTAATGATATGATAACTAAGCTACCTAGATCTTCTACTTCTACGCTCTTGAAGTGCCTCGAACCAACCAGCACGCTACTGACGATACCTAGATACTTACAAAAACGGTAAGCCTCTCAACTGCGTTGGGTTGGCGAGACTGCCCATGGCTACTTCTATCGGGTAGTCAAAATGATCGCATTCTGGGAGACAGTGCCATGTATCCTCAGTAGTATTTAGTAATCCATCTACCGATTCTGAAACAAAAAAAGGTAGTACCTACCGATAGATGTAAATGAACCGGTTCGATACGTTTCATTTCAATCAATATCTAACCGTATTAATCCCCAATTGAACCCGTAGTGCCTACAAAAAAGAACTGTGTTTTACACTTAATTCAGGGGCAATTTTTGGTTCAAGTTCAGTTTCTTCAACGAATGCGAGAGTGTCAGTATAATATAATTGATTATTATATCGTTTGAAAACAATGAAAAAAATTTCTATTTATTTACCCACATAGAATTTTTAACTGATCAATAGGGTTTTAAAACTTAGATAGGTAATACCTACGCTTGGTCGCACGGACCAACTAGAAATAAGTATATAAATATCTCAGTATATAATACATTCAAAAATCTTTAGACAGTTTATAGGTACTCTGTTATAGCCCAACCTCGCTAAAATCAAGAAAATGTAGTTACAATTTAAGAAAAACATAGTTATCAACTCCAACTGTTTTAGACCGAAAAAAGCGATTTAATTCGGTATAAAACTGCTTTTTCGTTTGAAACGGATTAGTTTATTTGGTATCAAACCGGCCTCACATCTATATACCTACCCAAAAATTGGTATCAACGTTTGGGCAATTCCGCCTATGGCTATTGTAGCGCAAAAATTTTAGTACATTTTATGTAAATTTTAATGTAAATGGCCGAAGATGATATTGAAAGACCTGTGTGACACAGGCTACGATCCTGACACAGGCTGTGTCAAGATCGTAGCAAAAAGTTAAAGTAAGGGATAATATAATTTTTACATACTTATTGCAATTTCCAAGCAGTCCAAGTCGTTGAAGTTGCAAACTCGGTGATGCTCTGAAAAATCAAGCATAACACTGTGATAACACTGTAGATTTAATAGCTCCTTACTGATTTCCTACCGATTTTACCCAGCAGTAAGTACTTTTATAAGGTAGGTATTTATTAAATGCATAGCAGTATGTAAAATCGAGTTATAGGTCCTCACTGTCACTTACGTTTTATGGGGAAGAAGAAAGGCACGCAGTTGCATACGTCACTAACAACCTTCACCTCTAAATACGCCATGCAGTTGTGAAGCGAGTATCGTGTGAATACTCCAAAATCAGCCATCACAATCTGTAAAATAAAATAATAAAGAGTAAATTACCTACGTTTTACATTACCTTTCAATCATAGTTAAATAGGTTAATATCTAAACTAAGATATAATTTGTAGTTTAATTCCTTTCTATTTCTTATTTCCTTGTTATTGTAATAACTTTTCTCTCATAGGCATAGGCCTGCCCTCAATGCAGTTGTTAATTTTATGTAACAGATGTTTAACCGTGTAGTGAGAGCACTTGGTGACCTGTATGACAGGTTTTCATAAACCTATCTCAAGCACCAGTCTCGCACAAACAGTTCAAACATTTCGCTCTTACATTTATATTCTACTAACTACATTTTTATGTGAACCATTGTGTGAGACAAATAAACGTTATTTGAATTTGAGTTTAGGTTCCAAACCTCTCTACAACCGCTATACCTAATTAAACAAGTATGTATGATCAGTTTACTCGATTCTACCGTAGATATACCGCAGAGGTGACTATGGTAAGCAGATAAGAAAAAATTGTTTAGCCAAAATGTGTTTTTTTAGTTTTTACGTGTAGGTATTCATTATATATCATATATATTCATCATATACCTACAGTATATTTCACCAAGCGAAAAGGAATATAAACGATTTTAAAAAATAGCCGGTAGGAGTACAAAGTTATACCACAGCTATACCTCGTCACTGTAGTAGCACTGTCGCTCTTCGGCCGTAAAGGATTTGATGCCGCTGGTGGCATACGTCCGCTCTGGAGACAGGGCGATCAGCACCTCCGTCGAAGGGTTCACCATACGCGCCGGAGTGTCGTGGTTTGGGACGTTGTATGCACTATCTATAAAGACCTGCGAGGTAAGAGACCAGTAAAAATACTGAAGCGCTCGTGGTCGTGCTTGCTTAGTCGTTCTTGATAGATCGTCTAAGTTAGGCAATGTTCGAAACGGTCTGTAAGTAGATGGATGGCCGCCAGTGGCATTTTCATCTGAGCGCTTCCGTGCTTCGGAGGGCACGTTAAATTGTCGGTCCCGGCTATTTAAGTCGTTAAGCCATGACGGAGGCCTTAAGGCGGCCTAAAAACTCCGTCACCAGAGTTGCCCACTGACTCATACGAACTTACTTACTTTACTTAGTGAAAAATACTGGACAACAGACAGGTACCCTTTTTAAGTCGTCGGAAAGCCATCAGATTCGGTATCGAAATTATTTTGCTGGCTAGACGTGGTGGTGGCCAAGATTGGACCACCGGAATCGAGGTCGTACGAGAGCACGTTGGGTCGACGACGTGCTCGAGAGAGAGTGTCTGAGTTATAGCGAAGAGCCTAGCTCTTTGATGCCATGGTAGCCTTGTTAAATCTAACATAATATATAAATCTAACCTACCTACCCTTCTTGAATGTTTACTAGTTTTTTATTTTTAAAGTGTGTTATTTTTGTACTGTACCTATTTATTTTTTATTAAGTACCCATATTGTTTTTTTTTTTTAATTTGATCTCACTAGGTTAACGCCTTAGATAATAGTACAATCTGTAATGTTAGCCTAAGTTGTAAATAAATAAATGTCTAAATAGTGAAGGCCGTAGGAAATGTTTGGACGCGAGAGGCGCAAGATAGAGGAGACTGGCATAAAAGAAGGGAGGCCTATACCAGGTAGGCGTAGTACCAGCAGTAGGTATATACCAGGCTAAGATGATGATGATGATGATGATTAGGAACGTTGAGGTCGTATTTTTTTTATAAGTAGGTACTCACCTATCTAATGTTTACGTGAAACACATCGATGGGTATTTATTACAGGTCGTAATCAAGCAGGCCTTAGTAAGCTGTTAAGAACTACTAAGTAAGTACTTACAGCATTTCTTGATATTTACGCTAAACTAGATTAATCTTAATCTTAATCTAGATTACAATAATCCAATAATTTTAATATCTTTAACATTTAGGTAAATAATACCTCTTACAAGAATAAGATAGAAGATAAGATAATTTATTCCAAAAATATTGTGAACTTTTCACTATCGGTGGTGATATCAGAATGCTTAGTGCAAGTTTCAAACCTATTTAAAATAATAATAGGTACTTAAGTAGATCGATTTTCTAACAGATGGAATAATAGCAGCCTTCTAAAAAACGTTTTATAACGCGAACGACTATTAATTCTTTAATATCATGAATTCGTGAAATTAGCCTATTCAATGCGCAGCAGACGATTTTCCATACAAACTTATCTATTGTGTGAAACAGTTACTTCACGAATGTATAGATTTTTGCCGTAATGTAGTACTTACCAACGCGCCTTGAGAAGCAACAGAAGCGCTGTAATAATCTTCGATGTTTGTGTTTAGAAGAACAGTCAGACCGGTCTGATAACCGCACGATGCGACGTGCCGAGGAGTTTTCTTCCGCAGTATGTAGTTTCTGCCATTTCTGCAAGGGAAAACATGTAAAGTAAATTAAGAAAATACGAACAGATAAAAATAGATTTAAAGACATGGAGTTAATTAAGAAGAAAACTTAAAATGCAAAGCGTGCACAGGATCTTCTTCTACTGATTACGAATCTTCGGAAATGCGGCGAAAGGGATAAAGTGGCGAGAAAATAAGGAGTCTACTCAGAAGTCAGAAGCGAGAGGATGTGGGCTAATTAGATGGTAGATATATAGTAATCCTTCAATGAGAGCAAATGTAGGTACCTACCTATCAATCCTTAAGTTTAATGTTTATCTCTCACCCGTCTTTCTTGTCTGGTTCCACAGCGTAATAGTTGAATGTGCAGCAGAGGTTGTACAGAGTGAACACTTGCTGGAACAGGTGTTCACAGCGATATATCGTATTCTTCCACATACACTTCTGCACCATATCACTGCAATGGTATGCTGGCGACACCTACAATATACACAAGATTTTAAAAGAATACGTAGAGCTTAGACATCTTCAAAGGATCTGGAATACATGAAAAGATCTGAGAGAATGTCTACCGCTCATTGGGTACCGTATTGAATGAATGAATGAATGAACACTTTATTGTACACCAATTAATAACAAAACAACACATAAATAAAACAAGTTCAAAATTAGTACAATGGGCGGCCTTATCGCTGAAAGCGATTTCTTCCAGGCAACCTTTGGATGGAAAGTAAACCAAAGAAGCATACAAAAAGGACGGTAGTGCACAGAAGTTTCATTTTGAGGGAAACAAAGCTGGAAAAAGTATTGATACCGTCGTAATTATGTTTGTTTTGGTACCGTTTGTTTTACGTAGAGCTTTCTTAGGAAGAAGTACCTACGATGTTGAAAAAATGTGATATTTGTCACCCGAACGATAATACATAATATTATACTAAGTTCTGGACACATAAGTATATGATGAATGTGTTGTTGAAAGGCCTTTTAAACCAAATTATAACTAACACAAAAGCCCGCTGGGATCAACAACCTAAAGCTTTCAAAAGTTGACCGGATGATACTCTCTACAGTACAGAGCATGAACCCATAACGTCTTGACTACGAATTGTTCAAGTCCCGATTGTGTCCCACAGCTGAGCAATTTACCATATTTCAATTTTTAACGTTGACTTCAAATAGTTCAAACCCAAATCGCTCATTCATATTGATTTAAATGTCATGTTCCTACCGAAGGTCAATAAGGCCAGCATTGCTTCGATATTAATTTCCCTGGTGTCGAACTGCATTTATATTTAAAAGTCGTTTATTGATTTAATTACAAAAACCGATTCGTTCCACATTTTGTGTCAGAGAGACTCCATAGATACAGTCAGCAACAAAAGTATAAATGTGCCTTAACCAAGTTGCTCAGAAACATTTTTAGCCTCATTCTTGGTGACTTACGCTTTTGAAGAGATTATCCATGGTGATGCTATTCAGGTCCAAAACCCGCTGCAGTTCGCGCAGCTGCTGCTTCTGCACCAAGGTCGGCAAGAACATCGAGTGAAGCAGCGGAATCAATTTAAGGCTATCGAATACAGCCTCTTTGGTCACGTTGTCTGGGAGAGACCTAAAAAGACTCAGCATCAACATCAAGAAACAATAATACCTACTTATTCATAGCTAGCAAACCAATACACTTTTACTTAATACTTAAATACCTATGTATTATACAGGGTGTAAAAAGACTGCTACCGAAAACTGAGGGATTGCAATCAGACCATGATTCTGAACATATTTATCGAAAAAAACACAAAAAAATTTTGACTTAGCTACGTCATTTTATTTTATTTTCTAGTTTTTTGCTACTAGTATAACATAATAAGACCATACCTACCTAATCATTTCATTTATAAAAGAAAAAAACAATTAAAACTCAAAATCCAGCAATCTACGTATAAAAACGCGCCCAGTACATACGCAAACAGTGATCTTCAAACGCTGTTTTCTCCTGATATAGTGATTTTTTCGGAAAATCCTTTTGGATTTGGTTGTGTGTTGGGATGCTGTACCTACCCCTTTCGGCTTCGGTAGACGTCTTTTTACACCCTGTATAGAGGTACTTAATATAAATTATTAGACATAGGGCCGATTAGAGTGGTGTTTGAGGGAGATGGCTTATGTACAACAATGGGTTATTATTTAAGCTGCCAATGATGATGATACCAAACCATATGAACATCGAGCGATTAAGCGTGATTTGGGTATGGTAAAGAGACGGTCTCAGTTTAGGGCGAACTCCTCATAGGTACCTACTAGAGGTGTGCGCCGATCGGCGTGGCGCACGCCGCCGACGTTTTTGCTCACGCCGCCGCCGCCGATGATTTTATCGGCGTAAAATCGGCGCCAATATTATGTATGTACAAAATCCTTATAGTCAATTCCACATAGCATGGGTGCTGACATATTTGCCATTTGTTTTTTTTTTTGAGATGATAGGGCAAAATTCTATTGTCAAAAAAATCGATGACAATTTAATACCTATCAAACTAAGTTTTACTTGTAAAATACCTACTGTTTGCCTCTAAGTTCACCTCCCTATATACAGGGTGTAAAAAGACGTCTACCGAAGCCGAAAGGGGTAGGTACAGCATCCCAAAATAAAGCCAAATCCAAAAGGATTTTCCAAAAAAATCTTTATATCCGGAGAAAACCGACCTCGCACAGCTGTTCGAGCGTATGTACTGGGCGCATTTTTGTCTGTAGATTGCTGAATTTTGAGTTTTAATTCTGAAAGATCTGGGGCTCGGCCGCAAAGACGAATTTACACCGTTTGCAAATAATTCAAAATAAAATAATCAAAGCCTTATTCGGATACGACCACCTAGAGCCCACCCTTAATATTTACAAACAAACAAAACTTATGAACCTTACACAAATTTATAAATATAACACGTGTCTATTAATAAGAAAAATTTTGACTAGAGACATAAAATCACAGATTACATTCACAAAAAACATAAATGTCCGAAAACGTATAACTAGGCAAGCTAACAATATTATCCTTAGAGCTCCCCGGACAAACTATGGAAAAAAGAACATTCTATACGAAGGTGCAAAACTGTACAACAAACTACCCAAAAATATTAAAGAAATTAATTCGAAATCCTGTTTTAAACGTTTGCTAAAATGCCACTTTTCAAAGGATTTTTCATTGATTGACAATGATTGAATAAGAGTCACCTCACTATGGCATAGGCCTTAGTAAACATTATGCAGTGACAAAACGCGGAATGTAGGTACCCGCTGCTCTGGTGTTCACTATGACCGCCTCCTAGTGATGAACCAAAACTACCCACTATGAGTGCAACCTTTTTCTCTTTTTTCGTTTCTGTTTTTATTTTTTATTTTTAATTCTTGGCTAATAGGTTTTACTTACCCACTGTTCTTGAAAATGTTATTAAGTTAAATACTCTATTACCTACTATTTAAGCTACGCTAAACAGCATAAAAATTATACTATATTTAAGTATTTCTCTGTAAGCGAATTGTAAATTCTTTTGAGAAATAACCATCTTAACTGTTAATTGTTTTTTTCTTTTATAAATGAAATGATTAGGTAGGTATAGGCTTATTATGTTGTATTAGTAGCAAAACAGTAGAAAATAAAATAAAATGACGTATCTAAGTCAAAATTTTTTTTGCTTTTTTTTTCGATAAATATGTTCAGAATCATGGTCTGATTGCAATCCCTCAGTTTTCGGTAGCAGTCTTTTTACACCCTGTATTTTTTATGAAGTGTCCATACACCGCGTACTGTGCAGTTTGGGACTTGCGACTTGCCGACTCACTAAGTCAGCGACTGAGTCACAGAGAACGATGCTCGCGGTCGGCGTCTCAGCTCGCTCACTACGCCCGCGCCGCGCGGCGTTACGCTTTCAGTCAGTAGGAGCGAACAGTCAGCCGCTCATCATCATCAGCCTATAGCAGTCTACTGCTGCCCATTTTCGACAGAGTCAAAGGCCTTCTCATAGTCCACAAAAGCCAGACACAGGGGCTAATTATACTCTTCGGACTTCTGTATAATCTGAATCACTGTGTAAATGTGGTCTATGGTGCCATATCTTCCGCGAAACCCGGCCTGTTCCGGTGGTTAGAACTCGTTGAGTCTTCTGGCGATACGATTCGTAATAACCCGAGAGAACAGCTTATAAACGTGGCTCAGGAGCGATGGGTCTATAATTTTTAAGAAGAGTCTTATCTCCCTTCTTAACTCATTCATCGCCTCCCTAGAAAGTACAATCAACCCCCATGCCGCCATACATTGGTATACATATACATACATGACGCCGATCGGCGGGATCGGCATGTGAGTCAAGAACTTCAGCCCGTGCCGATCGGCGGGCTCGGCACTGAATGAGTTAAAAAACAGAACCACCAAGCTCTCGTTCCACGCCTTTGGAGTTCTCCCATAATTATACTGTCCACGCCGATTACGCCGATTACGCCGCCGCACTATGTTCCAGATCGCCAATCTGAGAGGACAAAATTATTTTTTGCTTTTAATGGACTATAAACGTCAAGTTTAATCATAATTTATCGAAAAAATATATATAAATTAAAAAAACATGTAGAAATAGCTCTAAAACTAAAAACCAGTATATCTTGGCTTTTCCTAACAAGTATTTTGTTAAGGATGAGGGGTCAAGCTACACAGGTTAGTTAGATTATTAGATAATGCTGTATTTTATACCACTTACACTACATTTTAATGCTTTTTTACTTATGCTGTAAGCTCAGTAGTTTCTTTAGAGAAAATAAACTTGATTGGGCGACAATACATAACCGATGAAGGTCGTGGATTCTGCCAAATTATTGTATTGGTGTCATCATGTAATCGAATAGGCACATAAAAAGGCAAATAAAAATTCATCCGTGTTATTGGGGTTGGTGAATTTCTGTTTAAAGGTGCTGTAACCAGAACGCCCATCGTAGCCCCATTTACTAATCAGCTTAAATGAGGAACTAGTCATGGTTTAAATAACTTCGGATTGTGCGGAAACAAGACGTTCTGCAGTCTTATTTAAAACCGCTTGAAGTTTTATTTGAGCTCGTTTCAGGATTTTCAGACACAAGCTTCATCTGACCTGCAGCATCACGATTACCTGAGATCCTTGTAGATATGTGAGCAGCTAATGTTAATTAATGTACAGACCGAGACTGGATTAATTGATCTACTCTTCTTTTTTTTATTTTTATATGATGCTTGCTCAAAGCTAAGCTTTGGGCGTCCTGGACTCGAAGTACTCGGGGCAGTTTCCTTTGCTGATGGTGATAAATAATAAAAAATAACGCTGGACTTTCCACACAGCATCATCTAGCCCCAGAGTAAGCAGAGCTTGTGTTATGGGTACTAGATGACTGATATATTACTTATATACTTTTTGTTTGTAAATACATACATATCATGATGTAGGCTGTTATTGCAGATGATATGCAACATTAAACTTGATATTTTCCCCATTAAGCCAATTAGAAACATTCAATAATTTTTCAAATCGATCTCCTGTTTTTGGCATATTGAACCCACTTTTCGGCCAACTTTCTGGTGATTCGCGCTATGATCATTTGCGTATGCCTTAGGGAACTTTGTGCTACATTATCCAAATCAAATTTACGCAATATAAATTTGAGCAAACGAGCACTTTTTGCATCCATCTTAGCATGCTTCAGCCATTTTTCGTAAAACTCCCTGTTACAAAAACAACTATCTCTAAAAGAAAACAAAGAAAAACTTAAAGTTGTACTGATTTGTGCTGCTTCTACTTTACAGAATATTAAAGAACATAAGTAAGGCTATAATATATAAAAAATACAGCCTGGGTACAAGTGGGTACATGTTACTTTTTGTCTTCGAAACATGAAAAATGTAATAAAATTCGCTAACTCTCATGTTTGACTGCATATATTGCAGCAATAGAATATGTATTTGCAAATACTTTAATGAAAAAATATACTACTCACTATGTATTTCACGATCCATAACTAAAAATATGAGAACCTTTTTCGTAATCACTGTGAGAAGTTGACGAGTAAAACGCAAAAAACATAATAATTTTACTAAAAGTACCCACATTTTGGCACTGCAAGAAGAAAATCTCAATAAATAATCAAGTTAACACAAAACTAAGTTTTGAACCGTAATCGTGAGGGTTTTTGCTAGCGGATACGCTATCTCAATGGATAATATGCGATTACCCTTTTTGTCCTCTCAGATTGGCGATCTGGAACATAGTGCGCCGCCGCCGACAGATTTTAAGCCGGCGTCCGCCGCTGGTCAACAAGGAATCGGCGCACACCTCTAGTACCTACTTACATATTAGAAGCGAACATCATGGCAGCTTTTCTTGAGACCATGTTCAAATCGCATATTGTCACTGCTGGGAACGGCACGTCCCAAATGGCACCTTGCGTACTTTCTATCACCTGAAATCATGCCACTTTCATATGAAGTGCCCTCCGAAGCATGTGGTGAACTACAATGCTTTTTAAATAAAAAGCCGTTAAACCATGGGCACATTAAATTGTCGGTTCCAGCCCTATAGTCGTTAAACCTTGACGGTGGCATTCAGGTGACCTAAATACTGCGCCACCAGAGTTGGCAGCTAGCTTAAACGAACTTAATTGAGAGCTTTAATCGAAGTTTTGATTACGCAGTTTCACAGCATGTTTACGGAAATAGAAACAAACGCTGACCGTTTTTTTATGAAAGGGTCTGCCAGCTCTTGACCTCGAAACTTACACAGGCCAGTATGAGGTATACGATGGAGCAAGTTACGTAACACATTTAAAAAAACTCACCGTAACAATAGGATTTCTAGCATACCATCTGTAGGCAGTCACCACGAAATAAGCAGCGACAACGATGCTCACAACTACAGCGAACGCCCAACAACTCCTAGGACAAATCGAAAAAATACGTAATTTTCTCAGTAGTCAAAACCTACCTAAAACACGAAAGCTTCTTTGAGCATCATCACCGCGTCTGGCCAAGTGTCCTGCCCAGCTCTACTTGAGCTCCAATATTCGCTTGCTGGCATCGCTTACTTTATTTGCTTGCGAATTTCGATATTGAGGATCAATCTCAGAGCTAAGTAATGGAGCCGGAAATATAATTTAGTGGAATCGCCCGTCAAATTATGCAGCAACTGTTACGAACATCTTTAATTTTTCCTTTCCTGTCTCTATTACTTACCTACTTATTATTTTCACTAACAATAACTATCTACATATATTTAGCAGTTTAAAACAAAATGAATCAGGTAGGTACAATCAATAACGAAAGTCGATTAACAGTTGTGCTTTTTAAAATGGCTTTTGTTTTCGATAACTAAGAAAAAAATAAACTTTTCTTATGAAATTATTACGAACAAACACTTTATCTTCAATTATTAGTAAAAACTTTGGTCTTAATGTTACGGATTTCGGAAATATTCAAATTTGTGAAACATCAAATGTTAATCGACTTTCGATGCTGACTGTATCTATCTCACTTGAGCTGAAATACTCGTACATTTTAAGTGCTACCAAGATTTCAAAAGTACCTACCTAATGAAGTACCTATATTTATTACAATAAATAGGCACCTACTGTGTAGTATTTATTGCAGTATACATGCTAGGACTTGATAAAACCCTTATCTAACCATTTAATTATCAATTACCTAAAAACATTTTATCATTTTATTTAAAAAAAATACAAGTAAGTAGGTACCTACCTATATTTTACTTGCTGTCACCATTCGATTTAGATACTTATTAGTAGGTATTTCTGCCACCGGACTAGGTCAGCCAGCGGGTACCTACATTCAGGCAGAGCCAAAAGTACCTAGTCACAGTAGGTACAACTTTAATAAAGCGCTTCGGGCGGTTTCGTATTTCTCTTTATATCCGATCTCTCTATACATCAAGAACTTCAAGGTGTTAATTATCTAAAAATAAACCTACTACACTAGGTAAAGGGATATAATTACTACCTTGGAGTCGATCGGATGTATTCGGAAATAGAGAGAAATACGAAACCGCCCGAAGCGCTTTATTTAATTCAGTTGTAGGTACTGTAGGTATCTAGGTATTGAGTGTTGCTTGCCGTAACCTAAACCTAATGCGGAAGTTATCAATGTGTGTGAATATTTTTTAATATCTCAACACACTGTGATACCTGCTCGCAATAATAATAATTATATCTGCCTGCTCGTAGATAGGTAGGTACTAGTTCTTGGTGTCGTTTTGTCAATGATCGATAATCTTGGCAATTAACGAGAAACTCAAACTCAAAATTAGTTTATTCATTGAAATCACTTTGGATTGTTTAGAATCGTCACTTTTCAATTTGTATATAATTATAATTCATTTTTATCTTAATTATGTTAAAACAAGTTGGAGCATATTCAGTCCCAAGCTTCTTTGTCATCCAAATAATCTGATATGAGATATAGAACATGACTGTACCTATGTTATGTATACATAAGAATTTTTAAAAAGAAGATTACATAGGTACCTACTTCAATAAAAGTTTCTTATTGTCGTACCAGTTTTCATACCAGTGTAAAGGAACACGGCACTCCTACTGGTTTGTCTGGTTTTGTGCCAGCCGGATTCACTGATCTCCTGCCGCCCCTACAATGCTATTATTCGATCATCGATCGGGAAGGATCTGGCTCGAGGACATCCTCTTGGTCAGCATTCAGTAGCCTTGGTAGCCTTGGTGTGTACCTACATCTTCGTCCTGTCTGGCCAAGTGTGCCACACTTACCTACCCTAAGCCCTGCAATCCTATACCTACCTAGGTATATATATATATATACATGTCATACATGAATAAAATAATAATGTATATATACATGTCATACATGAATAAAATATATAAAAAAATTCGCCATTGTTCGACGCCCTAATTGTACCAGCGCATGTCCAACAAACCTAGGACCGCAAAAGTGCAAGTTACCTTTCAACAATGCTAAGTTCATTCATCACAATATATTTATATCCGTGCAATTCTGTCCTTTTGCAAAACTCGACAAATTTAGCGGACAAGAAACCCGTTCTCGTCTGGTGCTTGGTAACGCTGCTCGGAACACCACCTTTTCCTCTCACCGTTCTTTTTATTCCATGGGAATACATTATCTAAAGAAAGCTGTAGGTGCAAACGTTGAATGTTGCCAGCGGGTGAATGTGAACTGGTGGCATTTATAAAAACTCAAAGCTCCAAGCGTGATTTGTCAGGTGCCACACGAGTGGGTAATTATAATGCCTACCCTACCATAGATCGGCTAGATAATGGTATTTAAATAACAGCTACTAGTTTGAACGTGGTAATTTAGCATTTAGGTACTCCATCAATCGACACTAATAAAGCGTTCTATTTGAACTGTTAAATTAAGTAGGTACCTACTTGAAATCATTTTCATCACTAGGCTATCGGCATTTAACTAAAAAAAAAAATGACTAGACCTAAAGGGTTCTTAGTTATGGTTCATAAGGAAACTATTTACTACTTTTCATTGGCCTGCTTTTCAGATTGAGATTCACACTACATTCCAACTTAAACCTTACGTCTAATTAACCGAACCTAAACAAAGATCAAAACGTGAGGCCGCATAATCAGGAGAAAATTTGTAAATTATCCTCCTGATTCAAGAACAGCCGATACGGCTGGGATTACTATGACCAAAGAAATAGAAGAAAAACGTTTTCTCCTAATTCGTGTTCGTAGCAAAGTTGTAGCAGCAATCGTCTGGTCGTTGGATAAAAAAATCAGGTGTAGGTGAAAATTGAGTGTAAAACCAATGATAGAGATTTATTTATGACGACCTCTGTGGCGCAGTGGGCGAAGGTCCGCCTGCGACACAGAAGGTTGCGGGTTCGATCCCCGCGACAAATGTTTGTATGACCTACAGATATTTGTCTCGGGTCTGGTTGTTTCTATGTATAATATGTATGTATTTACAAACAAAAAGTATATAAGTAGTTTATCAGTCATTCTAGTACCCATAACACAAGCTCTGCTTACTTTGGGGCTAGATGATGCTGTGTGAAAAGTCCAGCGTTATTTATTTAGATACATAAAGGTACCTTCGTTTGATAGACGACATTATATTTGTAAAAGAGTAGTTTAGATCTTGTTTGAGAAGAGTAGGTAGGTAGGGAATAGCAAAGCATTTAAGTAGTTTTTTTTATAATTTCCCTAATCACTAAGCAAGCGAAATGAACTTAATGAATTAATGAACATTCCTTGAACTATTTCTCCTTCTGCACTAGCCCTGGGCTAAGGTATTATTGTGATTGTAATGCGCATTTAGATAAGCTTTGACGCAATTTGGATCAAATTGCGTCAATAGCGATTAATCTGATGGCAGAAATTTCAATTGATCATGAATGATAACATTTTTGAACTATGAATAATCTTCCATCTTCCTTGCATTACCAAACACTATCGGCCTTACTAATAGACGTGGTATAAAGGTTTTCCTGAGTTTAAACTGTCAGTATAGTTATTCCTTTTTAATTTTAAATTAGCTTCTAGCTAGTCATCAGTTCCTATATTTTTATTACAAATGTTGTGCATGCCTATAATTGGCATACATTCTATAAAAAAGACTCATAAAATGTTAATAATAATGTGAATTATGTATGCTGTTGGTGTTGCCTAAATAAATAAAAAAAATAAAAAATAAAATCCTATTTTATTCCGAGGAATAACTTTATACCACGTTTATTAGTATAGTAAGGCCCTATAAGTAAGCACCAAGCGACGTTGGCAAATACTAGACAAAGCGTGCGTGAGACGGAATGCCAAATAGCAGAAACGACCTCAGTCGATTGTTCGAATAGGTAGTAAATAGAAAAGGGATGGTAAATAAATGTTCTGCCACAGATTTCCCTACAATATTCCACTAGGTAGGTAGTAGGTAACCTAATTAGATTAAGCATTTGCAGCATAAATCTAGGACAAACAACGCATACTCGTAGGTACCAGACACTGTAACGGGTATCTAGGGCTAGATAAAATTAGCCCAGTGCCATAAAAAAGCATTTATTTATATAAGCTTAAGCATGTTGTTATTTTGATTTTTTCACGGTCGTTAATGCATCAAACATCAGATTCATGACATTATCAGCACCGATCTAGATTATCGTACAAATTACAATCACGCCAGTGTATGGAAAAGATAAATACATTGGAGCTCCGATGTAAACATAGCGCTGGAACAGTTACATCGGCTACTGGTGTGCATGTCTGTTCTATCTGTACCTACTGGTTCAGGGGTTTCCTAAGATACCGAAACAAAATATTCGCATCCTCTCGATATTGAGTACCTACCTACATAATACCTAATTCCATTATGCTTGAGCTCGTAATTTTTTTCCTAGTCCACATCGTGTAGGTATTAAGCCCTTATGTGTGCATGTGTGAGCAGTTATGGTACCTACCTTGATAGGTACTAGGTACTAGGTGAAACTATATGGTAAGTAGATACCTAAATGCGAGACCCAGTTCAGAGTACTACGTAGGTAGGTACTACCGGTAGTAGGTTAGGTACCACGGGATTAGTACCTATAACCTACCTACTGTGTTGTGTGTACCTAGGACACAGAATACAGAGAGCCTAGGTATCTTACACACATACACAACACAGTAGGTACCTATGGCCCTTAGTGTAAAGTTACCCCAGGTTTAAACTCCAAAAATTGTAAAGTATGGTTACTCCTAAGTTACACCCGGCGTAACTTTACGTACCTACACCACGTTTATTAATAAGGGTCTATGTGTAGCATAGTACTAGCTGTTGCTAGTGCTGCCATTGTTATCCGACAATAGAACCCAGGCTGTAAAGCGAGCAAGAAAGGCCTGTTTTCTGTATGACTATGGTTGTTGTAACAATGCCCTTTAATATTTTAAAGCTATCAACAGGCTGTAGAATTCCCACGACTGGCATGCTATTGCCCGTAGCCACAGCCGTAGCCGAGCTAATTAGCGTAGGTAAGGACCTCTATGTCGTTCAATTTATCATGCTGGATTTAATGAAAGATTAGATTTTATCTGATCATTATGTACCTAGATACCCACCTGCTGATCAGGTAATGACGAAGTGCCTTGAAGTCGACCTAGATTAAGTTGCATCCACTGAAATTGCCTACAAAATGTTAGTAGGTATTGAACAACAGTGTCAAAGTTTTATAGGAGAGCTGATTCAAATGAGCCTTAAGCCGGGGTTGGTTTCTTATTTTTATTTTATAAACTAGGCTATCTAGAAGTTGCATCAATCATCAGCAGCTGCAGTTCCTGAATCCATTATCAGATCAGCTCGCTGTCACCATAAATCAGACCCCGGGTGGGGGTAAAATCTTGCTTGCAGGATAAAACCAAACATACCTGACACACTAACAGCTAGTTATTAGTTTGAATTTGATAAAATTATATTATCAAATTCAAACTCAATTAAAACAATCAAATTTAGGTAGTAGGTGGGTAATATTCTAGTTTTAGTAGGTAGGTAAGGTGCCTAATCACTTTGGAAGATGGCCTCTAATTTATCGGTCGCCTTGAATAACGTCCTAGGCTCGTAGGCGATGGTAGCGATAGTTATCAAGACTAATATCGAAAGAATTAGTAAAGCGTTGACAAAATGGATGGGCAGGTGACACTGAACGTTTTAATTGCTTGAGGAGGGTAGGGTGCGAAGGGTAGGTTTTATCAGTTTTGTCTTCTGTGGCAAAGCCGCTCTGCAAACATACTCGACGTCGGCTTCGTCGCGAAGTCTTCACTTGAATTCT
The DNA here is from genome assembly GCA_951394285.1 of Epirrhoe tristata. Lineage (NCBI taxonomy): Eukaryota > Metazoa > Arthropoda > Insecta > Lepidoptera > Geometridae > Epirrhoe > Epirrhoe tristata. The sequence goes on along the minus strand of OX596136.1, from coordinate 14,386,320 downwards.
TAAGCAGGTTAGGTAAATGTGCAATTCGATTGTTCAATTTTGGGAAACACTAAGTATTTGTCAGTTTTTTATCTAAGAGCGGATGTGGTAGAGCTCAGTTTTCGCGCTCATGTAGGTAGGTATTTCCTGCGAATATTTAGTTCCTTACACGCGACTCCTTTGATTTGTAGTTTAATATTCTTAGAAACAAAACAACAGAGCTTTTTTTAGTCAGGCAAAAAGGAGCATATCTAAGATCCCTAGACCCCACAGATATTTGATGTCTGTGCTAGACTACCATTTAGCCTGACCATAATAAGGAACTACCTAAGCTTTTAATTTTACAAAACCCACAACTTGATATTTAGGCAGGAACCTATTGTAGGCTACACACCAATCTAACAGAATCTAACACTGTTCACGAATTGAATTTTATATGCAAATGACTTGGCACTGGCTAAACAACTCATGATGTTGGTTCTCCTCCACGAATTACCTATATTAAAGTGAAAATTGCATTTGAGCCGGGCATTCAGTCGATGGCCCACCTTTGGTCTGTCCTTTTTGCACTATACCGCCCAAAATAAAAACGATACTTAAAAAAAATACATTTAATAACATTGAAATCAAACATTATGCGATAATCTTAGTAACTAAGAGTACCTACTTACCTACATTAGATACATTTTGTTCATTGAGAATTTAAATCTAGAAATCAGATTAAAAACATAAAAAACATTGATAGAGAAGCTGTGTTATCAACTAAGGTTTAGCTGTTTTCAGGGGTGCGGATGAAACAAACCGAACTTTAATAACCGAATACTAGGTAGGTTACCTAAACATTTTTCTGTGTGCATAAAGTACAGCATGACTGTCTCATTTATGTACTTATGCCGATTATATAAACGTAGGTGCTTTCTTAGGAATCGAAAATAAAAGACGTTTTGAAAAATAAAACTGTTAATCGACTTTCTTGCTGACTGTACAACACAGGCAATGGATTTTGTCAGATTTTTAGGCTGCATTTGCCGCCCGGACAGTTGAGTGGCTATGTACTAAGCATTCGTGAAGATAAAAGTGTGTACGTACCTACTTATGTGCAGTACAGTAGATAATTTAGTATTATGAAAAAACGCCGGCGCATGTCAAACGGCTAACTTATCGAATACTTATCCGTCGAACGTGTTTTAGTTTTAATATTTAAATAGGTACATACATAACCGTAGCATTAATCACGCGCTCAAACTTTGGAAGCGCGAATCGACTCAAGTTATTTTTCTACAAATTACTTATTCTTATCAAATCTGATACAGCTAGTTATACATAGGCTAAACTCACTCCGAATAAACCAGACCCATTTGGTAACTACGAATAATTATTTAACTAAACTGCAATTAAACAGAAATGCTTGTACAAAACTCACAATTACTTTTTCTACTCATATTAAGAAACATAAACATTAATATAGGTACCTAAGTACCTACATACATAAATTGACGCCTCTTTCCCGTTGTCAGATTCCCATTTTCTACGACCTTACCTAACACACAATCTTTCGCTTCATTCTCTCATTTTATTCTTCATAAAAACTAGTTGATTTTGGGTACTTTTGACCCTGTCCCATCTTCAAAATGTCGTCAATTTGGTCCAAGGTCTTCCCGTGCAGCAGTCCCATACACACACTGAGCACGGGTTGGTTAAACGGCTTTCAACTCTCATCAGATCACTACGTCTTCTTTCACTCCACACCGTTTCCTTACCAGACTGTTTTTCAACCCGTTCATATTATGCAACACTGATTTTCACAGCATTCACTCTACTCTGATATTTTACTGTAATACATTTTACTACCATAAATAAATGTCGGTACCAGCATTCTTGTATGAACTGCCAGTCGTGCCTATTCAGACGCTGCCCGGCTGCTCATTAAATGGTGTCTTTCATTCGGTTTTCCAGCATTTCTTCTAGCATCATCGTAGGTACAGTTTTTTTTATTTTTATTTGTTCGTAATAATTTCCAAAGAAAAGTATATTTTTTCTTTGATAATAAAAACCATTCTAAAAAGTCAAACTGTTAATCAACTTTCGTTGCTGACTGTACCTACTGACCGTCATAAAAGTTGGCCATTAAATTCATACAAACTTAAGTACTTACTTAAACACAATGGAATAATTCACGTAAAAATAACATCGAGAAGTGGTCATCATTTTGCACAGATGAAGTTTCTTGCATGAACTGAAACATACTTTACACTCGACATTATTTTTATCTTTTACTTATCTTTTATACAGCTAAACTTACGTCTAAGTTTCAATTGACTCGTCCTGTATAGTCGGGAGTAAATATAATAAATTACTCTACTTAAATTCTATAATTAATAATTGTTATACCCTTTGCCTCCACTTACAATAATTGACATAATTTACTATGTACATGAAAATATATTGTTAAGTAAATGAACAGATTAGGTATATGGGATAGTTTATGCAACTACGAAAGCTGTTCACTTAAACAGCAAAATAAACGATATTTATTTATGTACTTAAATGGATATTTTTGAATTTTTGAACAGTGATGGTTTTATGGGACACCCAGCACACACAATAAGATGACAATAATTTACATATGGGAAGACCCAAAGGAGGCAAAATTATTTTTAATAGGTAGGACTTTTCATTCCAATTTCACCTCAATACGAAATTAAAAAATTAGAATGCGTCGGTTCTATTCTCGGGAGCTATATTATTATTTAACAGTTGCTTAAAGAATCACTTTGTTTAATATTGATATATTTTAACTAAACAATTACCCTCTTATATTACTATAATTGACAACTACAATTGAGATTAAAAAGTTATCTAAACATATATTGGAACAATAAGAAAAGCAATGTACAGAGTCGATAAGTAAAGTTAGCCACAATAGTTGGTTAAAAATTAACATTAGAAGCTTTTTATTAACCGAGCACAAAGTAGTAAACTCTCTAAACTCTCATACAGTACCTATTAGTATACTCCAGCCAAATTCAATATGGATTTTTTGTAAACATCGGAGATCAGCTGATTGCTGAGGTTGTCTAGGGTTGTCACTCACGTAATGTTCAGTGAAAGAACTGTCAGTCCAATGTTGGCTGTAGTATAATTATAACTGTGACATGGTTTCACAGCGATGTCTATTATTGATAACTATGATTCCTTAAAATACAAATCCATACAACCATAAAACTTTATCGGCCCTGACTGACGGACTGAGGTTGACCTCAGTTTCGGCCAAAACCGAAACCGTAACTTCGGTCGGACACTATATTTTATCTGTGTTTATAGTTTAAGGCCCTTACTAATAAACGTGGTGTAAAGATATTCCTCGGAATAAAATGGGAATAATCATACATTTTTTACAGTTTTTACTCAGGAATAACTTTACACCACGTTTATTAGTAGGGCCGATAAAGTTTTATGGTTGTATGGATTTGTATGTAAGGTTTCGGCCGTAGACTATAAATAAAACAGAAGATAAATAAACTTGCAGATGGATAGAGAATAAAATCACTCTCAGCCTTATTTGATGGTGTCATATTTTTTCAGCGTAGAAAATAAACAAATAATATACAATATGTAATTTGGATTGCAAGATTTATGGATAGCCATTTTGTATTTATATATTTAATTATGAAATACAAGTAGCCACGTTATATAATATACAATATCCCACCCCTTGTGCATCTAAGAAGTTGAGGTGCTTTGCTAAATCATCACAGACTTTTGGAAAAACTTATAAGAAAAAAAAAATGTTGTTTAAATGCTATCCAATTTTGCTTGTTCTCATTTAACGTGTTTCCGTATCTTTTATAGGATATTATTTTACTTACATGTTTCGTATTCCTTTTTTACTCCCAAAAGAGACCTCTGAGAGATATTTTTCTTCACAAAATCCCGCTAGAAATTTGGTTCGATAATTTATTTATGCGAGTTAATGAAACTTATGTGATTTCAAAGTTTTGTGTTTAAATTGCATATTTGAATACTACCATAATTATCATTCATCCACGCGAGCAAAGCCGCGCGCAATAGCTAGTAGTATATAAGATATATAAAAGTCATTTTACATACTGTAGACTAATCGCTAGCGACCGTCACTACTTTCAGTTTATTTACATGAGCGAAAACTTACAAAAATAACAAGATTGAGCGCGAATCATACTATAAATCTATTAAGCAATTGACATTAAAATATAAAAGAATAAAAAAAAGGCAACTGCAAAAAAATATTTTGTCCAAAAAATTTACTTATGTAAAAATTTCCCCATCCGACTTTTTACTACAAAGTACATTATGTCCTCTCGAAAAAAGTTATTTGAGTCTATTTTCAAAGTATAGTAATGAGTAAATGCATTATCAAAACCGTGAATTCCACTACACTATCAATAATTTGGCACAAGCTCTGCTATATCCGTACCGTTCTTCACGAAATGCGGCCACTCTTTTAAAATATCAAACAGTTTGTCGCCCGGACTGAGCGTCGAGGCTAGTTGTCTATGACCAAAGAGTTTATAATCTTTGGCAATTTTACCGAGCTCCACTCCTCGCTTTATGAGTTTAATGGCTGCGTCTATTTGTTTCTGAGGCGGAGGGTTTGTGTTGAATGTGCCCACGAATGCAATGCCTATGCTGTATTTGTTGTATCCTAGTGTATGTGCGCCTTGGTAGTCCCAACCGCGGCCGTAGTACGCGGAGCCATCGCCTGCGACCAGGAAGTTGTAACCGATGTCGTACCAGCCCCGGGACTCCACGTGGAACATCTGGATAAGACGCACGCGTAACACGCATTCACTCTGGAAAGCGAAGTTCATTTTACAAACATTTTTCATTTTATATTATTTGCTCAGTAAAAATAACAGCCATAGGAAATAAATACTGACGCATATGTAAACATCGGATTGTACTTTTAAAATGATGAAAGATTATATAAGATTTACAAATACATAGGTTCCAGAAAAATAATAAGGAATAAGAAGGTACTTATGACTCACATTACAACAAAAACACTAAACACAACTGTAAAATGTAATGTCCTGTAATATCAAGCCAAGACGCATGCCTTCAGGTGGTTAAAAACCCTGTCACCAGAGTTGGCCACCATCTCACGAACTCTTCGATCAATGATCGAAGCACGAACTTAATGCCTGTAGATACAAGCTCATCGTCGAACGTGCTGAACTGTCAATTCAATAGAGAAAATGCTGAGACGTGCCGCATTTTCTGACGTCATCAGTATTTTATCTATAGAAAAATGACTGCGGAGCGTACGACGCGGACATAGTTATGTGCGATCAGCTATAAGTGTCATAATAATATTTATTTAAATAAGCCATTGCTGTTGAGCCTGGAGTCTGGACAACCAAACCTATAACCTAAAGTTTGAAATTTACTTGGTTTCACATAACCACTTTAGTTCCAGTGATTGCTACTTTATCGCAGTGGCTAGTTCCACTAGTCAACAACCGATGAGCGATCAACAACCGATTGCTTTATCGCAAATTCGTAATCATGGGGAAACCGAAGCCTGTGCTTACCTGATTAGAGCAGCCCTCTGTGTCCGTGTGAGTGATGATGACCCAAGGAGCCGGCAGCCTTAGAAGATCCAATGGCTTTTCCACAGGTTTAGCTAACCAGTCCGTTCTGGACACTATACGAAGGTGGTTCGGTGCGATCAGCAATGGGTTGGCTGAAAGTACCGAGGTGTTATAAGTTTAGTACTTTACTTGAATGTGATGGTTATTTTAAAACCTCTGTTCTAGTCTAGGTGTGGCGTCGTATATTTTCCCTCTCCCCTCTTTTTAGTAAGAGGTGGTCACCTTTTGTGTTACCCTCCCTTTGCTAGTGAGTCACTTATTTTATTGTAGTGACCAAAAAGTTTTTCCCACAACCGAAAGTTTTAGTTATCCTTATTTGTAATTCTAAATTGACGACTGATTTTTAAATAATGAAATAACCTCGAAAATCTGAGGAATCTTTGCTGTCTGATTATAAACATGGATTGCCATACTTAATGTTGAGTTAAATGTTATTTAACAATTGAAAATCTACGTATAGTGAGATAGAACGACACCAAAACCTTGCTTAAAAAACAAATCTATCTCAAATTGTGTTACAGTTAACTTACATCACATATCATACTTGCACTGGATGATGATATGAATACGTAGGTACTTATAAATATTTAACATGAATCCCAAAAATTGTACCCATGCGGAACTTGAACCCGCGACTTTTACCGATCCGTGGTAATTTACCGCTTTAGTGATCCCTAAAGCTGATCGCACATAATTCGGCGCGTTCGGCGCGTTTGGATACTGCGATGAGCATAAGTGTGCGGTTAACACTCTATAAAAAGAATCTTTATCAAATTGTCGTACCAATGTTTAAATTATTCCAGAAGTAAGTAAGTACCTTCGACATTATACGACACCTTGTGAATATTATTATTATGCTTCGTCTCTCTACCAACAGCGCCCTTATCAACCATTTCCTTTGTTAGTAATACATGTACCCATAGAAATGTTAGCAGCACCACCAACAAAAATATAACAACGAATTTCATGTTCTCAATACATATCCCCTCCACCAATGTGCAGTCTGAAAAGTAAATGAGATAGAATCAACATGTTATATTAGATTTAGAACATCTCTGCCGATATAACCGAGCCAATTCAAGAAATATATTAAAATAGCCTTATATAATATATATTATTATATAATAACTTTAGGAACAAACGCAGAGCAGCATAAATTATCCTATCCTAATTTTGTATGAAATCTAAAAGATTGCGTGTGATGCTGATTTTGTACAAAATTTAACAAACTTTAAATTCAATAAATAAATCGCGGAAGGTTTACAAGGTACCAAATTAAATATAGCAAATTTAATATAATGTATATTAAGAAATGTTTTAATTAGTAAGGTACTAGAGAACCCAATTTTAGTAGCCAATTAAACATTCAAACAATAATTTATTGGTACTACACCCAGCCTATGGTTTTAGGCTTCGATCATATATCTATCGAAGTTTTTAGGGTAAATCTCTTTAATGACATAAAATTTATACATATTTCTATAAGCAAAGGCCGAAAGTCCGAAGGAAGAAAGAGTTATGATTTTAGCAGCATTTATTCATTATGTAAGTTCTCGGCTTTTAATCCTTCAAGTCGTATTTGTTTAATATTAAAAGGAGTGGAATGGAATAAACATTTTACTCTTCCTATAACAAAAATAATGATAACAGAAAATTACCTTATCAGCAAGTTAATTTCATTTACAAGAATAATAAGAGGAATTGGATGAGCTTTGTTCCAGATTTATATAGGATATGGTACGGCTATGTGACAAGGGAAAGTACCTTAAATATTGTTAAGCGAGGCCATAAACTTCATCGCATGTAAATATGATTTCAAGCATAAAAAACTGATTATCATTTATAGCATTATGCATGTACGTATGTTTATTCGCAAATTTATGATAGTAAAAAAGTAGCTGGTAACTATTGACTCAATCATTAATCATGTACCTATATTAGACGAGTTTATTATAAAAAGAAATGAAGTTAAAAATTGATTTAATATAAAGGAACCTACTTGCAGCTCTTTCTTCATCATTAAATCCTGGCAGATCATTGTTCTGGGTCTGCCTCGAGAGAGTGATAGACAAAATAGCACATATCCCGCCAACCACAACTATACAAACTGCAGAAAATGTCAGCTTAAGCCACAGTTTCAACTCGAGCTTCTTTATAGCTGAAAATAAACATTAACAAGTTTCAAAAGCATTTTGATAAACTAAAATGATAACAAAATGTGGATCATTTTAAAACAATCAACTTTGTTTATCATTTTAGTGGGATATCCTGCTACATCATGGTAATTTGTGTGCTGTGCGAGCACATGGAGTCATTCATGAAGGAAGGTACTGCATACAGACAACTCAACCTAAGGAACCTACCCTTAGGTTGAGTTGACCACAGACAACTCAACCTATGGCAGTGGTACCGATAACAACCACCACAATGGATGGCAGAATATGTGTATATAATAGAGAAAATGGTAATAGCGTTTTAAATGGTGTAAAATTGTCAAACTTGCATCTTAGCCAAATCGTTATGTAAGTTATTGAATAATAAGTATGCAAGTCCATATGTGGTAACCTAATTTACTAGGATAGGGCAGATTAAGTTGAGAGGATGATAGGATTTAGAACTAAAAGATATCAAAAACTTGAGTGTGATCAATGTATTTAACTATAAGCTCTGGGCTATAAGCAAAGAAATAACATTGTTGTTTTTAACGAATAGTTTTTTATTTCTGATTCCATTTATGTAAAACTAAGGATTTGTATACCATGTTAATACGGTGGAGAATGTGACACTTAATTTATATTTAAAATCTTTATGTAACCATTCTTCTGACAAATAAATTTCATACATACTAGTATACACACTAGGACCAGAGTCTTGGATATCAGAAATTACAAGAACCTAGTACCACAACCAGACCTAGAATAAAAACCTCTGCAGATTATGCAAACATATGTGTGTGATACTAGAATCAAAAATAACCTCTTGCATCTAAACTGAGGGTCTCTGTCAACTAATTGCTAGATTATCACTTACGGAAGAAGAATAAAGTGCTGAGAAAGATTAAAATGCTACAAATCTCTAGTGATTTGCATGCACTGATAGTGATACATAAATGGATGCTGACTCAACTTGTTTGTTCAATTTTGTGTTTGCATCGACCCTAGCTAGCATAATGTGGAAACACATAGTAAATAAGTCATTTTAAGGAGGCTATGACCTCCACACTTCTTACTTGTCACATATTATTGTTCTTCAACTATGTTGATACATCAAGACTTTCTAAATTTGTGTGATAAGTGTAGGCCCTGATCAATCCATTACACAAGAAATCTGAAGCAAAAACAAAAAAATGATTACTCACTTGATTCTTTTAGTTCCTTAGAATCAGACTTCTGAGGGACAGATGAGGCATCGTCTTCCGTGTGTTCATATCCAGGATTGTCATGTTCAGAGCTATTATGAACAACCTGTTTTATTGTTACAGGACCATTAAAATACGTGTTATTCCCGAATTGTACATTGTCAGAGTTAGAGACTGACACGCTGCCGAATACAGGGGCCGTTGGCTTCACTAAATCTTGCGGCAACGTAGACAAAGTGCTAACCGCCCTTGAACTTTTATCAACTGTATCCTCCTCATCTTCACTCTCACTTATCTCTTCGACGATTTGGATATCCCCAAGATCGCCTTTGACTTGAATTCCTAAATTATTTTCTTCAACCCTAGAACCACAAGTCAATGCCATTTTCACAATCGCGCAAGAACATGGTCCAAATCTTGTAATAATTCAAATAGCAGCAAACTAGAACTTGTGAATTTGTTTAGTTTTAGATTTTAAAAATGCTGTCCAGTCCGGGTATTTCTACTACGTACTGAGATGTGTTTATTTTAACGATTTATACCAAATAAAAGAAGAATTCAATGAAATTAAATTAAATAAAATGAAAAGGCAAAAAGCTGTAATTCGTAAATCACAAAAACAGAAAAACTTAACTTGAATGAAAGAAACCAACCACATATGAAACCACCGAGTCCACCGACCAATCAATCAATTCTGTCACTGTCAGATGATCGCATGCATTTGACACTGACACTACCAAAATTAGCTGACAAACACAACTGTTTTCACTTTATTATCTCTATACACTTTAAAGCACCACTAGTTGCCAAAAGAAAAATTGCTTAAAAAAAGCTTGAAAAAAGCCAAGGAAGTAATTACTCCTTGTTACAAGTTAGTTCAAAAACTAATATCCTGAAGATAACGGAAGCGTGCGATACCAAAAAAATGTCGACGCAATGCTGACGTTGACGTGTGTGTACGACGTACGTGTCGTACGTAACGTGTCACTGATTGATTGACATTTCATTTTGTTTGTTTGTCAGAGCTATTATTACGTTACGTTCTGTTTGGGACTTTGGGTTCTGCTTCTGCCTGCTTTCCTTCCACCTTTTGGCCAAAGAGATTAATAATATATAGGCTTTTGGCAAACAAAAACAAACAAACAAAATAAAGGAATCAAGACCCAAGAGATAATCCCAATGACCTATTTACTCAAAGGATAATCCAGACTGAGAAAGTAAACAAAACTTCTCCAACCATTGCAACAGTATTTTCCTACTGTTTTCTTGGTTACCAAACTAAATCTGATTGAATAGATAAAGAGCCGTGTTCAAAACTACTTCAAAGAATGAGTAGAATCCATGAAGGTGAAGTCATTCTAAAAGAAACTTTTGGATCTTCTCTGAAAGAAAGGCTTTATATTAGGCCTCCAGGTACGAAAATTTTATGTAAAACCAATTTTTTTAACAATCAAACCTGATAATATTCTTACTATGCATGTTATGCAATGATGCTAGTGATTTTATGCATTTAAATCTACCGAAGATCTGCGCAGCTCTTTCATAGAGCTAAAGAACGATTGTGCGTATTGTATGTGAGTTAATAAAAAACCAATTGTCTGCAGGTCAAACAAGCACTGTTTTAGTAAAATGGGGAGAAACAGACAGTGGGATTGACTGGCTCCTGAGAATATTCCTCCCGCAAGGATACCCTGATAGTGTCAGTAAAGACTACCTGTCATATCAAATATGGGATACTGCCCAAGCATTCTGCAGCACCATTGCAGGTAAAATAATTTAGCTGGCAAATTATCAACAACCTCTGTGGCGCAGTGGGTGAAAACCCGCTTGTGATGCAGAAGGTTGCGGTTTTGATCCCCGCCTCGAGATACTTGTTTATATGAGAATGATATTTATCTCAGGTCTGAGTGTTTCTATGTATAATTTGTATGTATTTACAAACAAAAAAGTATATAGGTAAGTATATCAGTTACCTGTTTACCAATAAGCTTTGCTTAGTTTGGTGTTAGATGATGTTGTGTGAAATGTCCAGCATTATTTATTACAAGTTAAATACGAATTTGAGGCTTGATCTATTGACCTGAGTCCTTTCATATTTTGGAGGACATATTAAATTATCAGCCCTGGCTATACATTTATATTATTATTATATATTGAGGTTAGGTTAGATTAGATTCAAGTTCAAGATTGAGGACCTTCAGGTGGCCTGTAACTCCTTTGTCGGAGATGGCCACTAAATAACTCATTTAACCTATTTCATCAAAAAGATGCCTCCCAGACTTGCAGACAAACAGTGAAAAACTGAATGCTATGAAACTACAATTTTGTCTTGTCTAAATGCCCAGTATATTTTTCGGCCCTACATTAACTAAAAGGAGCTTTCTACATAGTTTCTGTATATTTTATTTATTTATTTTATTTTATTTTATTTTATTTATTTTATTTATTGATCATTATTTATCAGGTATCTTGGCAACCCAGGAAGTTTTACGAGGTGTGGGGGTGGGCGACGTGAATGCGACGCCGCTCGCAGCTACCGTCACATGGATCCTCAAAGATGGCTGTGGTCACATAGGGAGAATACTCTTTGCATATTCACATGGGTAATAATAATGTTTCAGGCTGTTTAATTATAATAATGTTTAAAGTTACAAATGCTACAGCTTTCAAGCCATTTCCATCAACAATGTCCCGGACACAACAGCAGTTCCGTTAAGTGAATCTGTGAATAGGTTCCTAACTCCTGTAAAACGCAAATTGCGTGCATTCAATAAATTGCTATAGACGTTGAAATGAAGTGGGCTTTGTTTATCGTCTATTCTAAACCATATTAAGACAATGTACAATCAAACCCAACCAACATCCCGATACTTCGATCAATAATTAAAGTCCTGATATTATTCGCTTTTTTTTTAGAGCCACCAACATAATATAAATCTTGTAATGCAAAAAAGGTACACAATTCCTTACAAACTAGTTAAATGTTATTATAATTTTAATTATCTTAAATTTAGTAAAAGTAATATTAATAAAATTATTTCATTAAAATTTCAACTTAAAAAAGCACTCACCACATCTGCTTATAGTCGGCACGACTGATCGCACGATGAGAATACAAAAAAAAAAAAAAAAAATTTCAACTACCTATATTATTATGTACAAACTAAAAAAAAGAGAAATGAAATATGGTTTCACCAAAGCCCACTTAGAAAAGATTATGGCATACAGAGCTGTGGTTAACAAATCATTTATGATTGAATGTTTTTATTTTTCAGGACTTATCTAGACGCATACAGTAAAAAGTGGAGAATGTATGCAGATATCTTGAACAATGCAGCTATGTGCATTGAAATTGCTTTGCCCCTTTTCAAAGTATACACATTGTTTGCTTTATGCATCAGCACAGTGATGAAGGCTATTGTTGGAGTTGCAGGTAAAAATAACTTTAACTATAGGTACTCGGTACTTACATATTTAAGAAAAGTTTTGGAACTTTATTGGTTTCTACCCAAACATTGTTAAGACATTCTCACATCTCTAACAAATCCGCCCACATTGAGCAAGCGTCACTTCAACTTCAAATCACTTGTACCTTTCGTGGCAGACCCAATGTTTTGTTCACGAAATCAAATACTGGCCAATCGCGTCGAGCACAACTGGAACTGGTTACCAGAGTCAGTGATAAGTGCCCCCTCAGTGAACTCTTTCAAGAATAGACTGGACAAAGAAGATATACACGCATCAGCTTAATTGCGAAGTGTTGGAGTGCGATATCCTTGATCAACAAACAGGATTATGATTTATGACTATATCCTCGAGCCACGGTAGATATTATCGCATTATGTATTCGAGAAAATAATGGTGATTATATACAGGTGGGGCGACAAGGGTAGCGATGACACAACATCACGCCCTAACCGGCAACCTCGCGGATGTATCTGCGAAAGATTCTGCTCAGGAGACTGCTGTCAATCTAGTCGCTTCCGTGACAGCTCTCTTCATTCTTACTACTGTTGGGTAAGTCCCTTACATGCCCGTAACAAACTTGTCTAACATAGGGGATTAATCATCAAAAAAACTAATCTACTCATTGATTTTATCAATCCATTTTTATTTAGGCTCGCTAGCCGCCCCTGCTTATCCCGGCTGTGTTGAACACACAAATATAAACTTTATACTTATATACCTATTAAACTTTCTTGAAAAGTGTTTCACGGATTTTAAGCGGTTTTTCATGAATAGATGATCTATTCATGAAAAACTGCTTAAAATCCGTTTGAAGTTCTTAGCGTACAGAGATTAACATATTGAATAGCCTATATGCTATTCCACTTCACTACCTAAACCCATTCCATATATCATCGAAATCGGTTCACTGGTTTAGGCGTGAACTTTTAAACTTTTTAATTTATTTTTAAAGTAGTGCAAAGTGTGCATATAATAATATGTTTGAAATAAATGATTCCCTATTATTTCTAATTCCAGTAACTCCCTATTCCTATTCATGTTGATGATGATATTCCACGTGATGTTCAATTACCTGGCGGTTCGCGCGGTGTGCCTGCGCACGCTGAACGAGCCGCGCTTCCTTCTCGCAATCGACCAGTATCTACGCCACGAGCTCATCGCAACGCCCTGTGAAATCAATAGGATGGAACCTATCATATTCTACCAGCTGGGACCATGTATATTAGGTATGGTTTGTCTTTTTATGTGTTCCCTAAATATTGACCTTTTCATACTATAATAATTAGCATTATATTAATTTAAAAATAACTCTGTGTGTTGGCGTTAGTATAGAATGTAGATAACTAGCGCGTTTACATGCCGGCAAGCCTCGGCAAACCTTGTGTGCAAGCGAGAGAAAATGATAAGCGCTTGGCGTTTGTGTAGCTATAAGTATGTGTGTAAGCTATAGCGTTTGAAGAATCTGAGGCGAGCTAGCGATAAAGCGACAGAAGCTTGCTTTAAAGACACATTCCATTTACAGATTTAAAGCTATGCGGTTTTAGAATAATACTGGGGCAGTCGATAAGCAAAGTGTTCAGTGAAACGCCCCAAGCTGAGAAATTGGCAAAGCTGAGTAAAATATACGAGGGCAGGAACTATATACTTGTACCGAATATACAGAGGAGAAATATGCACGTTCTACTCAAGGAAAGGGCGGCGGTCGACGAAGTTTTGTGCGCGTATTTACACGCGACTCTACTCGCTATCATCATATGCGCCATCAATGATGAACCTTTGGTGAGTAGTATTTGTTCTCTCTTAGCACATCTACACTATCTACACTAATATTATAAAGAGGAAACATTTGTTTGTTTGTTTGTTTGTTTGTTTGAATTGAATAGGCTCCGAAACTACTGGACCGATTTGAAAAATTCTTTCACCATTAGAATCCTACATTATCTCTGATGAACATAGGCTATAAATTATTTTCAAAAAAATTAGAGATCCTTATGAAAATTGCAATAATGTAACCAAAGGTGTAAAAATTTTGAACATAAAATTCTTCATATCGCGTGCGCTGCGAAAACTATTGATGATAGAACAAAAAAATGTTCTACAATATTAAAGAACGTATCAATATCTACAAAAAAGTCAGCGATAGCATATGTCCAACTATTGTGGTTGTGTCAGAATAACAACTTTTATAATTTAAAAAGTGAATAAAAATGCCGACCAAAAGCAGACCACGTTATTCTTATTTTGGTATTTATTCTTATCCAAATAAATTCCTTCGTAGTAAACGCTGTTTCAGTACCCGTCGATTACTTTTTGAATGATTGAAATCGGACATTTTATTCAAAAGTTATCATGAGTTTAAAAATGTAAGATACATCGCGACCACAGAATAAATATCAGTTAGTACGGTAGGGCAAGTGTCTGGGATTTTTAACACAGGTAACGGGATATTAACCATGATTAAAACCATAGATACTATTGATCATAGCGTATGCAACTGCGCTGAAATATCGGGAAACTCAAAAAACATTAAATCATGGTAAATATCCCGTTAACTGTGTTAAAAATGTTGAAAACCATGATAGTTTAAAAAGTGTCTGGGAACTATTGAATGGGAGAGGGGAGTGGTAATATATCAATGAAATATATATGGGAGGTAGGGGAGCATTGGGCAGTAGGGAGGTTTGGACACCCCCGTGTCATGTACCATAGTACATGAGTAGAAACCATCATGCCTATCGTCAAATCGGAATTTGATCAGCTAGAATTGACCATGTATGGGGGTGGATTGACATGATGGTGTATGGCCGGCATAACACGGGAGTTTGCCGGTGGTGTCCAAACCTGCCTTACTGCCCAATACTCCCCTACCTACCTTAGACCTTACCTACATATTAACCTCTAAACTTTAAAGGATCATACATCCCGCTCCGGGACCGCCATGTTATTATTAAATATTTGTTAAATCCATATCCATACTATACTATTTTATACTATTTACTATTATTTACTATTTACTATTATTATTAATATTATAAATCTGAAAGTAACTCTGTCTGTCTGTCTGTCTGTTTGTTACGCTTTCACGCCCAAACCGCTAAACAGATTAAGCTGAAATTTGGCATGGATAAAGATTATACCCCAGGGACGGACATAGGCTACTATTTTCTTTAAATATTTATAAGGGGGCGTGAAAATAAGGGTTGCAAGTTTGTATGGGGAAAAAAGTTGAGCGACGATGGGCGAGGACTTAAAGATGATGGGTGACCGCTACTTTTTGCTCTGTTTTTGCATTGCAGATTTTTTTGTTTTTTTTTCTCATTTTGCATGATAAATGATTTTTAAATTAATTAAAAACATGTAACATGTATATTTCCACTCATCAATACATACGAAATTAAGATTTTTTTGATATATTAAAATACTTTTTCTTAGGCTTTGGTTAGAACGCCATCTATATCACCGAGGTCAAAACTGCTTTTACTTTTTTCTCCTAGGTGGCGTTTCTACTATAGCGGAGGTCGAGATACGATCATTTTGAGTTTTGAAAGCTATTGGAGATTTTTGCTTAGACTTTTCGATAATTTTTATAGGTTTTCAACTTATGTTATTTTACTGACGAAATCGCGGGTACCAGCTAGAAAATAAAATATTTTTCCTTGGCGTTGATTAGCAACGCTAGCAACGCCATCTATATTTTTCATTTTCACAACTAGGTAGCGTTGCGAGATCAAGAATACAGATCATTTAGCGTTTTGGAAATTAAAATAGGCAGTTTCATAGACGTAAGATTCGAAAAGAAATGTTGTGTTAGTGAACGTTTGTTTTGTTGCCACGTATCTATTGTAGTGAAATTTGGAACGTAGATGCTTTAGCTTTTTTACTTGAATTTAAGCTTATCTAATTAAAAAAAATCAACCCATATGGATGTTTTACAGGGTGTTAAAGTTAGTATGGAAAATTTGATTCCTTTTTATTCACTTCAAACTCAGTGTAAATAAACTTTAGGTAACACTCCTGCACTTGAATCCTAATAATGCGCAGACGAAGTTGCGCGGGTCAGCTAGTCTTCTATAAACAGATAGACGTTAACATTGTGTGGATTTGTGTAAGAACACTTGTGGTTTAGTAGAAACGGCCTCACTGATCCTACGCCGTGGGTTAGTGGTAGTGGTACGCCCGTGGGTTCGAATCCGGTCATGCACCATTACGTTATTCTGCTTAAAAATGTGCACTATGTCAGTGCTCAAATGGTGATGGAAAACATAGTGAGGAAACGGGCATGTCGTAATTCTTAAAAATTTGGAAAAGTGTCAAATGCACGGGCCTCTTTCGGTCGCACTTACAATTCCTTCACAAAACTATGGTTCGAAAGAACAAAAGACACGATAAATCAAATCAAAAAAATCTAAATAACTTACTCAGCTTGGTTCATTGTATCCCATAGTACAAGCTTTACTTAGTTTGGGGCTAGATGACACTGTGTGTGATGTCCAGCTGGGTTAGCTTCATGCTAATCTATGATTTTCTTATTTCCTGGCAGTTTTCGAACTTCATATCAATTCCGAATAATATGGTCCAGTAACGCAACCATGTTCTCTCGCTTGCACACTAATGCAGTCACTAATGTGCAAGCGAGAGAGCATGATAAGAGCCGCCATTTCAAATTCGTTTTTTTATGTCAAAATTGCCATGCCCGGAATTAAGAGCTCGTAGTAACCCCCAGAACCATCAAAAAACAGGGGCCCTACTACTTATAGCGATCCAATTTAGGTCCTAAACTGAACTGCTTCGCTATAACGTACCATGACATGTGATAATAAAAGTTACTTATAATAAAATTTACTAAACTTGTTGTAAAAACTGAATCATTTTTCCATATAAAACTTAAGTAATACAAGTAAAACAATTTTCTGCATAAAACGTCACGTTGTCATGGTGTGGTCACAGTACAGAAACTTTGCGATTCAGATTAGGAACCTAAACAGGATAGCACCCAAACTGTAGGTCATGGCACGGCACCGGTTTACAAAAATACCTACGATAAAACTAAATTCAGACTAGAAGAAAAATATGTGATAAAATCCTTATTTACAGCCTGTGTTTATGAACCACAGTGAACGGCCGTTCGCACAAGTATGCCGCACGCTTCAATCCGCCGAGTGGAGCCGCTACGAGGCGCGTATACCTGACTGCAGATTCGCTTACGATGCTTCCTATGATCTCATGAAGTATTTGGACAAAATTGTACAGAAAGAATGGCCTAGAGTCGGCGCTGGCCTCAGTGCTACAGGTAACTTACTTGATTTGTGTAGTTTAAAAGTACATATTTAAATAAATAAATAAATGCTCGTGCTCGTGTTATAAGCATATAATATCTGGAGTAATCTTTTAATTCACAAGGCAATGCAAAAGTATACATATAGCAGTAGATCAATAGTTTTCGTATTTCAGGTTGGGATTTATCAAAGCATCTCTTAGTATGCGACCAGTGGCGTCTAAACAGCGGCAAAATAGACGCCGTGCCAATCTCCGCGGAGAAAATGATCGACGAGGGTGTTCAATTCGAAAGCTTCACGGAACAACGTAAAGAACTACAGTTATCGGACATCGTCGAAGAACCAGCAGACAGTGAAATACTTGAAGAAAAGTTTACAATAGAACCAGACCAAACCTCACTCATGTCTTCAGAATATAATCTGTTAGACACAACGGAGAAATCACCTGTTTCTCATACAAGGAAGAAATCACATGTTTCTCTAACAACGGAGATATCACCTGTTTCTCATACAACAGAGAAATCACCTGTTTCTCTTGCAACAGAGAAATCACCTGTTTCTCATACAACGGAGAAATCACCTGTTTCTCTTGCAGCGGAGAAATCCCCTGTTTCTCTTGCAACGGAGAAATCACCTGTTTCTCTTGCAACGGATAAATCACCTGTTTCTCTTGCAACTGAGAATTCACTTGTTTCTCATACAACGGAGAATTCACCTGTTTCTCATACAACGGAGAATTCACCTGTTTCTCATACTAAACCAGAATCAATTCCATCTACTGATACCAAGTAGTTTTAGGTAATAGAGTTGTCTGTGGGTAATAGTCAACCGATAGGCATGTGAAGTAAGCCGTTTTACATGCTCAGTGGCGCTTTTTCATGCTAAATTGTCTACAGCGCATTGAAACGGTTAACTTCACGATTTCCATTGACTGTGTAGTTTACCAATTGCGTTGATACGCACACCAGTAGCACCAAACATTCCTATTTATATATCTAGATATTATATTCAAACTACTGCAAAGTTTATAAGATTGTTATTTATAATTTTAAGAGCGTAGATCCAATGGGCAAAGGTAAGTCCCCTTGTTTTGAACCACGGTAGACCAATCCTTAGAGATCCAGTTGGTATAAGAATGAAGTGATTGATAAGCTGGATTTAAGTGTTTATTTGTGAGAAAAGCAGACATCATATCACGTGTGATTATGATCACGTCATATCACGTCTGCTGACGCAAGAAACAAATAAAATGAAACGCAAGTAAAATGTGACGCAAGAAACGAGCGTCTATTCGTGAATAGACGCTCGTTTCTTGCGTAAAATATGTAAACCAGCCTCTTGACTACTCCCTTAGACACTTGCCTAAAAAAGAGAATGTCTACTCTGAGTTGGGGATACAGTCTCGATCCTCTTCCTTCTTCGAATAGACTTTATGAAACTGCTTGTCGCCTATGGCAGGCAAAAAGTAAGCTCAGCCCCCTTAGCATAGCGATTGTCTAGGTACCGGAGAATAGATAAAAATGACTGTAATGGCATTAGAGTGTGGATAAAACGGGTAGTGTGGATAAAAGTTACTTTTATCAATTTTTTATACAGGGTGTAAAAATACTACTACCGAAAACTGAGGGGTTGCAATCAGACCATGATTCTAATTATATTTAGCGAAAAAAATTTACTTAGCTACGTCATTTTATGTTTTTTTTTGTTATTTACTACTAGTACAACACCATTACCTATCTAATAATTTAATTTATGAAAGACTAGCTGACCCGCGCAACTTCGTCTGCGTATTATTAGGATTCAAGTGCAGGAGTGTTACCTAAAGTTTATTTACACTGTGTTTGAAGTGAATAAAAAGGAATCAAATTTTCCATACTAACTTTAACACCCTGTAAAACATCCATATGGGTTGATTTTTTTTAATTAGATAAGCATATATTCAAGTTAAAAAGCTAAAGCATCTACGTTCCAAATTTCATTACAATCGGTTAAGTCACGTCTATGAAACTGCCTATTTTAATTTCCAAAACGCTAAATGATCTGTATTCTTGATCTCGCAACGCTACCTAGTTGTGAAAATGAAAAATATAGATGGCGTTGCTAGCGTTGCTAATCAACGCCAAGGAAAAATATTTTATTTTCTAGCTGGTACCCGCGATTTCGTCAGTAAAATAACATAAGTTGAAAACCTATAAAAATTATCGAAAAGTCTAAGCAAAAATCTCCAATAGCTTTCAAAACTCAAAATGATCGTATCTCGACCTCCGCTATAGTAGAAACGCCACCTAGGAGAAAAAAAGTAAAAAGCAGTTTTGACCTCGGTGATATAGATGGCGTTCGAACCAAAGCCTAAGAAAAAGTATTTTAATATAACAAAAAAATCTTAATTTCGTATGTATTGATGAGTGGAAATATACATGTTACATGTTTTTAATTAATTTAAAAATCATTTATCATGCAAAATGAGAAAAAAAACAAAAAAAACTGCAATGCAAAAACAGAGCAAAAAGTGGCGGTCACCCATCATCTTTATGACCTCGCCCAGCGTCGCTCAACTTTTTTCCCCATACAAACTTGCAACCCTTATTTTCACGCCCCCTTATAAATATTTAAAGAAAAAAGTAGCCTATGTCCGTCCCTGGTGTATAATCTTTATCCATGCCAAATTTCAGCTTAATCTGTTTAGCGGTTTGGGCGTGAAAGCGTAACAAACAGACAGACAGACAGACAGAGTTACTTTCAGATTTATAATATTAGTATGGAAGTATGGATTTAACAAATATTTAATAATAACATGGCGGTCCCGGAGCGGGATTTATGATCCTTTAAAGTTTAGAGGTTAATATGTAGGTAAGGGTATATAGGTAGGTAGGGGAGTATTGGGCAGTAAGGCAGGTTTGGACACCACCGGCAAACTCCCCGTGTTATGCCGGCCATACACCATCATGTCAATCCACCCCCAAAAATGGTCAATTCTAACTGATCAAATTCCGATTTGACGATGGGCATGATGGTTTCTGGCCGACATGACACGGGGGTGTCCAAACCTCCCTACTGCCCAATGCTCCCCTACCTCCCATATATATTTCATTGATATATTACCACTCCCCTCTCTCATTCCATAGTTCCCAGACACTTTTTAAACTATTATGGTTTTCAACATTTTTAACACAGTTAACGGGATATTTACCATTATTTAATGTTTTTTGAGTTTCCCGATATTTCGGCGCAGTTGCATACGCCATGATCTATGGTATTAATCATAGTTAATATCCCGTTACCTGTGTTAAAAATCACAGACACTTGTCCTACCGTACAAACTGATATTTATTCTGTGGTCGCGATGTATCTTACATTTTTAAACTCATGATAACTTTTGAATAAAATATCCGATTTCAATCATTCAAAAAGTAATCGACAGGTACTGAAACAGCCTTTACTACGAAGGAATTTATTTGGATAAGAATAAATACCAAAATAAGAATAACGTGGTCTGCTTTTGGTCGGCATTTTTATTCTCTTTTTAAATTATAAATGTTGTTATTCTGACACAACCACAATAGTTGGACATATGCTATCGCTGACTTTTTTGTAGATATTGATACGTTCTTTAATATTGTAGAACATTTTTTTGTTCTATCATAAATAGTTTTCGCAGCGCACGCGATATGAAGAATTTTATGTTCAAAATTTTTACACCTTTGGTTACATTATTGCAATTTTCATAAGGATCTCTAATTTTTTTGAAAATAATTTATAGCCTATGTTCATCACAGATAATGTAGGATTCTAATGGTGAAAGAATTTTTCAAATCGGTCCAATAGTTTCGGAGCCTATTCAATTCAAACAAACAAACAAACAAACAAACAAACAAACAAACAAACAAACAAATGTTTCCTCTTTATAATATTAGTGTAGAAAAAAAACAATTAAAACTCAAAATCCAGCAATTTACGTAAAACAACGCGCCCAGTACATACGCAAACAGTAATCTTCAAACGCTGTTTTCTCCGGATATAATGATTTTTTTTTTTTTTTCGGAAAATCCTTTAGTATTAGGTCGTGTGTTGGGATGCTGTACCTACCCCTTTCGGCTTCGGTAGACGTCTCTTTACACCCTGTATAGTAATTTTTATCAATTCTCCTGTACCTTGACAATCGTCATGTTATGGGGGCTGATTGTTTTAAAAAAGTATTTTACTAAGTAATTCAGGGGTATCTTTGTCGTTTAGACAAAGTAATTTAAAACGTCCAAACAGCAATGTGTTTGTAAAATTGTCTGTGCAATAGCAACTTTATGATTATGTGCAATAGCAACTTTATGATTATGTACAAAGTAAGTGTTGTAAGTAGAAGTTAAGTTTTCGCGCCATACAAGGTTTAAATTACATTGGTTATAACTTATTAATTACTTTTAGCGATCATCATCATTACTCCTATCACTCATTAACTGTAAATCCACACCTTTCACATCCATATCATCTCACACAATCCAACCACTTCTTCGGCCTTCCTCTTCTTGCAAACCCAGCTACACTCATATTTTTAGCGATGTTATGATCCATTTATTTAAAAGTACAAATTTTACTAAAGTATCGACAACGAAACATAGTAATCTACGGCTGTCTAGCTTTATAACCACTAAGCCTCTTTATTTGAAATGGGTAAAACTAAAAATCTCAGCAGGGTGCTGAGGTTTACACAAGTCTACAATATGGGGTTCTTTAAAATATTAATACACCTTGTACCTACTTATAAAATCTTAGAACCGGATGCATGTAGGTATAAGATTATAAGGTGTCTGCAACGCGCGTAGGCGATCACTTGCTACGGTGAGGGTGACCGCTTTCCATCAGACAGGTCGTTTATTTACCACCTTTTATTTATACTCCTTAGGTATAACATATAGTCGTTATAAAGTATAGTTGGCTAGCTTTATCGTATTGGTCTGTTATTTACAAAACCAACGCACAATTTAATAATATACATTGTCTGAGACTGGGTCAATAAGTTAATTTTACTATTGTCTACAGATTTTTATTAAGTACTAGCGGAACGCCCGCGACTTCGTTCACGTGGTACATATCAACATAGCCTTGCGGGTTCGATCCCCGCCGCGGGACAAATGTTTGTATGACCTACAGATATTTGTCTCGGGTCTGGGTGTTTCTATGTATAATATGTATGTATTTACAAACGAAAAGTATATAAGTAGTGTATCAGTTATCTGGTTCCCATAGTACAAGCTTTGCTTAGTTTGGGGCTAGATGATGCTGTGTGAAAATGTCCAGCATTATTTATTTATTTATTTATTAAGTTCAACTTTGATGACTGAGTCTGAGCCCGAGTCTCACTCTAAATCTGACCCTCAATCTAACCCTTATCTCGCTCTCACTCTTAATGTGACTCACAATCTCACTCTCACATTTTAATCTGACGCCCCCATAAACTCACAAATCCACAAATCCATCAATCCCACTACCATTCTCACTCCATCCACAAATCCATAAATGAATTAACCCCACTTCCAATCTCACTCCCACTTAAGAAATTCCACACATACTTAATCACCGCCAACACCCTGTTTCAGGAATTATTTACAGCCCTCCCTTTCAACCCAGCCCCTAAATACAAAAGTTCACCCCACCCCTACGAAATCCTAAAAATGCAGCAGAAGAAGAATGTACCCTCCAAGTTTCAAGTTTTTAGAACTTATGGTTCTCTTAGCAACTGTTACTCCCTCTTTCACCCCCTTTATAGTGGAGTTTATAAAAAAATATATAAAAATGTTACTCAGTACTCACTCATAGCGAGTTTCAAGCGAATCGGACCACGCATTCAAAAAACCCCATACAAACATTAACACCCCCTTCTAGGGGTAGTTTTGAGTTTTTTTTGAATGCATACATTTTGTAATTACACTAATTAATACTCATACCGAGTTTCAAGCGAATCGGACAACGCATTCAATAAACCCCATACAAACATCAACACTGGGGGTAGCTTTTTGAATGCAGACTTTCATTAAAACTGTTGAACTATCATAATTCAAAATTTCATGTCTCTTAAGTGCCAGGAATATGATTTTATGATTTTTTCCCGTTATTTCCCCGCTTTTTCCCACTTATCCCACATTATCCCATTTCCCCAAACTTTATCCCACATCATTCTATTTTTCTCGCTTGATCCCGTTTTTTCCTGCTTTTCCCCCGCTTTATCCCGAATTATCCCGCTTTATCCCACATTATCTCGTTTTTTTTCGCTTTATCCCGGTTTATCCCACCTTTCCCCCACTTTATCCTGTTTTATCCCAGTTTATCCCACTTTGTCCCCACTTTATCCCGCTTTTCCCCCGCTTTATCCCAGTTTATCCCACCTTTTCCCCACTTTATCCTACTTTATCCCAGTTTATCCCACTTTGTCCCTACTTTATCCCGCATTATCCTGCTTTTCCCCAGTTTATCCCGCTTTCCCCCCGCTTTTCCCCAGTTTATCCCGCTTTATCCCACTTTATCCTGCTTTTCCCCAGTTTATCCCGCTTTTCCCCAGCTTTATCCCGCATTATCCCGCTTTTTCCCGGTTTATCCCCCTTTTCTCCCGCATTTTCTTGGTTTATCCCGCTTTTTCCCCGCTTTATCCCACTTTTTACCCACTTTATCCCGCATTATCCTGCTTTTTCCTAGTTTAACCTGCTTTACTCCCGCTTTATCCCGCATTATCCTGCTTTTTCCCGCTTTTCCCCCGCTTTTTCCCGGTTTATTCCGCATTATCCAGCTTTTTCCCTGTTTATTATTTTTTTTCCCGCATTATTCCGCTTTTTCCCGCTTTTCCTCCGCATTATCCCGGTTTATCCCGCTTCATTCCACTTTTTCCCGCTTATCCCTTATACGTTATCCCTTCCCCAAATACCCCACTTCCACTCCCAATGGACTTATGGCTCCCATAGAATCTGTACTGTACTTCCCCTTTTTCACCCCCATTGAAGGGTAGATTTAAAAAAAAAAAAAACATGCAGATATTATTTATTACACTACTACTAAATACTCATACCGAGTTTTGACCAAATTGAACCACGTATTAAAAAATCCCACGCAAACTTTAACACCCCTCTCACCCCGGTTTAGGGGTAGTTATTAAATTATTGGAGTGCGGACATTTTTTATTTAAATTTTTAAATAATCATACCGAGTTTCAAGCAAATCGGACCACGCATTCAAAAAACCCCATACAAACATTAACACCCCCTACATCCCCTTCTAGGGGTAGTTTTGAATTTTTTTTAATGTAGAATTTCATTAAAAGCGTTGAACTATCATAATTCTAAATTTCATGTCTCCAAGTGCCAGGAATACGATTTTTCATACAATCGTTTTTACCCCTTTTCACCCCTTTAGGGGTTGAATTTCAAAAAATCCCTTCTTAGTACACCCCTACGCACCAAGACGGACATACCCTCAAAATTTCAAGTCTCTACGACCAGCGGTTTAGGCTGTACGTTGTCTATCAGTCAGTCAGTCAGTCAGTCAGTCAGTCAGGACAAAGATTCTTATAATAATAGATTGTACATTTTGGTGTTAATATTTCCTAAATTATATATTGATTTGTTAGACCGTCTGACTATCAGCTGGGCAGAAGATATGCTCCTTTAATGTTTCGATTTGCCTATAGAATCTTTAGCTATTTATTTACGTGACTAATATCCTTGTCAGTTGCACGACTAATGTCCACAGTCACTATTTAGGGTATCTGTCTTTATCAAACCCAAACAAGTTATTGTGTTCAATGAGGTAAGTCTTTGAATATTTTTAAATGCCAATTGATATACACCTATTTACAAATATTGTCTTGCAGTTATGTTAGAATCTGCTAGTTTTTAGTGATAACGATAGAGTAAGAATGTATTATTTTATTTGTTATTAAAACATTGCAAAAATGAATAAGCTTTTATCATTATCTTCTAATGCAGTGATATTTATTTATTTAAATTCACTTCATTGCCTCTTCATTGATAACCACTCGCTCTCCATCTGTGTAAAAGCATAATCTATAAGGTTTAATGGCTAATGTTTCATCATCTTGGCAACCTCTTGTGTTATTCTTAAAACTTAATTCCTAAAGGACAAAAACCATCATCGAACAACGCTGATGTATTTTAGTCACTGAAGAAGGATATGGGATGCTTGGGAAGAGGTTGCAACAAATGAAATACAAAATATACTACACCATACCATTTATTTAAGTATTGTCAATTGATTGTATCGTTTGTGATATTTTTTCCAATCTATACGATTTCGAGCTACGTCTACGAGTACATACCACGTTATTTCCTACCCACAGTTACATAACTAACGGACTGTGAAATAAACTAATGACTATTTTAATACAATATAGCCGAACGTAAAAGAAAGGTAAAATATTCACGCACAAATACACTGCAACCAGCTCGTTCACAAATAAATAAAAGTGCTCCTATTTCTCACACTTCAACACTTTGGTAACTCATAATTAAATTACAGTACAGCTTAAGCAATGATTTACAAATAAATAAGATGATGTTGCAAAGGAAATTATTGCAAAGCTTTTCGATTACTTTTATATTGAGAGGCCACCGGTTTCTACTTAGACGCGGCAATACAAGACTACGTAAATATTCCTATGAAATATTGTATAAATGACCAATTCACAGTGATTGTTGTCCAATGAGTGGTAAATACTGAATAGCTGCAAGTGTTTCAGTTACTTATTGATTGATATTATGCACACATTATGTGATGCATATAAATTGGCCATTCACTGAGACGAAAAGTATGCACAGCATACCTACTGTCTAATAAATATACTACGAAAAATCCTACAAAATTTTGCATTGTTCCATAGTATGCACGATCGTTTGGTATTGATTTCTTTAAACGGCAACTATGATACCCAGTCGAATCACACCACCATACAGTCAAATAAATGAGTATAAAACACCCAACATGAAAATAAAACATAATTTACAAATACGAATGATAAACAATAAAAAAATTTAATATACATATAAAATCACAGAGATAAGTACGAAAGCATTACAATTCAACAATAATAACAATAAAAATATCACTTACGCTTACTTAATTACCTAATACGCATAAAATAGGGTCACAAAATAGTAATGGACAATTGACTTGGATTGGTGTTGTGATCGAACTGTATGATAAAACTATACTCTGTTCTGCAAGACAAGTTACTTTAAATAAGCATGTTCATAATTTGATGTTTTTAATACTAAACTGACACGTCTGCTTTGACACAAGAGATAAAAAACGCGCCTGTTTGTGGTCAATGTGACTTGTCTAGGCGAACATTGTATTAGTGGGCTAGTCGTGCTTGCGACTTTTACTTGCCGATTTGTTTGATGAGGAGCTCGGAAGAGAGGGACTTGGGCCGCTCGATGGGCAGACCGAGTGCTCGCGACCAGATCATCTGGGAGAGGCATCCGAGAGCGCGAGAAACGCCGAACATTACCGTGTAGTAGTTCATCTCCTTCAGACCGTAATACTGCAACAATGACATAATAAATAATGCTGGACATTTCACACAGCGTCATCTAGTCCTAAACTAAGCAAAGCTTGTACTATAGGAACCAGATAACTGATAGAATACTTATATACTTTTTTTTTGTAAATACATACATATTATACAAAGAAACACCCAGAACCGAGATAAATATATGCAGATCAATCAAATCGAAAATTTGTTGACCAAGGACTTATTTTTAATGATATCTTTATTATTATTTCAAATGCCTAACCATTTTACAATAAGTATTTTGATATTACCTATACATTGAACCAAAAATAAATAAATAAATAATGCTGGACTTTTCACACAGCATCATCTAACCCCAAAGTAAGCAGAGCTTGTGTTATGGGTACTAGATGACTGATATACTACTTATATACTTTTTGTTTGTAAATACATACATATTATACATAGAAACACCCAGACCCGAGACAATATTTGTAGATCATACAAACATTTGTCCCGCCACGGGGATCGAACCCGCAACCTTTTGCATTGCAGGCGGGCCTTCATCCACTGCGCTACAGAGGTCGTCAAAAGAAAGAATCAATTTCTGCAGAGTTCAGTCCGTCTTATGTCTCTAAATCTAAATTATTTAATGGATAAATTAAGAGAGGAATGCCAAGTTTCAACATGGATTCTGTAGATTCTTGCATTCTATCCTCAGATTTTTCTGTATTTTACCTATCACAAAGTTTTTTAAGCAACTGGCGACATACATCAAATAAAGTAAGTTCGTATGCTCCAACACATAAAATTAGATAGCGTTATCGTTGCGTTATGCACTACTCAGGATTTTTTCTACTCATCTGTTCTAAATTTTCTGATACAAAGTTATTAGGATTTCAGATCAAATTTCGCTAAATATAGCATCATAAGAATGAAAGCACATACCTGTAGCAGGACACCAGAGTGGGAGTCCACATTGGGCCAGGGGTTCTTGACCTTGCCAAGCTCGGTGAGGATCGGAGGCACAACCTTGTAGATGGTAGCCACCAGCTTGAACAACGGGTCGTTGGGGAGGTGCTTAAGGGCGAACTCGCGCTGGCATGTGTATCTGACAGACAAATATTTATAAATCTCATTGTCTTTACAGTTTATGTTTCCGCCATATTAACTTTTTCTATAACTAACAAAGTCGAATCACACTAATTCGTCCTTGCTAGCAGCCCAACTGCTTTGCTCTCGGTATCAAAGTTTTATACACTAAAGATCTAAGAGGGACAGACATCGAATTAAATGACATTTGAGTTGACGATGAGTTCTATAGCGATTGTAAAAAAGATGACTAGCTCAACTCCAATTTCATTTTCTCTGTTGTACCATAGAAATCATGGTAAGCTGCCTGATGAATGAATGAACACTTTATTGTACTGTATACCAAGAAAAGACCTACACAACATAAAAAAAATAGATTTCAAATGATATTAAAGTTCAATTATGAGTACATACCTGGGGTCAGTCTTCCTGAGCACAGCGTGTCCGTAGCCGGGCACCACCTGTCCAGACTTGAGCGTCTTCCAGATGAACTCCTTGAGCTGTTCCTCGGTGTAGTTGTCGCCGACTTGCTTGCGAAGTCTCTCCAGCCAAACTAGTACCTGGAACAAATGGGAATTCATGTTTTTGTTCGTTGCGAGTTGTTTACGCCACGATTTGCATTACTGTGCCATGTTGATGATATTTTTGTTATCCTCGGAATCTGTTTGTTTATAGCTTGTTAATAACCAACATTTTTGATGCACTTTTTTTTCAAAACAGCTACTAATGTCGCAGACTGTACCAGCATTTAAGTATACCTTTTTGATTACAGTTGAAAAATTCATTGATGTCATAGCAGTACCTTGTAGCGGCCGCCGGTTGATTGGTTATAAATGTTTGGTTGCTTTTTTATTAGAGTAAGTTCTTGCTTTTATTTGTATTTATCTTTTCTTGACTAATACGTCATCCTTGTTGGTTGTAGTAATTATTGGTTTAATTATGGACAATTCCACATTAATACAATGCAATATGCCTGAAGATTTGATTGTCAACCGAACTATGAATGCAGCTGTGATCTCAAGAAGTACGATTAAGCTAATTCCCAGATCTACAAAGATCTCACACATTCGTTGTAGTCCTCAAAAGGGTAGGTAATCAGAAGAGAGTCCTAATTGTACATTAGGCGCATAGCCCAAGTAGTAAGGCTTAAATATACATACACTTATAATATAACAAACTAAAACCGCCAGTTGGATTTTTAAGTTTGTCACGATATTTTCCTTCCCTGTGTCGAACTTATGTCACTGAACAGGACACAATCTTTTAATGCAAAACCAAGATTCTAGCCAAAACGATATTCCAACGCGGCCGATAGACTTGTCCGTAATAATTGATATCCTGGTCAGTACTGAACCGCTCCCCTGGTCAAGGGGCAAGATTTAGAACATCCGAAGTCTATAAATCTAAAAAATGAGAACGAGGAAAATCCCACTTAAAATGCACTTATTTTAATAAAGGGCATCCAGGCTTGAGAAGTTGTACGTTATGGCCGCAAGACGGAACACCCCAGCCAAACAGAATTCAGTAGACAAATTCAAAGTTCAGCAGTTACTGAATCCCACTCATATAATAAAGCTGAAAGTTTGTGAGTTTGTTTAGATGTTTGGATATTTGGACGTTTGTATGTTTGTGTAAGAATCAGGCTCAAACGACGAAACAGTTTACAATGAAATTTGGTAAGGTGGAAGGTATAACTCCAGAATAGTATATAGGCTACTTTTTATCCCGAAAAACGTTCCTGAATACCAAAAAATATGTAAAAGGACAACGGGAATATTGCATAAAAACTTTAGCAGTACTCTGTTTGACACAAAGAGCACTGCTCTAAGGTTGCCATGACAACCAATAATAACTTTTGACTTTTCAAAATGGCGATGTCATTTCGTTCTACTATGCTTTGAAAGACTTATGGGGTTGTGATGTGATGCTTAAATATATTTTTTGACAAATAATGAAATACGTTATTTATAATTTTTTCAAAACTACCCAACCCCTTAGATGGGTATTTATATTTATCAAAGACAGCAAATCCAAAAATGAATTCAGTATTTTCATGGGTTGGATTGGAACAAGGTAGTTCTATCTCTAAAGTTTGTATGACGAAACAAGGCGCAGACGACGTTGCGCCCGGGTCCACTAATGTTTGAATATTGCTGCAAACGTGACGTCAACAATTGACGTAGTATCCTCTTGTTATAACACCACAAACAGTTGCGTTGGCGTTAGACGGAACAAGCTCTGATTAAATCAAAAACCAATTTAGATATAACGATTCCCACGTGTACATATTTCCGCATTTATCATCTTATATCGCAAAAGATAAGGGTTCGGATTATAAAAAGATAAGTTAATGTTTCAACGGCAGTAAATATCTAGGTAACTCGTTATCGCATGTCATTTAGAGGTGATGAAGAGCGATAAAAGCAATCGCGCACTAATACATGCTAGCGAAAGTTACATAATACTATCGGAAATCATGCGAGTTGTTGGTTTTTCTTTTTATTTACTTTCTGACTGATTGATCTGTCGCTCACGTCTTATCCTACTTCTTACTACAGAAAGTTTGTATGTGTTTCAATCACGCTTTAATCAGTAGATTTCGATTAAACTTGGAATAGTGTAGATATTGGGTTTGAATAGCAAATAAGCTATTTAAAACGTAAATGCAAGCGAAAGCCATTTTTGTATAATTTAAATCGGTACAGATCCTCTGTACTGACATACTAATGTGCCTACTATGTAATTATCTTACTTCCTAAACTCGACAGGACTCTGCAATACCGAGCAAAGGATTGCACTTTAGCTGGAAACAGTGAAGCCAAATACCGTCAGGAAACCTGTTCCTATTTCAAAAAGCGGCAAATAACTGACGTACCCTGATCGCATCTTCATGACGATGGCGTTCAGGCGAAAACTTCGTATTCAGAGTTAGCCTTTAAATTATACGAACTTACTTAAATCTTCAATCTCTTCGAAGTATCAGAAGATGAATTATATTTGTCTAAAGATCCAAAAGAACTTCCGTATTTGAGTTTTCGTGTTTTTGGACTATGAATTGGGTAACTTTTAATCTCGCTTAGTGATATTATGATAATGGTTTAGTCCACACCTCTTGGTTGGCCAATCCGTGGAGAGGTCCAGCGAGACCGTTGAGGGCGGCCGCGAACGATAGGTAGGGATCGCTGAGTGCGGAGCCCACCAAGTGAGAAGTGTGGGCGGATACGTTGCCTCCTTCGTGGTCACTGAAATAGAAGAAAAGGGTTTAATTAGAACAGATAGAATATTTAATTACAGAAATTCAGCTCATAAATATTTATTTACATAAGTCAAGCCATCTAAGGATCATCAAAATGATCTATAGATGGATCAACTGATCCAGGTCACTGACAGTCGCAAGCGTGTCCAAATCTGGCGGCATTACAACAAATAAGTTTGTAATTTTTGAGTTATGCAAAGATCTGAGATCACTCAATTACCCACCATACAAACGCATAGATAAATAATATACCTAAGTACCTACAAGTATAACTGTACTTGTAGGAACTACCCCAACTACCAAGTATATTTATTCTGTGTGAGGTTATACTAAATCTCTTTTTAACATCTTAGGTTCATTGTGGGGTAATAATCTGTGTGCTGTCCATCAGTGTTGTCTAGACGGTTCAATAGAGGAGCCTATGAAAGGTCGACATTATTGAGTCTTAATATAGCGGGTTGCCGAGACGCATAGCATGCGTCATGTTGAGATTTTAAATAGTCTAACCTTTAATGCTAGTACAATGACTCGAGCTGCGCAAACTTCTTAGATTTCCGATTTAGAAATAATTGAATGAAACTGTAGGTCACACAAAGGAAGGAGTAAATCCGTGAAACGGTTTTATATACAACTACTTTTACCAGCTACCAACTTAGACCAGCTAGTGCATTGTGCAAGCTAGTTTTCATTTAATTTACTTTTTAACGTTGGGCGAAGTCCATTGGAATTTCCTGTATACCATACTACTAATATTATAAATTTGAAAGTATGTTTCAATCACGCCATAACCAGTAGAGCAATTAGGATCAAACTTGGAACAGATGTAGGTAGTAGCCTGGAATAGCATACTAGGTTATTAGAAACCTTGGTACCATGCGAGCAAAGCTAGTATCTCACATTTACGCCATTTTTTTAAAGACCATGAACATTTTATATATTATTATCGCAATACAGTAATTCCATCGCTATCACCTTGGCTATCTAGCTAAGAGATAAGCGTGAGCAAAGTACACACATACAATGTATAGCACTTGATAATACTTCCACGCGAACACGCCAGCGATGCGTACTTTACTTATATTTGTTTGAAACACAAGGTTTTTTGGATAACTGGTATTTTCTCAGGTATCTTCATGTTTCAGCAATATAGTTTAAATAAACTATAACCTGTAAAACTTTGTTAAGGCTGGCAATGAAGGCCAAAGGAAGAAAACTGAATCACAAGCAAATATATAGGTACCTACAATAAAAATAAAACAATATGATTCTATGAATAAAAGTTAATTCGAGGGCGGCCTGTAACCAAACGACGTTCAATAAAGTAGCTCATTCAATATTTAATTGAAGTCATTAGATGACGCAATCCTGACCTTTCAGCTAGCTTTCCTGAATCTAAATCATTCACGATCATCGATTCCAATTCCAAGAACTTGAATGAAAATCCTTCTAACCAGCCTCATTGTATTTTCTAGTTAAAACACATTTGTTGTTTAGCATTTTAAAAGGTTCAAAGAATCCTAAGCTAATAATTTACCTTTAATTTTTTGTAGTACATTAAGGAGACTCAATAAATTACTTTTATCGTTTTAATATTGTAGGTACACCATGCAATATGATCCTGAGATCGATAAGAGCGTGCTTTGAAGACAAGTCTATCTCTACGTAAGGCAACCTTGCGTAATACCATGTCGGACAGATAAATCGAAGCGCATAGAAACAGCGTCTCTTAAGAAATGCAAGCTAATTTTAGGACGAGTATGCTACCGCTTGCCGAGAGTAACATCTCTACATTGTATAAATATTGAGCTATAGAATGAGATTTGGCCTGAGAACGGAACAAAATATTATAATCAGGAATGTATTCACTTATTCAAAAACCTTCGACTTGAGTTGTGTAGAGATAAGATGAAAAATAAAACATTAATGTAGAATGAGGAAATTAAACAGATGAAACACACAGTTGGTTAAGTCGCTTAGTTGAATTAACCTTATTTGCAATATGCCAATGACTACAACCAATCACCATATTATTTAATAATGATTCATCAATGATTCAATTTTGGGAACATTATTCACCGCACCTCGTTCTCGTGGTGAATGTATGCTATTCATTCAGCAGGTATACTCTAGTCTAGAGCCATGCAAATTGATGAGGTTGGCACGAGACTGAAAGGGTTGGAATAAAGATTAATGCTATACCCGACAATGAGTGAACGAATCATGATGTTAGCAGCCCCTATATTGTAGGTCGCCCTGTCCAAATACTTATCGAGTTCATGATAAATCACATAGAATACGAAGCTATTTTTTTATTTTAGTCAGAATATTGTGAACATTTCAAAATCGCCAAAAACAATTTAGCCGTTGTCTAATTTATGTGCTCAATAAGGATGATTTCATTTTTAAATAATTTTTGCCACGTTTTCTTAACATTTTATTGTTTATAAAATGTGTCGCGGTATCACGAACCAATTCATAATCATCTCGTAACCTTATGCCAGTCGTCCACAGTTTGTGTAACTCATTATCGAGGAAATGACCTTGAATATTATTTTTGAATAGTTTGAAAACAGTCAGTTCATTTTCAACCTTCAGTTCGGGTTGACAGACGAGCACATACATTTAAATGTATAATTAATTTATAAAGTGACATACCTGCTTACAATATAAATATACAAATTAGGTAGTAGCATACAAATTCTATCAGACGCGTTACAAAAACTCAACGTTCAGTCAGTCGCTGTTGTCGCGTAGTTTTTTATTTTTCCGACCCAATTTAGGCAGCACTTCTGCCGGGTCTGCTAGTTTGAGATAAAAACAACGAATTGGAACGAAGGCCTAGATTACCTATTGTCGGTTATAATGTAAATTTTCCTTTAACCTTCGTAATCGTGTTTACCTTCCCATTTGTCAAGGCATAATACAGCAATATAATTTTCTAATTAAATGCTAGCATGCAACATTCGCAAAATAATCAAATCAGCATAGGCAGAGGGGAAATGGATTCTAATTCGCAATGCAATTTACGTGCAAAAGGCCGGCATCCACCAAAACTTGATAAGTAAATCCCAGTAATTGAAGGAGGCTTTAAGGAGGCCTAAAAACTTTGTCACCAGAGTTGGCCACTAACTCATACGAACTTACTTTTTAATAATATGAAGTTCAAGATTTAATATTTTCAAAGCTTTGGTCGACATCAGTCCTTCAAACTGGAGTTGTGTTTGCAAAATATGGAAATACTCTCTCAATTTACACTGTTCTGAAATGGAAAACCATGTTTATGAAAACTTAAGATCGGATTACTTCGGATCGTTACAAACACATAAACTGTTGTGATTATTAACACAATAGCTGTGATAATAGTCAACATTAGTTTTGAGATTAGCTACATTATGATGGTAAATCAAAACAGGGTAGTAAAAAAATAATACTGTATGAAAAAAAATATATAAAACTCATTCACATAATCTTTTTACTCATTTGACTCTACTCAGTGTAACGTACTAACCTACATAGGTTCGACCACCATTTAATTGAAAATATTAATCGATTTCAAATTCAATGCAACTTCGTTTTAGGGTTATGGATATGTAGCCCAGCGATCGCAACGAAACTAATGCATTATGCATATTATTACTTTTGTTTAGCAGCGACACATGCGGAGGTTATTTAATGAAAAAAAAATAGTTGTCTGTAAAGTCGGTTTACTGACAATAGTTGACGTGACGTGACAACGCAAAGGCCGATTGTGCTTCTTTGTCGCTCGTTCCGCGCTTCCTCGTTCCTTACATGGAACGCCCCAGAGCGAGGTAACGCCTCATGACGTCATGTTTGTTCGTCCGTGCAGCCGGCTCTATCGAATTATAAGACGTAGTCACGTCAAAAAACGAAACAGAATGTCATTTTTTATTGTTTTATGGCTCTGAATCCAAAGGATCTTTAATTTTCCAAAAGTTTTGAGTTTAACTTCGTTTCATCAACATAATTTTCCTGCCCATCTAAATGGAGTCAGCAGTCTGAATTTAACTATGTTTATATACATATCAAAAACGACAGCAAAATACAGTACTCAGTATTCACCGAGGGTATGGAAGGTTCAACGACATTTTAATGGATATATTTATAGTCACTTAGACGGTACAGTAGTCTATTGTACCTAAGGAATGCTAAGACTCCAAACTGTTATCAAGTATCGACGCCGAGCGATCAGGTAATTAAATCAAACTAGCTGTAGCCTGTGACTCCGATCTATTCAACTACTCACATGTCAAGAATAATACTGATATCACTCGGTTCTGAACTGTGAATAAAGCAAATTACTTGTACTGGACACGCACGGTGACAATGTACAGATCTTCCAACGGCATTAGGCATTCGTGAAGTTAGCTGTTTTTCTGCGCAGTGACCGCTTTTTCATACAAAATTGTGTTCTGCGCAGACAAACGTCTAACTTCACGAATACCTAGATCCGTTGGAAGAACTGTAAGTAAGTACTTCAAAACCACAAAATTTCTCAGAACAGAGCAAAACGCTAATTAATTCGTTACGTCACTATACACCGAGTCAATCTGCACGTAGCAATATTAGTTATGATGACGATATACCACATGCATGCTCGTTACAGTAGGCACATGAACTCACACTCACATGCATAATAAGAGACCTTTCTACAAAAGCATACACTGACGAGCAAAAATAGATTAAAATGCAAAATGCAGCAAAACTAAATAGAGTGAGCGTTAGCTCAAATAAGAAAAGGAAGACGTCTGCCAGCTAAACAAATGCAGCTAAGATCATGCCTACACTTGTCTTGCGTGCAAAGAAATAAGACATTACGTGACAAGATTCATTGTCACTGAAGATCACGAGCTGTAAACCTGAAATTGCGGAACTCCACATAATTGCAATGTCGTGAGCGTAACGCCCATAAGCCATTGCCACGAGAATAGCGTGAATTACTCAATTCCGCATTTGTAGATACGAAATGGAAATTAAAATCTTCTTCTTCCTGCCCTTATCCCACATCAGTAGGGTCGGCACAACATGTTTCTCTCTTCCATTTCCCTCTATCACCCGTCATATCAGACCTCACTCCTTTCACAAACATATCCGCATTCACACAGTCCATCCATCTTTTCTTAGGCCTACCCCTACCGGTATATCCATCCATATTAAAATATAAACTAAAATTGTTTATGGACAAAATAATTCGAACCAATCATAAAGCTCGAGCGGAAATTTCGAAATTTGGATTACTCCGAGCTTTGCGATTGGTCGATTCAAGCTCATGATCACGTGATGCCATCCCGCGTAGAGATCTTACCTGTGGATGGTGAGGTAGAGTCGCATGAGCTCCGTGAACTGGGGATCGTCGAAGCCCAGCATCGACGCGTAGTTGGCCGACCAGTCCTTGTTCTCATCGATAGCGCCGATGCCCTTGCCATCACGGAACGAGTTCCTGTAGATGGTAGCTGCGATGACAGGCAGCTTGGCAATCAGGTTCATCGAGTCCTCGTAGATGTACTGGCGACAGGATATCAATGCTTAAATCTTTCTGACAGAGAACTGCACGCTTATTGACTTCTAACAATTTAAAATGCATGCCGGAAGTTGCTATCGGTTGTGATCGCTTTTTGATTGTTGTACTAAGATTTGACGCCAATTAGATCTAGTAGCATAACAAAAACTAAAGGGTAATGTGAAACCAAGGAAATTTGGACTTGTCGAGGCAGTATTGACGATTTTTGCTATGGCTTTGTTATTGTTGATAACTAAAAACCCTACTAAATTAAACTGGGTCTGAACTAGCCAAAGGCAATGTTGGTCTTTTGCGTAAAAAAAACGTAAACAGGGTCACGACTGTATCCCCAAGGCGCGGTAGACATTCTTTCAGATCTTTTTTTCTTTTGCGTTGCTGGAGGTACCTAAGGTTTTTGTGGTATAAATAACAAAAATATGTCAGTCCTTTGTAGAATAATTCATCATACGTCGTATATATGCCCATTCTTTGCAAATTAGCCCAATTCAAATTCTCATATGTATATTCCGGTCTTCCAAAAATGTCAACGACAGGTCATATGCCTTTGGAATTGAATTCATTATCGGTTGTGTACTACTGTACTACAATTGTTTATAGCTATGTATATTTATTCTACGTAAGTTGTACACAAAATTAGTGTAGTTAAGTTATCTGTAAATGTATTAAAAAACCCAAGCAAATTGCGTACACTAAGCACAAAGGATCTTTAGCTCTCTGAAGTTAGGTGCAATAGACGATTGCGCAGGTTTGGTAGTAAGCGTTTGAGTAAGCGAGATAGCACGATTTTAGGAGTCATCAGAAATGGGTTCTGCGCAGCTACTTCAGAGAGCTAAAAAACTACTGTGCGTATTGTACGTTCCTTTTTATTTTCCGAAAATAATAGAGAAATTACATTAGAACGTGGCTAAGCATAAGGTTAAATGCCTAAGTTTGGCGACGTGCCAGAAGTTTGTGATACTATTAGAATTTCATAATATTTGTTTGTAAATTCAATCATTCTTTCCTATAAAAATATCTGCTTCTAAATTGTGTACTATCCTTTCTTCAGGATGAGTGAATGACAGTCTACGATTGATTACTCATCGGAATAATATTAAAGGTCATTTGAAGGCCTTCTTATCAATCACGCCTCAGATCAATCTTTGTGACGCTGCCACTATCACACAACTTCAAAACAGTAGGCATGTTAGTTGAAATCACTATAGTTTCTGAACAGTTACATGTTATGTTGTTATCAATTTATTCGTCACCCACGCACGATTAACCCCCCTGTAGAATATTCAAAACTTACCTCCCAGTACTTGGATTTGTGAACACCCTCGGTGTAAGCCTGTACGAATTGGGACTCGCTGTTGAGGGCGGTAACAGCTGCGGAGAACTGCGACATCGGGTGAAGCTTGCTAGGCATATTGTTTAGCATGGTCACCACGTGGGAGGGCAGCTCGGCTCTGTACAAATAATACAAAAAAATAACTTACTTCTCGTTCACACCAAGCTATAAAACATCTCCTGCGCATCGAAACGGCTAACTTCACGATACGTTGAACGTACTGTACACGCTTTATACGTTATTTATTTACACCTAAAGCTACTATTCCCAAAAAATGTCGGAATAGTTTACTACCGTGCAGAAAACTTGACAATAATTTTTGCTTGCATCAAAAAAATAAAAAATTAAAGAATGCTTTACTTTTTCACACAGCATCATCTCACCCCAAAGTTAGCAGAGTTGTGTTATGGGTACCTAGTACCTACTAGATGACCGATATACTACTTATACAGGTGTAACATTTAAAACTGTCAGTATGGGAAAGTCTTACGGCCTTACTAACAAACGTGGTATAAAGTTATTCCTGAGTGTAAACTGTCAAAATGTATGGTTATTCCTATTTTATTCCGAGGAATAACTTTATACCACGTTTATTTTAGTAAGGCCCATAAACTATAAGACATACGAAGATCTGTTCTTAGGTACCATGTCATCGATTTTAGTGAAAGGGGAACTGTGTTTTGAAATTCCAAAGTATTCAACTTGTTTGTTGGTGTGATTGTGAACGTGAGACAGACAAACGGCCTGTATCTTATGCAGCTTACGTCGCAGGCCAGTGGGGCCAGTGCCCACTGCGCCACAATGCTCGTCAACATCATCAACAATGCATATTGCATATTAACAAAAATAAACATAGCTTTTGTAACCAGAATAAGTTAAGTAAGACGCAATTGTTGAAAAAAACAAATACTACCTATATTCATAAGATCTACTAACATAAAGCAATAAACGTTTTGAATTGAATTGAATTACTGTGAGTCAATAAATACACTTACTGTGATTGCAACTGGTGACTTACTTGTAACTGGTTATAATTATTTGATTTACGAATGAGTTACTTAGTAAATGTAATTCTCGTACATAACAATTGATTAGTACAATGTGTTTGAACTTACTACCCCAATCACAGATCATCAATTTTTTTTTTTTTTTTTTTGCGGGTTCGATCCCCGCCGCGGGACAAATGTTTGTATGACCTACAGATATTTGTCTCGGGTCTGGGTGTTTCTATGTACAATGTATAATATGTATGTATTTACAAACAAAAAGTATATAAGTAGTATATCAGTTATCTGGTTCCCATAGTACAAGCTTTGCTTAGTTTGGGGCTAGATGATGCTGTGTGAAAATGTCCAGCATTATTTATTTATTTATTTATTTATTTATATTATCATAAGCCTGTTCAACTACCTACTTTGTCAGGTTTCTGGTTACCTTCATCATACAACTATACGAGTTTTTGGGATGTTTATCTAACCAGATCTTACCTTTGAGCCCATTCCTTAGAAAGGGCTTTAGCTTGAGCATCGGTGGGGACATCTCCAGTGACAAGAAGCCAGAAAAGTCCCTCGGGGATTGGTTCCTGGCCGCCCTTGGCCTTTGGCAGCTGAGCCTGGCACTCAGGGATGGAAAGGCCACGGAACCTGATACCCTCATCAGGGTCCAAGACAGAGGTCTCCCACACTAGACCCTTGATGCCACGCATACCGCTGTACATCTGTCGAATATTATTTAATTAAAGAATCCAAAATCGTAATTGTAGGGGAAAAAAAAATACTGGGCTGATGTCTGCATGATTGAGGAATTCTACATGACTTTCAAACCTTAATTTCATGTGTTTCATTGTAGATACAGTAAATAATTAACTAAGAACATTTGGTTTCACGTCAACAACGAATACTTAGAAGGTACTTTTAAATTATAACACAAAAATGTTCTGGAAAACAACCTAGACATTGAAATACAAAATGAGGACGCGGACAACGCCGATCGCTTCGGTCTTGAACCCTAGCAGGGTCTAATAAGCGTTCGGTGACCTACACTTGCTTGTGTTACACAAATGAAAGTCGTACTATTTTGATTGCTGTTGATTCTAGAGGCTTCCTTGCTATTTCATTTTGCCAATATGCTACTCTTTTTTTTATTCTAGCCTTCGAGGTATGGCTTTGATTGGAATATTTCAAACCTGGAAGTCAAAACAAATATTCTTTCCACAAGACATAAATTACTTGACCTTCGTCAGACGGACCTTTACATAACCACTTGAGTTCAGTACTTTTCCGAGCTCCGGTTTGTGACGACTACCAGATTAGGTAATTCGTTCGTGCTATGTAGAATTGTAGGTTAATTAAACCAAGATTAAGAGGCCCAGGACCACTTAACCTACAAACAACATTGTTTACTGTGATTGATAGGCAGTTAAGGTGCAAAAATTGAAAGCTGTCCTGGAATTGGCTGTTTTCGTCGTGCGTATGAAAATAGTACTCACCATGTCTACGGTGACCTCCCCGACTTTGGTGGCTCCATATTTCTTGCGGAAATCACGGATCTTCTCCTGTTCTTTGGGAATCTTCTCTTGGAGCACGCTCTTCAGGTTGGTGTTTTCGGCGCTGAGGCCTCTGAGCATAATTGATGCTGTGGGACATGCTTTCTGAAACAAAAAATTGAAAAAATATTAAAATAAAAAAAACAGAAAGTAAAACATCCGAAAGTACAATCGTAAACCTAGGTTTATTTTCAGTATGAGACCTACACCCGTAATTAAGTAGTACGATGGACAACGAAGCTCAACCAAGGAACATTTAAGGAGTAACGGGTATAAGAATTCTAGCTAACTAAAACTACTAAGCATAACCATAAAAACACGTCGTTTTATCTGTAGATATGTTGGGTTGGTAGTTTTAGAGAGCACGAGACACGATATCTTACTTATGCAATAATTCGCAGTCGTTTTTCGAGGACGATCGTGACTTCTATAGTGACGTGTTCTTCTGGAATGATAAAACCTGTGTTTATTACAGTTCTTGTCTGTATGACTTAGGATATTTTCGCTATTATATCCTAAGCCTATGGAAGGGTTATGGTTCCTGTAGTGGTTCAGTTTTATTGAATGTGATGTTTAAAGTAAAATGATACTACCTGCTATTTACAATGAACTCTTTCGTCAAACTTGAATCTCAAGGTGAACATCTCCGCTTAATAAATCCTTAGTTATTTTGTCGTTAGTCTACGCATGGTCCCTTTTTAAAAACCGTTTTGTTTGATTAATATGCAAACTTTTCAATTGAAACATTGGACATGATGCCTATTCGGCATTTCTTTTCACTTTCTTTTAGGAAATACAAACTCATAGCATACTCGTAGCCTGAGTACTTCAATTAAGTAAAAAACAAATGACGGAATTACTTGTAATAAAAAAACAAGTTTTTAATTCATATTTTCCTCTTAGAAATAACAATAAAGAGATAATCATTCAGTTTCTGGAAAGCTGAATTCCAAGGATGCATAAAGCCCCTGGTGACAAGGAAAAAGTAACTAGCTAAAGGTCTGAAATCTGAATGAACCTTATACCGTTCACTTAGTTGTAGCTATGGTATCAAATCTATGGTATGAAAGTGATTTCAATGAATAAACTAATTTTGAGTTTGAGTTTGATCAATTGGTAATTTGGTAAATTAAACTAAACGAGCCGATAGAGACATTACTGCTTATAAAATTAAATACTTGTATAGAGACAACAATCAAAGTTCTAAGGGTTAGGTCGCAAGACATAGGGCAATCATTTGACACCAACGTCCTCAATCATTCAATGAGATTCAACTCGATTGAGTGCTTACAATTCCATTAAACGTTTTCATGTTTGGACTCTCGATTATCGACCTTGCTGTCTCGGATAAAGGGCGCTTGAAATAAGTACTACATACTTACTACCATTTTCCTCGTCAGTTTTTAGTTTGATTTAAAAAAACGAAACCGGTAATCCCAGATGAATTTATGTTCATGTTCATGTCATCGTTTTGAGGCAAACGTGACGCACCTAATAAAAGGAGTTTTTTACAAACCAACAATGGTGTTTTTAAGAAAAAAACACGTTCTGGGTCATCCCTTTCAGTCGAGTCAGGTAAAATCATGGATTTGTATGAATTGAGGGCATGGCGCATGCTCGCTGAGGCCTTAGGAAATAAGGTCAAAACGTTCATTATGTGGGTAAAAAACGCGCTCTTCAAAGTTTTCCTTGTTAGAGCGGCAAAACCTTCGAACAGAACCACCTACAGTTTTATTTACGGGAGACGATTAATACGGCTCCTATTTATGCGACTGATAATCATCATAAAAGTAATTTTACAGACACTTAGCAGCATAACTATAATTTCTTATTATTAAATAATTAATAAATATAATTACGTTTTAAAAACTAAAAAGAAAACCGACTTCAATGTTTGACTCAGGACGCGGCGTGACTCAGGGCGTCAAGTGAGGATAAGCCCACCCTATAAATCAAATCCACAGATAACGCTAGACTCCACCTGCGTCTAATGGTATTACTCGTATTTGAAAATTATAGACTTCCTGATCAGAAAAAAAATGAAGTACATACATTTTATGTGAAGTACCGTGGCACAGGCATTACTAATGTCAAACTGACGATTTACGAGTACTATCAAGCTGACGATTCACAATAGTAAATCGTCAGTACAAATATGTAACATGGCTAGGAGCGAAGGTTTTTAGAGTTTTACGGGGAAACTATCAACTATCAATCCCTCAGGAATCAGATTTATATGGGACCACCTCGGGAGTATAAATACCTACACTTTCAAACAAAAAAATAATTTTGCAAATCATTCAATAAATCTCGCGCAATCGCGTAACAAGATAAAAAAAACATACAGACGAATTGAGAACCTCCTTTTTTGAAGTCGGTTGAAAATACTACCATACGCTAACGGTTAACCTTGTGAGATGATGTCATTAATAAAATGAAAGACACGTCGGTCGCCGAAACACTGTTCGGAAAGTTATGGCAAACCATTCATATGCTGTTCGAACCGCACATTAATTACTTAATTGTTTTGGCGGTTACGAGAAAAAATACAAACGCTTGGAAAATTCAACGTAATGAAACCTCAAATTGTAAAGCACTTGTCTTCAAGAAAATGATAAGATAGGAATCAGATCTGTGTACTTACATAACATAAAGATACATAATAAATATCTTATCGAACTACATGTTAGCACACTATCTTTGTTCTTACCAAAAAAAAAAAAAATTTCTGAAATTCGTCCACAATCTATGTCTAGATTGTGTATAAGTCATTATAGTATAACTAAGATTCTAGCAATAAAAGTTAAGC
Organism: Epirrhoe tristata; assembly: GCA_951394285.1. Classification (NCBI taxonomy): domain Eukaryota; kingdom Metazoa; phylum Arthropoda; class Insecta; order Lepidoptera; family Geometridae; genus Epirrhoe; species Epirrhoe tristata. The sequence continues at coordinate 14,342,524 of OX596136.1, read as the reverse complement.
AAATACTGATTATACTCGTATACATACATTTAGGTACAAGAAACTACGTACGCGTTAATCATTACAGTGTAATACCATCATGAGAAGCCGTAACTCTGGTGACCCTGAACGCGTGCGTCATGGTCACACCGCAAGCGGTAGCCAGATAACTACTCGTTGTTCGTATTTATAAATCCGAAATTCGTACACGTTGTTATGCCTAATCCCATTCATCTTAAGCTACTCGAACAGCAAAAATGAAAACTAAAGTCACGTGAGTGTCGCACGCAGCCATCTGTTAACATGGGAATTATATGAGACTCGTCATGTTGTCGCTGAAGGATTACCTACATTTGTCAGCACGTTACCAACAAACAAGCAACTAGCGGCTCTTTGTACAATATATTTGTGGTTTATTTAGTTTACATTAAATTGTGTAATGTTCAAAGATAAAACCGTTACACGCATGACCATTTGGGCGTGTGCCCGAAAAGTGCGCGAGTCTGACCTGTGCGGTTATCTTTAGAGTAGGGGCGTTGAGAGGACACGTACTGAATGTCATTGCGAAGATTTTATACGTCAGCTGATAATAAAATCTCCTTTGCTATAACTCTCGTGTCCTCTCGTGTAGAGCTACCGCATAGGCCTAATTATATAGGCGCTCTTATAAAAAAATACAACTCAGTTACTTAAATATTACATACAAGAAAAACGTTTCGGTTTGTCACCATTTATCACTAATACCATAGCCAACATAGCCCTAAAACAAAAGAGCGTCTGGTTGATTATTAACTTAAACAGCGTGGAGCGTATCCGCTAACAGACATTTTGTTTTTTATATTAGGTCTAAAAAATACGGTAAAAGTATTTACAGGAGAAAGATCACGCGAAGGAACTACGTATAGCTTTTGTGCGTATTTTTTATACAAATATTTCGATAGTTTTTTTTTCTAGATTAGCAGGGAGTAGTAGTGGTAATGTGACATCGGTTATCGTTGCGTGTGCCATCGCACGTGACAATGACACACATGGCCATTGCCATTACAAATACCTACATTGCGCTAATTTCACGTGACTTTACCATGCTAACTTTTTTTAATTATCATTCTTAAAACCACAATTTAATTTTTGCAAGTTTCATCTAGAAGCACCATCTAGAAGCACCTATAATAATCTACAGTGTGTGAAATATAATAATAATCAATTTGTATGCTAACCACACTTTTGAGACTTCTGAGCTTACAGCTGATAGCATTACATTGTAGTGGTTGGTATTGGTACTTAGAAAGAAAAAAACACATTATTATTACAGTCACAACCACCAACTAAGCTAGGTAGTAAGTAGCCTGACTATTTGATAAGATAAGATAGTACTTGGATTAATTAGTTAGTGACTTTTAATGTCTAGGTATATTCTGAAATAGGTTTTTGCGAGAATATAGGTACGTACCTACCTACTACTTGCATGAAACTTAATTTGTAAATTTTAAATAATGCAAATCAAATAAATATGAATAGAGCTCATATTTTGTTGGAGTCATTAGTCTTAGAAAGGATTCTCAAAACTGTTATAAATATTTTTTTCATTAATAGTATCCCAGGGAAAATGAAAAAATTCCCGAGGGATCGCGGGTCACACCGCGGGAGCGCAGCTAGTTTAACATAAAGTAGAATATGAGGTAGGTATAGGTACCTAAAATAATATGTAGTAGTGCCAACCAATGAAAAAACTTACTTTAACTGAAAAAAATACTTTAAAAAAACAAAGAAATACTTAGATTAAATTCTACCTAATGAATAAAATAATAACTATATTCTCTGCCTACCCCTTTGGGAGAGAGACGCATTTTATGTATGTATATATAACTAAATAAGTTACTTACTTAGTAATATGTCTAGTGGGTTATTATCATAAAATAATGGTGAAAGTGTAACAGACATGAGGTATTTCATTTAGGGAAGTACCTACCTACTAATACCTAGTTACATTGTGCTGAGCAACAAAACTTTGGTAAGCACTACACATAGGGAACAGGTGCATTTATAGTAAATGCTATAATTATTATTTAAAATACGAATAAAAATACTTTTAGATTCTAACCAGAAAATCGTTTTTCCCACCCAAAATTTACTGCGTGTCGACCACGAACCTCCCTACAGATTAGGTACTACTACTTAGGTAGGTATGCAAGCAAGGATATAACGATATACTTCTACGTTATAAATAAAGACTAAACATTATAGTAACAAGAGTTTCAGCTATTATTTTAGTCACATTACATAACATAAACCCAAAATGTGGATAAATGTAGGTTAGGAAAGGCGCGATTGAAAATACTGCAGAAATGCAGTATTATGAAGCAAAGTTAGTAAGATTTCTACTGTAAAATATAATAAGCAATAATTACCTGCACTTCCACCAATTTGGTTGATGTAATCCTGAAAAGAGCCATTTTTAAACCCACCGAGCGCTGTCTACCGCACTACACCTTGCTCGCGATCGATCGCATTCGCAAGTGGTAGAGACGATTGTTGAACGGAAAACCAAGCCCGACCAACGTTGGCTTGGCACTTGGCAGGAAGCGTCAGAAATTATTATAATGTCACTGTCATCAAAATGTCAAAGTCATGCAGACACTAACATACCTAGTGAAGATGTCATCTGTTGTGAGTGTTGCCAACCTAGAGCATTTATCGCCAAATCCAGCATTTTTTGAGTTGGACTTATTTTATATTGTTGTGAAGAGTTAATGAGACAAGTCAATCATTTCTAAACATCTTTTGGGGAAAAAAAGCTTGTTTTTCAGTATTTTTCTAAGGTTTTTATAATATTCTGAGCACGTTTCCACTCGAGACTAAAAAGAAGAAGAAAAAGAAGACTCGAGGCATTATCTTCCTTCGCGCCTGGGCTCAGAGTAACTAAAAAAAAAAGTTCGTGAGTGTCGTGGAACACTCGGTTGGAACGAAGCAAAGAGTACTTTTCTATAATGGGAATATAATGTATAATAATAAATTAATTGTCAATTAGGTATCCGCTAGAAACGCTCTTCCATACTTACTAACAATGTAACAATCTATGGACTGTGTCGCGGCTGCGCATTTCGCACTATGACGATTTGACAGATACATGTGTCGTGCCGGTAAAATGGAATATTTTTTTTTCCAGCCACAGTCATTTTTTTCTTCGATACCGTCCGAAAAGGAACGTCGGCGTGTCGTTCCAAAAAAAAAGGGAATCTGGTTCAGCGCGTCAGGCCTGCATGGGGCTAGCAATACAGTTTGACAAGTGAATACATTAATAAAAAGATGAAGAGGAAGAAGGAATAAAGAGAAGAAGCCGGGGAGTGAAGTAAAACCAGAAGAAACCAAGAAGTGAAGTGATAGAGAAGATGAAGAAGACTGACCTAAGATGTTACCGATTGGGCGGTATAGTCGCTCAGCGACAAAGCCCTTTTCTTTTATGTTTAGATAAATAAATAATAAATAATAATAATAAAGTGAAAGTGAAGTGGTGACAGACAGTAACATAAAATGACAATATGAATAGTGACATTCAATGTGACGTTCAATGACCTAAAAGTTATGATTGGCTAGAAGGACTAGTATCCAAAGCCATTAATTAAAAAAAAAAAATTGAGCTAGTACTGCGTACAATAATAATCTATGGCCGCCAATATGGGCCATAGAAATGATATGGGCCGCCAGCAGCACCCATAGACAGCACCTCTCTATCTCTCTCTCTCTCTCTCAGCGCCAAGCCAGCCAAGCCGAGCGTTCGATCGATATGTGCTAGCAAAATAGATAGTGCACATGCAAGTGCATTTTGTTTTAAAATTAGGTACGCGTTTGAATTCATCTCATTCCGAGTTGTGGAACTTCAGTCTTAGTCTGATTAAAGGCATAAACGCACACCCACCGAAACTAAAACCTGTGTAGATTTACCTAAAACAAAAACAAAAGAATGAAGTAAAAACTTGTAATCGATAATTTGAGAGCTCGGAATCCACATTTTACGATGATGAAACTAGCATTCTTTTGTTTGCTACTCCAAGTGTTTTTCTTAGTTTGCTGTACTCAGCAGAAATTGTTTCGGCACGGACGTAGAACCGGGGGCAACCTTGGTGCTCCCGGAGATTACAGCAGTGATAACATTCCCAAACCTCAGTGGTTCGAGCAAAAGGTCGATCATTCAACTTACTCGAATCAAAAAACATATAAACAAGTAAGTTTTCTCTAGTCTTCAACATTGCATCTCATTAATTACAGTAAGTAGGTAGTTAGATTATTAAGTTGTGAAGCCTATTTAGCTTTCTTCTAGTTAATGTTACTTTAGAGGTCATACCTACCATCAAAAGATCTTTCAATATTTTTGAAATGATGTACAGTTCTTCCAACGGATCTAGGCATTCGTGAAGTTAGGCATTCGTCTGCACAGAACACAATTTTGTATGAAAAAGCGCTCACTGCACAGAACAACTGTGTTTGTTGCCGGATCTTCACGGTAATGTACGTGGAGGAACACAAGTTGAATCACTCTTTTTTAAAATTATTCTAAGTGATCCTAGTGGTCATTTTATTTTTACAAAACGGCATTTAAGGATCACATCTTGTTTGTCTGTCTGTCGTATTTTTTTCTTTTACTGGTATGAATCAGGACGCTCCATCAGGAAACCTGAGGCTCTTTATTTGGGAGCTGTCTACTTAGGTACATCTGGTATAGTCTGAATAATACTGAATATGTTCCACAATAGACAAAATAGGTGAATTGAAATAAACTTGCAGCAATATTTCATCAGTGATGAATTTTATGATTATAAAAATCCTGGCCCTGTCTTCTTGATGATTGGTGGCGAAGGTCCAGCTGATGCACGTTGGATGATCAAGGGCGCTTGGATTGAATACGCCAAGCAGTTCAATGCCCTGTGCATCAATTTGGAACATCGATATTATGGCAAAAGTTTCCCAACAAGGTATTTGAATTTAGTTATGGGCATTTACTTTCTCCATTCTGGTTTGTTCATAATTTTGACAACATAGCAATAATTGAATTAAATTCTACAGGGATTTGTCAGTGAAAAATCTACAATATCTGTCTTCGTACCAAGCTCTGGCAGACCTTGCGAATTTCATTGGGGCAATGAACGCTAAGTATAGCTTGAGCGGTGCCAAGTGGGTTGCCTTTGGGGGCTCATATCCAGGTTCGCTGGCTGCTTGGCTGCGAATGAAGTATCCACATCTGGTCTATGCTGCTGTGTCATCAAGTGGGCCTTTGCTTGCCAAAGTAGATTTCAAAGGTGAGTAACCAAATTTTGGTGCAAAGTTTCAACATGTTTGTGGTTTGTAATTTTGTGTGCTTTGCTATGTACTTGCACAAGCAAAGATCCTATTGTGTTCTTTTCTTATCTTATAGATCATCCCAAAAAGGGTTAAAAGAAATTCCATTGTTTATATTCTTGTTTAAATGGAAAGTCCTTTACCTGAGTATTACTGTTTCAGAATATTTCCAAGTCGTTGTCAACGCGTTACAAGAGAAGACGGATGGGGATGATTGCGTTAATATAGTGAAGCTTGCCCACCAGCAAATCATGCAAACCATCAAAACTAATCCGAGCGAAATTGAAAAGGAATTCAGGTATTATCCTACATATATAATAAAGCTGAAAGTTTGTGCGTATATTTGTATGTTTGTGTTTGCACACCTAAACCACTGAACTGACTTGAATGAAACTTGGAATAGATGAAGATAGTAAACTAGAATAGCACAATAGGCTATTTATTATTACTTATTATTTATTTATTATGGCACACAAAACAGAACACAATCTCAGAAGCAATATATAAGCAACAAATTAAAGAACTAGATTGTATCCCAAAACATGTGCACACAGCATAAACTAAATACAAAACAGTTCTATGTAAAATACCACGAAAGCGAAGCCGCTAGTTATATATTTACACTCCAAACAGAATGCATTTTTTGTAGCTAATGCTGTGCGTTGGCTGTCATGTCAGTCAGTCAAGTATCAGTTTCATTAAAGTTATCTCTTTTGCAGTGTGTGCAAACCATTTAGCTCCGCTTCGCCAAAAGACATGCAAAACTTCTTCACTTCTATTGCTGAAGACTTCGCCGGACTGGTTCAATACAATGAAGACAACCGGTTCTCTGTCAAACCAAAATACAAGAACCTTACGATCAACACTGTAAGTATTAACTGATTTAGGTGCTGTAAGTCCAGATGCGAATTAACTTTATACAAAAACTTAAGTTACTCTGATTTTTGTATTGGTTTGGTTGCGAAGTCCGTTTCCCTACTAACTAGCTAATCAAAATCTGTTTTCATCATGCCTTAAACATTGAAACGATTTGAAAGAAACGTGTATTATACGTGTAAATCGAGGCCTAGTATTTCTAGTAGTAGTAAGGTGTTTCTTTTATAGGTATGCAATATGCTTTGTGAACCGGGACAGACGCCGGCATACAAGAAGCTCGCCAAATTCAACGCGATAATTCTGGAACAATCGAACCAAACTTGCATGGACTATGGTTACGACTCGGAGATACAGAGTCTGAGGAATGTCTCCCTCACTCCTGAAGGAAGTAAGTATAAATGAACTGTTTAGCTGTTTAGAGCTCGTGGCGTAGCTTGCTTAATCGTTCTTGATAGATCATTTATTTATTTAAATACTTTATTGCACAAAATTACAAAAAAAAATGCACGGTTGATTTATCATGGAAGGTTCTTATTAAGAACCGAGCTTTGGAGGGCACGTTAAAATGTCGTTCCTAAGCCGCGATTAAGTTGTAAACTTCGTCACCAGAGTTTGCCACCACACACACAGCTTTGTATGAGCTTTGCCTAGCCTTACCAATGTAAGTGATGGTAATATTTTGACCATTACAACTCTAGGGCCTTATTAAACGTGGTGTAAAGTTACGCCAGGTGTAACTTAAGAGTAACTATACAATTTTTGGAATTTAAACCTGGCTAACCTGTTTTAACCTGGGGTAATAACACCAGGTATATTAATAAGGGCCCTAGAATTCCACCTACCTAGGTGTAAAAGCCTTAATACTATAATAAAAAAGATCTTATTTTTAGCTCGGCAATGGATGTACCAGACTTGCACTGAATTCGGCTTCTATCAGACGTCGTCGGGCACTACTGATGTGTTTGGTGATTTCTTCGACCTGGACTTCTACACTCAGCAATGCCAGGATATCTTTGGCAAAAAGTTTGTATCTTTTTTACATACAAACAACACCTCTGTGCTGTAGCAGAATGCAGAAATCATTCATTTTTAATTGCTTGGCTTATAACTAACATGTTCCCAATTTAGTTTTATTTACCTAATAAAGAAGTTGATTGCTTGCCGCTCGCTCGCGGTCGGACAAGTGCCTTAGACACTACATACTTGATATCTATTGCAGGTTCTCAAAGGAGTTTATCAAGAGAGCTGCTAGCTGGACCAACGATGACTATGGTGCTCTGAACATTTCCGTCAGTAGAGTGGTGTTCGTCCACGGCTCCGTTGACCCGTGGCATGCACTCGGGATCACCAAGTCACTTAGCGATGATACTCCAGCTATATTCATCAAGGGTTAGTATAATTTACAACGTCTTTAGATCTAATCAATCGACATTACCTAACTTTGCCAGCCACATTAGATCTATTAAGTACTATTAAAGCGTTTGTTTGCTATCAAGCATGGCGATTCACGCTTCACTCGCATCGATTCGATGATATCCTTCGAAAAGTGACTTTCAGACAACACAGAAACGTCAGTTTACGAAGTGATGCATCCAAAAGTGAATTAAATCGATGCATCCAAATGAAGTGTGAACCAACCTAGGTAATTTACTTGTAAGGTATCAACAAAAAACTAAAAATATGGTAAACATGTAGTAGAATACTGTTTTAGAGCGTTGTGGCTTATTCATAGTATTTGATTGATCTGTTCCAGGGACCGCTCACTGCGCGAATATGTATCCGTCGAGCGAGGCAGACTCCGCAGAGCTGAAGGCGGCGCGCAGCCAGGTCCGCTCGCTGCTGGCCCGCTGGCTAGCTGCATGACAACCAACCCTCGACACCCGCGCCCTCGCAATCCACAATAAACACCTCTACAAATCCTACCTACCCATAGTCGGATTCGTCTCAAAAAACCTCAAAAAACGCAATCAAATCACTTTACGCTTCCTCGCCCTCAAACGAAACAAAAACTGCAAAACAAAAAATGACAAGGGATGTAGAAAGAAGAGTTTGTTTCAGAGTCTCAAAAAAAATCGCGATTCAATAAATCCTAAGAATTATGAGTTTGTTAAGGATTCGAAGAAACTAATTATTGCTGATAAACCAGCTAAAGATACAGAGAAGCTAACGCAAAAAGAGCAGGTCTCAATGACTCATAGTGCATTTGCAAACATTCATGTTCATAAAGATGCTGAAAGTACACACTCTTATGATCAACTGCTAAACCCTGAAGATGACAGACAAGATGCTTCTGAAGTAGCTCCAAGTGGTCAAGAATCCAAGAACCTTGTAGTGACTTACAGCGATTACTCTAAAGGTAATAACGTGGGCTGGCGAAAGAATACCAAAGACGATTATAGATCTACATATAGACGAGTACTCGAATCAGGATTTACCACAATTCGGAAAGACGCTCGGATGTTTTATGATAAGGACCCCATGATTTCTAAAAGCGCTGAGAAAGGAGACCGTTGGAATTGGGCCATGGGCACCAATGAAAATTACCATCTTTCTAGAGAACTAAAAAGACACTTAGATATTCTTGATAATCAATATCTCGCATTTTCAAGCTACATTCGTGGACCGGTCGGTAGTCGAGACCCGCGAAAGGCGGTCGGCCACTTCAAGAATAAGGATCCCTATACCCTTTACAAAGACTTTCACAAGCAGCAACAACTACGCTATCGTAAATACAGCGAAGAGTATGAGAGGGATATGGAGATTCAAAGCGAAATTGCTTACAGCGCTCTAAAAAAGCAAATAGCAATGGCTAACGATAAGGAAACCAAAGATCCGCACAATCTTTACAAGACGCTGAATAGGAATTTCAAGAAATCGAATACTGAGGACTTTTTCAGGGAACCCGTCGCGGCTTGCGTGGAGGTTCTCGAGTACATTAGCGCTTGGATTGCTGAGAAACTGTCACTCCCGCCACCAGAGCCCGTGAACCACGACGTAGTTATCTATAAGCGAGAAGACAAATCCAACTACAGCTACTTAGGTTCAATCATTAGAAATAAGAAAGCACAGTTTCTGGTTTCACGTGGCGTTCCATTCAATGATACCGAGTCATTTGGGTACATGTTTTTGAATCAATAAATTATACATAATCACACTGAACTATCAGGATCTGGTAGGTTTTATCAAACGTGTATTAGTTATAATATGATTTGCTCTCGCCATTTTTCTTGCCCCTACTGTCGTCACTCACACACTGCACAAGCCTTTTGTTTCCCATAAGGGAAAAACACCGCATTCGCTAATATAGTCCCAAAAATACAGAATCGCGCAATTGTGAGTGTCCGGCATTCCAGTTTTTGCATTTACATGATTATTAAATTATATTATATATTTAAGACTCAAAATTATGTGATAGATCCTAAGACTTTTAGATATTTTTACGGATAATACCAATTACTATGATTTTAAAAAAATCGATGTACTTCGTTTAGGACTGTAATGCTCATCTTTTTGAATCTCTATTTGAATTAAAATGAGCTTATTGTTACCACTAGGATAGTTATTTAGGCAACATTCGAAACCTTTCTTTTTTGTTCCTATTCCGCATGAAATCAAACAAAATGTAATATTGCCAGAAGTTTACTTCTATATCATAATCAATGTTTAATAAATAATAACAAATAATAGGTATAACTTAGTAACATAATTTAAGTACGTTTCCAAAAGTGGATAGTTTAAGAGACGTTTCTCTGTTAATTTAAGGCACGTTCCGGAATCATCGTAGAAATTAAAGCTTATCGAATAGTTGATATGAAATAAAGATAATAATAGCATAATTCGAGTTTAATTTTACAATCTAAATCCTAGATGTTGAATTTATACAGTTTCCTGTGTAGGATGGTTTGGCATCAGGATGGTATACACTTTTCCTCCTTTTCCATGATAGCTTCTAATTTCCGACCTCTGAGCAAAAGTTCCATGGTCCTAAAAATAATAATATCCATTCAGTGCCTTGAACCTTGTAATCTCACATTAGATAGTATCTGTGCAGTCAAGCACTTGAAACTTGCCATAACCACAGATAAAATAATATAATACAGTAGGCATAACCAAACTGGATGATTGTACCCAGAGTTAGTAAAAACATATACTTACAACGCAGAGACGAATACGATAATTTGAGTGGTTATAGTGAGGTAGAAAATAGCATTGATGTAGTTCGTGTTGAGAGTGGCTTTGTAAAGTTGCGAGTAGATGACAGATGCGAACATTGCTACAGCATTCTCCATCACCGAGAGGAATGCATACGCTACTCCTGAAACAAAGGCATTAGGGCATGTTATAATTGATACAAATGTTATAGCATGAGTACCCCATTGTAATTAGCCGAAGCGGAGATCCCTCGTGCCTACATACAAGTTATAACTTAGTTAGGGCGAGGAGTCAATGACTCGATAGTGCAAGGTTTACTTTAACTATAATCTTATCTTGTCTCCATCACTTACTATAGGTACTTACTACCTATACCTAACCTATATACTACTCTAGTATAGTTTAGCTAAGATAAACTTTTGTAAACCTTTATCTGAAATAAATCTTATCTTATAAGCAACGCAAGACCATCCATCTATTGAAAATAACAAAACCCTTAGATAAATTAAAAAAAAATCTATTGAAAATAAGAGCTTATCCACATAACCCATAAATACACACAAAATTGACGTGATTTCAAGGATTTACAAGGCACGACAACATGTAACGTCGCATCAGCATGAAATGCATTTTTACGACACTAACGTAAATTAACGTCACGTCAATGTGCTACGCCGCTTTAAATAGATTTTGACAAAAGGCTGCTTATAGATAGATTGCATTCCCGGAAAAGACACAGGCTAATTTATTTTCTCAAAAAATATATCAGTTGAATTAGGTGATGAATGTTAAGCGTTTCTTTTTTACGTTGCTCGACGTAGATTTCCACGTCACGTCAGCCGTGCCGTCGTCATAACGTAAATGTGTTGGAGCCCAAGTATCTTATTTTAAACATAAGTCTGGTTCTACGAGTATATGCCTCGCTCCTTATCTAAGTGTTATGTTAAATCATTTTATCGTATCGATTCGGCCTTGACCGACCAATACACCAGATCATTTATCACATTTTCGTGCGGAGAATTGGTCGCTTATTTCTTCTTGTCTTGTATAGAATAACAACCACCTTATATGTATACTTATAGGAACTCGAACTTTATTAAGTATACCCAATTTCCATTCCAAAATTGAATTGAAATATCAAAATTACGTACCTACACTATCGTAGCTGTACTATCGCGCGTTCAAACTCATTTGCAGTTGTGTAAACTGTCACTGTGGTATATAAAATTCGGCATTCAGGAAGCTAGTCGTTTCGATGCGCTTTTTCATACAGGATTGTTAAAACGCAAAGAATGTCGCCTATCTATAATGATCTATCAAGAAAAACTAAGCAAACCCACGACTTCTTACATGTTATGTACTTATACTTACCTCTTTCACTAGGCGGAAGCACTTTCGAAGTCATTGAGCGAAGAAGGGGCGGCACACAGGGTCCTAGGGCAGCCGCTGTCGCCCCCACATACATAAGTTTATCCGTGGTTGCCTGCGCGTATGTAAAGTGCCCGCATATGTGTGCGGTTGCACCCAACATTACTATGAGCTGTGGAGAGAAATTACTGGCTTGAAGTAAGTAATATTCACATAATATTTTATTAAGCTAATGCATAGCTTCTATCGCGGGCCTTGAGCTTGGAGACCGAATCCAGAAATTCCGTAACGAAAATAACCCACCACCCCCCACTCACAAGTTGATAAAAAATGCTATGCAATAGCTTTACCGCGGCAGTCTCCGAGTGCCACACGTCTTTTTTATATTTTTATAACTGATATGACAGGCCGATTTAAACGGGAAAAAGGTTTTTTTTTCTTTTTAGCAAAATGATGGAAATTCCAACTTTCAAAGCTGGGTTCAAACTGAATGAATACGGATAAAATGTTTACAAGTTTAATCACAGGCCGTCAGCGTACGTTACGTTATCAGACTATAGGTACTATAGGCATATAATTATACAGGGTAGGGGAGGGTAAAATTGTAACTATTTAAGAACACCTTTTCTCATGTCGTTAGAAGGTAGTTACTCATATAAAACCTATAATATGTATATAAATAATAAAGTTGTGAAAACCGCTGATAAGAGAACAATGTGGTTCAGATAAGAAAATTAAATGCAGGTATTATTTTATGCAACTAATTAATTATGATAAAATGTTATTATTCAAAGTGCAATTAGGTGTACCTACCTAATTTTATATTTACTTTGCGTTCAGAATATATTAAGTTCATAGTAGGTTTCGTTTCAAATGAACAGCAGGTAAAACATAGCATTCGCCATAAATGCAAAAAGGTTGAATCACCTTATATACGTAATATAAGTAAGGCATCACACAATCGACGAGTACAGAAATATTCATAACAAGTAATTTGTAAATAGAAGAATGATACTTAAATCGCCAGCTAGATCTTTTCGGAGAGAAACAGTTTCTGTACTAACAGTGTCTCTCCAATGGAGTACTTTTGTCATGAGTGGGATACCAAACAGCATAGCGAACACGTACAAAATGGTAGAATACGTTCTGAAGTGGCTGAACGTAGTCGCGTCCCAATTGAAGACCGTAGACGTGTATAGGTACATCACTGGCCGTTCATCTGAGGACAATGTGAATCTTCAGTCTTTTTATGAACCAAATACTTCACTTTTATTTCCTTTTTAGTAAATAAGCCTATGTAGGTACTGATGCTGTGTGAAAAGTCCAGCATTATTTATTTATTTATTTACTATTCCAGACTATAATCTCTGTTGAAATCATCTAAATGAATTAAGTAATTTCTGCGTGAAAAGATAACAAAAATAACAACAAAAACAACATGCATCCTCACAAACTTACGCATTTATACTATTAGTAAGATATAATTGATACCTCACATAATACTGCTGGTAGGTAGGGTACCTAAGTATTTTAAAATCGTGAGCTATTGATTGATAAATTTTACTGCATTTATGTACCACATAAAGTTTCAAGCCCTTATTTATAAACTCATGCTTAGAGACGTGACATCTTATGTAATGTACTGTACGGTACTAAAGTGAATGACTTTATTTTCTGATGCCAGAATAAAATAAAAAAATGACCTGACCCTAAAACCGGTAACAACTTAAAAACACGCTCATTAGATACGACAATATCATCGATACTTTATGAATATGGAACAAACAATAAAGTTAGTTGCATCATCTCAATTTTATTGCGCAATGTAACATTAGATACCAGTGGTATCTGAAACAGAAAGCGAATGGTGCGTATGGTAATGCGAGTTGCTTTGTACTTATAAGACCATTATTGCAGCGACTTTAGGAATAGCATTTCGAACGTTCTTTATATCATCATAACATGACTGTGTTTCGTTTCACGATAAGTATACCTTGTTAGTGATAAATAATATTTTGAATAAACGCCTTGCCCTTGACTGAACAATGCAGACCTTTTATTATGCGTATTTTTTGTCGAGGTTCAAATTACGCTTCTCAAAAACGTATGGTTAAGCCGTTGTATCAATGTGAATGCATTAATATACTGATTTTAGGAAGAACAGTGTTATATTTACCTCTTTGAAAAGTGTAAAACGCCATAGATAGAAGCAACAGCCATAGGAACAGTCTAAGATTATTTGGGCGCCTTTTCGCTAGCGTCTCGAATGTGTCCTTCAAGTTTTTAACATCTAAAAAATCGGTTATCGGGTTGATCACTCCAGCTTCCTTCAGAGACTTTTGTTCCGGTCTTGTTTGCCATTCGAGGAATATAAAAGTGTACAACGTAGCGATGACCATGAGACCCGTGTTGATAGCAAACATCGCGGTAAAGGATCGATTTACAACTTTGTTGTATAGAACGTTTCCTGAAAGAAGAAATACGATGACTAGGGTATTGTCACATTTGTCACAAAGCCATCCAGCTCATGTTCTACTTCTCTACTTCTTTTTGTGTCACCGGTTCTTTCGAACCAGTGTGGTGAAAGGATTATAAATGCGCCTCTAAGAGGCTCCTTTCGTGCACTTGACACATGTTTTCGAACTTTTTAGGTTCTACGACATGCCGGTTTCCTCACGATGTTTTCCTTCACCGTTTTATAGCACTGACATAGTGCATATACAATTTCAGCAGAAAAACTCATGTTATGAGAGTATACAAATAGGCAGAATATCAGTCATGAGGTTCCCATAACAAAACCTATGCTCGTTTTGGGCCCAGAAATGTACAGCATTATTATTATTTTTAGCTCAATGTTATTTCCTGATTGAAGATTAATAGTACCTAGGAATTCAGACGCACTTCAGACTGTCAATCAACGTTTTGTTATCTACATCTCGAGTGATTGTTCTAGTATTCTACCGTTGTTTATCAAAGCAGACGATTACATTCATCTTCACTTATCATGTAGGTAGGTAAATAATATTCTGAAAGTAGTGCGTGCCAGTAAATACATTTCATTGTCTTTGATCATAGTAAGTTCCTACTCTTTGAATAGAGTGACACACACATCGAACCGGTGAGGGAGGCGCTGTTATCGAATTTGATGTTGGCAGAAAAATAAATTCTAAAGTAAAATTCGTTAGTTCCTCTTTCGGCTACCGGTTTTACCGGTTTGTGGCTCTTTATAGCCATGTAAGGCTCATAGATTTAGCATGGTACCTTTTTGGTGCTATATATATGGTAAGGCTCGTTTTCTATTTGTCATGACATGTGTCATGTATTAGTGACACTTAATTTAAAACCACCATAATTTTTATTCTTTGTATTATAGTTTGGCATGGTAAATAATTTCGTCTGTGACTTTACGCAGGCCTTTAAATGTTTTCATCATAGACATAATTAATTTGATGGTTCTTTTCCCTACTTAAACGTTACCGCAAGATTGTAAGATAGAACTTACCAATAGCAATTCCGGAGGGCATAGCGCTTAGATAAACTACATCCAGAATGCCGACTCTGAGTGTTCTGTTTCTGAGCGAAGATACATCGGCAATGTATGCGAAGCAGCCCGCGAATATTGCCAGATCAGCGCCTGTCATGGCGCTGGGAAACGCCGCCGTATATATCACGTATTGCACTGGCCATGCTGTAAACAATCAATTTAAGCTACAAGTTAGCCCTCATTTACAGAGACGCAGCGTCGCGCGTTGCGTTGGGTTGGGCGGCGCGGCCCGCACTGTATTCAAACATATGGCGTTGTAGAGTGGCGTTCACGCCGACCGCCACACGTGTCACACGACGCCCGGCAAGAGGGTTATTATAGAAGAACTATACGATCAACGGGCCAAGCGTTCTTGAAGTTAGCTATTTCAATACACAGAAGACAATTATTTTGTAATAAAAAAGCGTACACATACATAATAACAGCTAACTTCATGAATGTCTAGCTAGGTCTATTGGCATGGTACAAAACTCACCATTCATAGTATTGATAGTTATCATGAAAGAAAAGTAGAGCTTTCCAACAAGTCCAGCAAGTATAATGAACTTCCTGCCTCGTTTGTCACTGTAAGAGCCCAGGAAGAAAGCTAGTATAAG
Source organism: Epirrhoe tristata (assembly GCA_951394285.1). Classification (NCBI taxonomy): domain Eukaryota; kingdom Metazoa; phylum Arthropoda; class Insecta; order Lepidoptera; family Geometridae; genus Epirrhoe; species Epirrhoe tristata. The sequence goes on along the minus strand of OX596136.1, from coordinate 14,326,675 downwards.
TGGAACAACATGACTCGCAATGCCGTTCCATTGGTGGAATGTTGATACTGTCACCTGAAATATAGAGCAAGTTTGATATTGAATGATAATTATCCTTCAAAACTACATACAGTAGATTAAATTTATTTTAATTTTAGTTTCTAACGATCCTTAGATAGCTTGACTAATCCTGTTGTATTTTGTAAATATATGTAAATATGTAGTACTTAGCTTAGTTTCTGTAAATAAATAATTTAGTCGATATTATTTATTATTAATATTTAAAAAAAAAAAAAAAAACCCTACAATTATAAAACCACCAACCAGCCATGTACGGTTTCACCATACTTTTGCAATTTGCGCATGCGGCTTATTTTAGTCGCATGCGCTGACTTTAATTTTAGTCAATATTTCACATAATTTTACGTTTAACCAACAGTACGTGACCTACTCACGCACAAGACACTACTCAAGGGAGAGATTTGCCTACTTATCCTTCACTTATGTAACCAATCTAAATAAACTTTAACTTAGTGAATCTTGTGTTTTACGTGCTCAGTGTAACATAGGAACAACAACTACAGTTCGCCCAACGGATCTAGGCATTCGTGAAGTTAGCCGTTTGTCTGCGCAGTGAACGCTTTTTCAATTTTTTCATACAAAATTGTGTTCTGCGCCGACAAACGGCTAACTTCACGAATGCCTAGATTCGTTGGGCGAACTGTACTACCTGTAAGGCCCTAGAACACCTATGTGTTCTAGGGCCTATGCTCTTACAAGCCATGTAGCCAGTTAATGTGACATCTATGTGTAATTGGATGCTAAATGGTTAATACAAGATGTTTTACCTGTACTTCTTTGTTGATTTCATCATAATCGCTTATGTTGTAACAAATCTCGGCACTATAGTTATGATTTACTGTGCAAGCTTGGAACACATAATATGTCTGTTCTATCACATTAGTTATCATAAATGCCATCATATAGAAGAACATTGCAGGCTCGACTGTAATGTACTTGTACCATGGTCTTTTGCCTTCATACTGAAAATAAAGTGACGTTACAGCACAAGATATATCCTGTTTTTTTCTCACCCCAAACAGTTGCATGTTTCAATGAACTCAGAGAAGGAAATCATTTTATAGAGAGAAACCAGTTACAATTCTAATAGGAATGATAACTTATGCCAAATATGTAATTGAACATGCTTTTTGCCACATCCTTGAGCCTTCTTCCTGGGAATCCCTTGCTGAAAAGCGAACTGAATGGAGACGTCTCGTTCAGGATAAAGTGTGTAAGTTTGAAGACGATGGGCGGCGCGAGCTAGATGACAAACATGACCAACTTAAAAGTCGACCGCCAACCAACATCCAATTCAACTACACAAATGGTATCCTAACGTGCATTACCTGCACGTTAGGGTACAATTTGTTTGAACATTTAGCGCCAAAATAGGCTACATTAGCCATTTAGGGGCAAAATACCCAACCCATTCCTAATTGATTGAAGTCCTAAAGCCAAGACACTGTAGCCGAATATGTCTAGATTGATTATATAGATATCTTCAAAGAAATATGTAGTGTTAACAGACATTTTTATGCATGACACAAAGTAACATTTCAGCTCAAGGCTCCACTCTTTAAGGAACTCTGTATGAAGAGAAGTTTTATTGAAAATTGATATTTTTTTGGTGTCATGGATTTGAATTGATAACCCTACCGTATTGAATAACCGAATTGATATAACTATAAGTCTACCGTACCAAAGGTTGGTGTTAAGCAGTTGTAATCGTATAAAGTTAGATTATCCTAATTAATAAATTTGGCCTACACCGAGCAGTGAGATTTATTGACTGCGGATGATGATGAATTTATTTTTTTGACAACGAAAATTTTGGTTTGGTTTTAGTGGGGTTTTTTTGGTTTTTTTTCTGTTGTTTCTAATCGCCCGCTTTCGATGTTTTCTAAGAGTTGAGTTGTGTGTGTTTTCATGTAAGTAACAAAAACAAAACATAATCAAACAAAATTGAACTCACCATTTCTTCTTTATTTCTGTGACTATTCATAGCAAGTGGCAGGTAAGAAAAATCTGAGACAAATGTTTATGGACTCTTTCACTATATTAATAATACATAGAGTTTAGATAAGAATAATAATACACAGTAAATAGACAACATGCCGATGCCGCCGTACCGACTGCCGAGCGCGGTCCGGACGGACCACGGGTAGAAATGCACGGGTAGAAATGTTCCCAATCAAAAGCGTGGACTTGTATATAATCTGTGCATGGCTCAGAAAATGATGTATGACAGCGAATGAGTCGCTATTTTGGGTCATGAACGATTGAGATCTATTGAATGAATGAGTGTGTTTGTTTGTATCTCTCTAAATAACCGTCTGTGCAATGTGCATTTGTTGCACAGATTAGGTAGAGATAAATCAGATAGACATGTCAGGAACATTTTGGTGTAGACTTGTGTCACAGCCTATGTAGTAGTTACTTACTCCTGATTGGCTATCAGAAAATGATGTATGACATTTAAAATTTTATTTCATTCTTGTTTTTTTTTTTTTATTGCAATGAGCAGAATGATCATTCTACCATATTAGCTGGGGTAGTACCTACCTACCTTTTGTTTTCGTTCCTATCTTATGGGAAGGAAGGTTTTGAGTTGATAGAAAACAACGAAAGTACAAAGATTCATTTATTTTGTTTCTTCAATTTTTTCCTTATATTTAATGTGTGCTTTTTTTGCATTTCAGTAAGCACCCTGTTTTCTAGTCTTACAGTATCGGTCGAAGTCGTGTTTTAGGAGTCACAAATCGGGCCTCAAAATGCCTGTGGCACACTTGGGAGTCCTGAAATCTCGTTCAAGCTCTTGTTTCTCAACGCATCACTGTTTATACAATTGAGACACTTTTTGAGTCTTTGACTACACACTGGGAATTTGTGAAATATAGCGTCCTTTCGCGTATTGGTGCAACCTGTTACAGCACAGCACTTAAAATACATCGCACTGAAGGTACAAACCGTACATTTGCAGCAAATATGGAACAGAAATAGCCGGAAATTAATCGACGCAAACTACTCGCTCAGCACAATAACAACAAATGCACATTGCACAGACGGTTATTTAGAGAGATACAAACAAACACACTCATTCATTCAATAGATCTCAATCGTTCATGACCCAAAATAGCGACTCATTCGCTGTCATACATCATTTTCTGAGCCATGCACAGATTATATACAAGTCCACGCTTTTGATTGGGAACATTTCTACCCGTGATTTGTTGTTATTGTGCTGAGCGAGTAGTTTGCGTCGATTAATTTCCGGCTATTTCTGTTCCATATTTGCTGCAAATGTACGGTTTGTACCTTCAGTGCGATGTATTTTAAGTGCTGTGCTGTAACAGGTTGCACCAATACGCGACAGGACGCTATATTTCACAAATTCCCAGTGTGTAGTCAAAGACTCAAAAAGTGTCTCGATTGTATAAACAGTGATGCGTTGAGAAACAAGAGCTTGAACGAGATTTCAGGACTCCAAGTGTGCCACAGGCATTTTGAGGCCCGATTTGTGACTCCTAAAACACGACTTCGACCGATACTGTAAGACTAGAAAACAGGGTGCTTACTGAAATGCAAAAAAAGCACATATTAAATATAAGGAAAAAATTGAAGAAACAAAATAAATGAATCTTTGTACTTTCGTTGTTTTCTATCAACACAAAACCTTCCTTCCCATAAGATAGGAACGAAAACAAAAGGTAGGTAGGTACTACCCCAGCTAATATGGTAGAATGATCATTCTGCTCATTGCAATAAAAAAAAAAAAACAAGAATGAAATAAAATTTTAAATGTCATACATCATTTTCTGATAGCCAATCAGGAGTAAGTAACTACTACATAGGCTGTGACACAAGTCTACACCAAAATGTTCCTGACATGTCTATCTGATTTATCTCTACCTAATCTGTGTAGAAATGTTCCTAATCAAAAGCGTGGACTTGTATAATTATAATCTGTGCATGGCTCAGAAAATGATGTATGACAACGAATGAGTCGCTATTTTGGGTCATGAACTTAGATAAGTAAGAGGGGGATGAGCCTTACCTTGTATTTCCCCTCTGCCAAATGTACACGACTCCGAATCATGTGCGTTTATAAAAACTACTTCGGCTGCCATTTTGACACAATACTTCGGAACCTGAGCGAGAACAGAGCTGCCATAAAATGCCGATTTGTGCTGTTTTTTGTTGTCGAAACAAGTCGGCAACATCAAATTTCAAAAGAGACGGCATCTCTTTTCATTTTTGAGTATTTCTTTTTTTTCTCATCTATTAATTTCTACTATTAATTTGAATTTTTCACCATAAGAATGAATGAATGAAACAATACTATGTAGTATTCTATGTATGTTCTCGCACGAGATGTCACGAGACTACTTGATAGGGTTGTCACTATAATAAAACTCATACTGATTAACTAATAATAACTCCAGGTGAAATAATTAAGTTTTTAATTGCGTTTCATTATTTCTTTAAAAAAAAATTATGTGATACATAATTTAACATTTAGTAGAACTGCAAACAGTCCAATCAATAAAGGAGTTGGAGAATGCGTGATCAGTAGGTATCAAAGTACGCGGTTCCTTCAGAAACTTATTCAAAATGCGAAATGAACATTCCTGTTTTCTTCCTAGACAACAACCTCCTGGTGAGCCGGAGTGGGTAAGGGAGCGGGTTCACTAATATTTGAAAACAGTGCATTGCAATACAAAAGCTTCTCATGTCAAATGAAAGATCATACAATTATCTTCAACTTTTATTCCATACCCATTTTCAGAATTTCCAACCGTTTTCAAGCTCCGTAAAAACTTTTTTTTTCTATAGGTATACCTGTTTAGCTTAACATGACTGATTCTGAAGTTAGAAAACTGAGGAAGGTAGCTTCCTTTTATTCTTCCGAAGCGTGTAGCTTTTTTTTTTCCGTAGCGTGTAACCCAAAACAGGCCCAAAGCTTTTAGTCATACGACGCACGCACCGTTATCGAAATATAAGCGAAAAGCGCAAAAGTTTTTTCCCCCTCCCCCAATCCGATTTATTTAACTATGAGTATACCTACTGTGAATTAAAAATATAAACAAACCATTCATATTTTAATGTATTTAAAAAAATAATAATAATTATTTCAAACTGGTGACAACCCTAACTTGACCAGTTTAGTGCAGTGGTATTGATATCGATAGTTTAAATGAATGAACGGAAACATTTTTAAATGTTTTGTATGTAGGTACTACTTTTATTTGCTTGTTTATTTAAGGTTCCCAAGAGATTAATATTTAAAAAACAAATGGAAACAAGCATGCAATAGACATCCATCCTGGACGCCTACTCGAACTAGTACAATATGCTCAAAACATTTTAAGACAGAAATGATCACTAAACCATCCCCACACTAAATTTAATTGATTCTGTAAGTATAATTGATACCTATAAAATTATTCTATACCTAGGTACCTACGTGCGTTTGTCACCTAACTCCTCTTACGGCTAGACCGATTTGGATGAAATTTTCCTACATATTTCAGCTGTTCTGGGATGGTTTGAAAACACAATTAGACCCGGTAGGTGGCGCTGCTGTTGGTATGTCACTGGTTTGATGAACAGTTGACAATAATTAAGTATAATTTTGAGCGGTAAATTTTTTAACCAAGCTAGAAAGAATATACAGTTAAAAGTTACCTACCCGTATCTTTTTATTATCATGAAAGACTCCATTTTCCGTGCAATAAAGAAATTTGAATGGTTGATTAAATAAAAAAATTAAGAGGTTACACAGGTGCACGTAGACGACTTTCAATCTATTATCCGCCTTATAGCCCATACATGTCATCAGACAGAATTTGCTTGTAATTGTATGAGCCTAGAATGTACAAACTACATTAAATTAAAAAGTAGAGTTAAAATAAAAAAAAACAAAAAAATGCATCTAAATAAAACATCCACGATGAATGTAAATATTATAGTTTTTAAATTATTTCCTACGTATATATTTGTATAGAACAATAATACATAAGTAGGTACTTACAAAGCATTATTACAAAGCATTGTTTAGTTAATTTTATTCACAATACAAAAAGTAAGATTCCTCTAAACTAAGACATGTAAGAAATCATTTGTCATCATTCACTCATTCACCCACTTAATCGATATCGATAATATTGTTAATGTTCCCTTCCCTAATTTTCTTGTAGTGTGCTTCTTTCTCTTTTACGTCGCTACATTATATATATACGAAATTTGCAATAGTGTGTGTAAAAATGTGTGTGTGTTATCAATTTTATTTAGTGTGCTCGTGTAGCGATACAAAAACGAAATGCATACGTGTGTGTAAAATGCGTTCGTGTGCTACCTCGTCCCCCGCAAAAATCGACAGAAAATTTTGAAAGAGGAAGTCTGTCAATAACTCATCCGTTTCTTACTTATCTAAGGTCATGAACGATTGAGATCTATTGAATGAATGAGTGTGTTTGTTTGTATCTCTCTCTAATAACCGTCTGTGCATTTGTTGTTATTGTGCTGAGCGAGTAGTTTGCGTCGATTAATTTCCGCCTAAGAATTTCTGTTCCACATAAGCTGCAAATGTACGGTTTGTACCTTCAGTACGATGTATTATAAGTGCTGTGCTGTGCCAGGTTGCACCAATACGCGAAAGGACGCTATATTACGCAAATTCCCAGTGTGTAGTCAAAGACTCAGAAAGTGGCTCGATACTCGATTGTATAAACAGTGATGTGTTGAGAAACAAGAGCTTGAACGAGATTTCAGGACTCCAAGTGTGCCACAGGCATTTTGAGGCCCGATTTGTGACTCCGACTTCGACCGATACTGTAAGATTAGAAAACAGGGTGCTTACTGAAATGCAAAAAAAAGCATATAAGAAAAAATTGTAGAAACAAAATAAATGAATCTTTGTACTTTCGTTGTTTTCTATCAGCACAACACCTTCCTTCCCTTATGATAGGAACGAAAACAATAGGTAGGTAGGTACTACCCCAGCTAATATGGTAGAATGATCATTCTGCTCAGTGCAGTAAAAAAAAAAAAACAAGAATGAAATAAAAAAAAAAATGTTATACATCATTTTCTGATAGCCAATCAGGAGTAAGTAACTACTACATATGCTGTGACACAAGTCTACACCAAAATGTTCCTGACATGTCTATCTGATTTATCTCTACCTAATCTGTGGGACGGACTGCGGAGCGGAGTAATGCCGTGCCGTGCCGGAAGTCCGTTCCGTAGTAGTATACTGTATAGTATTACGTATCAGTAGTATAGTACGTCTGTGGCCGAATCGAAACCAACCAAATGAACCAGAGAAAACAATACTCACTCCAACTCACTCTGACTGACGAGATCGAATCGAACGAAACAAACATTATACAAAACAAACCATGTAGAAACCGTACAAACCATAGATTTAGCATGGTACCTTTTTGGTACATCTACACCTATAATAATAATAATAATAAATCGCAGGGCACCTTTGAGGCGAGGTGTCGGGGAGTAGCGACCCCGCGTACCCGAGTGCTCCCGAGGGAGGTCACCGTTCCTCACCTCCGCTTGCCTTCACTGGCCGGACGGAGTGAACACTGACGAGGAGCAGGTCTCTCACCTCCGTGTTGCCTTCACTGGCCGGACGGAGTGGAGTCGCTAGAGCATTGCTCGGAGGCTGAGGGGTGTTACGTAAGATGGCGAGTGGGCACGTGAAGCTGGACCCTCTGGGAGCTCGTGATCGTCGTTTAAAGTTCGGTAGCACCTTACCACCTTCCAGCCGCTCACGTTCTGTTGCCCCCTTGTCGCACGAGCGACTGTTTTAGGTGGGCCCAGTAGTGAGTTGGCGAGTCTCCACCCGCCATTTTTACATGTTCGTTAACATTGTTTCGGCGGGTGTCATAGTTCCCATAGTTTCCCCAGTACCCAGTCCACTACCATCCCAAACCATAGCCCGGTAATTAGTTTTCCATATCCTCAATAGTTCTGCACAAACCGGAGACTGTTCCTGAATGCATTTTTATAGTGTTGAAGGGATAGTAGCCGGTATGTGTCTCCATCACACAAGATCAAAATTGTCAAAAAGGCCCTTGTGTGTTGGCTTCGGCCCCATGCATGCCTATCAAAGGTCCGGGACTCTATAGTTCCGTGATGTTAAACTTTGACAAACATAATAATAATAATATAAAGAGGAAACATTTTTTTGTTTGTTTGTTTGTTTGAATTGAATAGGCTCCGAAACTACTGGACCGATTTGATAAATTCTTTCACCATTAGAATCCTACATTATCTCTCATGAACATAGGCTATAAATTATTTTCAAAAAAATTAGAGATCCTTATGAAAATTGCAATAATGTAACCAAAGGTGTAAAAATTTTGAACATAAAATTCTTCATATCGCGTGCGCTGCGAAAACTATTGATGATAGAACAGAAACATGTTCTACAATATTAAATAACGTATCAATATCTACAAAAAAGTCAACGATAGCATATGTCCAACTATTGTGGTTGTGTCAGAATAACAACTTTTATAATTTAAAAAAGTTTATAAAAATGCCGACCAAAAGCAGACCATGTTATTCTTATTTTGGTATTTATTCTTATCCAAATAAATTCCTTCGTAGTAAAGGATTTTTAGTACCCGTCGATTACTTTTTGAATGATTGAAATCGGACATTTTATTCAAAAGTTATCATGAGTTTAAAAATGTAAGATACATCGCGACCACAGAATAAATATCAGTTAGTACAAGTGTCTGGGTTTTTAACACAGGTAACGGGATATTAACCATGATTAATACCATAGATCATGGCGTATGCAACTGCGCCGAAATATCGGGAAACTCAAAAAACATTAAATCATGGTAAATATAACGTTAACTGTGTTAAAAATGTTGAAAACCATGATAGTTTAAAAAGTGTCTGGGAACTATGGAATGGGAGAGGAGAGTGATAATATATCAATGACGACCTCTGTGGCGCAGTGGGCGAAGGTCCGCCTGCGATGCAGAAGGTTGCGGGTTCAATCCCCGCCGCGGGACAAATGTTTGTATGATCTACAGATATTTGTCTCGGGTCTGGGTGTTTCTATGTATAATATGTATGTATTTACAAACAAAAAGTATAGAAGTAGTTTATCAGTCATCTAGTACCCATACCACAAGCTCAAGCTTACTTTGGGGCTAGATGATGCTGTGTGAAAAGTCCAGCATTATTTATTTATTTATTTTAAATATATATGGGAGGTAGGGGAGCATTGGGCAGTAGGGAGGTTTGGACACCCCCGTGTCATGTCGGCTATAAACCATCATGCCTATCGTCAAATCGGAATTTGATCAGTTAGAATTGACCATGTATGGGGGTGGATTGGCATAACACGGGGATTTGCCGGTGGCGGTTACCTCTAAACTTTAAAGGATCATACATCCCGCTCCGGGACCGCCATGTTGTTATTAAATTATTGTTAAATACCTATAATAAACTCGTGCGAAGCCGGGGCGGACATCCTATATAGGTATATGGTTGTTGTTTGTTTGTTTTTTGTACCACTTGTGCCTCTCTATAGTTAAGTTAAGTTTAAGTTTTAAAGATCTCACTAGGTTAACGCCTTAGATAAGAAAATATCTGTAATGTTAGCTTAAGTTGTAAATAAATCATCATCATCATCATCAATAACCTATCAATACCCACTGCTGGGCGTAGGCCTCCTCTCTAACACGCCAATAAAATGTAAATAAATAAATGACTAAAATGACTATAAATGACTAAATGGTACAAACCGTTCTGATCTGACTGGTTCTGACGCTATTTAAATCTCTATGGTTCTGACTGAGCGTGGGGTGTCGGTCAGCAGAGCGTTAGTACTCTATGGCAGAGCGTCCGACTCCGACCAATGAATGATGTCGGTCCTACCACCTACTGGCTAGACTGACGTGCGTGACTAGCCATGGGTAACTCAGTTAAAAATCGTGATCTGTAGGTTTCAGGTATATTTAAATCATGATGTATACCTGAATTACAACTCAACAGCTCCAACAGGGCTAAAATAATATAAAAAATCATCACCTACAATATAAAGTTTAAACAGAATAGTAGCCTTTATCGCCATCTATGATTTAACGTAAGTACTAAGTACAGACAAAAAAAAAAAAAAGTACAGAATAAAAGGTTCTATCAACAGTATTGGAGTTTGCTTAATGGTTTAAAAATTATGTCACTTGATGACACTACGTTGCAATATTCAAATAAATACCTTTACCAATCCACATCTTATAGATAAAGTTTCTTTAGTTTATTATTCCAAAATATTTTTCTAGTTGTAAGGGATGGTGTACGGCATCCCTTATATATTGTTTATGGTTTATATAGTTTTTAGCCCTATCGAGAATGGTAATAATTGCTGTTTTAGTCTGTGATCTCCGACATCTCTCGTCTATGGTTGTAATGACAAAGACAGTTCAAGTCAAGCTTTGGTCTTATTTTAATAAACATTAAATTACATTGGCCAGTTTATAAATTACGTTAACATGAATTATTACTACCATTTAATAAAAAAACTAAACGCTTTGCACTAAGATAAATAAAACGGAAGTTGTATTGCAACTTCCGTTTTATTTATTTCTTTTACACACAGCGCCATGCAGCACGATAGATGGACGCGGCAGCAGTCGTAAACTCAAACCTGAGTTTCAATAATAGACCTTATTCCTAGGAGTTAAAATCGAAATTACTAATTGATATTAGTCAGTTCTTCAGTCAAATACGTACGTCGTACTTCAGATCAATCAGTCAAACTCAGCTTTTCGATTAAAGACCTTAAAAGTATTGAAATAAAACACAATAAAGGTATCGGAGCTTTTGGACTGATGGAGAAGGATGGATTTGATCTGTTAGGGTCTGTTTACGTCATTTTTTCTAATAAAGACTTTAACGCCATTGAAATAAAACACATTTTAATATTGCATGATCTTGAGTTTCGTTAGACTTTAATGACTTTTTGGTTCTGAGCATCGGAAAGACGTAGACGGATTCGATGTACAGGTACTGTTTACGTTACAGATCGGTTTTTTGAATAAAGACTTTATCTTCATTGGAATAAGAAACAATATATTATTGAATTGTCTAGAGTTTTCTTTTACTTGTACGACTTTTTGGTTCGGAGCATTGATTGACTGAAGGATGGAGAAGGACGGATTTGATGTATATTATCAGTTTGTCACAGCTTCGCTTTTCAAATAGAGACTTTAGCGCTATTGTAATAAACCACAATACAATATTGTCTTGCCTTGGATTGGGACGGAATTGGATCTGTTGAGCCGAAGTATTTTGCCAAGACTTGAAAGACGTATACCGATTTCGGTTGAGCTGCGAGTTATAAGTACATATCCATCCTTCTACCCACGGCTATGCGTGACGTTGCATTGCATGCAAGCGGCCGGACAAGACAAGGCAGGCAGGCAGATGAAGAGCTGACTTCTCAAATCAAAAAGGTAACTAAAGTAGGGTTAGCTGTAATACTACTAAAATTCATTTGTTTTATTTAGAATAGAAAGTTGCAAAGATTCGCAATTTGTTTGGCGCAAAGCAAGTCGTGTGGCAGTTCAGCTAGATAGACCTCATGGCCTGGTCTACCCACTGGTTGCACTTTTTTACCACTATATTTTGTTCCCAGGATGATAACTAAAGGACAACAGACAATATAGCCAACAGGAGGTGACGGAAGAGGATGCTATGACGGAGGAAAATTACTAGAAAATGAATTGATTACAAGGCAACTTTTTTACCAACGAGGGTAGGAATCTTGGTGAGTTTGTTGGAATTCAAATTTTCGAATCATTAATTTTCAGTTACCTATAAACTATAGAGTAGGTACGTTTGTTCCAGAAAATAAAGTTTTATTTTCTAACTGAATAAAATGAGCACAAACACACAACACGGCCGCACTTCAGCGTCTCAGCAGACAGCGCCCCCAACAGATCCGAGGACGCGCAATCATTCCCCACCAAGTACATCGAGTGACTCTCCAGGAGGCATTTGTCGTAATTTCATATGGGGCATTTGCTATAAGGGTGCACAGTGCATTTACCGTCATGAACTCGAGTTCGAAGCGATGAAAGCTGTGCTCAATTTTTGCCATGATCATCAAAACAGAACTGGCTGCACTCGACCAGATTGTACATATCTGCACACAAGCCGTGAAGAGCAGAATTTATTTCTTACTACAGGTCAGATACCAAGGGTGCTGATCGATAGATATTCCAGCATATCAAGCACGTCTGCTCCTGCGCCCCCGGTCAGTGAGAACGTGCCGAGCGCGCCGCCGCCGCCTCACCGCATGATGTACGAGTACATCAGTCAACCGCCGCCCCCGCCGCCGCCGCCCCCAACCTCGGCTGCGGTGGGTGCTCTGGCTCAACATTCAACAATGATGCATAGCTCTGTGCAAGGTCCCATGCTGGGTGCCATATCCAGACCAATGCAAGGTCCCATATCCGGACCAATGCAAGGTCCCATATCCGGACCAATGCAAGGTCCCATATCCGGACCAATACAAGGTCCCATGTCCGGACCAATGCAAGGTCCCATATCTGGACCAATGCAAGGTCCCATATCCGGACCAATACAAGGTCCCATGTCCGGACCAATGCAAGGTCCCATATCTGGACCAATACAAGGTCCCATGTCTGGACCGATGCAAGGTCCCATTCCAGGCCCCATGCGTGGACCCATTCCAAGTGCCATGCAAGGACCCCTTCTAGGGCCAATGGTAGGACCGATGCATGGTCCCATGCCTATGCCAGCTCCGATGCCTCCCGTCGCGGCGCCAATGCCGCCGCCGCCACCTCCGCCACCTCCGACATCATCAGTATCCTCAGCGAGGATAGCAGGACCCATGTACACATGTATGTATTTTGTTTGTGTATTGCTCTTAAATAATTTAGTAAAAATATATAAATAACAAAAAAGTTAAGTAGTAGTAAAGTTATTCAGTCTCTCACCATTTCAATGGTAATGAAACTTGTCACCAACTTAGGCCAGGATGCAGAAGTCATTTGTTTATTTTGTAGTATTAACCTTGCCCATTTGTATTGTTACAGCGCCCCTGCATATACAACCAACACATCAAAATATAACTTCTACATACCATCCTCCTTTACCTCAAACAACACTACCCCCCATGTAAGTATAATAATTAGTTTTTCTGACAGTGCTTGTATCATGTATAAACAAAAACTTATGCTGATAGACAACCTTGCTAACTAGCTTTTAGCTTATTAAACTTGTATGTTGTGTATTGTTAAAGGTTCGACCCCACTCGGCCGCCACCATCAATCCCACAAGTGACGCCAGGCCGCCCTCTTAAACGTACAATTGATGAATGCGAAGGTAAATCATAATTTGAGTTATTTTTAAATCCAAAAATTTGTAAATGAATAGTTTTGTTTATGATTCTTATTAAAACCGAAAATGCTCAGCGATATCAATCATATATGAGCTGTAACAGATTGTTTTTATAAATGACTTAGTCTAATGAAGGCACACAAGTACAATAATGCATTAATTAAAGTATAAAAAGATCATATTATTATGAATTTTGATATATTAGCATAAGCGAATAATAAAATGGACAAAGCAACCCTATCAAAACTATTTTCCTACTATCTTTATCATGCTAATCTGTAATACTGCCTGGTATTGATAAATATGCTCTGTGACAAGGTCTTAGCTTATGTTAAAGGTTTTAGATCATAATGTTCATCAACATAATTAATATCCTGCCCTTGCTCTAGCCTAAGTGGACTTGGAAAATAGGTTTCTTTCTTTTCAACCACTCTGCCCTATCACTTGTCATCTCAGTATTCACTCCTTTCTTAATTATAACTGGTGAATAATGTATTTGGGTAATCATACTGTAACAGTACAAGCAAACTTAATATTAAAATAACTTTCTGCAATCAATTGTTGATTAAAGGTCTTTGATTATTTGAGATGCTGACCCTGATCCATTTTTACCAAAGCCTTCATCACCTACCACGTAGAGACACATTGTTTCTCATGTAAAAAAATAATTAAGTACCATTAGTTAAGTTTATTATTGACTAGCTACTGCGCGCGGCTTCGCCCGCGTTGTACTAACATTTTGAGTAGCCTATAAGCTATTCCAGGTGACTATCTAAACCTATTCCAAAGTTTCATCCAAATCGGTTCTCTTTAGGCGTGATTGAAACACATACATACTCACAACGGCTTTAATAAATTAGTATGAAGTATGATATTGAAAAAGAGTATGTGGATATGTTTAGCATAGCTAAAAAGTAAGAACATAGGAAAATGTTTGTATGACCTATCTAATGCGACATCTTCATTCTCCAACCCATTGGTGGGACATGAAAAGGGTAGGAGTGTACACACTACATAACTATTTATCAATACCAGTCTAAATATGTTTTTTATATTATACCAAGTGTGCCAACAATGACTCGGCAGGTAAACTGTTTTGTTTGTATGTTTTGGATAAAGTAGTCGTTGGTGACTAGCGAACACAGTTGTCCTGTCCCTGCCACATTGTCACTAACCCATGGACTTTGTGCTAATTGTGATTTTATCTTTGATAGATTGACTGATGTATTTATTTTACTAATGAATGTCACGTGAAAGTATGAGGAAAAATAAAATCCTATGTGTCGTCCTGAGTTTGACGTAGTTCTACCAACTAAATAACTCGCGTCTTAAATAAATTTGTACCCTCTTATCTTCCAAACGACTGAGTGGATTTCGTTAGATTCGTCTTAATAACCCAAGTGTCAAATTTTTCGCAAAAAACAACAAAATGGCGGATCTTATTTGCGAAACAGTAAAACGTTATAAAAAAAATAGTCGGATCATATCGAGTGGGGTATCAAAATGAAGGAAATTAAAAGGAGATTAGAAACAATGAGAAATATAAACATATCATATGTTTAAACTTAGTTTTGGATAACAAATTGGCAATGAATGCATGCAAATGGCTACTTACCTAAACTAGCTAGGTATAAATTATGAGATTTTTCAATGCGTAGGTGGGGTAGGTACTTACCCAAGTACCTACCCCACCTACGCATTGAAAAATCTCAAAATTTGACATTCTTGCAGTCGGGTTTTATGTCATAGGTATTTTTAATTGTAATAGGTACTTGTTTGCAAATGAGTTCGCAAAAAACCTGTTTACCTGTTGGGTCGCTAATGTTTTGGCTTATAGTGCTATAGATGCTACGATTTCCGTGCTAGCCGGCTAAACAACTAATAACTATCTATATATAGCATCACTTATAAAAAAACGTCGGGGTTATTTTTATGTCAGTGAAATTAAGTAGATGAAATTTCTAATGTTTTAAGGTCCAACTAAGTATAACGCGCAAGTAGCTCAGGTACACAGCAATCTGCTGCTTACACGGAAATCGTCGCATATATATATTTTTTATAATTTTGTTATGTTATGATAACTTTGAGATTGCTAACGTATTTTTGCTATGCGCTTATTGGTTTTGTTCTCAGCCGGGCCAAGCAAGGTCAGGAAAGCGGAGCACACGAATGATGGCTGCGAAGGCTGCGTTCAGCGCCTCATAAGGTTTGGTCCATAATAATTCATCATTATTTGTATTTGTTCGCATCCTAAATAATTAAACAGTGATAGAAGAGAAACATCAGAAACATCCACGAACTCCACGTCCACATCCACGACAGACGAGCGTAGTGAATAGCGAGTGTTTTGCAAGCAATGCGCGTTCACGATCGAAGTATTTTTAATAACTGTCTTTTTCAGCGAATTTTTAGCAATCGACGTTGTGTGGTGTAAGTGTGGCGTCTGCTTGTTTTGAAGAAAATTTTAAATATATCTTGCTACTTACTATGTATTACTATGTATATATTTATAGTTGAATAGTATTGTAAGGATATTATTAAGTAAATAAATTATTTCATCCAATCGGCGCCGCGGTAGGCGCATAGTTTCTCCTTTTAATAAAATCTTCGATAATTGCTGTGCGAGAACTCGGAATATAATCGTTACGATACTATTCATATCATTAGCAGCTGAAATCAACAATAAATACTACTCATTGCATGTAGTATTCTAAGTAAAAATGCAACTTAATTATTAAATTTTGTATGTTACGACTGTTGATAAAGATGCCTACAGAAAAAAAGCAACTATGGGACATTCAAATCTACATATATGTGACGTCCTGCGAAGCGAGTATTTGTGATAATTCATACTTTTAGATCATCTAAAGTGTCGTTATATTTTATCCTTACTTGCAATTGGAACATACCTAAATTCGATGGAAAGTATCATGAAAATAAACTGACGGATTAATTAGGTACTGCAAGGTTTCCTATTTGAATAATTATTTGCCTATAACTCTTGCTTTATACATATTATGTATGTATTGCTATTGATCTTCCTTATTTTGTTTTTTTACAAGTTCTTCAAAACCAGTGTAGTGAAATTAGATCTGACCATACAGCTAACTAATTGTCCCATTGTGATATTATGGTCATAAAATTTCTAACCCCTGTGACCGTACTAAAGTGTTCAGGGGAATCGTCCATACAACATAATTAAAAATTTGAAGATAGTTAATTTAATTCTCTAAATTAAGGTATTCTTTCTTTTCGAATTTATGGATTGTAATAATCTGACGAATTAAAGTGTTTATGCGTCTGTATGTTCATTCATTCAAGTGTTTTCTTTAAAGTATTCTATAAAATAATGAATACTTAAGCGTTTTTTTTAAATATTTTGTAAGTAGGTAATGTGATAGCAGATGCTAAAACACTTTTTCTATAAATATATTTGTTTTTAGGATTGATCAGCTGACCCAACAACTGGAGCAATTAGAGCTAGAAGTCGAACAAGCTCGAAATGGTCTCGCTCATGACATGGACAAATACGAGAAAAAGAAACAAATGTTGAGGTCAATTGTACACCCAGGCGTTTATCGAGGAGTTGAAGATTACGTGGAAAACGTCAGTGTAAGCAAATCAAATCAATGAAAACAATTACCTACATAATATCTACATCTGTTTCTTTCTATATGTATTTAGCTGCTAATCCATATTTTCAGAGGTCAGCGTCTCCACTATCGCAGCGAAACGAATTTTACAGCCCGGACCTTTTCGGTAGCCAAGTGAGTTACTTCCATTAAATATTTTTAAAAATAAAATTGTTCTTACGTATGTTGCGGCTCTCGCTCGCACTTGTTTGTTGATACGAAACACTTAAATAATCATAAAAATACATCAGTACATAATTAAATTAAACTAAAGATAAAAAAAACATATTTACTCTAATGCTATTTTGTTAATTGAGAATTGTTGTTTTATTACTAGATATCCGCTCCATTAAACACCAATCATGATCATCAGCTGGAACGTCTGTTAGATCGGCTCCTGGGAGGAGGCAGCACGCGCGGGTTAATTGATGTATGTATCACCAGCGTGATTTATTTACCAAAAATTACTGTCAATGTTTTGTAAATAAGTAAACAGTACTATTTTCAATTTTATGTACCTCGTAGTTATCTATTGTAAAAATATATTGTTTAAATCAGATGCCGTCCTGTTCCTCTTCCGACGACATCGGCCTCCTGGCCATGGCTCTGCGGACTCGCCCGAACTCTGCAGATTATCTGAACACGCTCCTGGAAATATTGAGGAGCGGTAAGTGTTGTGGAGCGAGAGCGTAGGTATCTGTCACGTCGGTCTTGTGTTCGTGCATAATGTTTGTCTGTCTGTGTGCAGAGCGCGAGAGCGCGCGGGCGCCGGTCGCGGCGGGCGAAGCCGATCTGGGCCGGCCGTCCGCCGCGGGCAACGGCTACAGCCGCTACCTCGGCAGCGGAGGCGCCTCGCCCCTCGCGCGCCCCTTGCACGACTCCGGCGCGTCCGCCAGCTTGCTGACGGTCGCCAGCGCGCGTCCGTTCCGCGAAGCCGGCGCGTCCGCCACCCTGCCGCCGTACGCCGAGGGCGCGGCGGGCGGGTCCGCGCCGCTGCCGTACGCGGACACGGCGCCGGCCGCGCTGCCGTACGGCGAGGGCCCGCCGCGCTACCCGCCACCGCCGCGCCCCTTCCCCCCGCTGCCCGCGCCCGCGGAGCCCCCCGCACCGCCGGCCCCGCAGCCGTCGGTCGCGCGCCCGATGTTCTCGCACTCGCACTTCGCGCCTAACAGTGAGTCCCGCTCCGCTCTACTCCCTGTCCGCTCTACTACAGTCCTGCATTGGGCGATACATATAACTGACTGTTGCTTGTTCCGCAGACATGCCGAACCCTCCCTACCCGGGCGCTGCAGCCGCCCTGAACCAGCCGCCGCGTCCGCCGATGCCGCCTAATAATCCGTACTTCATGGGGGGTCGTTACCCTAACCAGCACTATTACCCTCCTTACCAATAAGGAAAGGTAAGACTATCCTGCGAAACCACCGATCTCGTCTGCTTCTGAGCGCTCTTGCGAACTTTAGTTTTAATTTAGCAATAATATCTATTTTCTATGACACGTTACGGCAATGGTCGAGCAAGGCTAATAATAATAAATACATCGCGAATTTCGTATCTGAAGTCAGGAAATGAAAAGTGAAGGATTAAGAATTTTCAGTTGAAGTTGTAGGAGTTGTTTTCTTAGCTGACTTCATTGTTTCGTATGCTATGAATTGAGTTTCGAGGAAATACAGAAAATATTTTAAGTTTTGGATCTCACGGTGATCTTGATTTTCTTTCATGTAGTCACTTAATGTGGTATAGTACAGCTTAAGTGACACGATGTGCACGATCTTTAGACTCCATGTTGATGTTTCAATGCCGATGTTAGATTCCGTTCATGCATTCAGTGATCACATCGTGCATCTTCTTCAGGTTAAAGGAGTCCGGGTTCTGTATGTTCGGAAGATGCTTTTGATGAATGATGTAAATTGCAGACGGCGATTACCGTAACGCTGAGTTATAATTTCCCAACAGGAGTTGTAGTTCATCAGCGCTTATCGTCAGATGCTGTACTAATCGCTCTGCTTCACCTCGCAGCTTCGTTTTCAGATGTTGCATTTTCTGCGCGCTGTTAATTACCGGATTCTTGTAAATAGCCTCCAGGAAGAGATCTTTAAACGAAATCCATTGACTGTAGTTTCCCGAAAATTTACGGTACTATTTTAGGATAAAGCTTGTAGTTCAGACGTTTTTTTAACTCCTCGTATTTATGTTTGACGTTGGAATAGGTCTCGTAGTAGCGTTCGTTAAACGTATGATCCCTTCACTAGGAAAACAACTTGATACACTTGCAAAAAATATGGTCACTTGTAGTTGAGTGTGGAGAGAACTTAGTCATGACAGTTTCGAAACGTCTACTCGTATATCCAGTACCTATTCAGTTTCTGGCAAACTTAGCACTTGAAGGCAACAAAATAACTTTTGCCTATAGAATTTTATATTGTTTTACCATGTGTGATGCCTTGCTTAACCAACACACGTCGTCTTGACTCACTTGAAATGACTCAAATGAAAATTGCGTTGGGAAATTATTCTATGTACAAGCACAAGCTTTGTAAAATATAATAATTTGTTCCTTTGAGGATATTTCAAGTACGTTCCTAATTGTATAATTTTGATTTTATTCTGAAGTGTCGTCCAATATTATGACATTCCGTCCATTTTTTATACAAACATGAAGACTGAATTTACATAGGTGACAGAATTTTACATTCCATAATTAATGTAATGACGTATATTACATACGTATGTGCGCTGCGCATGCCAAATTATTGTGATTTTAATAGGAAGAGTAAATTAAATGTAAAATAACGTCACATCATCTTTTATACGTGATCTGGGTGTCTGTTACTGATCACAACTTTTATGTAGATTGATAAAACGAAAAAAAAATGAAACCCTCTGCAATCAAGGTCTGTTTGTCGTAGGAAAGTCTTATGCTAACCGTTCTTTACAATAGGCTATTTTACACTTTTTTGAAAACTGTTTAAATTAATAGAATTTTTACCTAAAGTTTAAACCGAAAAGCGTCTTAAATTTCATTTTAATTTATGAATTTTAATTTTGGCGCTGAAGCTGTGGATGACAAAATATAAAGATTTTGTAAAATATTCAGATTTTAATGTATATTATTGGTGTCTTGTGCTTGAAACTACGGTTACAGAAAGCTACCTAACTTCGACGATTTATCCAGAACGATTAAGCAAGCTACACCACGAGAGCTTGTACCATATTGTACCGCTATTGCACTATTAAAACGCATACTTACTCAAGTACACCAAAGTGGTTTTTCACAGAAGTAGAATCTAGACAATGATTTTGGATCTCTTCTTACAAGTTTCAACCAAATGTTTCTCGTTTTGTTATCTATTAAATTCATTTTTTGTGGCGTTTTACACTCGTATTCTTGTATTCAGTCACAAGAGACCAATAATGTACGTTAAAATCTGAATATTTTAAAAAATCTTTATACTTTGTCTTCCAGTCATATGGTTCACCCAAAAACCCAAAATAGCGAATAGCGTTTTAGTCAAATGAAGAATCTTAGATGAAAAAAATCGATTTTTAAAATTGAAAGTATTGGCATTGATATGAATAGATTTCGGCGTCTATCGTTTACTTTAACGAAATCTATCGTTTGGGGGTTGTTAGCGACGCGCTCAAACCTTGATAAATATCTAAGTTGTGTCCGCCCGTGCTTGCCCGTGCGTTTTATATTTTTTTTACATGGTGTAAAATACCCTATTAATACGAAGTGCGAATTCCAGATTATTTTATTAGCGGAACTCAATCCTCTATACAGGGTTATTTGTAAAACACTGGTAACCTCTCAGGACTGGGACCGTATTCGCGTTCCTTTTTTCGTTCGTTTGATGAATATTCGGATGACCACGATTCCTGACTTCAAAGGCTAAATTTCGGTTTGGAATATTAGGTCCTAGGTTAGGACCGTGTTTTAACGTTTTAAAAATTGGCCCTTTAAGTCAGAAATAGTGGTGGGAAGCATCCGAATATTCATCAAACGAACGAAAAAAGGAACGCGAATACGGCCCCAGTCCTGAGAGGTTACCAGTGTTTTACAAATAACCCTGTATAGAGGATTGAGTTCCGCTAATAAAATAATCTGGAATTCGTCTGGAATCATCATAAACAACAACTTTTGTTTACCGGTTACCGGTGTTTTACAAATAACCCTGTAAGTATATTAAAAAAAATATATTCATGAACTGCATTGTTTTCCGATGACAAAGAGCCCTGACTGTTTACTTATATTATATTTGTTAATAAATATCTTTTATATTTGTTTGGATTGTATAAATCATCATCCTGTTCTGTTTTTTTGTATAAATCATTGTTGTGCTGTGTTTTGAGCTAAATAATTTATTTCCTACAGGAATTACTGATAATAGTGTTATAATGCCAATGCGAATTTTTGTGGGTTCTGAACCTAGTCCAAAGACTGAAATACACATATTTTTTTACACACATATTTTTTGATATGACAGTTGTATCTATAGATTGTTAGGCTTAGGCCATAATGTAATTTAATAACGTACCAATATAACCGGGGGTGCGTTATGACAGCAAACACAAGTCCACAGTCACACAAAAGTTTATTTACACACGAAACAGAAGAAAATACATAAAATTACAACAGTTCGGACTTGGGAGACTAGAAAAGATTTCCCGCCGTTTCGACTGAATTCAATATCTATGTTCTATCCTTCTCCGACATCTCATTTTTCCGCCTACTTAATTACTCTTAAACATATACTCATAAAAATAAAAAAATATAAGGGATGCCACACATAATCCCTTACACTAGTCAATAAACCTAGAACTTATTTTTCCCAATTTAAAAGGCTGTGTAAGATTTAGTCAAGATTAATAATTGATAGACATTAAGGCCCTTATTAATAAACGTGGTGTAAAGTTACGCCAGATTTAATCTCCAAAAACTGTATGGTTACTCCCAAGTTACACCCGGCGTAACTTTACACCACGATAGCGATAGTGCCAAAGCTTTAAAATTATGATAAGAAATATAGTATTATAATTAGTATTTTTATGGTCCGCCTTTACTATTTAAGATTATTTTTAAGAAGAAACTTACGATCTCGATTATAACTTAATTTGTTTAAATGATTAAGCTAATTCATCGATCTGCCGCCGACACATATAAATAATTTGCTTTTATTGGTCTAAAAGGTTCCACATCCACTTATCAAATCTTTGCCTAAGTCTGCCAACCGATTTTAATCATCAAATAGCTTCGGGAAATCCTCAATGTCAGGGTATTTATAAATAAATCTAATAAGTTCGGTATTGAAACAGTGAGGGTTAATAATAATTGTTAAATTAACATTTCCATGAAACTTCGACTTTGTTGCTTAAATAGCAATAATAATATTTACCTACTTGCAACCTACTTTAAAAATAATCACGATGACGAAGTAGAACGTACCTATTCCTACTCCCTAGTAACATTACAGTTTTCGTACAGTTTAAAAATACGCGTGTTCGTTATTTGTAACTTGTTCCGTAACATCGGTAAAAAATATATTCTTCAGTTAAAATTTGCTTACGATCTTTATGATTGAAACAAAAAATCTGAAGGTGGGTGAATAATCGATTAAGCTTCAATAACAAATTCCAGCAGGGTGACACGCACGACACACCTTGATAAAAATCTTTAGATTTTCTTGTACATCTAAAACTTCATCCCTCATCTATAATTACAAGGTGTAAATGCATTTGATAAAACTTTCTTTCCGAAAATGTGTCAATCTGTGGGCGATGGGTTTTAAGTTTTAATAAATGTGATAATGGCTGTCAGCTACAATTATTTAGTATAAAATTGGTATTGAATAAATGTCTTCCGTATGAAAAATGTGTAATTTTGTATGACTTTGTATTAGAAATAAATAAATAATTGAACTATTAAAAGCCATGGTTTCATTTTGTGGCATTACAACCTAAATATTTTTTTAGTACTTACTTATGATACATTTTTAGCTTATTTTATTTTTGGTTTTTATTGATAGAGCTACTCTAAATATGTATGATATGTCGCAGCTAACTGGTTTAATCAGGCGTTCAATTAAACGCCTAGCCATTTGATTAATCGACGCCGTTCAACTAGCGGGCTGAATGATTAGGCAAATGGCTTGTACGTTTATCTACTTGCCTAGCAAAGTAATTTCTTAGGTAATAAAGTAACATTATTCAAATTCTGGCGCATCGACAGCCGCTGCCGCGGCACTCTCGCTTTGCGCGTAATTTTTCACTAGCCTAGCGTAACCTAACCAACTGATTTTGATGTAGAAGATAATATGTTAGATCAAAGTCTGTTGGTTAGGTTATGTTAGGATAGTGAAAAACTACGCGCGTGGGAGGTAGCGACCGCTGGCGCCGCTGCGCTAGAAATCCATTAAAAATATTAAATAGGGCATCGAGCCAGCCATTTCATTCAAATTTTTGTATTTAACCAGACGACTGAATATTATTCAGGCCGTAAGAGCGGTTTCGCTCTACGTCCGATCCGAGTCTGATCAGTATCCGTGAAAATACGGATCTATGGATTTATGGATGACGGAAGCCTGACGAAACCGCTCTTTAGTTGAACAGCGCCGTTTAATGAAATGCTAGGCGTTTGGTTGAATGGCCTGCGACGTATATTTCGCATTGCTTGTTGTAAAATTGGCGGCGTGTGTGTGTACGCCTAATGCGAAATAAAGAAAATTAAATACCTACACTAACAAGTTATATTTGCACGGGCCACTTGTGTATCTATTCTGTGTTTTGGGGAAGACAGAAACCATGCTCGCGTTTATGGTGTTTAAAACATGTAACACGCCCATGGAATGGAACTACTGCGAATAAACCGAAGCTTTAGTACCATGCAGGTTCCCTAGATAACGAAGAATGCGGCCACGTGCATTTTGTGTAAGGTTTCTCGGAACGCCAACATCCGAAGAAATAGCAGTATATTTATCCCCTAGGGTACGGGATAAATAGTCATGTCCCGTGTGGTGGGACATCAGCTTTAATTACCTATGTGGCAAAATTATGTATTTTCTGCTGCCACAAGTTGTGTGGTAAATGTTGGCATTGGCATTCCTAAGAGCGGTGCTGTGCGGGGCAACCAAATGCTGTTAATTTTTGGTCACAACATAACTGCGAAGGTAAACCATTTACTCACATCTTCATATACTTACTTATATCTAACCTGGTGTTATTTTTGTTTTTTATCGCTGCCTGCTAGTGTTTTTGTGTCTTTAGTAGCTTATGTGTTTGTGTTTTTCAGGTTGGGCTGGTTGACTTGGAGTCAGGAAGGAGTTTTAGTAAGCGAAAACAGTCTCCATACTCTTTAGCGTGGGCTACGTCTATATTTACGTAACTATCTCACATCTATAGTATACAGGGTAGATTTTTGAGATGGGCCATGGAGGGCAGGAACCTTAACCGTTGTAGCTAGATATTTTGTACTGCATTCTCAGATATTGGAAAAAAATAAAAAATAGTATAATAACATTCATCGATTTTAGAACCAAATGTATGGGGAAAGTTTATGTCGATTTCTGACTTTTTTAGTACCTACTCAAACCTTAAATGGCCCCATAGAGTATTTTGATCCCTACATGAAGAATCGATTGGCATAATTTTTTATTTTTTTACTTTTAGCATTTTTGTCGCTGACTGTAGATTTTTCCGAAATCTGTGCAGTGCAAAATATTTAAAAAAGTTACTGCCCTCCATGGCCTATCTCAAAAATCCACCCTGTATATGTAGCTAAGTAGGTATGATACTACACTTCGTTCAACGGATCTAGGCATTCGTGAAGTTGGCCGTTCGTCTGCAAAGAACATAATTTTGTATGAAAAGCAGTCACTGCGCAGACAAGCAACTAACTTCACGAATGCTTAGATCCGTTAGACGAAGTGTACTTGTAAGTAGCATGTATAACAATCTGAGTCATGATAATTTTAAGTCAGCCTTTTAGTATGTATTTATATAAGTGTAGGTCTAGGTATTGTTTTTTTTTTAGCTTATATGTATAATGCTTAAGTATACTTATGTCGCAAGCAAATCAGCCGTTAAATTAACCGCCTAGTCAGTCGTCTAATGAAATAGCTATTAGGGTATAGGCGTTTAATTGAACGGCTGATTAAACCTGTTGCTGGCGACATCCATACTAATATTATAAATCTGAAAGTAACTCTGTCTGTCTGTCTGTTTGTTACGCTTTCACGCCCAAACCGCTTAACAGATTGAGCTGAAATTTGGCATGGATAAAGATTATACCCCAGGGACGGACATAGGCTACTTTTTTCTTTAAATATTTATAAGGGAGCGTGAAAATAAGGGTTGCAAGTTTGTATGGGTAAAAAAAGTTCAGCGACAATGGGCGAGGTCATAAAGATGATGGGTGACCGCCACTTTTTGCTATGTTCTTGCATTGCAAAATTTTTTGTTTTTTTCTCATTTTGCATGGTAAATGGCACTTGAATCCTAATAATGCGCAGACGAAGTTGCGCGGGTCAGCTAGTACTTAATAATAATGTTAGCTTTTATAAACGTACTTTATAGATCTTAATGTTCTTAAATCTAAGTTACCTAACTGCCGTCGTCCCCTCGTTCATACATATGTATAGGTTCATACGCGGGACATTAACACGTGATTACGCGTAGGTACTTAAATCTATCAATCTTATAAGATCCACAGAACTGAGGTTCATCCAGCGGAGATTACACGATATCAATTTCTCCACTCGAGCTTTGCGATTGGTCAATCTAGGGTGCGTGATCATTGTGATGCCAATGTCCCACGTATCAACCTACTATCAACTACTTCATTTAAAAGAGCGATTACCTATTTGGTGCAAAATTAAATATCCCGTTTTATTATTATAGAGGTAATACTTGGTAATACTGACCTATACCTAAACTTTCAACTGCAGTTATTTCTATAGACCATAATCATAAAGATTGAAAACGCATCTAATTCCTAGATACATGAATGATGATTTATACATTTTTTTATATAAATCAATGAAGGTATCTACACACGTTACTAACGCGCTCGTAACAGCTGTGCATGTGCCGTGCTCTTGCGGACAACTCTGTAGTAGGTATTACAAGCATATCGCACTTGGTATTCAAGTCTCAGTATATTTCCTAAAAACTGCGCAACCTAACACTTAACTTATTCTATTTCTGACAAACATAAAATAGCGAAAATGCGCCCAGCGATAGCAGTGTGTTCATTCAACTTGAGTCGTCATCAAATTCATTTAATCATTAATCTGTTCATAAGTCACCAATCATATTCAGTACCTATGTATAGCTTATACTTAGATTTTAATTAGTAATAAATTAATGTAGGTATTTAGTAATAAAGTAAAGTATATTTACCATACAAAATTATTTATATTTCTATAAAAAATTGTACTTACCTGTTTGTTTGCGTTCTTTGCGTTGAATTTATAAGATTATAATTTGCATAGAGGAATACGAAATTTGATAAAAATCGCCTCAATAAAATTGTTGCGGTAGAATTAACGGTTTCGCATAACACGATTCATTAAGGAAATGTAACTTGCAAGGTATCATGTTCAAGCGCCGCTATTTCTTTCAGTACCTTTAAATATGTCAAAATTAACATACAGTTCAATAACTGCCAGGAAATAAGTGTTTAATCACCCTCCAGTGCCGGATGCAGCAAATGCCGTACATTTCCAACGAGATCCGTTGACCGTACCTACTGCACGGTACGTGTCTGATGCTAGTGATGTCCCAACCTCTCTTCTAAGACTGTTGTTACTATTAATAGCTGTAGGTACGAACTCTGAACTTTTACCTTGTAGCAGTAGCAGTTATTACGATTTCTTCGAGCTTTTTTTGCGATTACGATATTACGTTTTGTGCGGCAGGAATTGAAATGCTGTGCTCTAATTTAACTACTTCCCTACTACTTCTTACATAATGCGAAATTTTGTTACAATGTTTAATCATACCGGCTGTCTCCAATTTATCTGAGTATGTAGGTAACTACTCAGAAAACAATATGTAGGTAAGTATTCGCTATTTGATTCAAGCAGTGAAAAAATTCGGCCTCATCGGTTGGTTGAACAGAGGGGCACTATGCTGACATAAAATGCTTAAAAAAATAAAAATGAGAGGTAACTGGTGGTCCAAGTTTTTTTAATAGTAAATGAAAATATAAACATAAAAAAGATAGCATTATCTTGCCTTAACGCAAATGCAATTATGTGGTTACTGTACTAGTTTAACGTCTTTTTCTTAAATCTTGGTCAAAGTGAAAGGTTACAAAGATGTAAGAAGAAAAATTCTTATATTTTAATATTGCTATGAGATATTTTGTTATCTAGCGGAACAAGCGCCAATGAGATAAAGTAGCAAACACTGAAACTAAAGTAGTAGTTAGTGGCTAGGTTTGATTGTCCAATAGAGGGAGCGGGTACTGGCGATAATTATGCGATTTTTGCTATCGTAGTAGGTATTCGCAGTTACTTAGGTAATAACCAACCCGATCTACACAATGCCATCAAATAAATGCGGATGTATCCGCAATCAAACCTAACCACCACTTACCACCACTTTAGTTTTAGTGATTGCTACATAAAGCTACTATACACAGCTCTGATACGCACCAAAATAGAATATAGTTCGTGTGTATGCAATCTTCATGAATCTACATAAATGCAGATAATTGCGAAACTACTCTACTAGAATTATGTGCATAAATGTCCTAATATCAGTTCTGTGGTCATATTGGTGAAGAAAGTATAAAAAAGATTCTTACGTTTCCTTTTAAAAAGAGTCTAGGATAGTATCCGTCCGACAAAGTATTTACTCGGTACACTGGGCCATAATTCTCTCGAAGGAAGAAGATTGATTGATCAGCTGATGTGTGTGTCGCCGCTGGACTGCCCTGATCAGGTGAGCGAAGCCAGCCGGTTATGCGTGCCTGAGCAAATTGTTAGGTTCCGTCCAGTTCCATTATTTGCGCCGACTCCCGCACGTACCTACAGTAGCAAGACAACAATCTCCCATCTACCGCGCTCAACACCAATAACACCATCTAAATGAGATCCTCAAGCTGTACCCAGAAACTGATGTAGGTATTTGCAGACACCAATTTAGAAAAGGTGCTGGTTATTTAATTCGAAAATAGTGTATAAGTAAGTACGTTACCCTAGCTGGAAAGTGTCTCCTAGAGTGATGAGAGTTTAATGGACGAATAATTAGTGCTTAATGAGCTGTAGGTAAATGACAACATGCACTTTTTAACAACGGAAAAAACGATTCCAGCTGGAAAATTCTATATCAAAATTTGTGCTTAAATGTGCGCCAAAAATAAATTGCGACTTCAGGAATCGTCTTCAAAATGAAATAAATGAAATGTTGCTTACGTTTTAGTGTTAAATGGATATCTAGGACGCGTTGAATTGAATTACCAATTTCTTTACTTACACACATTTATTAATTATACAATTTAATTATTACCAAATCGTTCATATATAGATCTATTATTAATGTACGTATTGAAACTGATGGCAGTGAGATAACAAGATATATATATTAATTATACGAGTATCATAAACAAGTCGCGGGCACAGCTAGTGTATGATATATTTATCTAATATCGTCAAAAGGCAGACATGTTAAGGTAAGAATTTGGGCGAATACCACGGCAAAGTGACAGGGGACTAATCATCGATTGCTGCCGGCTGGCACCCCAAAATCTGAAATATACAAACACATAGTAGTTTAGTACGAACAAAGAGTAAATAGTTTATGTACCTTCGCAGTATTGCATTCAGAAAGTAAACTTAACAGCTTGATTAAGGTTGCAAGATGAGGTCAGCACAGCATCACACAAAGATTTTACCAGCATAGCTTGAAACCCTTGGTCGGTTGGTCAAGATATAGTTACATACTTAAATGTCAATAAACCCAAACATCGGTGAAGTAAAATAATGTTATCACCGGGATAATTCCCACAACACATTGGAAAAACCAGTGGGGCTGAACGGAAAAAATGTTTCCCGTTCGTCCTCTATGGGGACTAAACGTAAGCGTGAATATCAGCCGTTTCACACGAAATTAGATAATAATTGGCACTAACACAATATTAAATCAACATAAATCGCAAGGTTATAAGCATGGAAAATAAAACAATGGCATTCTTTTAATTAAAATATTTATTAATTGCTAAGATTTTTTCATATAAAATGGCACATTTTTAGGAAATTTAATTACATAGTATTGATAACTGAGCAAGTATCGTCATAAGCTTGTATAAAACAAACAAATAGAAAAATCGAACCTAACCTAAATATAAATTATAGTTACCTACACAAAGCCGTTTTAACGCAATGACTCGAATTTCTGAGTCGTAAATGACTTATTAAGATGACCTACATAAAAATAAAAAACCTCAAAGACCTGCATATAATGCATGACCACCTTATCTATACGGGAAAGCAGGCGGGTTGTTAACTTACTAGCAAACCTAAACTTTATCCAAAATTACCTTACAATTAAATAATGAATCATCCAGGTACGTAAGCGCGCATAACTAAATACAACAACAATAATAAAGCACCATTATGATCAGCCCCCTTAGCATTGCGTTTGTCTAGGTACCGGAAAATAGATATAAATGACAGTAATGACATTAGAGTGTGGATGAAACGGGAAGAAAGTGGATAGAAGTTACTTTTATCTACACTGTTATTAATTACTGTCATTTTATCTATTCTCCGGTACCTTGACAATCGCCATGCTAAGGCTGGTACAAGCGAAGGGTACAAGTGACTATCGCCTGCCCTAAATTTAGGGCAGTCGAAAAATTATCTTATTTCTATAGGCACTTGGGCACCTTTTCGTCATTTTCTTATTACAATCTATCTATCTATTAAATGTCTGGAAAAATCTTACAACCAAAATAGCAAACACTCATAAAATAAGCACAACGATTTCCCACATATTCAACAGACTTCAAATAATTACGTTTTAAAAACTAAAAAGAAAACTGACTTCAATGTTTGACTCAGGACGCGGCGTGACTCAGGGCGTCAAGTGAGGATAAGCCACCAACTCCCAGTTATTTGAGTAAGTTTTGTAAATTAAAGCAGTACCTACTGCAATTCTTTGACTAGTATATTTATTGGTAGTATATCGATTGTACGTACATCCAGAACAACAGTAAATGTATCAACTTCGAATCATCATACCTCATCAATGGCTGGATTTTTCAAGGTAATAGCCAAGTTTTCTGGTGTGACAAGGGCTAGGTATGTTGGTACTAACTGAGAGAAGCCGCGGGCCCGCTAGTAACGTATTGTTGTTTCAATCATTTTCATGAAATTTTAGTTTAGTCGGACAACGGAATCGACGCTACTTTGCAGTCTTAAAAAGGAGGCTTAAGAATGATTCACGTTAGACCGGGCCTAGCCACTTATCATTTAAAATTTTAAAATATGGTGACAGCGAGATGATGATGGGGGACTGAAATCCTCAGATAATAGGGCGATTGAGTTGAAACTCAGTTTGTAGATCTATCTTGACTAACTAATACTTGATTTTGACTAATAATAATTAATTTAAGAAATGTCACTGTAATTATCATTCTATTATGGACTTTATCGTAAACGAAATAAGAACGAAACATTTTAGTTTAGTTAACTTAGTGCACAACAGAATCGACGCCACTATCAATTTAAAAATCGATAGAAAATTGTAAATTAAAACTATAGTTTCGGAATAATACTCTCAATGTAAGTGCTTAGGATGAGGCCAAACGAGCTTCTTTTGTGTTTACTCAACCAAACCTGCGCAATCGTCTACTGCACCTAACTTCAGAGAGCTAAAGATCTTTTGTGCTAACTATACCTGCTCTTTTGGCATCATCCTTACACCAAACCATGGCAGTAATTCATTTATCCACTGACAGCGTGGTTCCATTACCACGGGTACGGCAAAGTCGCGCGTCGCCGTAAACAGCGTGGCTATTTACTTAATGAACAACAATCAAAAACACTATTTAGGAACATCAAATCGTACTAGAAATACTCAAAGGAATAAAATATAAAATGGAATACACCTCAATGCAACGGCCATGTTGAGTATTTCAAATGAGTCCAGAAAGTACGTGCTGAACTGCTGATCAAGCAAGGAATCACAATCCGTAATTTCACGTTTAAGACATTTGTGTTCTTTAGTTTAGTTAAGAGTTTCAAAATTAGTCTACGGGGTGTTCCTAATGAGTGGATAATCCTTTTACTACGACGAACGAAGACGACGCCATCCTTTCCAGTCTCCTCGTGACCACGATCGGTGCAACCCGGTCGAAACGTCGAGGAAAGGTAATAGTTCGATTATTATCTAAACTGATACGCGATCTCGTCCCGCTAAAAACAACAATGAGTTTAAAAAGTGATATTAATCTTATACCAAAAAATAAACAATAATAACGGTGATTGATTGCTAGTCCTTGCTTGATCATGGCCGTGCGTATCACAGAAATTATTGCATAAATTAAAACTAAAGTTCGCAAGAGCGCTAGGCAGACGTGATCGGTGGTTACGTATAATAGTCTTTACCTTGCCTTATTGGTAAGGAGGGTAATAGTGCTGGTTAGGGTAACGACCCCCCATAAAGTACGGATTATTAGGCGGCATCGGTGGACGCGGCGGCTGGTTCTGGACGGCTGCGGCGCCCGGGTAGGGAGGGTTCGGCATGTCTGCGGAACAAGCAACAGTCAGTTATATGTATCGCCCAATGCAGGACTGTAGTAGAGCGGACAGGGAATAGAGCGGAACGGGACTCACTGTTGGGCGCGAAGTGCGAGTGCGAGAACATCGGGCGCGCGACAGACGGCTGCGGGGCCGGCGGCGCGGGGGGCTCCGCGGGCGCGGGCAGCGGGGGGAAGGGGCGCGGCAGTGGCGGGTAGCGCGGCGGGCCCTCGCCGTACGGCAGCGCGGCCGGCGCCGCGTCCGCGTACGGCAGCGGCGCGGACCCGCTCGCCGCGCCCTCGGCGTACGGCGGCAAGTTGGCGGGCGCGCCGGATTCGCGGAACGGAAGCGCGCTGGCGACCGTCAGCAGGCTGGCGGGCGCGCCGGAGTCGTGCAAGGGGCGCGCGACCGGCGCCGGCGCGCTCTCGCGCTCTGCACACACACAGACAAACATTATGCACGAACACGAGACCGACGTGACAGGGGGGTTATTCGCGTTGGTTTTATCGTTCGTTTGATGAATATTCGGATGCTTCTTACTACGAGCTGCATTGTATTCAGTCAATAAGATCAACGTTAAAACACGGTCCTAACCTAGGACCAAATATTTCAATATGAAAAACTAGCCCTTGAAGTCAGAAATTGTAGTA
The DNA here is from genome assembly GCA_951394285.1 of Epirrhoe tristata. NCBI lineage: Eukaryota > Metazoa > Arthropoda > Insecta > Lepidoptera > Geometridae > Epirrhoe > Epirrhoe tristata. The sequence goes on along the minus strand of OX596136.1, from coordinate 14,294,206 downwards.
AGATACATCCGAATATTCATCAAACAAACGAAAATAAGAACGGGAATACGGCCCCAGATACCTACCCTCTCGCTCCACGAACACTTACCGCTCCTCAAGATTTCCAGCAGCGTGTTCAGATAATTTACAGAGTTCGGGCGAGTCCGCAGAGCCATGGCCAGGAGGCCGATGTCGTCGGAAGAGGAACAGGACGGCATCTGATAAAAAAAATTGTATTCACAATAAATACTACGAAGTAAATAAAATTTAAACTAGTACTGTTTACTTATTTGCAAAATATTGACAGTAATTTCTCGGCAGTTCAAGTAGGCACGCTGACAATGATTTATTGCACGTTGATAAAATACATCAATTATCCCGCGCGTGCTGCCTCCTCGCGTATGCCAATCTATAAGACGTTTTAGCTGATGATCATTCATAGGAGCGGTCATCTTTATGGTAACAAAAATGAAATCTCACTAAACAAAATCACAAAAAAATTGGACAAGCGTATGCACGACTTTGTATTACAAATACAATTCAATTTATTCATAAAACTGAATACATAAATATTACAATTATTATAAATAATTCACCACGAACCCCGCACTAAGCTAAGCCTGTATCGCGGCAGTTCGAGTGTTATTTTCTAAAAAAATACTTATAACTATATAAAATAATACCTTATACAACACTTACTGTACTTTACCTATAACACATATACCTAAATATTAATAATTCATCATCAAATTTAAGAGCTCAGCTCTTGTCGGTGCAATGATGCAACTTATTTTACAACAAATAATTACTACACTAAAAATAATCTACGTATGAGCTGTACGCACTATCAAAAAATGACTTTAAAAGAAAAATTCACTGTGCAACTGAAACGGTTTAACAACAAATACAACATTGCTAGGAATTACAAGTACGTCCGCATTGAATTCTATTTATCTCAGTTTCTTTTACAAAAAAAATCACAGCGTAAATATCTCTAGCACATAAATACAGACAGTGTTACTTTTACATTCAAAATACCAGTATGGATACACTTACGTTTTCTATTAAATCTTCAGCGCATCGGTATATGTCTGGGCTTAAAATTGATCTTAACATCCGTTTTTTTTTCTCATAACGGTCCATTTCTCGAACCAAATCCATTCGGGATTGTTCGGCTTCTTGCTCTACCTTCTGCCTTTGATGGATTAGCTGCTTGATCCTAAAATCAAAAATATTTTTAGATACCTACCTAGATTTTCTTTAGTTTAATTTGGAATCTTGTTGCATTTATGAAATATTTTTTTTGTATTATTTATTATGTAATAATAATGATTTTTTTGTAGTTCAAAAGATCTGCGCACAAATGGTCAGAGAGTGGACAGCTATTTTGGTTATGTGCTATGTGGAGATAATACTTTCATAAATTATACAATTATAATTGCAAATAAGTATAAAATTGATTCATTGAAAGTTTTAAGAAAGCTTATTTGCACCCGTCAACCGTAAATATGAATGATCACAATTACTCGCTTTGCAAGATGGGCCAGCAGAGAATAGATGTCCCACAGAAGCTTTTTCTGTAGGTATCTACTTATATCAACAGTTGTAACATACAAAATTCAGCATTTTAGAAGCAACATGCAAAGGTCGTTTTATTTATAAGCTTAGAATGGTAATGTAATGATTAAATTCTGAGTCCTCGCACAGCAATTCATCGTGTTTTGCTAACAGGCGGGAGACACTTTAGTAGGCGCCCGATTCGACGATATAATTCACTCGGAAAATAAAATCATTACAATACTATTTCAACAAATATGCAAAGTCATAAATAATTATATTTATTGATATCATTACATATTTAGTCAAAACAAGCAGACGTAATAGAAACAGTATAAAGCCGTTTTCTATAAATTCGCTGAAAAATATAGATATGTTTCTATTAAAGATACTTCGATTGTGGACGCATTGCTTGCAAAACACTCGCTATTCATCGCGCTCGTCCTGTCCCACACCGTAGTTCGTAGATGCTCCTCTTCTTCATTGTGTAATTATTTTGCATGCGAATAAATAATTATGAATCATTATGGATCAAACCTTATAAGCCGCTGAACACAGCACTCGCAGCTGTCATTCGGATACTCCAGTTTCCGAAGTTTGCTTGGCCCGGCTGAGAACAAAATCAATGAGCGCATAGCACACAACATACATAAATACACATGCAATATCTGTGTAACCAGCTAAAAGAGATTTCCTCAGATGGAGATAATAAATAATGCTGGACATTTTCACACAGCATCATCTAGCCCCAAACTAAGCAAAGCTTGTACTATGGGAACCAGATAACTGATATACTACTTATACTTTTTGTTTGTAAATACATACATATTATACATAGAAACACCCAGACCCGAGACAAATATCTGTAGGTCATACAAACATTTGTCCCGCGGCTGGGATCGAACCCGCAACCTTCTGCGTCGCAGGCGGACGTTCGCCCACTGCGCCACAGAGGTCGTCTATGGAGATATATGGATAAATATTTTTCAAATCAGTCAATAACATTACATAAAATATTATTCATTTATTTTATTAAATGTTTCTGAACGAAACTATATAATCTGACGAACGAATAGCAGTCTTATTAGCCCAGTGGGCAGCACAGAAATTGCAGCATTCTTTACTATGAGGCAAAATAATAAGGACCCAGCAGGAAAACAGCTTTGCGAACTGTGCATGTAGCTATAGTATATATAGCTATATATAGTAAGTAATTAAACATAACAAAATTTACCAAGGTATTTAAAAGTCAAAGGTTATTCAAGGCAAAAAAGATGCAAGCGCCGTGGGTTTGATCGTTTGAATAAACGTGGTGTAAAGTTTTAAACTCCAAAAATTTTATGGTTACTCCTAAGTATGGGAGGCCTATGCCCAGCAGTGGGTGTTACCAGGTTGAGATGATGATGATGATGACTCCTAAGTTACACCCGGCGTAACTTAACACCACATTTATTAATAAGGGCCTAGATGTGGCTTTTTTGTCTATGGTAACAACTAACATGCAGACAACAATTTACCTGCTGAGTCCTTAAAATTGTGTTGACGACAAAGTAAGTTCGTATGAGTCAGTGGCCAACTCTGACAAAGTAAATGCAATATAATTCTGGTTTGTATTGATAAACATGAAATAAATAATAATTTGAAAAATAGTTATAGTAGGGAAAAGCTTGCACATTGCAAGAGTTGCAATTGATAGATCACTTGTATTGATTAGGATGTGTTCTCAACTTCTCATTCTAAATCTTTGATCGCACCCTTTGCAAGGCTTATATACAATTTACCCTGATCTTCATATACATGATGGTAGTACCTGTGTTATACAGGTGAGTTTTCTCGAACGCATTCTGAGAGGAAAATCTAAATGGCTATAGTTATGGAAAATGTTGTTAGGAGTCATTGGCTCGATTTTGATAAAATGAAGAACTACATATAAAAAATTAAGTTTTCAATTTCTCGAGAATATTTATTTTTTGTTTTTTACGCATTTTTGGAAGCTCTATCTGATAAAAAAACTTGTTTAATGCTATTAATAAACAATGGTTTTACAATATCATATTACATCCGATATAATATTATAAAACCATAGTTTATTACTAAAAAACTCACTTAAAACCAAGTAACATGTAAGAGATAAGTATAATAATACTAAGGTGACAGGATAGAGAGCAGCTAATTAATTAGGGTCTTGCGGCTTATTCAACTCCATAAATATTGTTATTTTCCATGGATGGATACTTGAGGAAGGTAAGCGCCGACTAAACCTGTTCTTGAATTACACTCATCGGAGCTTACTCACAGACAACACAGAAATAACATGTTTAGAATGTTTCATCATCATCATCATTTCAGCCAAGTAACAGTGAAGTGTTATAATGTTTACCTTGTATATTATTCGCTTATGCTAAATCATTCATATTGTCATCCTTAAAATTCCACCTACCTCCTTTCATAATAGTACATTATGGTACTAGTGTGTAACATTGGTGATTACCGCCGAGGCGAGCCGAGGACGGTAATCATCAATACACACGTGTATCATACGACGTTTTTCAACACACTTGTGAATAAAATAACAATAAAATCTCATTTTCAACAGTGAAAACGAGTCGTGAAAAATGTTTCGCTATTGCGGGAAAAATTAATCAGTTTTCCGTTGCGCGCGCATTGCGATCGGCCACAGACTATATTTCCGCGCCGCGCATAGGGTTTGCGGCCTATTCTGCCACGTACGAAATGCGGAATTTAAAGTTTTCTTTTATTACAGAGAAAACAAAAGTTATATTTCAGTGAAAGTTTTATTTATCAAACACACAGTTAAAATTATCTATTTAAATAAGAAGTTGCATGAAATGAGCATGCAATAGGAACATTAATTTATTTGTTCTATTGAACACGATCTTTTTTCTGAATAAAAACTTTTTTAAGAACAAAGCAACTCAACCAATAAAATTAAAAAAAAAATCTATTACTCACTAGTGAGTTATAGTAATGAAAAAGTCACAGTTTGATTATGGGTGTCATTATGTGCCTAATTGCGGTAACCATAGAGCCACTTTATAAGCAAGTGTGTTGAAAAATGATAAAGCCTTAATTTGTTGAACAAATTAAATTCCGCCAATTGTGGTCCGATTAAAAAAAAATTTTTTTGGTTTAAAAGCTGAGGTGGTCTCATATAAATTTTATTCCCGAGAGATAGTTTTCCCATAAAACCTCATCCTTGCTTAATTTTCGACCTAAGTCCAATATTGTAGTCGATTTTCGTTTTAGTTTTTAAAACGTAATTATTATTGTTAAATGTAACAGCTCTGTATGTTAGACATCGCTGAGCATTTCATGAATGGGCTTTGATAGGAATAAATCTTACTATTCATTTTTGGAAATAAGTAATTATAGTTTAAAATAATTATATGAAGCATTTACCTTCACAATAATGTTTTGAAACGCGTTTGAGAAGACTGCTTGGCGTATCCTGTGGGATCGGTGGAGGGGGTCGAGAAGGGTCAAACCTTGAACAACAAGTTTAAACTAAAGGCCCAGTTTATAGTCTATCATCATATTATATGCATGTAAAGGGTCACACAATGTTTGTTCAAACAGAAGAAAATACAATTATATCAGCCTTTAGAGGTCAAACAGTGTCTCAAAGATTTTAACTTTTTTTTTTATAGTATATTAACTTACATATCCCTGCCAGGGAACAGAACAGAATGGAAACGGTTAGAGGAGGCCTATGTGTCGACAAGACACGCTGAAAAATAGCCGGACTGGTGTGAGAAAAAAAAAATAGAATTAAGTTAACTGTAAAGGCTTTGAAATTGAACTTACATATGAGGGAGTGTTATTTGTGCATTTTCAGTTTCATACACTGATGATTGGTGGTGTTGCAGGGGGGCTGTAACACAACAAAAAGACAAGGTAAATCACATAATCAATCAAAAAAAATTTTCATCAAACAAATTTTTATGCAGATAATATCATATCAAATCAGTACACAATCATACGAGTATACCTAGTAAAATATGTATTGACAAATGTCTAGAGAAATATTTAGACCACCGAAAAGTATTGATTGAAAGACTTAAATCAAAAGGCCTCCTGACTACTGCAATGTCTTAGGTTTACATTTATCTCTCAGAAACAATCAAATATTAAAACAAATATTAATAGAATAACAAGGTGAAATTAAGTAAAAGTATGGTGGCACTGGTGACTATAAAGAATGTAACATTTAATATACAAACATGGATATACAGGTGATGCCACCCTCCCAGAAGACACTGATGTAGACGTCGATGCACCCATTGAGCAAATGCCCCAAATGAACTCCTGACAATTGGCTCCTTCTAATTCACGCGAATGGTTCCGCGTTCTCCTGTTCATCGTGACAATGTGTATTCTGTTGAATTATAAAAATACACCTAAATACTTTTGTTATAAGTAGGTACATACTTAATTTATGGAAAGACGAAAACGATGAAAATATTTGAAAATATGCTCAGAGTTCTGTGAATAGGTACATGAATGGTTATTATGAAATTTATATTAGATTGTGAAGATTGGGTTTCTATTTCTACATGTACAGCGTTTTGAGTAACACAATTTGTATTAGTTCCACAATAATTTTGTTGGATAGGTACTTACTGTACGCACAACAAATCTTTAGCTCTCTGAAGTAGCTGCGCAGAACCCATTTTTGTAAAGCTGCCTCGCTCACTCGCTTAGTTGGTTGCATCGCGCTATCTCGCTTACTCTACCAAACCTGCGCAATCGTTTAGTGCACCTAACTTCAGAGAGCTAAAGATCGGTTGTGCGTACTGTACTTACCTTAAGTATCTTTACCTAGAAGGGGGTTTTCAAAGCATTTATGTCATATGTAGGTATAGATTACATTAAGTTAACAAAATAGAATGGCTATTACAGTGATATTATTTTTAGTAAAAATTAAGTATTTGTGGGTAAAATTAGTCGAGAACATTTTGCTTGCTGTGATAACACAAGGTAAAACAGCTGCTATAGAAGCTCAGAGACGCGCCATTTTGATAAAAATTTTAGCAATGTCAGTTTTAGGGGGATTTAGTGACATGCCGTTTACGTCTTTAATGAGTGAGTTGAGCATTGAAACGAGTACAGTTCTATCGATGAGCTGTGATTAGTTCATAGCTCGGCCTCAATTTTGATACAATATCCTACATTTTTGAACGCCACGCGAGTGATCTAAATAGTACTTTTGTCTATGCGAGTGATGCTGAGCGAGTACATTTTGATAGTTTTATCACCGCGATAAAACCATGTTAGAATACAGATTCCAAAAATGGCATCCCTACTTCCAAAAAGACATCAACCTTCTTGAAAGTGTACAGAGGAAGGCCACCAAGATCCCACAGGCTCTTTGTTGCTAAACATATGAGGATAGATTACTCTCACTATGCCTCACTATGCTTGAGGAGATCTTATTGAAACTTACAAGATTATGACCAACCAGTACAATCTGCCTAACATTCGAGACATCTTGAGAAGAAAGGAGGAACAAAGACCTTCACGTGGACATCAGCCTTAACTTATTTGTGACCCCTCCCGCTTACTTACCGCCTATCACTTCTTCGACAACAGAGTGGTTCACAATTGGAATGCACTACCAAATGACGTTGTTATGGCTACTTCGGTCAATTTAAGGACAAGCTCGACAACTGGCTACGAACTAATAAATCAGTGCTCAAAAAAATTAACCAATCATGAACAATCGGACTATTTCAACACTGAGCTATAGACATATCAGCAACAGCTGCTCGTCTATCATCGATAAATAAATAAATATAAGTGAACAACAGAATTGATGCCAATAACATTCTATTTGTTACACTTAGGTTTTAGTACTTACATACTGAAAATAATAATTGTATAGGCACCATAAACGAAATAAGAACGAAGCATTTTAGTTTAGTTAAGTTTAGTAAGTGAAACAACAGAATCGACGCCACTGTACAGTGCTTAGAGAAGTTACAAAGTAGTTCTTATAATGTCTCCTGGTGAACACCCAATCATCCATTGCAAGAGAGATTGAAAGACTTGGTGAACGAAGTGATTGTCCAGAATATTTTTTGGTCACAAAATCTGATCAAACTTTGACATTTATAGAATCCTGACTATATTTTTTCCTTTTATCACCACAACCACATACCTATTATGTAAATTGTAATAGTCTTCTTAGCCACCAAAATTCACTTTGTTTCAAAGCCTCCACCTTCACCTCCTAGTACTCATTTGGTCATAAAAGCATCATTCTGGAAACAAACAAACAAAAGTACTTACTTTTAGGTATGCAGGAAGCATGCGATCGAAACCATGCGTTTGGACTGAGGAGATCACAACTTCTTAGCTTCCGCAAAATGAATGTTCAAGATATAAGTGAAAAAGTAGCATCAAAATACTTTTTAGAACACAGAATACGTATGCACAACACTGCTTGCGCTGGGCCTTGATGCTTTCGTCTGGGCCCTGGGCCCGAACCGAACCGAACAAGCGCTCAAAGAGTACTTTTCTTTTCTACAAATGCTCACAGTCACACTACCTGCAGGAGAGGACAGCAGAGCAGGTAGGAGTAATTTTTATTATTTGGCAGGTAGGCAGGCGTAGGCAGGCAGAACAGCACACACAACCCAAACAAACTGAAGGATGCACCACGGGTAGAAATGTTCCCAATCAAAAGCGTGGACTTGTATATAATCTGTGCATGGCTCAGAAAATGATGTATGACAGCGAATGAGTCGCTATTTTGGGTCATGAACGATTGAGATCTATTGAATGAATGAGTGTGTTTGTTTGTATCTCTCTAAATAACCGTCTGTGCAATGTGCATTTGTTGTTATTGTGCTGAGCGAGTAGTTTGCGTCGATTAATTTCCGGCTATTTCTGTTCCATATTTGCTGCAAATGTACGGTTTGTACCTTCAGTGCGATGTATTTTAAGTGCTGTGCTGTAACAGGTTGCACCAATACGCGAAAGGACGCTATATTTCACAAATTCCCAGTGTGTAGTCAAAGACTCAAAAAGTGTCTCGATTGTATAAACAGTGATGCGTTGAGAAACAAGAGCTTGAACGAGATTTCAGGACTCCAAGTGTGCCACAGGCATTTTGAGGCCCGATTTGTGACTCCTAAAACACGACTTCGACCGATACTGTAAGACTAGAAAACAGGTTGCTTACTGAAATGCAAAAAAAGCACATATTAAATATAAGGAAAAAATTGAAGAAACAAAATAAATGAATCTCTGTACTTTCGTTGTTTTCTATCAACACAAAACCTTCCTTCCCATAAGATAGGAACGAAAACAAAAGGTAGGTAGGTACTACCCCAGCTAATATGGTAGAATGATCATTCTGCTCATTGCAATAAAAAAAAAAAAACAAGAATGAAATAAAATTTTAAATGTCATACATCATTTTCTGATAGCCAATCAGGAGTAAGTAACTACTACATAGGCTGTGACACAAGTCTACACCAAAATGTTCCTGACATGTCTATCTGATTTATCTCTACCTAATCTGTGGGATGCACACGAAGAATAAAAATTACTCATGCACATCAGTCAGAGCATTCCACGCAGTGAGTGAGTGAGTGAGTAAGTAAGGTGAGGGAGGGAGGAGAGGAGTATCAAATGCGAAGAACGAACGAACGAAGCGCTTTATTTAGGGATGCCCGTTACGATGATTTTAATTGGATTATCGATAGCCATTAGCCACTAATCGATACCTATTATAGGAAATAGAAGGGTATTTCCCACAGACATATATAGACTAGCTTTTTGATAATAATCATATGAAACACGATGTCGCCAGATTTTCCCCACTCGCTCAACACACACACTGCACTGAACGCAACGCTATTATCGCGTGTACATTTACCAATGTACTCAAAATTAAAAGTGATTCAATTCAATGTTCGACATACATTGCTGTGTTTATGTTGAGACCAGTCACAATCCAAGCAACAATTGACGCAATGGAATGTAAAGTCAACAATGCTCTCCACACTACGTGTGTTGTGTGGTTAGAGTCTGGCAAATGAAAGTAGACCCTGAAAAAGAGGCGGCAAATTCAAAAATATAAGCGTGTAACCCCATAAGGACATTTGGAAGAACACAACTTGATACTTGGTTATTATTTTCTAGTACCAAATATAATAATTATATTATTTAGAGTTATTAATTAATGGTTGTCACGCTTATATTTTTGAATTTGCCGCCTCTTTTTCAGGGTCTACTTTCATTTGCCAGACTTATATTCACCATTCGCAAAATAAAATTAGTACCTAGGTAGGTACTTGAAAACCTTTAAAAAGAATCGAATAAGCAAAAATCTCTAATAACTTTTCAAAACTCAAAATGATCGTATCTCAAGCTCCGCTTTAGTAGAAACGCCACCTAGGAGAAAAAAGTAAAAAGCAGTTTTGACCTCGGTGATATAGATGGCGTTCTAACCGAAGCCAAAGAAAAAGTATTTTATTATCAAAATAATCTTTATTTCGGATTTATCATTAATTTTAAAATCATTTATCATGCAAAATAAAAAAAATCTGCAGTGCAAAAACAAAGAGTAAAAAGTGATCACTGATCACCCATCATCTTTATGACCTCGCCCGGCGTCGCTCATCTTTTTGCTCCATACAAACTTGAAACCCTTATTTTCACGCCCCTTTATGATTATTTAAAGAAAAAGGTAGCCTATGTCCGTCCCTGGGGTATGATCTTTATCCATGCCAAATTTCAGCTTAATCTGTTCAGCGGTTTGGGCGTGAAAAGGTACCATCAGCTCTCTTATATTATTAATTAGTTTCCCATCTCCTATAAGCATAATTTATATTGGTACCCGCCGCCTAATAATACCACCATAGTTCCAGAACAATTAGTAGGCATTTCGGACATGTCGTTATCTCTCTAATATTTAGTCTAGCAGTGACCACTTGTTCATACAAAATATACTTACCTACTTAGATTATAAATAAATTCTTCTTCTTAGGTACTGCCTATGGTCTGGGGTACTGCACAGAAAAACTGGTTAACTTCTCGAATGCAGAGTGCACCTTTACTTATTAGATACCTACACACTTCGATCATATATAGGATCTTTCATTTTATACTAACTTAATTCAGGAATTGGGTTCAAAAAATATATTAAAAAATATTTATGTAATGATTTTTTTTTTGTTTTGTTATGAAAATCCCGAGAAATTGGATAAAGACTATCCTTTCAATTGATTGTTACTTCTTATTTAACTTAGCCCATTCGTGATGTAGCTGCGCTGTGATTGGTGGAACGTCTGTTCTCATTGAAAATCATTATGCAACAATTCAAAAAAATCAATATTTGATAAGTTTTGAAGTGGAAACTTAAATTGATACGGTCAAACGTCTATTTACAACCCTAAAATGAGGCCCTGTCAGTTTCTGTAGTATAAAATGAAAGACCCATATATGACGCACAAATCGCAATCAACAATTTACAAGAGCATTTCGAAATTTAATACAAAAGCATTATTTCTATAATAGTTTCTTAATTAGCTACTTACTTATTTTGATTAACATGAGATCGAATAAACAGTGTGCGTGTGCACTGGGTGTCACTAATAAAGTTGTTCTATATCATGAAGGCGGGTTGCTCTTCAATGTGTAGATTTGTTTCTCTGTGCCTATGCGATACTGAGCGCCCATTTGTCTATGAAGAGTTCCAACGCTTACGCACACAGAAGAAAAAACGTGAATGTGCATCTACACACACAATACAGACAACCCGCCTTCGTGAGATGGAAAAACTATACAATAGAAGCAAACCTAGCTTTCCGTATTTCGAGTCGAACAGCTGAGGAGTCATATACATTATTAGAACATTAGAAACGACCTTAAAGACCGACAAGTAGTTAGCTAATCCTTAATCATACTTACTTGCTTAAAATAATGAATAATCAGCCCCCTTATAATGGCGATTGTCTAGGCACTAGGTACCGGAGAATAGATAAAAATTACAGTAATGACATTAGAGTGTAGATAAAACGAGGAAAATGAATAAAAGTTACTTTTATCCACGCTCTAATGTCATTTTTATCGATTCTAGACAATCGCCATTGTAAGGGGGCTGTTACTACATTAGTAGGTATCAGTCAGTAGCGCGCTTACAAAAACATTAATACTATTAGGTACGTACAAGTGACTATAGCCTCAAGGGCAGTAGAAAAATATAATTTTATATACCTATCTTATTTTCTAATTTAGGAACACATACCACAATAACAATCTAAATAATTACTTAAATTAATAGCATTATATTCTAAAAAATGCTCTAGAAATTATACTAAAAAGAAACTTACGTATGATAGAAATAAATAACACAATACAGCTGTGTTTCCACCAGAGATGTGCCAGGATTGTGTTGCGAGGGATGTGTTTGTTAAGAACCAATAGTATCACTTAATTTACCAAGCTTCAAAATTTCAAGTGATTCTATTGGTTCGTAACAAACACATCCCTCGCAACACAATCCTCGCACATCTCTGGTGGAAACGCAGCCCAACACCCTAATGCAATGCCTATTGATGTATTTTCAAACTCAAGACTACGCGTACAATCTGCCATTTACACAATATCATGAAAAAATCATGAAAAATAATACTTAGTTATGTAGGCACAGTTCGCCCAACGGATCTAGGCATTCGTGAAGTTAGCCGTTTGTCTGCGCAGTGAACGCTTTTTCATACAAAATTGTGTTCTGCGCAGACAAACAGCTAACTTCACGAATGCCGAGATCCGTTGGGCGAACTGTAATTGCCGCGTTTTAAAAAATAATGCATACAGCTAAAGTTTGCAAGAGCGCTTGAGATCAGTGGTTACGTAGAATAGTCTTTACCTTTCCTTATTGGTAAGGAGGGTAATAGTGCTGGTTAGGGTAACGACCCCCCATGAAGTACGGATTATTAGGCGGCATCGGCGGACGCGGCGGCTGGTTCAGGGGAGGGTTCGGCATGTCTGCGGAACAAGCAACAGTCAGTTATGTATTTACTAGTGGAACCGGGCGCGACTTCGTCTACGCATTGTTTCGTCATACAAACTTTAGTTAGAGATAGAACTACCTTACGCGAGGACAAACATTCGCACAGACATATTTTCGAATCTTACGACTTTGAAACTGCCACCCCTAGGGGTTGTTTTGTAAAAATAAAAAATACGGGTTTCATCATTTACTTTAAAGTATATTTATACCGAGTTTGGAGTGGATCGGAGCAAGGAATATTTTTTTTTTCATATAAACTTTAACACCCTGAGGGTTGATTTTCGAAAATTGTATACGCCTATATGTTATTCCAGAACTCTTACTCTCTACATACCAAATTTCATCACAATCGGTTAAGTCGTCACGGAGATACGCGAGGACAAACATTCGCACACACACACAGACTTTTGCATTTATAATATTAGTAGTATTACTATTGAAGTAAGAAATAAAGAAAGACGGGACAGTAGACTAGTATGAGACTCTGTTGACGATGATGGTTACACGATCATTTATTACATCAATATTCTTCCAGCACTGGTCCCGGATGAGGCCCGCTGAAGTAGAACAGCTATGCTGGGGAACTTACCGTTTTCGATGAGGTCTAGTAGAGTGTTCAGAAAGTCCACCGAGCCATCGTTCGGGCGAGCCCGTTCAGCTATGGGCAAGTGGCTGACATCGTCGGAAGTGTAACGGGACAGAATCTGAAAAAAAAACAATAATTATTTTGAGAACAGTTTAAATTAATAGAGAATTAAATTTTATTTTTATTTTCATGCTTTTTAAAGGGGTTGTCAGAGGGCACGGCCTAATTATAAAATGGTTACATTTTGCGATGACAGGTTGCATTGCATCCAAACGCGGAATTATTTATTGTAAAATGTTAATACCTACTTCTCGGCGTTTTCTTTGTGCTAGTACGCATACTTAAAAATTTTTAGAAACGAAAAATTTATTGCCTGGAATCGAAATTCACAATCCTAGGTCAATAAGGCGAGAGTTCATCCCATTAGAATAGGCCAACAACGTTCTCTAAGAAGCAACAAAATGCATCGTTTGTGCATTCAAATAAAATTTAAAACTTACAGATTCCATATACCCGTGGTTGCTGTTTTTCAGGCACACTTTTAGTAGCTGATGTACTATGTCACTGGAGGTGCTCGAACAAGCAGTCATCTGATAACAAAATTAAATTTTAAAATTGTGAATGTCGGAACTGAATTAGTTGAGCTATCTATAGATCATTTTTAACGGTTCTTAGATACCTTGACTGATTCTATTATATTTTGTAAATAATGTAAGAAGTTAGTTTATGTTACCTAATAAATCATTAGCATTAAGTTTTTTTTAATAAAATACCTACTTTACAAGTGTCGATATAGGTGGAATGAAAGAGAAGAAACTCACCGGACGATTTGTCAGGTTGGGGTTGTATAATACCTCACTCCTTGGCGAAATCGGAGACGGTGATCCCTGCAAGCAAAAATATGGTTAAAAAGGCCTTTAGGTACATAGCTATAGGTATGTACTACATGACTTATACAGCGTCAGGAGGCAACCTATGCCGAAACCTACACTCAACGGGACGACGTAGTACCTGGGATACTGTGGTTAGACCGCAAGGTAATGTATTTTAAAAAACCCCTACTGCAATCTGTAGAATAAGATTGTAAGCAGACAGATGCATGTCTTTTGCAGTTAAAATTTTTGTACATAAGTAGTAGTACATAACAGAGATTATGATATCTATTAGATCATCAGTTCATAAAAAAAGTCATAAAAAACACGAAGTCAGTTCATCTATTTGGAACTAAGGTTTGGAAGCTCCAATGCAACACAGATTACGTTGTCACAATGTTAAAAATACCAAATAAACTAGCTTTATCAATAGTAATACTCACGTTTTCTATGTAATCTACAGCCCGTTGGTACAGGTTTGGATTTAAAATGGATTTCAACATTTTTGCTTTTTTTTCGTAATCATCCATCTTGTTGTAGGTCTCTTCGTTTTTGGTCAGCCTGTTGCTTCAACAGACGAATTTTGGTGACTGGTAACTTGACTTATTAGAGGCCGAAGCAAAAACACTTTTTTGTTGACACGCGCGGTCACGATTCGCCCCGTGTTGGCTGACTCAGAGAAACGAACGAGACTGATCGAGTGTTAGGGTACTCGTTTCGAACTAAGGGGACGATGGTCTACCTGAATAAGGTTTCTGCTTTGATTTTCTGACTGTTGTTATCATCAGGCTCGCGCAGTAAAATGGGGCGCGACCGGACTTAACAGGTAGTTATTTTTCTTTAGTTGATTAAATATTTTTAACAAAAGGAAACTTTACTCAGTGTTCTATAATCCATGGGTATGTTCTTAGCACAGAATTCTATATAAACAATATCTCTGGTTCTTAAACTATATGATGTTTAATAGAGCATGATAAAAGACATATTTTTTTGAAAAAAATACGATTTATTAAACCTCACTTATTATAAAGCACCACATTTGGAACATGATTGTTATAACAAATTAATAAATACGTATAGGAATGTATAAAAAACAGATACCTACATTATTTCATCAACAATGTATTAAAATGGAATATTAAGATATTCATACATTTAACTCCTATGCGAAGCGTCACTTATTACCAAAACCCATAGATTCTACTACATCCTCCACGGTAGTACACTCAACTAGATCTACTCGATCTACTAGTATTAATATATAAGCAATTGTTTAGATAATCGCAATATTTGGGTTCCGAATGCGAATTAGTTATTGTAGGTGGTTGCAGACACGTTTCCTCCGTGTCCGGTCCAGTTTGTGTGCACGAAGCTTCCAGGCTTTGACAGCAACTCGTATGTATGGGCGCCAAAGTAGTCTCTCTGGGCCTGCCAACAGACAAATACAAGTTACGCATCTAACACATTTTTTAAACCTTAAATAAAAAAAAACAAGAGATATAACAGCCCAATATAGAATATTCAGCGTCAGGATGCAACCTATGCCTCCACTCAACGCGACGCTGTAATGCCTGGGCTATTGTTTGAGTTGGAATATATGGCTTGCCTAACACCTAAATCTCTCAGCTTAATCGGCCTTGTCCACAGGAAAGACAATGAGCGAACTGAACTAATTACGTGATAACTTACTAAATAAATATTTCTGGACATTTCGCACAGCATCATCTGGTCAAGTTATATACCTGTAGTAAGTTAGCAGGCAGCACAGCAGCTCTATATCCGTCGTAAAAGGCGAGTGCGGCAGAGAAGGCGGGCGCGGGTACCCCGACCAACGCCGCCTGCGCCACCACCTGACGTAACGATCCCTGACTCGCGGAGATACGCCCGCTGAAGTACGGGTCCAGCAGCAAATTAGTCAGCTGGCTGTTCTTTGTGAACGCGTCCTGAAAGGCACAGGCACATTATCGGAGATACAACAGTTATGCTAGCTGCATTCCATACATGTCATGCTGCAAACAACCTATTATGATTTTTACTGGTGGATACATACACGTTTTTGTACGAAAAAACATATTACATAAGGTTCTTATACCTGACGCGCAAAAGCATGACGGGACAGTAATTCCAAAGAAAACGGTCAAACGCTGGACCCATAACAGATTTTCGGTACTTTTCTATTATCAACAGACCCATCCTGACCCTACAAAAATATTTTACTAAAGACTAGTTCTCTAATGACGAACCCATCCCTATCAACCCAACATAAAAAATGGTCCTTTTAAATGTATTGTAGAATAATTGGGTATGTGTCCTTCTACTAAGTAACAGGGTTGGGTATCGATTGTATTCACATCTACCTACCCTACCCGACGCGTATTCATAGATATGGTATTTTTCTGCCCTTCCGATAATCACAATGTAAGCATTGTTTTGTTATTGGGGTATCGACGCTACCTGATGAGTCGGGACCGTCGGTCGGTTGGGGTCCCCATGGCCCATCCCTGGTACGCACATCTGTGTTTCTGACTAAAGCTTCGTCGCATCCGACCGCGGTTTCGCTTGCTTGGGACCAGCATTTTACATAGCGTATAATGCTATTCCAACCCATAATCTTCATCCAAATTTTACCACTGGGCGTAATTGAAAAATAAGCATACCTACTCGCACCAACACATTCAAACTTTCAGATCGTAATCGTAAACGAATCGAACGATCGTAAACGAATACGCTTGCATTACCTAATGCAAGCGTATTCGTTTACGATCGTTCGATCGAGAGAGACCCAAGTAGGTACTTGGGACCGTATTTTTTGTGGCGAACCTTTTCTCTGACTCTGAGTGAGTGGTAGTTCGAAGGCAGGCAAACAGATTCAGTAAGTATGTAAATCATCTAGCTGGTACTTAAAAATTATACCGAATAATTTTTCTAATGGACAAACATAACACTTTGTACAAACGAATAACGTAAGTAACTAATTAAAATACGTCATCCGATTCCAAAGAAGTCATTACTATAAATAGGCAATCAGCAAATTACAAGAGCATTTCGAAATGTAAAATATTTATTTATTCTAGTTTCTTAATTAGCCTATTTATTTTAATTTTGTAACGTCATGCTGATTAGAAAGAAAAACTTAAAAGGTAAGAGCCACTCAAGGCTTGAAACAACACCTAGATAAGGGATTAAATGATTTGATCGAAAACAATGATTGTTTGGCGATTGGCGCGAGTGTACGATAACATCGAACCATGACTCGGCAACCTCAAGTCATGACGGCATTAAGGCAATATCACAATATCGAAAGGTCACTTAGCATAGTTACATAAAAGTACTGTAATGCATTATCTATTTAACACGATCACTGCCCGCAACCCCATGTTCCACAACGGTACGCTGTAAACTTTGGAATTTCAAAACACCAGATAGGTACCTGTTTTATACCGGCAGGCCTACAAAATGTTACCTGAGTACTCAGGTAGGTACTTGCTTTAGGTATGAACAAAGCACGAAAAAGTGTATACACGTAGAATTCATGTTCTGCTTCGTGTGAACGAGGGGAACGCACATGGTTTAGTAGATGAATATCATGATGCAACTGCTTTTCGGAAGTCACCACATATTGTCGTTTCCATCTAATTTAGATGTTTAGATGTTTTTGTTGCAAATGCAATAAGGAAGGAGGAAACCAAATTAGGACTTTGTTAACGGATATATGAAACTGTTTTCCTGTTGTTTGGTATTCATTAAACATGTGTAAAAACGTAAACAGGTTCACGACTGTATCCCCAAGGTGCGGTAGACATTATCTCAGATATTTTTATGTTACTTATTCCAGATCCTTTGAAGGTGTCTAAGGGGGGTAGTCAGAGGCATGTCCAAACACTTCTTGCAGAAGTTAGTATTCCATACGTGACAGGTTGCAAGCCCATCGCCGCCTATAAGAACACTAACTGGTAACTAACATGTGTTTGGGTAGTATAACCCGACTAACCTCGTATTAATAAAAATAGCAACACAAAAACCCTAAGAACGGTAGACCGGTTCCTTGGAAGGGGTAGTCACGTTTAATCCAAACATAATATCTAACACGGGCTCACATTTAGAAATAATATATTTATTCGTTTGGGAAATGCATAACTTGCATAAAATATAGATAAAGCTAGTATAGATATTTATTCAATAAGATAACTGGGATCATTAACCGTCAAACACCCATCCACAGAACAAACATGTTCTTCCTAAAATATTTGTCCTGGAATCGAACTGACGACCTATATGGTATGAACTGAACATACCTTGATGTTTCCGAGGAAGGCACTCCTGATGATGCAACCGCCGCGCCACATGAGCGCGATGCTGCCATTGTTGAGGTTCCATTTGTTTGCCTGAAACAATATTATCATTATTAATGGAAGCATCTCGATAACACGACGAACCGTTGTCTCTGAAGCACGAAGTTGGCAAATATACCAACTTCGTGCTTCGGAGGGCACGTTAAATTGTCGATCCCGTCAATAAAGTTGTTAAGCCATGAAGGAGACTTAAGGCATCTGTTGTTGTTCTACAAATTACAGTTGAAAAGAAGGCACAGGTCATGAAATTCATTAAACAAGTCTTTAAAACGTAAACAAGTTCACGACTGTATCCCCATAGTGCGGTAGACATACAAGTGTCGTGTTGGCCGGATGGGGTTGTACCTCAACTTTCAATCCGAAGGTTGTGGGTTCGAATCCCGGCCGTGCATCAATGGATTTTGAGTTTCGTAAAATTTATATGCGCTTTAACACGTGCTCGAAACGGTGAAGGAAAACATCGTGAGGAAACCAGTAAGTGTTCTTATAGCGGCGATGGGCTTGCAACCTGTCACGTATGGAATACTAACTTCTGCAAGATGTGGGCATGTATCAAATATGTGTTTGGACAAGACTCTGACTACCCCCCTTAGACATCTTCATAGGATCTGAAATAAGTAACATAAAAAAAAAAGATCTGAGAGAATGTCTACCGCACCTTGGGGATACAAGTCTTTAATGTGATATAAAGTATGTATACTCTTTCAATTCACTCAGTAATCGACTTGACCTTGACAACTTCTCGATAAATACAATAGATTACAGAATCACGCGAGTTGCATTATTTGGTTATTATTATTGAACATGTCCAATTGTCCAATCTATCTCTTTAATACTATCTATAATACTATCTTGTGTCCAGGCCGCATAAGCGCACATGGTGGTGTAGGGTTGCGGGTCGCATTCCAGATAAATTTACATTCCATAAATGTTTATAAAAACGCTTTTCAACCGACTTCAAAAAAGGAGGAGGTTCTCAATTCGTCTGTATGTTTTTTTTTTTTTTTTTTTATCTTGTTACGCGATTGTTCCGCCATTTGTTGACCGATTTGCAAAATTCTTTTTATGTTTGAAAGGGTATACTCCAGAGGTGGTCCCATATACATTTTATTACTGAGGGATTGATAGTTTCCCCGTAAAACTCTAAACACCTTCCCTCCTAGCCATGTCACAAATAGAAATCGAATCGACAGCTTGACGCCCTGAGTCACACCGCGTTTCGAGTCAAACATTGAAGTCGGTTTTCTTTTTAGTATAAAAACGTAATTATTACGATGGCGAGTCCAGGTCTGGCCGTTATAGGTGTGTACTTTATGTCAGTGTAAGTGTGTGTATACACACTTTTATATTTTAACTTACAGCAGCGGCCTCTCTGAGCAACATGAAGCCTTGTGCGTAGGAGATCAGCTTGCTGGCATACAGGGCTTTACGCAGATGTTCAAGGAACTCCTTCTTGTCACCGGAGAACTTTGTGCCCGCTCCGGGCAGTACCTGGCTGGCCTTCACACGCTCCTCTGAAACAATATATTTATTATAATGCTACTGCTCCATCTGCGTCTTAACGCGTTAATTAATGTCATATTTGACATTAGATCCAGTCATTTTAAGTCAAATATAGCATTAATTAACGCGTTAAGACGCAGGTGGAGCAGTAGCATTACAAATAAACTTTCATACAACTAGGTTATGTAACAGAGAAATACTAAAGTATAAACGAAGCAATTGCAAACTATCGCCAGCGCTGCCTCTACAGGACAATCAAAGCAGTAGGTTTGAAACTTCCTTGGTTTTACGTTAAACTTTAGTTCCAGTGATTGCTACTGTACCGCAGTGACGCTAGACCGACAATCAACGAGCTATCAGCAATCTCGCAATTACATGATCACTTTGACGGTCAACAGATCTCTCAACGGACGGTTCTGGCTAAGTCATGGCTTGGCTTATTTGGGTAGAATACCTTTGATAGCAGACAAGCAGCGAGCGAAAACAGCCTCTCCGATTAGCGTGACGGGGACGCCATATTCCAAGGCGGCGATGCCAGTCCACTTGCCTGTTCCTTTCTGTCCCGCTGTGTCGCGGATCTTAGGCAGCAGATATTTACCTGTGTACACGATTCATGAATGTAAACTCTTTTGTACACCTTAAAATTACTTAAGGATGATTAAAAACCTTATGTATTAGCTTACAATGAACGGTTTTGTTCGGATAAGAAAAGAATTAAAAAAAAAATTGCCTAAAATGTATAAAGAGGCCACACAGTGCATGCAATCTACCTGATTAGATATACATGTAAGATCTTAGAGAAATCTTCCAATTATTAACAGACCACGACAGTCTGTGAATGTAAGTAATTGTATAATGGAGCGCGAGTGAGACTCAAATTTATTTTAATTAAGCCTTCTTAGGACAACTCTATTTCGTTTTACTCATTCGTTTTTAGTTTTTCATCTACTCCACTGTACCATGACCCTTCATTGTGGTAAGAAAGATATCTTGTTCTCTTTAAAGAATTTCTCGTGCCCTAGCCATTACAGCTTAGTATAAGACAGATTTATGTATTACATACCGTCATCGTCCTTGTATTTGAGAATGTCTCGTGTGATTTCTATCAGGAAGGAGTCGAGGTCACCCTTGTTCCACTCTTCGAAGACTTGCGCCATTTCCCCTTGCTCGAGACCTGTCAACAATATCAATACAAATAAAATGGAAATGTATGTATGTACTTATGCGATTTCAAAATAATTACACGTACACAAAACACAAACAAACTTTTTCAATGTCTATCTGTTTGTCAGGCCCAATCCCTGGAACTGCTGAACCGATTCTAATGGAACTGTCACTGAATGATAGTAGGTTAAAGGCAATTTTTTTTCCGGGGTTCTTATTTAGGTCTTAACTAATGAGTACCGCCCACGCAAACAAAATCGCGAGCATCTCTGTTCACCTAGATCACACGAGTAATATAGTTTAGGATAACTGCCACCTAGTGGCAAAAAATTGTTGGTAAAATTAAAATAGTGCCCCCGAGTCCGGGTTTGAAACTTTTATTCCACCATTGTAACAACATGAAATAATAAATGAATTTGTTTGAATTAAATGTTCATCAAACCTTCTACCACTTACCGAGGACGTCCTTCATGAGGTTGTAAGCCTCGCAGATCAGTTGCATGTCTCCATATTCGATGCCGTTGTGCACCATCTTCACGAAATGTCCGGCTCCGTCTTCGCCAACCCAATCGCAGCAAGGCTCGCCATTCGCTTTCGCGCAGATTGCCTGCAAATAAACTGAGTTTTAATACATACTTATTTACTACTATTTTCTTGTATACCTTATATTTTGTTTGTTTGTTGAATAAATGTATTATATTTTATTACTTTCTTTAAACATCCACACTTCCCACATATTCGCTAAGCAAAAGGAATAGATGATTTAAACAAGTATTACAATTAAAAAATCAAAAACCAGACTGCAAGATTTTCATTCTTGCCAAGAATGTCAACTTTTGAGATTTTGCAATGCGTAAAACCATTTGGATGCATTAATTGTCAATTTGTTATACAAAACTAAGTTGAAACAATTTTTGTAATCTCCTTTTAATTTCCTTCATTTTGATACCCCACTCGATATGATTGGTTAATTTTTTTTTCTCTATTTCGCTCCTAAGATCCGCCATTTTGTTTTAGATATAACAAATATATCAAAGTCAAAGTCAAATTGTAATTGTAGTCTCCTTTTAATTTTCTTGATTTTGATACACCACTCAATATGATCGGCTAATTTAAATACGTGTGTACAAAGAAATTAAAAGCTTTGCCATCATACACACAAGATACGCGCGAAAATCATAAAATAAATTTGTTTAATATTGATTATCACAAAAATAAAGCGCTCGTGGTGTAGCTTGTTTAGTAGTTTTTGATAGATCGTCGAAGTTAAGCAACGTTCTGTGCGGTCATAAGTGGATGGTTGACAACACACAGGTATTATCAACTGAGCGCTTCCGTGTTTCGGAGGGCACATTAAACGGTCATTAAGCCATGACGAAGGCCTTAAGGCGGCCTAAAAACATCGTCACCAGAGTTGGCTATAAGAAAGGTCAATCATGAATCCCGAATTACGGTAAGGTCAGTCAAAACATTATCAATCCCGAATTGTATCTTGCATCTATGAAAAGAAAAAAAATACGCGTAATAAGTATAAAAATATTATGTAGAATTCTAGAGCGAAATCAAACAGCAATTACGTAATGCTCATGCATGACTTACACTGACCTCAAAACGGAGTTAAGGCTGAGTGAAAGTGGTTAAGCGCTTACTCATTCATTGAGTTTTTGATCTAGTTTAATTTGATTAGAGAAGGCTGGCATAAAATAAGGGAGGCTTATAACCAGCCGTGGGTGATACAGGGCCGAATAAATAGAGTAAATGAGTTAATGAGAATAAATTCTTTGATGCGGCTCGAAAACGTAACGGGTGAGTCACGTGACTGCTCACCGACACCTACCAGTATCGCCATCTAGTTATGTACTCTGTTAACTTTTACGTCTAAAAGCTCATTTTATAACTAAACGGGTGAATAAAAATGAATAATTTTTTTTTGTTCACCTTTTCATTATTATTTAATTTTGTTCCTCGTCTTATAATCTGCTGTTTATGTTCAATTTACCTATCTATTGTATGCTTTCCTATGTAATGTCTTTATTACCTGTAATCGTGTGGTGTGTGTCCAAGTTCAAGTTTTCACTTCTCTCGGCACTCCCGGGAGTGCCACGGTTTATTTCAATCCATTATTCCTTTTTGCTTAGCGAACATGGGGAAATATGGGGAAATACACGACATAATAGACGAGATGAGGATAAGTATTATGGATTAAGTTATATTACCTGAAAGATAGGTTTGACGTGTTGCCACGCGGCCGGGTGACCGCCGGGCATCAAGGAAGGGCCATATCTCGCACCGTCTTCCCCACCACTCACCTAATATAGAAAAAACATTATGAAAAATGATTAATTTTGTTTTCACTTGAAAAATTAAAAAGAATTGAGTAAGTAGTGTAAACTATGAAAATACTCCCACAAAATTTCAACCTTTAGCTTTGGCAGAGCATTGCCATGGATCGGCAATGTCGTGGGTTCAAATCTCGCATGAATGAGAAAAGATGTGAAAGTAACTGATACGCTATAGTCATTGTTTTGATGTTTTTTTTTTGTTTTGATCGGACGGTATCGAGGATGGGGGCTAGAAGAAAAAAGCGTTCGATTTTAGCGTACATCGTACATCGGTCAAAACGACACAGTGCGAAATGCGCAGTCGCAAAGCAGTCCATAGATTGTAACATTTTAAGTACGGAAGAGCGTTTCTAGGATAATAATATTTGACAAAAGCCAAATGTCAAAGTTGAAACTTTGTTCCAACCGAGTGTTCCACGACCCCTACGTACTTTTTTTTTATCAACTACGGTTACACTTAAAGGTCAAATAGATAATCAGTGAATGTTATACTTACTCCCATACCAATGTAGTGGATACCGGTTGGCGCGAGTTCCTTACACCAGCGCTGTGTATCTGTGTACTGCGAGTTTCCTCCGTCAATAATAATGTCACCTTTGTCCAATAGGGGAATCAACTTCTTCACAAACTCATCTACTGCTGATCCAGCTGTGAATGGAAATTAGGTTTTTTATGGTTTTTGTAATTCATATTGGCCTGCAGTTTAATTAACATCAAATGTATTGATCACGTCTTTCCAGTGGATAAGGCCTGTAAAGCTGAGAGGAGGATTTAGGTCCTGAGTGAGCAAGCTTATAGATTACAGTATCAAGGCCTATGATTTCTTATCTTGACTTTGATCCACTTATGTTACCATATTCCTTATTTTGAGTAATTTGTTCTCAAGTGAGCTAAAGGTGATTTTCATACACTATTTGTTTGGTTTATCATATATAAGATTATGGGTTAATCTGACAAACACATGATTGTCACATTTCCACACATTACAAAGTAATTTAAAATAATATAAGATGTACGTATGAATATGAATACCTTTTACTAACAGCATGACCTTTCTGGGGATTTTTAGCTTAGCGACCATGTCCTCTAAAGATGTCGCTCCAATAATTTTAGTTCCCTTGGCCTCATTTTGCAGAAACTGTTCCACCTGTCAAATATAAATTAAGCTTAATAAAATAACTTCAAGATATAAAGTTAACAAAGTCCGTGATCACTATGGGCTTAGCTCTTAGCTCAACACTGCTGATTAAGGGCTGTTTTTCTTTCGCTACAATCCCTCATTGTGCTAGTCTCATTCACTGCCAAAGTTTATAGATAATATTTTGTAACAAGCCTCGTCTCAACAGCTAGTCAAATGCACCTTCCATACATTCACATCTTGGACCTTGATTCATAATAATCGACCGACAGCAACCAATCACAGAGCAAGAAACGTCAAATTCGGATCAATTCCTGCACTGTGATTGGTTGCTGTCAGTCAATTCTGAACCGTATGCTTTCCGCTGTATTATGAATCAAGGGCCTGGTTTGATATTTGCGTACCACCAATACACAAGGTGAAGATTCTGCCTGCTTTAGTGTGACCACCTCTTAGGAGTACCTATAGAGTATGACATTTGAGTTTAGACAATTTGTCTTATATCATGAATTTTTGCTCATACTGAAATGCAATTTTATTCTATGTTTATTAGCTAGCTGCTAATCTAACATATTAAGGTAAGTTGCAACAAAGTTTTAATTTTACCTTGGCAACAGTTCTGTTGTAAGCACAGACCACAAAACCGTGGTCATCCATATTCAGGATCAAGTTCTGTCCCATGACAGCCAGGCCGATGAGGGCAATGTCAGCCTTTTCTCTATAAAAAAAAATAACATTTGTTGTGATTGTATGCTTTGAAAATCATAAGCCAAGGGATTTAATGCTTCAGTACAAACATAAACTAAAATAAAATAATCACAATATGAATTATAACTAGACCTATTCATTATTATAATATAGTAATGTTTATAGCTTTCCGTTGAAGTTCCACTTAAATAACTGCAATATTCAATAGGTAACATTAAATTGGTTGCATAAGGGGAATAATATATGTTTAGTTTTAAGGTAAATAGTAGGTTTAATCTCTAATAGAAATAGACTGGAAATCTCTATAAGGAAGCAAACAGGTAAGTACATAGTACTTAAAACCACAGAGTGAATAAGCATTATATTCACCTTGAAGTAACCTTGTTTGATCGGATACTACTTAGCAATATAGGTTATAAACAATTTTACTAAGAACAAGATTAATGTTCTCTTTAGTTAGAACGGGGTTGGTGAGATCAAAGCAAATTTAGGAATTTTCTAATCTTTTGAAATTTAAGTATGACATTTTATCTAGAACATAAAAAAATAAGTTATGTATCGAAACTTTTTTTCATTGTGTTCTTACTGGTATTCCAGGTTATTAATAGCCAGGCAATATTTATTTTACTGAAATTCCAGTTAGATTTTATAGATTAGCATGAATATTATTATTGTAGGTAGGTACTAGGTACTAACACCGAAATACAAAGTCATGCTACTAGTAATAATTAATACAATGAACCATAAAAGATAACTTACTGTGCCATTTTGTAAGTGTCCAATTGGCTATAAAAAATAATAAATAAAAGCTATGGAGTTTTATTCAAAATTTCCAAAATCACGAGACTATTAGATACTCGTACCACGTACACACACGGCGGCACGGCGCGGCGCTGACGGCGGCGCTTAAAAAATCCAAAATATATTAGATAGAATGAACGAATGAATGATGCCCTGACTGACATTGACATGACACGAATGAGCTATGAAAATTATAATGTATGATTGAACGAATGAAAATGATTGATTTCCGTGGTGGAAAATTTAAATGCATAATTTTGATGTGCCTAAAAAATCATAATAAAGTAGGCATATACTTACATGACTTAGAACGTGTTTATAGCGTAAGTGAAGCCGTGGGCAGTAGCTACTCATAATAAGAGTCCTGCCGGCCGCTTTGCTTGTCTCTAGCCGGCCCCAAACATAACAAATGGGGTAAACGTGGGTGACCTTCAATGTACCCCATGCTCTACAGGGTTGTTATTTAGCGCATGCGCCACCGGAGGAAAGGGTGTGACGCGGGGTGACTTGCGCGTCACTCGCCCAATCCATCTGTGATGTTACACCGAAAACCTGCGACAAAACTTAACTTGCTTTGAATTTAATAAAACAAAGTGATACGTGATTTGCGCATCCTAACACTTATTGGTGCAGAAGCTGTTCTAAAGCCGTAAGTAATATCCAAAACTTACATGTGTGTTTTACCGGGAAAATATTCAATTCCTTAGATAAAATGGAGGTTCAATCAATCAATTTCACGTTGACCTAGGTACCTAGTCTGTTTTCGTGTTTTTGATTTCGTCTCCAAAAGACTTCTTTTCGAAGACACGTACCTATACCTACCTAGCTCTACGTCAACTAATAAGTTGGAAAATCTGTGAGTTTCTGAAAAAAATTGTAGGTATTCTACGCACTTACCTACTAAGGTATTAGATACAATCCTCTATCTACTAACCTTAGTAAGCACACGTACGTACACACTAGTCCCTTGTCAAGTCATATAAACAAATAAGTAGGCGGTTTTTATAATAAGAACAAAACATCAAAAAGTAGATGACAACACCGTCAGCGTCACTCACGGGGTCCATTTAAACTAAGCGAGCACTAAATAAGAATGAACCATCAGGACGACCCTTTTTTAGTACATACATACTTACCTACAATTGATTTATTCAAACTTGGTCAAGGCTTCATGGTGAGTGAGTTGGTTGACGATTAATAGGTAGGTAGGTCGCATTTGACGATTTTGACGTATCATTTTATGAAATTATAGGTATAGTATTTTCACGTAGGAACGTATCCCTGAGACATAGAAATTTTACGTTTTACGCTGTACAACAATTAAACATTTTTAAATAAATGAAATTAAATGATAATACTTAAAAGATACAACTTTAAAAAAATAATTTTGTCTATTTCCTTTTATAAAATTTCAGATAGGTATTAACTTAGAAGAGCCTTATCACGGTACGTTCCTATGTGAAAAGCACTATAGTAAGTACACCCAGATAAATAGTTTACAGTCAGTCTTATGCCCATGAAAATATTGAGAAACTCTTTGTACCTAATGCGATGTGGAATTATTATTCTGTTCACAAATTTGAGCAAGGCAAAGCGACTAATATACCTAATCCCAAATATTCCGAAGACATAAATATCAAAATGTTCATGAGCTCTCAATGTGAAAGCACTCTAACCATTCTACGCAGGAATCAGCGTACTATGCTGACAAATGTGCCTTCATCAACCGTAGTTACCAATCTGGGCATGTGTCCGTAATATTTTTTAGGAAAACGAAACCAGTCTGACAAATGATATTTCTTTTCCAGGGTCCGTTAGAGTATGACAGCACCGCTTCATTATAAGAACGAACACTTTAAAACGCCATCTCCTGATACCGATTTAGTACTCATGCTCCACAGCCACATGCAGGCGTACACGTCGACCGTGGGGACACAGACTGACCCAGAGATATTTTATGTGAACGGGAAGCCAGCGAGGGCCGTTCAACCTTTTCGCGTCGTCCCGAAACCAAAGTCAGTACTAACTGCAGTCGTTCAAACAGAAGAAGACGAAGAAGATGGAGAAACACATACAGACGAGCAAGAAGAACAGCCACATACATCAGGTTGGCAACAAGCACAATGGTCCTCAGCAGAACAAGAGCCAGTAGTGCAAGAAATTGAGATACAAGGAGAAGTTGATCTAGAAACTCAACTAGAATTTGAGGAAGATGAAAGGGAAGAGGAAGAAGAGGTAGAGGAGGAAGAAGTGCGAGAGGAAGAAGAACAGGAACCCGCGAGTCCAGAACCCGAAATGCAGGTACCTGCGCAGCAAGTGCTGCAGTCACAGGAGACACAGACAGAATTGCAGCATCTGCAACGTCAGCTACTTCTTCTCAAAGAAGAGGAACAGGATGCTGCCGAAGCGAATTAGAGTTCACACAAATTGTAACAAGCCAAACTGTTTTTTTGTTGTACGCTCTTCCATCTAACTGTATCAAGGATCTTTTAAACTGATTCCTGATACAGTTAGAAGTTAGTTGAGAGATGAAGCTCAATGATTGTATAACGAGAGGAAATGTGCAAATAGTCGCTTAAAGTATACTTACAATGTTTTCGGCGCAATTAAGCGTGCGAAACTTTTTATCATAAACACACGCACAAGCTTGATAGTTTTAATTATGTGAATATATTTTATCACTTGTAAAATGTTCCGCCAGTCAGAACGCACAAAGGCCTTTCGGCTAGTCCATCGAAGTTATTTTATCTGATTTCTCATTGTCGAGCCCTTCAGTTTCATTCAACTTATTGCAAGCCTAGGTGCCAATAAATGACGTGTTTATTAATGTCTATAAGTAGTGAGGTGTTGCGGTGTAATCGTAACACTTTTTTGTAACATTCAGCGTAGGTTAAGGTTTCAGTGTTTTATATATTAGAATGTCAGCTGGTAATTTTTATGTTTGAACTTCAAATTTGTCGGGGACGTGTGATCAGCTAGTTATTGCTAAGAGAAGGAATTAATCCAGGATAGGTATGTCGTTGAAAACGTTAAAGGACGGGTAATTTGATCTAATGATGTATTTAAAATTTTTGGGTGTTTAGGGATATAAATTTTGTAGTTTTACTAAAATGTATTTATGTACGAAAAGAAATCGAATTTGAGAAGTGTATATAAATTGTGTTTTCGGACAATATTTATATTGATTTTATATGTGTACTTAATCATGTAGGATACCTAATAAATGTGACTCAAAGTAATTAATTTTTTTATTTCTCAGCAGGTACTAATAAGTGACTTGAAATGAGGGGAAAATCAAAATGTTTTAGTAGCTATACAAATAAAACTATTAAAGAGAACAGTATCACGCAATCATAATATTTTATTGTGATGATAATTTCATTCTCACTGAACGCTGTTCGTACTAACGTACTTTACATTCCATTCTGATACAAATAAATAAGATAAAATAAATTAGTAACATACACAAGGAAATAGGAACTAAAACGTAAGAAAACAAAGCTGAATAGCAACAACCATACTCAATAATACATAAATAGGTGAATGTCTTCCTGAGCTTTGCAGCTTTTATACAAAAAGTTATATTTTCTTCTTGAATGAGGCTATTTAATTTACCTATGACTATTTTATTCAGAAATTGTATACTTATTATATAAAATAGTAGGTACTTATCTCCTTTTTTAGTCATTCGTTGATAAAAAAAAACTTTTTACTGCTATAACTTACTACGAAAAATAATAATCAAATTTCAAGGAATGCAATTACAGAATACATACACAGATTATTAAAATATTATTAATTGATTGATTGTGAGAAAGATACATATAAATATAACTAGATAGGTTATCATTTATCAACCATTTATAAAAAGCCTAATTTAGGCTTTTTGTTCAATTACTTATTTATAATATTAAACTTAATTTCGATAGCAAGATAGCACAACTTACTATTTATGTAGATACTTACCTACTTCATTAATAATTTACAAATAAATACATGGATGTGGCATTAAATATAATATAATATGCAGTCGCTTCGCTTCGCTAAGTGCAAGTACAACCTCTTACGTTAGAAAACAAATTGAACCAGTTTTAGAATAGGTACTACAAAAAATATAAAAAGTAGTAATGAAAATACGAAAATATCTCAGCATACCTAAACGAAGTGGCTGAATTTTTATATAAATATACAATAATTCATATTCTATTTAATATAATTAACGACGGAAAGAACCTTCTCACGTTATGGGATAAGTTTTGAAACACTACGCTAAGTAATCAGATAAAAATATTCGTTTATTTGTTACTGCACTTCGTTGTTATAATTAGATGTCTATTCAATTGTCTCAAACAAGTGAAAAATTAACAACATTATTTATTATGATTATTTTAGTAAGGACTAGAAGTGTTTCGCTCACCGAATGCTAAGCAGCACTTAATGTGTATTAAATAAAATAAACTAATGAAGTAAAGCTTAAACACAATGATTTTCAATTTTAAATTAATATTTACAAGTACTAAATCTACATAATTGGCTACATCTATCTATATCAACAAACTAACTATACTCTCGCTCGACTCAATAATCTTTATTTAATTATTTGTGATTTATAATCTAGTTTATTAATGGTAATAAGACACTATAGAAGTCTATCGTTACGATTTCTTATTGCGGATAGATTCAGCGAAGAACAAACAATGTCTGAATGGAAGACACTAACAATACAAAGTGTAAATCACAAAATATAAAATAAATCATTAAAAATTGAGAATAAATACGTTATTTATATACATCTTCAGTTAGCTACAGTACTTTTCTTACAAACTTCATAAACAAAAGTGGTACAATAATTTTTTTTTAAACATTTTCAAAGCCTCATAATGTAAAGTGCAGAACACTGAACCACAATCTTAATCTTTAATAAAGAGTTTATACTTTTGTCATGAAATGGATAATCTACGGGGAGATCTCACGTTTACCAACATTGTATTCGATTGGTACTATCTATTACACTAGCTGAACACTTGATCCACGTCAACTATACCAATTATTCGAACCACACACACGTAAAAAATCAGTCACGTCAATAAAAATTGATCCTTACTAACTGAAAAATAGTACATTTTTTCCTTTGGGACAACATAAACTGTTACTCACGCTTCATATCAGAGAGTTTAGACACAAGCGGGAATCGCACTATTCGCAGTTGATTCGCGTAGTCGCATACTATCGCATCTTTTAGAGGCAGGATTTGCCGCACGAGTATGCATCCGTCGCTTTGACCTGTCAAATAATGGCTATTAAGAATCTAAGCTCAATTTGTAATGTGTATTGGTTTTTTTAATGTTCAGTTCAATTCATTTATTCATAACAACTATTTCACAAATCGTGTTTGAGCTTTATACATGCAAATCTTATGTTGTAGGCGGATTGTTGATACCATGATACCTAAAATCATGAACCTTAGTATTTTAACAGATGTATTTAAAAAAAAAGCAAAATACCTCTGAAAGTTGCACTAAATAGGTCATTTCTATTTCCTAACTAGAGATCAAAGTTATTTTTGTCTACCTGTTACAAAGTAATTAGCAATTTGTAGTAGGTAATGAAATTGATATTATATTGATATTACCTACTAGTTTTATGCATTTTAATCTTAAAGTTATCAAAATCAGCGCGAAAAAAAAAATCACCACAAAAAGTGTGCTTACCTAATAGCACTCGTCGGATGACGTCACCGCTACTGAGATCGTACGCTGTGAGACCGCTTCGATCGCCCATCACTAGCAACGTATGAGTGAGAGGTAACATCTTACTCATGTAGTTTAGACCCTGGGAACATTACATTATAGTTCTTATTTTGTTTAAATAAAGACCCAATTAGTCCAAAGCAAACCAAGAACGAAAGCTGATTGGGATTGCAAATTATGATGAATTTTACAAGATTTAGATTATTCGTATTCATATTAATGCTTGGAATAAAGCCGTGTTGGCTAGTTGACATGCTTTCAATCCGGCACAAATCCTGGCCGAGTATCAACGGATTGTATGCCCTTATGACATGAGCTCTTCGAAATGTTTTATGTTTGTATGAAAGCTGCATTTCTATAATGTTATAGGGATAATAGTCGGTATGTGTCCCCATCAGTAAGACCATAATTGTAACAAGGCCCTATATCAGGAACTCCATAGTTTTGAGATGTTCAACCTTGAAAAACAATCTATTATTATACGAATCTTTGTCTTCATTGACCGACACGCTGAGAGACAACATACAGCCTAAACCGATGGATGAGACAGAACTGTTGTGCCGACCCCACATAAAAGGTGGATAAGGGCAGGGAGTTGATGATGATGAAATATGTACGAACTCACAATATGTATAGAGTTGAGCATGTGACCCTGAAAGCGGTCCCATATGCAGAGTCTCTCGTCAGCGCCCGCAGAAACCACGTAGGAGGCGGTGTATGCGAGTGACGTCACCGCGCCGTCGTGTGCTTGCATACTATACACACACGCACCTGGAAAGATAGCATTATACATAAGTTGATACGCGCGACATTAGGCACAACCAATCTTTAGCTCTCTGAAGTTAGGTGCAATATTGCGTATGTAGAGTAGGTTGTAGGTTGTAACAAACTAAGCGAGTGAGCGAGGCAGCTATACAATGCTGTCTCCGTCTTTAAAGCGTCATCAAAAATGGGTTCAGCTGTTTCAGAGAGCTAAAGATTCGATGTGACTACTTTACCTGTATGCAGGTCCCATACGCAAAGCAAGCCGTCTTGCGAGCCGCTGCCGGCGATGGTAGGCGCAGCGTGGTCGATGAAACTGCTCGTTATTGGGCCGCAGTGCCCGTGTAATGTGAACAATGCACTCAGCTCTGAGCTTGAGAACACCTGCAACACATGACAAAATGCTTTCTATTATAATCTATGATCAAAATATATTAACTACTTGCATAGCTGCGCCGCCCCGAAATGCTTCACTTTCTCAGGATAATAACTGGCCTTCTAGCGGACACGCCAGACGGTCGTTCTGCCCAGAAAAGCAACGCCGCTGTTATGTTCATTAATTATCTTAGCAATGAATCCAAATAAACTATGACTGTCAAGAATTCTTCTTCCAATTATGTGGATGAATCTAATTGAGTTCCGTGTCTAATAATATGTGTCGGGAAATAAAATATGGTAAGTATCTAATTGTACGCGATAAATCTTGATTATGATGTGTATTACCTTGAGCACGTGATCTTGTCCGCCAGTGAGTATCCGTCCACCGTCGCACTGCATCTCTGTGATTGGCTGTTGGTGCGCTCTGCATTGCGCCACACGCACGCAAACTACTTCTAAACAAGTAAAACGTATTTATTTCTTCGAACTTACTATGATAGATAGATAGATATTTTTATTCAGTAAACAGTCAATACATATTCAGGAAGGAAGTGTCTTGAAACTAAAATAAGTGTGACTAGACACTAAGTTCTCGAATCACACATAACTACACAAAAAACTAAAAATAAAGTAGATGGGTATAGGTACACAAAGATGACATAAGTGAACACAATGATTTGAGTATGACACAAAAACAATAAGTAACAGAATAGGTACACGCACACACACACACACAAGGCATGCTACGGCGCCGAGTATTTATTTATTTATTTATTATTATTAGGAAAACCAACAGCTAAATTAACTTAATTAGGTGAATTTATATAAACAGAAAGCCAATTATAGTTTCTCACGTT
This sequence comes from Epirrhoe tristata, assembly GCA_951394285.1. Classification (NCBI taxonomy): domain Eukaryota; kingdom Metazoa; phylum Arthropoda; class Insecta; order Lepidoptera; family Geometridae; genus Epirrhoe; species Epirrhoe tristata. Next base: position 14,260,416 of record OX596136.1, on the reverse strand, counting down.
TCGAGGTAGCTTAGCGAAAGAAACGTAGGAACAGAATGAAAGTTAACTTAAATTTGTAATAGGTACATACAACAGAGAAATACAAAAAGAAAAAACTAATAATAACACAACCACTTAAAGAAACGAAAACTAAACAACCTACACTACTTGCATAAAACAAATTAAGTAAATGAAGGTATGTAACAAAAATATAAAAATTATGTCTACATTAATTTATACTACAAAATGTATTATGAATGCGTTGATGAGATATATATAATAAAGAGTGAATTTGCTTAATATTAATTTAGATTGATTGTTCCATGCGCGTCGACTCTGCACTGACAATAAAGTTAGGTCTTTACTAAGTGAGCTATACAGCGACAGGCCTTCCGCCTATACGGGATTCTGTAGTGCCTAAGACATTGTTTAAGATGGAACAGGCTTGTTCACAGGAAAGACAATGACGAATATTGTCCTTATGGATATCGAGCGTCAGAAGCTTTCCGACTAATTAAAATAATCCCCTGCACTGCGATTTATACTTCAGCGGAACACATTCGCGACGAAACCGTTCCGTGGAATTCGTCCAAAACATTGTTTCCTGCACTGCGATAGGTTGAACAACGGAACGGTTTCGTCGCGTACGCTGAAGTATAAATCGCTATGAATAGATGTGAAATCGAACAACTATACAACAGCCAAATTGGTTATGGAATTTTTGTAAACAAGACGTCAAAACGATGAGGAACAAGACGTCAAAACGGAAATTCCTTAGGGTTGTCATTTTTAATAAAAAGAAGAAACTCTATGATTTATATTTTCGTTTTCGTTAATTTAGTGAAGTTTTGTGAATTCCATTAAGTACTAAGAATCTTCATAGCACTGTCGTAACCATTGAAAATTGTAACAAATCTGGTAGAATTTATAAGTGAAACATCATAGTTTGGTGAGCACTGAACATTACGTAAGTGAACAACCCTTTACAAAATCAGCAATCAGCTGATCTCCAATGTTTACAAAAATTCCATATCGAATTTAGCTGTAGTATAGATGACGTGAAAATGAGGCCTATACTCAGGAGTGGGTGGATGTGGGCTGATTAGATAGATATATAGATGATTCTACTCCATGATAATAAAGTTTGCAGAGTGTGCGATACATTGATGCTTACCATCCCCATCGCTGCGGTCTCCGTCGAAGCAGATGGAGGCCGGCAGCGGATGCCGCGCGTCGCCGCGCAACGAGCCCGCGGACCCGGTGCGTTTGTGCGCTACGGATCAAACACCAACTATACTTTATTAGTTTATAACTATAGCACACAATCAAATAATTACGTTTCGCAAGCTAAAAAGAAACAAGACTTCGGTATACATATATTTTTAAGTCGCTTAACTAGTTAGCCGCTCTAGAATAAGTTCGTCGCTTGGGAACTTTAATGCTGTCTCTATATTATTATTGCAAGGGCGCAAAAATCCACAACTATCGGGATAAAATATAATTCGGTTCAATAATGAAACTAATTTTAAATGGCGGCGCTAATCATGTTTTCTCACTTGTACATTAGACTCGACACTGGTGTGCAAGCTTGTTTATCATGTTCTCTCGTTTGCACACTAGACTCGGCACTATCAAATAGCAAGCGCGTCGAGCCGCAGCCGCAAAAGCTCGCAGGATACCAGTGAGTATTGTCGCTCGGTGCGAGCGATGGGGATATAGTTAGAGTGAGAGGTAAGTAGCGGGTAGTTACTCCGGCGCTGCGCGGTGCTGAAGCGCCAGTCAACGCGCGCGCCGCTGGCCGCGAGCGCGTCGAGCCGCAGCAGCGCGAGCCGCCCGCCGAGCGACGCGGCGCAGAGCCGACGGCCGCCTGCTAACGCGCGTACGTGCGTCACGCCTTGCGCCTCGCTGTTCTTCCACACGCACTGAAAATTATAAAAAAAAGACGTGGCACTCGGAGACTGCCGCGGTAAAGCTATTGCATAGCATTTTTTATCAACTTATGCAATTATAGTTAAAAAGTATCACCGCTGTGCCGGTCGGAGTGGGGGGTGTTAGGTTATTTTCGTTACGGAATTTCTGGATTCGGTCTCCACGCTCAAGGCCCGCGATATAAGCTATGCAATAGCTTAAAAACACGTTTTTTTATCATGGTCTAGCTACAGCGCTATTGCTATTCCAGGTCACTATCTACGCCTATTCAAAGTTTCATCCAAATCGGTTCACTGGTTTAGGCGTGATTGAAACACAAACATCTAAACATCTAAACAAACGCAACTTTCAGCTTTATTATATTAAGTGGGATGGGTCGGCCCCTGACCTCGAGACTTACACAGGCAAGAATGAGGTTTACGATGGAGCGAGCTTACCCAGAAGCCAATTAACTCTCTTCTCAAAAACATCAGGTCGTAGCTCAGTGGAAATACAGACGCTGGAAGCTGGTTCCAATTTTTTGCAGTGCGCGTAATAAAAGAACTTTGAAAGCGCTTAGTTCTAATAGATGGAAAAATCAAGTGAGGATGATAGCTGACGAGTAAGCAAGAGGATGATGATGTGACAGGATAACGGCTGTATCCCCGAGGCGCGAAAGATATTCTCACAGATCTTTAGAGAATAAATGCTTTTTGACTTTGCACAGTAAGCCCAATGTATCTAGGCATTCGTGACGTTAGCCATTTCGATGCGCAGTTGACGCTATTTCTTACAAAATTGTTTAATGCAAATCGTAACAGGTTCAGTAATGCCGAGATCCATCCAGGAGAACCACGAAAGGTTTAGGTAAACCTATAGGCTATAGCTATAGGTATAGCTCTCAAGACTAATATAAATGACCACAGAAAGGTCCGACTTAATAAATTAACTTTTACTCACCACACACTTGCCCGAGCTCGCTTCCCACATCTCCAACCTGCCATCCGCACATCCAAGTATAATAAGATCATTGCAGAAGTCCATACACCACACGGGAGACTCCTTCACAGCCTTATCACCCCAATCGAACGGCATTTCGCAGTCACCATTCGTTTCTGGAACGTTTCTTGTATCTTGCTTCGCGCTAAAGTATACTATATCCTCATCTTTTTGGCACATGTTATTCACGTCTACGTTCTCTTTTGTTTCATAATCGTAAATCTCCGGTGTCTCACTGCAGTATAAATCCCTGGGAAGTTAATATTCTGATGAGTATTTTAAAAATCAACCGGGGCAAGGCTTTTCGACTTCGCACGCGTGATCTTACTGTACGAATAATATGTATGTACATAAAATACAAGATTTTTTATAAATAATAGATTGTCATATCAAATGTCAGAATGGACTGACACTATAATTTCGTCTATAGTCCTTTTCACATAGGAAAGGTTCGGTGACGAGGCTCTTTTATGTTATTTTTTGAAATTATTAAAAAAGAAATAGACAAAATCCTTTTTTTTTAAGTTGAATTGATAAAACTGGTACTGAAAAAAAAAAATGCTTTTTGACCTGTACACCTATGAATTTCTAGAACTTTTCGGTGAAATTCCTTTGAATGCTTCGACCTATTGACCGTGGTAAGTACCTGTAATTCTTAGCGAAGTCATATTTAGTGGTCTCAGCTATGGAGAGATGAGTGGGCGTTTCCCTCCCGGAAGGTCTGAACCGAAGACCGCTGAGATGCTTCCCAAGACCTTTGCGAAGACGATGCATGTTTTGCATCTGTAAAGAACAATAACTTGTATTCCTCAAGCACGATATACGTTCTAAGATTATCATCTTACAGCCGTCGTCCAAGTCGCCATTTTTGAAGGAGCTAGTGGCTCTGCTATTTTATTTAGTTTTCGCGTGTTTTACTGGATTTTATTATGTAATTTCGGTGGCATTTTACTAATGAAGCTTTGGATACGTAACAGGAGATTTGGCAAATGGAATGGGGGAGTATTCAAGATGTTTTCTCATTTGACGAAAGATTTCCGTTGGAGTTTTGAAAGGACAAGCCGCCATGTTTTTTCAATTGACTCAAATTGACGTGACATAAGTAATAGAAAGATTGAATGTGAAGAATATGAAGACCTATATATGATGAAGACTAAGCTAAGATGTTACTGATTGGGCGATATAGTCGCTCAGCGACAAAGCCCTTTTCTTTTACACACTTATAACTCGAGAACGGCTGCACCGATTTTTATGATTTTTGATTTGTTGGATTTTTCTCCGACCAGAATAGCAGAATATATAATCAATGGAAAATTGACTAAAAAGCAATAAATAAAGCAAAATCATTTTGTTCCTGGGTTTTTTCTTTTTTTTTCAACATGGCTTCGCACTGTTAACTATTTTGGTTCTACCTCAGAGTAAGATTTTTTTTTCTTCTTGGCTACAAACTCAAACCCCCTTACTAATAAACTTGACATAAAGGTATGTCATGCATAACCTATGAATAACCATACAAATTTTTAGTTTATGCATGACATAACTTTATGTCAAGTTAATTAGTAAGGGCCTTAGTGCATTCTCCTGAGACAAACTAAACACATTCAAAATTAGCAAAATCATTTGTACTTGGTTCTTTATTTTTCTTCTTGGCTACGCACTATTATTGTATTCGCCATTTTACAAGTGCCTATTTTGGTTTTAAAAAAATTGGGAAATGAAACGTTAAGCAATATGGGTTTCAAATCGACAAGTAAAATTTTTTGTCTAACCTTATTTTATGTAGCCTTCTGGCATTGAAATTAGAGTCATAATTATGTTTTATTCTGAGGTTTTATTGAACCGTGATTTATCGTGTACAATCAGATACCTACCATATTTGATTTCCCGACACTTAATATTAGATTCATCCACATAATTGTAAAAAGTTAGTTGCCATAAAATAAGAAGAAGAATTCTTTACAGTAATATTTTAAATTTATTTGGATTCATTGCTAAGATAACTATATAGTGGCGTTGCTAATATGAGCGCCATGACAGAGGCTATGTCACAATATCTCACAATTTGACATAACGATATGAAATAACGGGCTGCGCATGACGACAGACACAGTTATGACGATTTTTAACGAGAAATCGAGACGAGAGACTTCAGTCACGGTGCTCATTGGGCAGGACAACCGTCTGCCGGGTTCGCTAGTAGAATATATTTAAAGATTCTTACCTCATTTTTCTTTGGTTGTTGTGGATTGGTTTCTATAAAAAAAAAAAGAGTTGATTAATGTTAGTGAACTGCTTTTAATACTGACATGATTGTTTTTAAGACAAACATCGTTTAAAACGCGAATAAAAATATAACAAGTACATTTTTTATATAAAAGAAATCGTATAAGTTATTTGTACTTAATTTATCTAATTTTGCTAAAAATATCAAATTTAAGCAAATACATTTTTTTTATACATACCATTCAGTGGAACTTGCATATTTTTCTTAGAATTAACTTTGTCATAAAGCTCTTTCTGTAACTTGAAGAATCTGAAACAATAAACAGCTCAGTTAAACATAAACAACATATTACCCCATGTTCACACCAAGCTAGAAAAATGACATGTATTATACATTGTGGAATATACACTATACAGTTTTTTAGTTCTTTGTTCACATCGAGCAAGTGCCTAATTACTTATTAGCTCAGTTCGCAAAGCGTTGCGCGTCTGCACTATTATTTATTTAAATACTTAGTCCCCTTTTCTGGGCTAACTTTCGCTTTGGGCTGGATTTGGCCGGTCCTCCGTGGTGCAATCATTGTGTTGTGCATTTCTATTTGTCGTAAAGGATCCATATTTTGTCACAAGTAACAATACGATTGAAAATCCACTCGCCATTGTGACGGTTGAGCAATGTAAAGCAACACTCGACGCGTGTTTGTCAACTCAAGTGGTACACATTCTTCTAAGTGTTTCACTTTTTCAGTGTGTTTTAAATGAATCGAAATGGTTTTATCACTCACACCTAAGCCTGCCGCTAACTTTGACGTGGTTTGAGATGGATTTGAATGCACGATCCGTTTTAAATCTTCATTGTTAACTAGGGTCTACGGCCGGCCTCGAAGTTTGTTCTATAGGTCAAAATTTTAAGAACGAAAACTTTGGAACCAATAACCTTCCGTGGTTTCTTCTACAGTAGCTTTCCCCTACATATAATTAAACCTTCCAGCAGTTTCTGCAGCGCTGAAGCCACGGAGGACTCGTATTCGCAAATAACGCGATATTTCAAGTTTTCCATTGTGAAAAGAAACGATATCAGTGAAAAACTAAATACCGCGAAGAATAATGAATCACTAATTTCAAAGCAAAAATACACTGGCTTTAATATTAAATTAATTTTAATTTGGCATTTTTAACCAAACGCCAGTTATTTAAGATCAATGTGGTCAATTCGACAAAACGTGAATCACCAATTTCACAGGTAAAGACCTAATACATATAACCGCGCCCGAGTGAAATATTGAGACGGCTATCTTTTTCTTGTGTCACTATAGTTATTTCAAACCAAGAAGTTTAAGTGCATAAAGTCTCCTTTCATACACAGCTGTATATCACTTATAAGCGGGTACTCACGCGCCTCGATCGATGGTTGTGATGTTCTCTCCATTCTGTGAGTCCCAGACCTTAATACTGCCTTGTAAGCAGGAACTCACAATCTTCTCTCCGTCGGTCACAAGGCATTCGACCTCTTGGCTGTGCCCCGCAACTACTAAGGGAACTGCCTCCATGACCAGCTAAGAAAAAGTAAGTTTCACTCACATCATTTTAGAAAAGATTTATTATAGAAAAACACTTTATTGTACACAAAAACACATTACAGGAAATACACGAAAACAAGTAAGTAGGTACAATGGGCGGCCTTATCGCTAAAAGCGATCTCTTCCAGATTATAATAGGTTTTTAAATCTGAAGAGTGCGAGTAAAGTTGTTTTTGTGTCACAGAAAGTTCTACTGAAAGTTTCTCGGTGTGTTTCAATGACCCCTTAGCCAGTAAAAATATTTGGATGAAACTTGGAATACATTTAGATTGGAAAGTGGAATAGTATACATGAGTTTTCTTGACCACCCTCTGAGTGGAAAATCTAATAGCTATTTGGAAAAATATTGTTAGCAGTTGTAGTAAATCACACCATGTTACCTGTATAGCTGGTTGTTTGGCGATACTCTTCCTGTATTCTTCGTCATCATTCCACGACGCTCGCCATTCGGCGTAGTGACGGGAACAAATACATCTGCAAATAAATATGAAACATAAAAACTTCAGGTCGCAAAAAGGCTAATTTCGTCACAATTTAACTTTAATTAGAAACTAAATAACATAAAAACAGACAGGATCACAACTGTCACGACCAGAGCTTTATGAAGATGTCTTAGGGGTGGGCAGAGGCATGTCCAAATAGCAAATGCAAATAGCATAGCAAATTAGCACATGCCTACATCTTGCAGAAATTAGTACTCTAAAGGGTGTAAAAAGACGTCTACCGAAGCCGATAGGGGTGGGTACAGCATCCCAATACACAAGCATATCCAAATATTTTTTTCCAAGGATTCTCTGAAAAATAATTATATCCAGAGAAAACAGCGTTTGAATTACTTTATGCATATGTACTGGGCGCGTTTTTTACGTATATTGCTGGATTTTGAGTTTTAATTGTTTTTTTTTCTTTTATAAATGAAATTATTAGGTGGATATGGTCTTATTATGTTGTACTAGTAGTAAATAACCGGAAAATAACAAAATGACGTAGCAAAGTCAATTTTTTTTTTGCGGTTTTTTTCGCTAAGTTTGTTTAGAATCATGGTCTGATTGCAACCCCTCAGTTTTCGGTAGTAGTCTTTTTACACCCTGTATACATGAGATTGTATGCCCATTGCCCATCGCCACCTTAGAACTGAACTGGCAATTACATACACCCATTGCATATCGCCACCTTTTAAACTGGCAATTACACATACACTTTGAAACGTGTGAAACAAACTAAAAAAAAAAACTATTATTGAATAGATACCTGTAAAGCACGACCATCATGTAAGCGATGACGGCGACGCTGATAGTGCATAGTATAGCCAGTAGTAGAATCTCCATGGGAGTGGTGGGGTATATGGGAAGCTCGGAGCCTTTTCCCCATTGTGGCGTACTCTTCCCTTCTAGTAACTCGAAATCTGGAATAAACAAAGGTATTTATCTTGAATCAAACCCATTACAGGTAATAGATATGATCTGAGTAGGTTTAAAATTTCCATGGTTACACTTTACGTTCCAGTGATTGCTACTTTATCGCAGTGGCGCTAGTCAGACGATCAACGAGCAATCATCAGCAATCGTTCGCAAACTCTACATAATCAGGCGGCGGATCGGCGATGTATCGAGTGAGTACCTTTGTGATGCGATTTTTGGGATATATTTAAAATTTAAAAATTTTCTTTGTAAGGTTAACACCATAAAAATGTCTATGAAGAACCAAAACGGCTCAATAGTTACCTGGGACAACATCAATCGGATCCAATGCAGCCGCTAGAGTTTGCCATCTCAGCGGAGGCGGGTCCCTTTCCTCCGGATTGCGTACGCCAGCCGCCAGCTCAGGACTCACGCGGTGGCTTAGTAGCACCGGCGGTAGAACTACCGCGAACCGACCGGCCACCGACTCGTTGTAGTGCGAGAGTATAGCTGACCAGTGATGTGCTGATAGCCTGTTACATTATAGCAATTGAGAATTTGAGACACGTTGCAAATCAAAGGCAAAGCATTTGTTCAGTAGGACAGAGAATATAGGTTACCGACCGATCAATACCGTGAAAAGCAAGGCAAAGTAGCAAAATCGTGCGATTCCCTTCGATTGCGGCTAGCTGCTTGAATTTGGTTTTATAAATTGAATTTAAATTATCTAATCTAACATAATCTTTTTGCAGATTTGTTTCGCTCTAGCGATAGTAAAATAAAACAAGATCATGCCAATTATTTAAATATTACACGAATTAAAATACAATGGCTAAACAAAAAATATGTATAGTAAGTAAAGCATTGTTTATTAAACATGTACGGAAAATATTACACTTAAATTTATTTACAGAAACTAAGCTACTACATATTTACATATATTTACAAAATACAACAGGATTAGTCAAGCTATCTAAGGATCGTTAGAAACGATCTATAGATAGCTTAACTGATCCAGGTCATGGTCAGTCGGAAGCGTGCCCAAAACACTGGCGGCATTACCGTGCTGGATGGCAATGCTGATCCTGTGAGCCAAAAATGTGCCAGCTCTCGGATCACGCGTCGCTTCGACCAGACGCACTTAAATGACTTGTTCTTTTTTTATCAAATTCCAAATCTATATAAAAACCTCATAAAATTATAGCTGTCATAGGGATGAAGACGGTAACGGAATTAAACGTCGATTAGGGTATTTTAAAAGGTGCATTGGTTTTTTGCGTATTTTGTTTTTGATGATGATTAAAGAATTATTATGATAAATCATGCATGAATAGACACACACAACGATAATATCACTGCGTAGATGACGCTGCCAGTGTGCACCTCTATAGATGCGTTAATTGTGACAAAACGTCGAAACTATTGTGTCCCCGTTCACACTCTAATGTGTAAAGAGTGGCACAATAGAGCAGTTCGATGTTTTGTTACAAGTAAACACTCATACTCGCCTTATGACAGTGAAATAGGTCGGATAAATTAGTACAAAAAGATTTCTTACGCCTGTGTTGATAATTTCAGACGATATAATCTTAAAGCATTAATTTTTTTGCATGAGAGCACTTGAAGGATGACTTACTGTTTTAAGTTTTATTTTTATAGATATTGAAATATTAATTATTTTATTGAATATCTTGCAAATAAAATGCGAAAGATTTAATGAACGTTTGTTGCTACATGTATGCAATTTGTTATGATGGTAGCATACATGGATAAAAAGGAAGTTTTCCACAGGTACCACGGGTTGTGCAAAGTTTACTTAATTTGTTTTAATGAAAAAAAAAAAAACTAAGTTAAATCTCATAAACTGTGAATTCTTACCTCGACCATGGCCGTGAATGCGGCGAGTGTTTCAGCATTAAAGTATCGTTTGTATCGGCGACTCCTTTCTCTGGCTCCGCGAAGTCTAACATCGGGGGAAACAAAAGCGTATTTCTATCGCTATTGTTGTAGAAAGCATACACCGGCATTTCGTTCTTCTCGCTGTTTTTACTCCCCTCTATGCTCTCAGATTTTTCGGGGTTCGTTATAAAATAATCGACCACGCCGGAGTTGTAGATGATCATAGATATCCAAACGATCATCCAGACCATGAACGCGCGTTGGAAGAAGCGTGTGCGCGCCCATATGTTCACCAACAGAATGCGCTTCGGAACTCGGTTATCTTGATGACTCGGACTAGAGTTCCTCTTCGCTACGACATCTGTAGGACTATTATGAGAGAGTCCGTTAAGCCGCGGATGCGATTTAGACTTGGTCATTCGCTGCGGAGAAAAATTATCCTCCGAGCCACTCTTATTGAACCTCCAGTTCAATGCGTTGTTAGAATGAAAGTATTCTTTCAAATGCAGCTTGTTCTGATCTTGATAGTATTCCATTCTTCGCACTTCTACTCCGAGAATCGTCGCAAAAAACGCCATTTGTATAAAATAATCCGATATCAAACTCACTATCATGAAAATTGAGAATTCTTGGATGAACGGGACGAATGTAAAAAAGCTTACGGTTAGAATTGTTATTTCTATGAGAAGGTTCTTTGTGATGGACCAGCCTTCTTTGGTAAGACCTTGTGCGAGGCGGATCTTTACATCGAGCCGGGAGTCAGTGGACGTGACGCTTTTTGTGAGGACCAAGACATTTTCTAGCCCTACTATTATCACCAGGTAAGGGAAAATTTCTTTTCCCTGAAGGCTCAGTGAGAATCCGAAGAAGAAGCATATTCCCATTGACATGGAGAGACTTCCAGCTATAGTGAGCACGGCGCACGCTGCTAGTCCTAGTTTCGACTTTATAAATTCTATTTTTCTCACTGAGAAGTACACGTAGAGAAACAATCCGATGAATGTTATAGTCAGAGGCACTAGTTCGTGGTAATTGAATTGCCCCGGGTAGTAGATCAATGTCACTTCGTCAACATCTGTGTACGGCGAGTCTTGGTGCAGTGGATACATTTCCTTCAACTTTTGCGTAAGGGTTTTCACGAATCTGAAATAAATAGCATAGTCTAAATGCTTTTCCTCATCATTTTGCTGATGGGTTATCATTATCAATCATTATATTACATGAATGCTTATCAAGATAATGGGAATTCAATCAACATTAGTTCAATTCAACCGATTAAATATTAAGCTACTAATTTATAGATACTCGTAGTAGAACGTCTGAGCACTTTTTGTATGCATAATAGAGAAATGAATAAGATTTACATATTTAATAATAATTTGTTTTTCGCATTCAAACGAAAACAAAATATTTAACATAGCTTTATAGTATCCATGAAGATTCGGCCTCCGAACACTTTTAGCCATTCATTTGTATATGAAATATCTTTATCTTTTAGGGAAAAGTAGGATAACTAACTTATCGTCAGGCTGGTCGTAGAATATGGTGACGGCGTACTGCAGCACCCTGGGACGCGCCCGGAGAGGGTACCGCTTTATGCCAGTGTCTCGTAGCTGCATGCCGAAAGCGATCTCCGCTAACGAAGCCTTGCTTTTGTGCATGTTCTGAAAATTAAGATACCTATTGTACAGACAGCGTCACCTATTACTAATAGGGATTAGGTAATTTGATTAGGTAAAATTAAAAAAAATAATCAGAAACATCTAGATTTTTTTATATCTTTCACACGATATCAATAGAAAAGCGTCTAAGTATTTATTTAATTATCAGCTGGTTAGTAATAAACGAAGCAATGAAAGACAGGAAGTATTGATTATAGCAGAAAAAAAATCATCGACAACTAAAAAAATACAAACCTGATAGTTGTAAATTGTATTGACAATGGTCGCGTCTAGGGAGAACGTCTGAAGGCTCTGCTGCCACAGGTTAGCTGGCGAGAGAAGGAGACAGCTATACTCAGGTAGCACTCTTTCCACACTCGCTTTGCTATCTCGCCTCTTAATGCCTCCTATTTGATAGCAATGCTGTAGCAAAGTTGTTTTTCTGTAACAATGGAATACTAATATAAACGAAGACAACTTTTAACTATATCATACTACGCTGCAATTGCTTTTTAATTGGCGGCGTCTGGATTGCAGTCAAACCTAGACCACGCATTTAAAATGTGTCAATGTAGCAGTTCTTACAGGTAATTAAATAAATCATCTTCAGGATTGAAATATTTTAGTACAATCTAATACATAATGCACCAACAACTTATACATTAAATCATATATTTTTGCAATTGCAGAAGAATCCATGTTTCGCATAAAGGCAAATGCCATATTACTCGTACATCAAAAATTGTAAACGCGTATAAAAAGAGGATAATGCAACGACGTTAAGCTCTTCGCACATCACAGCCCATGTAAAACTATTGCTGGGCCTCCCTTTAATAATGCCTGATGGAACAGATTTTTATTGGTCAAGTCTATTTTATTATACAGTGACCGTATTACTGCCTTAGTCGTAACAAAACAACGTATGAGTTGGTGGCGAAACTTAAACGAACTTACTGACTGTCGTAATTTTGGTCGTAATAGATAATACACTTGTATATGTATATGGCGGCAATTTAAAAAAATAATGGTATTATGACAACATGAGAATGAAGCTAGAGCTTGGCAACAACGCATCGTAATGTCACAAAATCGATCGCTAAGCAGGAAAACAACAGTTCGATAACAGTGTCCGTGAATGTTTAGGCACTACTCACATGGTAATCCCAAAGGAAAAAATCACCAAACTCGCTCTTAAGCCATGGTAATGATACACATTATGCCTGTTGCTCTGATTCACAAATTGGCGGTTTGTGAGCCGGTTTCGCTCACAATAGCAAAAACGTTTCGGATTGTACAATGTATTTAAACGAGCCACACTCGGTGTTCGATCATAATATTAGGCTGTTTCTATAATTAGACGTTGCTTTTTTCGTTTTTACTACGAAAATTCACTTTAAAGGAATCTGACCATCTAACATTTTTATCCATTTAATAAATACAATGTTTTAGTTTTACTAATCCGCTAAAACGCAGAATTACAGTGATTTACCTATGGCGTCCCTAAACATCTAAGTACCTATTCAAATTTTTTTTTTATTTTTTTTATTAGCCTATATCATCCCACTGCTGGGCAAAGGTCTCCCCTAATTTCTTTCATCTGTCACGGTCTTATAATTATAAACCTTTTAATTTTCATATTATACTGGAGTTCGTTTTCATGATTTCTAGTTATTATTCTGATATCGCATGTTATATAAAAAGGAATGGGCCATCAACCAGTTTCAAAACTAGAAATTTTCTAGTTTACAACAAACAACCTGCAGTTAGTCAGTGTGACTCACGAAATCACCGAGAAACACCTCGCCTAGTCAGATTCGACCTTATTAATAAACGTGGTGTAAATTTACGACGGGTGTAACTACAATTTTTGTGTTTAAACCTGTCGTAACTTTACACGTTTATTAATAAGTAAGGCCGATAGTTTACGACTGCATCTTGTAATGTGTCACGCCGCACGCGAGGCAACATTACAATGAGGTTAATATTATGTTGTATTTTTCACACAATTATGAACAAAAAATATTGTACGATTGAGGCCATTTGAGGCGCGTTGGTATAGGCGCTTAAAATTACGATCTTCAGAATAACCCGCTTTCGTGAGATAGAACTGTAAAGGATGTAAAGGCCTACCTACCTACCTTGATACTAGACTAGCATCCACACTACGTACCTTACTGTATGATAATTATTGTGTCGCTATTTTAATTTTACCGAAAATTCTGGGGAGCAGTTGCAATCAGTGCGGGGTTGATTCATTTGGTTGGCAAGCAAATATTTTGTTTCGGATAATCTTCTCGTCGTTTTTATTATCTACTGCATCAGGAATATAATACTCAACATTATTTATATAAAATCGTTTCTAAATTTTCAAACAAGTATTGCATATCACTGACGTTCAAAATGTTAAATTTCGCACGAGAAACGTTTACGATGCTGCCAGTAACCTTCAAGTTAAGCATTAATTTAGAACTATAAAAATAAGCAACCTGATCTTTGGCCATCAACGTGAGATTGGGCTAGTCTTTAAGTTCGCTGGTAATTGTTATGCAGAGGACATAACCACTATCTACCATAACTAGTTTGATAAGTAGAGTTATAATTGGCTCGAATTACAAGTTGTCTTTAGTCAGACAATGATTTTATCATTTGAACAAAGCCCAGCCACATTTGGTCTGCCGGGGAACAGACCTATAAAAATCCAGATAAAGTTCGTGGGTAGGTACCTACTCCAATTCCTTCCGATTCATAATATTATATTGGTAGGATAAGGTATTGATCGTTTATATGTATATGTATATCGTTATATAAGTATTTGTAAACCAGTCTTATTTGCATTTGCTAACGAACAATTTACACATTATATGGACATTATATATACATATATATGGACAATATGACTCTGCTAGAAATTCTAAGAAAACTTAATATTCATTCAACATCGTCATTAAAGTCGTTATACCATATTAGATTACGGACACCTTGCGCTTAAACTGTTTGGTGAAGTAACTGGTTTAATAAAGATGATAAGACGGGACATATGAGACGATTGGACATTAAAAAAAACCGGACAAGTGCGAGTCGGACTCGCCTACCGAGGGTTCCGTTCAAAGGACTAAGTAGGTATGTATGTATGTACGTATAACAGACAGTGCAAACTGTCAGGTACTACCTACTTAAATACACCAAAGCTACACGTGAGAAGGCATTTTATTTGTTACATTTCGTCATAAATCAAAAACATAAAAATTCATCATAAAAATTATTAAAAATCTGTTTAAACTTGTGCTAATGAAGCCCTTTCATACGCTACCCCACATGACACGGTTAACTCACTTCAAAATCTCGACCCCCATTCCTTGCATTAGGCCCTGTTTTTTTTATGATATTATTAAAAATAATACGGTTTTCAGATTCTTTCCTATACTTGTAGTCTACTTACCAAATATCATAGTTCTAGGTCAACGGGAAGTACCCTATCAATTTCCTTGAGTGTTGAAATACACGTTTTTTGCGGCATAAACGGCCGTACCTTTTTATGCGTTAACTTAGAAGTTTGATTTTTTCACAGCTTAAAGGGACTATAGACCTACGGTATTAGAGTATACGGATTCAATTTCAAGTCGATACCTCTACGTGTTCTCGAGATAAAGGGTCTTGACAGACAGACAGACAGACGGACAACAAAGTGATCCTATAAGGGTTCCGTTTTTTCATTTTGAGGTACGGAACCCTAAAAAGGAGTCAATGTCAAACCATGACTCCATTAACAGATCACCTACCCTTGCTTCTATACTGCTGCGTTAATGAAAAAACAACTCTCCCGGCACGTCTTTCCAAACGAATAAATATTCCTGCTATAATCAATGATTTAAAAACAACTGACTTCTCCCCTGTTTTGGAATCTCTTGATCCCAATACAGCTTCTGCAGCCTTAGTTAATATTATTACCAAAGTCATAAAAAAACACAGTCATTCTGCTCCCATTCCTAGTCGTAAGCGCATCTTAAAGCCCTGGATGACTCCAGGTCTCCTGAAATGTATACGACATAGGGATAAATTATTCAGGAAATCAAAAAGAAGTCCTGACAATGCCACTGCCAAACTTATATATACCCGATACCGTAAATACTGTAATCACCTATTAAAAAAGGTAAAAACAGATTTTCAAAAAGCAGAACTTCAGAAAGTGAGAAATAATCCCAAAGCAACCTGGAACTTGATCAAACAAATTGCGAACCTCCAAAATAAGCAATCTACTTCTTCTCATCTTCTTAAAACTACAGAGAGCCCTGAAATAACTATTAACAAAGTCAACTCATTTTTTGCTAATGTTGGAAGAAGACTAGCTATGGAAATAGAAGCTAATGATAGCTCCAGCTTATTAACAGTATCAACTCCTTCCCAATCCCAAACTCTTTCTTCGTCTCAGCTTACACGCCACAACGACCTACCTAGTGGTTCCATGGTTCTGTTTAGTGTGGACAACACAGAGATAGATAACATAATTATGAACCTAAAAGACAAGTGTGCCGTAGGCTGGGACGGCATCCCTACTTCTGTTATTAAATCATCTAAAAACATCCTAATTCCCATACTCAAGCATATATTTAACATCTCTTTATCTGCGGGTATCTTTCCTAGTGTTTTTAAAAAAGCTGTGGTTCACCCTATTTTCAAGAATGGCGACCGAGACAGTGTCAATAATTATAGGCCCATTTCTGTATTAACTACGCTTTCTAAGATCTTTGAAAAAATCCTAAACAAACGACTAATGAACTTTGTCAATGTTAACAATGTACTGTCCTCTCATCAGTTTGGCTTCCGAAGCAATAAGTCAACGGAAGACGCTGTATTAGAGCTGACTGACACAATAGCAAAAAATTTAGATAAAAAACTTAAAACTGTTGGTATTTTCTTGGATCTATCCAAGGCTTTTGACACTGTCTCGGTGCCCAAACTTCTCAATAAGCTGGAGTCTATTGGTGTAAGGGGTGTTGCTCTGGATATGTTCCGAACTTATCTTGAGGATCGCACCCAATACGTGGTAATAAACGACCTCCAAAGTAAAGAAGAATACGTTCGCTACGGTGTACCTCAAGGAAGTGTCCTTGGTCCTTCCTTATTTCTAATCTATATCAACGAACTGTGCAACTTAAGTCTACCGAACTGTAAAATCATCACTTATGCTGACGACACAGCTCTTATTGTACATGGCCGTAGCTGGTGCGATGTTCGTGAGTCCTCTGAAAAGGTAATGCAAACTGTCATGTCCTGGTTAAATTCAAATCTTCTCACACTTAACATATCCAAAAGTAAATTCATTCCTTTCACTTTAAATATATCCACTCAACCTGTGTCTTCTTTTCACATTCGAGCTCACAACTGTTCCAAAGATGCCGACCCAGTCTCTTGCAATTGCGGTAACTTAGAACGCTCGTCTTGTCTTAAATATCTTGGTGTCATGATAGACACCACTCTCAGCTGGAAGCAACACATTAATATCACAGTTTCTAGAATTAGAAAATTGATATTTATTTTCAAAAACCTAAGGTCTGTTTTGAACTTGCACTCCCTTAAAGTTGTTTATTATGCCCTTGCTCAGTCAATCTTATCTTATTGTGTCTCTTCCTGGGGTGGTGCTCCTAAAACCACTGTGTTGAGACTGGAACGTGCTCAAAGAGTCGTTCTAAAAGTTATGACAAAGAAACCAGCTCTGTTTCCCACACGGGAGCTTTATTCATTTTGCTCAGTTCTCACTGTACGTCAAATATTCATTGCTCAAACCATCCTTCGCAAACACAGGCTCCTGCACTATGACCCAAATGTATACTCCAAACGTAGATCGGACAAAATTTGTAAAACTATATCACACCGAACAACTGCAGCTAGTCGCCACTTCTACGTATTGAGCTCTATTTTATACAACAGAATAAATAAAATACTAACTATTTACCCTTTACCTTACCATAAATGTAAAATAAAGTTACTCAATTGGCTTCTTAGTTTAAACTATGATGATTCAGAGGCTCTCCTCAAGGTTGCTGAATAACCCACCTAACTCTCACACACACACACACACACACACACACACACTCATAATCAACACGCTTATACACACACTTACACTCACATACACTCCACACACACGCGCTTCAAACAAACATGCACACAAACGCACACACACACACACACACACACACACACATTCACACACACATTTCAAAAACATAACTTGATATTTAGTAAGTTTTCCTTTTGTTATCTAGTTATTTTACTACTTTTAATCAAATAGTTAACTTAGACCATTCGTTTCTTTGGATGGAACTACATAGTATAAGTCCGGATGGGGGCGTTGGTGCCTGCGACACAGTTTTACAAAAAACTTCTGCAGGTATCATCGTTTCCACTGTATACATAAGCCACTGTTACTGTTCCTGAATAAACTTGATTTGATTTGATTTGATGGCTGCTAAGACGAACGCTTGTGTTGTGACAGTGGAAGATTTAGTAAAGAAAGTAGCGATCATAAAGTGGCTTTTCTAACAACCTAATCTCAAGTTGTTATTTAGAACCTACTTAAACTTCAACACGTCATAACCGTAGGAAATCCCTGTACAGTTTACTTCATTAGACATTATCAACTTCAACATCGCATCGCATGACATGTATCGCACATCTGAAATATCTTTCTAATCACAAACCTCAGGGATACATAATACGAGAGCACAGAAACATGTATTGCACTGCGATTCATACTTCAACGGAACGCATCCGCGACGAAACCGTTCCGTAGAGACCGTTCCCTGCACTGCGATGGGTTGCGGTTGGTTGAACAGCGGAACGGTTTCTTCGCGGGTGCGTTCCGCTGAAGTATAAATCGCTATGCTGATATAACTTACGTATCTGTGTCCTCGTGGTTTCTGATGGTTTCCAGCAACCGGAAGACCTCCTGCAGCGGCGCTCTGAACGCATCCCACATTTTCAGCTGGCTGTTCCATGGCGAAACACCTAGAGCACAAAACATAATCCGTTTCATACACATACGAGTACATAAAACAAAATTAAATAAGCTGTCAGCGGTTACTTTACTTTGATAAAAACATCAAAGGTATATTTTTTGTTTATGTATATTAATTACAAAAAATATGGCTGGTAGTAGGTTTGCTTTAATTTTGTTCGCAGGCATAATTATCTCGAAGTTACATCTTAAAAGATCATTATAAGATTTTGCACATTATTTGATGATTGATTTCAATTTGACACGGGAAAGGTAAGCCAAACTAAAATTACTTCAATACAGACAGACAGAAGATAAGCTACAATAATCAGACAAAGCCGCATTGTTTTATTAAGAATCATAGACATTTAAGTAAATATAAAATACCGACAGTATACAGTGTGTTTCAGATCCACCATCATATCAATTCAATTCAACGCATGCCTGTACCCGGCTTCTTTATCTCAGTAACATGAGTCATATCAGAGGAACGGTGACGCGAGGTACCTACCAGTAGACTATTAACTAGCCGGTGCGTGGTTGATTTTAAAATTATAAGGTTATCGAACGACCAGCGATGTGACTTATTTCCGTGATAACAAGCCGGTAACAGGCCTAATTATTGTTTTAAGCTACATGTTACGACAAGGGTCACGTAGATTTTTATTCAAGAAATTCAATGAAATTGAATATCTAGTGGTTCGTGTTGTTTCGACGGGATTGCAAACTAATATCGATTTAAAAGGAATGCTAATGAGTAATATGTAAAATATTTGATGATTAACTCCGCGATATGTCTTTCGCTTAGAAACTGTAGGACGGATTAATTGATAGTTCATGTTTTTAATAATTTCAATTTTCAATTTCATTTATTAAATCAGACCAAGATCCATAAATTGTTAGTAACATTACATAAAAATCAAATAAGTTAGTAAGTTAGATCAAAAATGGAACACAATTTAAACTTAACCTAGAGTCTGTAGAACCATCCTACTCCTACATGAAGGAGCATCCAGTGGTGGTTTATTGGACAATCCAATCTGTTTGATAATACGTTGAGGATGCTGTTAGGGCTGGCTTGCACTCTGCTACGTAGAGAAGCGCATCTTTTTCTGATGATAGCATGAAAGCCGTCTACTCTCGCTTCGGCAAACATACCAGATGCGCTACAAAAACGTGGCAGCCCCAACAGCACCCTAAACGCATTATTATATTGTACCCGCAGAGCATTGTATGCTCTCCCCGTATAACTAGTCACAAGGTTGCAAGTGTAAAAGGACTGACAATATGCTTTGAAAAGCGTCAACTTAACCTCTTTGGTGCAAGTCAAGTCAAAAAGCATTTATTCAGTAGGACCGCTGGGATCCCTTTGAAACGTCTTAAAACTAGGTGATTCTACTCCTGTTCCTTCGCGACCAATGCAAACCTTGCACATTGCAAACCTTCGAGCCAGCATATTAACGCGAACACACAACGCCCTACGCTCCCTTTCCAGATCCAAATTGTCACTCATGTTTTCAGTGACCCAATGACCCAGGTACTTGAACTTTGATGTTATGTTCAAAGCATTGCCGTTGATTGTCACAGGTGGTATGGGACTATATGTTTTGTTACCCGACTTAAACACCATCAACTCACACTTTTTATCATTATACCATGAGTCCAGACGAGTCCATGGGTCCCAGCAAACGCTTCACAAATTTTTACCAGCTTTCTCAAAGCGCTGATCGTGGGACTCAACTCAAAATAATAACCAATAGAAAGTATCATAATTATAATGCATGTCGTTATATTTTCCCTGGAAAACTACCATCAACATGTTACTAGTTTTTGTTCTCGTTGTCAACAAAATATTTTATCATCGAATGAGTGGTAGGGTTTCCAACGCAAGTTATTTTAACTCTTTATGATGAAATGTATAACTAGAACATTATGTTACATTTGAATAGTAGTTTTATCGAAATAATGGCAAGAGTTTCTATTAGACCAACTCGCCATTAGAATTTGAAACCCAAACAAAACCTATCTTGATCTCAATAATGAAGTTCTGTCGGAACACAATGCTAATCCTCCTTTATTGAGCGCTATTGTACGCGACGTTGTTGTAAGGTCATTCCAGGCAGTCATTCGTATTTGTGATTCCTTAAGTCCTTTACTCGTTGCTGTACTGTATTTGCAAAGGCGTCTGATCACGCAAAGCTGCATGCAATAATTATGATGAATTCAAGTTTTTTATTGTTTTAATGATGACGGAACAAGTAGACTTGAGAGTCAAGGCTGCCTTTAGTCCATCCATCGCGGTTGCACACACGAGTCTCGTCAATTACGTTCAAGTCCGATTGAATTGCTAAGTAGCTAAGCATGGCGTTTACTCTATAAAAGGATAAATACTACAAGTTACATTGTATTCAGTCGACAAGATCAGCCTATGAACTCGGTCCGAACCGAATAATTGTTCCTTGAGGTCAACAATCGCAACTTCGGTTGTGTTTTTGTCGAGCCTGAACATTTGGATGTTTTATATTAGACGAGACTATCCGACATAGAACCAAAGTTGTCGACATAGCTCAGAGAATCAGCAAACTGAAGTGGCAGTGGGCTGGCCATATCTGCCGAAGAACCGATAACCGTTGGGGTAAACGAGTTCTTGAGTGGAGACCGCGACTCGGCAAACGTAGTGTAGGACGCCCTCCGGCCAGGTGGAGTGACGATCTGCGAAAGGCTGCCGGCAGAAGCTGGATGCGTCGAGCTGAGGACAGGGCGCAATGGCGCGCACTAAGGGAGGCCTATGTCCAGCAGTGGACTCATATAGGCTGATGATGATGATATTAGACGATAAGGCTCTGGTCCCTTGTTTTGTACCAGCTTGCAACACTTATGACTTAAGGTAAGCTTACTTCAAGCACAGCCACGTATAACTAATTACACTCAAACAAGGCTGTGTTCAACTTGTTTGTTATTCGATAATTAAGCGATATAATAATTGGTTAATCAATGATATTATTTAATATCATTAGGGTTCATTATGGAAGTCTGCATTCGGATCTACATATATATATTTTCAAAATAAACGAGGACCATAACTTTTTGCTACAAAAACTGATGTACTTCAAAGGCGTAACCAATAGTCATAATTGTAAAGACTTTTTATTTTATTTGTAACAAGCTACTACGCGGTACTATTAGTACCAAGATTTTATAATAAAGGCTATTCAAAATGTTGGTACCATGCTATTCCAAGTCACTATCCACACCTATTCCAAGTTTCATCCAAATCGTTACCCTGGTTTAGGTGTGATTGAAACACAAACATCCTGACTCACAAAATTTCGGCTTAATTATATTAGTAGGAGATATTAGGATAGGATAACAATATTTTTCTCTGTTGGGTAAACACCCTTAACTACCATCATCATCATCTTCCTGCTCTTTTCCCACATTATGTGGGGTCAAATTATGTAAACACCCTTAACTACCCTTCCTTCAATTAACCCTGGCAATACATTTTAAAAGGGTAAGCTTTTCCAACCAATGCAAATGGCAGTTAAGTAGCCTTAATTTCTAACCAGTTCGATTTTACGCTTAAAGCAGTGTATCCTCACATTATACATAAGAATCTTCTCAATTTGGTAAAGAATTCCTAAAGTTCCACGAATCACGCCAATAAACGCGTGAACTAGATTGCAGGTCCTTTGTATTCAAATTACAGCGACGCTTATCCTATTGTGAGGAACCCGTGTTTGTGAGCCTTTCATAAAACTAAAATAGATTTTCATAATCATTAGGGATGGGCCGAAGTTCGTTTCACATTCGGTTAAACCGAACTTCGGCAGCTTGAACCGAAGTTCGGCATTCGGCCGAAATTCGGTTCAAACTGCCGAAGTTCGGTACTACATAATATAGTAATCAAAAGTACGTGAGTGCCGTGGTACACGAAGCAAAGAGTACTTTTCTATACTGAAAACTTCAAATTCCAATCAAACACACTTCCGTACTAACAATGGACTGTTCGCGGTTGCGCGCTTCGCACTGTGACGATTTCGTGACGTGGCGGTCGTGACGGTAAAATGGAACGACATTTTTCTTCCAGCTCCAGCCTGTTTTTCTTCGATACCGTCATTCGATACATCACGATCGACAAAAGTAAATATAAATCTTACTATACTACTTACGGAACCTATGTTCAAAGAAGGACGGCAAGATCGGACCTCAAATTTTCCATAGATAAAAATAATTATACCAATTCAGTACATTTTAGGGGTAAATAAATAGTCATTATTATTTTTCGGCTTGATAATAAGAAATTACGAATTGCATACGGCAAGTGGCTTCGTAAGCAAGAAATCAGGCTGTAGGTAGATAAACTCTGGAATCGTTAATTTTTTGAGCCAAGTCACAGTTTGTATGGAAACGACCGACGTTCTTTACATCAAAATTGGTTAAAAAATGCGACCTGAATGACAGACAAAAGAATATCTCGAAACTGAGACGCTTCGCTCACTCGATCAACTAAAGTCACACACACAGTTAACACTATAAAATATTAAATCGGAAGGTTTTACAGTGTTAAACGTGTGTGTTATCGATTTATGCCAATTAAAATAGTGAAATGCGTCTTAGGTACGTGCACGTACCTTCAGAACAGTCGTAGAATTGAAAAAAAGTAGTTGTAACGACAACCCAATCATCCATATTTGTCACACAGCGAAAAGCAGTACAAGCACCACACTACATCTACTTTAGAAAACTTCAACGATCGCGTAAACAAGATTTGACGTATTTCTTCTGAGAAAATACAATGAAACTAGGTACCTACCGAACGTCGGCCGAAATTCGGCCGAACTTTTCATTTCAACCGAATGTTCGGCCGAAGTTCGTATTCGGTTAAAACCACATTCGGCCCATCACTAATAATCATACAATTTTACCAAAAACAGGCTAAGTAAGGCCTCATTTACGTGGACGGCGCGGCCTGCACTTAATTCAGAAATATTATGGCGTTGTATTTTGCGGAGAAACGAAAATGGGCACACGCGACGCGCGACGTCACACGTCTCCGTAAATGAGGCCTTAGACCTCACCCATTAACAGCTAGTCGTCATTGGTAGAAGCTATTAGGTAGCTGATTACGTAAATGTACTTACCAACTTTCATAATAACTTGCTGAGCATATAAAAGTGGTTTGTCTTTGGCCCAAATGTAAGGAAGTTTTTGTGTTTCATTGAAGAGGAGATCTAACTGGGATGAACCATCTGAAATAATTATTACATTTTATAACATTCCCTTAATAAATTTGAATTAGAAGACATTTGAAATTAAAAATAGATTGATGCAACATATTTTATGACACAAAAACGTCATTGTGATTGCATTGGTAGGATACTGAGGTATTGTATGTTTTTTCTTAATAACAAATAAGTGGTGGACCTGCATTCAATGTTTTTTAAAATTTGAATAGAAGTTCTCCTGATTTGTAGAGTACCGTACTAATGTAAAGATAAACTAACCTTGGGAGCATTTCTTTCCAATACATTCAGATTTTGCAGCATGCTCATTGTGCAATGGGAAGTTGACAACAGTTGGAATGTTGCCCGGCAGAGGCACATTCAGGAGAGGGAAACTGTGACAATTAAATTAAAAATGGAATAAGTATAAATAACAGACCTTCACAGAAACAGGACTAATAAAAAGTTTCAGTTCTAGGTAGTTTCACAAGAATTAAAAACAAAGTTATTATATAGCTATTTATATAAATTGTGTAGGTATATACATTGTATATATTTGTACTGTACATAACACTGTAGTGTTATGTTATGATGGAATTTTATTGACTACTGCTCCAAGCTTCATGTACACAGGCATGCGTGTTATGTATCTAATGACGTCGCTGATCGCTGATCAAATCTTTGCCGTCTATAGTAAATTTGACTGTTTCTGAATATGGAAAACAATAATAAATAGGTTATGTGGTGCAAATTGTTAGTGTATGTATGTAAGAAATCCTTATTGGGTCTTGTAATCATGAAAGTAATGTCCAGGTACTCACCAGCACAATAATACAACCGACAGAGCTATGGATATCACCGTAACAGGATATGATGAACAAAATAAACCATAGGTGTAATAGATCTGGGCTACCCTTTCGGGCAGCGTTGTTCCTGCCATATTGGACCCGCTTCAGGTCAATAACTCATCTAAAGTCCAAGCTATTGCGTATAGAAAATTCATGGAAGCACCACGTTATTTACTTTACTATAAAACTTCTGGTTACGCTCACACCGACTTTATGTTAAACAGATAGTAAGTCCTGCGGCAGTTACGTCAAATACTTGAGGACTTTGCATCATGCATAAGCATGCCGCATAGAATCACGATATCAATTATTACTTCAGGTAATTATTTATTACATCAAACACAATATTGAGAAAACACTCGAGCGAACATCGAAAGCAACCAACAACCAAAACCAAACCAAGAGCGAATTCATTCATTCAAGGCAAGAAACTTTGAAAGATGTCAATTTTGACATTGAATTGTGGCTAGTTGTGACATTACTATGTAAAGACGTGCCACGCCATGCCACAGACATGAAATCACAGAATTTTTCCCTATGATTCTACCCATAGATTTAGCATGGTACCTTTTTATATATTATGATTCTACCTAATCTGACCAATCATGACCTAATCATTTCTTTGCATGAATATGTTTGGATACACGGGATACACATTTTACAAACATAGTTTATAACAGCGCCAGCGCCCTCTAGTACTTCACAGAGTAACCTGATTTGAGATGCAAAGTTTCTGTTGTTTGCTTTGTTCTAGAATTATCAAACACGTTCCAGATGGCATTGGCAATGCAACCATCACAAAAAAATCTAACGGCCTTATTAATGAACGTGGCGTAAAGTTACTCGTGAGTTCAACATAAGATTAAGCAAAATGGATACCAATAAACCATAGATTTAGCATGGTACCTTTCATCCTATATATATGCAATAAACCAATTTTAAAGTTACACCTTGCATAACTTTGACATTTCTTTCATTATTATTATTATTATTATTTATTCACAAAAAAAAGGGCTTTGTCGCTGAGCGACTATATCGCCCAATCGGTAATAAACATCGTCTAGGTCTTCATCATATAGCTCTTCATATTCTTTATGGTTTCACTTCACTTATTGGTTTCTTCTTCTTCTTCTTTTCACTTCAAATCTTTCTTCAAAATATGTATTACGTCACGTCAATTTGAGTCAATTGAAAAAACATGGCGGCTTGTCTTTTCAAAACTCCAACGGAAATCTTTCGTCAAATGAGAAAACTTCTTGAATACTCCCCCATTCCATTTGCCAAATCTCCTGTAACGTATCCAAAGCTTCATTAGTAAAATGCCACCGAAATTACATAATAAAACCTAGTAAAACACGAGAAAACTAAATAAAATAGCAGAGCCATGTATTACGTCACGTCAATTTGAGTCAATTGAAAAAACATGGCGGCTTGTCTTTTCAAAACTCCAAGGGAAATCTTTCGTCAAATGAGAAAACTTCTTGAATACTCCCCCATTCCATTTGCCAAATCTCCTGTTACCTACGTATCCAAAGCTTCATTAGTAAAATGCCACCGAAATTACATAATAAAACCTTGTAAAACACGAGAAAACTAAATAAAATAGCAGAGCCACTAGTTCCTTCAAAAATGGTTTATTCATTTCTTTCATACAAACGCTATTCCGAAGTTAAACAAGCCTATACCTACATACATATTAGTAGGTACCTACCTACTGTAAAAGTATTTCCACCAAAGAGTACCTACCTACGTATTATTCTACTTACTATTATGTAATTTCGGTGGCATTTTACTAATGAAGCTTTGGATACGTAGGTAACAGGAGATTTGGCAAATGGAATGGGGGAGTATTCAAGAAGTTTTCTCATTTGACGAAAGATTTCCCTTGGAGTTTTGAAAAGACAAGCCGCCATGTTTTTTCAATTGACTCAAATTGACGTGACGTAATACATGGCTCTGCTATTTTATTTACTTTTCTCGTGTTTTACTAGGTTTTATTACGTAATTTCGGTGGCATTTTACTAATGAACCCTTGGATTACGTAACAGGAGATTTGGTAAATGGAATGGGGGAGTATTCAAGTAAATTTCTCATTTGACGAAAGATTTTCGTTGGAGTTTTGAAATAACAAGTCGCCATGTTTTTTCAAAACCAAATTGACGTGACATAATACATATTTGAGAGGTGAAGATACTTGACATTTGCAGAATATACTGTTAATACAGTTTACAGTTAGTTGCCATTAATAAAAAGATGAAGAGGAAGAAGGAATAAAGAGAAGAAGAAGCCGGGGAGTGAAGTAAAACCAGAAGAAACCAAGAAGTGAAGTGATAGAGAAGATGAAGAAGACTGACCTAAGATGTTACCGATTGGGCGGTATAGTCGCTCAGCGACAAAGCCCTTTTCTTTTATGTTTAGATAAATAAATTAAATTAGAAAGAGCAGGATATAATCATAATTTTTGATAATAAAATTTTTTATTACCAAAATCCTATCTAACTTGTGAAATGGCTAATGCACAAAAAGTGCGAAGCCATTACGAGAAAAAAAACAAGAATGACAAAAAAAACTAAATTGACAAATAAGTCGCTCAGCGACAAAGCCCTTTTCTTTTTTGTTCATTTAAATAAATAATTATTTAAAAGTCAGATTTCATAGACAATTTTTATTTTTTTATTTTTTTAGGAGTTTCTCTTTGGATGCGACGTTGCCGGTTAGTGCAACACCAAAAAGGTACCATGCTAAATCTATGATACTTCACCATAGATCTTCACTAGCATAGCAGAAGAGAAGAAGAATAGTTACATCAACCCATAAGTGGTTTATTGGCAAGAAATCATTTCTGATATAGCTATATACATACATATATATCTCGTATATACGATATATACCTATGCATACCTTGCGTAAATTCAGAATATGTCAGAAATTAAAATATCCTTAATAATAGTAATAACCCTTTGAAGTCCCAAATGGCCACAAAGAGGTCGGTGGCCACAACCGGGGCTTCTGCCCTTAGATTATCTAAGCTTCTGCCCTACGTACAAAGGCAGGTAGGTACTTACCACCACTAATTAGGTACCTAATTTCGATCACCTACCTACACAATTTATAGTAGATACCTACCTACGTACCAACTTAGTGTAGGTACCTACCTACCTAATTACACCCTAGTAAGTAGGTACCTAAAATAAGTAAGTGAATGACTAAACTATTACTCGAACTAGAAGCTACAAAATAGAATTTCGACTCGACTGGTCAGTCTGCCACCACACTTGATGCAGCCCCAATGACAATGTAATTATAACCCCCTATAAATTAGCACAATCATAGCAAAGTGAAATGTTTTGCAAAGCGTTTGTAGTTTGTAGCAGACGTAGGTATGCCGAAATTAACGAAGGGTGACTGTGCACTGGCAATTTAGTTGCGGTCAAAACGTTGAGCGCACCTGTCTGGTGACGGCTCGTCATCACGTCACGCGGTCGCACAAACATAGAAATGAAACATGAAATGAGTTGCATTCTACTGAAAAGCTATATTGTAGCACAAATCAGTTATAGGTACCTACCACATGTTCAGTGGTACCTACATAGGTAGGTGTCTGAAAACAAGCGAAAGTAAACTTATCTCTTACTTATCTACCCACAGTACCCAACCCACTTAGGTAGGTACTTATTATGTATTTGTGAACATATTTAGGAGCGAGATTTTTTTGTTGGATCTCCTCAATGGATATTAAGTAAGGTTACCTACATCATTATCTGGAAACGTGGAAGGTTCTGTGTCTCGGATGTCTAATAATATCTATATGGTATACTTGCAGCGCTCGTAGTCGTGCGTGCGTCGTGTTTGCTAAACGTCGAAGTTAAGCAACGTTCGAAACGGTCTCTAAGTGGATGGGTGACCGCCAGTGGCATTTTCATATGAGCGCTTCTGTGCTTCGGAGGGCACGTTAAATTGTCGGTCCCGGCTATTTAAGTCGTTAAGCCATGACGGAGGCTAGAAGGCTCAATGCACATTGAATTGGCAGCGACGCGAGAACAATGTAATAAGATATAGAAACGCTCGCGCCGACGCGCGTTAGCTCGCGACCGCGCGAGACCCTCTCGAGACTGCTCGAGCCTATTTTGTTGGAACGAAGTTCCTTTTCGGACGATATCGAGGATGGAGGCTAGAAAAAAAAGCGATCGATTTTACCGTCACGACATCACTGTCTCGTGGGAATAAAAGGATAACTGCAAAAAGACAACTTTATAGGAGAAGCAAGAAAAATAGTTTTCGTTGGTAAATTCACAAATTGTGCAAAATGGTGCGCATAGGAGGTAGTCAGCAAAACAAAGATGCGCAAAGTGCGAAAAGTGGTGAACCAGTTCCACGACACTCACGTACTTTTTATTAAAAATGATCGCCGCGTCTTAGCTAATTCAATGTGCATTGTGCCTGAGGCGGCCTAAAAACCCCTTCACCAGAGTTAGCCACTGACTATACGAGCTTACTACTTGGTTTCACTTGCCACACTTCGCGATAGTTCGCCAAATCCTGATAAATAAGTATATCACCTGTAAAATACAGCATAGACCATGGACAACTTGAAAAACCGCTTCTCACAAACAGATTGTATAAATTAAAACATTGGACAGGTAAAGGTGGGGGTCTTCGTTAGCTTTAATTAAATCGTCGTGGCTCTTTCGTTTTAATTCCACCGTTATTAACGCTGTTAAAAACTGAGTGGCCGGGCTAATGAAGCAATAGAGTCGATAAAACTATGTAGATTAAAAATATCACTTTGAGAATCAATAGTGATCAGAAGACAAATATTAATTTAAGGTATTTCGAATACCTTATCCTGTTGTATTTTGTAAATATATGTAAATATGTAGTAGCTTAGTTACTGATTTCGAATAACAATAAATTGCCTTTCTTCAACTACATTTTTGAACAACGGCAACTCATTGTGGCAAGTGTAGGTTGAAACTACGCATTCTCACATGCATTACCTACCTATGCAGTCAGGAATGTGGAATTTACACAATAATGATTACAACGCTTCGTTTTCGTTCGTAGCATTAGTAATATTGCCTAGTTCGGACTAGGTTAGTATCTCAGTCGAGTAGCGAGTAATTTAGTTGTAAAAAAAATACTTTATAACCCACTCGGTTTGGTGTTCAGACACGTTTTGGTACTAAATTACTAGCTACTCGACTAAAATACTAGTCTAGTCCGAACTACGCAATATGCCTAGGAGTACCTACTCACCTACTATACCTACTATTATTTCGTAGAATCTTTCCTTTTTTGCAAACTTTACTACTACCGTAGCATTGCTACGCAGCGTAGCACCTGCTACAAAATGCGCAATTAGTTGGTAGCATGAGAAATAATTGTTTATTTATTAGCTTTTACTATCAATGTTTATATTTTACCAAGCTTTACTCATACCTAGTTCCCATTTTTCACTCCAAGTCTTCAAAATAAACGTATCTATTTTGAATTTCCGATGAACAGCATTGCGAGCTAGGTATATCTCAATGATAAACAAGCACTTTTTAAAAGTTTGTGCGTATACTATAGCTTTTGAAGATTTAGCTAGTATTTATCTCGTGGAAGACATCTCCACAGATGGCTGTGCACAACGGACAAGTGGCCGCAGCGTTTCCGCAGCGATAAGACGCCGCTCATCTCCCCCGCCTCTGTTTGGATTTTAATATTACGCTAAGTGTTGTTTCTAAAGACGTCCTCGCCTAAGTACTAATTTGTCTCGGCTCGAAACGATTCAGATGTTTCTGGCTTTTTAATTCGCATTGCAAGATAGGCAATCAACTTTGTGTAGCGTTTTGTAAGGCCATCAAACCAATATTTCAAAAAGTGAATGGTATAAATATAAAGCAATTATATCTTTACATAAAGGTGATTATATCCGTAGATGCTTTGATGATAGTTTGTACTTAGGTACCTTAAATAATTTAAGATGTGAAAACTCTAGTGATAATTTCGTCTTCACAACCCGTTGTTATTTAGGTATTGGTTGCGCCATTTGGGTTTCGCGATGCTAGTTTATAATTATAGAAAATTCGTGTTGGTCCTAGTTTGACATGTACATCATGTACAAAGGAAATAGAATAGAATAAAGGTTTTCCAAATCGGAATCGTGTAAATGCTCTTTAACTAAAATTGAATGAAAGAACTGACTTTACATGTAAGAGAGATTTGCGGTAGCCCTAGCGATTATGCGGGCAAGTGACGAATCACTTGTCGTAGGCCGCGTCACTGATAGCCGGCGCCTGATCCCGCGTGATTTACGAGAGGCCGGCTAATGTGCACACAGCCTTACCGCAGCAGCCTTAGTCCGGATACACATGACATGCTGGCATTTTGAAGTGACCACTTTATGATTATTATTAGAGTCCATCTTGCTTTACTGCTGGGCAAAGGTCTCCTCATGTTCTCTCCACGTCTTGTGCTAAATAATTGGTTTACTTTAGAGGTTAAGATTTAAGATGCATGAAAAAAATCAAGTCCTATATTTTCGATGGAATAGGTACGTACATATAGGCCCTTACTAATAAACGTGGTATAAAGTTATTCCTGAGTGTAAACTGTCAAAATGTACCTATGGTTATTTTAAGTTTATTCCGAGGAATAACTTTACACCACGTTTATTAGTAGGGCCAATAGTGTTCAGCATTAAATAAAACCTTAAAGCCTATAGTGAAAATCCCTGTTCTGTGCCCTGGAGGGGTTGCCCGTTTAAAGGCGACAACTCTGTAAAGTAGTGGTTTTATCAAAAGGATAACGATAGACGATATTTCGAATATTTCCCACTAGAATAATGAAATAACGTTTTCAGTTGACCATTATAAACACGTATTTATGTTTGCTATTGGCCCCTTCTGTAGTTTCACCAGGATATTATCTAGAAGTTAGGCGGTTGTGTGCAAGCATCTTTATCAACTTGTGAACCCACAGCCATAAGGTGCGATATTGCTCTTGCTAATGTTGTCGCAATGACTTGGATATCTCGTAAGAACTACAATAATAATGTTACTTTTACCTATTATTATTTTATTATAAGAAAAAAGTGATTGCATAGTGTATGAAAAATAATCTTTTAAATAAAAAGGCATCTATGTTATTATTATGAGGATTTTTATTTAATGGAGGTAGGTAGGTACATAATAGGTATGCTTCTAATATAATAAGTAATATTTTAATTAAACCCCTTAGATATCAATGAGATTCAATTTATCAAAGACAGCGAATCCAAAAAATGAATTCAGCGTTTTCATTAAGGTGAGACTGCTCATTTGCAAAATGATAAATATGCCATAAATTATTTCATTTATTATTCAATTCGGTTCTTTCTCTGTTATTACGAAACGAGTAGATACTTTGCAAGAGACACCCTTTTTTATATTTTTTATCCGGGAAACGATACTGTTTGCTTACAGGCTCTTAATTTTGTGTTCAAATATGGGGGAGACTCGAAAGAGTGCTCGGTAATCCTAGACAGGCACAGGCACAGCGCACCTGATGCCTCACTACAAACAACTTGTACCTACTTACATTTCATAGTTTCATTTTAACAGTCTCAACCTTCGGAAGCTGTAAACGTTGAACGTCGACATTATTGTTACAAAAGTTCACAAACATCGTTAACTGCTTACATTTGTAGGTGGGTTAGTTTCACCAAATTTAGGACAAATAAGTAGGTAGGCATAATTTGCTTCCTGACGCTATACTCGTATAAATCATCTTCATAGATGTAGATGTAAAGGCCAAATTAAACTGCCTAAAAATATTCCCAGGTTCCATCTTGTTTTGGGGTTAATCAGCGGCTTACTCTAGACTTCAAGAGCAAGAAATATTGTCATCGAACTGGTTATTATTAAGATGTTATAAGGCTGTTAAATATAAGTCCGGCACGTCATGAAAGGATAGTTTCTGAAATTTACGACATGTTATATTATAATTTAGTGTCGCGAAAGCAGTAAAGTCGAGCTTAATAGATCAGGGCGGAGGCCGATGGAGGCGGGAAGCAGCGCGCGGCGGCCACTTCACCTAACACCATAAATTGTAAATTGCCTTCATAAATATCTGCTTTGTAACTTTTAGTAGTAGTTGGATTGGTACGTTGTTGCAAAAACTCATAGGTTAGAAGTCATAGGGCTTAACAGCAAAACAACTCGCATCTGCTCATATTAATAAAAGTTCATGCTACCACAAGCTGCTTGTGGTTCAATTTACCAGTTCCGTGCGCGCACTCGCTCCGGCCGCACACGCACCGAGAAAGTGTTGTCGAAAAAACGTAAATAAAAAGCTTTACGATGTCGAAATCGACATTGGACTCGCTCGAAAAACTACTAGTGAAGTTCATCTCCCCACTTGACCAAAAATTGACAACTGTGATGAAAGAACTGAAGAAACTGGAAGAAAAAATTGAACTACTGGAGAATAAAAATCAAACTAAATCCAACATTGCGGGTAGAAATTTCAACCCGCCGCACTGTGGAAGTGCGCCGCCGACAATACCGGCCCCTAAGATGCCAACGAACATAGCAACAAGTGACCGTCAGCAGCGGGTACGTGACGCGGCGAGGCCCACACACACACCTACGACTCCCACCACCGTTGCAACTCCACCGGCCGCCACCGCGCCCGCGCCGAGCTACGCGACACTCGCCCCAGCGCCAAGCGACAGTCAGCGGCCGGCCATACCGGCAGTCACTCCGCTGTGTAGGCCGCCGCCGACGCAACCGTTTGCCCCACCTAACCAAAGATCGTATGACGCTAATACGAGCAGGAACGTCAACAATGACGATGAGTGGCATGTTGTCAAACACAAAACAAAACGCCCGATGAGGCGGCGCGCCGTAATCACCGGCATAGGGTCGACAGATAGCGATTTAAAAACCGTCGAGCGAGTGCGAAAAATACACGCCTGTTTCTTTGAACCAGAAACAACACAGGAATCTATAATAACGTATATGAATAAAAAGAATCTGAACCCTAGCGGCTATCAAGCGAATAAATTAAAACTAGCTCACAACTATTACTCGTCGTTTTCAATCACCGTGCCGAGCAGTAAATTCAACTTCTTTATGGCGGCTGAAAACTGGCCCCCCGGTACCGAAATAAGCGAGTGGTTTCGAAGCAGCACCGGACGTGCGAGAGGCACGTCCACCCAAGCACCCAGGCATAAGGTCAGCTCTCACAACACCGACGGCGGCAGCGACGACGCCGACGCAAGCGCCCACCGCCCCCAGGCCCCCGCCGCGCCCACCTCGGACGCCAGCGCCCGCGCCCCCAGCCGCGCGTACTGACAACTATTTTGCGATCTGTCACCACAACATCCAAGGACTGGCAAGCAAGACGAAGGGACTGGAAGTCTTACTAACTAAGGAAATGTACTGCGATGTTCTAATAGTAACGGAGCATTGGCTCAAAAGCCATGAAATAGTGTCTGTAACTCTAAATAACTTTGACTTGATAGCTAGCTATAGCAGACCAACCATTATCCGTGGTGGAAGTTGCATCTACGCCCGAACCGGCATTAAGGTAACTAATAGACAAGATTATTGCGATTTATCGCAGGAACAATTATTTGACGTGTGCGCCGCGCAGCTTGTTATAGAAAATATTATCGTTATCGGAATTTACCATTCACCATTAACGTGCGACAACGAGTATTTAATACTGTTTGAAAAACTTCTTAATAAAGTTTGTAATGAAAACGCAGATGCCATTATAATGGGCGATATAAATATTAATTTACTCAGTAATTCTAGAATAAAAAAAGAGTTGGTCGATATGTTATCAATGTATAATTTCTCACAACTTATGAGCACGCCTACAAGGATAGACGGAGACTCTGCCACATTAATTGATCACGTATATACTAACATTTCACAGGAGCGCGTCGAGGGCGTCGCCGGCGTCACGTCTAGGCTCAGCGACCACGACGCCCAGCGCTTAGTTATCTCACGTGCGGCGCCGCCGCCGAAGTTTACTATAAGACGTTCTCTGACAATAGCAAATAAAATTAATTTTATTAACGCTCTCGAATCAATAGACTGGACCTGGGTAGTAGGACGCACAGGAGGCGACTGCCAAATGCTTGCCGAAACCCTTATGGCAACCATAGTCACTAATTTTGACATCTGTTTTCCAAACAAAAAACAACCCAGCGTGTATAAACAGGACACATGGATAGATAGTGAGGTACTAAACCTAAAAAATTTATTATTCGACATTCATAAATTAAAAATTGCCTTTCCCACGAACGGCAACTTAATAAATATCGCAGAAAGTTATTCTAAAACCTATAACGCTATGCTAAAAGAGAAACGAAGTAATTTCTACTCTAACATGATTCGCGAAAACCCTAATAAAGCAAAATGCATGTGGAGAGTAATCAACACCGAACTCAGTCGTAAAAATCGTGATAGGGTCGACTACACTGATCTCGTGCAAAACGCTAGCGGAATTCCTTTTCGTACTAAAGAGGAGTTAGTTGACGCGTTGAATCTTGAGTTCATGACTGCTTCGAGTACATGCGGCGCCCCGGCGGCCGATATTGCTCGCGCGCATGCTTCCCTTAACTCAAACTTTATCGAGTGTGACCAGTCGTTACGAATTACATTGTTCTCCCCTCACGAAATAATTTTAATAACATCTAATAATATTGCATCAAAAAATAGCACAGACCTTTATGGGATCTCGGCTAACCTTCTCAGAACAATCGCGAGATCACTTGCCCAAATTATATCCCATTTATTTAATGTATGCGTTGTAAAAGGCGAATACCCCATTGCTCTGAAACGAGTTAAAATATCTCCTCTGTTTAAAGGAAAAGGTAAAAAAACAGACATGAAATCTTACCGCCCGATATCGTTAGTCCCGGCAATTAGCAAGATTTTCGAAGTAGGGCTAAATAAAAGACTCCTGTCATTTATAAGTGACCGTGACATCATGACAGACCGGCAGTATGCGTACAGGGCAGGGCGATCCACTACCGACCTGGTGCGAGAGGTGGTATGGCGCGTGCTGAGCGCGCGCGAAGCAGGCCAACGCGTTGCTTTGCTGAGCTGCGACCTATCGCGCGCGTTTGATACCGCCGACCACCACCTCATTGCTAATAAACTCAACTTCTACGGTATACGCGGCCCAGCCCTGTCATTATTGTTATCATTCATGTCCGATCGCACACAGACCGTAGTAGGCGAGGGTGGGCGCGTAAGGTCCCAGGAAATGACCAACACAATAGGCGTTCCGCAGGGCTCATGCCTATCAAACACACTGTTCAGCCTACTCCTGAACGACCTGCCTAGTGCCGTTAGCGGCGCAGAAGTGTTTATGTACGCAGACGACGTCGCAGCCATAGTCACCGCGCCGACTACAAGCGAGTTAGAAAACAGGCTAAACTCAGTGGTCCATAGCTTAGATGAATGGTTCAGAGCAAACGGCCTAGCTTTAAATAGGGATAAAACTAATTTTATGACTTTCCAACTAAATGGCTCTGCACCGCCTCTAATAAAAATCACCGCCGGCAACACAGATCTTCAAATGGTACAAACTACAAAGCTACTAGGATTTCATATAGATAGCAGCTTGACCTGGGAAGCCCATATCGACGGAATATGTTCTCGGCTCGGTCGCACATGCTTCGCATTGCGAAGACTGGCTGACACCGCGTCTCGTAGAGTGGTATTATCCTGTTACTTTGCAACGGTCCATAGTATCCTGACTTACGGTACAGAGTTATGGGCGCGAGCCGCGGACGTACAGCGAGCCTTCGCCATGCAGAAGCGAGCCATACGCGCCATTGTGGGCGTGCCCGATGATGTCTCGTGCAGAGAGCTGTTCAAGGAACTAGGAATCATACCACTCCCTTGTGAATTAATATACCAGATGGCTCTCTTCACCCATACCCACATAAATGTATTTCGGCGTAGAGGTGTTAATGCTGCTCGCGCCTTACGCAGTAACGCCCGGGCGCACCAACTTGTCACACCCGCTCACACGCTTACCAAATCTGAAAGGTCCGTGTACATAATGGGTCCCTCGATATATAACAGGCTGCCGGCCACTATAAAAGAAGCAACTTCCACACCGGCATTTAAAATAAAATTACGCAAGTGGCTCCTTGACTATTCATTTTACTCGGTAGATGAATTCTATGAGATGCCAGTAATCTAATTTTACACATTAATATATGTATACTAGTGTAATAGATACTTACCATTAAGTATTGTATACCTACCTACTCTAATCAAATTACTGACTTGTAACCTGGCGTTATGAATAAATGATTGTATTGTATTGTATTGTATTGTAATCCAACTACCTATGCCATGGGGGTCATCGTGTGGCCTTAAGTATTATAGTAAGTATATCTCCCTCCACCACCACTAATATTTTATTCACCACAAAAATAAAACTTTTAATACTTTCATGATTATAAAAAAAAACCTAAAAACAGGGTCACGACGGTATCCCATTCCCATAGGTAAGACATTCTCTTTGAAATTTTATGTAATATTTCAGATAATTTGAAGATGTCTAAGAATAATATATTTAATTATAAATCGTGATTATAACTATTATTCAACTAACGTATGAACTTAATTATTTTATAAATGTATTAATATTATTTTAGCTGCAATGTACATTTCATTATTATTGAATAAATGTATTAATATTATTTTAGCTGCAATGTACATTCCATTATTACGAATCAGAACGAGTTTAATAACATAATACCGTCGGTCTACAATCAAGGCCCAACTTTAGCGACGAATTTATGAAATTTAAAAAGTTCTTCGCCTCTTGCCGGGAAAAAATGCGATTAAATATGTTTTGTTCAAGAGCAAGACATTAAAGCGATGTTAAGGGTGTGATAATGAGGGTGTTGATAAGCGTTTATTAGCCGCGGCCCCGGGCACCTCGGCCGAGCGGGGATTCGTGAAATGACTAAGGCCATAATGCTGCCAACTACAACGGATTTTAGCTAGAAGTAGCCTCACTCATAAATATAAAATAGAGCAACCTTAAGTACCAACCTACTCACAAAAAATAATTATGTTTATAGGAAACTTCTTTTCAACCTAATTCATTCTTTATTTGACTGTTATACAGATATATTGAACTTGAGTGACACAATCTCAAGGAATCTCCCACATGTAGTTATGTTGTATTATAATCATCATGTACCTTATTAGGTATAACATTTCAAGACGCATAAGGAATATAATAATATTAGTATCTGCTAATACGAATTAAAAAAGAAAAAAAAAACTTAGAATAGCAGGTAATATGCTGGCTGTGATGTGAAAACTGTAATCTACAAATAAATGATTTTACTAACTTATCTTAATTTTATATCCACAATGAGTAGCTACCTACGACAATGTGGCAACTCCAAAGCAGTGGCTCCCGCTGGGGGCCAGTTCTCAATAATAACGTCGTAACGCTATCTGAGGGGAATTAAATCATTTTAACGTAGTTTTGCGCTTTAAGAAAAAACTCTGATAGGACGCTTGTTGGTGAAATTGCGCCCTTAAACGAGATGAGATGGTCTTTGTTTTTAAAAGAAGCTAGCCAACTAATTATTACTTTTGTGTTTTGTTCGAGAGTTATACTTACAATAAAAAGTTAAAACTTTGACGACGTACCTAGTATTTTTAGACACATAAGCGACTTGATTGACTGTTATGGATTTTAACGTTCACGTTATTAACAATTAAATGCATGAACTATTTTCAGCGGCGTTCCTCACGTTTTATTGTAGTAGAAGTACCTAGTTGAAAGTACAGTTCGCCCAACGGATCTAGGCATTCGTGAAGTTAGCCGTTTGTCTGCGCAAAACACAATTTTGTTTGAAAAAGCGTTCACTGCGCAGACAAACGGCTAACTTCACGAATGCCGAGATCCGTTGGGCGAACTTGTATCTAGTTAAAACTTAACCCACCCTAATTTGACTAAACTATTGACCAGTGATGGTTGTACTCAGAAAACAGGCTTTATTATTTTTTTATAGAATATCTATCCTGTGGTAAGTAATGATTAGTACCTACTAAAATTGTATCAACTAACTAGTAATTGAATAACAGTGCCATTAAAAAGTACTGTAATTTATTACCCGGTGGTAAGTAGCAGTGATTACTCAAATCACATGTAGGATACATTTGTTTGGGCATCAATAGTGGTGCGGTAAGCCGGGATGCCGGCACACCTGCGCCCATGCCGCGGCGTAAGCCATCGACTTAGCACCCCATGCTATGCAAGGAATTGATCACTTGTTTATTTTCTATTCTATCAGACATGGTATATTGTTCGAGACATCTGTGCAATGATCCGTAGTTTTTAAAATATACATTATTTATTTGGGTTTTGTGTAGGTGATCTCCCACCCGGATCGTTTGGCACTAAAAAAAATTCGAGATATTTTATAGATTTTTTAAAACTTACTAAATAACATTTATTTACAGAAACTAAGCTACTACATATTTACATATATTTACAAAATACAACAGGATTAGTCAAACAGTTTAGTAAGTACATACAAAATGTATGGGAAAAGTTTTTAACGATTTCTGACTTTTCTAGTACTCAAACCTTAAATGACCTCATTGAGTCTTTTGATCCCTACATGATATTGAATCGATTGGAATCAAAAAATGTTTTTTGCCTTTTGGCATTTTTGTCACTGACTGTAATTTTTTTCATAATTTTTTTCTGTGAATGCAGTTTAAAATATCTTTAAAAGTTAGGGAAGGTCTTCTAACAGCGTTTTTCTGTAGCTACAACAGTTAAGGTAGGTACTGGCTCTCCATGGCCCATCTCAAATCCACCTGTATGTATACTTAATTACAGTAAACTTAGTACCTCATTCAGTTTGTATCTACTTGTGGGTGAGAGGTCAACTTGGGTGACGTAGCCAGGATCTATTTACCGTGCTCTTTGAAGCACAACAGCTCTCATAGTGCCAAAGAACTAAAAAAAATTCGCTACGCTCACAGTGCAGTTAATAGGTCAACAATCCCGCTACGCTAGCAACTTAGCACCCTAACCTAACACAATGTCAGATAAATGATTTCCACACATCGTAATGTTGCTATCAAAACAAACAACGATGCAAAATAATTTTGGGCCTTAAAAACTAAATTTCATAAAGTGCTTTTTGTAAGTTTTTAAAGTATTTAAAAAAAAAGATTCTTCCCCGTGGAGGAGACAGAGACCACCGATTTCAACCTGCTACGATCGATTGGTATACATTTAGGTACCTACTACCCTAGATAAGAATAACTCTATTTCTACTGGGATTACTTTCCCTCCAGTCAAACTTTTCAGTCATGTGACATCATCCATGCTTTGAAAAAATGTATACCTACCTACCTATAAAAAAGTTAGATACAGCTAGTCAGCGCTTTCTAATACAAATATTTTGAATCGTCGGTCGTCTTTTAGTCACGCTAACGTCACCCATCGGATTAAGGGTTCCGTAAAACATGTCTACCGCAATTAGTGCTCTAAAATTTCAATTTGATTGGTGTAATTGCATCTCTTCACCGGAGCGCGGCCACAGTTGTTATTAAGCGTTTCTAATTTAATATCATTTGCATAGGCGTGACCTGCGCGTGCCGTCAGCTTTTTACGACTCTGTACGCGTGCTTACATGCTATTACACTTGTTATTGCGGTTTAAACGTTCCGTTTACAAGGCTTTATTGATTTATCAACACTAACTTTAACAATAACTTGATATTTTTTTAGCCTGTGCCACTGTTTCGCTGGGCAAAGGTTTTACGTCTACATAGAAAAACTCCATTTTATTTTTCAAACTTCTCAGTTGCTTATTCTGTAAACGCAATCAAGATGTTATCTTTCTGAGGAAACATCAGGCGAGCGAGGCTATGCAGATGAAAGAAATTCATAATTTCTAAGCACTACCGGTAAATGCCGCGTTTCAAAGCGACCATGAGCGTTTCATAACTCAAGAAAATGATAAGGAAATGGGGTGAGCATTAATAGCGCTGTTGGACATTGAGTAAGTAATATCAAAAGACACTAATGTGTGTTACAAAAATATCTGTCAAATTAATTGTGAGAACGAGGGGGGCGCGGGGCGAGGGCCGCGGGTGAGGGCCCGCACCTCCCTGTCACAGATACAAATCGCGTGGATTTACGCACACTCCAGCCCCGCCGGAATTTATCTGACGCTTCTATTTACGTATCCTTTTATTTGTTTCGCTCCTATTAGTCCCGATAGAGAATTTTTATGTTTGCATGCTCCCGGCGCCTGGGCTCGTAAAGCGGCGACTTGTGAACGCTTTACAGCGAGGATAACGCAATTTAGCAACGAACGATCTGCGTTTATCGGATTATATCGCAATAAGTTAGCACTAGGTGGGAGTAAATATTTTCGTTTGCGCGGACGGCTCAGCATTGAGTAATTGCCGTTTGTCGAGAGGCTTTGCATCCAGGTGTGCTGGCAATGCTTAATCCCTCCACGTTGACGAAAAGGTTTACCGATGCTGCCACGTGTACCTATGGAATTACCTTCGATACTTGACATCACGCCAGGTGCAGCAGATGCAGAAAATGATAATGGCAATGTTGGATTTTAGAACGAAGTTCCTTTTCGAACGGTATAGAAGAACAAAAAGACTGAGGCTGGAAAAAAAATGTTGTTCTATTTTACCGTCACGACACATGTATATGTCAAATCGTCACAGTGCGAAATGCGCAGCCGCGACACAGTCCATAGATTGTTACATTGTTAATACGAAAGAGCGTTTCTAGGATACCTAATTGACAGTTAATTTATTAAATTCCCAGTATATAAAAGTACTCTTTGCTTCGTTCCAACCGAGTGCTCTACGACAGTCACGTACTTTTTTTATTTAACTATCACCAAATTATCGAGGTTTGTAGTAAAAAACGAACAAAATTTCTGAAAACTGTACAAATAAGAACTACAGACAACAATCGCGTACGGACTCCCATTCAAACTATGCTGTCGCATCATCCCCAGTCAGTAAAACCGCAGTATCTATCATAAATCCATGTCTTACTCATCTCGTCTCCTTTTTAGGTATTTTTTTTAGTTTTACTACATAATTGTGATTAGTATTAATTAGCCATTCCATTTATGCAATTATTAATCCAAAATCTGCTCCGTGAGCTAATTGAGCTACGGGATAAACATACATTAGGATTCTTTACTGGTATTTTATATATACACCGTTCAAGTACCCACATCGCGCACGCTGACATTTTAAAGCGTTGATCAGAACAGCGGATTTATACGTCGTGTTGGGGATCGGATCCGAGGCGCAAACATTTAAATTAATGTAATAAAGAGCCGTGAAATTCACGGCTTTGGCGGATCGAGGGATTAGCAGCGGCCGTGGCTTAGCAGCCACGCTAGCGAGGGGCTAGTACTTTTCTACTGCCAACATTTCCTTACTTGTCACTAGTACATACAGACAAAAAATATTTGAAGAACCGAAGCAAAGTATGTATTTATCACCTACAATATTTTACCCACATTCGCTAAGCGAAAAAGAATAAGATTTTTTTGTTTCGTCAGAGGTTGAATAATACTTTTAAGTTTACGGTTTAAATTTTTGTAATAATATTGTTTAATGTGTAATTGCAAAAAGAAACGAGCCAATTAACCTGGCCATTAATAAGGGCCCAGTAAATGGTCAATAGGTGATCGGTATCAGCAAATTGCACGGTGGCCGGCATAAATCGCTCCTGTCGCCGCGGCTTAACGCAGGTTAAGCCTCGCTTGATAATGGGGTTAACACGTCCAACGGACTTAAACCATCCCTTTGAGAAGTACAAAACTATAATTGGTGCCAGAATGCCAATTGTATCATTTATTTTAAAATAATTTTGTGATGCTATATTTCTTTTTATAAGTTTTTATTATTCTGACGTTTCGTTACCCTGCCTAAAAAAATTGCTTTAAAATCATAATTAGATGATGCATTTTGTTCATTTTATCTACACT
Organism: Epirrhoe tristata; assembly: GCA_951394285.1. Lineage (NCBI taxonomy): Eukaryota > Metazoa > Arthropoda > Insecta > Lepidoptera > Geometridae > Epirrhoe > Epirrhoe tristata. The sequence goes on along the minus strand of OX596136.1, from coordinate 14,217,679 downwards.
TATTTACATAAGTACAATATAATACACTAGGTACAATGTAAATCGTGGACCTCTGTGGCGCAGTGGGTGAAAGCGCGCTTCGGACGCAGTAGGTTGCGGGTACGAACCTCCCCGCGGGATAAATGTTTGTATGATCTGCAAATATTTATTTCGGGTCTGGGTGTTTCTATGTACCTATTCTATGTTCTATGTATGTATTTATAAACAAAAAGTATATAAGTAATAGGTATATCACCTATCTGTTTCCCATAGTGCAAGCTTTACTTAGTTAGGGGCTAGATGACACTGTGAAATGTCCAGCATTATTTATTTATTTATTTTAATATCTAACAGAGGTTCTAGCCACAGACCTAAAAAAAATTTCGCTACGTAGCTAAAATAATGTTGCCACTAACAAACATAATAAAGTATTACAAACAGCATCTGCAAAGTGTTGCGTGACGTTCAGTTATTGCACAAGTTTGACAACAAGCCGTCACTCAGCAACTACGTGACCGGAGAAAAACTTCGATATAACGGCTGCGAGATGAATATTAATTTTAGCTGTAGGCAGAATCTAATCATGTATACTCGTATAACATCAACAAAGTTGAAACATTTAAACTGTTCAAAGGGCTTTAGACGCGCGTAGCCCGAGCCTACACTGGCATTGCTACGATAAGATACTCGTAGCACATGTTCTAGTCCGTAGCGCTTTGTAGACATGCGACGTGATTATAAGTTCAGTTACTTTGGTTATTGTAGGTACTTAGATAATGGATGATCTATTTTTATTTCTAAACAGATTTTTAAGCTACTACACTTCGAATTAGTTACTATAAAACGCTTATCTTTAACTGTAAACCGTAACCAACAAATCAAACTAACCGATCCATTTTAATCACATTGTCACCTAAACGGGCGATAAATTCCACATCAAAAGGAAAAACATACATCATATCGGTCTCATATGTTTCAAGGGTCGGATAAAACATTCCAATCACGTTGGCTCGCTTGTTTTACAAACCGATACGACGTGGCCAGCTAGTTCCGTGCTAAACCATAGCACAAAAATGAGCCTTAATGTAATAGAGATAAGGTAGAAAATGTGTGTTTAAATTCTGTCCAGTAGACATGACAATGCAATCAGCGGTGACCGCGCGGGATTTGGCTCATACATGAGCGGATTTGCAGGATGAATAAGTTTGGACCCCACAATAACAACGTCCTTATTGCACGTAACGCGTTTTATAAGGCCGTTTGCAAAATTCTTTCCTTTCAACTGTAACATGCCCGGGGTTATGGGATGAACAATAAACACAAGTACCTACTATAAAAATAAATAAGTAAGTATGTAGACCTGGTAATTCTCGTTCTAACTTTGTGTTTTATTTACTTAATTCAAATATAATTCTCGTCACCGCAGGATTATATTATGTAGGTAATATACAGGGTGTAAAAAGGCTGCTACCGAAAACTGAGGGATTGCAATCAGACCATGATTCTGAACATATTTATCGAAAAAAAAAACACAAAAAAATTTTTGACTTAGCTACGTCATTTTATTTTATTTTCTAGTTTTTTGCTACTAGTATAACATAATAAGACCATACCTACCTAATCATTTCATTTATAAAAGAAAAAAACAATTAAAACTCAAAATCCAGCAATCTACGTATAAAAACGCGCCCAGTACATACGCAAACAGTGATCTTCAAACGCTGTTTTCTCCGGATATAATGATTTTTTCGGAAAATTCTTTTGGATTTGGTTTTGTGTTGGGATGCTGTACCTACCCCTTTCGGCTTCGGTAGACGTCTTTTTACACCCTGTATATGTATATATGTATATATATATATATAATGTGTAATATGTGCTGTAGGTAAGCTCAGTTCGAAATCGTATTGTTTGATTTTGACCAATTTTTAAATTAAAAGAATTACAAATATGAATTGTATAACAAAAATATACTTCTTAAGTTATTAAGTATATATTTTTTTGTTATACAACTCATATTTGTAATAATATAAAAATAAATTAATTTAAATTATTATACTAGATAAGTACTTACCTAATAAATTTTTCGTTTCAGTCGACGACATCAATCGACACTGCACTTCGGGGATTATAAACCTACTTTTTGTACAACACTCCTATAATCTGTAGACTAGAAAGCAATACACGATTCAGCCGAAAGTAGCTTTTGAAGCCGGAAGTCAGTCAGGGACCGGATATGCAGATGAAAACGGCGGTTTTGCTTCAGAATGAGCTTTATGATTGCTTACTAGTTGTCGGATAGCTGTCAGTGTGGATAAGCTCAGCCTTAATTCAACCATCGAAATTCCTACTAACCATACAGTAAAAATTCCCCTTCCCTCCGGACCTCGATACCGAGCACACGTACTCAGTCCTTATCTATAATTTATTTATATTTTAATTAATATTTCTGACAAAAATATCAACCTAAAAATTAGGAGTGCATAAGTCGTCAAGAGGTGCATCGAACAAGACACGCACACATCGCAGCGAGTGCATAGTGTACCCACATAGAAGGAGTTTCTTTAAAGGACGCACGCACGATTATTCCCATGTGAGTGCCTTGCACACTAACAAATTAAACTCATACGCACATTCGCTTGCCGCACACTGACAACCAAGGGTCTATGTAATTTGGACGGTAAGCGGTCTCAAGCTGATTCGACGCGAGCGCCCAATATAAGCTGATCTGTGCGTTCCACCGTGCGAATAGTGTTTTTTGCCTACTCGCTCGCTCTTACTGCAATACCACTGCACTCTTGCTGTGTTCCTGGTACTACCGAGCCATGCCGTTAAAACGCACACCGCCTTCCTCTCCCGCACCACCAACATCCGCGCCGCTAGTCTCTGACGCCGCGCCTACTGACGGCCATGCGGCGACGTACGCGCGCACTAACTCCGCGCCAGTCGAAACGCTTAAGGTACCAGCATTGCCTCACAGCTCTTCTGTGCCAAATCTGTCTGAGCGCTCTAATACACCAGCTCTCAAAAGAAAGCGTTCCTCTTGCGATAGCGAAGAACTCAACAACTTTATGACGGAAATGAGGAAAATGTTCACTGATTTCAAGGATGAACAAAAGAGCAGCTGCGATCGTTTATGCTCCGCTGTTAACAACATGAGCCAGACCTTAGACTTCCTAGCCGAAAAATTTGAAGCTCTACAGACTCGAGTTGCACAACTAGAGGTAGGGCGCAAAGCTGATGCGCAGCAAATCCGTTTGCTAGAGGATAGACTGGATGTAGCCGAAAGAAACTCTAGGGCTACCTGTCTGGAGATAAGAAATATCCCGGTAAAAGATTCCGAAACAAAAGCTTCTCTGTTAGATACCTTCATAAACACCACCAAGGTGCTAAACGTTCCGATTCATCAGAACCAGGTCAAGGACATCTTCAGGATTAATACGCAGAACCCAGCTAACAGAACGATAATTGTGGACCTCACCAGCGTTCTCACTAAGGAGAAAGTTAGTATCGATGTTCCGCACGTTCAACAAAACATCTAAGCTCACCACCGAGCATCTTCATATAAGCGGGCCCCGCCAACCTATCTTTGTCTCAGAAAACCTATCCTCCAAGATGAAGCGGCTGTTTTACTTGGCAAGAGAGACCGCGAAATCCAATGACTACAAATATTGTTGGGTATCGCATGGTAAGATCTTTGCGCGTCGCAGAGACAATGGTCCCCTCCTCCGTATTATGAACGAAGCAGACCTAGAGAAAATGAAAGCCTCATCCTGACTGAAAAACGATAATAGTCTTTGCGATGTTTATTATTGTTTCTTGATTTTTTTGTCATTTCTTATATGTTTATTTCTTTTAAAAATAATATTTCATAGTTTTATACACTCTACTTACTCAAAACACCTCACTCACACACACTCACACAACTCTCACGATCCCTATATCATTTACACATTACCCACTCTCACACAAACACACACACACCCATACACACACACACGCACACACTACCCTTTTGGTTCCCTTTTCACCCCCTTGGCAATACCCCCAATATGCCAACGTACCTATATTATTTTATGTACTTTGCTAAACTTTATTTATCAACTCAATAATGGATAATCTAAACCAAATAAATAATGATATAGAACGTATCAAGGTATCAAAAAGCCTTATCAGTCCTCCAGAGGAAGTTGGTCAACACATAAATATAGGAAACGGGAGTAATATTAAAGTTCTTCATGTCAACATACGTAGCATAAACTGCAACTTCGACGAACTCATTACACTTCTACATAGAATAAAACCTCAACTAGACATCATCATACTAACCGAATGCTGGCTCAGTAAGTCCCCAGCTATTCCGACTATTCAGGGTTATGTTAGTCACAAATCTGATTTCAAAAACCAAAATGATGGTGTAGTGGCTTACATAAGAAGTGGCATTCAGTGCTATGTCGATGTCCCCATTTTCAATGATGCTAGTTGCCTGATAATAAAGCTATCTACTAACGCAGCTATAGTGGCACTTTACCGTTCCCCCTCTACCAAAAACCTAGATCCTTTTTTTAACTGCCTTGACCGTACCTTAAGTAGTCTCCAACATTTTACCACTACTTTCATAATTGGAGATATAAACATTAATTTGATTCCTCTAGAATGTAATAATATTACAGACGAATACATGAATCTTGTTGCATCACATGCCATGCTCCCTGCTCATTATTTACCAACGAGAGAGGATCGCTGCATTGATCACGTTATCCTCCGAACCTCTAATCATTCAACTACTCTCATTCTAGACTCTCTGATAACAGATCATGCTCCCATAATATTTTGCTGTAACATTAAAACTAATGAAATATCCATAAAGCGACACTCTCAACGGCTCAATATTCCAGCTGTTGTTTGCGATCTGGAAAAACTTGACCTCTCTTCCTTATATGCTTTATCTGACCCTGAAGAATTAACTAATTCCTTGATTGCGTTAATCTCTGAAATTATTAAAAAACACACTAGTCACGTTGCAACACCTAGTAGGAAACGTATACTCAAACCGTGGGTTACTCCGGGAATACTCAGATGTATGCGCCACAGAGACAAACTCTTCCGTAAATACAAACGTAATCCCGATAACCCTACTTCCAAAACTATTTACCTCCGTTACCGAACTTATTGTAAAAACCTTCTAAAGAAATTAAAACATGAATACTATCAGAAGCAAATCGACACAGCTAAAAACAGCCCTAAAGACACTTGGAACGTTATTAAGGATATTGCCAATCTCAACAAAAAAGACTCTGACTCTATAGACCTTTTAAAACTTTGCGACTCTCCTCAAGAATCTGTTGACACAGTGAATGATTTCTTTGCAAATATTGGTAAAACACTCGCATCCCAATTACAACAACCATCCAATGCAAGTGCAACCAGCTTTTCTAATCCAATTTACGATCTACCCTCGCATTCTCATGACCCCTGTCTTTCCACTTCTAACTCCATGGTATTCTTTAGCATCGACCACGATGAAATTGAAAATACTATTCTCAAACTAAAAGATAAATGCGCGACGGGATGGGATGGTATCTCAACTACGGTAGTTAAATCAGCCAGACACGTTCTAATTCCCATCTTGTGTTACATCTTTAACTTATCTTTAACATCCGGTATCTTCCCCAGCGGCTTTAAAAAAGCAGTTGTTCATCCAATTTTTAAAAACGGAGATAAAAAAGCTGTCACTAACTATAGGCCAATTTCAGTACTCTCGGTTTTCTCCAAAATTTTCGAAAAGATATTGAACTCTATATTAATTAAATTTTTAAATAAAAAAAACATCCTTTCACCAAATCAGTTCGGTTTTAGAGCTGGAATTTCTACGGAAGATGCTGTTTTAGAATTAACTGACTCTGTTATAAAGCAAATTGAAAATAGCCAAAAGACCGTAGGTATATTTTTAGATCTGTCAAAAGCGTTTGACACGGTCTCTATCCCCATTATGCTTGACAAGTTGGAGCGCGTAGGCATCAGGGGTATTGCTAACGATATGTTCAGGAGCTATCTAACTAATCGTACGCAGCACGTAGTGATAGATGGTAATAAAAGTTCAGAAGTGCCCATCTGCTATGGTGTCCCTCAAGGTAGCGTCCTTGGACCTACATTATTTCTCATTTACATTAATGATCTGTGTAATTTTTCGCTTCCCAACTGCAAAATCATTACCTACGCAGACGATACAGCCCTTCTTGTGCATGGTAAATCTTGGCAGAAAGTACAAGTACACGCCGAGAATGCCCTTAGATTTGTAATGAAATGGCTGAGTTCTAACCTCTTGACACTTAACACCTCTAAAAGTAAATTAATTGCCTTTTCCCCTACCATAACAACTCAACCTATATCCTCCTTTTCAATTCGAGCACACACCTGCGTCAATTCAACAAGCTTCCCCTGTAATTGCCCAACCCTAGATCGCTCTTCTTCTTTAAAATACCTTGGTGTTTTAATAGATAGCACCCTCAGTTGGAAACACCAAATAGAGGCCACTGTATCGCGAGTAAGAAAACTCTTATATATTTTTAAAACCTTACGTTATATTATGAAACTCGAACAGTTGAAAACAATATATTATGCCTTGGTCCAATCTGTCATTTCCTACTGCATCACATCCTGGGGTGGATGCGCTAAGACTCAGATGCTCCGACTTGAGCGTGCCCAGAGAGCAGTCCTCAAGGTCATCCTTAATAAGCCCGTTAGATTCCCTACATCGGATATCTATGCGCTCACCAAACTTGCTACAGTTCGCCAACTTTTCATTCTGCAAACAGTCGTGAAAAAACACACTAAACTTAAGTACAATCCGGATATTCGAAACACCAAACGCAGACATGACAAAGTTTGCAAAATTGAGAAACGGCGCACGGAAGTGGCTAGTAGGCACTTTTACTTTATAAGCTCTATGCTTTACAACACCCTCAACAAGGAAGTTCAAATTTATTCTCTCACGCGATTCATGTGTAAACAAAAATGCCTCCAGTGGCTCATCACTTTGTCATATACAGATACAGAGAGCCTGTTAAAGATTCCTAGCTAAGTCAACCCCTTTCCCACTTACACACGCTCTAACATATTAATAATACCAGCACACAACATCCCGCATAGTAATCAAACGCTTGTTCACCTAACATTTTCACACACACACACACACACACACACACACACACACACACACACACACACACACACACACACACATACACACACACGCACACACGTACAGACTTCTCACGCACACGACACGACTTGTAGGAGATTAGTATTTTCATAAGAAACCTAAGCCTAGTTTTAAATTTTGTTTATTTTGTACCTACCTACTTTGTTTTTGTGGAAAATATCTCTGTACTCGGAGGTGGGCGTTAATTTCCGCGACACAGTTTTTCTAAACTAATGCGGACATTATCGTTTCCTATTTTTTGTTTGTACCATGTTTTTGTTTCCTAAATAAAAAATTTGAAATTTGAAATTTGAAATTCAAACTTTTGCAGTATTTTAATTTCAGCCTTGATTCAACCATTGATGCGTACCATTTCCTAATAATGCTAATGTTTACGTTTTATAGATACAGTGAAAAACAGGATTTTAATTTAATTTCTTATCGTTTTTTCCCGGATCGAAGTGAGGGAATATGGGTATTAGGCACTAGTTTAAGTATAATTTTTACGGTATCTTAATACCGTAAAAAAGTTTGTCGTAACAAAGACAAAAAAAAACCGCACTGCTTGGCTCATCTACTCGGTACATCTGATCAATTCGCGGCGTAGGCATTGTGAGCATAAAGGGTAATAACCGCCTACACTATTCACAAGATCTAAAACATAAGAGAGCGAGAGACTTCAAATGACAAATTGATTCAGGTTATTTTGCGCAAAAATTTGTGCCAAATTTTTCCTACTGTCACGGTAGAAAAAAACCATTGAGTTTCTGATTTAATGACCCTTGATCATTAATTGCATGACGCACACCGGCTACTTTCCGACTGCGGTGACAGATTAATGTCACCAATCTGATATCCTGGCAGGTGCGGTTACTGCAACAGCTCTCGAAACGTGGATAAGGCTCACTTCTATACCTAATACGTACACCCGTTTCATTCAAATTGGATTAATATAATAAATAAATAATTACCGCTGGACATTTTACAGTTTTTACACAGAAACATCTAGCCCCAAATTAAGCAAAAAGTAACTAAACTTCCAAAAAAAAAGATCCCGACGAATTGGGAACCTACTATTTTATATTTCTACTTGACAATATAATAAACATATGAGTTACAGAAGAACACATAATGGCGTAAGATATACATAGATCTAGCAGTTATTCGTTGTGGATGATGGTTTTAAAGTCACTAGGAAATATTTGTTTCTTTTCTACCTTCTAGAAACAGAACCTCGTCAATTTGTACCTCCTAGTGACATCCGCGAGGTATGGCAGCTGCCGCTAATCGGCCGCGAGGCTCGCTGTACCCGCCATAAGGTGGCTTGCACAGTCGAGCTAACAAGGACGCGATAAATTACTAAACATTTATACATCTCACTGATATCGACTCTAGCACAAGATCATGTTGGATGGCACAAACGTAGGGATGCTTTTTGGGTTAAATCAGGTAATCAGTAATCAGTTAAATCAGGTCATAAGTCGATCAATTATAATGTGATAGTGTTTTTGACGTAAGCTATTCATTTAAACAATTTGTTTGTAGTGTTACGAGTATTCGTGGAATCAACTCCATATTAATCATGAATGTAGCGGGCACAGCCACTGTCATCGGACAACCAGGAAACCCCATACGAACACTTGAGCCATGCAATTTTATTACATTCCGTTGATTAAATAAAATAAATATTATTAAAAATTTTCGCCAGTTATTTGATTTCAACGAAAATTATTTGCCTGTTTTACTGGGTAGGTATAGAAATCCCCTTCGACAATTTACGAGGCTCTAGTTTTATGAACTTTTTTTTCAGGGGTGTCTCACCGCCAGTGTGGCTGAAGCCTTAGTGACGAAACCAAATCTGAGCGCAAAACTTCCCGAACACCATTAACTCAATCTGTTTTACAGATGTTATTCGATGTCAGAGTTTGGGAAGGGCATTAGCTTTAATATTCCCAATGTTGACGTGTAAAGAGAGCTTATGTAGTTAAAAAGGACCTTCAAACTTACAAAAGGCGATTTTTATATTTAAACTACGATACTTATAAGTTTAGATACAAATTAATTAGAAAAGTTTATTAAAAGTTTCAATAATATAATTAAATTATTCTTGTTCTTAGTTCGCGGTGTGGTTCAGGGCGTCAAGTGAAGGTGAGGTTTTTTTGTTTTACAAGGAAACTATCAATTCCTCAGAAATAACACTAATATGACCACCTCGGAGTATAGCCTTTCTTTTAAACAAAAAGTGTGAAAATCGGTCCACATTTAGCGGAATAATTGCTCTATTCCACTAATTAAATAAGTCGCGTAACAAGATACAAAAAAAAAACATACAGACGAATAAAATTGTGAATCTCCCCATTTTTTTGAAGAACATTGTGTTTTAAGAAAACTATGGTACCTACATACCTATTTTAAAATCCTCTAATGCTTGAGCTCTGTTACAAATGTTACAAGCGAATGCTCAAGTATAACAGAATCAGTAATGTTTTCAATTAAGCCGCTCCACTTGAATCATTGAGGATCTAATTGGCGGCGCGGCCAAACTCCTTTATTACCGGAAGTATTCAGCCCCACTCACCCTTGACAACTTGGAACGCATTTTCATGTTCATTGCTTTTTAAGTGCGCTAGTACCAATCAATATCTTTTAAATGAGATCTAAGCATAGACAGACCAAAAAAAATTCTACCGTCTATGTATGAAAGTGTACTTATTCGTAGTACTTTTTTGGAGAGTGTCATGGCATTTTTATTGTGTTTCCGTACATAATATGTACCGAAAAATATATCAAAAACGTATATAAAATTATCAAAAAATAAAAAATACAGAAAAAAAAAAAACAGTGATTGATTAGTTTTCGTATTCAATAACTAGCAAAATAAATAAATATGCAAATATGTAGTATCTTAGTTTCTGTAAATAAACATATCGCAATTTATAACTAGCTACTGCGCGCAGCTTCGCCCACCAATATTTTGAAAAACCTATATGCTATTCCAGGTCACTATCTACGCCTATTCCAAGTTTCATTGAAATCGGTTCACTGGTTTAGGCGTGATTGAAACACAAACATCCAAACATCTAAACAAACTGACAAACTTTCAGCTTTATTATATTAGTGGGATTAATTTCGGCTTGAAAATCAGAATCGGATTTGCATTAAATGCTATTTAAACTGACCGCTAAGCAAAAAGCTGACGACCCATTACTGATTTGCATCGATGCCGCTTAATGTTAATTTTTACTCGACTACAGAAAAGAGGAGGGTTTTAAGCTACATAGTCTATGTATTTTGTCGATAGGTTAATCAAATGGGCTAATCTTTGGTTAATCCCACTTAGGTTCTTTAATAAATCCTCTAATAATAAATTTAACGAAAGTGTAATTTCTCTATTTTTAAGTTGTCTATTTTATTTTTTTTACTCAAAAATTTTAGCACAAATCAAAATATAAATATAATGTATATAATATTATATAAAATAAAATGAAACATACATTTACGTAGGTACACAAAGGGAGGCATTTTGTCACTGTGGAATGAAGAATGTGTGTGGAATGAACAAACAACACTAACAAACAAAAAAAAAAACAAAAAAAGAACACTTCTATGTTATTTTGCACAAGGATAAGATTTTTAGACTTACGATTTTTGGTTATTTTTTATGACGAGAAAAAAGTAGGTTACCAAAATTAGTTTTTTTTTTACTTTTGAATAATGACGTACATTTTAGAAAATCAGCGACAGAACATCAATTTGTAAGTTCTTCGTTTTCTGATTACTTACGCGTCGCAAGAATGCTTTCATATCGTATTCTGGCGTAAGTGAAAACTAGTTGTTCATAAGTCAGCACACCCCGACTACTTTCAATTCCTTGCGCTTTCCGCTCGTCAACATCTCACTTATTTACGAGATCCTCCATAACGACTGCAGATGGTGGCCAAGAAAAGTTATTCTGTTTTTGGTGTAAAAATACCAAGGAAAATGTTATCCTCAGTTATGCCAAAAAGCCTTTTTTTGAAAATCCTAAACATATTCATAACTCAAAGTTTGTATGTTTGTGTTTCAATCACGCCCTAACCAGTCTGTTGGATGAAACTTGATCTGAAACGCTTTTTTTGTGAAACGCGAAAGTGATTAGATAAAGCCACAGGATAAGCAACAAAAAGGAATGTTTGTTTAGTTCGGTAGATGTTTGCTACGCACTGACTACGGCGTAACCGGTGCTACGGCGTAGCTGTTCGCGGCTTTACGCGCACCATCTGTGTGCAAATTGCTTAGACTCGATAATGGCGCATTCAATTTGTGGGGATTTGTAACTTGGAGCTCTTGAACAGACGTTGAAATATAAAGACTGATTTAATTATTTAATTTTATACTTTATCTGTATAAACTTTCCGCTTTTGCTACGAAATGGACGCAAGCGGCTCCTATGCAAAAATGTGACCATCGGCAACGTCAATGAAGGTCAAAAGGTACAAAAAAAAATAGCAGATTTGCTAGGAAAGTATGCAAAATTAATAGTAATAATAATTGTTGTCAATTTTAGCTTTATTCTTCGAAAGAATTTTGATAGGGTCTTCATGGCCAAGCAGTCAAAAAAAGTAATCTAAAAATGCAGCGTAATATCACTAGATGTCATATTACGCTGTTCAGTAAAACACGTTGATACGGATAATCCCGGCGCGACATAACAGAGATTGTATTACAGCAATAAGTTCGCTGCGCGCTCGATAAACGGGGCCTTAATCCAAGACTTTTTTCACACGTCGACCCCCTCGGCGGGCGCGCCTTTGGCAAAACTAATAAAGAAACCATCTAGCAGTCAGCTGAAGCTTGAAATGTATTTTTTATATAATTTACCACGAATTGATTGTGAGACACATCTGAAACCCTCCCCACTGCATTGGGTCGTCGGTTGCTGCTGTAAATTTTTATTTACTGAGCGTTTCTACCGTATACTATCCCTAACTACACTAATACGTATTATTATTTTTAATGCGAACGATTGAACGGAATCTTAGTCTAGAATAGCATATGTTTAGGCTGAATAAAATGGTGGTACTGCTCAAGCAAAACTATGCAAGCAAGTTAGTAGGTGTATAAGAATATTTAATAATAAAGTCTACAGTCATTTCCACTCGATTATGGTAATGATCTACGGCTAGCCTGATTGCCTGCTAATATGTTTTCGACTAGAAAAACGTATGTACCTAATGTTACAGTTAGTGCTGTTACAGTTAGTTAGTACTACAGTTAGTGTGAATAAAGTTATGAACCTACTAATTGAAGGAAGAACTTGTTAACTGAAAGACAGAGTTGTACTTCTTGACGCGGATAGAAATAAAAGTAAAGTATTTTCGTTCATAATCAGATGAGGTGATTTCAACTAAGCCAACACGCCAGAGGTCGTCATGTAATTAATATTGGGTGTCCGAGTGTCCAAACGTTGCGTTGTCACCCGACAGACATTAGTAGTGCTGCAAATAGTGGGTATCGATGACTGGCTTGCATCTTTAGGTATTTATATAAGCCATATTAGCTTTAGCAGATTTTATAAAGTCTAAGGCCTAAGCCTCACGAGCTTTCCATGCTCGAGTATGCGACAATCCTACTAATATTATAAAATATGGTGTGGATGTTTGTTACCTACTCTTTCATACAAAAACTACTCTACGTATTTGGATGAGGCACAGAGATAGATTATTATTATAATACGAGTATATTACTATTTCAGTCTATATTATCTCACTGCAAAGGCCTCTCTCCTTTTTTCCAGTTATTCCTATCCTATCCTCAACTGCAATGGGCCAATCTGGAAGATGAACATCTGGATTCTAGGATTCATTAAAATTCGACTAACACAGTCACATCTCTAAAGGCTGGTCACGACCGCCTGTCCGCAATTCCGCACATGACCACCACACGCAGCAAAAACCGTCTGCAAAACGCGCGCCGCCCGCCGGCTGGCCGTCGCCGCAAACTGGACATGCCGCTTCACATTTTACATTATTATTGCGGTCACAAACAATGCAGTTCAGAATAAATGCATTAAGGGAAAACAATATTTTGTAGTTGGTGTTTTGGTGTCAGAATGTATTCAATGGACAAAAAACTGTGCCTCGGAATCTTTCAGAATCTAAGCACACATCCATCCACTGCTGAGTATTAGGTCTCCTCATTTTCACTTTTAGAATAAAAAAAAAATTGTGAGTACACCAAAGAAAGACGAAAATAATTACCTAGATAAAAGGTAAGTATAGAATTGTAAAAACACACCCCACAGAATTCAAAAATTGTATAGCAAAATCCTCAGCCATTTTCTATTGAGCTAAAAATTCATTTTATTCTCACCGGGAATCGCATTACACTTGCGTGAAACGGCTGGCTCAAAGCCTTTACAGAGTACTGGTTCTATAGATGGCACTTGTACCTTGGTAATTACAGTTTGGAACGAAAACTGAACATCTTTGGAGAGGTGGGGCATTGAATACCCTTGAGATAGACCGAGTTCGTGTTTGATTTTAAGAATGTAATTAGCTACAGTACCAGTGGGGCTGAATGTTTGATCTTTTGACGAGCGAGTCGTTGATATGTTTTTTGAAATGTTTACACTTACATCATTCATCATCCATAATAACTAATAGTAACTATAATATATTGAATTGGGGATACAGTCGTGATAGGACTGCAGTATCATTATCAAATAATACTAAGCGGTACATTATGTGCTTTCGCTAACAAAAACAAAATACTGAAACAGGATAGGCACCTACATGGTCAATCAGATCCGAATGTAAACGTTCGTCTGTCCAAATTAATTTGTATCTGTACAGCGTGATTCAATTACGTGTCGTCCGGAGGAGCCGAGGCGGATAGATGGGGAAAAACGAGGAAAAATGTCGCCATCAGATCGTGTTGATAAGTGGATGACTGTTCGCATGGTTTCACGTCAAAGGGCGTGGGGCAGCGAGGCGCGAAGGCCCGCGAGCCCAAAAGCCACGTCTTTACAATGTTCACATGTCGCCAGCCCATCCAACTTGCAAACATTCCCGTAGGTGTCAAAGGACGACTTTTTTTGTCAAAGGTCAACAGGGGTTTCTGGCTAAATTTTAAAAGGTGATCGCTGATTACCTTGTCACAGGAAGCGTGATTTTATCTGGTTTATATTTTAACTGTTTCAGAGTTTGGGATTGTTTTTTTTGTTTAAACTGAATAAAAACATGATATTAATTCATTCGTCATCTTCAGTGTCGGTATAAAAATAATTTACGATGTTGTCTATATTTTAGTCTGAAAACATACCTGATAAAATTTTCAAAAACTGTGTGGCAACAGCGGGTTACAGCTTGTGAGGGAAAATAATTGTATTCATTATAGCTATGCACGTTCATATAATAACTATAAGCGATCGAGCGATAATATTTCAGAGATCCGAACTCACCCCGGCCGTAAAGCAAATCCTTTCTAAATTGCGAGCTCCACACATCCGCGTGCGCCACCGATATTTTAAAGGAACGAACACCAAACGACATAAAAAAGATACGAGTTAGGACTTAGTATCCATTTACGGAAATTGGCCTCGTTCAAGATAACAACAAGTTTTCGCACCCTCGCTGCTAAATGTACATTTCATACGTGTGTAAATCTACACACATGATATTCAAAATGTACCTTACAGCATTTACACTACGGTGCAGTTTACATTGCTGTGTACGTACTAGCATATGTCATTGCAGATGCTGAAAGTGTTATCAGATGTGGTTGGACAACGTGTGGTGAGCACCGATTCTTTATCGTTACTGAAATTCTGTGCGAAACTTGTTTAAAATTGGATTTTAAAATAAGCATACGAGGGCTTACTAAAGAGATTCTGGTCCTGGATTCTTGGCGAGATAAGAATGTGCCTAATGTTTTGAATGTGAATGGATTGGTTTTACTACTTTCTTACATTACAAGTCATTGACGTAGCTGTTTATCAATATAATTGTGTATTCGGAAGCTGTTCGTTTCTTTATTGGTTCAATTACATTTTAGGCTATTAGGTATTAAAATGATTATTTCTGGTGGTACCATTTACCTAATGCAAAGGTTCGATATAATAAAAGGAAGCAACTAGAGGAGACATTTGCCGAGCAATTATATTTAGTACAAAAAAACCCGCATTGTATTTACTAAAGTACTTTGATTAGTTATAATTCATTATGAATAGGATCTTGTTGTCGTCGGATCGCGGAGAAAGGGACTTATCATAGTGCTTTAAAAAAAAGGTTTGCAAGTACCCAATTTCCCAGGTAAGAGTTAACGTTTTGCTTTGTGAAAAATCACGGTGCGTGCCCCCTAACCTTCCAGCGCGGGGCGGCCACAGAATATGTTGTAGTAGCCAGCACGTAGCGGCATCTCATATCGTTGTGCATGCGATTACACGGATGAACGAACAAAGAAAACTATCCTAGCTTTGTGGAAATTCTTAGCAGGATATTACGTTTCGAAAAAAGGAATGGGGAAAATTAAGGCACACTTAACAAAACTCGTCTACTTATGTTTCAAGAAACATCACAATATTAAGTAAGTATAAAACGTTAACAGGTTTACGACTAAATCCACAAGGACGATGGAAAACCACAAACGTTTTAAAACATTGAAGATTCTTAGAAAAAAATCAGGTAATTCAACGTGGGGAATGAGCGAAACCACATTCCTACCTTAGTTCATTCTGAGTTTACATTGTAAAACCCAGTAAATCTATTAGCCGCCTGTTTTATTATTATAATATGGTCATTATTGTTTTGTTCATCGTAGTTTGATTTTAATCAAAATAAAGAAAATTCCAGAAACTGTTTTGTCTTTCAGCATTGACTGTACATTTATCGCGTAATATAATTCAATAATACAAATGTTATCGGAAAGGGAAGCGATACAAACACATAAAGTGTGAGACTCGGGTATAAACGAGTTATAACTCACGATACTCTAACCCGCCCTTCCCGGCCTGCCTATAACTGTCATCTTGTCAAACTATAACATGGCAAATCCCTATATTTCCATACTGCCGTATTTTACGGTTCAACAGAGAAAATAAATATCGATAATAAGAATGAGAATTCCTATTTCAAAAGGAATTTACATATCAGTTTGTTGACGTGACAATCCCTACACAACTTAATATGAGCGGGTTGCAATATCATCTTGATATCTTGAGATGTGAAGTATTATTATGAAATCTCGTGAAATATACAATGAGCTTTGCAAGTTGCAAGATATTGCGGTAGTCATAACCTTGACGAAGGTTTTTAACGGAAGCTCTAAGCCTGAATCTACAGAGCTATCTTAAATCAATATAAAAAAATTACAACTTTAATTTTGTAGGTATCACTCGAATTATAAAATATCATCTAATTTCAAAATATTCATTTGATTTACTTATTTATAGATATGTACTCGTACCTAATGTTTTGTTTAGTTTTCTAATTAGGTAAGTAAGAACATTAGGAAGTTTAAGACCCTTGTACATGTCCAAGAGGGTAGTCAGAGGTATGTCCAAATACAATGTTGGTATATAGGTATCAAAATTTTTGAATATGCTTTGTTTGAAGTCTACGTACAATATTAACTTGGTATATCAATCCAAGGACTACGTCGTATTAAATCTTTAATCGATGACACTATAGAACAGGCAGCATGAATGTAGGTACTGTTTATTCTAGGACTTACGCCGGTCGACATTATGTTAATTTGGTAGACGAAATTTGCACTGGTGTTCGTTTTAATACCGAGAATCGAAATGGCGTTTGGGTGGAGAACTGGCGAGTTTTCGACTGGGCGGAGTCAAAGAGAAAAATGCCGCCTTTCTGTCGACACGCCCACCGATCCAACTCTCAACTTCGGCTCATGTCAAGGTTACGTATGTATGGGTAACACTTGACGATCGCTTTGGTTCGGATCTGTTTGGATGGTGACCCATTTGCCATTCGATAAGCAAGGTGCGGGTTCGATATCCTTTTGAACATACCGTAAACGACAAACAATCTTACAGACTTCAGGGTACCTACGACTTCTGAGGTAGGAAGGTAAGTACAGAGTTTTTGTAATTCTGCCCTCACTTTTTTTTTATAAGAAAACTAGGTTTGCGAATTAAGTTTGTTCTATGTAATGCAATAGGTACCTACTGAAGAGATTCAATAAAGGAAAAATATTTTTACTTGCTGCTTTTTCTCGGCCATATAGATTTAGAAAAAGTTGGTAATACCTACTAACATATAATTACTTAATGATTTTTAGATACCTATTATACCTACCTAACATTTTAGATCAACGTGACCATTAACACGTATTGAATTAAATAAGTAACATTTGGAATGCGGTATATCATACCTACCTACTTTTTATATTTGTAAACATTATGCTGCCTGCTTATTATAAAAACGTAAAATCTTGGTTGAACCCATGTTGACACATGTCAAAACAAAACTGTTACCACAAAAAAGCGTTCTATGTACGAGTATTTAAAGATCGTTTTTCTAGGGATAGTTTTTTAGTTAGACTTGGTCTAAACTCGGCTCATTTTCTTGTAATAAGACCCTGTATTTTCAAAAATACATAAACTAGCAAAAAAGTTAGTATTCCTAAAAAGAGAGAAAAAAATATAGTGAATTAATGTCAATGTCAAAATTTTACTACTTTTTCAGTAGCAAATTGTGATGTTTGAAATAAACAAACAACACGTATTGAATGAAATAAGTATTATTTGGAATGCGGTATATCAAACCTACTTTTTAAATTTGAAAACATTCCATTTTTAAAAATACATACTAGCAAAAAGGTTAGTATTCCTAAAAAGAGAAAAAAAGTTATAGTGAATTAATGTCAATGTCAAAATTTGACGAGTTTTTCAGTAGCAAATTATGATGTTTGAAATAAACAAACAACACAGTAATTAGAAAGTGTAATTTTAAGGTAGATCTAGGTAAGAATAAGGGTTAAATCTTTATGATATAGGATTGCTTTAGTGCCTAACTATTTACTGTTACTAATACTGTACCTACCTTCATGTTTTTGTTCTTATATAAAATAAAGTAATATTTGGACTACCCATCAAATCTTGGGATCAAATATTTTTAAAATGACTGCACAAATACCAAACTGGATGAAAAGGTTTTTACGACAGGATATGTTAGAAGGTAAGATCATTTTAATCGATTTATATTTCTACTTACTGAGAGCTGTGGTTGGCCTAGAAGGTTTTTTGTTTTGGAAAACAAATATCTTCATATACTACCTATGTAGTTTTACGTGCCTAGACCTCGTGCGACCACCGCTCTCAACACCCGAATTTCAACCGTGAAGATGGTTTTCGCCTCTCGGCCTCGTTGAATCCTGTTATTAATAAGTATGTATGTGCGTCGTGGTACGTGTTTGTCACAAGTTGATACAATCAGTGTCGTGTGTCGCGGTGTGAACCTGTCCTTATCGGATTTTGAAGACGATATGAGGGTAGACGCAATTTACCCTCAATAATAGAAGCTAACTCGCCGTGCATCAGGGTTAATCTTTAGAGTAAGTTGTCGTGAATTGAGGATTAAAAAGGCTTAAAATCGGTAGGGATTTGCTTCCAGATTATTTATCTACCACTTTTATCACCCGGAACAGACTAGTTTTCGAAAAATTAATAAAAATATTTTAGTAATTTCAAGCGAAACGTGACGTTAGAATGTACAATTTGACAATTGAATCTGTGTTTATTGTCTGTGGTAATCATTTGGCGCAGGCTGACAGACTTAATTCATGCCAAACATATATTGAGAAAAATCAATTAATGTAACCTAACCTCAAACAAACAAAACGGTATAACAACAAACTCTGAAAGTAGCTACCTATGTAATAAAGCTAAGGTACAACAACAGCAAGTCGGTTCTGGCACTCGCCAGCCGCTACGGCGGCACGCTTCGCTCGGCTCGTGCATGGTTGTTCACTATACACCTAACCACTCGTCGCTTCGCTCCTCGCAACCTATGCTATAGGTCTGTCAGCCTGCGCCAAAAATGATTACCACAGACAATAAACACAGATTCAATTGTCAAATTGTCCATTGTAACGTCACGTTTCGCTTGAAATTACTAAAATATTTTTATTAATTTTTCGAGAACTAGGTTGTTCCGGGTGATAAAAATGGTAGATAAACAATCAGGAAGCAAACCACTACCGATTTTAAGCCTTTTTAATCTTCAATTCACGACAACTTACTCTAAAGTGGTACCTAAATAAATACCCGTTATAAAATAATAATTATGTCACCAAATCACAAAAGTTTAAGAAGTATAATTACAAACAACACTAACAACTGGTTATTTACCATGATTTTTCCCGAAATTTCGGCGCAGTTGCATACGCCATGATCACGGAAGAACTGGTTACAGCGAATGCGGGTAGGTTATTGATTGGCAGACGAAACGGTCTACCCGCTTTCTGAGTCTTAGTAGTATACAGTCTGAGGTTTAACATTTGTATGTATTCCAATTTCCATTCAAATGCTACTACGCCCTGGGGATAGTGTTGTTGTTATTTTGGTTGAAAACCTACCCACATACCTACATAAGTAATAGCAATTTTCATACTTAGGCTCCTACCAACTGTTAAATAGTTGATGGCTGCGTCATACTAATATTATTTCAGAAAAACAAGAGTTGGAGACTCCTGTAAGGTTGCTAAACACGAGTGCTCGCAGCTTCATGGGATGGCTATGCAAGCAGCACGCGGTGACCACGGACGGCGTGATGGGGCAAGCTTGCAGTCTCTTAGAGCGCTACTTAGCTAGGAAGATGAAACTTTATTCCCTATTACCACGACGTAGGTATCACTCTTGCATGTGTTTTGTAATGACATGATGTACTCAGTATGACGGTCTTGTTATATTTTGTCATCATGTACACACGTACCTACTTGTAAAGCATGTGCAAATTGTATATTTTTCTTCGAAAGAATGGTCGAACACATTCTTATTATAGCCGTTAGTTAGACTTTGGGTATAATAAGAATTTGGGTATTGGGTTTTTTTTTTATAAAACTGTTTATTGTTTTTTCATATGTCATAGTTTTTTATGAAAATATGATATTTCAAAACATAATTAATAAACTAAAGCACAAATAATAGGGATGGGCCGAAGTTAAAGCGCTCAATTTAACTACCACTGACTTGTGCCGGCGCTACAACAGCTGATCGGAAACTATCCAGCACATCACTCAAATTCAAATTCAAAATTATTTATTCATAATTTGTTTTGTTGCCACGTATCTCCGTGACTACTTAACCGATTGTGATGAAAATTGGAACATTGATGCTTTAAGTACTTGAATATAGGCTTATCTAATTATGAAAAATCAACCCATATGGATGTTTTACAGGGTGTTAAAGTTTGTATGGAAAATTTTATTCCTTGGTCCGATTCCCGTCCCGTCCCGTTCGTCGTTCCCGTCGACGACCTCTGTGGTGCAGTGGGCGAAGGTCCGCCTGCGACGCAGAAGGTTGCGGGTTCGATCCCCGCCGCGGGACAAATGTTTGTATGACATACAAATTTGTCTCGGGTCTGGGTGTTTCTATGTATAATATGTATGTATTTACAAACAAAAAGTATATAAGTAGTATATCAGTTATCTGGTTCCCATAGTACAAGCTTTGCTTAGTTTGGGGCTAGATAATGCTGTGTGAAAATGTCCAGCATTATTTATTTTATTATTCACTTCACACAGTGTAAATAAACTTTAAGTAACACTCCTGCACTTGAATCCTAATAATGCGCAGACGAAGTCGCGCGGGTCAGCTAGTAAGTTATAATTTTCGAATGTCTAAGTTTACTAGCTTTAATCTCTCTAAGATTTACTAAACCTATAATGAATATCAAAGTTTGAATTAATTGAGGTCTATGTGCTACATTTTAGCTGAGGCTGTGGTGGCAATATTTTTGTATCTTCACGCTTTGATGCATCGATTGCAGAGAGTAACCAGTGGCTACAGATTAAAAAAGACATGGCATTTCGAGTGCCGCTGCTGGCCAGCGTATGTATCGCGTTGACCACGAAAATGATGAGCACCGAGAGGCAACTGCACGGCAAGGCCATACGCAAGGTGTTAGCGCGGTTGAAGATCGACATGACATTAGCACAAGTCAACGCAGCTGAAATGGATGTTTTATCCAGCCTGGGTGAGAAACCATGTTTTATTATTCTCTCTGCCTAGATGCTTGTTAAAGAATAAGTACGTATGAGCTAGTGGTTAACTCTGATGACTTAGTTATAAGACCGTTTCCATCCTGGCTTAAAGAATTCATAGCCAAATCCGACAATTTAACACGGCCTCCAAAGCACGCTTTAGTTGGCAATACCACATGGTCAAAAGTCAGGCAGCGGTGGAAACATTTTATTTCTAATTTGAAGATTTTGATTAATATAAACCTGGTTGTCCAGACTTCCATATACCGATGTTTACGAACGTGGAGAAGGCGTTGATGATGGCCGTTGATGTCGGCATGACCGGGGTACTTCTGGAAGCTGTAGGGCTAGTAATGGAGGTGACTGAGCACTACCGCTACGAAATACAGGAAGAGATTATATCTGTGGCGTTTTCGATGAGCGAGAACAAAAATATACGGCGACGAGGTAAATATCCAATAGTTGTGACTCTTTGGTTACGAGAACCATAGTGTCCTAATAGGAGTAATATGTATGTCAGAATAGTGAGACTCCATTATCCTTTCAAAACTGCATTATTATTACGTATTTGCCAATTTGAGTTTTTTTACGGCAAGAGGCACGAGGACATAGTTTAGGCTAAACAAGTTCATGTATCAATTTAAAAATCTTCAATAAGTAAATTCGTATGAGTTAGTGGCCAACGCTGCGCGCTGGTGACGGAGTACTTCTGGTTCTCAGGTTCTTACGTATTAAAGGCCTCCGCCATGGCTTAGCGACCTAAAGCCGGGACCTTACAATTCATATTAAGAAATCATCATCATCCGCAGCCCGATTTCACCCACTGCTGGGTATAGGCCTCCCTTCGCTTTTGCCATTCTTCCCGGTCCTGTGGCCGTGGTTTTTTGGCACTTACTCGTATCATAAGCAAAGGGGGTTTAGCCTTAAAACGCCACGCTGGCCAGTGCGTCTTGGCGAGTATTTTCCCGGTCACGTTAGCCTGTGTTGAGAGGTATTATACGTATTATATTATAATACCTCTCCTCACAGTTACCAGAGGAGGTGCGACTCGGAACTGGTACAACATAGTCCTATGTTTTAAGTTTCGGCATAGAGACTTGTTCCCTCCCCCCCCCCCCCATTAAGAAATACATAGCATTAATTTAGGTATCTCTTTTTTGTAAATTAAAGCGAACTTATTTCTAAATACCACTCGTAGGCAGTGACAAATTCTAAAGCTAGTTATCCTTGTAGATATAGCGAACGTGAGACACGTGCATCTTGTAGCCGGATGCGTGGCCGCCACGGATCGTTTCTTCCTGTTCTCCGGCCAGGAACCCATACCGCGGCTGGCTTTCCTCACACAGTGCTCTCGGGTCTACGTCAAGTGCATCTGTGACGTCATCTACAAGTGCCTCGTCACTGAGTGCGGCGCTTGCGACCAACCCTCGCGAAAGCGCAAGCATGAATAATACGAGCTTTCATTTATGATTGAGTTTAGAAAACTTGTTTAATAAATTGATAATAAAGCGCAGGAGCTCGCGACCGCTGTAAATACGGTAAAAAATATCTCTTAAAAAGTGCCTTCTTGAATAATGGGTGTTACGTAGGGTGTTACCTAAGTGCATTCAACTATGCACAAAGCAAAATAAAAGGAAAATTTCACCAAAAGGCATTCTTTTTGGTGAAACTGATCTTACTCGTGAACTTGGTCACTCTATGTTAATTCTGTTTACTCAATGTGTTTCTATGAGTTGCATGAAACGGTATAATTCTGAACCCACTGGTTGTCTACGGCGTGCGTTTCCACTGCGTTTCCACCAGAGATGAGCGAAGATGTGTTGCAAGGGTTTTGTTTGTTTAGAACCAATAGAATCACTAACACATCCCGCACATTCATCACTTAACTCTAGTGGAAACGCAGCAGAGACACTTCTGGTTACTATTTAATATGTAGCTCTTTTTATGAAAAAACTAGGTGTGATAGGTTTTTGGCCTATTGCCAGTCGTAGCGAGAATCGACGAAAGTTCACACTGTAATTTTAGCCAGTAGCTGAACCTCACTCAGTATAAATTGGGGTTCAGACAAACTGTCTTAGCTATCTGCGGTCGGCCGTCAGAATTATACCTTTCAATAATTGTTTAGCTTATCTCTAGTTCTTTATTCATTCTAGTAGGTTTTGATTTATAACTTTATAAGTTTCATGAATAAACTTGATTAAGCAAAGTATGATATTGTATTCGTTTGCCTCTAGAACATGAACATTGCCATCCTTCCTACATTGGGAAAAATCAGAAAATAAGCTTTGTATGGTAATTTATTATGAACTGAAATTTTTTGTTCAAACTTTGTGAAACATCAAATATTCAGTTAGACTGAACGTGGACGGGAAAAGGTGGAGCGAAGTAGTATACGTAAGCTAGTGGAACAATATACGAAGCAGGATATTAAAACGCGGTTGCTTTGACCAGTGAAGCGTGCGTTATGGATGCAGATGCGGCACTCGGAAAACGTACAGTCAGAAAGAAAATACTAACAAATTGTATTTCTATTATAACTTTGAGATAATAGTAACATACGAAAAAAGACGTTTAATCTGAAAGTTAAGTTTTAAAAGTTGCATGATGTTTGTGGTATGCTGAAACTGGGAAAGATGAAGATCGTGGTTTGGGATAGCATAGTACTATTTAAAATGTTGGTACCTACTACGGGAACAAAGCTGTGAGCAAAGATAGTAGAGATATTTCTTACATTGTGTTGACACTAACAAAATCTCGCCACGTAGAGATAGTAAAATGTATTACTTACTTACTTACTTTTGCTAGTAACTAAATTTTTTGTCTGGCGCTAACTGTACGTAATGGCGGCTTTAATATCGACATCAATAATGAGTTAGCTTTCATTCCAATAGTTTCATTTGTTTGAGCAACGACCCCGAGAATGCTTGGTATGATGGGGTAATCCATACTATTCAATATCCATACTAATCAAAGTCAAAGTCAAAAAGCATTTATTCAGTAGGACCGCTGGAAACACTTTGAATCCATACTATCCATACTAATATTATGAATGTGAAAGTAACTCTGTCTGTCTGTTTGTTACCTTTTCACGCCCAAACCTTTGAGGAATTATTTTTGTAACTTCTTATCATTTCGTTATTCTTTGTTTTTTCTCTCTCTATTATTGATGTTCCTGTTCACTTGCATAAATATGAAAACTTGATTGGTTTATGTGTTTTTATATGTTTTTTGTTAAATTGTCATCATGTACTGTTTGTTTACAGCCGAACATATAACCTCCTCTTTTTTTGAAGTCGGTTAATAAAAATACAACTATTGAACCGATTAGGCTGAAAATTGGCATGGATAAAGGTTGTATCCCAGGAAAGGACATAGGCTACTTTTTATCCCGAAAAAATGAAAAAATCCCGAGGGACCGCGGGCATTGCGGGAGCATAGCTAGTATTTTATAAAACTTAGTTTGGTTGTATCAGATCATCACAATCAAATCATGTAGGCAGCTGTCACGCTATACTATAGTAGGTATTATTTTATCTAGGCTATAGCTAAGGTCCACAGAACTATATCCTGTATATAGTTCTGTGGACCTTAGCCAAAAGACCAAAAGGATTTTCCGAAAAAAACATTATATTCGGAGAAAACAGCGTTTGAAGATGACTGTTTGCGTATGTACTGGGCGCGTTTTTTTACGTAGATTGCTGGATTTTGAGTTTAAATCGTTTTTTTCTTTTAAAAATGAAAAAAATAGGTAGGTATAGTCTTATTATGTTATACTAGTAGTCAATAACTGAAAATAACATAAAATTACTAAGCTAAGTGACAAATTTTTTATGCGTTTTTTTTCGATAAATGAGTTTAGAATCATGGTCTGATTGCAACCCCTCAGTTTTCGGTAGTTTTCTTTTTACACCATCTTATTTGCAGATACAAATAAGAGTACCTACCTACCGATGTTGAAATATTTATGAAAGACTAGGGTATTAGATCGCATTAAACTCAAATTCTATAATATCTATAAATGAGGGGAATGAGGGATGTAAAAATCGTTAGGAAACTAGTTATTATTCTAATAAGCGGCCGGCGATGGACTTGTACCCTATTTCAAAGGTATAAACGTGCCATCTGATCCCTACAGAGCATAAAATCTAGAATATCCTAATAAGTTCAGAAGAAATATCCAGCAAGCTGGAATACAGCTTCAACCTTCGACCCTTTCGCTTCTGTTTATTCAAAGGTCAACCGTGAGCCACAACCGAGAAGCCGCGAATAATCCACAGAATGTTAACAACTTAGAAAAATTATGAATTAACGTCAGACGAGGGTCCGAGGGAGGCCGGGAGGGCTCAGCAACAATAGATGCTTTAGGGTGCCCAATAAAAACTTGACAAATGGCGTTTCATAATCGCATAACATTCCGAGCTTCGCGCCGCTCGTCAGCCGAACTGATTGTCCTCTAGTCCCCCCCCTTAAAATATGTCAAAGTGAAATTACCTTACATGCTACGTACTGTCGCTGTGGTATGCAGGTTACCCTGCTGTGGGTTACCCAAACTGGTAAGTGTCAAAACCACTGGAGACTGTTATTGACCACTGGATTTGGTAATGCTTGGTAGTGTCTCAGTATCAATTAACATTATATTTATTTATTTGAAATTGATTTCCTAACGTAACTATGATAGTTTCAAGAGAAACTTTAGAGGTTTTAATAAATCTATTTAACTAAGTAATTGAAATAAAATAAACTATATTATTTTCTGAAACAAGGCTTAGCTAAAAAAAATACGGTTACAATCACAGGTAAAATGATCATTGGGTAAAATACAAAAGCTAGGAAAGTAAAGATCAAATAAGTACATTACCTTTTTGAACAAGAAAAAGAAATGCATTATTTAAACACAAATAAACATTAGTTATCTAAATAAACACATTCGTTTTTATAACAATTATGCCAGGGCAATATCAGTCTCACTATTTTATTCCAAGAATATAATTATAAATATCATTGTGATAGCTCATCTCCGGTCAGCGTGGCCCAGCGCGCAGCGCCATGCAGCTCGTAAAGTAGCAGTCTCAACTATTATTGCTCACTACACCGCTAAAGAATGCTCTAATAAGGGGTAAGATATTGTGCGTAGTCACCGCCCACCCCGCGACGTTATTAAAAATAATTTCTCATTTTTATTGCCCCCTCAACTCTAGTGGTGTAATAAATGATTACCGTGGTTTAGCTAGTAGTGATTTATAGAACATTTTTGGCTCAGGAATGCCGTGATTCGGTAGCAAATGAATTCGGTTTTAGGGTTGTCACTAAAAACATAAAACTGTAGTCTTTCTTAAACTTTCGCGGTTACAATTCATATTTAGAAATAGGTTTAAGTAGGTACAGGATTTTATCGCGTTTTTACCTTTTTTATTTCCCGACGTTTTGGTTGTGTTGTAACGTTGTAACGCGATAAAATCCTGTACTTAAATCTATTTCTAAACATAAAACTAGACCCAATAGTATCAAGTCATAATACTTTTCAAACTCGAATAAATATGGGAGCCTATGGATTCAAAGCTTTTTGTACATTCTTATTATGTCAAAACGACATTTTTACTTTTTTTTTACTTATTTATATATATTTTACCGTATTTCAATGTTGTTAATTAATATGGCACAATACAAAAATACAAAATCGTTTATTTCAAATATAATTACGTTTTAAAAACTAAATGTTTGATTCAGGACGCGGCGTGACTCAGGGCGTCAAGTGAGGATAAGCCCTATAAATAGAAATAGAATAGAAATCGAATCGACAGATAGCGCTTAGACTCGACCTATGCACATGCGACTAATGGCATTATTTGGAAATTATAGAATTCCTGATCGGAAGAAAATTAAGTACCTACTTACATACATTTTATGTCAAGTTCTGCGGCACATGATTTCCTGGGCCGTATTCCCGTTCTTTTTTTAGATCGTTTGATGAATATTCGGATGTTCCTTACTACGGACTTCAAGGCCCAATTTTTCGGTTTGGAATATTTGGTCCTATAGGTTAGGACTGTGTTTTACCGGTGATCTTCTTATTGACCGAATACATACCTACAATGGAGCTCGAAGTAAGAAACATCCGAATATTCATCAAACGGACGAAAAAACTAACGGGAATAACCCTCCGACATTACTAATGTCAAACTGACGATTCACAATGGTAAATCGTCAGTACAAAATGTAACATGGCTAGGAGTGAAGGTTTTTAGAGTTTTACGGGGAAACTATCAATTCCTCAGGAATAAAATTTATATGGGACCACCTCGAGAGAAATGTTTTACTCTTTGAAAAAAAAAATAGTTTGGAAAATCAGTCAATAAATGGCGGAGCAATCGCGTAACAAGATACAAAAAAAACAGACAAATTGAGAACCTCCTTTTTTGAAGTCGGTTGAAAATATGCTTACAAGTAGAGTTGTTACTCTGTTTTAGTTTAAGTATATACTGTATTACAGATAAACAGTGCCCTTCCCAGTACAATGCTTACATTATTTATCTAAAAGTAGTTATGTTAGAAAAACCTAAATTTAAATTTTTAAGCTAAATTTAAATAGGTAGGTAAAAGTGAAAAGTAAGGATAACTTTTTAACAATATTATTTCTACTGGCTTTGCCCGTTACTGCGTTCGTGTGGTCTTGCACATAGGTATACGAGTATTATTATAATCTTTTTAGGTTACTTATTTAATGGCTAGATATTAAACAAAGTATGATTTAAATAAGCCCAATAGATATTCCGTGATCAACCATAAATATAATAAAAAAAATGCAATGTTCTAAGACTGAACACATCACAAAAATCTTAGGTATTATTACATTAAATAATATGTCCAAGATGGGACCCAAACCCACACTAAAGCACAAAAGCAGAGTCACCCTGAAATCTGTGACGATAGCCTAGTATGAAGCAAATATGTTTAGTATAATGGTAATTGGATATTTAGTACATTTGAGCGTAGCAGTGTCGTAGACCCAGCGTAGCATTACCGTAGCACTGTACCTTTGAAGGGTTTTGTTTAAATAAGTGTTGTTTTAATTTCTCATACTAATTGTAATCACTCGGAAGCCTTAGAAATCACAATAAAACTTTGATGTATTTTGAAGTCCGCGTTTCAACGCAAAATAATCCTGCACAAAAATAAAATGGCTGTTCATTTCACAGTACCTAGGATGTGAGCTGTGTAATAAAAAAATAAAATGCAGATTCCCGCAGGATCAATTTGTTTTTGGTAATCCGCGTCTGGCTGGGAGTGGTCTCGCCCCGCCCCTACTTCTTTCTCTTGCGCAGTTTTCTGTCACACTCAGTACAATCAGCATGAAAAAAATATAAAGAAAGCAGACAAAAATATACAACATAGTATTCATATACGTGTAAACAAACTACTCACATGTTTTAATAACTTTAGGACCTAAATAATTTGTATTACAATCTCATATAAAATTGTTCCCGTATTCACAGAAGCTTCGTTAATTTTCCTTCATAGTATAGGTACTTACGTACTTAGGTACTACAACGTTAATTTAAGCATTAATTTAATTTATTTATCAGTTATCATCACGTTAAATAAAACCATACGGTTTTTATCCGAGTGGAAAGTGCTGTAGATGTAGAAAATGTTTTTCGCGAATGGCGTGGAGGCGTGGTGTCGCAACCCCGCCCAGCGCCGCGGCGGCAGTCGGCGCTGAAACCTCGCGGTGGCAATACGTGCCTAGTGTCCGTCCGTGAATACTGTGTGCATCCCGACGCAAACGGTAAGTTCATTTAAAATAATATTTTAATTAAGTTATATGAGGTACCTAGTTGATTTAATCTTATACATTTTTTTTTTGGAAATAACTTACCTATAAAATATTATATTTGCTGGAAAAGTGAATAATAAAGTTGATTATTATTATTCGAGTCAAAAACTCATACAGATATCAATGATATATTTTTTTAATGTTCTATCCTAAATATGTTTTAATAAATTGAAAACATGTTTCCCAAGTTTTCAAGTTAACCGTTGCTTATTTTTTATTATGGCGTGATTGTAACTTTTTAAGCAAATAGTGAGAAAGTCCTTTTAAGATTTGAGGCAGAGTGTACCAACTTATTTTATTTTTAATGCGTAAAATCGTTAATTTGTAATTCCTAAAAATATTTAAAATATCATTATAAAAATATGCACAAATGAAAGAAACACATTTGAAATCGCTTTTTCTCAAAAAGTTTGATTTTCGCTTCGGATACTATCTACTAATCATACAATCAAATAGGTATGATTTTTTGCAGCAGTTGGCAGGTTCAATACTTAGCATTGTTTTTGGAACGAAATTCCTTTTCGGACGGTATCGGATGGGGGGCTAGACGAAAAAAGCGTTAGATTTTATCACGACACATGTATATGTCAAAATGTCACAGTGAGAAGTGCGCAGTCGCGAAACAGTCCATAGATTGTTACATTGTTAGTACCTAAGAATGTTTCTAAGATTATAATTTAGAATTTCACTACACTCTTGGTAGGGACCAAGATCTATATTTCCTTTCTGTATAATAAAGGGAAAGTAGTCAAATCGAAAGTAAATAGGCATATTAATTCTTACGTGCTCCAATAGTGGGTACACATGTACGTAGGTACATCCATCCATACTAATATTATAAAGTTGAAAATTAGAAGATTAGCGAGTTTATGTTACACAGCCAAAAACGTTTTAATTTTTCCTGTGTCGCC
The DNA here is from genome assembly GCA_951394285.1 of Epirrhoe tristata. NCBI lineage: Eukaryota > Metazoa > Arthropoda > Insecta > Lepidoptera > Geometridae > Epirrhoe > Epirrhoe tristata. The sequence continues at coordinate 14,187,552 of OX596136.1, read as the reverse complement.
ATCTATTATGTTGTAAAATGTCTCTGTCTGTCTGACTGTTTGTTACCTTTTCACGCCTAAACCACTGATCAGATTATACAGAAATATGAGATGGATAAAGATTATGTCCCGGGAACGGACATAGGCTACATTTTTTTTTCAATAATCATGGGAATTATGGGTTGAAAGTTTGTTCGTTCCAACTGAATGTCGTGGAACACTTAGTTGGAACGAAGTTTCAACTTTGACATTTATCATTTGTTAAATAAATTATTGACAAATAATATAATCCTAGAAACGCTCTTCCGTACTAACAATGTAACAATCTATGGACTGTTTCGCGACTGCGCACTTCGCACTGTGACGATTTGACATATACATGTGTCGTGATAAAATGTAACGCTTTTTTCGTCTAGCCCCCATCCGATACAGTCCAAAACGGAACTTCGTTCCAAAAATCTAAATATTTTTTTAAAGATGAACTCAATCAAAACCGTAATGTGTTAACAAAATCGAGTAATTAATTCATAAATAAATAAATTCATATTCGAATGATAATTTTTAGTTTACTTATGATTTCTCTACATTTTTCCACAGCATCCGTCGACCCTGATAGATTGTCAGAGGGTTCAATGGCCGGTTTCGATAGTCACTGGTAATACTAGTCTACTTTTTCTTACAATTGCGATGGAAATCAGGGTGGGCTTCCCACCAGGGCGGTTATTCGCGTTCGTTTTTTCATTCGATGAATATTCGGATGCTTCTTACTACGAGCTACATTGTATTCAGTTGATAAGATCAACGTTGAAACACGGTCCTAACCTAGGACCAAATATTCCAAACCTAAAAATTGGCCCTTGAAGTCGGAAATCGTAGTAAGAAACAACCGAATATTCATCATACGAACGAAAATAAGAACGTGAATACGGCCCCAGTCACTAAACGTGTTAATACTGTGACTCGTTGGTTTTTTTTCCATCGAGTCACACTGTTACTGGTTGGAGGACGTGTGTGGCACAGCGAAGGAAAACAACCAGTGTTGCCAGAAGGTTACATTTCTTACATTTTTCGTTACTTGTACAAACATGTAACAAATTTTGATATTTATGGCAATTTTCGTAACTTTTGAGAAAAACGGGATTTGCAAATTTTGCAATTTTACGAACGCATCCAAATTGAACGTACCTAAAACTAACGTGTCTAAAAAGTATTTCACACTCCTCACACTCAATTTTAATTTTCAATTTCAAAGTTTCTTTATTGGTATATAAATATCTTATGAACTAGTACATGTCCAGTGTAGATTTATCCTAGAACTCAATAGATGGCTCTGAATGAAACGCGCCATGACAAAATAAAGCCTATGAAATAGAAATAGAAATAGAAAAACTTTTATTTTGTGGTACAAAAAGCTTAAGTACATTAAATTTAAGAACTAAGTATACTTAAGGTAGAGCTATTTCAACTGAGTTGACGCCCCGGCTACGTTCGCGCGCGGTTTTATTGTGATTTCTTTTGTGTCGTTGATGTTTGTTATCGTTTTCCTCTCAACGACCCCAATGTAAGTCAAAATCACGTAAATTAAAAAAAAAAAAAATTTGCAGCAAAAATGTAACTTTTCAGGGAACGAAATGTAACTTTTGACTCAATGGCCCTGGCAACACTGAAAACAACATTTCTGTGTTTTTTTCAACAATTTATTTGGTATTGATTCTGATTATATCGGTATTTTGATTATTGGGTTGGTAGGTATAAGTATAGGTAGGTAAACTTAAATATTGAGACAGTTTTTTATATCGTAATGTTGTTAAGTAAATATTTTTTAGTGTTTGTTTTGTTTCGATCGTTATAGATACCTACCTAATAGGTACCAAAAAAGGTTAAAACTCAATGTACCTATAGTATAAAAAAAGTACGTGAGTGTCATGGAACACTCGGTTGGAACGAAGCAAAGAGTACTTTTCTGTACTGGGAATTTCAAATTCATATCAAACGCTCTTCCGTACTAACAATGTAACAATCTATGGACTGTTCGCGGCTGCGCACTTCGCACTGTGACGATTTCGGGACGTGACGGCCGTGACGGTAAAATTTTTTCTCCTAGCCTCTCCTAGTTTATTTTTCTTCGATACCGTCCGAAGGGAACTTCGTTCCAAAATATTAAAACTTAGTAGGTATGTACACCAGGCAGAGCAACTAAATTGTAGGAACAGTAATAAAACAACAGTCAAGATAGGTATTCTGAATTTAGGCCTCCCTCTGTTTACCTATCTACGCCATTCATTCTGGTCCTTGCTTACACACCCAAAATCAATGATCTTTTTTGATCTCGTTGGTGAAAAATAATACAATACCTACTTCAAGCAGTTTTTTTTCAACTGTCTGTAACCTACATTTTATTATACGATTTCCCTTATTCTGAAGTCTTTCTCACTTCAACACCCACTAAAAAGAGATTTATAATTGCATACCGCTGAGCATCACGCGGCCATGGGCAATGATTTTATCAGATCTTATTGAAAAAGTGGGGTTGAAGTGTTCGTGGGAGTGAACAGCTAGCACACTCCATAGCATTTGATTCTAAACACGTGGATTATCACGTGCAATATATTTTACTGTAAGTAGTAAAACATACTAAAATATAGAAACTGAAGGGACGTTAATTAAAGCTAATATTGTGTTTGAAATTATTTTTGTTTCGGTAAATACTGGTCTAAAACTAAAAAAATATTCTAAGCCACAACTGCACATTACAAAAACAATTTTAAGTTTGTACCTATATAAAAACTTACTACCTAGTATAAGTAGTATATTTTATCTGGGGTATACCTGTTTTGCAGTTCTTAAGTAGGTACTATCAAGATAACAACAGTTTATAAATTTTGGAAAAATACTTATAGATAAAAAGGACCTCGTTGTTCTACGGCAGTGGAGTAGCTATTCCCGCGCTGATCCGGGCGCATTCCTTCCGCGCATAAATCAGGCCGTTCGCGTTTCTTTCCCGGTTTACTTTTATTGCCCACTTATTGGCCTTCAAACTGATATATTACTTTTATTAGTTCAGACAAAGTATAAATTGGCGTTATTGATTTGCTAAGCGCTGTTTACCATTCCGAGTGAGGTGTGAAGTGAGCTAGCTGTCCATTGGGACGATTACAATGCACACGGCCCTTAGAACCTACCTATGCTTTGTAGGAGCTATGATAACTTAAATTTTATTTACACAACATAAAAATACATTATGGTAACAGTAATAAATAATAAATAAATAAATAATGTTGGACATTTCACACAGCATCATCTAGCCCCAAACTAAGCAAAGCTTGTACTATGGGAACCAGATAACTGATATTATACTACATATATACTTTTTGTTTGTAAATACATACATAAATATTATCAGCTAGTGTAGCTGACCTGCGCTCGCCTTTGTCTGCGCATTGTTTCGTCATACGATCTTTGGAACTGCCTTGCACAACCCCTAGGGGTAGTTTTTCAATAATTAAAAATACGAGTTTCATTATTTATTTATACCGAGTTTGGAGTGAATTGAACAAAGGAATATTTCTATATAAACTTTACCACCCTGTATAACATCCTTAGGGGTTTGTAGTGTTGGTAGTCAGTGGGTCATGCCTCATCAAGGAGGGTACGCGCTATTTACCCGCGCTACCCGCACCTCTTGCGCTCTGTTCCTGGTTCCTAGGGTTTCGCCTCACGGACACTGCACCCAACATGGATGCAAGCTGGAGAGCGTTGCCCGTGAGAAAACATAGTGCGTAAATTCTCTGATAACTGGGTTTTAGTATACTCCCACTTCTTATATCTCTCAATATCCACAAAATTACTCTACATAAACGAACCAGTGGTTAAATCAGGCGGAGACAGGTATTTTGATATTACTGTGCCACGAAATTTTATAGGCAGATTCATTTAGAATTTATTTATCACCACACCACACCCATGGCACGCCATGGCGCCCCATGGCCACGTGATGCTCAGCGGATTGCTCAGATCTCTGTGTAGTGGGTCTTGTCAAATAAATACTATATCTATCTATCTATCTTCTAATAAAAGCTGGTTATCGTTTTAGTGCGTATATTTTATCTACCTACCTATGTAAGTTAAAATTAGCACAAAACTAAACCGGTAGTGAAACACTTTGTTCTAGTGACCACCGTGTGTATCATCTCATAACGTTTACATTTGTTTATCTCCTACGGCTGGCTCACTATTCTTTGTTTACTCATTCCGTCCATTGAATAGATAGCCCGAGTAACGAGGACCAACTGGCCGCAAAGGCGTGCACGAACGAGCGATAGGTTCCTATGAATAGTGTTGTAAGTACCTACTTACTTATTAAGGCCCATACTAATAAACGTGGTGTAAAGTTATTTCTTTTTTTTTTAAGTATATTTTTAAGTATGTTATTATTTATTAATATTATTTTAGCCTGTATTGTCGTCCCGCCATCTCCGTGGTGGTCTGCTGCGTGGACGTCTTGCGTTGGGCACCCATTCAGTTGTGGTCTTTGCCCACATAGGGAATTTCAAAAAACTCAATATTAAAATTATTGTGCCTATTTCCAAGACGTGCCTATAAATGTTGTGTAAACCTACATTATACAGTTGTGGCCATACAATTAGGAACGCTTAATGAAAGGAAAGATTTTTTTCGAAGTAACAAGTAAAACTAATTGCACGTATTTTTTTTTATTTCTCCCAGTATCGCATAACTTTTCCATACTAGCCTTACATTCGTTGATACACATGATTGGCAAAAAAAGTTATCGATATACTCTATACCTTAGATCTCGGCCTAGTATTACTACTTACTGGCTGGTCACATAATTAAGAACGATGAATAGTTTTTTTTTTAATTCAAATTCAAATAGAGAACACAGTGGTTCTATGTCAATATTCGTATAATTTTGGCGCCATTTAATGCTGTAAAAGTCTAAGGAGTGATTGCTTTATAATAAAACAATGGGGAAAAATAAAAGTTGTGATAAGCCTACCAGAGCAGTAATAATAAAACTTCGCCAGAAGAATTGGTCGTTTAAAAAGATAGCCGACCATCTGCAATGTTCAAAAACGATGGTTTTCAACGCTGTGAAGCATTTTGCCATGTATCAAACTACTTCAAATGTACTGCGTGTACCTAAACAGAGAAAGTCATCTCGTCTTGATGATCGAAATATCGTTGGTTTGGCAAAACAAAATCCTTTTAAAGGGTCTAATGAGCTGAGAAAAGAATATTTTGGTGAAAACAACCCCTTAGCAATCTCAGCACGCACTATTCGAAGGCGTTTGGTAGAAGCAAAGTTGCACAGAAGGATAGCAAGGAAGGTGCCCTTGTTGAAAAGGTCGCATAGGCAAGCCCGACTTGCATTTGCAAGAAGGTATGAAAACTGGACATCTAGACAGTGGAAAAATGATCTTTTTTCTGACGAGACAAAAATAAACAGGGTTTGTTCTGATGGAAAACGATATTTCCGAGGCCCTCCGAATAAAGCATTCGACCCAAAATACACAAAGGTGACATTAAAGGATGGTGGAAGAAACGTGAAAATTTGGGGGTGCTTTTCAGGACATGGTGTTGGACCTGTAAAGTTGATTGAAGGAAATATGGATCAATACCAATACAAAAATATACTGGAAGAAACAATGTTACCTTATGCCGAAGACGTGCTTCCGGTTATTTGGACATTTCAGCATATTCCTCGGAATAAACTAAAAATATCCATACATTTTGACAGTTTACACTCAGGAATAACTTTATACCACGTTTATTAGTAAGGCCGCAAGTATATAACGCGCTAATGTGACACTTACAGGTGCTTAGTTTAACTATTGGAAGAATTTTCGAATTTTCTCGAACAATGCATTTTTATGGCACTATTTTGGTGCATTTGTAAGATAAGAAAACGCCTAATTTGCGACGTTGCCAAAATATTAGAAAATACGCGGCATGATTGATTCAATGAAGGACGTTCTTGTTCTGATTTGTGATATTTTTTTAAACTATCGAAACATACAGACACATGAGAGATGTTTAGTTTTTTATTCAGAGGTTATTAAAAGATCGGTAATATATCTAAGATAAAAAGCACTAAAAATTCACTAAACCCGTGGTTAACTGTCAGGTAAATAACGGTTCTTGCTTACCACGTCGCTAATCAACCGCATGTAGCGAGCGGCCATCAAAGTTTATTTGCCTGTAGCACAGAATACAGTGCCTGTAGTACCAGAGAATACAGATAGGAAGTAGGTACTGCTACGATTGATTGGAGCGACAAGATGCAGCGTCATGCATGCACAGTTGGCATCAGAAGTACCTACCTCATTTTCGGAATCAGAAGGAACCAAAAAGAAAACGGACTAATTATCCTAATTCGAGGGTTGGTAGGTATTTTACAAGCCATACCTACGTAATACTTAGGTATAAACCTATACCTAAAAAAAATATCGACACATTGGTTGTGACCTCTTAAGATGACAATTATTACTTAATAATTGTCATCTTAATCATTGTCCATTTTCATTATTACTAAATAATTGTCATCTTAAGAGGTCACAACCAAAGTGTCGATATTTTTTTAGGTAGGTATATAAAAAGATATAAAGGCAACTTTGCCTTTATATATTTTTATATAATATGATTAGTGGTTTGACTGTACCTATAAGAGCTCTACTAATTGCACAAAGACTGTCCGTAATAATTGTATTACCAATTACAATCAGCCGTTTGTCTGAGATTAGCTCTTTGTGGCATTGAACAATATTAATTATGGTAGGTAAGTACCTACCTGTATGTACCTATCTTATAATTGTTACTTAAATGTCGCGTAAGTAAGTTTATATGTGAGTTGAAAATCACGTAGGTACTTATCTACTTAGACTAAACCTACGATATCACACGTGGAAGGGAAAGGGTCAAAATCCCCTTCAGAGGGAATTTTGGGAATAATCGCCTTGTTATGTAAATACTGGATGTCATGTGTTTTTTTTTTTATGTAAACGTGAATGCGATTATCTTCTAAAGACCCTGCAAACAAACAACTTCTCGCCTCAAAACGTGTGATAAACTCTATTTTGTAAATACTAGCATTTTCCGCCGACGTCCGATTGTCTACCGGTTAGTTTAGGTAGGTGCTGGTGCAGGATATTTCTCTTATGAATATAACATGTATCACGGTGCTGGGAATTCAGAAATTTAGGAGGGGAACGAATGATAGGACAACACAAATGCAATGAACAAAACCTCTGTCTCATGTATGTAGAGCTTATCACACACAAGCTCTACGTGTGACAGAGCATGTTGTGACACAATTTAAGTTGCTTGTGTCTGAAAAATAGTGAAGTATGAAACTTATGTAGGTATCTATACATTAATCAAACATTCTAATATTCTATCACATTTTAATTGAAGACATTGTGCATAGGTAGTTTGTTTTTATTTTTCTTTATTTTTAATTCTGTTACTTTGTATTGTACCTACTCGTGTTGTCTAAATGTTTGATGTTCTTAATTTCATTGTATCGTGTTGTGTGTGTCAATATATTCTTATTCTTTTAAAACTGAAGACAATCAAAGTAATCTTACTTCATATTAAGCGGTAGGTAGGTACTATAATAAGTTTCGATGTTTGTGGCTCCTTCACGCTGTCTGGAACGGCTCAAAAGGATTTGGATAATTGTTGTGCAGATAACTTTATACACCTAACACCCGCAGGTAGCACTGTGGAGCGCAGCTAGTAAAATAAATACCATGTAATATAGTAAAATAATAATAGAAGCTCTCTCAAATAATATAGCAGCAACATTTTTATAATCCTACTTCCTACTATCAGGATTTAAAAGTTTGTGAGTATGTTTGTTTCAATCATGTCTAAACCATGAACCGATTTGGATCAAACTTGGAATAGGTGTAGATAATGACATGGAATATTGGTACCACGCGGGAGAAGCCGCGCGCAGTAGCCAGTCTGAAATAAATAGCTAAACTCTAAGACTAACTTTGCCTTGCAATAATATATTATTCACCACGAACCCCGCACTAGGCTAAGCCTGTATCGCGGATCCACGGAACCATCTGTACCTACATAACACCCTTCGACCAAAATGCTGCATCCATATAGATTGATAGCTTAGCAGTCGGCACTCTCACCTTAATTGAGTTGAATGTGAATAGGTATTAATTCTATAGTTGTGCACCTCAATAGAAACCCTCGTCATAGGTAGATCTATCGTACACTGCAAATGATGAAATTCGCAGTAGCTATGTCCAAGGCAAGGCAGTGCCAATCAATGCATTTTAACTATAAAGGACATCACGTTAAGAGTATTGGATTTGGATTGGATTGCAATAGGTGAACTAAGTAATTGACTGATATGTCTAAGGTACCCTTTACCTGAATTATGTATCAAAGGTAACATAATGGCGAGTTTGCCTAGCTTGCTTTTCCAATTATTCGACGACTTCTGTAGCCCAGGGGGTGCAGGCCCGCCTGCGAGGCAGAAGCTTGGGGGTTCGATCCCCGCCTCGGGATAAATGTTTATTTGATCTACAAATATTTGTCTCCATAACTCTAGCTCTGCTTACCTACCCAGGTACTACTTTGGGGCTAGATGATGCTGTGTGAAGAAGTCCAGCATTATTTTATTGATTTATTCAGGTATCATAAACAAGACTACATTCACAATAAAACGTTATTTTATTCATCTATCGCTAATTAATAAAAAAAATCATTATACGTATAAGTATACAGGGTGTAAAAAGACGTCTACCGAAGCCGAAAGGGGTAGGTTCAGCATCCTAATATACAACTAAATCCAAAAGGATTTTCCACAAAAATCATTATATCCGGAGAAAACAGCGTTTGAAGATTACTGTTTTCGTATGTACTGAGCCCGTTGTTTTACGTAGATTGCTGGATTTTGTTTTAATTGTTTTTTATTCTTTTATAAATGAAATTATTAGGTAGGTATGGTAGCCAAGTCAACAATTTTTTTGCGTTTTTTTTTTCGCTAAATATGTTTGCCTGATTGCAACCCCTCAGTTTTCAGTAGTAGTATTTTTACACCCTGTATACTCGTGGAAGTAAAGTAAAACTATTCCAAATGTCAATAGTAATAGAAAGATAATAGGTAGGTAAGTATTCAAAATTTTTTACTACTTCACGCTGAGACGGGTGAAGATATTGAATGGTATGAAGGTAGCTCACAGGTTTTTTAACTGAACAAGTGATGTATTTCCTGAGATCGCGGGTAACAACGCGGTTTACTAGTGATAGACTGCTTACTAAAGGTGGTACCTACATATATATAAAACAAAACTCGGCATTTCTACTTCTCAAAAGGCGTTGTTCGCGCTTATGGAGGGAGCGTAAGCCAGTTAAAATCCTCTTAGGCGAGGGGCAGCGCCAAACCACAAGTTCATCTGGTTGTTGCAGTTGATAACGCGACTCCAAAATGGATTCTGTTTTGTGGTCTGAAGTCCGGTTAACCTGGATATCTGATCTACGACTGTTGCTTAGTTTAGACCAGTAAATAACGATCACAAAAAAAATACAATTACCTACCTTTTACCAGGTGTAAAAGAAAGAGCCTAATAAGTGCGCCATTGTATCAAAGTTTTCTAGAATTTTCTAAAGATTCACGGTTTATTTCATAAAAAATTTAGCTAGACATAATGTCTTGATTACAGTACAAAATTAAGTATCTGTCTCAACTCAAACTTGTTATGAAACACACCATGGGTTGGTACCTAGTAGAGTGCCGGGTAGACCACCAAGCGTGCCACAAAAACTGTTTATTGTTTCTCGTTGGTCACTTCGCCACCGTATGGCCGATGCATTCAGATCGTTCTTAAAACAAACACATTTTTCTATTCTTGTGGCAAGTAGCCATCATACGGGCAATGTTTGTTTTTCTGGCTTTTTTATAACCACTTACAATAATTGCTTTTTCAAAGAAATATTTAACATGACTAAGTAAACGTTAAATTGCTGTGCGCTTAAAAGTTTTGTTTTTTTTTCTTTGATTTTGATTACCTACCTACGTATTTTTGTTTTACCATCAATAGGTAATTATTCAGGTAGTGTTTACTTCGTTGGATATTCGATCGACATGACAATTTGGGTAATTTTGACCTAGGTAGGTGCTTACTGACACGTGTAATAAATACTGAGAAGTTGCGTTTTCTTTTCACTCACGCCCGGCTTCTTCGTCTTTTCCCAATGACAACTCGTAATATACATATACACCTACTGCGAATGATTCCGCTAGCGAGTTTGTGTACATAATCCCGTTTTCTAATCCAAGCCTCTCGCGACAGAATATCTGAAGCATGGAGGGTTTCCTGCATCATATGGCACCGCAGTTCCTGCACCCAGCGCTGCAGAGTTTTGGCTGCGGAGCTTTCCGGCCGATAGGTGGCGCTTTTCACCCCCTGTACCCTGGCAAGGCCTTTGCCAGGCACCTGGGAGAACAATATGCTCTTGGGCAAAGCGTTGGACAGGCGCTTAGGGTATGTCCGCTTTTCATTGTTTGTTTGAAAATTCTGGCCAGTTCTTTATTCAATATAACTATTTTTTTTAATGTAACAAGATCACATTACTTAGTATTTTAAAGGTGCGGTAGACATTCTCTAGGACCTTTGAGTTTTTAAGCCTTACTCATGCAACCTAGTGTACGAAAAATGTAGTAGGTACTACCTTATATTTGGTCCAATGATCGTTCTGCTCACGTTGTTTATCAGTCACTTTATCCATCGACCTTTTTAGGATGTTGCATATTCCTCTGGTGTTTGTTCAGAGCGTGCGTGATGAGACGAGCACCCCCCCGCTGTACCGTCACGGGTACGCGGCGCGTGACGACACCAGCTCCCCAGGCTCAGCCACTTCAGCCTCCCCGCGCCCCTGCAAGGATGACGAGCCACCCGCTCCCCCTACCTGCACCGATTCGCACGACTTCTTCTCGCGTGAGTACTTTGGTATGCGTTAGGAGCAGTGTGCAAGACTTTTCCCTAATTTGCCGTATTGATTTGAAGAACCTATAGACCTTTCGTTTAGTGTCAGAGAGCGTTAGGTCTACCCTGCTGCAAATCGAAACCTTGATTTCAAATAAAATGTTATTAAATATGGGAAGAAATGACGATCTTCTACCTCATAAAAAGCGATCGAAACAGAAATGAGAAGCTAAGTTATAAAGGTATTTTATTGAATCTGTCCAATACAGTATCAGACAAGAAGCGAATCTGCCGAATTACGCATGTCTCCAATCGAGAATTTGTCCTACACAAAACAAAGGAATCAAATGAATGTTTATACAGCGGATGGAGAGCGTAAGTCCTCGTGTGGCGTGTGCGGCGCTCGCCTGGGCCCAGGTGTGGCGCAAGCACACTTCTTGCAAGAGCTGCAGCATCTCTACAGCCTCAGCGCTCTGCCCAGAGACGCGTCAGCACCGCCCACGCACGCGTTGCATCATCAAGATGAAGATGCTCGCTGGGAGGTAAGCATTTCTTCTCCAAAACTGTTTTATAACGACTCTTTAACAACTATAGCGTTTAGATTTTCCCCTCAGCGGAGGGTCGAGACTCGAGAGTACTGGTTTCAGACCATAACCTCCATCTACCCCTCTAATACTATTTGCTGATAAAAGCACTTTCTGTACAAATCAAATACTAAACCAATGTTTGGGAAGAGCACACGCGCATGAGCGAAGCCGCGGGCGGAAAAATACCAACCTAGTTAGAAAGTATCTAGAATTAGAAGGGCATAGGGCAAAATAGGGGGCTAATGTGGATATATCCAACTGGAAGATCTGAGCAGATTCATCAGCAATCATACTCCCAGACGTACCAGCGCATCCGCGCCAACCGGCAGCGTCGTCTGAAGCTACGGACCCGCAAGCGGCACCACACGGTCGAGAGCATGCTTGGCTACGACCTGGACGAGGAGAGACGGGACGAGCGCCCACGTGAACCCAGGACTTACGACGCGGAAGACGAGCCCGTGGATGTTGAGGGTGATTCACTCGGCTGGCCTGATGCAGCTATCAACGTTGATGGTAAGTGGAGCCAGCGATACCACGAAAGTGCGAGCGAGACAGAGACAGCGTGTGATAGTTTATCTTTACGGTGTGTGAGATATAATGTTGAACCTACTATTTTAGCGCTAAATATATAATACGCTATAATAAAACTAAAGCTATTTTCTATCTCTTTTTAAAGCTATTTTCCATTTCAGCAATAGTTTACCTACGCTCTCTAATCTTCACAGAGAAGGAGCAACGCAATGAGGGAGCTAAGCTGCACTTGAACTATGCCGAGGACCTCGAGATTTCGAGCACCAACGACGCGATGCAATCGCCAGAACGCGTGAGGTATTTTTTGTCTAGGTGTCTCTTATTTAAAAATCTATGTTTTAATTCGCACGAAAGAATATTTTATCAGCAATCCGCACCATTTTTCTTTGATGCACTTGTATTATACTTATAGGTACTTACAATTTATTTATTATTAGCTATAATAACCTCTGCTCAGTTTAATTAAATATTTTGCATGTTAAACTAACGTTACTTATTAGTTACGTTAGTATTAGCTTATTTTTCATGTCTCCTACTAAGAAGTTGATGAATAAAATGGTTATAGGTTTAAGCATCTTATCTATCGGTTGCCATGTGTTTCTTATGTGTTGTTACTACCAAAGGTAATTACCTAATTTCGATAGAAAATAAATGTCTAGAAAATAGCATTCAAAATCTATGAGCAGCGTTCAGCAACTTCTTCTTTCAGGATTGAGACTCCAAAGCCGCTTTCGTTGGAGTGCGCCAAGGGCGAGACTGAGCGGCCGGCAGAAGTGACCACTTCGGAGTCCTGGGCTGCCGGCACTCAGCCCGACGCCTGGCCCGCTCTCGCCGCGGAGGCATATATTCACGCGCGTCACAAGATCGACGGCGAAAACATCCCTTCATCCACTGATTCTCGCAACTAAAGCTAGTGTTGCCAAACTACTCAAAACGGCAGTGCTTCTTTTGATTACGAGTACTTTCTCAAAATTATGGCCAACTACACAAACACACCCTGTGTTATTTTGCTGTGGTACAAAAAAAAACAAAGTACCTATAATATCTATTGCTACTTTCTCCCTCTTTGATGTCTTGCTATTGAAATGGCATTCTGCAGGGATTCTCACTTCATTTGAAGATATTTTCATTTCATAAAGTGTAGATCGTGCAGGTCTATCGGTTTATAATATTAGGTACGTATAACTTTTATATAGGTTTTGTTGTAAAAATAAACTGTAGATTTTGGACGTATGAAATCTAATCTTCACGTTAGTTCATGTTACTCTAAAATTGTTTCTTTATTTTCGAAGGGGATAATGATAAAGTTGAACCGTAAAGTTATGGATTTGAGAAGTTAAACTGACCTGCTTGTATTTTGTTTAAAGTTTGATTGATCCTTTGATTTTTTTATTAACATTAGGAGACCATACTTGGTTTTTAAAATTCTTTTCTTGGCACTCTGGGGGTACGGCATATATATTAGGGTATGAAGAATCGGTACAACCTTTAGAATCCGTAGGTAGTTTTATCAGGACTGTCTTCAAGATTAAAAAAAAACACCTAAGTAAGCAATTATCCGTGTTTTTGTATGAAAATGTATGCTGTACACTAGAATTGTAACTGGATTTTGAATGTAAATATTTCACAGTTTTTAAATGTAAATATTTGAGAAATAGTACTTAGGTACAAGTTAGACTCTAGTACTATTTACTCAAACATTATTATTATTCGTGTCTACTAAAATAAATAAAGGGCTCTCTATTCGTCTTTGTCCTTCTCGGAACTATAATTTTGTACATAATAGAAATATACCGCAGACAAACCACTGGACTGGACACAGCAGATAGTCGAGAAATTCGATAAATCGGACAATAAGATGTATGTATACCTACACGTAACATTTTCAAAAAAATGTAAGTAGGTACCTATCCACCAATCCGTTGGTGAATTTAGTTGGGTGAATTTTACAAAATAACCTTCTTAGTTCATCCCTATGCATTAAGACAGGCATGATATGAAAATGTCAAGTTCGAACAGCGGTTTAGATTTTACAATGTTTTCTGAAAATGGATAAATCTTTTTGAAAATAATTGGTGGATACATCATGTTTTTGAAAATTGTAATGTGTATACCTACATCTTATTGTCCGTGACTGTATTTACAATGGGGGTTATTATAAAGTCTACGGCCAGGATTTTGCTCATCTGTCTTTCTGCTGCAGAGACCAATGGATCTAGGTATTCGTGAAGTTAGCCGTTTCAATGCTCAGCATACGCTTTTTCATACAAAATTGTCTTCTACGCATCGAAACGGCAACTTCCCGAATGTAGGTAGGTAGGTATTGTAGGTACGTGTCGTTCTATTAACGAACAATTTTATTGTTATGTTCGTATAATGTTGTAGTTTATTTATTTTGAATTAAATGTGAATGTTTAAATACTCGTCTTGTAAAACATGTAATGTTATACCTACGTGTGTAAATAAAATAAATTAATGATTACTATTTTCTGTTATACTTAGTATTATATCTAGCTATAATTATTTAGATATTTATTGATGCATAGGTACTATACCTACTTTAGAAGTTAGCGATCAAAGTAGCATATGTACTACATATTACTTTTTATGTTAGACTAGACATACATTCGAATTCATATTTATTAGTAGTTAGTAATTAAAGTTTTTCTTGTTTCCCTTATTCGTGTCATTAAAATTAAAATACAAAGTAAGAAAATAAATCTTTATTTATGAATTCTCAAACTTTTGCTACGAGCAATATAATAAACATCACAATTTTATATTCGACGTAACAATTCTGTAAACAAAATTTGGCGAGAACAGCCGACGAAATGGCTTTACACATTTTATTTATTAAAAATAACCTACTGGAGGAGTACCTACTGGAAATTAGTCCAGATTAAGTCCTAGACTACGTTTCCTTATCATCTAGTTACATTATCATACATAAATGGGACGACGATGTCGACGTAGTGAGAGTAAGGCAAGATTACTAGTGAAATAAAGTTCCTTGTTAATCAAATTTTTAGAACCTTTGAATGTTGTATACTCTCATTTTCGTGGCTAAAAAAATAACTTTCAGTTGAAACGTGTATAAATATAGAAAAATAATACAGTCAGAAATTCATAAGGACAATGAACGTGAAACTATTGTCCAAAACAATTGTTCTGATACCCGCAATGCTATCGCACACGCATTTCCAAAACAAATTCGCTTGTTTTGGCGATAAAAAAATTGAATCTCGCATTTGCAACGAACAATTTACATCATGAAAGTACCGGCGCGATCTTATGGAAATTGATAAGTCAGAACTTACCGTTCAGCAAGGTTCAATTCATGCTAGCATAGCCGAAGCGCATCGAAGCGTTATAGCAAATTCAACCTTATCTCATCGTAATGCATATTTTCTTGAATAAGCGCGCTTACAATGACCAACGCTGATTGGTCCGTGGTGTTGAGAAAAATTTGACGTTTCGATGCGCTTTGCTGCGCTAGCATAAATCACCTTCTACCGCATCAATTTCAATGAGACCGCTTTGTTCGGTCTAGTCGCCCACGTTGAGTTTGAATGTGGAATGCCGATAGCCCTCCTCGGCAGTGGAGGCTGAAGCTCGCAGATTCTGGTCACCTTCTCCCGGCGATCTGTACTCTTGGACAACCTGAAAATAATTTACGTTTTTAAAAGTAGGAAGGAATACGGACTTTAATAATAAAATTCGAGGCTATAAATCCTCACCACAACATCTAATAATAATAATAATATTTATTAAATGTATGGTTGTGTGTTTAGGTTTAGGTTAAGGAGTAGGTTATCAAGTCGGCGCGTAAATATTATGTACCTATTATTATGTAGTTTATTAGTTAATTGTACTTATGTATTTTAGCCTATATCAGCTTTGAATTCATTTTCTTCTTTTATTATACACCTGACCGATCCTTCTTTCATTAAGTTCCTCTCCATCCAAAGGTTGCCTGAAGAGATCGCTCATTAGCGATAAGGCCGCCAATTGTACATTGTCATTATATTTGTTTTATTTAATTATTTTGTTTCATAGTTTAAGGTGTACAATAAAGAATGCTCATTCATTCATTCATTCTAATTCTCTACGCTTCGTTGTAACTTAATATGTTAAATTTTTCTTAAAATTTAAATGGGACATCCTGCGAGTATCCGAAAGATCTGAGAGAATGTTAAACGCGACTTGATTCAGTCGCGATGATATTTGTTTACTTAATATTTTGTTTTGATAGATAGATAGATATTTTATTTCTCAGAACAGTTAACAATCTTAAGTTAGTAGTGTTTCTAGGCCTATATTAGGTTTGTCTAAACACTACATTCTCGTTTACAATAACATAAGTAGGTAGGTACAAAGTTTGAGTTTTTTGCGAGCGATCAAAACGTACCTTCCGAATGTGCTCTTCCCTCGCGGCCAGTTCAGACGACAACTCTTCCCGTCGCTGCTCAAGGCCCGGCTCACACTTGCCTTCCTTCAAACACTTGTCTACTTGCTCGTACTCGCGGTACAGACTAGCGTACTCCGCCAGACTTTGCTTGGCCTCTTGGCTGCCACCGGCTCGACCTTTGGATGTCGCGCCGTCAAAGTCCTCGCGATTCGTCGCCAGACTGCTTAACAGAGTATAATATCGTTGTAAATAAGTGAGTTGTGTTATCAAGCACTCTGTAATGATCCGGATAATAATGAAATTATGTAAATATTTTGAGATATGCTAAAAAATGTCTTCCTTATTAAAAAAACTTTTATAAAATACTTACGAACTTTTATTAATACTCGTAAAATACGACAAGTGACCGTAAAATCGTATACGAGTATACGACAAGTGACTGTAAAATTGTCAGTGCGACAAGTGTCTATATAAACGTCAGTATAGTACGACATGTGACTGTAAAAATCTTAGTATGACAAGTTACTAGAATCATCAGTACGGCATGCGGCAGTGACTTTAAAAGTAACTGTAAACTAATCAGTACGACAAGTGACTTAAATAATCAGTACGACAAGTGACTGTAAAATAATTAGCACGACAAGTGACTGTCAAATAATCAGTATGACAATCAATGACAGCGTTGAACTCACTTGTACATAGAAGTGTAGAAGTAGTGCGGTCGGCTGATTGCGCGAAGGAATCGCGGCACCATACCGTCTCCCTCACGGTACAGGTTGAGTAGGCGACTGTACGACATGTATTTGTAGGAAGGCAAGCGCACGAACCGTGGGCCGAGCTTTATCACGTTGATTTCGCGGTTATCGAGTGACATACTTTGCTGAAAACATATGTATTACTGTGAGTTTGGCCTCATACAAGGCGAGTTAGACTGTGCCGGGTACTCGGAAACAATCAACCTTAAGTGCATTAAATCCCAACAAAGTATTTAAATGAGGCAGAGCACGATGTTATATTATACAGTGGATTTTTGAGATGTGACATGGAGGGACAAAATCCAAAATCTGTGAATGAAGTTCAAAATATTTTAAAAAGTTAAGGAAGGTGTCCTAGGAGCGTTTTCCTGTAGCTACAACGGTTAAGGTACCTGCCCTCCATGTCCCATCTCAAAAATCCAAGGTTCAAAATATAGGATGGGCCAAGTGCAGTGATGCGCACGCGTACAAAATCAGTAATGAATAGAACTAACAGCAGTAGCACTCTTCGTTCCGTAAGTTGACACGTGTCCTAAACCTGCAAATTACACAATATTATATTGTGATATTTATGATATTTTAAAAGCTTAGTGTTATTATGTACAGTACACACTTCAAACATCTTTAGCTCTCTGAAATTAGGTGCAATTAACGATTGTGCAGGTTTATCGCGAGTAGGCGAGATAGCACGATGCAACAAACTAAGCGAGTGAGCAAGGTAGCTATAAAACACTGTCTTCGTCTTTTAGACGTCACCAAAAATGCGTTTTGCGCAGCTACTTCAGGAGAGCTAAAGACTGCAGTTAACTTAATAGTCTAGTGTTTAAAAAAAATCATACCCATATGATGCGCTATGGTAAGAGGTATTCCAGACAGAGGCTGCTGTATTTTTAACCCGTTTAAAACCTGAAATGAAGAGAATTGTATAAAAGCAAGGCCCTTCGAAAAAAGGCACCACATCCATCACCTTTCGCATGTAGTCGCTTCGTTGCTGTCAGGAATTAATTGTTGCGTCAATCGATATGTAATATTATTATTTCAAAGCAATATAATAGTTTGGCAGCCAATGTTTGTATCATTTTAACCATTGATTTAGGTTCAAACCATACTTTTTGGAGACAAGAAAATGAGCCGAGTTTAGACCAAGTATAACTAAAAAACTGTCGCTAGAAAAACGATCTTTAAATACTCGTACATAGAACGCTTTTTTGTGGTAACAGTTTTGTTTTGACATGTGTCAACGCGGGGTTCAACCAAGGTTTTACGTTTTTTAAGCAGCATTCAGTTTTTCAACACGTGCTAAAGATAGGATAAGACACTAAGTTAGACTCGCCTGTTGAATGTTAACGCCGATATTGTGCGAGGGAGCAGTACTTTTGCTGACCACAAACGGTATATTAGTGTGGTTCGAGGTGCCATAGTAATGTCGCACGCCAGTTTGTTTCATCTGCGAAGCGACCGTGGGTAGCTCGTAGCGCCGGCTTCGGTACTTGACTCGTCGTAGTGGGCGATGCACTTCCTGTAAACACGAAGTCTTATAATGTACTCGTATGTCTTTTATTAAAAAGCGGCGTAAACAGGGTGTGATGATGACTACCGAAAACAAAATACAAAACGATGTTTCTTGACTCGGCAGAGAAATCATAACGTGAAATAAAAATGAGAAAAAACTAAATTGATTGAAATATCTTAATAATAAAACATAGTCACCTTCTTAGATTCAGATGGCGTAACGTCCTCAAGCGGACCTGTCGCTGCATCGTCAAAGTGTGATTCTCGAACTACTGAAATTCAACGATACGTCAAAGTTTGTAGATAAGCATTCTACACTAAGGCGGTTAGTACACCGACGCAGTAGCATGCTAATGCGAAGCGATGCGAACCCACGTCTCACTCTAGCACATAAGTAGGTAAAGACATAGGTGCGTCCTTGTCGGATGCGATCTGTCGATGCGAATCGCATGCGAATGCGTCGGTGTACTAACAGGGTAAAGGCGTGGCAAAATGGGCACCTACCTTTTCTTTTGTAGTAAGAAGGTTTTGTTCTTTAGAAACTATAGGTTCATTTTGAAAGTAAAAACAACTGCAGTTTAAAATTTTTAAAACAACTTACAGACCACCTAGAAAATGACATTTATCTAAAAAAACTAGTTGGTTTCAATCGACGCTGTTTCCCAACAGGAACGTGCCAAATCAAGACACAATTTTTTGAAAATAAAACAAAAAAACCCATTCCACAAGCTCTATGAAATGTGAAACATTTTACCCGAGTATACTTTAATGGTACCTATGTATCACGTGAGCAAAGTCGTAAGGCTAGTCAGGCATTAATGGCTTACCTTTCCTAGTTTGTTTGTTTGGATGCGCGGTGGGTAGGGGCGTTTGGCGGCGCGAGTCACTGGGACTCCCCCGGCTTTTGTTAAATAACTCCACCACGGGCCGTTCCTCAGGCTGATTTACTGCAAATATACGTACAATATGCACATGTTCTTTAGCTCTCTGAAGTAGCTGCGCCGAACCCATTTTTGATGACGCCTAAAATCGTGCTCTTCTCGCTTACTCTACCAAACGCGCAATCGTCTATTGCACCTAACTTCAGAAAGCTAAAGATCTGTTGTGCTTAGTAATACTTGCCTATCACCGACAAAATATGATCATAACAAAACCTATTGCTATTGGTTTATGGGCACGATCGGATTCGAACATAATACCTTAAAATCGGAAGGCGGAGCAGCTTTCACTATACTACCAGTGCTCTTTATTATCTTAATTATAAGTACAGTACGCACAACCGATCTTTAGCTCTCTGAAGTTAGGTGCACTAAACAATTGCGCAGGTTTGGTAGAGTAAGCGAGATAGCGCGTTGCAACAAACTAAGCGAGTGAGCGAGGCAGCTATACTAAACTATATAGCTAAAGATTGGTTGTGCGTACTGTAACTAGTATTTCATGCTATTTTTAAGGGCCCTACTAATATCATAAATGTGAAAGTTTGTGAGGATGATGGTTGTTTGGAACATCGCTAGGTAGTCAACAACGAGACTCGATGGATTTGGATGAAAGGCACAGAGATACATTATTTATAGTCTGGAATAGGACTCGTAGCTATTTATCTCGAAAAAGTAAAGTAATTCCTGAGGGAAAATACCGCGGGTAATACTGCGGAGCGCAACTGGTCTAATATGCTAGAGGTAGATGAAACATCATAGTATATGCTCTGTCGATTTACCTATATTCTGTTGTTGTTGCTTGTTGTTAGGTACACGGTTACGGTACACTGGCGATGACGACATGCGAATATTTCCATGGTTAGGTTGGCTTTCAAAAGGCTTGCTCGACCATTTCGAAACTAGAAAAAAGTAGATTATTAAAAGGGTATACTCGTAGAGCAGTGCTGTCACAGGCTATCGAAGGATTCTAGAGTGAATTCGAATTTCAAGATTTGGACACTGATCTTACGGCCCGGCCCACGCGTGACTTGTGGCCAACTTTGGTGACGGTGTTTTTCGTTTTAATAGCTGGGACCGCAAACAAGACTGTTCAAAGTTGTATGGGACGTGGTCTATGAACCAATAGCGATACTGTAAAGGTATTTGTGTAGTGATGCCTCATCCACATATTTGTGCAAAGGGGCATCAAAATCTGACCCTGCAGAGTTGAGATATACAGGGTGGATTTTCAATCATTATAGTTACAGGAAAACGTTTTTAGGAGACCATGCATAACTTTTTGAGGTATTCTAAACTGCACTAACTCACTTTGGAAAAAGTTTACAGTCAGCGAAAAAAGTGCTGACCATAAGCGGTCTTTAAACCAATAGCGAATGGTATTTCTGTAGAAATACCTCAACTATATCCATATGCAAAGGGGCATTAAAATCTGACCCTACAGTTTTGAGATATACAGGTTGGAATTTCGAGACTAGCTCATAGGTCAGGTACCTTAACCGTTGTAGTTACAGGAAAACGTTCCTAGGAGACCATCCATAACTTTTTGAGATATTCTAAACTGCATACACATATTTTGGAAAAAATGTACAGTCAGCGAAAAAAGTGCTGACCATAAGCGGATTTTGAACCAATAGCAATACTGTAATAGTATTTCTGTATTGATACTTCAACTTTATCCATATGCAAAAGGGCATCAAAATCGGACCTGGCAGTTTTGAGATATACAGGGTGGAATTTCGAGACTAGCTCATAGGTCAGGTACCTTAACCGTTCTAGTTACAAGAAAACATTTGTAGGAGGCTATTTATAACTTTTTGAGATATTCAAAACTGCATTTACACATTTTGGAAAAACAGTACAGTCAGCGAAACAAATGCTAAAATCCCACAAAAATGTTTCAAAGATTTAGGACGTGGTTTTTGAACCAATAGCGATACTGTAATGGTATTTGTGTAGGGATGCCTTACCAACATATTTGTGCAAAGGGGCATCAAAATCTGACCCTGCAGAGTTGAGATATACAGGGTGGATTTTTAATCATTATAGTTACAGGAAAACGTTTTTAGAAGACCATGAATAACTTTTTAAAGTATTCTAAACTGCATACACATATTTTGGAAAAAATGTACAGTCAGCGAAAAAAGTGCTGACCATAAGCGGATTTTGAACCAATAGCAATACTGTAATAGTATTTCTGTATTGATACTTCAACTTTATCCATATGCAAAAGGGCATCAAAATCGGACCTGGCAGTTTTGAGATATACAGGGTGGAATTTCGAGACTAGCTCATAGGTCAGGTACCTTAACCGTTCTAGTTACAAGAAAACATTTGTAGGAGGCTATTTATAACTTTTTGAGATATTCAAAACTGCATTTACACATTTTGGAAAAACAGTACAGTCAGCGAAACAAATGCTAAAATCCCACAAAAATGTTTCAAAGATTTAGGACGTGGTTTTTGAACCAATAGCGATACTGTAATGGTATTTGTGTAGGGATGCCTTACCAACATATTTGTGCAAAGGGGCATCAAAATCTGACCCTGTAGAGTTGAGATATACAGGGTGGATTTTTAATCATTATAGTTACAGGAAAACGTTTTTAGAAGACCATGAATAACTTTTTAAAGTATTCTAAACTGCACTAACTTATTTTGGAAAAAGTGTACAGTCAGCGAAAAAAGTGCTGACCAAAAGCGGTCTTTGAACCAATAGCGATACTGTAATGGTATTTGTGTAGGGATGCCTCATCTACATATTTGTGCAAAGGGGCATCAAAATCTGACCCTGCAGAGTTGAGATATACAGGCTGGATTTTTAATCATTATAGTTACAGGAAAACGTTTTTAGAAGACCATGCATAACTTTTTGAGGTATTCTAAACTGCACTAACTCATTTAGAAAAAAGTGTACAGTCAGCGAAAAAAGTGCTGACCAAAAGCGGTCTTTGAACCAATAGCGATACTGTAATGGTATTTGTGTAGGGATGCCTCATCTACATATTTGTGCAAAGGGGCATCAAAATCTGACCCTGCAGAGTTGAGATATACAGGCTGGATTTTTAATCATGATAGTTACAGGAAAACGTTTTTAGAAGACCATGCATAACTTTTTGAGGTATTCTAAACTGCACTAACTTATTTAGGAAAAAGTGTACAGTCAGCGAAAAAAGTGCTAACCAAAAGCGGTCTTCAAACCAATAGCGATACTGTAATGGTATTTCTGTAGAAATACTTCAACTTTATCCATATGCAAAGGGACATAAAAATTGGTTAAAAAACCACGTCCTAAATCTTTGAAACATTTTTTTGGGATTATAGCATTTGTTTCGCTGACTGTACTGTTTTTCCAAAATGTGTAAATGCAGTTTTAAATATCTCAAAAAGTTATGGATGGTCTCCTAGGAACGTTTTCCTGTAACTAGAACGGTTAAGGTACCTGACCTATGAGCTAGTCTCGAAATTCCACCCTGTATATCTCAAAACTGCCGGGTCAGATTTTGATGCCCCTTTGCATATGGATGAAGTTGAAGTATCTATACAGAAATACTATTACAGTATTGCTATTGGTTCAAATTCCGCTTATGGTCAGTACTTTTTTCGCTGACTGTACATTTTTTCCAAAATGTGTGAATGCAGTTTAGAATATCTCAAAAAGTTATGGATGGTCTCCTAGGAACGTTTTCCTGTAACTAGAACGGTTAAGGTACCTGACCTATGAGCTAGTCTCGAAATTCCAACCTGTATATCTCAAAACTGTAGGGTCAGATTTTAATGCCCCTTTGCATGTGGATATAGTTGAGGTATTTCTACAAAAATACTATTACAGTATCGCTATTGGTTCAAAGACCGCTTATGGTCAGCACTTTTTTCGCTGACTGTACACCTTTTCCAAAATGAGTTAGTGCAGTTTAGAATACCTCAAAAAGTTATGCATGGTCTCCTAAAAACGTTTTCCTGTAACTATAATGATTAAAAATCCACCCTGTATATCTCAAAACTAAAGGGTCAGATTTTGATGCCCCTTTGCACAAATATGTAAATCAGGCATCCCTACACAAATACCATTAAAGTATCGCTATTGGTTCATAGACCGCTTTTGAACAGTCTCCTTTAAAATATATTTTAATGCACGTTTCTACATTTCATGACATTCTACTATTCTAGATGGCAAGCAGGCTAAGTACTGCATAGGTCCTTACTGTTTTTAGAACCGTCCTTTGGTCTGCGTCTGTTGACAGAGTGTTTGAGCTGGGAGCCTTCTGCTGGCTTGCTGTGGTTCACCACAGAGCTGTAATGATAACACATTCATGATAACAGGAGATACCACGTATATGAGGTATCAGCTGTATTTCTGATGTCTGTGGGAGATACCAAAATACTGTGTATTTTTACAAGCTGGCTATCAAAAATAAAAAATAAATATTCAATCGCTGGAAACATTTTTGAATCGAAATAGCTATGTGATTTTTTTTAACTGTGAAATCTATGAAAGTACTACAAACACGGTAAGTGATACCTAGTATGAAAAGTGATGGCATGAAAAGTTATGTGTGCGGTGTGATAGTGTAAAGAGCGAAAGTGATTGTGTAAGTGTGATAGTGTAAGTTTGAAGTACGAAGTGTAAACTATGATAGAGGTGTAACGAGTGATTACAAAGGTACGTACAAGTCGTCATGTTGCTGGCCATACAGATCAGAGTCAGAGTACTCAGCGACGAGGTCATCTTGTCCACACGCCACCTCGAGCGGCATGGCCATCGATATTTGCACGCCTTGACCGCACATTCCTGCAAAGTGTTTATGATACTATCAAAACCCGTATTAAAGGTAAGGGTTTAAGGTTTCAACTCACGCTTGACAGAAAATGTGAAACTGTTTTTATAAAAAAACTAGCTGACCCGCGCGACTTCGTCTGCGCATGATTCATTTTTTCCGCGCAATTTTTTAATTTTTTTCTGTCATAAGAACCTTCTCCTGACAATAACAAACACAACAAAAAAAGAAATAGTGAAATCGGTCCAGCCGTTCACGCGTGATGACGTGACCAAGGGATATAGGGATATGGCTTCAAAGACACTTTCCCTGGGTCTTCTATGGCTTCGGATTTCACCATACGATTTTCAAAAATCTAGTTTTTTTTTTCAAAATAAACTTTGTTTCGTAATAACAAAACAAAAAAGTACCTAGTCCTCGATGCGTTAAACATTTTGCCACACCTTATACGAGTATAAGTAAGTATATAGGTAGGTTTAAATCATTTGGCTATTTGTTGTTGTTGAAACTTACCAACATCGCCTTCGGCATGGGTCCGCCCTGAGTGTGGTTTGAAAGGTTTCAAGGGAGGCGTAATCTCTTTTTTCTAAAATCAAAAATGAGTATCAATCTTTAATTTTTTAATTGAGAGAGACTGGTGGTCTAGTGCTAGCGGCCCCGACTTCCGATTCGAAGGTGGCTCCAAAACCAGTCGTGCAACAATGAGTTTTTTTGCCGAAAAAATGATGTGCACTATGCCAGTACTTCCAACCCTTAGAGGGAAATATTGCGAGGATACCGGCATGTCGTAGAAGCTAAACGTTTTAAGACATTAGTGATAATTCCAGATTTCCAGGATACGAAAGTAGCATATGTGCTATTACAGGCTATAATCTATCTTTGTGCTATCAGTGATTGAGTAACAATATTATAACATCCATACATAATCCATACAATTGACATTATATAAAGTGGTACTAACAAGTTCCTGTCTGGGTTGCTTATAGGCATGCCCGTAGGTCCGGACCTGGCCTAGCATGCGATGTTGCTCCACGGTCGCGGGGTCGAGGTAACCACGCGTGGGGTTCGGAGCCACCTCCAAGCGACGGATGCGAGGGTTACTCTGCTGCGACACCTCTGTAACCAGCAATACTGCCTCGGTATATCCAACACTGTACTAGACTATCAAGCGTTTTGTTCTCAACGCAAGGAAGTATTCGTGTGAACAATAAGTCTACAGTTGTTCCATGTCACGAAGGCGGGTTAGGTCTTAATTGTGTGGGTATTAATTTCTTTGTGTATTAATTGAGCGCTCATTCGTCCATGGAGCGTTCCCGAGCTTACGCACACAGAAACAACGTGCATGTATTATGCATCTATAGACACAATTAAGACCAATTCGTCTTCGTGAGATAGTACAACTGTACTAGAACTCTTGTCCTCAACGCATTAGTAAGAAGGAAATATTCGTGAGAACAGAGGATCATCCATAAATTACGACACCCCACAGATAAAATGGTCACACGTAAAATGGGGGTCGACTAAGTGTGATATAGTGAGACAAGAGGTGGGAGAGGTCTTAAAGTTTTGTGACGTTACATTTCAAAACATATAAACGGAAATAATACGAATTTCGGGACGCAAAATAAAACAACGGCTTCACACCGGTCAGCGTAACCAACTGGTAGCCCGCCGATAGTTTGTACTTGCGCGTCTGGTACGCGGGGGCTACGTTGGCGACACTGACTGTACCTGATTTATGGATGAACGTGATCCTATTTTCTTATATCTTAAAGGGGAAAACCAGGAACGTAGACCACAATGAGCGATAAGTGTATGGGAGAGGAAAATGCTAGGAAAATATTTACAGCAAAGTTCGCGGTATGGAGAGTGCAGTGCGTATTAGAAACTAGTCTTACAAGAGAACGGAGTCATAGAACGAACATGGTTTATTACTCACTCTTTTTTGGTTGAGTCCGCACTGATATAAACGGCACATTTTCCACTGGGGTAGGTTCATTCAATTTTGTCATGCTGAAAAAGAAGACAAAAATAATTAGAACAACACATGCTTTATTATAAATCTCAAATTTTGTGAGTAGGGGAGGCTGGAGTCAATAGAAACAAGTTTAATAACTCTGAGACGGTCCTCAAATCTTGTATAATAGGGTCTTTCATTTTAAACTACAAAAACTGACAGGGCCTCATTTTTGAGTTGCAAATAGACGTTTGACCGTATCAATTTAATTCCTAAGCCCATTTAAGTTTTCACTTCAAAAATTATCATTTATTGATTTTTTAGAATTGTTGCATAATGATTTTCAAGGAGAACAGACGATCCACCAATCGCAGCGCAGCTACATCACGAATGGGCTAAGTTATACAAGAAGCAACAATCAATTGAAAGGATAGTCTTTATCGATTTTCTCGGGATTTTCATAACAGAACAAAAAAAATCATTACATAAATATTTTTTATATATTTTTTGAACCCAATTCCTTAATTAAGTTAGTATAAATGAAATACCCTATATATAGAAATCGTCCAAAAGCAACGAACCGTGGAGAGGTCGATCTCGAAAATTATAAGCATATAAAGAAAACTTGAGTTAAAAGCAATAAAACGGATTATTTTCGTTTAAATGTTTTTTATTCATAACAAATAGACTCTACCCCTTTATGTATATCACCAATAGTACCTGGGGCTAAAAAAACATTTAATCGAACAGTTAAAAACAACTGACTCTGATAAGGGGTCAATTGAAACATTTTCCAAGATTTTTTAAATAGGTTGTCCCTAAATTAAGGGCATTTTGCATCGAAATCATTAGTTTTACCATATAGACAGATAGTTTAGCTATAAATAACCCATTACAGAACAGATAGGACATAAAATGAAGTCACACTAACGATTTTCTCAAAAAAAAAACAATTGACCCCAGCCTCCCCTATTTTCTGTTATGTCTTCATAGGATCTGGAATAAGTAACATAAAAAAAAGATCTGATAGAATGTCTACCGCGCCTTGGGGATACAATCGTGAACCTGTTTACACCTTGACCACAGTGGACCGATTTGGATGAATCTTGGAATAATAGGTATTAACTATAATACCTATTATTCCAAGATTCATCCAATATGCCTAATATCTACTAAGATATTAGTGCCCTCGAACAGCATATCGGCTAATTAGAACGTTAATACCACGTGAGCAAAGCCGCGGGAATTAAAAATTAAGAACTTATCGGCGCGTTGGGTGATTACTTTGTGACACAATTGTAATATCAAAACTTAAGTCACCTTTTCTTTTTGAGTTTTCGTTTTCGTTTCAACACCTTCACTAAATCGATTTTTTCCTGTAAGTCGTTGCATCGTGCTTCAGCCAAAGCAAACTGGTCGTCTACTTCCGGTATGGAAACTGGAACCAAGACCAAAATGAGCAATCAATGATTCACAAACTAAGAATTTTATTAAAAAAAAACTACTTTCACCAGCAATGCAGTTAATTACCTATTGCTAATGTCTAGTTTTAAACCTGGCTATCAAATAAAATATTTTAGCTCCAAATCTCCAAATTAAAAAACCAACCTCGTATGTCCAATTTTCGTTCAGAGCGAGTTCCCTCTAAAATGACTCCAGCAAGGCTGCTCGAGCTCCTATGACGCTTATCTGAAATGAAAGCAAAATTATAATTCCTCTCCCTATACGACTAGATTTACTTACTTACATAAAATTTGTTTCTAGATTTACAAAAACGATATGAATAATGAGAATAAATGATTATGATATAAAATCACAGTGGATTGATTGGCTGTGGCAGCAGTCATATAAAACTTATTTCAAATTGAACTCTGTTTGATAAACAACAGAGGCCAATAACTCATACGAACTTCTCAAGCATATTTTGTTTACAGGGACCGGACGTTGTCATCAAAATGACACGCATCAATGCACCAACAACATAGTACGACAATAGGATAATACATAATATGATAATTTCAAGCGAGTACATACCATTTTAGTAGTATACGATTTCAAAGGAATACGATTCTACAACACTCAAAAAGACTTTAGTCTGCATTAGACTTACCTTTAGATATCTTAAGTCCGTCGCCCATATTAACTTGAAATTTTCATAGCACACACTGACGCTTCGTGCTAATTTTAAATAATAAGAAACAACTTTGAATAATAAATTAAAAAAGGATTATTTGTAGTAAAGAGCACTAAAAAATCATTACGTCAAAATTGTCAAAATAATATCTACCTTTGAACAAGTAAACATCGACTTCAAAATCTATGAGCTATGGCAATGTTGCTGGCTGATGACACAACCACAATAAAAAAATGTTCAAAGGGGATAATCCATAGATTTGGTATGGTACGTACCTCTTTGGGATAATCCATGGGGCCATTGGCTTTACTGTTTTAAGCATAGATTTAGCATGGTGCCTTTTTTCCTATAATATTGTTTTAAAGATTTCGCAGACAGTCGTCAAGTCGTAAATATGATTTTTAATAAACTATAGATACGTTATGTTCATATTATCGAAGTTTAAAAAGACGATAGGCATACTTTTCTGTTACGTGCTTTTGCGGCATAATTTTAATTTACTTAGGTCCTACTCGTTCAGTGGCATACTCATAGATACTTCAGCGGTCTTTATGAGGTACCATCACATCGTACCTAATCTATGGAGCCTAGGGACCAAAGAGATACCATGCTAATTCTATAATATGGACAAACAGTAGTTGACGACCAATGATGTTAAGATACAAAAAATACAGATACGTTACAAGCGCGTGGAAATCGAAGAATATGTATACTAAATAGAGTACTTATACCATACCTACCTAATAACTTTGGTGTATGTAGGTAGTACCTAACAGGTAGCACTGTAAACTTACCTACTTGGGCCTTTGTACGTAACCCTCGGTGGGCGAGCCCGACTAATCTAAGTAATCTAAATGTAAAATGCTATATTTGTGAGAATCGATAAAATAATTATACATTTTAGTTCGTTTATATTATATTTATTAATTCAATATACACCTATATCTACTCGTTCGCTCTTATTATAAAACAGTCAACCACATTCGTCATGAAATGTCCAGTCTCAGTTCACCAAAATACAATAATGCGACATACGTAGTAGCGTACGACTAAAGACATAACAGGTGGTCCGAGATACCCGATATTGGTGAACTTGGCTTGAAACTATGCACTGCGTTGACTGCACTTGAACGCAACTAATGCTTCAAAAACTCGTTACTTGTGTAAAATGTTAATTAAATACAATAAATTTAAATAAAGCATAGTGACATAACGTATTTATAAAAGAAGCGTTGAAGCACTTCATGTTGAGTTCAAATTACAAAGTTCTAGATGTGATTTTGAGTAAACAGTTACTTATAACTTATTTTAGGGCCACCAAAGTTACTTTGTCGCAACACAACATCAACCATCAATAGGTAAGAATAGTATGCCTCAGTTGGTTGATGTTGAGCTAAAGTAACACAAAATACAATAAATTCGTAAATACATACAAATACATTCGTTTAGCAATGAGAAATGAGTTTAAATATAAGTCATTGCTCTAGCTCATTGTTTGAATAAATCGGTGAGTTTCATAAATAGACAAATTAAATTATTATTATTATTATTGCTTATTCTTTGTGTATGAATTGTAATATAGTAAGATACTTTACCGTAATCCTTACAATAATTTATAAACAAAGTCTCTGATTATACAATTACTAAAAATAATTAAAATAAGTTTCGTCCAATACAAGGTTTGAAGAAAGGTTATGATAAGGACCTACTGATTTTCTCTTAGGAAAATATAAATAATATACATATTATCATTATTTATTATATTTGAGAGAATGGATAAATATAATTAATAAATTGTGGTTTAATATTCAATTTTACTATTAACATAATAAGATATAATATAATAGAACATATTAATTATTATACAAAACACATAAGATGACAACTGTTGTATTTCCGTACATGCTTTTCTTGTTTTAATTCATCTTCGTAAATGCATGGAATGAGTTTGATTTCATTCAATCACCAATTTTATATCTGATGAAATCTATCAATTTATGACAAAAATTACGAGTATATGATGAAATAATAATTATTTAAATAAGTTATGTCGAGTAAAACTAAACCCAAGACGTACCCATAATATCTCGGTATAGCGAAGCTAGTCCAAGATTGCTAACTTGTGTACTGACCAGACGACGCGACATCGACATATCAACCACAAATTATGGTAAATCTTGAAAATACAATTCAAAATTCAATGCTTATAAAAATGCATAAAAAGTTTTCATCGTGCATATCATGTATTGTGCATATGCATACTATTCCGAATCCAGCGCACAGTGGCAACTCAGTCCATTAGTAATACGAAATTTATAAAATACCAAATACTACTTTGTTTCTTTTTTTTTTCATTACATAAGATTATATTATGGCGTCTGGACCAACCGCCATCCATTTTATTTTTCAAACAGCGGCCACTTACATAGCTTACGAAAAGAAGCTATGGTAACGAAATTTACTAAACCAGTTGTACAATACATCGGTACATTACTAAAACTGGTTGTTCATCTTGCGATCCGTGGCGCGAACCCAATACTGAATAACTTACCAAGTATTCAATGAAGTTAACTGTTGGTATTTGTTCAAAACGTCACTGATGAATACTGATTGTTAGCTATCGTCTTTTCTAAAAGAATCGATAAAAAACCATATAGGACGCATGGAAGACAAACTATAATTCTATGGACGCTTTAATTAATATTGTGCTATTTAAAGTAGCCGCTATTTTGAAAGTATGGGAGGCGAAAAAGTCAAGTGTTCTTGCCGTTCACTTGGTATATCTATATATTTTTTTTATAATGAACTTTACAAAAGTAGGTATTCATTTTAAAGAAGTTTATACTTGAATATTTAAATAGATTAAGCATCGTTCTACTCAATAAAACGACCATGAATATGTTATACATACAACTAAAACTGAATAATAATAATCGTCTAAAAAGAGCGCGATTACCCAAGAATACGCCATCAGATCGTCGTCGGTTCCAGTGATGCGTGTACACTGTACAATACATACTTATGGTCGCGTTGTAGTCGCACGCACATGGGCTCGCGCAACGTCGTCATCAGAATTAAGGATGCGTAGTTTTTTCTTGAAATTTTTTTGCAGTAAGTATAAAAAACCTGTTTTAGATACCACTAGATAAAATCAAATATTTAGGTCACGTAAATGATCTATTCATATCAATATTTCTAGTCGCGGGTTCGTGCGATCTAGATGATGGCGTAATCGCGTTGTTTTGTTTTAGGATGACGCCCTATAATACAAATAGGTAAGTATACGGTGAGTTTATTGATGGGTCCCTAGAGGCTGTAACATTCTAGACATGTGTAGGTCTGAGTAAATGCTCTTAATAGTTTGATTTTAAAATTTTAAGACTGCCTCACAAAAGGACCCTAAGAAAATTCATTAGGTACAATGCAAAAAAATAATATAAAAGGAAAACATGACTATTAATAAACATTACAAATTAACATCTATCAAATAAGTGACAAATAAATGTAGTAAATGTCTTTAGCTCTCTATACTGAAATCTAAAAATTTAAAACCGCAGATTGAATGGAATACATTAGACAGTAGAGCCATTTAACTCTGTAATATTCATTATTTTGAATTATGGCGTAACGGTTGACAGTTATAAAAATAATAGTGAATATTACAGCGGCAGTTCAATGCGTGGCATCATAAGTATAATTTATATGCATAATAGCGCATGTGAGGCGCACGGTCGCGGCGGTAGCCCGCCGGATGTTGTCCCATTACAGAATAAGGCATTTCTTTTTCCTGGCGGGCTCTGGCGGCTCTAACGCGGCGAGGATTGCCTCGTCGAACACATTCTTCAAGCCTTTCTGAAAACGCAAATTATACAATGTTACTTACCTACGTTTACAATCAAGTTAGGCCAATCAATACCCTGAAATGTTCATGTCATGAAGGAAATAGATATTGGCATTGCAATAATAAAGGAACTGCGATCCAAAACCCAACTATAATATTGTATTTTGTCAAGTAGTAAACCAACGCGTAAGGTATCTCAATTAAAAGGCATAATAAAATAGGCACAAACCTGCGTGAGAGCAGAGCATTCAACATATTTGACTGCCTTCAGTTCCTTCGCCAATTTCTCTCCTTGTTCAAGTGAGACTGGCTTCTGTTTGATCTTGGCCAGTTTCTCCATGGTTGCTGGGTCATCTCTCAAGTCTATCTGCGTTCCCACTAACAAAAATGGCGTTTTTTGTTGATGATGAGTTATTTCTGGCACCCACTGAAAAATAACAAATTCATTGTAATGGGGTTTTGAGTAAACACTTTCACTGCAGACAAACACATGTCAAAGTCAAAGAGCTGTTTTTCAGTATGACTGCTTTATTCAGATTTATTCAGTATGACTGCTGGGATCAGTTAAAATAGTCTTTAAAACTAGGGGATTCTACTCGTGTTCCTACGCATCAAGAATCTGGGCAACACAGTTTGGGGCCTAGCTTTCCTTTAGGTGAACACTAAAAATACTATTAATAACTTACCTTTTCCTTAACATTCTCGAATGAACTAGGACTCACAACACTGAAGCACACAAGGAAAACGTCAGTTTGTGGATAACTGAGTGGCCGTAGCCTATCATAATCTTCCTGACCTGTGAATCAAGAAAACAAACTATTAAAATTGTGAAGACAATAATATAATATGACAAATAAATATTTTTACTGTTAGTATCAGAAGTTTAGTAAGCACACAATATAGTTTTATAAAGAAAGATAAGATACAAGGATTAAATCCAAGGAATGATGTAAAGTAGCGGTGGCGGGAAGGCAATGGATTTGACTGGTGCATGTCGTGAGAGTGAGGAGGCCTTAACTCAGCGGTGGATGTATGTGGGCTGATAAGATAGATATATAGATGACTCACCAGCAGTATCAAAGAGACCCAAAGTGTAGGGTTCTCCTCCGATCATGACAGTGACGGCATAGTTGTCAAACACCGTGGGCACATACTCAGACGGGAACTTGTTTGTTGTGTAGCTGATGAGTAGGCAGGTCTTACCGACCGCACCGTCGCCTACCACAACACACTTGATAGTCTGCATGCTGATCGTTTCTTCTCCGCAACAAAAAATGGTTCCAACTTTTGTTTATCACTTTGTCAATAAACTGTCTTGACCATAGCCTCTGGGGCTACTTGATTTTCTGTAAATAATGGTATATATTCGTATATAAACAATGATAGTTGGAAACATATTATCAATATTATGAATGCATTTGAAATAATCTGTTGTGTCCTCAATCACCAATAAGTAATAATATGGAAGAAGAAAGCACTTAACATTAAACATACATATTTTTAAAAGAATAAATAACACAATTTTACAAATCCGCAATGCAACATGCAAAACATTCAATAAAAACAACATAAAAAAGCACACAGATATCATGAACCAAATTCAATTTATTGTTTGTTTATTTTTCACACATTTATGTCTGTCATAAAACGTGTGAGAGGAGCAAAGCATATTGCGTGCCTGATCGCACTGAAAGGTCTAATGGCAACTAGTGATGTAAAGAGCAAGAGTGTGAGTCATACTAAATCGATGGTGTGTGCTTGACAGGCACATCATTATCATTTACAGCCCAATTTAGCCCACAATTAGGCATAGGCCTGTGCCATCCAACACGAGCCTGTGCTAAAAAAAAATATAAATCCCATCTCCGACCCACAACCTTAGTTATGTCATCTGACCATCACGTTACCAAATGTTCAACGTTTTGATAGGCGGTGGTACTCGGTTAAGGCCCAACAACTGCGTAAACATGATTTAAGGCCTCGTCTGCAGCGAGATAATGTTTTAGGCCGACTAGACTAGGTAAGGTAACAAGTGATTAGGAATTACGCAAGACTACTTCATATTAATCAGAGAAACAATCATTTTATTTCCAGTAGTCCATTCAATTTCAAACTTTAATAAAATTTTAAAGCATGACTGCATTGAACATTCACTATTATTTATAAATATCTAATCTACTATTGTCTATACAATGTACTTACTATAGATATTTATGCATTTGTAATAGAACTAGAACAATGAATGTTGTTATAATTGTATTTAAAAATTATGCTTCATTTAGATAACATTTATAAGCGATTCAGACAAAATGTCTAATTTTGTTAAAATGTGAAAATATCTATAGCATTAAGCAAAAGTTAGCATTTCAAATGTTGCAAGTTCATTAGAATATTAAGTGAATAGTTTCCTCACTAATTAGTTTGTAAGACGAATATCTTACAAATTTAGGAATTCATTTGATTTTTTTTTATCTAAGGATTGGCGAAACAAAGGATGGGGGTTCTTTTGTGCATGTTTCACCAAGGGTCAAAGCGCATCCGAAACTGAAAGGACTCTATGGAGATGAGATAAATGATGATACAGCGTTAGGGCATGACTAAACATTGAGATAAGCAAAGTATTCACAACTTATCTTGCTTAAACAGCATCATGAAGTTAAGTTAAATAGCTTTAATTACATCCCGGAGTAAATTGTCACAAAAACCACACAATTCCAGGATAATATGTAAATCCGTAAAATTGTTTTGATAAAAAGTATTATATTTACAAATTAGTTTAGATGATAAAAAAGTACCGGTTCAACAGGACTAGCAATTAGCAGCATAGCACAAAACAAAAAACAGCCTAAAAATGTAATGATCTACCAGCAGAAACAGTACCCAAACTGTCATTTCTACCAGCCAAATATATTCACTAGTCAGATAAGGCCATTCCGTCTATTAACTAATTTTACTTTTAGACATATCAACAAACATCCTCACACTTTTTCACATTATTCAATAAATTAGATGTATGATAAAAACTTTCATCCTAATCACAGACAAACTTGCATTCAAAAGTACACAACTTCAAGTAATTTTAACTTGTTTCTTATTATTTGAAACAATGAGGAACATTTAAGAAAGACTCGATTTTTCAATTATTTACTTTAACCTTGGTTCTGAGAGTGTAGAGAGTAGTCTTTATAATCAATGTGTTACACATGGCGGGTTTATCACCATTTATCAGCTAAGATTGTGAAGAGATCAACTTGTAATGTAGATAAAACTAAAGAGATCAATGTGTGTAAACACAAGCATAATAATTCGCATTTGCAGTAAATATTTAACACTTACAGGACATAATTATCTGAATGTAAGGTGTAAGAATTTTACGCTCATAAACCATTATAAATGCAATTTAATAAATAAATGAATTTTTTTTACTAATTAATTTAACAGTATTAGTGAGCTAATAAAAAAATTGATAAAATGTTGTGACTATGTATTGTGATCGCTATTCGAGGATAGAACCTAGCCTCAATTTTATATCTACTGTGAGAATAGGTTCTATAAGTTTAAACAGTAACATTCAATAATTTAGGACAGGTGGAAAACAGCACCCACCATGTATACATAAATAGTTAATGATTGGGGACAATGACCCTTATAATAGTAGTGTAAATAAAACTGCTTGGTCTCTAGCACAAAAACAAGCATATGGTTAGAATAAAACCATAGTGTGATCTATTCTAAACATTAGACAAACTGAAATTTAATGCTATGAGTTGCGAGTCACGGACTTGATTTCATAGCCTGTATGATGTTGATGACAAATTATGCAGCCCATACTAACCGCTAATTCGTTAAAGTTTAGATACCAACGGCGCAACTTCTACAAGCATTTTTACTTACATGACCAACAATATACAACAAAATATGTATTGGCAGTGAATAAAACACATACTTTTTCGACTGCAACAAGTGTATCACGCTAAGCTACTTGTTTTTTACATAATCACGTCACAATACATTCTGACGTCCATTTTGTGAGGCGAGCCCATCCTACCGAAAGGCATGCACATCGCTATGAAAGTAACTTGAGAATTAATTGTTGTAAACTCACCAAAAACTGGTGTAATGTGTATTTACTGAGTAACACAAATAGAGCACCTTTTAGGTACAGTTCGAAAAATTAAAAACTGCGCATACGGTATCGGGCTGGGTCATTGACGGTGACGCCATTGATTGAATAGTGTTGTGTGATTTAGTTTGCTTATTGCTAATTATGAACTGTTCTGTTTGCTTCAGTTTATTTTACCTAATTTTATTTCCTAGTCGGGTGTGCAAAAATCCTTTCTGTAAAATTTCGCTTGAAATATTTAACCCGGACGATCATGCAAACATACAAGTACTTTTATATACCTACATATTGCAAGTCAAATTACATAAACCCGTTAGAAGGCGCGCTATGAGCAATTTGCTCACACAAAAATTTATTGCTAATATTTTTGGTGCCAGATAGCTCATAGGTACCTTTCTAACTATTCAGTTTATTTCCCCTCGTGCAACTCACACGCTGCTGAGTCCCACTGGGACTGCGCAGTGGAGCACTTTTGGATCCCTAGCACCGTTTTATTTTTTGTTTTGAATTGTGCATTATTTTGTTTTATCTATGGTAATACTTAAGAGTAAAAACTCTTAGGTCAGGCATATTAAAATGCTGATGTTTTTTTGTTTTCAGCTACAACACACATGACATAATGGACAATCAAATTCAAAATTCAAAATGATTTATTCAGATCAATGTACGCAGAAAAACTGATTACAAAAGAACGATGAGAACTGCAAAAGTTTAATAAACTGTGTAGCAGTCTCAACGCCACCTCCTTGACATTACAACATAGGTAGGTACCTAGTCCTGAAGGAAACTTTATGTAGGTATCATTTAACACTATAGAATAATCTAATCTAATTCTAAATTAAACTAAAGATTTTCAAACAAGAACATTATATGAAAGTTAAAGAGCAATAAATACAGTACCTACATAATAAGGTTAAAAATATTGAGTCTAAAGTACATGTATTTATTTATACAGAAATTATGTGTGTGTTAGTGTGTGTGTGTGTGTCTGTGAGTGTGTGTATCCGTGTATGTATAAATAATAATAATAATAATAATGCTGGAAATTTTCCACACAGCGTCATCTAGCCCAAACTAAGCAAAGCTTGTACTATGGGAACCAGATAACTGATATACTACTTATATACTTTTTGTTTGTAAATACATAGGTACATATTATACATAGAAACACCCAGACCCGAAATAAATGCGAATGAGAGTGTGATGCCATTTTGGTTATTCAGGAATTTTTAGCATGTCTTCTGTCTCTTCATAAGAGAGCAGTAAGCAGCCATTTTAGAATTTTTATTTTGCAATTATAGTTTGGGAGGGGGTATAAAATAAAAGAAATGCAAGCAGATTTTGATGATGATTTGCTTGCAAATCCTGAAAATAAAGAAAAAAATGATGCTGACAGCATAGAAATCTTTACTTACGTCATTCACTATTCCTCAAGTAAAATAAAAAACTACGTGAATGTCGTGGTTTCCACTTTAAAATTTGGAATTTGTCCAATTAATTAGTGTCAAATATTAAAATCTACTAACAATTACAATCTATGGACTGCATTGCGACTGTGCACTTCGCACTGTGACGTTTTGACCTGTAAAATCGAATGCTTTTTTTCTTCTAGCCGCCATCCTCGATACCGTCTGAAAAGGAACTTCGTTATAAAAACACCCCTTCCCAATAAGCATACACTTAGTGCAAGATATAACTCTACACCGAGCACAATATATAACGTAACGTTTATAGTATACGTACGTAGTATAACGTACATATATGACAATATTGTGCTCGATGCGTTTCGAGAGACATAATTAAATTATCCTAATCCTAAGGATGAAATAATTTTATAAAGCTTTTTTTGAAGATTGCGGTATAAGTTGCGTTTAGGTGTCATAGTTTTATTTTAATTATTATTATTATATCAGCCCTCAATTTCCCACTGCTAGGCAAAGGCCTCCCCCCACTCCCTCCATTTTAATTATAACTCTTGTTTTCATTTCTTACAAATTTTGTTTTATTCAGAACCCATTTAAAGCCAAAACATACTCATTTTTAGAAATTAATCCACTATAGTAATGTGAGCAGTTTGCACGCGTGCGTCTTCCCGTGTAATTTGAGGCGCGCCTTTTCAAGGGTTGGGTTAATTTTTGTAATAAATAACACCCAGCGTGACCTAAATGGTCCTGATTCCATTGCTAATCTGAAATTACGATTACGTAGGTATCTACCAACTATAATGATACCTCAGCACATCCAGACCCGAAACAAACATATATTGCATTAAATTGTTAACATGATCAATTTTGTTTGCTGTTTGCAGGAGCTCTTTCCCATCCTTATGGACATCCACATTTTATTTGTTATTGACGGTGTCAAATAAATATCTTTGTCAAAACGACAAACTGAGCTGTTATGACTTTGACAGAAATACATATACCTGACATGAAGAATACAAACAAAATGAAAGAAGTAAGTTCTTATCAGTACTTCAATCAAAGAACTTCTGAAAAACTTTGGAAACAAACCTTTTCGATGAACCTTCGTTGTTTTTTGAATTGAGAACTGTATTTTATTTTGTTAGCTGTCTGCCAAAGAGTACTTTTCACTGCCGTTTATTATAACTTTTGGCAGGTGCAGGCTGCCGAGTCGATAAACCGTGAAAGTGAATACATTTTTGTTCAGCTGTTTACGTTACCTACCTATTTCTTATCGCTAATAACCTAAAATGCTTTTACTCGGCGATATTTTTCCCAATTTTTCCGCAAATACAACGGAAGGAAATATCGACTTTCACGACTGGCTGGGTGACTCGTAAGTGCAAGAATTTCTAAATTTGTCCAAATTCTATTTAGCAAAGATCGCAGCTTCTGTAAAATCACCACAACACACCACAGTAACGTAGAGTTCTCGTTTGTCGCAAAGAGTTGAGTTGTTTGTGTCTAAGAAAAACAAAATGTTTCAGTTGGGGTGTTCTATTCACTCATCCATCGGACTTCACTCCAGTTTGCACAACAGAGCTGGCAAGAGTGCTAAATCTTTTGCCTGAGTTCACTAAACGAAACACAAAAGTCATTGGACTCTCTTGTGACACAGTGACCTCCCATCTGGAGTGGTGTAAGGATATAAAAAAATATGCAGGTATGATATTAATGATATAACCTACCTCTGGAGAACAATGCCCAGACTATGGTATCGTTCACTTAGTCATTCAGGAAACAAAAAAGAAAGTTAGTGTATGATCCTATAAACTTATTAAGTAATGATTAAAGTTTAACCTACTTAAACTAGAGTTGATTTATTTTGCCTTTACCTACATTAAGTAGGTAGATATAACTATAAATAAACCAAACTATTACAAAGTAGACCGCGAAATTTAGAACGAGTCTAGGGGAGGCCTACCTACCGATGTCAAAACTATAAAAAGTAAACTAGTGTTAGATTTTGAAATTGAAATTGAATTACAAAGAAATTAAATTACTTCTGTACTTCTTCTGTACATCTGTGGCGCAGTGGGCGAAGCCCGCCTGAGACGCAGAAGGTTGCGGGTTCAATCCCCCCGCCGGACAAATGTTTGTATTAACAAACAAAAAGTATGTAAGTAGTATATCAGTCGTGTAGTACCCATAACACAAGCTCTGCTTACTTTAGGGCTAGATGATGCTGTGTGAAAAAGTCCAGCATTATTTATTTATTTAGACCTGTATCTTCTAAAGTGTTTTTATGTAATTAATTTCAGGCCAAGAAAAAGATGAGATATTTCCATATCCTATTATTGAAGACAAAGAGAGAGTACTAGCAAAAAAGCTTGGTATGGTGGATAAAGATGAGTTGGACACCAGTGGAATGCCGCTCACAGCTCGAGCTGTCTTTGTGGTAGACCCAAACAAGAAGTATCGCCTATCTCTTCTCTACCCTGCCACCACTGGCAGGAACTTTGAGTAAGAATAATTTTTGATTATTAGTCTAAAAGTAGATAATCTAGGAGTACCTAGATAATTTCAGGTAAGTATACCTGAAATTATCTGTGGTCTGGTCTCTGCCTAGCCTTATGTAAAAAAGGTGTAACTTTTATGTTATGTCCCTGAGATTATGAAAAAATGCCAGTTAGTTGTACTTGCTGTCCAAGAAACAGCTGCATTGGCTCTGAAAGAAGACTAAATGGGTAGTCTGAAGACATCCAAACATACATTTGACACTTTCAAACTTTTTGTACTACATATTCATCCTTATTGCTGCTTGCACATGAGGCAGAAGAGTGGGCAGCAGCAAACAGCTTAGCCTTTCTTAGTTATTAAGTTATAGTACGAAAACGATACGAATTTTGTAGTAAGATGATGACTTCAAGGTATCAAGAAAACAATGTCTTATTAGAACAGCTGTTGCTAAATCAACACAATACATGCAAATGCTTCAACTTCGTAAGTGAAATATTGAGACAGACTTTATAATATTTTAACTAACTTCAAAAAAGGAGGGGTGGGGGGGTTATCAGTTGAGCAGGAGTTTGTTGCACATAAAAGAAGAAATTCAAATACTCAACTACAACTACTGAAGTCCATGAGGCAAGTGATATATGGCGACTTGTTAGTAACCTTTATCGCCTACACTTATGGCTTCATTTAATTTGTTTATTTTAGCAATAACTGTAATCCCATCCCACTTAATATAATAAAGCTGAAAGTTTGTGAGTTTGTTTAGATGTTTGGATATTTGTATGTTTGTGTTTCAATCACGCCTAAACCAGTGAACCGATTTGGATGAAACTAGAAATAGCCGTAGATGACCTGGAATAGCATATAGGCTAATCAAAATGTTGGTATTACGCGGGCGTAGCTAGTTCAATATTTATTTCTTATACTGATACTTACTTCTCCTTGTTTCAGTGAGATTTTGCGTGTGATTGACTCACTCCAACTTACGGATATGGCCAAGGTGGCCACTCCTGCTGATTGGAAGGTAAATTCCACTTCCGCCACACTCAAATCATCAAATCACAGTGACCGCTTTTTCATACAAAATTGAGTTCTGCGCAGACAAACGGCAAACTTCACAAATGCCTAGATCCGTTGAACGTATTGTACTTATTAGTTTTTCATTCTACAACCGCACACACCACACCTGCTTATAGTCCTGGGACTGATCGCAGATAATCGCGGAACAAAAAAAAAATTTTTTTTCATTCTGTAAGAACTAAAGAAGCAAGGAGTCTTGATTGGTGCGAGGTGTAGTGTCCATTTTGGTACATGGTATTTTTAGTATTTCTTTGGCATTATTGAGATTTCTTATCAAATTGAGGTGTATATTTTTTAAATTCAGATGGGCGATGATTGCATGGTTCTTCCCACTGTTCCTGAAGACCAGCTAGACAAGACATTCCCCCAGGGGGTGAAGGTAGTTCCCATGCCTTCCGGAAAGAACTACCTTAGGAAGACGCCATGCCCCGATGTCTAGATATCAAGTGGTATCATAAGGTACGTACTGTTACTCCATTTCCATTGTTATGTTCTAAAGATTGTTATTTTGTTAAATAAATTCTAAAATTGATCTGAATTGAGGTATTTATTTGTACTTACACAATTCCACATGCGTTCTAATAGATAATGTCAGGTCTTTTAGATACCACTATACTTTCGTGTGATAGTTACTTATACAGGGTGTAAAAAGACTGCTCCCGAAAACTTCAGGTGGTTAAAGTATCCATCAATATAAACAACTTTTTCTAAGAAACCAACACTGTGAGCGCGAAAAAAAAAACAGCTGTTCCATACAAAAGTTCAATACCTACTTGGCTAAAATGTATGAAACAGCTGTTTTTTTTTCGCGCTCACAGTGTTGGTTTCTTAGAAAAAGTTGTTTATATTGATGGGTACTTTAACCACCTGAAGTTTTCGGGAGCAGTCTTTTTACACCCTGTATA
Organism: Epirrhoe tristata; assembly: GCA_951394285.1. Classification (NCBI taxonomy): domain Eukaryota; kingdom Metazoa; phylum Arthropoda; class Insecta; order Lepidoptera; family Geometridae; genus Epirrhoe; species Epirrhoe tristata. Next base: position 14,145,137 of record OX596136.1, on the reverse strand, counting down.
GTTATATAAGTTATACAGTTGAATACAGTAAGCAAAATAGTAATAGCAATATACGTACATACAGTACTTTCGCTTAACGGATCTAGGCATTCGTGAAGTGAGCCGTTTCGATGCCGTTGGCAATTTTGTACTAATGAAAAAGCATTTACGCGCATCGAATGCCAGGATCCGTTCACTAAAACTAATATTGTAGAACATTTCACACAGCGCTATCTAGCCCCAAACTAAGAAAAATGATAGAATAAGTTAAAAACTACCTTTTTTCTTTTTAAATACATAGTAATGGCACAAGACCGCCATAAGTGTAGAGATAAAGGTGAGGCCTTTGCCCAGCAGTGGGACACGATAGGCTAGTTATTATAATAGTCGTATGCTATTGAGAGACTAAATTAATTCCTTTGGTAATTAGAAGGTAGGGTTTGGTTTTATCTGTTTATTAGTGTGTCTACGCAATCTTATAAAATCATTAAAAAACTCTCAATCGATCTAGATACCTACTAACAATTTTACAATAAACTAGCTGTCCATCGCGGAAAACATCACTTTCCCGGGATAGCCTATGTTCATCAGGGATAATGTAGGATTCTAATGATGAAAGAATTTTTCAAATCGGTCCAGTAGTTTCGGAGCCTATTCAATTCAAACAAACAAACAAATCTTTCCTCTTTATAATATTAGTGTAGATTAGTGTAGACTAAGTAATTCAGCTTTTGGTCATTTAGTGATTTGGTAATGTACCAAATCAACTAACTATTTTTGTTGTATAAAAAATCAGTTTTACCTGGAATTGATACTGGGTTGGGTATGATATAAATAAGGTTACCTATCTGAACATTCAAATAATGAACCTACCAACTTAATTTATTTCATACCCAGTAGGTATGATATTCCAGGTAAAACTATTTTTTATTTGTTTTTGTTGATGTCTGATAACATAGCTTTAAATGGCGCCCTAAAGTGCATGGAAATAAAAGTTCTTATCTTATTTATCAAAAAGAATCTATGCTTTTTGATAAATAAGATATTTGAGAAAAACTATTTAGAGAGTCAGTTTAACGTAAAATAACCCAAATACCGATTTTTAGGGGTATCTACCCCCGGGTAAGAGACCCCTAATATTTTTGTTTAAGCGTTTAAGGTGCATTTACACGATGCAATTTTTCGTACGATTTGCTAAGCCCCGCCCATTGAACGTGCCGACAAGCGACAATCTATGACAAATCGCATACGATGAGCGTTTACACGTGGAAAATTGCCGTGCGATACGATATCGTATGGGTTGAAATCGCATCGTGTAAATGCACCTCTATGCAGCTAATCTTAGAACTTATCACATGTGCAATGCCGAGGGCGAGCCACTAGTTTAAAAATATTTTTCACGATCAAGATCACACAAGACAATGATTATTTGATTATATTTTGAAATTATTTTTCTTTATTATTGTTTTGTGTTGAAGCTTAGCGCGAAACATAGGTTATTAGTAGGTATATGGACACTTACTAAGTTTATTTGTATCATTGAAGACCCAAAAAAAGAATAACAAGAGTGTAAGAGGAGGTCGTGCAGCGTGGGTGCGCAGTGTGTCTGGCGGGCAGGCGAGCCGCGGTCTGCAGTGAAAGCCCACACTTTCATCGTAGTGGGGCGCTCGCGTTTACCACAACAAAAGTGAACGTCTTAGCGCGCGCATACCGCGAGCCGCGACGCTTAACGCAGTACGTCGCCGAGTGTTGATCGTGCGTACCGTGATGACTGGATGGTTGCTGCTAGTGCTGGTGGGAGCGGCGGCGGCGGGCGGCCGGCTGCCGCGCACCTCGGCGCCCGCCACGCCCTCGCCCGCGCCGTCTGCGGCCCCCGTACCCCGGCTTCCCCCCAGGAACATCACCCTCTCCTCGAGAAACTCCGTCAGAAACAGGTCAGTCTGAAAATGTCACCGCACGGTCACTCTGAACCTTTTCTCACTATACTGGTATACAAATAGAATATGTAAGAGATTTGCGCTGAAAAGTCTGTTTGAACGGGCCTCCGTTCCTTATTAAGCAACGGTGCGCCTGCACAGCTTTTGTGCATAAAGTTGTCAAGTACGACGACTTCAGATTGGCGCGAGAATAAACAAGATATCGACGAAACACTGCGCCCCAATTCTGCTGTGATTATTGTTGATTTGCTACGTTTACTCACGCAATAAACAGATGTCTTTTTTCTCAATATAGCATTTTTATAGTTTCCATAACTTCTGGCAGATTATCTTATACTGTGTTTGATAATAAAACATCTTGCAGTTATGAGACACATGTTGTAGTAGTACAGTAAGTAGCTGTACCTACACAAATAGTTTTGCTCATTTTTTTATCCAACAAATTATGTTGTGTAAACATTTTCGTTAATATCCAGTATTGATGTCATACGTAAACGTAAATATCGCATACCTATAGATATCATATTGCTGTGTTTGCATAAAAAGGCAATTAAATGCTTCTTGTATTGTACTATCGTGACGAAAACAAACATTTGAGACTGCGCAAGAATAAATAAATAATCTCGGGACAGATATTTAGTAATATATTAATGAAAAGCCTTGCTCTCGCGTTACAAAACAACTTCTCTTTTATTTATAGTACTTACTTACTTTTATAGTACTTACTTTTATTAGTAGTTTACTTTTAGTCCGATTCACATCATCAGTTCCTCTGGATATCTTCACACAGTCAAAATTGCGAGGCTCGGTTTACTATTATCTTACCTTAAAGCAAATTCTACCTAAAAGATCAGTTGACTTTGGCACATAAACTATCTGGGTTTTATTTAGCGAAACCCTAAAAAATGCTAACCGATGTAAATATTATTGTTTTTATATTTACGTAACAGATCAATTTGTTTCGTACTAAAGTTAACTACTTTAATTCATTTAAATTTATAAACATGATGAATAGTTCAAATCTTGTATCATAATTTAAAACTTGAATGATAAATGAAAACATATCATTAGCTTTATTCAAATTAAAGTCATTTTAAGATGAGCGCGTTTATGTCTTTTGATACAAACATAAAATTTAAAACTCAAACACAGTTCAATAAATTAGATTACTGGAACTGAATTGAATCAATTTAATAAAATACTTACTGTTAAAAGGTTTTCCCGTCCTTACGTTTTGGTAGAGTGATAAACTTTGAATAGATGTAGATGGTAGCCTGAAATAGCAATTATCGAGAGGAGCTAGTGCTACAAATTGTTTAAAGGGCATATTGAATTGTGATGATTTTGTTTTATTTACATTTGTTTGTATGGAATAGGTACCGTTAGTTTTTACCAAAGAGAGTATCATAGCATGTCTCTGGAGTCTCGATCCACTCTTGCACTCAACTGAGAACAAGAAAAGATGTTCAACCACGCTCCTCAGGAACTCCCGAGGAGCGTGGTTGAACATCTTTTTTTGTTTTATCGCGATCATAATTAGATGGTTCATATTCGTGACAAATTATATGCTTATGACGCGATTTTATGCGAATTTATTTGTACGTAAACAAATAAATTCGCATAAAATCGCGTTTTACAATCCGATTTCATCGAAAAGGCACAATCTTATTCGAATATTATTATCACTTCATAAGAAACGGATTATTTTTGAGGTCTCGTCATTTCGTCGGTCGTTTCCCGCCCACTGCAAGCCAAAGGCCTCTTGTTTCGACACCGTACTTATTTGTCTAAGAATTAATAATTACTTCACACACTAATAGTTAGCTTCAAAAATCTTCGTGTATTTTTACACTAGAAAAATAAAAAAATATTAGGAAAGTTGCTTAGTCTCAGAAGTTAAAATGAAAATTATCGTATCCTAACTTATTTACATATCCACTTTACAATGCTGATTTCGTTTGTTTCTATTCTATAATAAGTTTAGTCATGGAGGAATCAAGGAAACCAATTTATGCAACTGTCGGGCGATTAAAGTAAAGGAGAGAACGTGAATGGAAATACATTAATTAAACAAATAGGTAATTAAATAGATTGCGTATTGTGAATGCGTGCCGCGCTTTCCACGGCTCAGCCGTTAAAGCATTCGGAATGCTGCTGATCGTTTTTTCTTTTCCACTTGAAACAACTAGGTACCTTTAGCGAGCACAGTGGCCCGAAGATTTATTTGTGACAAATACACAATTACTGTCTACTATTGATATTTAAATCGAACTGAAGGTTTTTCTCCTATGCTCTTCTCTTCAATAGTATTAAGAGTGTACTAGTTACATTCGTTATATCGTCAATACTCTGAATTATGATTATTTAGGATTACATACTGCAATCTTCTTACATGACATAAAGATCATAGAGCCCCCATACTTTCGGCATAATTTATGAAAGTGATGTTTTGTGCTTCAGATAATTCTGCGTCTAATGTAATATCTTGTAATTGCTTAAACCTACAAGCTAAGAGATTAGCACCAGTTTCTGGTTTACCAAGCTGTCGCCGGCGCCGTCGAAATCGTCGCACATGTGAAATATTGACCAGTCAAATTAGAAAGATTGCAAGACACGTCTGCACGAATTGGTCAATGTTTAAAAACTTGCGGTACATCGATGGTAAGGGCTTGACTTTCATCATTCAGGAAAGTGCGAAGTGTATAAAGATGATGAATAAAGAAGAGAACAGCGTCTCCGGCGAGATCGGAGAGGTTTTCGGATAATAATTGCACCAGTCTATGTATTTTCTTACCTCAACGTTTCAATTGTGTTGCATCGATCGTGGTCACCAGGCCATAAAAAAATCTTATTACCTTAGCTTAATAGACTACTGTCTGAATGGAATAATCTATAACCTATTAACATACTCGTAATTGTCAATCAACCATGGATTGGTTAGAAATTACACCCCGAACTTGTAGGTATCTTGGCAATATTTCGTAAATATCCTGTAGCCATCAGCTCTCCGATCATACTAAACTAATCTGACTTTGTAATTGCCTCAAGATTTACATGGACATAGTACGGCGGACACTTAATACTGTGCAAAGCCATTCAAATAGCAAAGCACACAGCCTCCCAGAGGATGATGAAACTTACGTTTCGAAGGCAAATATCTAGCCAAATTGCTCTTATTAAACTACCTGGTAATAAATGCAAGATTTTAGAGCCTAATAATACCTACTCTTTGCATGCGCCATCCGTATTGCCTGCTTACAAATAATTATAGTCTGTTAGTATTCCATTATAAACAGCAATCGTCTCAAAAAAATGTATGCATTTAGCTAGCTACACTATGGATCAAACAGAACGAGTTCTGTTAGTGCACTCTCCTTTCTAAGGCTTATTGGTCTTTTTGTGAGTAGGTGCTTAGATAAATAGGTGCACCGTTTGAGGCACAGCTCGCTCCAAACGAGATCAAGGTTAGAAGTTGGTATTGTTATCTACTCAATAACTACTCTGATATCTGCAGTAGGTAAATTATTGTAGTGCACGACGTGCGTGATGTATGATGAGTGGCGCTCGGCGGAGCGTCTTCGTTTCGAGAGCTAATCAACGAATTGTAATGTAGTATGCGCGACCGCCTGATGGGTCAAATATTGGAAGGGACAGTCGCCGGCCAAGGACGCTCTGAGAATTCGTGGCATCTCGGTGATCTTTGCGTTTGGAGCTGGTTCAAAAAAATGTACATTAAAAGTTTTGAGTGTACTCGGCCTCAGCACATGTTGGCGGAGCTTTGCTGGTCCGTTCCTAAATGTCAATGTCGAGTTACGTTGGTACAGGAAGAGGTGACTAGGCGTGTAGCGATGCCGTTGACACTTACCCGCTCGCGTTTATGTATCTATAACAAGGACGCCCAGCAAGGATATTTATCGATTGTTCTTAGGATACTGCATAGGTACCTACTTAATTACTTGCAATGAACTAGCTACCTATAATACGACAGGGTCGAGATGTCGTTTGTTTGCTCTGGCTGTGGATACAGAGGCCGAAGGTTTACCAGTTTGTATGTACTGTGTTATGTCACATACTGCCGTAACCTACTGCCGCTAATAAAAGTTTGCAGTAGAAATAAGTGGATCTTTGTACTTCACGTAAAATTTTTAATAAATCATCGACCACAAAGTGCCTAAAAAAAGACATAAGTTTAAAAAGTTTATAAGTTAGGTACTTAAATAGTTTCAGCATCGGACGCGGCTGGGCGGTTGTGCGTGTGCGCTGCTTCGGGAAACGTTACGGCACGGGTCACACGCTCGCTGCTCTCACCTGAGGCTTAGTTTAGCATACTGAAATAACCATGCGCCTATCACAGACATACTAACGGTTTTTCCCTTTCGAACCTATTATAACTTTTTAACGAGATAATCCTAATCTTGTATTATTGTAGTGTAAATGAAAGAAATTGAGGTGAGGTGAAATGGCATAAAAATGACCTCCTATGACGATATAGGAGGTCATTTTTATGCCATATTTTATCAATGTTTTTATGCATTTGATGGCTATCCAAGTTGCTCTAATAACATATTCCTAATCCTCCGCATGCAATCTCTACTTTTCCTTTCTTTGTTACTTCTTCTTATCGTGTCACCAGTTCTGTCGAACTAATATGGTGAAAGGATTTTAAGTGCGCCTCAAAGAGGCTCCTTTTGTTACAAGAAAGAGCCCAGGTGTCGCCTCTAGTGAATGAAAATGAAACGTTATCTTTTGATGTTATTTAGCTTTTTTAGTATAAATAAATCAATTGTAAGTCATATTATACATCAGTAAGGCGCATTACTGGGCAGCATCAGCATATAAATATAACCATTGGTATGGTAGAAGCAAGGAAATATATTGAGAATTTTCAATCGTTACAAGACATATTTAGAGCACTAAGAATGCAATGCGGCTATTGGTAGATTATTGATACTCGGGCCAGTTTACTTCCTTTATTTGTAGTACCTTTCACCTGCCAAAGGCTAGTTAAGGTATTACACAACCAGGAATATCTAACGTTGCTTAAACTAGGCATCTGTGGAACTTAGCTAAAATAATAAGATTATAACATTTTTAAAAATGATTGTCTCAGGATAGAGGCAGATGGCAGAAGCGAGGCCCAGCAGATACCCAGCAGTGGGAAGAGATAAGCTGCTGATGACGTTGATAATAACATTTTTAAACAAGATACTATTTAAGGTTTAATATCATTTATTCACAAAAAGACATTACACTGTCACTTACTTGTGAAAAAAAATTATTAATATAGCTTTAGTCTGAAATCTTACTTGAATAAGCACGCTTAAATTAAATATCTTCGATGCATATTAGTATTTTCGAATGAAGATTATAATTTAAATCAAATCGACTTGTTTGAAGTTTTTTTTATTTATTAGCAACAAAATTAATTGAGTTCACTTGTAAATTATTCACTGTATCGAGCCTCTGCAGTAAATTCACATCATGGAAACACTAACATTTTGTGTTAATTTACGAAACATGGCACTATTTTCAGCTCCACCAAACCATTATGTAAATAAAGATTAGCCGTCGTCGGCTGGTTTTATTTGGTATTCACGACAAAACTCGAGTAGCCTTTCAGTTTAGACATTACGACAAAGGAAATGTACATGACATGTGCATTGATTTCTGTATGAGGGACCATGCACATTAATAGCTAATGAAAGTATATTTATGTAAAACTAAATGTTGCTATAGATTTACTACTTTTAACATATTTTATACTCGAAGGTTAAATAATATATAACAATAAAATGTAATATGGATAACTAGTGGTCGCCATATTGATCGATTCGTTGATTTGATTAGTATTTTTCGACGCAAACACTTTTTTTTTAAAGGATTTATTTCGATAAGCCCTCGGGGTTAATTCATTTTTGTTTTCGACACTTGTTTCCGTAGGACATTTATACCTACGTACGACTGTGACAGTTTTACACCAATAAATCGAGAATAAGAACACAACGAGACGCATTTTAAGGTATTTTGGTAAATACTGAAGAATATTTAACAAAGATAAATAAATAAATAACGCTGGACTGGAAGGTTGCAGTTACATAATGGATCTCATCTAGACGCTTCTGTACAAAATTGTACAGATCCATTCTGGCTCCCACAACACCAGGGGCCGTATTCGCATTCCTTTCTTCGTTCGTTTGATGAATATTCGGATGCTTCCTTCACACCGCATCATCTGGCCCCAAATAATATAGATAGATCCAAGGAAATAGATTTTTGTTAAGTTTGAAGTTAGGACAAATCGCAAAATCCATACAGCCACATTTGTGCTCATTAATCGCAACTATTGGTTACTGCTTAGTTTCGCCGCTTACGTAAGATTCAACGGTCGACTATGGCGTGGCGGAAGTCTTCTTATGGTAATATTGTACCATGCCCGCTCTCATTTAAATGTTCGAGTAAGCACCTAAAGGTCTACTCACAACGGGGTGCGACACGATGCACCTACTAGGTAGGTATAGATAATATGTAAAGGTACAGATCGATACGCCCGCGCACCGCGTTGCTTTAACCCTTTGCGCTACAACGTAGAGACACTTGCCTCCGCATTGCCGCACACTTCAAGAAACGTCGCGTCGCATATTGGTGTGAGCTAAGTAAGTAGGTGAGCTGATGATATCCAACGGTGTACAACGCTTGTTACGGAACATTGCACAAGATAAACAAAATATAGAGCGCCATGCAAAGATGCCATACTATTTCTGCCTACATGTTCAAGCAATGTGATGATTTTTTGCAAAAAAATCAGTTGAACAAGGGTGAGGCTAACTAACAAAAGTTCTGTATGTGCCACACGGGAACGCAAAATGAGTTTTCTTTTTCTGTTCAATGTAAATCACTTGAGTCATTATATTTTTATAACTCTAAATATGACGCTCGTTTAGCCTCACCTTTATTCGTATGAGTGCCACAGTTAAGAGCTGCTATGTTTAAACGTAGGCGTCTCGTTACAAGAAATAGGTTCATTTGTTACATAAATGGAGCATAAATGCGATTGTATTTTGTTCATGTGTTGCGATAACTATTTCAACGATTTACTTCCATGCAGGGATTTCGTGGCGTAAGAAAATGCTTTCTGTGTGAAAGACTAGTACCTACTAAAAGTACTTATTATTATTATTATTATATCAGCCATTTGTGTCCCACTGCTGGGCAAAGGCCTCCCCCCATTGGCGTAAAAAAAAAAAAAAACTGGCGTAATCGCCAGCAACTCTTATTTAAATAATATATTTGACCGCTCCTTACCCAAAAACTATTTTATTCTACCTACAATAACGTTTACATGTAATTAAATGTGATTACACTTTATACTTTACAGCGTAACCTTTGAAAACAACTCTCTCCACGTCTGATTCCAATGTCGACGAAAGTTTTTTTATTAAATGTATTTGTTTCAATATTTGTTATATTTGTTGCACAGGACCGAGAAGATTGGCGTTGTAGAGAGGAGGCCTATACTCAGCAGGCTGAATAGATAGATAGATAGATTTGTTTTAAATCCGAATTGGATTGATCACTCGTATTTCGGTCTGAAGTAAAAACGTTCGCACGCAGGCCATTTTTATACATTGTGTGTATATTCGTAATAATTTATCCTGTTCATAATCAGTTCGAATTTGGACACCTGGAGCATTATTTGTCATAGAGTTAGTAAGTGCGGTGATGTCGATGCTCAGATGAATTTTATTTTCAACAATTTGACCAAACAATAATATCTGATTAGGGACGTCTTCCTTATGCTCGTATACACTCGTAGTTCATCATCATTTCCCTGCCACCATCCACCTTAACGTATGTTAAATCGCGAAGAGTGAAAGAAGGGAAGGGAGGCCTTTGCCGTGCTGCAGTGAATAACGGCTGAATAAAAAAAAAGTTTAATACTAAATGAAGAAATTACTGGTGCAATGGCACTATCTACACCGGGCTGCTTAATTACTTCCCTACCCTTTTACGACGCATTAACTACTCAATATTAAAATTATTAGTATTTTATGAGTCGTATAACGAATTTTAGAAATAAAATGATACATCGTAAAGCGTTAAAAATAACAAAGTACCTATCTACGTTTGTTCCCATGTTAGAATGCATTAAATTATTATTAAATTTAAAAAAATTCAATTTATTCTTATGCTATGCTAATTGGGAAGATGATGAATACTAATTAGAGATAGGAAAATATTGAATATTACGAAACATTAATTAAATAGGGGAAAAATCTAAAAAAACCGTATATATTTGTTAGATCACAAAAACAGGGGTCTTTATGCAAGGAATGGAGGTCAACATTTTTAAGTAAGATAACCGTACCGTGTCATGTGGATATCGTATGTAGCGGCTTCATTGGCACAAGCTTATATTATTATTACTTATTTTAATTGTTTTATGGTGTAAGTATAGTACGGTGCTTACCCACCGTCCACTTCGCTGAGACCACCTGGGTGAAAATAGTTGGTTAGGTTATGTTAGGCTAGTAAAAAAAACAAGCGCGAGGCGAGCGAGCGTGCAAAGTGAAGCGCCAGAAATAATATTTTTTGTCAGTAGGTGAGTCGAGATGGTCTCAGCGAGGTGGACGGTGGGTAAGCACCCCGATTTATGATATTTTAGAGCCGTGTTGACCGAATGGGGTTGCCTCTAATTTCAATCCAAAGGCACTACTTAATCCTTTGTACGGAACCCTCTGTGGGCGAGTACGACTCGCACCTGTCCGATTATTCATCTTAACCTAGTGGTTTACTTAATGCTATTACTACTAAGTAATTGTTTATATCAACCTTATATTATATAGCTTTTGTAGCTCGTAGAAAATATATAAAAGCGCACGAAAGATTGTAAGTAATTGATTTATTTTTTATTTATTAAAAGTGAAACGCGTTTTGTGCCATTCACGCACTCAACCTAACCGGTCCTTACAAAAAACATAACTAAACTGCATGGGAATATTACCTTGGTCAATTTTCATAATATGTATAGCCATTAATATATATCTGCATAGCTATGCTCCTGCTAAACTACCTAGTTGCTGACTGTTGAAATTATGCCGAACATAATTTCTTAAATTGAGTTCGACGAAAGGTGATTTCGACACTTGCTAGTGCTTAGAGCCCGACACGACAAATCGTGCTAGCAATTGTTTAAACACAGTTCGCTCTTAACCTACAACTTAGCCATGATCAACTAGTGTCATAACTGACGTGACAAGTTTACTCTGCATATATGCGCTTTTGTGCTAGCACTAGTCTGATGCAATTTATCTTGGCAACGTTTATAATTGTCGAATTGAATGAATGACGAAATATCAGCTAATATTTGATACATTCAGCTCCTTCAAACGATACACATACACAGCCCATTGACGTGGCTTAGTTTATACTGAAAGCTTTCACTGATTCAGAAAGGCTAAATTAAGTTTTAACTGTGACTTGTTGACCACGATAATTGTCATAATTATCGTATGTCGCTTGTAACAGACTGGCAATGTTATTGCAGCGTGAATAACAATTATTTGTATAGCACAACACGTTAATGTTTTATAAAGCTCGAGGAGATTTAATATTTCAAAACTAGCGACCTTCAAACATCAGATTATCTTAATTTTTACATTCGAGACCGGTATCTGCCTGAATGGAGGCTGACACACGCATTATTAGTGACATTGCGATCGGCTCTCACTTTCTTGGTCAACTCGCGAACGATATGCATCGTTCTTGCATCCCATCTACCTGTTTTCTGTGGTTGGAACCCAAAAAACAAAAAAAAAACCCTCCAATTCAAAAACAACAATTGTAAAAAGAAAACAACAACAGCTAGTTGTTTGTACAACTTAAAATGTCTTAATAATACATATCTCTAAATAGGTACCTACCCTGTCAGACATTTTTAAAGGATCTGGAATACATAAATAGGCTAAAGAAAATGTCTACCGCGCCTCGGGGATACAGTCGTGCCACAATTTTTTTATAACTATCAAAAATGTCATCGTCAACTTATATTTCACAATTCTATTCAGATCGTTCTTCCATTCGTCAAACTATTTCAGAATATTCAATAACTCTATTTACTGTTACTTTACTTGTATATTTTATCTGGGCAATACTGTTATTTAATATTTGCAACAAAAACTGAACAGACGTGTTCTGTAAGGAGTCATAGGTACCGGAGGTGATAACCTCTAGCCTTCCTAAAACATGGGCTTCAAGTCTCAGGTCATAACACCATTTAAAAACCAGCTTTTAACTTGTTTTCTTCCTTTGTATCTGTTTACCGTTATGTGCTAAAATTATTGCAAAAATTATAAAAACTATCTTTTATGGACCATAAAATATTATACCTATAACAAGTTACCAGATCTAGTATAACACCTGAAATATACAATCATCATAATATAATAAAACATTCTAGGAAAATCCTGTTTTAAAATGCTGTTTTAAGTAAGTTTAAAGAGTTTATCCGTGTGTCTGTTTGTTTTTTGTCATGTTTGTTGAAATCAATAGTACGAGTATAACAATCATTCATTTTATGTAGGTACAAACGAACACATTCTTTCAGTTTTAAAATGTAGGAAAAATATTTGGTATCTTTCTATTACGGAGGCTCGTCTTGGAATAGAACTTAAATAATGAGATCCCTAAAAATGATAAGTACTAATTGTTATCGTGACCCTTATTATGATGACCTATTAAGATTGGCTACCTATATATTACTCGTTATTATGATAGAAAAAATCTTTAAAGGCACCAATAGTTAAAAATATACACATGTACAAAACCGCGGCGAATTGCTAGTAGAACAAAATTAGTGTCTTAAAATGCATAATATTGTAGACCGTTACATCTTCTAAGTCAATGCACTGTAGGTAAGGTACCTATTGCCGATGACCTTTTGGCAAAACTGAACTGTTCTTTTGCACAATATTTATTAGTAGCACTTCGCGTGTGAATTTAGCTAATGACCAATGATTTAGTAGATCTGCTAATACACTAATTTGCATAGATTTCGTGAGACTGACCAAGGACTGACCTGACCCCTTTGACATATGAAATGTGGAATAAAATGTCACAGTCATGTCAACATAGAAAGGTAGTGCTTAATAATGGGTAGTGTTCCTGTAGCACCCTTGCGGCTAGCAATTAAATAGTACCTACTTTTATCTATGCTTGCGGCCTTAATGGCACCACAACAGCCTACCTGTATTTCTTACTTGTAAAAAAGCACAATAAAATTAGTTACCTACTATAAGTACTAAATTTTACCCACCACCACACAGAGTGCTCCAGGAAATTTTAAGAGTTTATAAGCACAACGGATCTTTAGCTCTCTGAAGTTAGGTGCAATAGACGATTGCGCAGGTATGGTAGAGTAAGCGAGATAGCACGATTTTAGGCGTCATCAAAAATGGGAACTGCGCAGCTACTTCAGAGAGCTAAAGAACAATTGTTCGTATTGTATGTATATACTAGCTGGTACCCGCGACTTCGTCAGCAAAATAACATAAGTAGTACTTGAAAACCTATAAAAAGAATCGAAAACTCTAAGCAAAAATCTCCATTAACTTTTCAAAAGTCAAAATGATCGTATCTCGACCTCCGCTATAGTAGAAACGCCACCTAGGAGAAAAAAGTAAAAAGCAGTTTTGACCTCGGCGATATAGATGGCGTTCAAACCAAAGCCAAGGCAAAAGTATTTTAATATATCAAAAAATCTTAACTTCGGATGTATTGATGAGTACAAATATACATGTTTATCATTAATTTTAAAATATTTAAAATAAATAGTGGCTCGGACGGTCACCCATCATCTTTATGACCTCGCCCAGCGTCGCTTTACTTTTTTCCCCATACAAACTTGCAACCCTTATTTTCACGCCCCCTTATGATTATTTAAAGAAAAAAGTAGCCTATGTCCGTCCCTGGGGTATTATCTTTATCCATGCCAAATTTCAGCTTATCTGTTCAGCGGTTTGGGTGTGAAAAGGTAACAAACAGACAGACAGACAGAGTTAGGTACTTTCACATTTATAATAGTAAGGATGGATTTGGTCGATGTTTGTTCACAAAGTTTATGAACGGGCCTCACCGTGCGTGTACCCTTGACATGCAGTTCGAGGTCGATTTCTTTTCAATTTATCACAACAGGGTGATATTTGTATCTATTGCAACATTCTGTTGTATCTATCATCCAAGCCGTATTGTTCCGTACGTAAACACTTTAGGTAGATATTGCGAAAAAACATTTGTACTTAAGAGGTCTTCGTCAGATGTCTTGGTCACGTTAATCTCAATGATGTCCATCTCTAATAATATGCCAATCAATGTGATTATGTGTATTGTTATTGACGAAATCAATAATTGAAATTAACCAGCGCTAGAGCATGAGTCAACTATGTTTTTTTTAATTTGAAAATAAAGCATTATGACTTGCGTAGGTGTAGGACGTAGGTATCCTTAATTATTATTAGCACATATTAGGATCTGGATCGAGCGCGCCGCGATGATATCAGATTGGGCCGAATAAATAAAAAAATTGATATTTTTCAATATAATTATTATTTCAGAGGTGTAATAATAAATGATAAAAAACCAAACAGAACTGTGTTTTTCGTGCTATTTACCCTTTTTTATTTATTTTCAATAGTACTACATACAAATGCATAAGTACTTACTTGCATTATAGTAGTTAGTATTCCATTAGTGACAGGTTGTAAGCCCTTCAGCGTTGTTAAATAGATTATTTAGTGATAAAGTTGATAACTATAAGGTTCTTGTGTACAATAAAGCGTTAATCTATCTATCTATCTATAACTAGGAACATCGTAGTCGCATTAAAACATAATAAACATTGAGTAGGTATTAAGTTTAAGTAACTTATTCAACTTAGTACATTTATTTAATTTATAGCGATAAAATCATGTCTTGGCATGAATAAATTAGATGTTATCCTGACTTATTAGTATTAATTATGAGCACGTTGAACACTGCGCTCGCTACTGCCCCCGAGTGCCACCTCAACTGGTCAATTGTCCTTCACAAGGTTGTATTAACTTGGACAACATTCACAACATGTCGATAACAGTAAGTATTCAATCTTATATCCGCTTTGAGTGTTCGTTATTTGAAAATGTTAGTTATTTATTTTAGTTTAGGCAATACAATAATTCGAGAATAAAAGAGAAAGTAAACGTAAATAAAAATATTGTTATGTCTACACGAATACTCAGCAGTGGAAGTTGGCTGCGGATGATGTTAGGATCACGACACTATGTTATCAGAGCGTAGTAGACATCAAATCTCTACACCTTCGTGATGGTATTTGCCTACATTTTACAACAGCTTGCTACATTTTTGCAGTTAGTATGGCACCAATAAAAATGTCGAGTTAATTTATCGATTTTTAGTAGAAAATGTATGGGAAAAGTTTTTGACGAATTCTGACTTTTCTAGTACTCAAACCTTAAATGGCCCCATAGAGTCTTTTGATCCCTACATAAAACTGAATCGATTGGCATTTTTTTTTTACTTTTGGCATTTTTGTCGCTGACTTTACATTTTTTTCAAAATCTGTGAATGCAGTTCAAAATATCTCCAAATGTTAAGGAAGGTCTCCTAAGAGCCTTTTCCTGTAGCTACAACGGTTAAGGTACCCGCCCTCCGTGGTCCATCTCAAAAATCCAGTTAATAAAATACAGGATTTTATCAACAATTTTTTCGTAGAGTCTATTGTTATTAGTCACTATGCGGCCAATGCACCTATTAAAATGACATTTAATATCACGTTTGAGATTATAAAATTATGTTTTCTGTCATTTATTGCTTTTGTCAAGTATATTTTCTTGTTTATCAGTCGGAATACACTTGCGTGCGCGCATAATGCGTGACGAACGTTTTATAGCGTCATCTCGCACGCTGTCTCTTTGATGACTGTGTGAAACGAGATCAAATTAGTTTATTTGTTATGTAGAAATCGAAACTAGCTCTCTCTTTCATTACATTAGTCAAAAATATCGAACTAATCAAGTACCTATACAATACAAAAGTTCGCGCTCAACGAGATATTCGTGCACGTAGTTATTACCGTTGATCCGGATAAAACTATTACTACCGTGAACTCCATTGTTTTGCATTGAACATGGTGAAATACGAGTAGATGGACAATTTGAACCTTATCGCCCTACTGCATGAAGGTGATAATGAAGTGCTAATCGGGCTCCGTATGTCGGTACTCGTCTAAGTATGTGCGCGAACGCAGTTTGTGAAAGGAACAGCTAGATCAAATAATAAAAAAATGGTTTACATGGATTAGATTTTCCCTATTAAATAAGTTTTTAATATACAATTTTATCACAGCGCATGGTAATAATGAAAATTCTCAAACGATGAATGGAATTGTCCTCGATGAAAATATGGTCTTTCGGACAATTGTGGATCATACCTTTTAGGTATCTAAAAGGTATGATCCACAATTGTCTGTAATTTATTAGTTGGCTGTAGGTATCTACAGCTTTAATGAGGTACTTTTACCAATATTATGTGAATAAACCAGCTGCTTTCGTTGTGAACTGTGGCCGACCTCGCTGCCGACTAAGATAGATACGATAACACTGCAATTGTTGAAAACTTAAATAATGTTCGCTGAGATACGCTAAGGAAGGTTATTTCGATTGTATCGCTATTTGAAAATTGTTAGGTCTGCTTATTTCTACTGCTTATCTACCATTAGCGATTATATTTATCTAAAGTATTATTATACTATTCCCATGGCATTATCTAAACAATATAGTTACTTCGCGTACTCACTGTATATACCGACTATTATGCTAGAGCATGCACAATCAACATTTTTCATTAAAATATGGAGTCGTAGAAATGTGTTATAACCTGTTATAGAAAAGGTTAAATAGTTCTCACTCATTCATAAACATTCTCTTTACTTTGTAATAACAAGATCAAGGATGTAGGCTTTGTTTATCAGCCCCTTAATTACCCATTTAAGTATAAAAAAACAGCATTTGTTTGAGAATAAAAAATATAGTTCTTTATAGATTAATATGAGCTGCTCTTAGGATTTATAAACCTCCTGAAACCTGATACTTAATACATAAGTCTTGCCTAAGTCAAAATACCTAAGGTCCAATTTGTCGTTTGTTTTGTTTAGTGTTTTTAGGGTTCCGTACCTCAAAAGGAAAAAACTGAACCCTTATAGGATCACTTTGTTGTCCGTCTGTCTGTCTATCAAGACCCTTTATCTCGGGAACGCGTAGAAATATCGAGTTGAAATTAAAACCGTATACTTGCGTTTACGGTCCCTTTAAGCGGTCATTTATGCCGCAAAAAACGTGTATTTCGGCACTCATTTAAATCAAAATTCATAGGGTACTTCCAACGGGAAGTACTACTTGCCAAATTTCATAGTTCTAGGTCAACGGACCTAGAACTATGTGGCAATCTCAGGGAAAACCTTATATTTTTAGTTAAATCACAAAAAAAACAGGCAAGGAATTATTGTCGAAATTTTGAAGTAAGTTAACCGTGTCATGTGGGGTATCGTATGAAAAGGCTTCATTAGCACAAGCTTAAACAGATTTTTAATCATTTTTATGATGTATAGTTTTCAATTTATGACGAATAATTAAAAAAAAAACCCTTTTCATGTATAACTTTAGTGTATGTAGGTAGGTAGTACAGTTTTCATTGTTATAGGTACCTACGTACCTACATAGTCCTTTGTACGGAACCCTCGGTCGGCGAGTCCGACTCGCACTTGTCCAGTTTTTTTATACCATAGTTGGCCACTGACTCATACGAACTTACTTACTTTTTTTATAAAAATAATTTGATAAAGTTAAGTTAAAGTTTACACTTTTGATGAATTGTCACTACAGTAGGCACGACTTTAATATTTCCTTAGACTATACCTACTCGTAGAAAATGTTCCCAAATACATAAAAACATTGGACATTGTTTCAATTTACGCCATTGTGTTTATTGGTCTCGTCTCGTCTCGACCTCACAGTTTTGTCCATAAAACAAGTTACCCAATATGGCAACGTGCTACACTTTAGTGTTTGATTCCACTTCAGTCCAATGGCCTTGTGTCGCGTTCAATAACAATCTTATTGTAAGAAACCAATCCAAATAATATGAAAACTCACCTTTGGATGAAGCAGTAGCTGCAAGCTCATTTATGCGGCGATCATCGATTAATTATCCAACATCCAGATTATTTAGAATTTGTAGATTCATGTTTTCAAGAAAACAAAATAACAAAGCACTTTCTGAACTAAGAATAAGTCTATAGTCTTCCAATTTAAATACCTAATAATATTATAAATTTAACATGCTACAATGTACAGGTAATATGTATGTATTTACAAACAAAAAGTATATTAGTAGTATATTAGATATCTGGTTCCCATAGCTTGCCCTATTCCACTCTGATCCACTAATCAAATCCATTAAGGGATTAGTTTCCACTTTTTCTTCCACTTTAATCCATCAATGGTTTTGTTTCCACTTTGAGTTCCACTTTAATCCATTAATTTTGCTGCTGCTGTGCTGACCAGCATAATTTATTTTATTTTTATTGAATCATACATAGTCATCTTCCTCTACACGTACAAGTTTATATGCTGTAGTATTATAGTAGGTAAGTACTTATAAACAATTTAGTAGTCTTCCAATTTAAATACCTAATAATATTATAAATTTAACATGCTACAATGTACAGGTAATATGTATGTATTTACAAACAAAAAGTATATTAGTAGTATATTAGATATCTGGTTCCCATAGCTTGCCCTATTCCACTCTGATCCACTAATCAAATCCATTAAGGGATTAGTTTCCACTTTTTCTTCCACTTTAATCCATCAATGGTTTTGTTTCAACTTTGAGTTCCACTTTAATCCATTAATTTTGCTGCTGCTGTGCTGACCAGCATAATTTATTTTATTTTTATTGAATCATACATAGTCATCTTCCTCTACACGTACAAGTTTATATGCTGTAGTATTATAGTAGGTAAGTACTTATAAACAATTTAGTGGGAACGTCGATAAAAACTAAGTTCTCGACAGTAAGTATTATAGTGTCGATAACATAATTATTTCTATACTCCCAACAGTCGGACCGCTAGACAAACCATGACCATTTCATTTTTTTGTAACTCGATTGATTTGTCGCAACGTGTTAAACAGGGCGCTGTCGGTTATATTCGTGCTTTCTGATGCTGTCCTATAACTGCAGTTGCTTGACAACCGCTTATTTTCAACACATCACATGTACCTGCCTAATTAAACGAATACCCATGAAATCAACTTTATTTACACATTTAGACCGACATAAGCCATCTAGACGAGCGCGTTGAAGTCTTTTGTATGGGATGTTGTTGCTTTGCATAGTACTTCATCTTTATTTTTATATTGGACTAGCTGGGCTTCGTGTTGTCCGCGTCCTGAATTTTTCGATAATATTGTACAAAGTACTTCTCATTTATTAGCCAACTTGTTAGAGTAGATATTACTACTCTATTTAATTTTACAAATGTTGCTACATTTGTACAACTACTACAGTTGGAAATATTCAAGCAGTTCTCAATTACGGAAAGTTTTCGAAAGGAAACTTGCTTGCGAAAACAAGCCATATTATTTTGTGTAAAACATTAATTTTTTAGAGTTATAGCCATTAAAATAAAATAGGTTCGAGATAATGATTTGTTCCAACTATTAATATACAGTCCAATTCACACTAATGCGGAATGGACCGTTAACGTCTGTCTAAGTGTTATCGATTATTTTATATTCAGTCAATTTCTAAACCGCGGATTCGGATAAAAAGAAGTCCAAAAAGATTCACCTTTTTTGAACAATTATTTACAAACTTATTACAACATTAATGAACGCCAATAAACATTTAATTAAATAGGATCTTGAGAATGTTCGCAAATCAATTCATTTTATTTTTAAGGAAAATTGAAATCTTGATGATCGATTTTTCGGGTGTTATAAGAAGCTTAGTCAGCTCCACACGTATTGACGTCGTCTTTCCTGTGGGCCAGGCTGAATGGTTTAGGTGTTGGGCAAGCCTATTCCATCTCAAACAATGTCCCAGGCACTACAGCGTCCCGTTAAGTGTAGGCATGGATTGCCTCCTGATGCTGTATAAATCATCTAAGGCGGGCCCTAGACCATCAATTATATTGCGCAATGTAGCGTATTGTGCAATATTATTGACCGTTTAGGGTTAATATTAAAGACGCTATGATTGAACGAAAGTTTGTGCGAGTTTAATTTTTATTGCACCATATTTTTTTATTGCGTCGTGTACGGTAAGTATTGCGCAATATTATTCAGTTTTTATATGAATAAGAAGTGAAATGTCTGGCTAAAACCATTGCGCAATTCCTACTATTGTGCAATATAATTGATCGTTTGGAATCAAAGAACATTTCAATCTTATTGTACAATAAAATGTATTGTACAATGTTATTGTAGGTCTAGGGCCCGCCTAATATAGATGTAAAGGCCCAAGATGATGATAAGCAGAGATGATTTAAATTGAGAACAGATAAATCAAAGCATACGGTAACCGTCGATCTAATATTGGTATCATTTGCCCCAAGTTCGCCAATCCATATTGGACCGCACTTTCTCACCGACCGACGCCGCGCAGCTCTTAATTAATACACTCATATCTGATACTGTATTAATGACTTATAAACACCAGAAATAACTGAATTAAATTATTTTTTATGATCGATTTATACCAATTCAACAGTATCGATAAACGGCTGGTCGATTGTGCAATGCGATTAGCTAATTACAAAGTATGTACAGATGATAACAAAAGTTCTGTAACTGAAAAAGTATTTTTTTTTACTTATTATTATTATGAAATTGATTCTTGCTAATGTTTACATTTTTTTGCACCGTTTAAGAGATGTTGGTCTAGCTAGTGTATTAGTTTCGACTTCCAATCTGATTTTGATGTTAACTATGATTGTTGTTATTCTTCTTCTTGTCGTGTCACCAGTTCTTTCGAACCTATGTGGTGAGAGGATTATAAGTGCGCCTCAAAGAGGCTCCTTTCGTGCACTTGACACATGTTTTCGAACTTTGTAGGTTCTACGACATGCCGCCGGCTTCCTCACGATGTTTTCCTTCACCGTTTGAGAGTACTGGCATAGTGCACATTTAGGCAGAAAAACTCATTGGTGCACGACCGGGATTGAACCCACGTCCTTACTATCGGAAGGCGGGGGGGCCATTATCACTATTTATTGTTGTTATAAAATGAATAAAGCTTCTGCAGTAATATACTTTATAAAAACATCTGATCACATAAACTTTCACTATAGATAACTGGTTACGTCATTCTAATAAATACTGTCGACATATCAATGGTAGCAAAGTCGACATGTGAACATAAATCCAAGCCCTACTTACAATCACCAACATATTGTAGATAATTCGTACTGCGACAAGAATCAACCTCTACTTACTAACGAGAGCTATGCTTTGAAGTAATATAGATGCCTACATTCATAGCTACATTATTTCACATTCATTTCATTCATTATAAAAAAAACATAATCACGACGGTCAGACACGATCTTTATATGCGGTATACATTTTCTTAAATATTTTGTGTACCTAAGTATTCCAGATCTTTTGAAGATGTATAAGGGGGTAGTCTTGCCACATGCCCACATTTTGCAGAACCATCACCGGTTAATTTTTTATATAGATTTTAGATTTTAGAAAGGTACTAACTTTAAGGTTAGGGTTCCTCTAGATGTTTTCCTTCACTGTTTAGAGCTCGTGTTAATTTTCCGAAACAAAAAATCCATTGATGCAAGCTGGAATTCCAACTCACAAACTTTACTGGATATACGAAGCTCCGTATCATCGAAAATTACGGAAAATAATTTTCTTTCTTGATCTTTCGCTCGATCTTGATCACTGCTGTTTGGGTCGTAGCTCAGTAAGATAAACTTATATTATTCCTACGCCGTGAAGGAATAGTTACTTAGTTACTTAAGTAGTAAGGGCCTACCCATTCATCTGCGCGTACGCAACAGTCTTAGCGTAACCTTTCGAAACAGCGCTCGTGACGCAACCGGCACCCTACGTTACACGTGCTTCTTAAGAACTCGATGGCCTCTGTTCAATTAAACTACTTGAGCTGAATCTAAAATATCATAGATCAAAGTTAGTATTACTACAGATCAAAGTAGTTAGGTTTGTTACAACTGACCAAAGTATTACCTAACTATTTTAAATTGAAATTATAGCTTCATCATTTCCATTGTATAGAAGTTACTGAAGCGTTCGTGGTAGCTTATTCGCTTGCTTATTCGATAGATAGATCGCCAATGTTAAGCAACGTTCTGAGCGGTCAGTAAGATGATGGGTGACTGCTATTGGCATTATCAACTGAGTTAGGTACCTCCTTCCCTCTTTGCAGCAAAATAATAATATCTAACGCCGAATTAAGAACAAACTCCTGACCAATCCTTCTTTCACTGAGTTCCTCTCCATCCAAAGGTGGCCTGGAAAAGATCGCTCATTAGCGATAAGGCCGCCCATTGTACATTCAAGCCGTCATTATTTGTTTTATTTAATTATTTTGTTTCATAGTTTAAGGTGTACAATAAAGAATTCTCATTCATTCATTCACTCAATCATTCATATATTCATAGACACATTGTGTACCACCATTCAAAATTATTACATATCAGTTTCGTGTCGTGTCCTTTAAATCCGTTGTTTAATTTATTCCGTATTAACGAAAAAAATGTCTTGGTATTGTGTAACTATGAACTACCGTATGGCTTACAAGTTTGGTTTAGAAGTCTCATCTATGCAGTATAATCTGGGGTCAAAGCGTACTTAGGAAATAGGAACGTGACATGTCGCAACTCTGGAGCACCCGTACGTGTCGTGCTTCATGAGATCATGACTAAACTTATCTTCTAAATAAAAAAAAAACAGATTCACGATGATCTCTTAACTGTGTAGATGAGTGAAGATACTAGATTTCAGATTAAAAAGTATTCAAAGGAATAAGCATAATGTTTTTGCTAAACTGAAATTTAGTGTATTAAGGTAATTCTAGATATACCTACTACCTGACGCACTTAGATATATTAATGACTACTTAATCCTCAGCCAAAAGTCAAAAAATGTTCCATTCCATCAAATTATTCAAACATCCATAACATGTCTCTAAGTACGGCACCAAAGATGATACCATAAGCGAAGCTACGAGTTACAGCTTTAAAACTATCAGAGGATAGTAGTAAAATGACCTTGACTTGGTTTACAAAATACCACGGGAGTTAAAACTACCTACATAAGCGTTAAGCCATAACATTTCGAGTACCATCAATATTAATACCATTCATTTAAGGGCCTATTACATTACAAAGGTGCTGCCATAAAAGTTAAGATGATGTTGCGACGTTCTCAGTAGAGGATTCTTAAATCTAAGGTTACAATTATTTTTCATAGTTTCTCTTATCAATAATACCGTCACCCAACGCACGGTAATAATGAAGTTCTCAGAGCTTATTCATTGGTTTTCTTAGGCAATTATTAAAACACATAACAGCAAGCATAAGATAGGGACGTGTATAGAGGCGAACTTGACCCTACGAGTTTTTCAGTAAACTTATGAATGTTTTCAAAGTAGGAAAATCCTGAATGTAACGCTTCCTCAACAGTCACATTACTAATTGATCGAGTCCATTTATTTACTACGCAGCAATGATGTTAAATACGTAGTAATTGCCACGCGCCTTGTTGCACGACAACGCAGATCTTTTTAGCAACATATTTATGTTGAGCGACATCCGACAACATTGCGCTGTTGTGCAACGTCAAACAAATTGAGTGTCAGGTGTTGCGCTTGCTCCTCCATTTTTGCGTAGAGAATTAATGGCGTTATGGTGACACCTCTATGTCAAGTATATCTCGTAATATCTCACAAGTAAACATATCGGCTAAATGTCAGCTAATATTTGCTAGGTTTTTTTTTATTACAGTTGTATTCATTATTTTATAATTACCTACTCGAAATCAGGGAGTTCGTAGAGCGATAGAATCGTTTACTTAGTTTGGGTAAAACTTAGTAGGGGTTGTATCTGATGAACTTAAAGAAATTCAAAAACAAAAAAGTTAAAGTTCTAAAAGGATGCCAGAGAGCCCTATTGCTAATTACCTATCCGCTTTCTAGCCTGCATGTCGTCCAATTGTCCGTTTTACAATGTAAGTACATACGAGTATTAGAGTGGCAATGCAAGAAATGTGTCTTTCTTTAGCGATTTTCGCTCTTTGGCCGCCATTTTTAAAGAAGACGATTCGGAAAGATAAATTACGCTCGATAAGAATAATTTGAAGCACCTAATAATGCATTATCCTCATTTGCACAAAATGGACGTCTCACGATTCAATGAATTTACGTTACCTGTTAGCAATAATTTATTTATACCATAACTATTGCCAACTTCAATAACGAATACCATTATTTCATTTATTAAACCTTCAGTTCTGTTCATTAATTTCGCAAAATGCTCTAGCTAAAGATACAAATGATTCAAACGTTCATCATCATCATAGACCGAAGAAGTCCCCTGCTGGGTAAGTCTAAGTCCAGCTGCAGGAAACTTCTCTTTTAAAATATGAATTTACATAAAAAAGATATAATAAGGTCAGTAGGTATAATAAAAAATGTAGTGCAGTTTTCGAAACTATTTCGTACATCGAATAGTCTGCAATGCATTTTAATAAAACCGTTTAAAGGCTTATTTCTGAAAGCATTTTAATAATTATAGCAGCCGCATTGCACATTTTATTGTTTATGTGATATAATATGAGCACACGCCTTTAAGTTCGTTGCGTCAATACTCGTCATTCGACACTTGCTTTCATAACATTTCACATACAATTTGAGTTGAACGTGCCTTGCTTTGAGATGTCCGTATAAAAGTGCCACTTTCTGGCTATACTTATTTTATACTAAGTACCTAGGTACTACACCTACACCTAGGTACTAGGTACCTACCTACATAATAGGTACATTTATAAATCAGTTATTGATAGATAACTATCTAAAGTTTAGGTATTTAATATTTTAGAGTACACTCCTTGGTTGATTTTATTCGGAAATATTCGATTTTTATGAAACTTTTTCTTCTTGTCTCAAATTCAACACTCTTAAACTCAACAATAGTCGAGTATGTAGTTGACAGAATATTATGCGTTTACTAAAATAAATCATACTTACATCCATTGATTAATATTACTTGATATTAGCAAAGACAATATAATACACTAGATATTAGGTAGGCACTCCACGGTTTAATGTGTTTTATCAATTATTAAAAATTGTTACTTAAACAATGTTCTCGTATAGTAGCCGACTTTCGATGACAAAAAATAGAGTTCACGAGAATAGTGTGATCTTTTAAATGATTATCAATTTAATTTGTATCCTTTAAGTTTCCTTTGAAGTTATTCGAGTAGTCTTCTTCTTTTTCTGAACGTGTCACTAGTTCTTTTGAACCAGTATAGTGAAAGGATTTTAAGTGCACCTCAAAGAGAGTACTGGCATAGTGCACATAAGTTTTTCGGCAGAAAAACTCATTGGTGCACGACCGGGATTGAACCCTCGACCTTAGTACCGAGTAGCGAAAAAGCTACATGGTTCCATTTTTTGCGCAATAAAGGACATATCAAGGTTTTTTTTTAAGATAATTGTGTTGTTTCAAAATCAAGTAATAATTGTAAAATAATGGCAATACTAAGGGCCGTGACTTTTCGGCTGCCTCCGCTACTAAATACTAATAATTGGCTTCATTCACTCTTTATGTGAGTTTACTCGTAGTCACAGCCTTGTTAATCAAATTACAATAAAATAAATATTACCTTTTTTAAAATAAAAAATATTCCTTTTCGCTTGGCGCTTTGTAATTGATTTCAACAGATAGTATTGTCTTCTACTAGACTATCCTCGATTGTATTTAGTGGATTGAAATTGTCACAAATCTCAGAAACAATGCATTATGCAATTTTCCGATTTAATCCGATATGCCTTCAATTATCGACGATTCGAGTTATAGACTAGGTATCTACGTGACTATCTGGATTGCTAGATTTAGCAACTGCAGGAAGAAGTATTTCAGCTAAAGTTGTATTGATGCAATATTATATGAAAATACGTTTAATCTATTTTGTAGGTATTCACATGCTTGATTAATGTTTATGAGTCTACAGTACAGATCCAGTAGGTATCTGAAAGCACGAAACAATCATAATTGATCATAATTATTATATGTAGGTATTTAATAATAATAGTTCATTATTATTATATTTATTATTATTGATTATATTATATATAATTGTTAGGTATTGTATTTTCATTGAATTGAAATGAACACCCAATGAATTCAGCTTAGCTTCTGATTTGTAATTCATGGTCGATATACTTTACTTGACCATTTAAAAGTCGTTCGGCGTGTCCATACATGGGCATTTACCTGCTTATGTATTTATATATTTAGAATACATTCTCTAATCGCTCACCTACATAAGTATCACATGTAAACACACACAGGGACAAAATTAAGGCAAAATACTCAGTAGAGCAGAAAGTAATATCTGTAAAGAATGTAGGTAGTACCATCTTGCGTGTTTTCGGCGGCAAAATAATTGGTACCTATACAGAACCAGTTGAACACAAAATATGCATAAGCATAGAGATTTGAGAAGTCGCAATAATGATCTTACTAAAACTCGAATATTAAACAAACAATCGGCAATGAGTCATGGGAAAAAGAAAAATCAGTTCCTCGTCACATCAATGCCTTACATTATTCATGAGCTATAATTATCGGAAGCAACCTTCGGGCCGCCGATTGTTTCACGTAATCAGCGGAGCATCTTCAACAGTCACGAACAGTCCTGTTCCCAACGATTCATTGTGGAGCTTCTCCTCACGATCCTATTATTTCAAACAAGGCAGGTGCCAGTCTGAATGATTACTTACCTACCTATTTAAAACCAAAAACCACGAGAATAAAAAGTTCGATTTTCAAATTGAGCGATACCTACTGTCGCCACAATAAAAACGTTGGCTGTCACATAATTAGATTATGCAGGTGGGTACTGGGTACCTACCCGACCAAATCCAGCACCAAATATCACGAGAACACAAGCAATAAGTTAGATTTTCAAATCGAGTGATTGTCCTAAGGTTTTGTTTAAACCTAAGGTTTTGTTTTGTCTCATAAACTATCAAGTAATTTTAGAAAAACTGGAACTAGGAATTACCTATGTTAATGTTTAGTCTTCAATTACAGAACCCAAATAACAGATAATTAGAAGAGTCGGAATTCAATGGACGAGAAGATATTCCATACATACAGATCTCGTACCTCGAGCTCAGCCTTGTACTGAGGATCCTTTTTTTATCCAGTGTGAATGTGAGTTTTTACCTACCTCAAGTCTTGTATAGGCAAAAGCACGTAGCGCCAAAACATTCTAGCTACAATTACGGCTAAGGCAGGTTGACGCAGGTTTGTTCGTTTGTCGTTTTTCATAGATTTACAAAATACACTTAGGTAGGTACTTAAATCATTGCTGGATCAATTACACATCCAAAAGTTTGTGGTTTTGTGATTAAATGACGATGCTGAAGGAGTTTCGTGACATTGTCATGATAATACAAATACAACTATTGATACCCCTGTAGGTACAATATCCTGACCAGTTAAATAAATAAATAAGTTATGTAATAAATAATTAATTAATAAATAAGGTTTCTCAAATATGAACTTTGATTCGTCTAGTATCAATGCTATCACACCAATTACTTCATTTCATGAGGAACAAGCTAGATTCTACAAAGATTGCATCTGTGTATATTTGCATTTTGCCGGTAAACTGCCAGCCTTGCCCAGCCTTGCACGAAAGTGAGGTTGTGCTGTGCATGTTCTTGTACCTACTGTGTAGATACACAGCACAGACATCTAGTTCAACTTCAATGACAGGTTTTTTCTAATAGCGACATTCAATACGCGTGTACCGTGCTCGTTAATATACCTACGTATCTATACAGTCGTACTGGTTGTAAAAGGCAACATTTGAAATTGGGGACATAAACAAGAGACTAGTTTCCCCTTTAGACATTTCCAAAAGAACCTTGAATGTCTGAAGATCTGTGCTGGACATCAAAAAGGGTGTCCTACCTATGTAGGTAGGACACCCTTTTTGCTTTTAGTACTAATATTTTAGTGTTTATTTTTTAGAAATCAGTTATATTGGTTGCTTTTTTGTCTACTCTCGTACTCTCTTTTTAGGGGTTTTTTGAGGTTTTCTATGCTTATTGAGATTTAGAGCGGGTTATTCCCGCTCGTCCCCACGTTAACGGTTCGTCCCTATTCACTTTGAGTACCTACCTAAATGGTTTTGTTACGCCTTGTATTTAAATTGTACCTGTCTACAGTTATGTATATTGGTAGGTATTATATTGTTTTATGTCGGTGCGGAGCCGGGGCCCCGGTATAAAACACGGAAATGGAACGTTCAGTTTTAAGGTCACTTGTTTTAGGTAGGTACCTGTTACTTTACTACTACTTATAGATGTTGAGGAATACTGTTGCTGTTCGCTAATCCAATGAACAGTGCTTTATGATTTTTGAAGTATTGAATTGACATTTACCGCGGCCATTATTAGATGTTACCGATTGGGCGGTATAGTCGCTCAGCGACAAAGCCCTTTTCTTTTATGTTTAGATAAATAAATAATAAATAATAATAATAATCTTATACGACAGACCATAGATTTAGCATGGTACCTTTTTGGTACATCCTATATATATGCGACAGACACGTAGTGTTGTCAGAAAGAATAGAACTGGGTTGGTAGAAAAAAAGGTTTTCAAATAAAATCATTTTCAGTAATCTTATCTCTATGTAGGTACATCTAGGTACATCTATTCGTAACTGTATTCATAAGTACTTACCACTTAGCACCTTGTTAAAATGATAAGACTTGAAATATTATTTCCAAACTTAAACGTTTATATTAATCATGGTGCCATTAAGTTGACTCCGTTTCCTTAAATGGATACATACGCATTAAAATAAATGAAATCGTACAAAATACATTAGACAAGTTGGTAATTGGTGTTAGAGTATTAATGTTATAAGTATAAGTGTTTGTGGTCCCAATCGTTTAAGAAAAAATAAATCAATTCTGTTATTTTTTATCATACTTCATTCAAAAAACCATTAGTTTTTTGTATCTGCTGTTACCGTGCGAAATAAACGGT
Organism: Epirrhoe tristata; assembly: GCA_951394285.1. NCBI lineage: Eukaryota > Metazoa > Arthropoda > Insecta > Lepidoptera > Geometridae > Epirrhoe > Epirrhoe tristata. Next base: position 14,115,839 of record OX596136.1, on the reverse strand, counting down.
TAAAAGTAGGTACTAAACCCTTTATTTCCCTTTTTTTCGATTATTTTTTATTTATGAATTTATTACACAAAAAATCATACAAATAAATGCATGAATTTTTTTCCGCTGTTTGGTTCAATACAATAACTAGTCCCCCTGCGGCATTTTATCGTTATCCAAAAGTGCGCTCGTAAATGTGATCCTAGATTGAGATTGTTTTGTGATCAGTAAATCTTAAGAACCTCCGTATTTCTGTTATTTAACTTTAGTCCCACCTGTGGTCCCACAGACCTAAGTTTACCTAAAAGTTTCGGTAATTTAAATAGTTAGAGGCACAATACCTACTCCTGACAATTGAATAATTTATTATTTTTAATATTTAGCCCATGTTGTCCCACTGCAGGGCAAAGGCCACAGGCAAAGGACAATAATTGAATTAGCCAGTCTCGTAAAGCTCTTGGTACTTGGTACATTCTTATGTACTTACAGCTGAGAATATCATATACCTTCTTACATAGTAGATATTTGTAGTTAGTAATAGTAGAGCAAATTGGATTTACGTGAATGGTAAGGACAGCTAGTCTAAAGCATTAGTAATCGATTGCCAGAATACTAAACCAATGCCAATTAAAAAAGGTTTTAATGACCAACGTGAAATAAATTATTTAGTTGTTATTTTACGTTTGGAAAAACTAGGTATGAACCTAACAATTTCTACGAAATACTTAGTTGTATTTTTTTTCTCTTATTTATAATATTGATAAACAATATACTTTAAGGAGAAGAAATTTAAAAAAAAACTATCGAAAACGTAAGCTCTCATGTGCAAGAGTTTTAGTGATTGTGTTGTATCAACGTAGTTTTGGATCATTTAGTCATATTTCTCGGTGTTTTCTGTTAACTTAATTGTGTTTATAACAGTAATTAAACTTAAATAAATGTTATTCATAAACTTATAGGACTGTAGGTAGGCATAATAAGCTCGCAGGTACTACATATGCGCCAGCCGGTGACTCCTTTTCACATCTGCAGTGCAGAAGACGTCCGAACTCTACTCGACTTTTAAACTATAACCATATAAGTAAACTATACAAGGATTTGTAGAAAGTGGACAAAAGAATTTAAGACAAAAGCTCTAGGCTTCTGTTCCGATATTAACCGTTTTTAGTCCAAGGAATCCTTAAACACGGTTAAAATAAAACTTAGAACCAACTAATCAACCTGTTTCCTTTCTACGAACCGCAATCCACATTGTCGGCATATTTGCTGCTCCAGTTTCGATCACTTGTGGTGATTTCGTAACACGACGGGGATATGGCTGGTACCTACCTACTTAATTAGTTTCTTTTGCCGTTTCTAAACACATAGTGAAAACGATCAATTTAAACTATGAATTCCCTACACGTAGGTACTTGGAATTTATTATTATGTTGAAAAAGCTTACCGAAATTATTTTCAACAAACAGATACTAGGTGTGGAAACCACGAACAGCCTTGACTTATAAAAAAACTGCCAATTCCTCACACTTCGCAAAAGTCAGGAGTTTTTTATCAAGAATTTAGTTTGTCAAGTGACCTGTTATTTATCCTTCAATACTTTGATTCAACATTGACTTTATTAGCGGTTACAGCACTTTATTTTACCGTGCTCATTCAAGTTATTTCTCAATATTGGTTATTCGCATGTAAATTGGCGCGATAACTGCCCGAATAAGTAATTATAAAACCATACATTATTTGCACACTAATAAATTGGCACATAATTTATGATATCAATAAAATATTATTCATAAATACTGCCTGCAGCGTACCTAGACACTATTGAATGAAAGTACTGAGTTAGCTCTATACTGATGAAGGATCACTCGCAGTGCCTGGGACATTGTTTAAGATGGAATCAGTGGCGTAGCTAGGTAGTCAAGGGCCCTGGTGCAAAATAAACCGGGGCCCTAACTGAACGGTTTAAGTTTTATCAAGTCAAAATATGCAGGGTATTAAAGGTAAAATGTATTGTAAAATGTATGTATGTATTAATTTTTTTGTAAAAACTTAAGATTTGATTCGTCATTTTCTAGGTAACTATTTAAAAAATCTAATAATGCAGTTGTTTTTATTTTCAAAATAATCATACCTACCTATAGTTTCCTAAGAACAAAACCTTCCGGACTCTCGGGACTGAGTCCGAGGGCCCCTTGAGCTTGGGGGCCCTGTGTACTCCACCGCCTAGCCATTCGGTAGCTTCGCCACTGGATGGAATAAGTTAGCCCAGCACCTAAATCATCCTCTCAGCTTCATCGGCCTTACCTACAGGAAAGACTGATCAATACGTTTTGAGCACGATGTTTTCCTTCACCGTTAATATTCCGAGTTAACGGCCAGTGCTGAACTGTAACCTTAGGTTGAAAATCAGGGATAAGTAGCTAAGTAGGTACCCTAGAGTCTAGGTTTGGTCTAGGGCCTAGACCAACTTGTCTCACGGCTGTACCTACTAATGTAAGAACTCGGTAAGTCAAGTTATAAAGAACATGTACTTATTATACTTCATAAATTTCAGCCTTTCTAAAGCCTACTTCGGAATAAGCAAGTATTTTAGTCGAGTAGCGAGTAATTTGGTACCCAAACGTGTCTGAACACCAAACTAATTTAGTCGAGTAGGTAGATAAGTATTTTTTTACTACTAAACTACTCGCAACTCGACTAAAATACTAGCCTAGTCCGAACTAGGCTTTACGTTAGTTAACCAAGTGAGTGACCGACAACATGAATTACCAACGATTATGGCAATAATATGCTTCTTTGTAAATTAGTTTCAATGCAATTTACGATAATAACTCATGATTTATACAAAAGAAAAAATGCTCATTGAATTTTTATCAAGATTACGGAACAAAGACTCGAAACATCTCGCTTTGAGAACCCAGCAGCGGCATCTAGACAAAGGCCAAGTGCGTAAAACTGACAAATTATATGAATCTATGAATAATTCCTGGTTATTCATACTAATATTATAAAGCTGAAATTAGAAGATTATCGAGTTTATATGTTACACAGCCCAAAACGCAACGATAGCGCGATCTAATTTTTCCTGAGTCGCCATCTATTATGTAGTAAAATGTCTCTGTCTGTCTGTTTGTTACCTTTTCACGCCTAAACCACTGAACAGATTATGCTGAAATATTACATGGATAAAGATTATGTCACAGAGATGGAAATAGTCTACTTTTTTTTTCAAAAATAATCATGGAGGGCGTGAAATAAGGGTTGAAAGTTTGTACAGGGAGTTGGAATTTCCAGTTAAAGGCAACTAGATGGCGTTGCTAACCTATGGCTGAGGCCGAGATGCCGCTATTATTGCAATTTGTAAGTTTCAGAAGTTTCTTGTAGTTTTCAGTTCTATTTAGAGGTTGCTGACGAAGTCGGCGGGTACCAGCTAGTTTTTAATATTTTGACGAAAATGTTTAAAATTAATATTTAAACAAAGCTAAACTCTCACTTATCAATACTGTTCAAGTTTCCCATTACATTTTTATGAGTTTTGCCCAAGCATATTTTTATTAGTAATTTATTGCTTATCAATAGCCATGATAAGCCTGGCTTCTAAAAACGTGCTGTTAATGTCTTTGTTATGGTTCACCTCACCTTCTGCTATCAGAGTACAACTATTAAGTAGGTACCTATACCACTTCCAGAGTTAGAGACCTTCACATGAGGTACCTAGGTACCTACTAAATTATTGCCAAATAACAGATTTTTTTTTACCCAAACATTAACCCAGTCATCAATCGCAACTTTCAATTTCACATGTAGTTTACCTACTGGGTGTAACGGAGCTATCCCTGAAAACTGAAATTGTTTATTTCAGTCTATAATTCGCAGGTCGGTAAAAGACATATTCATACGAATAAGCATTAGGTACCTATTATTGTTAATTAATAATAGCTTTTTAATAAGTCGTAGGTAAATCTTACAAAGTCTTGAATACAAATAACAATAGAAAATCCAAAAGAAAACGTTACCAAAAACATATCAAAATTCGATAAAGCTTTTAATATTTGTATGGAAATGTGTAATAAAAGAATACATAACCAAAAAATCTTGGATGCAGGTAAACACCAAACAAAATATTAGGTATGCAAACTTTCACTTTCTGTCAACTGCTAGGTAATTGCCTAGATGAAATAATATGTTATGAAAGAATACCTAGGTAGGCGTAGGTACCAGAATTATTTTCCTAGTTTCAATAAACGAAACTTAGATAAAAAAAAAACAAAAAAATCATTACTGATATTTATGCAGATACTGAGAATCCCAAGGATGATTCAATTCAATATCTTTTTAAGATGCCTAGGGGGAGAAACAGGGATACCTTATTTTGGAAAAAAGAATCAAAACTAATAATGATTGTAAGAAAACAATCCATCTACCATACGAAATCGAAGCCGTTTCACTAGATCAATGATTTTGATATTACTACTATTCCATCTCATCACAAAAGAAAATAAGAGATATTTGTCCAAACTACGAAATATTCGATGATAATGATTGATGTGCAATTATGTCACTTTCTCCAAATTGGACACAGACGCGGTCCCATGGGAGGGTCACAGGGGGCATGACCTCCTCTCAAATTCGAAAAATCTTCTAAAAATTTACAATAAAAGAAGATAGATTAGTGACCCCCCCCCCCCCCCCCCCCCCCGCCCAAATTTCAGGCTGCGACCGCGCCTGATTGGAAGTCTAAATAATATAAAAAAAACCTTTCCCGTCCGTTGAGCCAAATATGCGCTAGCGAAATAATTTAGCAAACTCATTAAAATATTGATTTGAATGTGTAAATTATAACAGTATTCTGTGACTGTAACTACGTCCTAATTTCAAAATGGAAGCACTTAAATACAGCTTAATCTTTAGGTATTATACCTAATCTTATTTATGCATCAGGAAGACGTATTAAGATCGTAATAAATGTGTAATTTTACCATACGGTGCTTCAAAACATTGCTTAGCCACCTTGCTTGTGGACATTGCTTGTTACCTAAGCGGTTTATGAATAAAGTTCTACTAAACACCAATGTCATGCGCTCGCGTGAATGGAAACGCTTTGTTTAGGCAGCCTACATGGTTACGACAAGGCTTTTTGAATATTCAATAGTACAGCGAGCATCGGTGGTGCAGTAGTAGACTTGCCTTAAAATCAAAGGAACGGTGTGCGGTGCTTCGTGTCTATTGATAGTTATTAGACATCTGACGATCAACTTTTCTGAAAACATTGTGAAACATTGAGAAAGACGGCTTGGAATTTTACTTTACCAACCTAGCTAAAAACCTAGGCCTTTACACCTTATAATAACGAGTATATCTACCTTCTAGCTAAATAAGCTAATAATTAATACAGCGTCAGAAGGCACTCCAACAGGACGGTTTAGTGTTTGAAACGGAATAGGCTTGTAATTTAAATATATTTTGCGTTTAAAAACAGGTAGTTATTTATGTAATTATACATACATTTGCACAACGCAAGAAAATAAATATTCACACCTTTCGTTTTTCATACAAGTTTGATCGGCAAACGACATTGGTGTTGAACTTATTGGTTTGAATCATATCAATTAATTTACTCATCACAACTTTATGTAGGTTAACCTCACGTTTACCTTTTAGGCATAAGCGTTTAACCACGCGTCCATTGAGTAGGTAAGCGTAAGGTTGTTAAACTTAGTAACCTAGTAGCATCCTTAGCTGTAGAGCGGGATATAAAAGTAGTGTCAAAATATACATCACCACCAAAAAAAAGGATTGATATACTCGTTCTGTGACGACTGTGGTATACTGTGGTATATATATGGTGACATAGGTATACCAACTTATTATTTTTATCTGGGCTACTACATAATACATAAATAGTGTGATAATAGCCTTAGTGATAAACCTTGTGACCGCATGTATTGATCACTAAAGTATCGAAAAAACTGGCGATGTCAGCCTATGATATAACAACGTAAATACGGAAATAACGCGTTTAATTTCTGAGAAAGGTCATAGATAGTTTTTTTACAAAAACTTCGATGTTTTTATAGCTGATTGGCCACTAGGGACCACTAGACGCGAAAAGTTTAAGGCCACAGGGTTTTTTTATTATATTAATGATAATACTTGGTGTAGTTTTTTTGTAAGTAGTTGATAGAAAAGTGGGAATAGGCTAAATAAGCAATTCATACTATATTTACATTAGGTATTTAACAGAGGATATTCATATAGAGGGTCTGTTTATACAGAAAGGGTAAGTATTTTTAGGTAAAATATCTAGGTAAGTAAATACTTAATAGCCTCATTAGCATAGAATACATACGTATTCTTTTAATCCAAAGGTTTATTGTAATTGAGCTTACCACGGCTAGTGCTAGCGCACGGGCTTTGATGGGTGAGGGAAAACAAAGTGCGAAAACCACAGCTTAGTCACCTCCACGTATTCAGTTAATTGAAGTATGACAATGATCCAGGCGTCTTATTGAACGTCCTGTTCAGTATATGCAATAATCTTTACCACTAACCAAGTGGTTAGCTGGGTAGTTAGGTACTGTCTCTGTATTATGTGGTACTGTTTAGTAATTTTTCGCACTTCAGTGACAGATCTAGTTAGTTCCGAGACGATAAGGAAAATGTAATGGTTTGTAGTGTAAAGCGCGGTTTGGCAACATTCAGCAGGTTGCGAAAACAGCGAGCTTCCAGGTGTTGATTTGTGGCCACTAAAATGTGGATCGCTTACGCGGAAGCGGCCTACCGCTCTTGGTTAGGCAATGTAGGACAGCCAGTGCCGCTAAATGCCACATATAATGCCTCAGCCTGCGAACTTTCACATCGAATTACGAGAATACAATTAGGTATTATACGTTAATTTTATAAGACAATAAGACCTTTAACTAACCGTGACTTACATAAAAATAAATATTTAGCTCATAAAGTTTACCTAAATACAATAAACAATTGATACAATAAAGGACCTCAACCTCAAGCTAAAATGGTTTCAGACATTTTTTTGTATCTTTCAGTGCGGTCATTTTGTTGACGCTTTTAAGTCGAGAGCAAGGACAAATTGATTCGTTTTTGTATTAGACCGACAGTAGTCAATCTTGTTTCTATAATATTGCACTGCACCCGCATTAGTTAACCTAAGGATACCGGCTCTTTCTCCATACAAACGTAGTGGACGGTTTCCTCCCTGGATATTGACACTAGAGCAGATATTTTTGTACCATAAAAGACTACTATATATATGTCTTAGTTTTTTTTTTAATTCTAGTTTTTTACACTCATGTTCCTATGATAATTAGAATTTAAAAACCACAGACATATAAGCATTTTCATGGTAGTTGAAAGTTTTATGGTACAAAAATATTTGTTCTAGTATCATTATCTAGGGAGGAAACAGTTGACTACATTTGTATACGTTTGTATGAAGAAAGAGCTGAGTATCCTTTCCTCTTAAAATTTAATTTCTTTAGTTACCAGAAAAATAGTAGTGAACTGTCACCAGTCTGGGAGAACAAGGGAAGACCGATATAATAAAAGCAACAAAACTAAACTAACAAGAAGGACCCCGTGCATGAGTTTTGTACTCTTTGAAGGACAGTGTATTGAAGTTGAGTTTAATTCAAGTTTTCTACTTCATATCATTGTAGTGATGTTTGTAGTAAAAACGAGCAAAGATTCTAATATTTTCTGCATGAGTCAACTGTAAATGCGTATGTATTGTTATGTCTAAACACATTACATCTTATCCCGTAAGTTCTTGAAACAATAAAGACTTTTTTTAGAAAAAACTTTGCTGTGGTTAAGTAAATTTCAATTTGTTTAATGAATGAAGTAATCTGCGGTTGCCACGAGGATTTGTTTATCTAAGCATAAGGTCGCATTAAGATAGGAAAAGTTGAGTTACCGGTGTTTCCAAATATTTATTTTTTTCCTTTACCTCAATGTTATTTACTGTTGCTGGTGTTTCTAAACAAATATTGCCTACATGGAGTATTTCCAATCCAAAATGTTACAACTTTTATAACGATCTTTGTAAAAATTACATGTGACAATGAATTGTACAGTCAGCCAAAAAAAAAATGGAACCTGTTCCAATGCAATACTGCTAAACAAAACTTAATAAAAAAAATCTTAACTCGCTTTCAAGGTGAACGATCATATTCTAATCGAAGCTTTATTTAATTGCAGGTACTTACTCCACTTAAATGATAACAAGTCATTCAAACAGCTTTTATGGGAGAGGCGATCGGTGAGTACCTACAAGTAGACACGTTGTTAGTAATAAATTGATCTGTAATAAACATTATCCTTGTACTGGATAATCTATACTAATATTATAAATGTGAAAGTAATGCTGTTTATCTATGTGTTACATTTTCACGCCTAAACCGCTGAACATATTTTGATAATTCGGCATGGATATTTGTGTATCCCATGCCTTTTCATCATGTCCTTTGACTAGGAACTTTTTTCAACAAATATATTAAAGTCGGGCGTGAAATAGTAGTTGTGCTAATGGGGAATTGTATTTTGATAAACTTATACTCGTATAAACAAATTCTTTATAGCGTACAATTCGCATAGTTTTAACTTGAACAAGGACGTATCAAACGAAGTGATTTGAATCGGCGTAAATCGCAGTGACCTATAAAATGACAATGCGTTATTCAAATTCCATACTGATTATTAAAAAACTTCTATCCTTATGTACCTACTGATTATGTTACAAAGTTGAAAATAATAAAAAATATAGGTAGGTACCTATAGTTATAATGGTATATAATAATATTGTATCCTCAGTAAAGTTTTTATTTAATAATTTATTATTTATAAATTCGATAAAGAAATTGTTTTCCGTGTTGCCTCACACTTTGGAACAATTTTTATATTCAAACTATCTCGTCCCATGTCTGGGAAATCAACCCCAAGCTCGTCCAACTGCCAACGGTCTATATCCTCCGCCACGTTCTACTAAAGATTTTAAAATGCATCCCAAAGATCTCATGCGAGACTTGAACCACAGCAAAAATCTATATGCCTACTCTCACAAAATTTCAAGGCTTACTTTTTTACTTTCCCGCTTGGCCAGCGACTCTACAATGCCAAAATGAATAATTTTGTAAGCTTATTCATATATGAATCGCTTCGGGCGATTGGAAATGTAACAAGGTGGACTGCTGTGCTAAACATCTAACGCTTATGTAGCTATTTGTTTTTTAATCGGTCATCGGAATACCTGCAGTCAACCAGCCTCCTACTCCTAAAACTAGATACGATTACCGAGCTGAACCGACCAAGTTCTTATGTTGTCATATCTCTAAAAATGGGCATAAACGAGCGCATTTTTAAGTTGTGTGTCGTGTAATACAAGTTTAAACAAAACCGAAAATTTTGCGTTACCCAGTGGCACAAAAGAACTTTTATAAGTTCCGGATGCAGTGTAAATTATAGCGAACTAGTCAATGACTAGTTGTCATATCAGCACTAGTCAAATAATTGAGATGTGGTCCAATCACCAAACGGAGCAAAAAAAAACCGCATAACAAAAACAGAGAGGAACAAAAATAAGTACTTATAAATACTTTTTAAGCATAATTTCTCAGGTTTATATTTTACTAGCTGGTACCCGCGACTTCGTCTGCGAAATAACATACTTATTAGCAACGCCATCTATTGCATTTAACTGGAACTACCAACTCCCCATACAAACTTTCAACCCTTATTTCACGCCCTCCATGATAAATATATAGATTTTTTTTCTGTCATAAGAACCTTCTCCTGACAATAACAAACACAACAAAAAAATTTTTTATGAAATCGGTCCAGCCGTTCACGCGTGATGCCGTGACCAAGGGAAATAGGGATTCATTTTTATATATAGAGAAGATTATAATTTTAGAAAATTCCAGGTCTTATCCTTGATGGGTTTAGTTTCTGCTGTCGTTACCTTATTTAGTTATTTAAAGTTGTAGGCGGAATGCCTACTGCCAAAATATAATGTCGTTTTCGTTTCTCCGACACAAACAAAAAAGTACGTGAGTGTCGTGGAACACCCGGTTGGAACGAAGCAAAGAGTACTTTTCTATACTGGGAATATCAAATTCAAATTCAAATCAAACGCTCTTCCGTACTAACAATGTAACAATCTATGGACTGTTCGCGGCTGCGCACTTCGCACCGACGATTTCGTGACGTGACGGCCGTGACGGTAAATTTTTTTCTCCCAGCCCCCCAGTTTGTTTTTCTTCGATACCTACCGTCCGAGAAGGAACTTCGTTCCAAAACTATACTTATTTTGTAATTTAACTATACACCGGCGCAATACCTACTGCACCGATTGCATAACACTCATGTTTAGGGATGATAAGTAATTTGACAGTTTCACATAAAATAAAAACCGCTCACGCAATAACGTAACGGTATTCTCGGCGCCAAAATTATACCTCTGCTTAAATCTAAAAATGTTCAGGCTTTATAATTAATTATGTAAATGATCGAAGCCATGGCCAATACTTAATGGTTTATATTATCGTAGAAACACAATGCGGTCGCTCGTTAGAAAACAACAACAAAGCAGACAGCCGATCGCGGTGTTCATTAAAGACCTGAGATTTAATACCTTCCGCTCTCTCGGAAAATACTTGAACAATAGAACAAGTTATTTTTATGTATTTATAAGATAGTGCAGGGTTGCACTTTACTCGGTCAAGGCGTGTGCGCGGCAAAAACTCGACCCGTGCTCACCTGAAAACGGTGAAGTGACACTTTCAATCAACTTTATTTACTTACCTCTACTCTTCTTCCGCTTTTCTTTTGAAATTGGTTCAATTTATCATACTCGTACCTAATTATTTAAATACATTGTAAATGTTAACAAGGCACCGAGATATTCCTCTACTTAGGTATTAACTTCTTTTCACTTTTTGTGATCCCTGACCGATTGCGTCTGTCTTTGTGAAATGGAAATAGTTGAAACTTCGAAGGGATGCGTACGACACTCGGTAAAATGCCTTTCCCGGTATTGAGTATTACGAAACGGATAGTACGTTATGAAATGAGGCAATACGCTAAATGTGTGCTCAACTTTCACTATAGGGAAAGGGCTGTTTTTGTCCACGATATACAGTAGGTACCTACATGTACGGAGACGGGTGTTACATACACCAGTTATCAGTAGGACAGTACGGCAACTAGTGTCGCATCAATGCAACTGATTAAGTTGCACCTATTTACACTGGCAGTCCACCTTGCTGTGCCAGTGCTTTTATATACTATCGACGTATCAACACACAAATCTTAATTAATTTGAACTGACTAGCGTCAATCATAAGCTCGCAATTCATTATTCACGACTTACAATGCTTATCGTCTGACCACTGTCAGAGTCGAGATACATTTTATTTTGGTTACATAATCGAGTGGTTGCTGAACATGATTATTTCGTACGGAATGTACATAAACGGTAACAGGGTTTGCTGCAAATAAGAATAACATTACACATTAACACATCTCGAAGTGTCAGTGAGCGAGTTGCAGCAATTGACTCATTACTTACCTACTCAAGCCACGCTATTGAACTCTGCTATCTTAGCAGCCTACTTAGCGCCAGAGGTAGTATATAGTAGCAAAGTAAAACACTATCGCTTTAACGAATTGTAAGTATAAACGGAGTGAAAAGTCATATCAAATATTTTTCCTTAGGAATATGAAAACCAACAAATATATACAGGGTGTAAAAAGACTACTTCCGAAAACTGAGGGGTTGCAATCAGACCATGATTCTAAACATATTTAGCTGAAAAAAAACGCAAAAATGTTTTTGACTTATCTGCGTCATTTTATGTTATTACCGGTTATTTACTACTAATAATAATTTCATTTATAAAAGAAAAAAACAGTTAAAACTCAAAATCCAGCAATCTAGTTAAAACAACGCGCCCAATACATACGCAAACAGTAATCTTCAAATGATGTTTTCTCCGGATATAATGTTTTTTTTCGGAAAATCCTTTTGGATTTGAATGTGTGTTTGGATGCTGTACCTACCTACCCCTTTCGGCTTCGGAACGTCGCGCGTTTATGTCTTTTGTATGGAGAAAATGTTAATGATCACTATACCTAGATACCTTTTGCTCAATTGTTATAACCGCTAGGTACCTACTATAGAGCCTAGGGCAACGATAAAAATGTCAATACTTATACCTCAGCTTATGCTTAGCTTAGGTATTAATATAATAATGTATTGAGAGAAGGAATTGTGGGATATCAATCATTGTCAGCGGCCGAGCCAAACGCTTCGTGCGACGCGTTGCGACAACGATTCACGGCTAATAACAAACTTGCAATATTATCAGAGTTTCGAAAGCTCTCACTTTGAATACTAGTCGACAAACATAAGCTTATTCTCGTAGATAATTTAATAAGGCACACTACGCCAGCCAATATGATCGTCGAATTGCTTGGTAGTTGGCCATTTCTACACACAAACTGTAAACCTGACTAAGTCTCGGTCTTCAGCCCAGGTAGTTTAGGCAGTTTAGGAAAATAGTGTGAGAAAAGACGAAAAAAAACAGGTTCACGACTGTATCCCCAACGTGCGGTAGACATTATCTCAGATCTTTTTATGTTACATATTACAGATCATATGAAGATGTCTAAGGGGGTAGTCAGAGGCATGTCTAAACACATATTTGATACATGCCCACATTTTTCAGAAGTTAGTATTCCATACGTGACAGGTTGCAATCCCATCGCCGCCTATAAGAACACTAACTGGTTTCCTCACGATGTTTTCCTTCACCGTTTTGAGCTCGTGCTAAAGCGCATATAAATTTTTCGAAACGAAAAATCCAGTGATGCACGGCCGGGATTCGAACGCACGACCTTCGGATTGAAAGTCGAGGCACAACCCCATTCGACCAACACGGCTCCTTTTCACAAAAATCTCTATCATTATGTAAGTATCCTACTTTACGGAATCCAAAGAAATTTTATACTAATGACAAAGAATTCTGTGACGGAATCCTGAAAACATCAAACGTTGCTATGGCAAAATATAAATCTATTATGTAGGTAGGTAGGTACTCTAGTCTTTTATACTTAGGTACTAAAAAGGTACCTAGCTTATTATAAATTAGGTTAGAATTTCCTGCAATAACTTACAACTTCCTTATTGGTATTTTTATTGCGCTAAATTATTAAGTACCTACATAAATCAATCAATGAAATCATAAAGGTAATCTCATTCATAATGCGTAGGCTACCACAATATGACTAAAATACAATCAAGAATAGTAACGAACGTAATTAATTTGTACAGCGCCTCAATCGAGTTAAGGAACTGGTTTTAAAAAGTGGTTTTCTTGTTAAATAGGACATTGAACTTTTTGTTCCAATGACATTACGCAATCTATAACGAAATATTAATGTTTTCTCTTCATTACTGTGATAGAATAGTGAACAGTATAATGCCTAATCTAATCGACACCTGACACAGCTATTAGGACGAAGTTCCTTTTCGCACGGTATCGAGGATAGAGGCTAGAAAAAAAAAGCGATCGATTTTATCGTCACGACATATCGCTGTCTCCAGGGAATAAAAGGATAACTGCAAAAACAACTTTACAGGAGAAGCAAAAAACATAATGATTTCGTTGATAACTTCACAAATTGTGCAAAATGGTGCGCATAGCTATTTTATTATTATTAGGAGTCTGTAGTTTCCCACTGCAGGGCAAAGGCCTCCCTTCCCTCTCTCCACTCATCCCTGTTCTGGGCTATTGTAGCATCCAATTCATCTCTCCATCTGCGGCGCGGTCTATCGTGAGGTCGTTTTCCGTTCAGAGGCGTCCACTCTGTCTGTAGTGGTTTTCGCCCACAACGTATCCGACATGCGACTGACGTGGCCTGCCCAATCCCATTTCAATCTTTGGCCCGCAAATCATAGCCTCGCTCGACTTTGGAAGAGGCATACACCCGACAGAAAGGAGATTCTTTGGAAGACTTTGGAAGACAAAAGTTTCTTCTGTAATACTGCCAGAGATATGTATATATATTTAATTTTATAATAAAAGTTATCTAATACCACTCCTCCTAATAAGTTTCAATTTATTTAAACTTTTGTAAAGTGACGCGTTGGGCAAAGCTATATCAGTTTGGCAAAGTTGTACGGTTTGACGGTACTAAGTATCTACCTAACTCTTGGGACAATCCAGTAATCCAGAATTTTAGTCTATTTCTTTTTAATAATTTAAAAAGCCTTGTCGCTTGTCACGGAACCGTTCCTATGTGAAAGAAAACGACTAATATACGAGTAGTACATAATACCCCTAATACTTAGTTTGAGTAGGCAGTTTACCAAAACAGGCTATAAACATGTAACATGGTGGTCTGCTGTGCAGTCGCATTGAAACAGTAGTCTGCGGAGCCGAGATAACTACTAGATTGTGATTTGTGATCGATTTATCCATCTGTGCCGCACAGTTACGAAACCTGCCCATACATCGGCGTCGTCGGTCGGTTGCGCACTGACCCGGCTCTTATTAAAATCACTAGCTACGCCCTCCGGCAATGCCCGCTTTTTTGCCATATCCGGCAATTTGCTAAAAGCCTGTTATACAAAACAAAAAAAGGTTAGTGCCTTGGTTATAATTTATTAAGAATTATATTTAAAGTTATCTGAAGGTAGGTATTAATGTATTATATTGTCTTTGGTATTAAGTATACAATTACTTATACAGATGTTAGTATTCATCTAAAATTCATTAGGCAGGGTTAAAATTACTGTATAATGCATCTTCAGGAGGCATTATGTACCTATGACTTCTTTGGACGGGATGTTGAGGTGTCAATGTTTAGTACCTACCTACTTGTAGATAAAAAAAAGCAAAAAGCACCTATAAAGTGAAAAATCTGGTAGGTTTTTTTCTGATGATATTAAAAGAAGATAATTTATAATTATGTACATACACTGTTAGGAATAAATCAAAGTCTTACAAGGACAGCATAGTATTATGTGTTAGTTGTAAGTCTACAATATCTAAAGGTTATATGTACGTACATACATAGGTAGGTACCTAATATCCGCTTTCCAGTTCCGTCCGATACAAGCAAACTTGCTCTAATTACCTTCCACTTGTGTTGAGTTCGACATTGACACATATAATTAGTAAGTACCTACTTACTTATCATTTTTATTATTTTACCGTACAAACCTGCATGGAGCCAGTTTTCCTCATATTTCTATTTTATTGCGTATTAAGATAAGTCGAGGTCGTTGGTTCGATGACATCTTATAAAATACTTAAAATACATCGGGGACAACATCTCGATGCGCAAACCTTTGACAGGATCGTACGTTTTAGTTTTAATAGTGACAATTATAGAGATTTTATTCGACTAAGTTGACTAAGTATTCATTTTCGAACGCATAAGTACCTATATGCCTACCTACCTTTTTAGAAAATTATATCTAAATTCAATTCAAATCCTGATTCATGATTTAGGATATACCTATTCAGGCAATGAAATGATGTTAGAAAAATTATAAGTAGGTAGGTTACCTACCTGTAGATAGGATAGCGCCACTGTTTCGTTTAACGCACCGTTTATTTGACAGTTAGTTGGATATTTAGGTAATTAGGTATACTTACCTACCTATAATTTTTGTGATCAATATTTTGTAAATCGATTTTTGCCATCTACATCTCTAGAAACTTAGCGCTCATGCTAACTACGAGTAAAATAGAATTTGTGTGTCTTATTAATAGGATAATTTTTTCTTCAGTTTGCGTAAAACAGGGCGACGACGTTTTAGTAAACTTCACTATCTATGAACTACTTACCTACTAAGTAAATTTGACTTTGTGTAGGTAAGTAAGTAATTAATAAGTCAGCTGCTGCAGCTGCTGTCTTACGTAAAAAAAGTGCCCAAGTTGAAGAAATAGCCTTAAAAATCAATTATTCAGCTCAAAGTGCCGAAAAATAAATTTATTGTGAAACATGCCGTTGGTCAACGCATCAAGTGTAAAGACCAACGGAATCTGTGTAATATTTCGCTAGAATTTCGTATTTGGTAACCAGCAATAGCAACGACAAGGCCTAGCCCAAATTTTGATTAGGATTTATGAGATAAAGTTTAGCGGATTCTGATTGTCATGATGGCAAACATATTAGTAATACTTACTACTACCTACCTACTTGTTGTCTTTTAGTCAGATCGTACCCGGAAGGTTTTCAAGGTGCATCTTCCCTTACAAACCTGCTTACCTACAATACGAAGGAAGATCCAAATTTTCATTTTATCCATTAGGTACTTAATTTTAATACACAATTATTTTATTATATACGAGTAGTACCTAGTACCTACCCAGGTAAATAAAACTACCTAAGCCTAATAAAACGCCCTTGAAATTGAAACTTAGAGCAAAAAAACACATTTCGAATAACTACGGCCACGCCTACTCACGCTCAGTCTATTGTTTTCTTCATAATAGGCTTAAACTAAAGATGAATAAATCTTATCTCTTCTCGATCATTTCACATCATCGGAGGATGTTAATGCGAAACGAAAGTGTGGCGAAAAGAAAGTAGATCAGAAAACGAAACGCCTTTGTGTATGAACTATTCACACAAAAAACTTTTGAGTAGGTAGTAAGGTAGTGCATTATCATGCAATAAACGTCAAAGCCGGAATACGAGTGAAAATATGAGCAATAAGTTATAATAAATATTTAAGTTATACCTACTAAGATCTACATAAGAATTTGCTGAGCGAGCAAAATTTATCCATTGTTTCCCAACGGCTCCAACGTTATATCTGAGTTTTCAGAATCAGGAGACGCAGGATGCTTTTTTAACCCTGGTATTTTCACCTGTATAGGTCGATCTAAAATTTTTGATCAATAATTATTGTGAGCAGGAGGCAAAAATAACCCTCAACTCTCCTTAACCCTCACGTTCCTCTTCCTCCTTCCCTCGCGTTCCACGCTAGAATGACGAAAACCGGTAGAGCTGAGCTGCTTTTGTAGGTACAGAATACTATATCGTAATATTTTAATCTGATAAAAAGTAATATGTAATTTTTCCAGCATTGTTTTCTCAAACGCTTTTGTGACGAATAAACCGTAATATTATCGTATTAAAGCCGACTTTTACGGGCAAAAACATCAAGATAAGTTGACATTGTACAGTAACTCATTTATGTAGGTAAGTGTCTTGCTGTAATTTTGGTAGGTAACCCCAGTAACACCTGTTGACGAAATGAGAGAACTACACAATAATGTGAGCACATGTAGGTACCTACACTCCATAACACATAATCCGACGTAATGGAGACAGATTATCTAACGTGGGTGACCGTTTTATTTAAAGCCATGTCAATGTGCTGTGATGTGAACCACTTGTGGAGTAGTGAGGAGTTGCCTAGTCGTTCTTAATAAATCGTAGGTAAATTAAGCTGCAACCAGTGCAAGCAATACATAAGTAGGTACAACGCAACGGATACCTACCTACCTAGTCTACCTACCACAATATTTGCAGGTCCAATGTGTCAATCAAGAAAAAGTGAGGCAAGGACTATGTAGGTGCTTATTACCTACCTACTAAATGTTCACACATATCATGTTTAACCTGTGCTACCTACTTTCCTACTCAATAGTAGAGAATTTATACGAGATATAAGTACCTACCTACCTACATAAAGATATATGTATGGGCATGGTAGGTAGGTTTTTTTACGAGTCGCAGTAGGAATAATTATCTAGTTAGTTTTCTGTTAGTCAACTAACGGGCCAACTTTAATAGCTCAATCATTACGAAAAATCGTATGCAGTACTTACCTAGTAGGTAGGTAGGTAGGTACATTATGACTGTAGGTAGGTAAGTAATGAACATTCATTTTACAGATACTGACCTTTTGAATGTAAGTAATTTGATTCAGTTTTTGTCTCGAAATTAGGTGTCGCGTAACCTCAGTTCTTGCATGCCATGGCCTCCGAATAGGTAGGTACCTACGTCGGTAGGTAGGTATGTGTAGAATAGTACCTAACAGTGCTGTGAGCAAGCAAACCATGTCTTCAACTTAGTAGATAAGTAGGTAGTTTTACGGTACTAGCTGGTACCCGCGACCACAAAGCATATAAACTGCGACTAAGTCGCGGATACCTTAGTAACACTTATTGCTATCCACCCCCGCGGGGGTGGTTAGCTTTGTGTTTTTATAATAATATTCTTTTTGTTTAGGTAAGTACCTAATTGTCATATTCGTAGGTAGGCACCTTTCGGTAGTAACGGAGTTTTTAGTCGTCTGACTAAAACCATCAATTAGGTAGATAGGTACTTACCTACCTACCAAGACGGATAGGTATAGTAGGTAGGTACTTACCTATGAAAGAGCTGACTCGCCGATTTATCAAGACCGAAGTCCTACAGCTCTTCTCTCGAAGCTTAAAACGAATTTCTGGAGCTTATTTCTAAGGTTTCTTTTAAATGTTTCGAGTTTTTTCATCAACATTATGACGCTGAACCACAACCTCCGACGTCGATTGTCGATCTATGGAGAGGCCCCGATATACTGAAAATCTTACTATCAAGTAAGTACAGTCAGCAACGAAAGTCGATTAACAGTAAGATTTTTTAAATGTCATTTACTTTTTCTGTAAAAAAAAAACTTTTACGTACTTACTTACTTACTAAGAAATTATTATAAACTGACACCTTTTTCAATTATTTTAATCAAAATTGTGGTCGTGATGTTACTGATTTTTGAAATTTGGAAATATTGAGATTTGTGAAAAGCCAAAATGTTAATCGTCTTTCGTTGCTGACTGTTCCTACGTGGTTCCTACTCTACCTATTCAAGTCGGATAATAGAGTAGGCTTAGAATAACTAGGTGAGTAGGTACCTACCTAAACTAAATGCAAAGGAAATGTTACAAGATATTGAAATCATAGCAGTTCATAATAAATGTAATAAGTAACAAGGAAATGAAGGTTTGTACACAAATAGTCCACGCTCCGCCATAACTGCAGGGAGACGCCCACCGCACTACAGTTGCATGCAATTGCAACGGTTGCTTCTGTCGGAATATGTCAATCACCTGCACAATTACATACTTACCTACTTATTTATTAGGTAGGTACTGCAAGCTGCAAGACTGAACCCCATAGATGTAGGTACCTAGGTACCTACTCACCATTTGCCTATCAATATTACCTTAGTATATTTACCTTAGTACATATAGTACCTACCTAGCTACCTACCGTGTCATCATCATAGAGTCAAATGAGTATGATTATGATGATGATGATGATGATGAAATCCATAGGAAAAGTCTCAGGGAAAAAAAAGTCTAACAGGGAAGCATCGCTCTAGCAAGTTTTTACCTAAGACCTCATTATGTTATGGTAGTAGGTAGTTAGGTACCTAGTAGTAGGTAGGAGTCATATTATTATATGAATCTTGAGTCGCTCTATCGCTTACAGTAATAAGCTAATAAGTAAGTACAGGTTGCCCAACGGATCTAGGCATTCGTGAAGTTAGCCGTTTGCCTGCGTAGAACACAATTTTGTATGAAAAATCGGTCACTGCGCAGACGGCTAACGTCACGAATGCATAGATCCTTTGAGCGAACTGTACCTTCCCAGATAAAATAGGTAGGTAGGTAGTCTGTCTGTCAAATGAAAGTAGAGACTGAAAAATCGCGGCAAATTCAAAAAAAAATTGTATGTCAACTCCATCGGTATCCCCGTCAACTTCTACTCGTAATATTGCCTCACTCCGATTCTGGTTTTTCCCCTATATGTTTTTGATAAAAGTCAAAGAGTCGATGCCCAATATGTACAATATTAGGAGAGTGACTGAAACGAAAGAAAAAAGTCAGAATCAGAACCATTCTTCTTATCGTGTCACTAGTTTTTTTTCGAACCAGTGTGGTTAAAGGATTTTAAGTGCGCCTCAATGAGGCCCCTTTCGTGCACATCACTATCAGAACCATGGCAAATGGTGATCCGTGGTTCTTGCCTACCTCTGCGGGAAACAGATATTATATTTGCCAATTTTTTTGAATCAGAAAAAAAAATATGAGTATATACCTATATGTTGGCAGAGTGAAGTTCATAAGAGTGAGAAACGATTCGTAATAATTATTATTTTAAGCCACCCTAAATATACCCCGTAGTGTTGTGGAAATCAATTTACATAGGTAGGTAGGTAGGTACAGTACGCACAACCAATCTTTAACTCTCTGAAGTAGCTACTTCAGAGAGCTAAAGATTGGTGCTGCGCAGAACCTATTTTTGATAACGCCTTAGACGAAGACAGCGTTGTATAGATGCCTCGCTCACTCGCTTAGTTTGTTGCATCGTCCTATCTCGCCTACTCGCGCCAACCTGCGCAATCTTTTAGTGCACCTAGCTTCAGAGAGCTAAAGATCGGTTGAGCGTACGTACATACCTAACTATTATGTACTTACCTACAATTTTTTCGTAACTTTGTCTAAAACTATTTTTTTTCACAATAGTTTTTTAGGTAGGCTAGATTTGCTAACGATACGCGGAAGGTAGAACCTTCCAACTGAGATGTATGAGTGAAGTGAAGTCAGTCAAATTATGATAAACTTTGATGATGAAGACGATTGCGGTTAATTCCTAGATGAGATTATCTTGTCCTAGGTATCTAATCTAATAACTTTGATTCGTCTAGCTAGATGTGTAATTATTATCTAGGTCAGTTACCAAACAAACCCGGTAGACTTCATATTGTTAAGAATTTTGTAACAATTAGAATCATCTAACAAAATTATCCAAGTGTGGATTGGTAGGTTATGTTACTTTGCATAAAACCACAAAAATGTGGGCCAGTAGGTACCTAGTAGGTATTTACCTACATACTCCTAGGTAGAGACCTACAACTATATGATCTGGGCTACAACGTAGATTTCCTGCGATAAGTAGGTACCTTACCTACCTATACTTTTTACGTTTCATTCGTCGCGTCCGGTTCGGAAACTTTGCTGATAGTCTTTCTTAAACTTTCGCGATCACTATTCATAATTACGTAATAATGAAACGGGATTTCTCACGTACCTTATCCTTAAATTTCCTGATAGTTGAGTGAACTTGAGTGGGCTTCCATCAGGTAGGCAAATGCTTTAGAAATAATGTTGAATTGGCATTTTAACCCTTTATAAGGCATAACGAACTGGCGGTGGGAATATAAATCTATTCGTAGTTTTAGCTTTTGTATGAGGGTAGAAACGAAAATTGATATTTTTTTTTTTTTTTGCACTCCTTCTATGGTGGGAAATATGTTCCCTTTGCCGTCCCTGAGAGTAAGGTTTTGTCGAAGTAAATAACAAAACTACGTTTGGTAAATCAATTATGTTAGGTATATTCCCTTTTAGTCACATACTATTACATACATTAGGTATAAAAATTACGGCAATGCACTTACTGCCTATGGAAGGCAGTGAAGCATGGAACTATGCACAGAGGTATGGCACATTTCTCGCACATTATTTTGGTCCTCTTGTCCACCACCTTCGTGCTGCAGAGGCGGCAACGTTTATAGGCTAGCAATGGAGAAGGTAGGTGGTCTCTTTGTTTGTAAAGACTTGAGCTCAAAAGCTTCAAAAGTCATAAGGACTTCATCAAAAACTTCAGGATTGGGCCGATCAGTAGTCCAAGCTATTTTTTTCCAGGTCTCTTCGTCGGCGTCAGAATCGTCGGTATCATCTGAACTCAAGGAGTCGTTGGTAACAGACTGCGGAACAGGTGGACGCGATATCCTTGTGTCTGAGCTACTAGGTGAAGGTGCAGCATGATGGCGAGGTCGTGATATCCGTTGTCTTTGCGATCTAACAAGAACTGGGCTATTGGCAGATCGTTGACACACAGAGCCGAGATGTTCATCAGATAGCTGAGAAACTGAACCAGATTGATGATCATCCATGAACATTTCTGAAGATTGTGGGCTGGGCTGGTTACCATCTAAGAGCACCGTCGATATATGGTCAGAACTATCGACATCTTCCAATATTTTCTGTAGCCTAGCTGTGCTAAACAGACCTTGTTCTTCATCAGGTTCCTGATCATCGTCAGATTTTTCTGGATCATCAGGCAAGCCAAAGAGATCTTCAAGCGCATGCTCCACTTCTAAATCCGTCAAAGCTTTACGACTCATCTGCATAAGCAAACAAAAAAGTCCCCATCAACGCAAAGGCACATACAGGCAAAGGGAATATTCTTCCCACCACAACAAATCAACTTTAGGAAAAACCAAGCCGTGCAATAACGCCAATATGCGTAAAACACATTAGTAGAAACCCATTCAATACCGAAAAATCAAAACTTACCTCAAAAACCTTGGAGATGAAAAAGATTTACACTGATCGTAAAAACAGTACGAAAATTATCACTTTTTTCAAATTCAACCAACTACAGATAAAAAAAAAATTATGAAAGCTGACAACTTTTTTATGTCAAGAGAATGAATGATAAATAAGGAAGTTGCCAGCACAAAAAAAAATAAAAAGTAGGAAATAATTTGGCAGTTCTAGTATCGAGAACATGGTGGGAAATATGTTCCCTTTGCCTCAAAAAGGGATAAATTAGGTAGGTACACTGCTCTCATTGAAGTTGAGGCTTTTAGGCGGCCTAAAATTCCGTCACCAAAGTTAGCCACTAACTCATACGATAATTAGGTGCCTACTTCACAAAAAAGGCAGTTATGTACCTACCTACTTAACAACTAAAAAGTTTTATTTTAGTTACGAACCGCCACTATTTATCTCAGCAAGTCTCCGCTCACTGGATAACCAGCTTGTTTCATAGATTCAAGGCCTCGGTCCATTATGAAACTGTTAGCTTTGATGCAAAAATAGCAGGCCATGTACGTACCTAGACCTACTGGTCGTACTTCGAACGTCTTTTATCTAATAGGTAATCTTTTTTATAAACACTCGGCATACAATAGAGATTCATTAGAGGCGTGAGGAAATCCCTTCCTTTCGACAGTTATTTATTTTAAGTAGGGTACTACTTAAAATAAATAACTACCAAAAAATTGTCCTTGCACATCACCCACAAACATTTTGTCTGCCTATACCTATAATAGGCAGGTACTACTAGGTCGGTACTTACATTGGTTCACTGAATAGTTAATGAGTCTAGGACCTACCTCCTTAATGAAAGGTAGTTAAGTACCTTTGCAAAGAAAATCGGGCTTAAATAGGGCTCGTCAATAAGCCACCGATCTTGTGGTAACCCACAGAATTAACATATGAATAGGAGCACAACGCAAAACAAAACCCGACCGGGATCAGATGTACCGGGATGCATTATACATATTTTTGAACTCAAAATAAAAATATTTTTGGGCTTAGAAACTGTATTAAAACTTAGACTAACTATTACATTATGACAAAAGGTATTTTAAAAGATTCTATCTCTAAAAAGATCTCATGAATATGGGCAAGATTTTCAAATTCATTACTTTAAATTGGTCATTGGTTATGATAGCTACTTTATTTGAATGGTGAACCTGTCAATGATTACACTAATGATGCTTGAATTTTGAATAAGAAACTTATATTATCACCTTAATAATAATATCTTAACTAGGCTCTTGACTAGACAGCTTGTATGTATTGTAAAAAAAAAAACTAAATAAAATGTAAAATCACAAATAAAGAGAGAACATTCTTAGATATCAACTATAGACTAGTAAATTGCATATTTTTGGAATAAAATTCTTAAAACCACAATATGAAACAATAATCAAGTCACATACAGAGTATAGTATGACTACATTAATAAAGCGCTTCGGTTGATTTTGTATTTCTCTCTAATTCCGAATACATCCGATCTTCAATGTAGTAATTATATCTCTTTACCTATCCTAGTACAGTGTTTTTTTAGATAATTACCACCTTGAAGTTCTTGTAATGTAAATACGAAACCAACCGAAACAATATTAATGTAGTTGTACTGTACAGACTTGATAAAAAAAATCATTTGTCCAGCTGTGGGACAGTATAGGCTAAAAAACAACATTTCTAGCGCCTCATACTTCTCTTTGACTTAAGACTTTAAGAGGCCTACCAGTACCACCAGAAGGTACAAAAAGGTAGCTCAACACTACTTGTTTTGTTTGTAGGGTTTGCTTAGAAACATGAGATGAGAATTTAATTCTAAAATTTTCAATATTATACCGCATCAGAATCAACTTAATCTTATAGATAAGATAACTAGTGACACAGTCATCAGAAAATAGAGTACCCTGGTACCACAATAACCAGATAATAACAAAACCTACCATATCAAAATTGAGTTTGTCAATTTCGAAGCGTGTCTGAGAACCAAAGTTCCAACCTCCTGTATTTTATCTTTTGTTTTTTTCTTCTGTAATTTGTATTCGCCTTAGGCTCACATTTTTCCTCGTTAACCTCGTTTTCCTCGTTCATCTTAGTTTCAGTCAAGCATAGGTTTTCTTCCATTTTGCAGGTTATATCTTTAGTTTCATCAGTAGAAGTGATCTCGAAACTTTTACTGGAAATAATATCTTTTTCTCCAGGTAAGAATATTTGCTCTTCAAGTTTTTTATCATCACGATCGCCCTGTATATCTGCAGTCACATGTATATTGCATATTTCTTCATCTTTATCAGCTGAAATGATTTCTTGTTTATTGATTTTAGTATCACTTTCTTCAGGTATCGTTGTTTTCTTTTCTTTTTCTGTTTCAATCAAACCAAGTTTTTCATTGTTGACATCATTATTGTATGTTTCTTCACCTTTATTTGTTACAGTGATATCTTGTTCACTACTAACAGGATCTTTTTTTTTAGGCGTAGATTTCTTTGCCTTCTTTTTTTTATGTAAACTTTGTTTTTCTTCATTCAGATGCTTATTGTATCTTTCTTTAGCCTCATCTGTAATAGTAGTTGGCAGGACACTAACTTCTCCAGCCAAACACAAGTTTAGTAACTCCACAAAACGACACAATTGCGATGCTTCACCTTGAATAAATAAGTCATGCAGGGGATCTTCGAACGATATTGTAATTTTACCTTCATTGACACATTTTGTGAAGACCTTTGTCGGGTTCTTTTTTAAATGATATTTGGTATACCTGGACCCTTTCAGCGAGCCTCTCGCAGTGTTTGAAAAATGGAGCAAGAAATAATCATTTTCAGTGTATGTTTCTTTCCCCAACGCTATAGTTGATTCTAAGTAGGAGTTGCAGCTTTTTCCTCCGGGATTTCTATTCACCACTCGAACTTTACATTCGAACCTCATTTTCCGTCATAGGTCACAAATCGTTATCAAAAGCGTCAAAAGCGCTAGCATACTTAGTGAATTTTATACTATCTTTGCATTCAACCACTCGAAAAATTAGAGAGAAGAGCGCAAAATTTTATCGATTGATTGTTTATTTTTTTCTTGCGGCTGACTATTTACACGACACGCAACAGTGTGTAGGGCTATTGCTATTGTTCCGTGAAGTCACCACAAGAATCACAGACTAAACACAGTATTAGAAATGGGGGCTTTGTGCTTGGGGGCATAGAGAATAAAATAATTAAATTATTCGCCGTAGGTATGTAAAATAATCTTACACTATGAATTAGTTAGACCATACATATAAGAGGTACCTTACTAAATCTATGAGTTAGACTATAAGTTAGTGAAGAAGTATAAACAGGATGGATTTAAAGTGTATTGCATTATTTTGTAAGCATTTCACACACAGTCTCATCAATCATGCGCCTCACTATGGTAATAGATGTCAGTGTCTCCAGTGTCACCACTATTGTTGACGACCTCTGTGGCGCAGTGAGCGAAGGTCCGCCTGCGACGCAGAAGGTTGCGGGTTCGATCCCCGCCGCGGGACAAATGTTTGTGATTGATGACATACAGATTTGTCTCGGGTCTGTGTGTTTCTATGTATAATATGTATGTATTTACAAACAAAAAGTATATCAGTTATCTGGTTCCCATAGTACAAGCTTTGCTTAGTTTGGGGCTAGATGATGCTGTGTAAAAATGTCCAGTATTATTTATTTTATTTAAGTATTTTTATTGTATTTCCGGCGGTGTCTGTCAGTCATAGTCAATTTAATAGGTTTTGCTTTTTTGGCGGGAACTGGTACAGTGTGCGTTTTTATTATATTTATTAAAGAGAGTCCTATTAGCTAATAGGAACACGCATGCTATGCATTATCTATTAAGTGAACGTGACGGACTTTTTGGGTGAACTCAAAGTGCAATGCAAATTTTTAATATTCAATCCACGATTCAATCCTATTGTATTTCATCTGCCTAGAGAAACGATCTAGTAGAACAGTGTAGGTACTTTTAACTAATTATAAACGAAGTATTATCCTCTAGATTACTAATTAGAGACATCGTCTTAATACTTAGATACATAGGAGATACATACTTATACTTATATACATACCTACAATAACTAGTTGCTTGGACAATAACTTTTTTAAAATCAGTAATCACCATCACCTCTCACCATCTTTTATAGGGTGGGTTGAACCTGCCTGCCTGTTACAGGATCGTTACCAGTTGGTGACACTGACTGTACATACCTATCTAGGTAGGTACCTACTAGTAGGCTAGTAGGGACGACAATTTTCTCATGATCTTGAAGTTTGTAAGCAGGTTTGATTGCGAGTTATGTTACCTATGCGAGCTATTAAATTTGTATCATAAGCATCGTAATGAACGCACTAAACTGTACGTAGGTAGGTATAGGTACTTACCTATTAACAAGTCAGTGGTCAAGGTTTACAGCATAAAGAAACCTTTCTGGACTTTTCGCATAGGTTGCCTAAGGCACAGAATAGGTTAGGCTATGGAGCAAAAAGCTGACCTGACTAAGAACTGTTATTTAGTATGTAGGTAGGTAGGTACTAAGTTTAAAACCAAGGCTCTAGCTCTACCTCTGCGGGAACGCTAATCTTACAGTGACATTATGAGCACTCACGTAGGTCACACGCACTACAATTATTAGTACGTAGGTACCTACCTATATTTTTAGGCACTTATCTAATAGTAAGTAAGTATCTACTACGAGTATACCTACTACTTAGTTCTTCCATTGCTTAGTTCACAGCAGGGTTTTTGCTGATTGCTGCAGTAGGTTTGTTTGTTATATCAGCGGATGGATGTTGATGTTATTTTTTATTTAGGTACCTACTTACTTGCCTAACAGTGTACCTTACCTATTATATTCAATTCAAAGTACCTACCTATTCGATCAGATCCTTGAACAATTTGCTTACAATCATTAAACTGGCCCCATTGGTCTATAATATTTTCTAGGTAGGTAGGTTACCTACCCTATAAATAATTAGGTAGTCCTGCATCGCTCGTACCTACCTATACCTACATTAAGTTTGGACTGAAAATAACTCGAAAATTCTTATTGTTTCAGGGAGCAGTACATTTTCAATGTTTTTGAAGTAATAGTAAGCACATTGGAAACAAAACTTCAGAGAATCGAAAACCTTGACAAAGCTGTAGAACATCTCATGAGACGAGTGGAAGCGCTTGATTCTAGGGTGAACGACAACATTCACAAAACAGACGCCATCATTTCCAAACTTGGAAACTTAGATTTAAAATTATTCAGTCAATTAGGACAAGAGACTGAAGAAAACACCACCAAGAAACAAATAGAGGTCAGTAATGCACAGCTTCTGGACAGAAAGCTTGAATCTCTAGACCAAAAAGTTTCCAACATCGACTTAACATTAGTCGGCTTAAAAACACAAATAGACAATAACTTTTTGCCCGTCGACGACATCAACGCTGAGGCGAGCGAAAAGAAACCAATCAACCTGAACGTTATAGAAATCGCTAAAGGTCTGAACTCCGAAGTTGTCAATGAGATTACGAAAGAAGTGGATCAGCTGAGAACGTCGATGTCGACTGTAGACCGTAAGTTACAGTTCCACATCAACTTGGTATCAGAAAACTTGGGCAAGGTGCTTTACATGATGGCGGATGTTCACGCGGCGATCGTGGAGCCTGAGGCTGCGTCCATAAACGTGAACAGTCTCTTCAAGAATCGTACAGCAACCAGCACACAGGCACCTGTCGCAAGGAACAGCAAGATCGACTCGCTCGTTAACAAGATCATCCCCATGATGAGTGTCTCCGAAAAGATGGATGAAGTATGGGACGTCGTGGTCGGAACAAAGAGCTCGGTCGACGATCTCGTGCCAAAATCAGACGAGTTGCTCACGCAGACGCAAAGACAGGAGCGTGCGATCGGCCAGATCCATAGCGACTTGAGACTCAAAACAAACCTGATTATAGAAAACCTGGATATGGTGGAGAAGAGGTTGAAAAAGCAGGAGGATGACGTTGCGACGCTTGCCCAGCGGCCTGTTCCACCGGAACTGCTATTGGACCCTACATTCGACAAGTTGGCGGAATACGCGCCCACTCGCTACCGAGTCGACGAGCCATCCACGGACCCGACAATCACAGCATCCAACACCACATCCGCTCCCTCATTCATCAACAGGTGACATCTTTCTATATCTAACTAAGCATAGCGATAGTACTTTTTGCATTGCGAATTCATTGCGTATCACTTGTTATTTCTTTCGAACCACTGAAAGAGGCTCCTTTGTACCTATCCCTGCGAGTGTGTTGTATTATATTGTGTAAAGGTGGATACTGATACTGACAGTATTACGAGGTGTATTGTACCTTTTTCGAGCATGCAACACCGTGTGCTAAAATCCGTCTAAGACTTGCTCGGTGGTCCTTGTTTCCGTACTGCATGAACGTGTAACATGTTCGTTACATTACGCCCCGTAATGCCAGTAGTATCCACCTCATGTGTGCAGAAGCACACTGGCTTGAT
Organism: Epirrhoe tristata; assembly: GCA_951394285.1. Lineage (NCBI taxonomy): Eukaryota > Metazoa > Arthropoda > Insecta > Lepidoptera > Geometridae > Epirrhoe > Epirrhoe tristata. The sequence goes on along the minus strand of OX596136.1, from coordinate 14,086,940 downwards.
AACTAATGGTCTGGTGGTCTATAGCCAAAGCAGTGGAGCCGCGACGGTGACAGTGACGCCGGCCGGAACCGCCACCAGTCCACGACCTGCCAGTAGGAAAGGCGGGATCATCTTCCCCAGTGTGAAGAACAAACCCATCATCGGCAATAACACTTTTGCATCCGAGATCGTCGCCAACTATAAAGACGTGAAAGTGAGTCCTCTATGTAGAACATTTATTTGCACAGCTTATCATTTTAATGACAAATATGGTAGATACTTAACACCATGGGAGAAACACCATCGATAAACGGAACCCAAAGCACCCCAGCTAGAATTAAAATCAGACCGTGTTGTCAAAAGTAGGCGCGGTTTGTATGGACTATGGACTGGACATGTTATAAGTTTCTCTCGCATAAAAACTCTTGCTAAAAAGAACACAAGGAGATGAGGGGAGTGAAATAGAACCAACGCATATCTGAAACAGTATGATAAAATTGAACGTGTGTTTCATAAGAGACTGTCCCGATTGCACTGGTTCCTTATCGCCGTGTCCTCGGCCGGGTCGGATGTTCAATCAAAGACCTACAAGATTTCCGCGCAAGGAAAGTTGCGTCGACCGTTACGTAAATATAGAACAGTTTAGCTTACAGAGGTGCTTTCCGCGCTTTTGTGGGCTCGCGCAAAAACCTGCCATTCCCACCAAGTGACAATTATACCTACCGATGATTACACCGTGTTTATTGTCTCAACGTACGAGAACCGGTGGTTATGTCGAGCGGTGATGCAACGCGCGTAACTCGTTTTACTCTACCCTACGTACGTACACAGAACCAAGAACACTGCGTTCTAATAACAGCTTTGTTATAATTGAAATTACTGATGATACTTTACAGCTAAGCTACTGATCTAAATTTTTGAACTGTGCGCAAATGTTTAGGAATTGTTGGAGCGGAAGGTATGTAATCAGGAAGCTATCAAGCTCGTGACAACACAACCCATGATAATAGTGGAAACTTAAGGCTTTCGTTTCTCGAGGGCCCAAGGTATCAATTCAATGAGGATAATATCTGCGGGAGCTATAGATACTATCATTAGATAGGTACCATTTATCTCAATAACAATACTGCATTGGTAAGCTAATAGGCGTTATCATTACAACAAGCTATTTAATTTTATTATTTTTAGTGCTAACGGTAACTAATATTGAAAAGTTTTTGTCTACTTTACGAGACCGATTCTGCATTTGGTCAAGGTATCGGTACTTAGGTACTCAGCGGCTCCAAGCCCGTTGTTATCGGTACCCACGTTTCAAAACTTTCTATGCCAATATTGACAAATTGTGGACCACGATCACACTGTCCACGGTTGGAAAGACTTCACAAACACAGCTTGCGCAATCCATGAGTTTAGTCCAAGAGTAATTATTATCTTTTTGCGAACAATGAGGCTGGCAGTCATTCGGACATCAAATAGACCATTTGCCAACACTGAAAAAATTAATGACCTGACAGGTATTAGTTGGTACTCAGTGTTGGTACCTAACCCTTACAATTGGCATAATGTGTTAGTCTTTTGAAACGTTTGACAAAAATTAACGGTTTGTTAGGCAGACATGTTTGAACTTATACAACGGCTTGTGTTATGCATCTTTCAGAGTAAACTTATAAATCTTATCAAAAAATGAAAGTTGTCACGTTGCGTAATAGATACTGGTAATACTTAATTGTTTACGATGCCGCTGCGCTGTTACCTATAGCAGTGCATGGACGTGTGCGCTTATTAATCTAACAGTGTTAACCGCTAAGCAATTGTGCCTAATATTAAGCACATCAAATCAATCAAAGCGAATTTATATACGTGACTATAAACAAGGCTAAGCGAGCAAAGTTATTCTGCAGACTAAGTATTATTTATCCTCTCATCCCGTAGGTAATGGATTTTTAACTCAGCCCAAAATATTGCCAAGTTTGAACAGTCATTGCATTGGACCCTTATATTTACTGGCTGCGCTCCGGGCTGTTACCCGCTGTTTCTTGTGAACACATCATAAAAGCTATCTTCATAAGTAATGTCATCCAAACTGAACTGAACAATTGCCTCGGACCCTTTTGAAGAAGTCCTCTAAAAATGCTTACAGATTCACCTTCCAAACTGTGTCTACAACATTGAATACATTTCCAGGGGTTTTCATGCGTGGATCTCCTCAATGCTGGTATGCGAGAATCTGGTGTTTACTACCTGCAAATCCGAGGAACCACCTACTGGTTTCTGAAAGTTTACTGCGAGCAGAACATCGCCGAAGGTGGATGGACGGTAAGAAGATTACTCTATAGCGAATTCCATTTTGAAGCAGAAAGGCTCTTTGAAGCCCAAGGAAATAGAGAGTAAGTAAGATATTAATGTGAATAATGATAGATAACCATGCGTGTCTCAGGTTCAAGAGTGCATCAATAAAATATTTCCCTGTTAGTTTAGTTTATCTAAGTATACCCACGTGTTTTTTGCCTGTAGGTACGTCCTATAGTGAATAGTCATAACTCCCAAGTTATTTTTAGACTTGTATAAATGCATTTGGGCACTCAGGTAGGCTCTTAAGAAGACAAATCGAAGGTAGCCGTTTAGACAGAAACCGGTCATTTGAAGGGCATCTGTTTGATACAAACGTAGTAACCGTACCCGTTCTATGGGTACAAAATGATGACTTCATAATGTTCCTAAGTACCTACTTGAAATTATCTGCGACAAGCTGCTGCCTGCGGCTTCTCTTACGTGATACCTTCGGATTTAGTACATAATTTTAAAGTCCTAAACCGAAACCACTGAACAGATGTTGATATACATTAGCATGGATATAGGTATATAGTATACATAGATTGCATCTTCGGAACGGACATTAGCTTATCGGCACCAAATGAAAATTGTTTCAGTAGTTACGAAAAATTATGCAAACACACTACAGCCGAATTGAGAACCATTCGGTTTTAGGTCGACTTCTTAAAAAAGAGAAGATCCTCTTTTTTATGAAGTCGACCAAAAACCAAGCATAACACTAAAAATCTTTCTAGCCAACCAAGAATGAGCGTGAGTTAAATTAAACGATGTCTTTAGGTCATACACCGTCGAGATGACTACGGCGTTCCTGCAGAAAACTTTAACCGAGACTGGGGAGACTACAAGAATGGCTTCGGAGATCCCAGCAAAGAGTTTTGGCTGGGAAACGAGAATATCTACATGCTGACCAATAACGACGATTATATGCTTCGAGTCGAACTTGAGGACTTTGATGGAAACAAAAGGTGAGTTCGGTAATCAGGTTTTTAAAGTTTGAAATTTTTAGGTCGGTCACAAAAGTAGCAAAAATTGTGCACTGCTGAAGGTAAGTATAGACTTTTTAGGTCAACTCTAATAAAAATAGTTTTTGATGCCTGAAGACTGAAGACAAGACTGAAGTCATGGCTACGAGTTTCGAGTCTGGCAAATGAAAGTAGACCCTGAAAAAGAGGCGGCAAATTCAAAAATATAAGCGTGACAACCCATTAATTAATAACTCTAAATAATATACTTAATATAATTATTATATTTGGTACTAGAAAATAATAACCAAGTATAAGTTGTGTTCTTCCAAATGTCCTTATTATGGGGTTACACGCTTATATTTTTGAATTTGCCGCCTCTTTTTCAGGGTCTACTTTCATTTACCAGACTATAGCTGGGACCTTCGAATGATGGAAGGCTGGGACATTCAATTTATCGTGTCATCCGAAACACAGAAGTGTTTTTGAACTTGTTTTAGATCTTGACTTATGAAAGATGCAGAACAAAAGGTCTCAAAAAATTGAGAAGGGATAAAAATACTATCATAATGTTCCAATTTCCAAATAAATCTATTTTTATTTTCATCAATTCACTTACCATTTCCAGGTTCGCGCAGTATTCGCACTTCAAGATATACTCTGAAGCGGAATACTACAAACTGGAGATTGACGGATACGAGGGCAATGCTGGCGATTCCCTCAACGATCCTTGGTACGGCTCCAACAACAGCCCCTTCTCCACTTATAATAGGTAAGTTATCTTCCCTGACTTGGTAAAAGGGTACTCTTTTCAACAGATGCTGTTATATTCGCTTCCATTTTCCACGATCATCCTGGATTCTGAAACATATTTCTGTAGACAAATCTTTATTGATCTCATCAATAATTAGACCTTACCTTAGTATTCCATGTTACTTGTCTATATTTATGAAAACTTTCCATAAGGTGAAATAAAAGTCACGGTTTCATCTAACATTTATTGTTTACAGAGACAACGATAGGTCCTCATTGAATTGCGCTTCGATGCTGAAAGGAGGCTGGTGGTGGAAGTCATGCGGGCGAGGTCTCAACGGACTTTACCTGCATGACCCACAAGATCTTACCGCGAGGCAAGGTGAGTACCAATAGTAAGGCCAATGAATCTAGGCATTCCTGAAGTTAACAGTTTCGATGAGCGGTAGACGATTTTGAATTAAAAAGCACCATTGCGCATGTCGGCTAACTTCACGAATGCCTAGACTGTGTTGGGTATGCCAACGCGCGAATTCATTTCAAGAATATATTTTGCCGAACACGCGATTTTTTTTATCATACTCTATTCGACATCTACAGGCGTTCAATGAGGTTTACAAATAGGGTAACATTAATGAATTTACTACTACTCTTAAGATTAACCCGCTGTATGAAGGATACCCGCACCTCAGTTGTATTAAAGACGAAACAAAATCCTTTTAAGGTCTAAATTACACCTAGACATTGACATTTACAAGGGCCTCATTCTCGCGAGTTTAGGACTAGATTAAAAATTGAAATCCTGAATTGTTATACAAATGAATTCTGGCTATATTTTCTAACAAAAATAGACTTTACGATCTTATACATGGTGCAAGTTCCGCCAGAAAACTGAATATTCTCAAAGCAATAATTGCTGTACTCGGGAGAATAAGGAACCTCGTTAAAAAAACTGATTTTTAATCGTCAGATAACTTTTCAGTCAATCATTTTGTATGAATAGGAATACTTTGTCAAACTGTCATCATTTACTATTACGATTAAACGTACTTATTTGACGATTAAAATCGGCATCTATAACTAAGCGTAAAAAATCGACCTTTATCATTGAATACACACATACATTGAATAATAATCATCACTTAGCATAAGAAATTGTGTAAGAGCTAGACTAAAACATGACAATTTTACAATGCAAAACAGACTATTATGTACTTGATATAACTTTTATGCATTGTCAAGCCAAAAAAGGTTAATTATAATGTCATATACTTTAGTCTAAAGAGAGACCATGACCATACTCACTCTTTAGACTAAAGTTATTAAATAGAAGTTAGAAAGAAATCGGGTCTTATTTCAAGAAATACAATTATTATTTTTAGTAAAGATAATTTGTGCAGCACTTGTGCAAACTGCGGAACAGTTACGCTAAAACAGCCCATTATATCGAATAATATTTTGGATAATGAATTAGAACATCATTGAATTTGGCACTACCACAGACCATAATTATGCACTAATGAAGAAAACTATTCACTAATGAGTAAAACACTGAGACAATTGGCATTATTTGAAAAATGGAGATATACGATAAAAGCACTACTTAAATGTTTTTAATTTTAAAACTAAGAGCCGTGACAGTAACATACCTTCGGTTTTATTAAAGTACGAAGACCACAAATATTCTGGTTTAAGCAAACTTTAAACTAGATTACACAAATAAGAAGGAACATAAAAGATGTTTAGAACTTATACATCGTTTTCGTTTGCTTGCAATCTCTTGTTATTAATTATTGAAGACCAAGACTATCCTAAGGCGGGCTCTAGACGATCAATTATACTGCGCAATTTAGCGAATTGTGCAATATTATTACAGTTTAGTCATAATATTGAAGATTGAGCAATAATTGAACAAAAGTTTGTGCGAGTTTAATTTTTACTGCACCGTTTCTTAGGGTCAGTATTGCGCAATATTTTTCAGTTTTTTTATATGAATAACAAGTGAAATGTCCGCCTAAAACATTGCGCTATTCCTATTATTGAGCAATATAATTGATCGTTTGGATTCAAAGCGCCTTTCAATCCATTGTACAATAAAATGTATTGTGCAATGTCTAGGGCCCGCTGCCCGCCTAAGTCTTTGTTTTTAATAAATAAGATACAATCGGAGTCATAAAAATGAAAACCACAGATCAAAATGCAATCATCATTATGCTATTTACTTTCATTAGTGAACGTTTCACATTTTTATGACACTGAATATAAGTACTGAAATAATCTCACTAAAATACAGATTTGCATCTTTTAGAGGTGATATCACGTTCTATTACATCAAGAACCCCTATGCATGTATCCACATTATTTATAATAAAACCATTAAAATCTAAACAATTTTACTACACATCTTAAGAATGCACAGACAAGTTATGAACTATGATTCCAACAATTTATTTCAATTATGACTGTACGTACAATGCAATATTAAATGTAGCACGTTCAACGGATGTCGGTATTTCGATGCGCAGTGGACAGTTTTGTATGAAAAAGCGTCAACTGCGCATACGACTAACTTCACGTATGCCGAAATCCGTTGAACATGCTGTTACTGTAATAGATCTCATGAAAACATATTCATTAGCTTTGCTCTTTTGGGAGCCATTATTACACAACATAGAACGGTACTCGAAATATTTAGCCCAACAACACTTTTATTGAATTTTATTTATTTTGTATGCTTATACTAGTCTAAGCATACTACTTTCGCGAATGTAAACTTTAAATAAGATGTTACATAGTTATCATCGTTCCAGGTATCGTGTGGTTTCGTTGGCGAGGCTGGGACTATACGTTGAAACGAGCGACAATGATGATCAAACCGAAAGGGCTACAAGCGAACACGTGAAATATCGCGCTGCACTCTGCTGACACACCTATCCAGCCTCTGTTCAATCATTACGTGGATTCACTTAAAATAAGTATATAAGTACAAACATCTGATTGAAACATGGACATTTTACTATAAGGGCCATAGTGCTGATGAATTATTACTGTGATGTATTATCGAAAATATATCTTCATAATTCGCTAGAATCCATATAATGACATAGAACATAGTAGGCAGCTAATCGCTCAAATTATGTACCTATTTCTGTAAATACATTTTCCCTAAATCATAAATCATGTCACAATACTTCGCCTTCATCAAACAACTGTATGTAATCGTTGCCTTTATGTAAATAACAGAATCTAGACTATGTATTATCGAAGTGCCACATCACCCCAAAATTCATTAATTTATTGCTCATATTAATCTTGAGGTAAAATAAACTTTCGTTAATTAGGTTTATAATTTAGATATAAGATAAAAAATAATAATAAGATGTAAATAATTATTATAATACCGCGGATGGGGAGGCGCAAACAAAATGACAATGTTCATACAATGTAAGTGAATAAAATTACTGTGAACTGTGGCCCGCAAACTACTTGGTGAAACTTCCTACATTATGATAACGTTTCATGCATATTAATCTGCACGGCTTTCTTTTAAAATATAATCTTCACAAAAATAAAGTACCTGATAAGTTCGCGACATTTCTCGTGTAGGTCTAGTTTGCCTTTGGTTTTTAATGATCATCTAAATTATTCTAAATAATACTGCAGAGTCACTCTCAAAATAATTTTTAAACAGTTACAACGACAAAGAGATGAATTTAATTCTGTATAATGATGCATAGTCAAGCAATATTCAAGAAGGATTAGCATTGGACACAACTTTAGAATGATTAGTCTCTGATACCTGCTTGATATGTTGATATGTAACTTTTCCAATACATACTATCTATGTGAATACTTGTAAGAAATTAAATAAATAATTATACTTTCTAGTTTCATTTATCATCAAACAAATGGGAAACTATGTTTTGAATGCAGAAACTGAAAAACAGAAAAGGAAAGCTTCACTCGCAGATGTAGTAATTGTATAGCTTTACCTTGCCTCGTTTCAGAGTTAGTCCAAGCTCGCGCCTTGCATTTGCAAAGCCAGGAACTCCTGTCAGTCGCGATCGTCCTGATCGTTCTCACGCGCTCCATTCTGCACAGGCCCATTCTGCTCCAGTCTATCGCCATTTATCAAGTTGGGTTCGATAAAGTTATGCACAAGCAGGTTCTGCTCAGGCCTGTCTTCATCAAAAATGTTAGGTTGCGCGTCACGATGCTCGTCAGCAAAGATATCGGGCTCGAGGATGTTCAGTTCGATGACGTTGTGCGGCGCAAGGCGATCTTCGTCGTAGATGTTCGGCTCTGCGGGTTCGTTGCTGTCGTCGTCGAATATGTTCGGGCCGAGCTCGTTTCCGGCGGGCAGTTCGAGCATGTAGGCAGGCGGCCGGTTAGGCAGAACTATTTGCGGAGCAGGCGATGAAGGTCGGCTCTCGGCGGGTTCGGCCACCTGCGCTTCGCCTTCCGCCTGCTCGTCTGCGTCGCTGTGGTTCGGACAGTCGATAACCAGATTACCCGGTGAGGCCGGCTCCGGCTCGTCCGAATCATTCAACGCATCATCGTCCAGATTATCTAGAAAATTCTCCGGGAAATCCGGCAAATCGAATATGTTAGTATTCAGCATCTGCGGCGGCAGGATTACATCGAGGCTGTCTTGAGACAGGCTGACCTGGGCGAAGTGTTCCGGCGACAGCTCCTCGACCTCGACGTCTTGAGTTTCGTCGTCGGGGGAGTCGTTCCGTGGGAAGGTTTCGATCGCGAAGTTATCGGCGGGTATGGCGCCGTCGCGGTAGATCGAGTCTAGATCGGCGAGCGTGCAGCCGACGTCGCCGCCTCCGCCGGGGGGCAGGAGGCTGGAGGGGCTGGAGGGTGCAGGGGGAGGGGGGATGTTTCCGCGGCGTCTCGCGCCTCTAGCTCGCCTCGTCCCCCGCGCCGCGCGCCACGTGCGTCCCTCTCGCTCTACCGACACCAACTGCACTTCAGGGGATGAGGAATCAGCGCGATCCAGCAAATTGCGTCGCAATAGCGAGTGTGGATGGGCTTGTACCGGCTCTAAAGTCTTGACGGTTTTCTTAGATTTAGATTTCTTAGATTTAAGGGAGGGGGGTGCGGGTTCGGAGCGCGGCTCGGGCTCGCTGCGGGGGCGCGGCGCCGACACCGCGGAGCCCCCCGCAGAGGGTGCGTGTTATGTCTTCATGCGCTTGTGGGTGCGCTTCTTGATGCGGTGGCGGGCGGAGGCGATGATCGCGGAGAGCTTCTTGTCTTCCGCGAGGATGCGCAACATTTCGACGATGAATGGTAAGTAGTTGTGTCTGCGGCGGGCCATTTCCTGCGCGTATTTGCGCATCTTGAGATCTTCATAGTCCAGTAGGACTCGTAAGCGTGCGAGTTCTGCGTGAGCTTCTTCCGATGATCCGGGCGTTGCGCCCGCTCCCGTCACGACTCCGGCAGCTTTAGGAACAAGTTCGCGCATGCGCCGAGTCAGCACTGTACGCCGTTCAGATACCAGCGCCATCAGGTTGAAGTGGATCTCACCCTCCGTGTACCTAAAGCAAAACACACCTTAAACTGGCTATCAACGAAACTGTCTCGCGATATAGATACGCTTTAAAAAGTGTTTTAATGAATTTAGCTTTCTCTGTTTCGAGATGTTCGTAATTGTTACTTAATTGTTGCCCAGCCCACACCATAATGTATTCATTTATGTATACACACAGATAATACATTATAGAATTAATTATTCTAATTCGTAATATCTAGGAAAATACTAGGACACAACAACATTTGACAGAAAAAAAAGTAAGTTGACATCCTACTATCCTGCCAATATTATAAATGCGAGAGTTTGGATGGGTGGATGTTTATTTCCAATTTCTTTCTCGAATGACGCTGACGAATGGATTTCTTGACTGAATGGATAAGAATGTATGACACAGAAATTTAATTTAGTCTGGATTAGCACATAGGCTTTATATCCCAAAAAAGTGAATAATTCCCAAGGCAAGATAACACCGCGGAGCAGTACTTCATAAAAACGTATAATTATTACACAAGAATAAAAAAAAAGCAAAAATACTATTTAAATCATAACTGACTTGTTGATCCTAGCTCGGATGATAGGGCGCACAACATCAAGCCAGTCAGTATCGGGCGCGATGGGTCCGTGGTCGATGGGCCCGGCCCGAAGCCCGTCCAACTCGTACAATCGGCCCGCGATCGGCATGTAGCCTATGAAGTGATACACTTCGTCATCCTGACATGAAAAAAGATTATTAGAAATACAAGATCACAACATGATGCCTACACAATCACGCTCAAAGATAAATAAATAAATAACGCTGGACTTTTCACACAGCATCATCTAGCCTCAAAGTAAGCAGAGCTTGTGTTATGGGTACTAGAATGACTGATAAACTACTTATATACATTTTGCGATCGCGTTACATAATACACAATAAGCTAAGAAAAGCGTGTTGGAAAAAAGTAAGTTCGTATGAGTTAGTGGCCAGCTGGTGACGGAGTTTTTAGGACGCCTCAAGGCCTCATGGCTTAACGACTTAATAGCCGGCACCGACAATTCAATATGCCCACAGAGGCACGGAAGCCCTCAGTTGATTATGTCACGAGAGGTTACCCATCCATTTACCTCTTAGAACGTTGCCTAACGATTAGCAAGCTACACCACGAGCGCTTCTTTTATCCCTAAGGCACAAAAATTTTGGAAATTCGGGTAAAACTATAAATAATTTGAAATACATTTACCTTCCCAGCCGCTTGCTTGTCCATTTCAAATAAGTAAGTATTTCCCATAGAGTTATGAGCGGCACGGATCACCTGAGAGTTGCTGATCGCGTTTCCACAAGTTTGTGGATCAAAAGACCTGCATATTAAAATACACATTAAAAAAACGCACTGCTCACAATTATTTATATACTTATTTAGTTATGTATCATGATTTTACCAGCTGAACTCCTTTAACTTGGTGAGTTCCATGCCAAGTTCTAAGTCAGGATGGTTACAGTTTAGAAGCAGGCTTATAATAGCTTGCGTGGCGCAAGCATTGTTTATCGTCTGGAAATAAAAAAGGTGAATTGAAACATTAGGTACAGTAAAACTAATGTTTTGATTCTTTTACAGAAGTCATCAAGTCAAGAACAAAATGGGTGATGTTACCACTTATATGATACCTATCAAGAACATCTAAGCAAGCTGTATCACGAGCGTAACAGTAAGCTATGATGATGGAATTTGAAGCATTTCAATGGAACTCCTTCGTGTTCCTTGAGGATGAAAGGATAATAGCCTCATTTGGGCTCATTTGAATCAGCTCATGGACCTTTACCCAGCAGTGGGATAGTATAGGTTAATAAAAAATAAATAAAAAACCTGATGAGCAAAGTATATTTTCTCCAAATCTTCAGGGTCAGTAACCACAGGCCCAGAAGGCGGTTCCTGGTCTTTGTATTTGAACAGAAATATCAAGCCGTGCACCGGTCTGTAATAAATCATAAAAAATTAATAGACATTTCACAATCATCTAGCAAACATTATGTCTAGTGATCTTAACATTATTTAATAAGCACCCCCGAAGTTACTACTTCCTCAATAAAGCTTAAATTCAGATTAGGGATAAAACTTAGAATAAGAACCTTTTAAGAACAGACAAAACAATTTTAGTTTTTTTGTATTTGAAAATATTTGCGAGGATTCTACTACATATCAGATATCATTTTAGCTCATACCTCAAATTTTCAAATATATCTTCTTCCACCGTCCATAGTTCTTCCACCTGGACGCCACTGGCACCTGAAAAGTGTTGCAATTAGTACAATTTTTATGCTATTTTGCACGCCACCTTTTTAAGCCATCAGAGAGCGCCATAAAGTCAAAATGCATTTTTTCAGTAGGACGGCTGCCTGGGATCATTTACAATAGTCTTATAACTAGGTGATTCTACTTCTGTTCCTTCGTAACAAATAAGGTGAAGAACCAGGGCAACAAATACTGTTTGGGGCCTAGCTTTCTTTTAGGTGATCCATCTTAAAACTAAATAGTCAAGGTCCAGAGGGGAGCAAGTCAAAGACAATGTAAGAGTACCAGTTGAGAGTTAAGACTTACCAAATGCATGGATGAGCTGAGTGAAAACCCCAGGATCACTCTCAATCAAACACCAGTCCCCACTCGACTCCATGGTCTGTAAGTAAGGGCAATGTAGTGAGAAACATGTTGCAATATGTTTGTGATACAAAGGAATTGATCCGAATTTGACGTTTCTTGCACTGTGATTGGTTGCTGTCAATCGATTCCAAACTGAATGCATTCCACTGTTTTATGAATCAAGGCCCGGGGCTATTATTATAAACCCTTATTTCCAAACTCTTACTCCATCTACACACACAATTAAAACCAACCCGCCTTCGGGAGATAGGAAGAGATGAACTTTAAGTAGGTACAAATAACAACGAAAACAATAATGCAAAATAATTTCTACAACATTAACTAAATCTATCTTGGTTTTTTTAATACAGTAAAAACTGAATTGTATATTTAAACACTTCTTAATTAAAAAGAAGCTATTCCACTATATTCTTGATCATAATTGGAATGGACTAGAATATATCTTTCATAGTAACATACCTACATGACAAAGTACAATAAAATAAAAAGAAATTACTTCTACTTAAAGGATTTTAATTATAAATTTTTCAATAAAATTAATAAATATCTATACAATAAAAATAAAAACATCAAATAATAGACACATTGTACATGAAAAAAGAAAACAAATCAAAGGCTTATAATGTGTACTCCATTTCATAATTTCACCTTGATTGGTTCCAGACAAAAGCGTTTGGCCTTTGGCACAGCCATATCCACAGATAATATAGCTTTATCACTGTAGCATCCTAAGATTTTCTGCCCCCTGAGAATGAACAAACTGTGCAAAAACAATTCAAATGGTTTTACTAGGTATGACCGAGTTGGTTGCACTGTAATTCAAATTAGTTTCTTACAACGCAAAGTCGGTGATTCTTATAAAGTTATTGTTATCTCAGATTTATGTTTTAATTTGGGTACCTACTCCTGTGACATGGCTAATATTTATTCAAGAGGAAAGAACATCATAAAAGTACTGAGAAACACTTCCTTCTTTAATCATCGTCATCACAGCTTCAAGAGTCGAGATAAAGTCTTGATTTTGTTACTGTAATGAAGACCTTAAGTCTACAGTCTACTCTTTATAAGAATCACCAATAGACTACTTATTCTTACTGGTCACTCAAGTTCACATGAACCCTAAGAGCTTATAGACGTCCATTTTTTTACTTACACCGGACCGGTGTCAGTCGCGCCGAAGGGAAGCGGTGGTGCATCCGGCGTAAATTGTTTGCCGGATCGATGTCCGGTGCATGTACACACATTCTTTATAATTCATACACCACCGCGAATCCGGTAAAATACACGGTCCGTTATCCGGTGAAAAAAACTGACGTCTACAAGCGCTCTAAGTGAGTGTTGATATTCGCAAAAGGCTACGCAAAGTTTCCATACCTAACAAATAGAAAAGGTGTCCACATATAAATTTACTTACTAAACTAACCTTAATCGACTCGATCGTCTGTTATGTTACACAAAATGTTGGATATGTTTTTTTCATTTCTATAATTCAATTTCATCAAAATCAACCAATTTACGGCTGTCGGCTGTACTTCCCTCCTCAGCCAACACAGCTTTACAAACAACTACACTACGGGATTCGGTAAAAACAACAGAGGCGAGGACATCGTATCCATAAGGACCGTATAAATCATTGTACGAGCTTTTGTCATTTTCAGTTACTCAGCAGTTTTCATGTCCCTAAATAGATTCTGTAATTAGCTGTACTGTAGGCTAGGGATTGTCGTGTGATTACCGGTAAAGAGATTGATTTATAAACTACTACTAAAGGTAGCTACACTCACCATTCTAAGACCAAGGAAGGAAATAAGGAATGTTTCTTTCTTGATGAAAAGGTAGCCAGACAGAGAGTTTCTGTACAGTAGCAGGAAATAATCAATCCTTCCACAACACAAAACAAAACTCCAACAACCACAGATTATTATATGTAGCAAGCTACCAACAACCAACAACCCACACACAGAACACTATTACCAACCAAACCAAAGAAAGAGAATAATAATATAAAGAACCCAAACCACAGTCCCAGTCGTACCAGTTCACAACCTAGTTTTCTTTCCTCAATAAAACTTCGAAACGAAACGCACGCATCAAAGCATTCCCTATAGATATTGAAGCATTCAAGCATTCTCATTCATTCCGTTCCAATCCAATCCATAGAGATAGGTATATAGGTTCCACTTTAGAGTAAGTTGTCGTGAATTGAGGATTAAAAAGGCTTAAAATCGGCAGGGGTTTGCTTCCTGATTATTTATCTACCACTTTTATCACCCGGAACAGCCTAGTTTTCGAAAAATTAATAAAAATATTTTAGTAATTTCAAGCGAAACGTGACGTTAGAATGGACAATTTGACAATTGAATCTGTGTTAATTGTCTGTGGTAATCATTTTTGGCGTAGGCTGACCTGATACCTACCAAATAACTTTGATATAGGTAGGTAGTACATAAAAGTTTGCTATGTTATAGGTATGCACTTACTTACACTTGTACTTACCTTGGTACGGAACCCTCGGTGGGCGAGTCCGACTCGCACTCATCCGGTTTTTATTTTTACTCATAAAATTTATCAAATTCCTTTGCCGTTGTGTGACTGAAAATGCAAACGAATCGAGAGAGACGATCACGGGTAGAAATGTTCCCAATCAAAAGCGTGGACTTGTATATAATCTGTGCATGGCTCAGAAAATGATGTATGACAACGAATGAGTCGCTATTTTGGGTCATGAACGATTGAGATCTATTGAATGAATGAGTGTGTTTGTTTGTATCTCTCTAAATTCTGTACCAAAAAGGTACCATGCTAAATCTATGCTCTAAATAACCGTCTGTCTGTGGTGCAGTGCATTTGTTGTTATTGTGCTGAGCGAGTAGTTTGCGTCGATTAATTTCCGCCTAAGTATTTCTGTTCCACATTAGCTGCAAATGTACGGTTTGTACCTTCAGTACGATGTATTATAAGTGCTGTGCTGTGCCAGGTTGCACCAATACGCGAAAGGACGCTATATTACGCAAATTCCCAGTGTGTAGTCAAAGACTCAAAAAGTGGCTCGATTGTATAAACAGTGATGCGTTGAGAAACAAGAGCTTGAACGAGATTTCAGGACTCCAAGTGTTTTACAGGCATTTTGAGGCCCGATTTGTGACTCCTAAATCACGACTTCGACCGATACTGTAAGATTAGAAAACAGGTTGCTTACTGAAATGCAAAAAAAAGCACATTTATTAAATATAAGAAAAAATTGTAGAAACAAAATAAATGAATCTTTGTACTTCCGTTGTTTTCTATCAGCACAACACCTTCCTTCCCTTAAGATAGGAACGAAAACAATAGGTAGGTAGCATATATAAATCTATGGTAGGTAGGTACTACCCCAGCTAATATGGTAGAATGATCATTCTGCTCAGTGCAGTAAAAAAAAAAACAAGAATGAAATAAAATTAAATGTCATACATCATTTTCTGATAGCCAATCAGGAGTAAGTAACTACTACATAGGCTGTGACACAAGTCTACACCAAAATGTTCCTGATATGTCTATCTGATTTATCTCTACCTAATCTGTGGAGACGATCTACGAGGTCGATTTAATAGTAAAATAAGAAATTCCGCTTATTATGTTGAAAATCCGCGTTTTTGAAGCACAGGTGTTTTCAAATAACATAGCTGCAGGCTGGCACTGGCAGTGGGCTGGCAGCCCCTCCTCACTCGACTTGAAGAATCATTCATTCATTTCGTTCCGTATAGGGATGTCGGAAATGCAACAATAAAGTATCGATATTTAAAAAAAAAAATATCAATATCGATATATATATATACAGGGTGTAAAAAGACTACTACCGAAAACTGAGGGGTTGCAATCAGACCATGATTCTAAACATATTTAGCGAAAAAAAAACGCAAAAAAAAAAATGAATTTGCTGCTTCATTTTACGTTATTTTCCGATTATTTACTACTAGTACAACATAGTAAGACCATACCTACCTAATAATTTCATTTATAAAAGAAAAAAACAATTAAAAATCAAAATCTTGCAATCTACGTAAAATAACGCGACTAGTACGAGCGCGCGAGCAGCTGAGCGAGGTCAGCGCACGCGCGCGCGGCCGACGACCGCCGCGGCCGGCCGGGCATCGCACCCGCCCCGCTCTCGCGTCGCCTGTCTACTGCACCTATGCAGTTCCACCAGTGCTATAAACAAAATCTTAGTTACGTAAACTAGAAAAATTAAACATAAGTAGGTACCTAACTTGGCCTTATTTCAGCTATTATTAGTTACATAAATAAAATGTTTCACTATTGAGTTCATAAAATCGTAAGTAAGGAAAACTTGAACGAAGTTTCAGTAACGGTTATAAACAAAAAATAATAGTACAAAAAAAATTAAAATTTAAAAAAGTTATTCTCCGACTCTAGGATTTGAACACTGGGCTCATGCACTCAAATCCTAGACTGTTCTAGCTCGGCTATCATGAGTTTACTGTGTGCAGCGAAATTAAGCTTCATTTCAAAAAAAAATTACTGAAATTCGATTGAACGCTGCACGTGTCGGCGGCAGAGTCAAAGGGTTCTATCAAAATCTTCTAACTTGATTGAAATAAGGTTCAGATTTCTATTTCGCTGAATCCTTTGTAAAAGCCGGTCGGTATAAAGCTGCGTCTACAGTGTTTGCGAATTTTATGCTTGACGAAGAATTCGTCTAAGACCGAGTTCTCGAAGATAAGATAAGATAAGTTTTTATTGTAAACTGTTGGATTTAACAAAGATGGTAGGTTTGTTAACAAATAAAATGTACAAACAGTTTGCCCTTTTCGGACGTACAATATTAACATTAATAGTATGTTAGTACTAAGAAACTAAAAAACGAAGTGTTTGACCAGCACTTTATCTTTAACCTCGATTGGGATACACATTCATTATGTCAAAGTTTATACTAACAGCAGCACTAGATCAACTGTTCACTACATAAACAAATAATAAGTAAGTAAGTACCTGCCTAAGTAAACAAATAATAAGATTAATGGTTGATAAGATTATCAGTTTATTCTATCAAATATCACTAGGTACAACAATGTAGTGAATGATCAGTGAATAAATCCATCAGTTTTCAACTCTTGAGTAGTGTGAAACATGCCTTGCTAGGCATTTTTCAGTTGACTCTTTGGCGGCTTTTGTCAAAGATATTAAGAAATTGTCTTCTAATACTATTGAAATAAGGTTCCAATTTCTATTTCGCTACATTTTCTTTCTAATTTCTCGACTCGTTTTGTTTGATTTTATTATTTATTAGTTGAAGTTCAATATTCGTACGTATTGGACGCTCGCGCAGCGCATACAAATTGCATTACCGGTACTACTGTCGCGAATGAGTTTTATGGTTTTATTAGAGGATAATTTAGTACCTACTTAGGTAGTTAATTATCGTATCTACCTACCTAGTAGGTACATGCCTACATTTGTTAAGAAGAGAACAGTGAGTGTCTGTTTAGTGCGAGTGTGTTCGGTCAAAAGTGCTTGTTGTGATCGTGTGTGAAAATGCGTTGTGTTATGGGCCTAGCGCGTAATGCGATGGGCCCACAAAATAGGTAGGGTTGATCGATAGTTAAGTTACCCGAACCAACACTGATCTGGAGGCTCTGATCTGCAAGTAGAAGAGCAGGTCTTGATTCTTTTTGGGAGAAACGCTTGGGTACCTACAGGCAGGCAGGCTCAGCTGTGCTTGTTGAGCAGATGCTCAGTTTGAGGTTACAGTGGAATTAGGTAAGTCTAAGTACCTACTTACCTCACAATAATCAAATTTCTACGCTACGCACATAGTAGGTAGGCACTGCCGAAGTTATCGCGTGGGGTTCGGAGTGCGTAGCGTACATTGCTGGCTGACGAAATAAATGAAAATCTTCAAACGCTGTTTTCTCGGAAAATATTTATTTTTTCGGAAAATCCTTTTGGATTTGGTTGTGTGTTGGGATGCTGTACCTACCCCTTTCGGCTTCGGTAGACGTCTTTTTACACCCTGTATATATTTTAAAAAAATGTCTAGACATCGATATGATCTAACAGAGAATATTCATGCTGTAAAAATTAATTTATTTGGTCTACCCAATACCAAAAATACATGAGTACCTTAATGTTTGTTAGGATTTTTTAATCCTAAAATTTATAAATGTTTATTGGTCTGAAAAAAGATCGCATCTTTAAGCCTTTTCGATGCTTGGAATTTTATATCAATACATCGATATTATTTATAAAAATATTAAATATCGCTCAAAAGTATCGATACTTTGAAAAAATTTTATCGATATATCGAACTTTTTCAACTAGCTAGCTATCGTTTCGTTCGTTTTATTTTATTTTACGGTTTACTTGCTGACTGCTGCACATTGTGACTGCTGTTGCTAGCGCTAGGTCATTCATAGTTCCTTCCTTAGGTCATTGGTTCTTTCATGTTCGCTGGATTTGCTACTTGGCTTGCTGCACTGAGTCTATATTAGAAGAACTCCCCGAAAACAATAAAGTAAGTGAAATGTTTTCTTACAACTTGATGATTTATTACCAGTACCTTATCTGTCTTAGAAAGGAATACACTGTACCTATCTACCAAAATCTACCTTCATTATGAGGTTTTTTGTTGGCCTAATTTTGAATGGTCTTTGTAATATTTGATTTAATACAAAGGCAAGTACATTTTTAAAATATTTGATCTAACTACAAAGGGAACTACATTTTGAAACAATAAACTTGCATGCACTATAAATCCAGTTGGTTTAGTTCGTAGGAGTAGATATTATTACCTACCCTCGTTTATAATTTAACATAGGAGCTGAAACAAGTCCATGCAATAAACCTACTTACAGCCTTGTATTGCAAGAAGTTGCTACTTAATTTATAGGTTCTATAGTTTCAAAACTTTCCATGAAACTCAAATAATTTTATTACAGTTTACCAACTAATGAAAAGCATCTATAGCGCCCCCTACACAGCCATGCGGCATGCGTTACCACGTGAATTATCATGCTGCATGGACCAAGAAAATCAAATCTTTTATTTTTAACACTACTGAGTAGTGTTCAGTGAACAGCGTCTCGCTACTTTGCTGACACCAACAAACTGAGCTGATACATGACATGCCCCGATCCTAAACGATCATGCGTGCATATCAGTCACCTTGTAGGATTTTTTTTTTGTTTTTGTATTCTCATCGTGCGATCAGTCGTGGCGACTATAAGCAGATGTGGTGAGTGCTTCTTTGCGTTGAGGGCGCTACTCCCAGCGAAGCCAGCCCTTTCTTTTTATCAGCGCATGGTCCTTCTGACTGTCCTAGTCGAAGAGATCTCGCATCTTTTTCAGTCGACGTATGCTTTCAGGGACAGTGAGTTGTCCCGCGAGCTGGTTTGGGTGCTTTTCAAGTCTCAACTTGTATTTGTGGCCATAGTTTACAATCTCTTCCTTGATTGTTGGCATGCCAAGGTGTTCATGGATCTCATCTGTTCTGATAAACCATGGGGTGCACGAAATTTGCTTAAGGATGTAGTTCTGCACCCTTTGCACTTTCATGATGTTTGAGGCACTAGCAGAGCCCCATAGCTGTATGCCATAAGTCCAGATAGGTTTCAGGATAGTTTTGTAGATAAGTAGCTTGTTGTCTATGGTGAGTTTGGAGTTTCGTCCCAGCAGCCAGTAAAGACCCTTGTATTTTAGGTTTATTTGTTCCCTCTTTGCTTGAACATGTTTTTCCCAGGTGAGTCTACGATCTAGGTGCATGCCCAGATACTTCACTGAATTTTGGTGTGGTAGCTGAGTGCCGTTTAGGGTGACAGGAGCACAGTCTTCCTTTCGGAGTGTGAATGTTACGTGGACCGATTTGGACACACTGGCAGCAATTCTCCATTTGGCTAGCCATTCCTCCATTTTGTTTAAGCTGTTTTGTAAAGTTTGGGAGGCCAAAGTTGGACATTTGTTCGAGGCAAGCAGGGCTGTGTCGTCAGCGAAAGTTGCCACGGTGACTTCCGAGCTTTGCGGCAGATCTTGTGTGTTTAGTGTGTACAGGACTGGTCCCAGGACTGACCCCTGAGGCACCCCTGCGCATATGTCATGAAAACATGACGTGCTTTCGTTTTCTTTAACTTGGAATATCCTATTGGACAAGTAAGATTGTAGGATTCCAAAAAATGTGTGTGGTAGAAGGCTTTTTATTTTGAATAGCAGTCCCTTGTGCCAGACGCGATCAAAGGCTTGTTGAATATCGATAACCTTGTAGGATTAATAAAAATAAAATCATCAATCAGCTACGGCACGTAGTTTGCATGTCATTCACATCAATCAATACAATTAAACGGTCATGCATGCATACCAGCATGTAACGCATGTCATGGCATGGCTGTGTAGGAGCTGCTTATAGCCTACTAAGTAATGATTGAGTAGATATGAATTAGCCTTGAACAAAATGTATCACAGAACATTTTGATAGCTGCAAACTATATCTATCTTTTAGTTCCGTAGTTCAATTGCCTATGTCATTCTCATCGAGCTTTGTTCTGTAGTAAGTTTATTTATACGCAAATTTTTTCATTTATTTATACTACTTTGGTGGCTATTCTCCATTAAACAAGTATACTTTCAATTTAATATAATTATGGCATACTTAATACTATTAGTAATATTGCAATTAGATGTGTACTTTATATCATATTCAATGTATTTCTAATGGTCGTTATAATAAAAATAATCATAATAGAATAAGGTAATATAAATCAGAAATTAGTAAAAGTGGTTTTATATATCAAAATTAGTGTATAAGAAGAATTGAACCGTTATATCTTTATATATATATATATATATATTCGGTTATAGCTGCTGAAGTTATAGCAAACGCAATTAGTAAAAGTACAGTGCGCCCAACGGATCTAGGCATTCGTGAAGTTAGCCGTTTGTCTGCACAGTGAACGCTTTTTCAGACAAAATTGTGTTCTGCGCAGACAAATGGCTAACTTCACGAATTCCTAGATTCGTTGGGTGAACTAAAGGTTTATAGGAAAACATAGCGCATTCTAGTCCAATGTATCGCCTGTCTGCCTCTATTGTTCTCGCTCGCAACGTTCGTCTCCCTCATTCGCCGCGCTCAACTACGGAACTAGAGATATGATTGTTATGAATTTGAACTAGTGGAGGAAGAACTAAACGCAAGAGAAGTTGTCCAATAATACTAACTACACAAGACTAATATGAATCTACCTTACATGAAACAAAATGGTATAAAATAATGCAGAATATGATTTTTGTTCTAGGGTTGCCACAATGTGGGGCTTGACCTTGTCATTTATGGCCTGGGTGGGGCTGAACCCCTTACCTTTTGTGGCCGGCCTCATTGGTACAACAGAGCCTGCACTGAAGTTATTGCTGTCCATCCTTATGGCCTATCCCTTGGCAATAATATACCAAGAGCATATAAGAAAACATAAACAATACCGAAATCTGTACTTCATTGCCACTGGAGCCGATATGGCATTCTTCAACTTTGGGCTGTCCATGTACCACAACATTATACCAGCTCTTGTCATCTACTGCTCTACAAAGCTGCTGGGGCCGGGAAAGCTGAATGCCATCTTCTCTTTCATTTTCAACATGGGATATCTACTTGTGGGTTATGTTGTGACAGAGTCAGAAGATTATGATATAACATGGACTATGCCTCATTGTGTGCTGACCTTGAAACTGATAGCCCTGACATTTGACCTATGGGATGGACAGAAGATGGCGAACAGTGAAGAGATTTCATCAACTAATAAGATGAGTGCTGTAGAAGAGCCGCCAACCTTGGAAGAGATGCTTGGTTTTGTCTATTTCCCCGCATCCTTTCTTGTCGGACCAATTTTCTCATTCAAACGCTACAAGGACTATATAAGCGACTCCTTCCCTCTTGATACGGAGGCGAAAGTTTATGAGGCCGAATCTGTGAAAAGGCTTCTTCAGGGGCTTGCGTATTTAGCCACTTTCCAAATAGGAGGTTGGTTATTATTTGAACATTGAATTACTAGAATATAATAAAATTTACCAACAAAGTAATTAAACAAAACATTTTATTTACAGTGACAGTCTTCAGTATCCAATACATGATGTCTGAGGAGTTCAGCGAAACGTCAATATTCTACAGGCACTTCTATTGTGGGCTTTGGGGCCACTTTGCCCTCTACAAATACATTTCATGCTGGCTGCTCACTGAAGGTTAGTTATTTTGTCATTTTATGCTCTTCTATTAGATTCAATTAAAGAGTGTGCAGGAGCGATTTAAGCAATTTTGTGGTTCGAAATCGTTCAGAATCTGTGATAGCTACAACCTTCATATTTTGGGGAAGTGTTATTTCTTTGTTTTATCTTGGATTAGGTACGTGTTTTAAAAACACGATTGGTGAAAGTTTTCTAGATTTTTTTTAATAGAAAAATACATGTTTTGCACACGTTTTGCTATTTATCTCAGTAACACTTTTTTTTGGTGGGTTTTTGTTTTAAGAAGAAACCTACAAGTATTTCTTTAGTTGTCTTTTTATTTTTCGATTGGTTGTTAAAAAGTGTTTTGGCGCTGTAAATGACGTCGCGTACGGCGTATCCATAGTTCTGTACTTCTCACACACCGCCATTTTGTATTGGCCATTGTGCATTTTGTGATGGATTTTGTGAACAAAATGGCGGCTCCTGCACACTCTCAATCACAAGCCACAATTAAATGCCACAGTTAATGGTCTAGTAATAATTGTAGTACTTAGGTACCTTATAGTAAAGTCACAATTCTGAAGTCTTTATATTAACCCTTAACTAACGCGGTCTGTGGGACACCAGCGATAGTACTTTTGTGAATTACAAAGCGCGTGCGCATTTTTACATCTTGTGCGTCCATGTACCTTTTCCTCGCTACCCGATAGTACCTTGCCAGCGCTCGAAGAGGTCAATATGTGCGCGGGTTTTCTTTTTCTGAGTAAAAAACTTTTTTTTTTTTGTCACCGATCTGAAGGACCGCGGGTAGGTAGTTACGTGACTTTATTTCCTCAATAAATGATTTATTCAAGTGCATAGTTGCTTCTTCCGACGATATCGCACTGCCATAGTTTTTAATTGCTGGAGCGTTATATCGTAGAGGTCGCGCAGGCCGCGGGTAGGTAGTTATGTGACCAAAATATAATAGGGTAGGTAGTTAAGGGTTAAGAAGTATTCCACTTAGTCTTACCAGACGTTTTAAAATAACTTCTGCGAAGCTGGGGCGGGCTGCTAGTCTTGCTTATTTATGTATGTACCAACAAACGAAATGCATTAAACTACACTAGCCTAGTTTTATCAAGCAGTAGGAACATAAAGTAGTGAGTAGTTAAGTTTGTAACCTTTGCTCCGGCGTCGTTTAACGGGTACAATATAGCCTCATTATTCAAAAAATACATTCTGACGCATAGTACTGTTTGGGAATAATAAACGAAAGAAAGACTTATCAAGTCAATATAGATACAGAGTTCAAAAGTGGTGCAATGTATGTACCATTTAATATTACATAAATTTAATATTACATTGGATTTTAATATTACATTGGACAATAATACCGCGCGTCAGTAACGCGGGAAGCGGGACGTGATGCGCGAGCGTCTGCAACGCGATACGAATATGTATAAAAATAATTATGATAAAGAACATCATTCATTTTGGTCCAAAATCGAAAAGTGCCGGCTAAAAAAATAGGGCTGCATTCTGATAGAACACGTCGGCCTTAGCATTTGTTAATATGCTTCGATCAAGAATACTATAGATTTAGGGTCAGCGCAGCAAAACCGACTCGGTAAATAACAGCGCAGGCCGTTATTTTGTTTAGCATTTGACCTTTGTCTTGATGAGGATTTGTGACTTTATTACTTAGTTCAAAGGGTTTAACTTAAAACTTTTTTGTCACGCGAACAGAATTTAGCTTTGATTTTGTACGTCACGCTGCATCTATAGTATTCATGATCGAAGTTATTATGGCAAAAAAAAGCTTTGGTGTTTTCATTTAACGTCACATTTCTTCCACATATATACCTATTTATCTGACATTTCATATAATTTTCGATCAAATGAATTAACCAAAACAATGAGGTACCATAATATTTTCAAAAATGTATAAAAAGACTTTGACTTTTAGAACTCAAATAGCAAGCGTATAGCAAATTTGGCAAACCACGTTAGATATATCGAATTATCGATTTGAGGCATTTTGCATTGTAGGCATTTTAAATATGAGTTAGTAATCCTTCAAAGTCGATTCGCGGCGTAGGCATTGTGATCAAAAAGGATCCATACTTATCACACGGTATGCGTCACATAGGATTATCAATGTTCGATTCTGTCTGCTCGTCATGACATCTCTATTTATGCTCTTTATCTATAAAACGGCAAAATATTAAAACTAATTGGCATCCGTATTTTTATTGAATGACAACAAACTGTAATCTCTAGTTTAGTCTTGTTCAAGTTTACTGCTAATTCTATTAAGTATTCGGTTAACAGATACAATAATACCAGACCGGAACGAAATGATTATAGGAGTTCATATCCATATTAACTACACCTACTTTTTGGGCATCCGTCCTTTGAAACAAATACTTTCTTATTCTATTCGCTTCCAACACTTATCTACTCATTCGCTTCCGTGCTTCGGATGGTACGTTACATTATCGGTCCTGGCTTAATTCGGTGTTTAGTCATGACGGTGGCCAAAAAACTCCGCCATCAGAGTTGGAAACTCTCATACAAACTAACTTACCTTTACGTATTAGGTAGAAATAACTCAAATCGATGAAAGCATCTAATACTGTTTTAGAGTTATATTGCCAGTAACCAATCAATTTCACATGTCCTTTCCCAAGCATATCATATCGCACTGTGGGAATAAGCATGCCTAGTGACGCTAATAAGCTGCTATAATGCCTGACTTTACGCCGCGAAAGCTTGGGTTTTAATTTAGGTACACTCGAGGACCTAGGTCATGAAAATCACTCAAACGAGTGCAATATGTGTTGACGATCTCTGAACGTTTTCTTTGGATTTGCTGTGAACAGTTAGACGCTCAACTAGGTTGACTGGCCTTAGCTGAAGCATTTTTAGAAGCCTTGTTTTGTAAAATTAAATCAATCAGACAAATTGTAAGTTCATTAAATTAGTATTTAGTAGGCTTATGTCTATGTTAGTGTTACACAAAAAATAGGTAATTAATAATTATTGTAATATATAGTGTAATAGAGAGAAGCGCTTTTTAGGATCTTAATATTTCAATATCTTAACTCTGAACTGAACGTATCTCTCATTGCTGCATATCTGCACTGCAGTGATCGTGCTTTTTTTTCGGGGTTGACACTGGGTGGTCAAAACTAAACTTATGTTCTGGGTTTAATGCAAGAAAGATTCCTTTAAAGGCGAAATCATCATGTTCATCCATGAGCAGTGAGCCTTAGCCGCTGTACAAATTGACAATCGATTTCACGTTTTGAAGTTATGAGTGACTGAATGCTTCTAAAATTATCTAAAAGCCGACCAAGTTTGAGTCGACTGACACGAAGGGTTCTACGAGTACCTATATATAAAAAACTTTTATTTATGTCAAAAGTACCTTAATAATCAAGTGATGCCGAAAAAAATTCATTCCGTTATGATTGTATCGATATCGTACACGCAAAGCAAATATTCAAACCTTTTCAGCATTGGATGAACCATTAATGCTCAAATTGGGATGTTTTTGATTGACACCCTCATTCCTGTGAAAGAGACGTGAATTTATTTGTATACTATTAGTTAGTAAATGTTTTGTTTCAGCGTCTTGTATAAGATTCGGCCTCTCATACAACGGGCGACGGGCGAACGAGCAGGGCCTAGTGACCAGCACCTGGGACGCCTGCAATAACATAAAACCATTCCGATTCGAGAGCGCCACAAAGTTCCAACACTACATCGACAGTTTCAACTGCAATACCAATCGTTTCGCCGCCGAGTACGTCTACAAACGACTGAAATTCTTAGGCAACAGAAATATCAGTCAACTCCTCACTCTGTTGTTTCTCGCTGTCTGGCACGGCACCCAATCAGGATACTACGCAACATTCTTCAACGAATTCATCATTATGGTCTTGGAGAAAGATCTAGAGAGCATTCTCTCGAAAACGAAACTTTATCACGATATATGGGACAATTGGTTCGGCCGGTACGCATTTTACGCGGTCCTTAAGATATACACAATTGTTTTCATGGGCTGGAGTCTCGTCCCAATCACTCTGAAGACCTTCTCTAAGTGGTGGCAGGTTTATGCCAGTTTGTGGTTTTCAGGTTTCGTTCTGTTTGTGCCCTGGTCGTTTGTTTATAAGCCGCTTCTGATCAAAGTCATCAAGAAATATAAAATCACTAAAATGGAATAAAATGTATGTCTTCAATTTATAAAATTATAGGGTCATTCATTATTAACTGCAAAATCTTTATATTAGGCCTTAGGTCTTAGATTAAGACTGACTACCCCCTTAGACTTCTTTAAAGGAAAAGTGACTTGATCTGATACTATATCTAGTCTACCGTGCCTTAGGGATAGTCGTGATCGTTAATAATGAATAACCCTATAGTTGTATCTCCTAAGCCACAAACGGGTCATTCCACAGTTGTTGATTCGGTCTACGCTCACTCCACAGACCTAAGAAATAAGGACATGCATGCTTAAGGTTAATAAATAAAAATAGTGGAGGTTTGAAGAAAATCTAAACTTTTACACTTGGATACTACACCACCCCCTTGGTCTAGAGAGACAACATGGAATGATCAGAAACTAACTATAAGAATGAGTTGTAAAAAAAATAAAAATTACGTCGTTATTCTGGGCCAAAGTTTCCACGTTTGCAGTAAAACTACCGCACAATGTAATTCAATTTTAGGCATAGATAAAGTATAGTAGACCCTATCTTATTTTGTCTGTCGACCTCAAACAGTCAGGCTTTTCATTTCGACAGACGGCTTCGATACTAAATAACCTTATTTATAATAATCGCATTAAACTTAATGACTTATGTCGGTACTCAGAATCGCTAACGGCTACTTAAATCACTGAGTAAATAATCTTTTCTAAGGAATATTTTTAAGTAGGCGTGCAGCTCTTGAGTGCGGGCATGCCGGGCATTAATTATTACCTGAATATGTCGGTTATTAACGGAGGTGCCGTATACCATGAGAAAAACGAAGTCAAAATGCTTTTATAGAATTTATGAATGTTATGAATAGAATAAGGATGTTAATTTATTATTTTACTAGCTAACCCGCGCGACTTTGACTGCGCTTTATTCGGTCCAGCCGTTCACGCGTGATGGCGTGACCAAGGTATACAGGGATTCATTTTTTCCGCGCAATTTTTTAAATGTTTGCTGTCATAAGAACCATCTCCTGACAATAACAAACACAACAAAAAAAAATTGTGAAATCGGACCAGCCGTTCACGCGTGTTGGCGTGACCAAGGGATATAAGGATTCGTTTTTATATATATAAGATTGGTAGCGATTCTTTTGTTTACTGTGTTAATTAAATTTTGTAAATGTAATTTTTTCGTTACAGCTTTTGAAAAGTTTTTCTAGAAAATCTGTTATTACAAAATTGTGCAATATATTTTTAGCCTGAACGAAAATTTAAATTAAAATAAAACGCATATAATAAATGTAAATTTTTAGTCCGTGGACAATAAAATCGACACCATTTTAGTTTTAGATTTAGAAATCATAATATATTGTTTTAAAATCATTTAATGTACCTCATACAGATAGCTAATACCTACTAAGTATATTGGTTGATAAAAATATGCTCAAAAGAAAATGCAAAATAGTCTGTTTATCGCTTGCCTAACTACTTGTAGTATGACGTCTTCGTTACAATAGCAATAAGTACATTTTTCGCTTATTTGATAGAGGTAATTTTCAATTTAATATTTACACAATGAATAATCCACACTTAATTATGTCATCAATATTTAGAAAATTTAAAGTTACTCTTTCATCATGCTATGTGGGAAAAGTATAGTCTATTTACTATTTTTTTCTGCTATACTTAATTCTTGTATATATGACGTTTCTTCTATACCTACAGTTTTTTTAAACTTTCTTCTATAATTATATATGTAAATATGTTGTAGATTCTTTTCTCTAGACTTCTATGTTAAAAAATAAAATGTATACCTTATAGATAAAGTCTACACTGTAAACATTATTTATCGATTTACTGATCAATTATTTCTAACATATTGTTGGACATTTCACACAGCGCTATCTAGCTAGCCCCAAACTAAGTACCTAAAGCTAACGAAGCTATGAGCTGTGACGCGTTCTATACAAACATAGATTTTAAGGAAGCTTATTGTGTATAGCTGTACGCCAAATATGGTTAGAGGTGGCCAAGAGACGATTTAACATTTTTCTGTTTATTAAAAAAATGTAAAAACACTTCTTTGCTCTCAAGTTATGGTGTGGCACGCACAAAGATGGCGCCTGTGAATAAGTAGATGTTACTATTGAACCGATCTCAATTCTGATTAAGTATTTTAGGTACCGGTTTTTGTATAAGATAGAGTTTATTCTTCACTTTCATGTCAGAAGATAATTATACCTGATTTAGCTTTATGTAACAATAACAGAATTAGATTTATCTCAAAGTAAATATCAGTCGTAAATTATATTTTGACCAACCTCTAGTTTTTGGGCTCAAAGATAACTGAGATCGTGTTTTCTTTTGTCATAGTGCGAGCTACCACCTTGGCTAATTAGACAAGATTATATTTGTTGTAACCACATACGCTTAGTTTAGCTTATCCTAAGTTTTAATAGTTGAGGAATAAATATTTATAAAAAGTAACGGATTATGCTTTTCATTTAGTTAGAACAGAGGAAGAATTAGGATTTATGTTAGGTGTTTTTCAATTTAAAGTAAATTAGTACCTACAATGCGAGGTTAGCAGAATCGAGCGAAATGTTTCACTCTCTATAAAAGGTTTTTCAGTAGTTTGCTATCAGAATCGATATATAACGAACTATAAGCTGCTGAGTCTACTTAGGATCTTAAGGTCCAAGGACGTGACGGTATCAGCCACTTGCATGGCTAGCATGACCACCGTGACAAAATTTTCTCTTGCTAAATCTTTCTGGTGTAGGTAGATAACTATCTCGTTTCAGTGTGTAACCACTGTAACCAGTAGGTTAACCGTAAGTTTGAGCCCCCCTCCCCGCAGCAACCGGGAGAGATGGCACGGGAGGCGTCGTGAGAACCAGCCATGTGCCACCAATCCCGGTCTGCCAGTCATATTGATCCGAGTCGCTTCTACCCAGATGTACCCGCTAAGCATGACACTGGGAAACCATTTTGGATTTTTATCAAGTAATGTAGTGTATGCATAGATATGTAGATTACCTGTGCTAAAATAAGCGATAAGATCGCAAGCAAACGCTTGCTTAGCAATGAGTAGGTAGGCCTATCTTGGCGACAAAAACTTGTTATCGATCGTCGAAACAGAGGAACTTTTTATTTATTTTAAAAACATCCTTTCCCCTTGGGAACCGGAGCACCTGATATCGCTTTTCCAAGTTTTTCTTTTCCCTTTTATTTGTATGTAGAGGTACTTACCGACTTGGTAAGTACCTACAATCTTCCTACTCGGTAAAACCGAGTAAGTAGATTGTAAAGTAAAACGATAGATTTTTTTTCTACCTACTGCGAGACTTTGATAGGTCAAGCGGCCTAAGAACTTGGTCACCAGTACTGCCCCCTTCATTTTTAAGTTTTATAGGTAAGTAGGTAAAATAAAGAGATATAGGTAATTTTAACTATGTAAGTACCTATAATAAGTATTTAATATAATTATTATGAATAGTTGGTATGGTAGGCTAACCTACATTATTACATTATAATAATACTTTTACAGTAATACACTTACAATACAGAACGAATAAAACAGACAAGGGATCTTAATTTGCTCAGAGTAGGCAACAAACAGTTGGAGGTATAGGTAGGTAGGTACTTATACAGAATGACTATATTGCACGTCCTCTGAAAAACTGTCGTAACACAAAAAATGTGGCCATACTTATATACTCGTATATACTACTCGTATTCCAATTTTAATTTCCTAATAATAAACCGTCATATCCGTAGTGTAATAAAGTTACTAGGTGGCGCAATGACAGTTTTTTTTACGGAGACAATAACTGTACAACAGTGCCGCATCATAGTTTGTTTCTTTCATGTGTTCAAGTGTTTGTGCAGCCATTTTTCTAGTTGAGTAAGTAAAAAACTGTTGTAAGACTAACATAAAAATACTATTTTCTATGATTAATATATTACGGTTATTCAATGTTATAGTCTAAAAAACAGTAGGTAATATCATAGGTTATGATTCTACGAGTATGTTACTCAACAATTTACGACATATGACCTAAACAGTTGTAAGCTATGTTATGGCACTTTTCTGCACTTATTATGCAGATTTTTGCCCTAAGTGCAAGGTACACTACTCATATTGCTATCTTATAAAAACGTAACAACTTGGTTGAACCCCATGTTGACACAACAAAACTGTTACAACAAAAAAGCGTTCTATTTACGAGTATTTAAATATCGTTTTTCTAGGGACAGTATTTTAGTTAAACTTGGTCGAAACTCGGCTCATTTTATTGTAATAAGCCCCTTTTAACCTTTTTGATATTGTTATTATGTAATGGCACATCCAGATCCTTTAGAAACAGTGGTACTTACCTAACCTACCTATACATGCATTTAAAATTAGTACTTAAAGGTTAGCATTAAAAAATATGTAAAATTTACATAAACAAATTAACTGATGATTTAATTGTTTTTTTTTATTGTTGTTATAAAGCTATTTTGCTAATTTGTAGACCAAAAGCACTCTAAACACTAAAGAAAATTATTAAAAGAGTTAACAATTTGTCTTAATTTTGGAAATTAAGATCAGATTGGATGAAAAAAAGTGTACTTAGGTTTTTTTTCGTTTATTATAAATAATAATAAAATAACGCTAGCAACAAAATACATTTTATAATTTACAAATAGCTTTATAAATTGCTTATACAATAATAACATTCACTGTAATTAACACATTCTGGCTGATGCAAAAAAAAAAAAAAACGTAAAATGCGTTTTTCTTAAAACGGTATTTTTTGTGTTACGACAGTTTTTCAGAGGACGTGCGAATTATAGTAAGTCTTAGTATCATGATCGAAGAGAATGACATTCAATATGACTAGATTAACTCTTTGTTTTTTAGTAAGTACCTATACCTACCTGGTTAAGTTACATAGGCTGGTACTCACACCTATATTCACTAATAAATCTAAAATTGACATATACAATTAAATGAGATCATAGTAATGAATAACTACTAGGGTTCGTTTATCTGTGCTCATCCTTTTCGATGACGCTGATTGAGCATGGGAAGATCCTTGGGTCTTCCGGGATCCATATCTTGGCGTGAAGCGTGTTGCCGACGGGGCGGTCGCTGCGCCGCGACCACGACAACGAGTGAGCTTGGCAATTGTTACCTTTAGGACAAAAACCATCTAATTATTGATCCGACAGGACCACAGGACACAGACATTTTAACCGTGGACAGACAGGACCGATCAGTAGATCGTTTTTAACGATCCTCTGTTTATTTAAGTACTTAGGTACAGTCAGCATCAAAAGTTGATTAATATTTAAAGTTTCCAAAATCAGAGTATTTCCGAAATTCGTAACACCATGACCAAAATTTTGACAAATAGTTGATGATTAACTTTCAGTCCATAATAATTTCCCAAGAGAAGTTTATTTTTTCTTAGCAATCGAAGAGAAATGGCGCTTCAAAAAATCAAACTGTTAATCAACTTTTGATGCTGACTGTAGCTGTACATATTTCTTAGCGCTCTTGAATACCGTGTTAGTAGTAAGGTTGTATTTCATTGTATACGTTTAAGTAAGTAGGTACCTAAGGTATGTTTTGGGCTAAGCAGCGGATGTGGATACACAGGCAGACGGATGGACGACACATGGATATGACGATGACGAATGGTTCATTACTACTACGGAACCCTAAAAAATGAATGTTCACTCTCGGTCACTCACTATTCGTGGCAAGCGGTCTAATAGCAGGAAACAGGTTGGTAGGTAAAGTATTGTAAATTATCCGTGACATAGGCTACACCCGTTATTAAAGCATTTGTCAACCATGTCCCAATAATAATATAATAATTGCTGAGTAGGTTAGTTTAGTAGGTAGGTAGACTAGGTGCTTACTTATAGTAAAGTTATTGGAAGGTATCTAGGTCCAACATAAGTTAGGTAAGTAAGTAGGTACCTAACTTACCAAGGGTATGACTAAGATACAATTCTGTGGTACCTACCTACTTACTTTGACGACCTCTGTAGCGCAGTGGGCGAAGGCCCGCCTGCGACGCAAAAGGTTGCGGGTTCGATCCCCGCGGCGGGACCAATGTTTGTATGATCTACAAATATTTGTCTCGGGTCTGGGTGTTTCTATGTATAATATGTATGTATTTACAAACAAAAAGTATATAAGTAGTATATCAGTTATCTAGTACCCATAACACAAGCTCTGCTTACTTTGGGCCTAGATGATGCTGTGTGGAAAGTCCAGCATTATTTATTTATTATTATTTATTTATTTATTTACTTACATAAAGCTTATAAGTTGAGTAGAAGCGTCTATTACCAACCAACCAACCACGCTGTCCACCTAGTTGGACGGTTAGGTAGAACCTGTGATGTGGGTAGGACCTTTAGCGTAAATTCTACCTTCTCATATTTTCACGGGACAAATGAATTATGTTATCAATAATGAATAAACCAATAAACAAAAAAAATATAAACGATAGGACAGGTCAACCCTACCGTGCGTTATCGGAAATGAGCAAAGTGTGGGGTAAGAGGCCGTAACTGCGCGCACGTGCACGGTTTGGGGGAACACCCCGAATAAAATAACACCCCGAAACTTATACCGCATTTGCGAATGCCCCTTACAATAATAACTGTCGATAAATATACCTCAAGTCACGCTCCGCTCATTACTACTCTTTACAAAAACATTTTACGAATGGAGATTCAAATGTGTGATGAGAAGATTATCCTAGAACGGCCAGCTACAGTACCTACCCAAGTACCCACGTAACACGTAGTAGGTACCACAGGTAGTAGGTACTTTATGTAGGTAAGTAGGTTTATATTGCTGTAACTGGTCTACCAACTGGTAAGCATTTCAATCCTGGGCTTCGATGATTAATGATCGAAGATCCTGGGTCAATAAAATGGGACGGAAAAAAGGGCCAGAAGATGTTGATGAAATGCCTAGGTCCTATACTACCTGTATTTAATCCTTACTTCCTTACGTTTTGAATTGAATTACTTATATATATACTTATAATACTTATAATTACTTTTATATTATTATATAAATGTGAAAGTAACTCTGTCTGTTTGTTACCTTTTCACGCTGAACAGATTAAGCTGAAAAAAGGCATGGATAAAGATTATACCCCAGGGACGGACATAGGCTTCTTTTTTCTTTAAATAATCATAAGGGGGCGTGAAAATAAGGGTTGCAAGTTTGTATGGGGAAAAAGTTGAGCGACGCTGGGCGAGGTCATAAAGATGATGGGTGACCGTCAGAGAGACTTTTTGCTCTGTTTTTGCACTGCAGATTTTCTTATTTTTTTTATTTTGCATGATAAATGATTTTAAAATTAATGATAAACATGTATATTTCCACTTATCAATACATCCGAAGTTAAGATTTTTTGTTATTAAAACTCTTTTGCCTTGTTTTTGGTTTGAACGCCATCTATATCGCCGAGGTCAAAACTGCTTTTTACTTTTTTCTACTATACAGGGTGTAAACAGACGTCTACCGAAGCCGAAAGGGTTAGGTACAGCATCCCAACACACAACCAAACCCAAATGATTTTCTGAAAAAATCATTATATTAAAAGAAAATAGCGTTTGAAGATTACTGTTTGCGTATGTACTGGGCGCGTTGTTTTACGTAGATTGCTGGATTTTAGGTTTCAATTGTTTTTATCTTTTATTCATGAAATTATCAGTTAGGTATGGTCTTATTATGTTGTCCTATAAGTAAACAACCGAAAATAACATAAAATGACGTAGCTAAGTAAAAAAAAATTGCGTTTATTTTTCGCTAAATATGTTTAGAATCTGTATACAGGGTGTAAAAAGACTACTACCGAAAGCTGAGGGGTTGCAATCAGACCCGCAAAATTTTTTTGACTTAAGGATTATATTTTTATAGTGTTAACCGCACACTTAGGGATATTTAAAGATTTTTAAATGTATCCCAAAAATTAGCACCCATGCGGGATTTGAACCCACGACCTGATTGCTGATCCGTGGCATTTTTTGACTTAGCTTAGTCATTTTATGTTATTTTCAGTTATTGACTACTAGTATAACATAATAAGAGCATACTTACCTAATCATTTCATTTATAAAAGAAAAAAAACAATTAAAACTCAAAATCCAGCAATCTACAGATATAAACGCGCCCAGTACATACGCTCGAACAGCTGTGCGAGGTCGGTTTTCTCCGGATATAATGATTTTTTTGGAAAATCCTTTTGGATTTGGCTGTATTTTGGGATGCTGTACCTACCCCTTTCGGCTTCGGTAGACGTCTTTTTACACCCTGTATAGCGGAGCTCGAGTTTTATTTTGAGTTTTGAAAGTTAATGGAGATTTTTTTTTGCTTAAGAGTTTTCGATTCTTTTTATAGGTTTTCAAGTACCTTTTTTTTTTTGTTTTTTTTTTATGATGAATGGGTCGGCTCTTGACCTCAAACTTACACAGGTAAGAGTGCCCACTTATGTTTTTTGCTGACGAAGTTGCGGGTACCAGCTAGTTATAAAGAGTAAGTATAGTTTATAGCACTTCTCATTTATTTATTTCATAGCACTTGACCTCTATAATTTTTACCCGCGTATTTTGATAAAGCTCCCAATTCTTCTTCGATTCTCATTATCTGATTATATTTTGCGACGCGTTCGCACCGTGCTGGAGCTCCACACTTGAGCTGGCCTGCAGACAGACCCACCACCAGATCCGCCAAGAAGAGATCCTCCGTATCTCCCCAGCGATCGCTCACCACTATGCCAAATCCATTGGTTTTGAGCAACTTGTATGCATCAATTACCTCAGTGAGAGTACCGGCTTGGTTGATCCTCAGAGCCAAAGTGTTCCCTGCTTTCTTTTCCACTGCTAGGCCAACCCTCCGCAGGTTGGTTTGCGTCAGATCGTTCCCGAAAATTTGGAAAGGAGTGCGCCCAGTCAATGTTGACCAAGCAGCCCAGTCGTCAAACTCAAAGGCATCCTCGACGGAAACTACAGGAAACTCCTTCATATTGTCTAAATATACTTCGGCAAGTTTGTCTGAAGACATGTATTCTTGCGGATTGGAGTTGGGATTTTTAAATTCCAAATCGTAAGCACCATCTTTGAACATATCTGTGGCGGCGGCGTTGATGCCGATCTCAGCTTTTCCAAAGTACCCGCATTGTTTGATGGCATCTGTTAGAAACAAAAGTGCATCTCTGTGACTTTGTAACGGGACGGCAAAACCTCCAGAATCACTCACGTAGGTGCACTCGGGACCATACTTGGTACGAACAGCATTCTTCACAAATCGATAAATTTCAGTCCCGATACGCATGGCTTCAGCGAAAGAAGATGCTCCTGTAGGCAGAATGATATACTCTTGGAAAGGCAGCCCATTAGAGGAGAGAATGCCGCCGGTTAGTATAGTGAAATGAGGGACAGGTAGTATAATGGTGGTGACGCCTGCCATGTCCGAGATGTGCCGATATAATGGGACACCCTTCTTTGCAGCCCCGGCTTTAGCTATTACCAAGGATACGGCCATTATAGCATTGGCTCCGAGCCTGGATCTGGTCTCGGTGCCATCGAGCGAGATCATGAATTGATCAATTTCCTTTTGCATCGTGACCTCCAGATTTTGTTTGATTAGTTCAGGAGCAATGATAGTGTTTATGTTCTTCACTGCGTTCAAGACTCCCATACCCTGGTACTCTGTCGGGATATTGTCCCTTAGCTGCACAGCCTCTGCTAGTTTCTTGGTGTCTGTCGAGGGGACCCCAACACGGAACAGTCCCAGTTCAGTTACCATGTCCACCTCAACCGTCGGGACACCCGTGGCGTCGAATATTTGACGAGCAAGTAAAATTTTGATAGGCATTGCTGGTTAATTTAGATTTACTTAATTCTATTCAAAATAAAGCCAAAATATTAATTAAGCATTTGCAGAAAAGTAGGTAAGTAAAATATAAAATGAAAGTGCAATCAAAACTTAGAATCAAAAATTTTATTTTGACGATGTCATAAAAAAAATCTTTGAAACTTTAAAAAGAGGTTTTAACTTTTATGTGTAGCTTGAGCAAAGAGGTGGAAATTTACTCATATAATGTGCATATTCAGAGAAAGCGTAGATAGAACAGAATAAAATTGTGCGTTTGCACACAACCGGGCCGCAGTGCACGTGTTCTAAACCCTATGTAAATCCTACATTACGTACTACCTACGTTTTGATAAGCGCTTTGTTAGAAGGTAATTGAAAAAAAGATTAGCGGCCCAACCCTCACAATGAATGCTGAGCTTTTTTATCGCCCAGTTTCAATATTATTGAGATAGAGTATCTTTTGAAGTGTTAAGTAAGTAGGTATATGAAAATAATGAAGTGCCAGGAACACTTGTGTTTTGTAAACAATTAGGTACCGACCTACCTACCTACCTAGGTATTTGATAAATTGTTTCATGTAAGTAGAGAAAAATATTGCAGCTACTCTGATAGGTAGGTAAAACTCAATCAGGCAATGATTCATCATCGAATCTTTTCAACCGTTCTCATCAACAATATACCTACCTACTTACCTTGTTACCTACAAAGGTTACTTGTATGTATGAAATTGGGCGAGGTAGGTAATATTAAAATGTAACGTGGTCTATTCCTACCCCTACGGGTGTGATTTCTATTCTATCTAGTAGGTAGGTACCTATGGGTTAATTTAGGGGGAAGGAACTTTGTAGAAAATACTTAATAATAATAGTGGAGCATAATTATTTGCAACATCATTCTTCTTCTAGACTATAGAATTAATTGACCCCTCGATTACATTAGGGTTGTGAGGGCCCTGAGGGCTTAATAGTGTTCTAATACACTTCGGATTCTGTTAGACGAGGGAGATCTTTCAATTTGCTACGGTGTGATTCGCAAATATGTTCAGACCCTTGTTTACACTTTTGGATGTGCCTATCGGCACAAGTGCATTGCTTACAAAAGAGGGTTTCGCTAATGCAAGTGTATTCAGATGGCGGATTAGGTTACCACTTGTGCATTCTGCAATTTTTCACTTGTTTCTGTTGCTTTTTAATAGAGGCACAGAAATGAGGATAATAAAGGTATGATATGTATACCTACCTGTTTTCTGCACCACATAAACGTATGATATGTACACCTAAGTATTAAGTGGTATTAATAATATTATTATACGACTTTCTAGTGGCTATAGAAAAGATGGTGTATTTTAAGGGTCGACAGACAGCGCCGCGTCCAGTTGAATGAACACATCTTGCCTTGTGTCTGACGCTGTATGAAATCATGGTGTAAGTAAAACTGAAAAGGCGGTAGTTAATCAATCTTTCACTCATAAGTTTAGTTTATTTAGATATTTCGTCCATGGTAAAATCACAAAATACAGGTAAAACTAGAGTGTGTTACCTACATACATTAGGTACATTATATTATGTCCCATCGCCCTCGGTGGCGAAAGTGTGGGATCGAATCGATTTATCGCGAACAGTACCTAATTAAGCGACATGGCGTGGGATGCTTCCCATATCCCACGGGATACGGCGGCTCATCACGCAAGCCCGTGAGAACCATCGCCACCTGGACCACGAAGTTCTATCAACTGGACAGAGAGGTGGGGTGGGAAGGGAACGATCCTTCCTATGTTATCAAACGATTTTCATTTCAATATTATGGAACCTTTGATTGATCACAAGTCGTCGCATGGATCACATAATTTCAACGCAGATATGTTTATCAAGGTGAAGGACCAATAAAATATGACCAAGGTAAGGTTCAAAAGATACAAAGGACCCTGGACAAACTTGGATAGGAACCTTCGCGATCCAGCATATGGGTACCTACCTACACTTAGCGCATTATCGACAGAGATTTTATCTATGTTATGAATACCTACTAAAACAGATCCTATGACTCCTAACGGCTTATATATCGTATTTTGAATTGTTTTCCGATGCGAATATCGAACGAGGTTTCGATTATGAATGGAGTTTATCTTTGAATCATCACGGCAACAAAAATTGACAAGCGACCCCGCGTAATTTGTACAAGGTGCACAAACAATGGCGTGGCCGAGGGGCTCGACCTGGCGCTAGGGGCTAAACTATTACTGCGATATGCTCCATTGATCACATCGCGGTTTCCCGCTACAGCATGTCACCAGCAAAATATAACATGGAAGCATCTCTAATTCTCTAGGCAGGTAGGTACCTATGTATTGCTAGAAAATGACCCTCTGCAAACGGCCTGGAGTGTATAGGCCTCTCCCCAGCGGCCTTTGAAAAAATTAAGTACCTATCTATACCTAGGTGTTGGTAATGTTCTAGATAGATATTTTATTTCTCAGAAAAGTTAACAATTTTAAGTTAGTTAGCCTATACCTATTAGGTTTGTCTAAACCGTTCTCGTTTACAATAACATATGTAGGTAGGTACAAAGCTTGAGTTTGATTATAATGACATCGAGTAGGTACTTACAAAAATGTAGGTAGATAAAAAAATACAATAATGGTTGCACGAACAGTGTACACATCCAAAATATCTTGCGATAAGGCTGTTAAAGTTAGATAAGCAATAAATAATTTGAATTTGAATTTGAAAAAATCTGCAGTATTATTTGTTAGAATAATATGATAGGTGGGAAGGCCATGCATGACCAGCTTTCAACGACGGACACAAGCTGGTCCCGACTCTCGACAACCGATGATGGGACCTTGTTATAGATTTGTAGGTAGGTAGGGTAAAGGCACCAGTAGTCGGCCTCTCTCCAGTAGTCGGCCTTTACTGGCTTTTATTTTAGAATATTTAAAAAAGTAAGTAGGTAATCCAGATTATCGCGCAAAATTAATTTTGATTGCTACTTTGATATCTGATTGATCGATTCTTATTACAAATTCGTAATGATTATCGCATAAAAGTATTCGTACTTGTTAAGGCCGACAACTGGGTCGCTGAAGCCGAGCACTGGTTATTCTGGCCGACTAACTGGAGAAAAGTCTCATTACCGTTATATTATTTTAATACGTGATGATTTTGCAAAGTATTATAAAAGTTAATGTTCTGGAACAATCGTTAGCTTGAATCCCATTAAAAGGTACCTACCTACCAACCATTTCTTTTCTAAGGAGGTTTGAATTTGAAAATCTCACTAAGAGACCGACTACTGGGTGGGTCCTTTACCCTATTAGGTAGTTCGTATGAGTCAATGGCCAACTCAGTTCACGGAGTTTTACCTTAGGTTTACCTAAGGCAGCTTTTTTGTAGGTAGGTAGGTATTAGTTGGTTGTAGGTTGGTATAGGCTCGAACTCGTAGGTAGGTAGGTACACTTGGGGGATATTACAGATTGCGCTAACAGTGGTTCATTTTCGCCTTGTGATTTTTTATCCGTCGCAACACACGCAACGTTGGTCGCAACTTACAACTCATGAACTCACGCGTAGGGTTAGGATTTATTAAGTTACAAGGGCAAATCATCGAAACTACATAAATGAACAGGCACGCATTGTGTTTAGGTAGGTAGGTTGGTAGGTCTAGGTATCTAGTATACCTACATCATCATCATCATCATCATCATCATCATCAACCTTTCTCATCCCACTGCTGGGTGGCCTCTCTTCGCTTTTGCCATTCGCCTCTATCCTGAGCCAGTTTTGCCCATGTACGACCTGCGGATTTAACGATGTCGTCGACCCTTCTTGTAGGTGGACGACCGACACTCCTTTTTCCATCTCTAGGCCACCACTCAGTTAGTTTGCTCCACCCATGGACGTAATAATAATATTACGTCCATGGCTCCACCTGTCATAACCACGCTTGGCCACGTGTCATATACTTATATATCATGAGTAGGTATACCTACATACATACCTCGTATGATGACTTTCTTCTGCGAATCCTTGTTCTGACTATTGGCCACTCCGGACAGCATGGTTTCTGTGCTGCTGCGGTCTGTGCGGACCTGTTGAGAAAGCCATTGGCTCAGAATATAAACAACACTAGCAGCTCTTTAGGTAGGTTTATCGCTAGACATAGACATTATGGATTTCTGTGTCGATAGGAATAAACATGACGTGTAAGTAGGTACCTAGGTACTTACAGTTCTCCCAACGGATCTAGGCATTCGTGAAATTAGCCGTTTTCGTTTAGTCTGCGCAGTGACAGCTTTTTCATACAAAATTGTGTTCTGCGCAGACAAACGGCTAACTTCACGAATGCCTAGATCCGTTGGGCGAACTGTACCTATAGGTATACAGGGTAAGAAATTAAAACGATAACATAAAAGGTGTCCTAGCAAAGTGGCTGGGCAAAGTTTCCCTGACCTTTTTAGTCTTTTTCATACAATTCGCATGTCGCCTATTAAAAGTGGTAGGGTTGGCACATCTCAGTAAACTGATATTGTCATTTTTTCCTTCTTTTTCTGCAAAGTATGTTTGTACCATGTAGTGTGTGTGTGTGGTAAACAAAAACAAACATTGTTATTTTTCATATAGTTAAGTATTTATTTCATAAACTTTTTTTTTACTAAAATAAGTTTTTTTAAGTAGGTATTCGTAAACTAAAGTTTTCGGTCCATTTTAGTAAGCGGATCTCTTCTTCGGCTAACAAAGCTGTAGGACGCCCAACTGACGTAGAATATTTTGTGTTTTATTTTATTCACTATTGTATGTCATGTTGACAAGTTGTCGTTAAGCATTTCGTGAAGAAATTTGACCTGATTCTACTGATTTAAATGCAAGTTTTAACTATTTCAGTGTAATTTATACACTTTGGATCCAATTTTTCGCCCTGACTTTCTTTGTCAAATTAAGCGCCAACCCTAGATTTATTTTGATGCTGGGCAATGTTGTCAATAGTAGATCGCTACATTACAGGATAACTTTGCCCGAAATTATAACTTTAGTTTTAAAAGACCTTTAGCAATGATAATAACATATTTAAAGTATTTTTCTACAACATAATATGAGTTAAACTAACCTATGTATTCGCCATCACACACAACACAATTCACTTTTGAATTTGCACCAAAATTTGCCCATGCTGTAGGTACCTAGGTATTTTATAGTCTAAGGAGGTGGGCGTTGATGTCTGCGACACAGTTTTAACTGCAGATATCATCGTTATTTCCCAGATAGTGTACATTTTGTCTTTTGTTCCAAAAAATAAATAAATTTTATCTTTTTTTTATCTTTATCATGTAAGGATCAAAAGGCTCTATGAGACCATTTAAGGTTTGAGTAAGTAAGTTAAGTACTAGAAAAGTCCGAAATCGATGAATGAACTCGAAATAGACTCACTTTTGCATCATTACTCTTTGTTTTCTTGGCCCTGCGTTGGGCGCCAACGCCAATATGGCGGTCTGGTACCTACTGCATAACTAAAACTACTTACGTGGATAAGCAATGCCATAATGCAAGTATTTCGCAAGCCTGGAACTATACCGATAAACGTACCAGTTCACCAAGAAAGCTGATGTATCCAATCGCAAGTTTTAGTGTATCGACCTTTGAGAGTCGTTTCTCGTAGGGAAGGGTGGGGATGTGGGCCCGCAGACCTTCGAAGGCGTCATTGATGGACTGCATTCGGCGACGCTCGCGAAGGTTGGCTGCCTGCCGCTGCTGGACTTGCTGTTGTGGGCAGCGGGAGCGGCGGCGTAAGCGACGGATCTCGGATCTGCAGGAAAGTTTTCGTTCAGATTGATGTAGGCAGGTAATCTGGTTGGTGCCAAATTTTTCGGAACGAAGAAAGGGGCTAGAACAAAAAAAGTGTTCGATTTTACTGTCACGACATATCAGTGTCTCCGGGGAATAAAAGGATAACTGCAAAAACACAACTTATCAGGAGAAGCAAAATTTTTTTGTTCAATGTTTTCCTTGATAACTTCACAAATTGTGCAAAATGGACTACAGTAGTAGTTCAGTTGTTCAATTTTTCACTAATTGTGTAACTCATTGGCCAATGCCTAATTTGCCAATATTGCCATTCTTTTCTTCACCTCACAAGAATTCTCAAGACTTCAATTGCCATTGGGATGACTCATCTTCCTGCCCTTTTACCACATTATGAATGGTCGGCACAACATGTACTCTTCTACCATTCTCCTCTATCAGCCGTCATCTCAACACTCACTCCTTTCTTACTCATGTCATCCTTCACACAATCCATCCATCTTTTCTTTGGCCCACATCTACTCGTAAATCCATCAACATTCATACCAAGCACTCTCCTAGTTACATGACCTTCTTCCCTTCTCATTACATGCCCATACCATGCTAGCCTGTTGCTCCTCATCTTTTCATTCACTGGCGCCACTTTCACACTTCCTCTTATGTAGGTACTCATTCCTTACTCTGTCCATTCGCGTCACTCCACACATCCATCTCAGCATTCGCATCTCAGCCACGTGTACCTTTTGTTCATCCGTTTCTTTGGTTGCCCAACACTCAGATCCATACAATACGCCAGGTCTTACGATCGTCTTATATATTTTCCCCTTGAAAACGTACTTTGGATCGCAAATTGTTCCTGAGACCTGTCGCCATTTCATCCATCCCGTATTTATTCTACTTCTTACATCCTTCTCCATCTCACCATCATTCTGTACTATTGACTGACAATCGATTTCAAGATACGCATTGCCCGGTGTCGGTGAGCAGAGCTCATCATCTTGAAATCGGAGCTCGCACGTGATCTTTTCGAGGCGAATCCAAGAATTCATCCTCATCTCAAAACTGTTAAACGTGCCTAAAAAAGTTTTCACTTCAATAAAACAAATGAACGTAAATAAAATCGTGAGAGATAAGAACGTAGGCCAACGAGTCCAACGACGCCGATGCCGACCGACGTGACGGACGACGCGCCGCCGCCGACGGACACCGCCGAGCCGCGTGCCGCGCCGCCCCACCCATCGCATCAAGAAAAAAAAAATAGCATCTGAATGAATCACAGTCTTGTTTGTTCGTTACCTCTTCCTGGGTGTAGAATGGTTCTCCTGATCG
The DNA here is from genome assembly GCA_951394285.1 of Epirrhoe tristata. Classification (NCBI taxonomy): domain Eukaryota; kingdom Metazoa; phylum Arthropoda; class Insecta; order Lepidoptera; family Geometridae; genus Epirrhoe; species Epirrhoe tristata. The sequence goes on along the minus strand of OX596136.1, from coordinate 14,043,323 downwards.
CTGGCATACAAGCTTCCGTCGGACATAGAGGAGTCATCGTAGAGGAAGACATCAGCTCCGTGAGGAGTGGGTGACCCACCGACCGACACCGGCACCACGCTGGCACCTTCCATTGACAGCCCCCGACCACTTGCGCTGCCGATGCCGTCCATATCAAACATTTCCACTCCAATAAAATCACATCACATTAACGAGAAATCGGTTTTACCCAACCAATCATTTAATTATTTCGGCTAAATCTATGTAAATCGAATTCTAGAATTTCATCTAGATTTTTGTAACAATTATACTTAGTCCTAATGAGTTTTTTTATTAAGAGCTCCCGTTTCCTGCGTTGTCAAACTCACTCTGGCTCTCACACACAGGAATGAAAGGGAGGTGCCGGGGTCTGCGTCAAGCCCCGCCTTCGTGGTTCGCTCCGCCTATTACCACCCTATACCAGGCTAACTTGAGCTCTTCGCTACGATTACAGTGTCCCGCTCACTGTTGAAAGCTTGGTAAGTATGCGATAATTATTGGGCCAAGGGTATGTAGGACTTTTTTCGCAAAAAAAAATATAAATATTGCGATAATTTTCGCGATAATCTCTTTGATGTAGGTACTCTCATTGTCAACGGCGTTCAACGGCATTGTAAATTTTAATGCCGTTTCCCGTTGATAGTGGTCACACCAACGTTCAACGTCCTTCCACGCGATAATTAACGGCATTTCCCGATAGTGTGGCCGCACGCAGCATGACTTCAAAAAAGGAGGCCTTCAATCGAAGTAGGACGCGGTTATTCTGATTTTAGATAGAATTAAATTTATGATTTTAACCCAAAAATCATAAATTTAATTAGTAAAATATACCTACGTAAAATATCATTGATCAGAGTTATATAAATAAGTATTCTAAAAGAAAATTGTATTGGGTGTAGGTAGGTTGGTAGGGGAACCTGGGGAGACTTGATCCCCTTTAAGCATAAAAGGTTATTTAAAAATTTTTCTGACTAATACTCTAAATAATTTAATGAGTAATCATGTGCTACTGTTAATTACCGATTAAAGACAAACATTGTTTAATTATTGTAGGTACTTTTTTTTACCTACTCTGCAAAAGGATCAAGTCTCCTCTAGTATGGGATTCTAGTCGTGGATTCTAATCCGTCGTGAATCACACCCAGTAGGTCTACTCTCAAAACATCGTAACACAACATCACCAATAATCACCATACACTTCGTCAACAGGGAACAAATCTCCCCGTCTCTAGTAATTTTTAGAATGAGTAAAATAGTACCTATTCAAAACAAAACATTTGTTTCAAACAAACTTTAACCATAGTTTCTTAGTTTTTTTGAGTAATTTTTCTGTCGAATGTAATTATGTGTCCTATTATTTTTTATTACGAATTCGAATAATTAATTCTGTAAGTAATGTAATATCTATGTGTGTGTAAATGAATAAATTAAATTATCAAACTCCTGTAACAATTTTCTATAACCAAACAAAAATTATCATTTCAAAAACAGCTCAATGAAACAAAATACATTCTTAGGAAAAAATAATAGTTGCCGGTAAAAGCTGCTGCCTCTCACCGCCCTAAAGTTGTTTGATGTTTCGTTCATTGTTCTAACTAAACGGTCAAGGAGCTACAATGTTGTTAATTTAGAATTTAATAAACTGCTACAGTTACCAAGATGTAGGGGGTGATCAAGTCTCACCAGGTTCCCCTACGTAGGTACAACACACAAAAAATGCTATATAACTCCATGCAAAAAATATGAAATAATACACCAGTTCAACTTTTTTTTACTAATTTGGAAATGTAGATTGTAGGTACGAGTATTACCAGGTACCTATTGATAGATTGATATATAGGTAGATGTAAATGGGGATGTAATGTGTTAAGTTACATCCCCATTTACATCCGTTCCGCATTTAAGTTACATACTCTGAGTGCAGCAAGTATGTAAAAGTATGTACAAGTATGGAGTGAGTATGGGGTAGCACTCCAGCCCCTCTATGAGCGAGCCGGCCTACTCCATCCACTTTGGCCAGCATCCATCACATTCCTAGTCTGTGTATGTCAACTATGTCAATGTCAAGCTAATAACTCAAAATTGGCAAAATATATATATATTGTCTTGTCAGTGTCAGTCCAGTCTGTGTGTTCTGTGTGTGGTGCTCAAATTTTTATTCTTTTTTTTTTGGTGGTGCTGGTGGTGTATTACCATACCTAGTACAAATTATTATTTAAGTTTCTCTTCTCTATCCCTACCTAGTACGTCTGTGGGCCTGACCATACCGTGCCACGGTAACCAAACCAACCGTGGGGACACAGAGTACTTATTTTTCTATACTGACCGTGGGTCAAACAAAGAGAATATTATAGTATTATATAGGCCGTGGGTGGACCGAAACAACCGGTCGAACCACGCATTTATATATTAATTTACTGTGAATGAAGTACTGAACCGGCTCAGGTGGCACAACAAAATGTTTATTGTCGGGCTAACTGGGGGCCTCGCCACAGGAAAAAGCACAGTCCTTGCTATCTTCAGGGAACACGGCATTGCAGTAATAGACGCTGATGAGGTAGCTAGAAAAGGTGACAAAACATTTTCCACCCTGTTATAACTTGACCCTGGCATGTTTTTTTATTAACAAGTAAGAGGTTATCTATTTGCTGACCCTGGCAAGGCCTCCGACCATTTAGTAATTTACCAATTACCTGTCTACTTGCAATTTGTCTGTCTACTCAATCAGAATCATGATTTATGCCATAACCGTTCTAATGGTCTTACAGTGTGATTGCATGGACTTTGAACATCGATTCAATTTGAATCGCTTTTCAAGAGTCGAGCATCATAAACATGCTGTAAAGCTTACATTTTACATATTATTCAGGAATTTTATGAGATTTCATCTTGATAAGATTGTAAAGACCTGGATGTAACTTTCTATCTACGAATTCAAATGACAATTTATTTTGTATTTTTCATTCCAGAGTCTTTATTCAATTGTAGATTATGTGGATGAATGATGATAAAGATAAATTACTACTTTTACCTACTGCTTTGCAATTTCGGTTTGGTTTTAGCATACTTGTAATGCCTTATTTGAAACCTAGATTTCAAGCTCTGCATAGATGTTGGAGGTGCGAGTTAGCAACTTTAATCCATACTATATCCATACTATCCATCCATCCATACATATCTATAAATGTGAATGTAACTCTGTCTGTCCATCTTTGTTCTGTTTGTTACCTTTTCACACCGCTGAACATATAAAGCTAAAATTTGGCATGGATATACGTTGACGACCTCTGTGGCGCAGTGAGCGAAGGTCCGCCTGCGACGCAGAAGGTTGCGGGTTCGATCCCCGCCGCGGGACAAATGTTTGTATGACCTACAGATATTTGTCTCGGGTCTGGGTATTTCTATGTATAATATGTATGTATTTACAAACAAAAAGTATATAAGTAGTATATCAGTTATCTGGTTCCCATAGTACAAGCTTTGCTTAGTTTGGGGCTAGATGATGCTGTGTGAAAATGTCCAGCATTATATTTATACACAGGAAGGACAAGCTGCTTTTTATCCCAAAAAATATAGTTATTCTGAAGATGCGCAGCTATAATTTTACTATTGCTTGCATTACGTGCATGTTTATAAATTGCACCTAGCTTAGCTATTATGCCTATAACTATAAATTATTATAATCATAAGATGACAGTGATGTTATATGTAACTTTTAATGTATTTGCTGTCTGTAGCTCCTATTGGTACTTTTTGTAGCTTATACTTACATTTTTTTTTAAATTATAAAAAACGTAATGAACTTCTTAGTGCAGATTAAGAGTGCTTTAGTGGGAGGAAGGAAGACCTTAAATAAATTCATGATTTTATAGTTAAAGTAACAACATAATGGGGTTTTGTAGAGGGCAGCAATATAATGATTGTAGATAATGAAAGCGGTTTATCCAAGTTTTATCTAAATTCATGAATGAGCGAATCTCCATTCTACAAAATAGTCTTGAACTTTGACATTGATTTAGGTCTCTTATTGGTTGCCATCGTTCAATAAGAAATCTATGTTTATTTATGCTTTGCATTGATATGATTTCTCATTTATTTGTCTGCCTTATTTACAGCATTTTTGGAGATACTTAAATAACATTTTATGTATTTCATACTATTGCAAGTTTTAATTTTGTAATTTTTGTGTTTTTGTTATGTAGCCATTCAATTCAATTCAATTCAATTTATTCATTAACAATTTCACAATTGTGTCTGAAAGTTATACAAAATGAAATAAATAGTATAAAATAAAAATATATAAAAGCACTTAACCTAAGTTTCATATTATAAAATTCCTTCTTAAAAAAAAACATATTTAATCTAATCAATTTCAATGACATTCCTACATAAATATTCATCAAGCGAGTAGAAACACCCCTTCAATAAAAGTTTTCAGTGGCTATTGCCTTGGTTGAGATGAAAGTCACATTTGAAAATGTTAGGACATGACGATGGTGAAATGAATAAAATGCTGTATATTTTAAAGCTGTTGCAAATTGTCATGCACAAAGCGAAAGCTGTTACATTTTGTTTCATTTCTTCATTCACCTGCCCATACCAAGTTGAACAATACCTTTTCATATGTTTGTAGTATATTCCTCAAACTCCAGCCAATACTGATCAATATAAATATTTTATGTTATATAATTTCAGTATTGGAGCCAGGCACAAAAGGATGGTACGAACTGCGAGAATATTTTGGCGACGAGGTTTTACTTCCTGACGGCAAGGTGAATCGCGCTAGACTTGGCGAACTGGTGTTTGATGATATAGAGAAGAGAAAAAAACTGAACGCTATCACTCACCCCAGAATACAAAGTGCCATGATGAGAATGGCGGCAGGATATTTCTTTTCGGGGCACAAATATATTGTAATGGAAGTGCCGTTGCTGTTTGAGACTGGGAAAATGCTAACATTTATGCATAAAATTATCACAGTTGTGTGGTAAGTTATTCTTTTTCAGTTATTGGAAGCCGGGGCGGACCGCTAGTTAATCATAAAAATATGATGTATAGTTTATTGGTTTCTATGTAGGAGGTAGTTATTCATCTGATTTTAAAAATATCAAACTACTTGTATCATTGTTAAAAATTCAAAAATATAAAATCCGTCAGGTACTATTTTGTTGGACTTCCAACTCCCACTTTGATTTTTGTTCAAAATAATCATTATATTATAATTATGTATAAGCCTTTATTTAAAAAAAAATATCAAATAAATATTTATTACACATGTGGGTAAAAATACAATAGGGAAACGCTGACTTCATTGTGCTGATTATTCATCATATAACTTTGAACTTTCATCATGGTTACATAATAACTATTTTTTGTGTTGTTGTGTCGACTAACTTATAGGCCGCACGCATATTAATACTGTCCTTTACTACTAACATTTTAATGTGAAAGTTTTGCATTTATAAATTAACGAATTTAACGAATGGGTTAGTTAGTGCATCGACTTGTAATACCGGTTTGAATCCCGGTCGTGATTCAATAGATCTTTTTTTTTTTGGAAAAAATATTATGGTCATTTTAACACAAGTTCTAGAAACACGTGAATTTTAAGTATAAAGATCCCTCTTCTCAGAGGGGTCATTGTGTCATGTATCGTGATTCGGGAACCAGTTTGCATCTTTTTTTCAGGTCAGAGGTATACTTGTTTCTATTTTCTATTAGACTTACAAAATATTTATAGTCACAACTGTCTGTGTTGTACTAAAAAGTAATTTTATACATTAACAGAAGAGCAAGATCCTCTAATACAGTTATTTTCTTACTTAAAAGAGGGTCCCGAACCCATGAAATGTATTTTAGTTTAAGTTAAAGAAATAAAACGTTTCGTATTTTTTTTTTGTATTTTCAGTGAGGACCACCAGCAGTTAGAAAGGCTGTGCAAAAGAAGTGATTTTTCTGAAGTTGTGGCAAAGAAACGAATAAACACTCAGATGCCTTTAGAAGAAAAGGTGGCCAAGTCCCATTTCGTGATAGATAACTCTGGAGACCTCGCTAGTACTAGAGTACAAACCGAGAGCATAATACGCACGTTGAAAAGATCAAAGTTTACTTGGTAAGTTTTACCTGACGCTGTGATTTAGTCACGGATTTAGATGTCTGTGGATTTAGTATATCAATCAACAGAAAAAATCGTGTATTGACCTTGCGAGCTTGTATGAAGAATCCATACTAATATTATAAATGTGAAAGTAACTCTGTCTGTTTGTTACGCTTTCACGCCCAAACCGCTGAACAGATTAAGCTGAAATTTGGCATAGTTAAAGGTTGTATCCCAGGGAAGGACATAGGCTACTTTTTATCCCGAAAAAATGAAAAATTCCGAGGGACACACCGCGGGAGCTCAGCTAGTGTATGTGTAATTTGTGTTGTTTGTTCCAGGTACTTCAGAGCAATATTCTTGATATTGCTACTTTCAGCTGTGTTTGGTTTGGCACATATATTCAGCAATATATTTGAAGGCGGCCAATGAAACCGCCATGGAATGAAAATTCACACGTTGAATCCGCGCCACGGAAAGTCCATTCAAAGTCAGCGCTAGTCTACTACGTGTACCTAAAGATGTAACAATAGATTTTCGATAGTTCTTCCTACATTCCGCTGGACTTCTTTCATGGCGCGTACTCAAAGTCATGTTTTATGAAATATTTACGCATCCACTAGCAACATCGTGACTATGAATGTTTTGATAACAATTTTGAAGATTCTTTAAGCACGGTGAGGTAAACATATGTCATGTTTCATAAATCATGATTAGTTCTATAAGATTTTTTATTGATAAGAAGCAAAAATAAGTAGATAAAGTTTATCATTCCTAAGTCATTCCGGACTCTGGGAACAGATTGTACTACACAGCTGCTTTTTAGGCTGATTTTTAAGTAAGTACTTTTTATACAGTCCCCATGGTGGCAAATTGGTGGTCATCTTAGTGGCCTTGCTTCCATGTGTGTGTCAGTAGCTTTGAAATGGAGCGTCTATGATTACCTTATCAGCCCCCTTACCATGACCACGTTATCTCTACTACGGTAGAATATCAGTTACCCTCCATTGACCAAAACAAATCGCTTTCTCTCTTATTAAAAAACTTAGGCTTTCACATCTTTAATAGATTATTTAAATAGCATCAGGATAGGAGGTAACTTATGTGTAACAAGATTATACCGCCCAACAGAGTTAACACCATTGTTTTATATACTCATAACATTATGTATTATTCAATTTTATGATTCCACTTATCAAGAACTAACCTCAACGTACCGGAAGCTGTGCATGCGTCTGAAAACCGGAACAAATGGCGCAACCATCGTACGGGAGAAAATACTTCCGTGATAGGTCATGGCCCCCCGCATTGGGGAAACGACGCAAGGAGGAGGATTAAGAACTAAAATGACACTTGATACCTACTGAATTTAAGTAGGCCTATGTTTAAGTACCTATAGTGATTTATACAAGCAGGAGGGATTTCGATCCGAAGGTTGTGGTTTTCTGCAACAAATTTTTCGTTTCGGACATGACGATGGCATGAAGTGAGTTTCGTTTTTTATCGTTGTTTTATTTATTTTAAATAAACAAAATGTGGAAATTGTGATTAGAATCAGAAAAATTGTACATTTAAGATTTGTAGAGATAATTAAAGTAGTATTCGAAACACAATAATTATATTGTTCAAATTATGATTGAAATTATGTATAACTAGTTACCGAACTAAAATATTCGAACCGCAATAATTATAAGTATAATTTATAGTTACCTACATGCTTGTTACAATAATGATGATGGTCATGAACTTATTGGTGAACGGTTTGGGATAGACTAAGAAAACAGAATTAATTTAAATATTTATTTCAAATAAGTTTCTTACGTATTTAGAGTAAAAACTTGCTGGTTTATTTGTAATTTAAGTAAATGAAACTTGGAACTTGGAAGAAACGATAGGTTTAATGGTAGGTAATTAACTAAGAACCCTCCTTAGCTGAACCACGATAATTACCGCGTTTGTTCCTTTCAAGAGGACCCAGTCATCGTTTTTTAGGTCCCCGAGTTGAGTTTGTTTTTTGTTTTGGTACTGGCACTGTTCTTGTGATGTTATTGGGACGAGGGCGGGTGCGCGTCCACCACAGCGTCGGCTTCACAGAGTTGATGTGTTGCCTGAAAAGTACACGCTTCGCACTCTCAGTGGTTGTAATCGTAGTATCCACGATACCGATCTCTGTAACTTGCAAACTCGTCACATTCTGATCTGTGTGTGTTGTTTGGTCTTCATTTATATCTTCAAATATCTGGAGCACGGGGTTGAATTTATTCGATCCAAAAATGGCGCTGGAATAACAGATTATGAAATAGAATGCTATAAATAGGTTTCATGTCTCCTGATTGATTCCCATTCCTATGGGTGCATTTTTTAAATGGAGCCTGGTTGGTTTCGTTTTTTTATAAGTTTAATCTTAGCAACCAACTAACCAAGAACTGTCATGAATGTATGTATAACTATTGTAAGTATTTTATTTTGCAAAAATACATAACGCACAATTTTTAACATGTTGTACCTACATATTGTACGTACATACATACTTACCTAGTTAGGTAGGTATTTAAAATTAGTTATAATCTACTATCTAGATTGCCAATTGCCAATGAGTTAATAGTAAGTAATTCATATCCAACTATATACGAGTATTTGTTTTGTTGAATACATTCCCTAAATAAAAATCCTAAAGCTTCCTCTGTCTGTTATAGACCCGAAGTTTTTTAAATAGCTTTGATATATTTTTTTATATGTAATTGCCAAATAAACAAAAAAATAGTAATAGAGCTTAGTAGGTACAGTAGGCACAACCAATCTTTAGCTCTCTGAAGTTAGGTGCACTAAGCGATTGTGCATGTTTGCGCGAGTAGGTACTCGTACATTGCATAAGTTAGGCTAGATAGGATGCAGCAAATTAAGCGAGTGAGCGACGCAACTATTCAACGACCCTGTCTTCGTCTTAAAGACGTCATCAAAATGGGTTCTAGTTCGCAGCTACTTCATACAGCTAAAGATTCGTTGTGACTACTGTAGGTACTTACCTAAATAAGCATTCGGACACACTTACGGTTTGAAATCTTCATCCAAAATGTATCTTTTATTCGTATCTGTTTCTTGTGCTACGCAATAAAACCTGAAAATATATGAGCTATGTTACTATTTATATCTGATTTTTATTTTGATTACTTACTCCTATTTATCACACCTATGTGGTTTGTTCTACCACTAAAAGTTTTTGTTTTATTGATTGACTACGTTTGCGTTGATGAATTACTTTTAATACAATAATTTTGATCCTTACCTAAATACTAGCAAAAGGTAACTGCAGCAACTCAGGACAGAAAACATGATGCTGTGTTCAAAGAAAAATGTTTAAATAATCTAAAACATCAAATAATGCTAGCTAGCAAGTTACATTTTCTTTATGGGTTTTGCTTGTCATAAAAATAATAATGTTATTGGTAAGTAAGGTACCTAGTTTGGTATAGGTATGTTGGTTTGTGAGAGCTGGCGGCCAAATCCACTGATGGGATGGGAGTAGCTGTTATCACAAAATAAATACTTTTATAATAGGAATCTATCTATATCTATAGGCTTGTTGCTAATATTTTTTTTTCATTAGGCTTTTCAGATAGGTATGTATAAAAGTGCTGAACAAGCTTTAAAAATCTAATAAAAATAGTGGAGTTCCCGTATTTCATGCATTTCTGTGTAAGCGCCATCTCTGAACCACAAACTGCAACACAGTTTAACAATAGTAACAACAGATGTCTTACAAAAACAAACTGCTTACAACTGATGCATTACTTTTTATTTGGGTCTGCCTTCGTAAACGCTATGACAGCTGAGCTGAGCAAGTCTATTGAGTTTATTATTCTGTGGCTGAACATCTGTCAGAGATGAATGTTTTGATTTTGATTTTGAGTTGTGCGTAAAAGTTCTGTCATCCGTGGTTTATTTTCGTCGTTTCATTTTGTGAAGTTATTTTTTGTTGATTCCTGCTAAATTCTTTGTATCCTCGCAACTTATAACTTAGAATACAGTCATCATTTCAAGAAAAATATAAGAACCTAATTTATTATGTCATTTTTATCCAAAAACGAAGAAATCCTTTGTATGGTTTCAAACTTTGTTTGCTGATACTTATTTTTCGCGTAGCTGGGACAAAGTCAAGAATGCGTGCATAGTTTATAGCCTTCCCTAGTCCTAGAAACCTACATTGTACAAAACGATGTCTCACTTTAATAGACGAGATGTGGCGTACACGTACAGTGCTTTAAATAATGAACCCACCCCACCACTGGGGATGTTGGTCGACCAAGCAAACGCAGCCCCTACTTTCATCACCCTGGACCACGAACATGAAGACGCCAACAAAGTTATCATCCATAAAGTACCCAAAAACAAAGGTAAACATGTGCTCACAATTGCCTTTGTTCCTTCAATAGATTAGCGTGTGATAAACAAACATCTATCGATGTATTGGCGTATGTTATTATGGCACAAGGTCAACAAATCAATTTAGAAGTATCATCATTTAAAGTACTTACCTAACTTATTTTATTATTGTACCTATTGTTGTACCTACCTTTTCATTACAATATGCTCAAATATAAACATATGGTTATTTTACTTACAATACTCATACTCATTTATTTGCCATAGGTGCTCAAGTCACACTTGGTTTTGTCACTTAGGTACATGATAGATATTGAACTAAGTCACTAGATTCTAATCACAATGGTCAACTTAAATGTAAGAGTTGCAGCCATAAAACAGACAAGATGGGTAAAAGACAAAATAAAGTAGCAAATTGAAAAAACTAATTCATTATTCTTTATAGTAAAAAATCAATCAATTAAAATTAAAATAAAATGATAATATAAAATGATATGCATATCATTGTAGGTACACTTATTTACTTGCTCAACTTCTTTCAGGAGGATGGACTCACATAGATGACCTGGACTCATTTTTCACAAGAATGTATAGATACTATGTACGAGGAGGATTTTACCCCATGATATTTTCTGATCTTTTCTGTTTGCTACAGTTCATATTCATAATTTGGTTCTCAACATTTTTAATACATTGCGTTGACTACCCAAGACTCTTCAGAAATGATGCAAATGCCAATAGAAGTGAGAAACTTACTTTGGATGATGTCATATTACCATCTTCAGTATGTGTGGATAATATTTCATGGAAATGGTGAGTTCAATGAGTTATACAGCACATTTAAAAATCTGTGTTTATAAAGTCAGTTTTCACAAAAACTTTGTTGTGAGATAGTGGAAAATTTTAGTTTGATCTGACTACAGCTGTTTTCACAGTTTGCGCGATGTTTGACATTCAGTACTTATTTGGCATATTCTTCTGGTTTTCCGAACTTTTTGCTTTTAAGTTCTTTCGGCGGTTTAATTATTTGTTAAAAAATTTAATAATTTATACAAATAAATAAAATTGTAGTGTATGTTTTGTAATGTTTAAATAACAGCTTTTTATTAAATGCATAAGTATATGAAAATCCAAGTCCAATCAAATCAGGAACAGAAGAAACTTACGCTACTCACTAGTTTTGTAAAAAATCAACACGTGAGCGAAACCGCGAGCAGCTAGTCTCAACATAAGATTTGAGCGTTTTTTTTCCAGGTGGAGCCTCATTGCCTTATGTTCTATTATATGGATTATGAGATTATGTTTATCTTTTTACCATTTATACCAAGCATACGACACAAAACTATTTTACAACAATGCATTGAAAATCCAAGAGGTGAGCTATAAACTAGTCTGCGCCATGAAATAAGTTTTTGATATTTAGCAGAACTTATGTAAAAGCTATTGCTATATATATTTTCACTCGTTGAATATAGAAATAGCGACGCTTCGAAAGGACTTTTTTCATGGCGCGGACTCTACCATTCAACTTTCCATTTAATTATATTTGAGTAACTCTTATGATAATTATAATTAGGTACTTACTGAAGCGGTTATTCATTCAATGAATTAATTTTCAGAGTGACTTAGCGTGGATCAACTGGTCCACCATACAAGACAGGGTCCGCGAAGCTCAGCCAGAGCACCACATGTGCGTCCACAAGCAAGAAATCAACGAATTAGATATATATCATAGAATACTCAGGTACTTATGCTTTTCAAAACACACTTCTATTCACTTCATAACTTCTAACTGCATCGGCTGATTAAACTATCGGTCAGCTATAATTGTATTAATTACGTATAGAAGCTCGGCCCGGCGATCTAAATCGGCCGATTTCAAAATCTGTGGCGAGACTTGAAAAATGTCGGGTGATAGAGATCGCGCGATGTCATGTATTGATGCACAAAATCATCACATTTTGAGTAGGTTAATAATATAAATAATGTCAGCAATTGGTATAAAAACCATTAGTATTTTGCATTCATAAAATTTTAGGTGACCTATCATTATAACTGTAACGTAATATGCTTTAGTTATTAAACCCCCATTTATTTTTTTACTCCCGTAGCGTTTTTTGTTAGACAAAACTTCAAGAGTTCTTCCTCGGTGTACCACAACCCTAAACTAAAAACTGTATTGCAAAAACGCCGCAGTTCAATTAAATTATTAATCATCTGTTTATCAGTTATTCTATTTATACATATCACAGTTACATAGTGGAAAAGGACTGCACAGGACCGAGAAGAGTGGCGTAATAGAGAGGAGGCCTATACTCAGCAGTGGGTGTAACCGGGCTGAATGATGCATGTATTGGCATGTTGAATAGATTGTTATGTGTTAGTGTTATTGCATCATTTGTTTATTTTAGGAAAGGGCATACAAGTTTTACAAATATCTTATTTTCAAATAGTCTTATTAGTAAGTGGAAGAAGAAGACATGTTGTGCAGACCCCACTTAGCGTGGGTTAAGGACTGGGAAATGCTGATGATGACAACTGCCTTATTTTCGACATAAATAGGATGCCTTCTTATTAAATTTTAGGGCAGACTGGTACCACGTAGACTCGGGTTAGTCATAGAACTTCTGTGACAGGATCGTTTAGTTAGGCTATTAGACAAATCAGTCAGTGGCTCAAGTCTAAAATTTGAAAATGTGAAGTTCATCTTTCACTATGCTATGTCGCAAAAATATTACATGTATTTTTTCGAAGATATAGAATAGGTATTTTATAACATCAAATATTCATAAACTCTTTACGAGTTAAACCTATTGATCTAACCGAATTTCTTACAAGTAGAGAGCTAAGTACATAATTACAAATAAATTATTTTTCCTGTCTGGTTGGTATAGTAAATTCAAGTTTTAACAAAAGTTTTCTGCTGTTATTGCTGAAAACCGATTTAAAAAGACTCTCTAAAATGCATGAAGCATAGTTTGCACAGCCAATTTATTCATAAATTTAGATTTATTCGTTGTTCAGTTTGGAGCGTGATATTATCATATCCTATTGTCATCCTGTGCAGTGTGCAACTATTATTCCTGCTCGAGTGCTAGATATACCTCTCTTCATGCTGCATTTATATCTTATGCCATGTTCATGTACTTAGAATAATTATTACACCATTACATCTGACAACTCGTTTGTATAGTATTTCTCGAATACAGAAAAAAAATACCTATGTGCACCAAACAATGAAACGGTACTCGGAAACGGTAAAGGAAAACGTCGCGAGAAAACCGATATGTCGTAGGTTCCAAGACTAGATTTTTTTTTTTAATTTTGAAATAAACATTTTTACTTTGTTTTATCTCAAGAAAGCGGGTTGGACTTAAATGTGTGTGTAGATTTGTTTCTGTGTGCGTCAGCGATACTGAGCGCTCATTTGTCCATGGCGTGCCCGAGTTTACGCACACAGAAACAACGTGAATGTGCATCTACACAATCAATTAAGAGCAACCCGCCTTCGTGATATAGAACAACTGTATCACGTTTGTTTGTACCACAGATAAGCAATATCGGTTATTATTGTTTCAGAATAAATAATTACATGGTTGCGATGGTGAACAAAAATCTACTGCCTCTTCAAATCCATGTTCCCTTGATTGGAGACTTCCATTACCTGTCGAGGGGGCTGAAGTGGAATTTGGAATTTCTTTTGTTTTGTAAGTATATATTTTTCTATATTTCTATAGGTACCTACTTGTAGAGATAAAGTCTTTGCGAATGTAGATTTTGGCCTCTGAAACTACTGAAATTAATATTGAAAACACGCGTTTCAAGTTGTATTATCACTATCGGTGATTGATATACCTAAGTACCACTCAAGCGGATCTTCAGGCCGCCTTCCGGGCGTGGGTTCGAATCCGATCGTGCACCAATGAGTTTTACTGCCGAAAAATGTATGTGCACTACTCTCAACCGGTGACGAAAAACATCGTGAGGAAACCGGCCTGACGTAGAACCTAAAAAGTTTGAAAACATGTGTAAAGTGCTTGAAAGAAGCTTCTTTTTGGCGCACTTCCAACCCTTTCACCACACCAGTTCGAAAGAACAGTGACACGACAAGAAAACAATTTTAACGATATGCGAATTCTTATATGCGTGATTGCGAAGATTTCTATGAGCGACTGTGAGGATTTCTGTGAGAAAATGCATTGCGACACTTGCTAGCAGTAGCTTGTTAACAGCCTCATTCAGATACATTTAATGTTACATAAATAGTTCCCTAAAAATATTCTTTTCCTTTTTTTAAAATCTTTACGATTCAGCACTTGTACTTTTGTCCGATACTCGAAATGTACCTAATTAAAACATATTGCTACGTTTTTATAACTAAGTTTCAATCTTGCGAATAAGAATCCTGGAATTTATATTTGAATCTTGGTCAGAACATTACATTAGAGTCATATATAAATATCTATTTTCATTAAGTGAATTGTTGCATGTGCAAATACTTGACTGAATAAACGCATACGCAAGTATATTTATTTATGGTTAAATAAATTATATTTATTGGTTTATTGTATTTTACAATTATGTTTATTGTTGTATTTTGCACTTTTTTATAATTTTTTGATGTGTTGTGCGAAAGCTTCTGTTTTCGTCACAATAAAACATTTTTTGATTTGTGGTTTGACTGAAAAATACAGTTAGCACAAATTTTAACTGCAGAGTACATTCAAAATTTGTTGTGACTGAAAAATATCTTGCGAACGTTTTGTTGATCACGAGCGAAAACTTAAGTACAAACAAAAAACAAATACGACTCGACTGTGTCCCTGAGACGCGCTAGTCATTATTTCAGATGTTTTATGTATTCCACAATAAGAAAATAATGCAAAATGTTATTCTTTCAGCTAGTCCTTGGAGTCCTTGGGAGAACTGTTGGCAACTACGCGAAGCATACAAAGATCACTCGAAACGCATGATGCTAGCTCGACAGCTCGAGAGACAAATACTTCTGCTAGCGCTATTCAACCTTCTCTTCGCTCCCTTTATACAGGCCTGGCAAATACTCTACTTCTTCTTCAATTACGCTGAGGTATTTAATTTAGCATAGACATATAAGTAATGCATAGGGAAAACATTGTTGTATTGTAATGTGTATCCCCAAAGCGATAGACATTCTCTCAGATCTAGTCGATCAATGGATGTTTGAGGGGATAGCAATACATTTGTTGGAACGAAGTTCGTTTTGGACGGTATCGAGGATGGAGGCTAGAAAAAAAGCGATCGGTTTTACCGTCACGACATATCGCTTTCTCCGGGGAATAAAAGGATATCTGCAATAACACAACTTTACAGGAGAAGCAAAAAACATGTTTTCGTTGATAACTTCACAAATTGTGCAAAATGGTGCGCATAGTAGTGCGCAAAATGTCAAATGTACAAACTTCGTTCCAACCGAGAGTTCCACGTACGTTTCACGTACTTTTTTTGTTTTTGAAAACCAACAGCTAAAATACAGCAGAATAAGAGAAGAGCTAGCCTTATTGTCTAACTCAACTGGGAATGGATATGGGCTTCATTTTGACTTTTGAAACCCATTCTGGACTTCAATTGCCATTTTCCTATTATGTGATTGGTTGAGCTCTTTCGGGATGACAACTGGGAATGGATTTCAAGTTAGACAATAAGGCTGCGGATTGTAGGTTTTCACTGATAATGAATCGAAGCATTAGTCATAATGTGATTATTTTCATATTTGGCACATGTCCACATTTTGCTGAAAAGCATTTCATACGTGACAGGTTGTAATGGGATAATGGGGTTATCGGCATAACGATTCATACACGCACCCCCGACAAAACAATTTCGTGGAATTCGTCCAAAACTGACGTTACCTGCACAGCGATTGGTTGCAGTCGGTTGAACAGCGCGAGAGGTTATGTCGGATGTGTTCCGAAGTATGAATCGCTATGCTGAAATACTGTCTGTTTGTAGTTGATAAAGCGGTCGCCAGCTTCATTAGGCCTTCGGACATGGTCGCTATACGCTCGGATCACGCTGCGGCACTTCAATGAGCTCGAACATGAACTGAGAGATCGCCTTACGCGCGCCCACAAACCTGCCACCAAGTATCTTAACAGCTTCACATCGCCAATAACTACTGTCTTTGCCAGGTACGTTATGCTCAACTAGATTTCATTTTCTTAGTAAAGTCAAAGTCATAATTATGTACAATACGCACAACCAATCTTTAGCTATCTGAAGCAGCTCCGCAGAACCCATTTTTGATGACGCCTAAAAGACGAAGCGTTGTATAGCTGACTCGCTCACTCGCTTAGTTTGTTGCCTCGTGCTATCTCGCCTACCTGCGCGAATCTGCGCAATCGTTTAGTGCAACTAACTTCAGACAGACAAAGATCGGTTGTGCGTATTGTAGTTTATTCATTGAAATCTCTTTGGATTGTTCAGAATCGTCATTTTAGGTAGACACAGCATCATCGTGACGCAAAAATCGAAAACTTTTTTCGTCTAGCACCCATCCGATACCGTCCGAATAGGAACTTCGTTCCAAAAATAAAACAAACAAACATCATCACTACTGTATCTCCAAACTGTGGCAGACATTCTCTCAAATCAATTTTTATTCCAGATCTTTAACAACTTTGCGGCCGAGAATTCTTAAACAACTATCATAAATATTAAATAGATTACTCGAAAACTACAAAAAAAAACGGATAGATATCCTTATTATTATTATCAGGAGCCTGTAGTGTCCCACTGCAGGGCAAAGGCCTCCCTTCTCTCATAGATATCCTTGGTTCAGAGAATTTGGTTTTTCTTTTGACGTCACGGTTTGGACCACCCCCTGTAGAACGCAATCCATAACGCCATAACTCAAGAAGCAAGAGGGTCTCAATTGGTTTAGGGCATGAAGTTTCACAGTAAAATGAATTAGTGCCACTGATAATTGTATGAATATTTTAGTAGCTACGCAAAATAAATGCATGCGTTCTTTGACTTTTTGGAAACAGGCCAAATAACCTTACGTTTGTTTTCATAAATAAAGTGCGCACAAAGAATGCTATTTTGAACGGTATGTCGTCACATTATTCTAAAAATACTATCTATTTTAGTTTGTAGGTACAAATTTATAAGTTTTCTATGGCAGTTCTTTGTTTTAAAATGTTTTTGATAGAAGGAAATGTTTCTCTGAGGTACTCATTGATGATGCAAAAAGGTTTGAATATTTTTGTGACAACAGGTCCAAACCAAGTCCAAACCAAGTCTAAACGCGGTTCATTTTCTTGTAATAAGACAGAACGTATTTATAGTTAATTTACAATATCATTGGTTCAAACGCGAATATTGAGCAATGTTGTTATGAACGAAAAAAATCGTATGTGGTTTTCAAAACCGCTACTCGCTTGTGGTACTACCGGTGGTACTACGGGGAGTTTAAGTTTTAAGTCTGGTTTTAACAATAAAGCCTAAATATCCAGCTTACTTTCTAATTTTACTCTCATAATTTATGTCTTTTTTTTCAGGAACATTGTATTCCTGTCAGGCAGCGTACTGGGTGTACTAGTGATGCTGTCGGTTTACGATGAAGACGTGCTAACTGTGGAACACGTGCTCAGTATCATCACTATTCTGGGCTGCGTACTCGCTGCGGCAAGGTAACTTCCTAGTACCTTCTCTCATCCTAGTAGCTTTGGCTAACTTCCTACTACCTTCTGTCATCTTAGTAGCTTCGGGTAACTTCCTACTACCTTCTGTGACTTATTCGTTCTCTCCTCGTGTACTTATTTATTCTCTCGAAAAAATCTAAGCATATTTATAAGCTCTTAATCAAAGTAATAAGAAAGATGTAAAAAAGACCTCATTGGAAAGAGATGTAATAAAGCACCAAAATTAATGAGAGAGACGCTCTTTATTATTTTAATTTAGATACATGACTCCATATATCTTATCATTGATATACATCCAGTATAGGTATACTCATTTTCACGCCACTGTTTCCCGTCCTGTGTCAGTCGAACCCAATGTTTTCTCACCGCCTTTACAATATCATCAGACTATCTGACATGACTTACTTAGGGTTAATTTTGCATAACATTATTTAGGTACTAACATAATGTTTAAAAAAAACCGTAGCACTCCCGGGAGTGTCCAGAGAAGTGAAAATTTGAAGAAAAAAATTGTAAGTTCAAGTTTAGTTATAAGTTCGAAAATGTAAAAACATTGCTGTAAAAGTTTACCGAGTACAGAACTAGATGGCGCTACTGGTACCAGCAGTCACGTGACTCGCTCGTGACCTTTTCGAGGCGAATCCAAGAATTTATTCTCATCTCATCGAAAATTCCCAACGCTTCACTTAAAAAAACTGACTTTATTATTAACCTTTTTAGCAGGTAGATGAATAAAATACTTGTTTCGCAGAGCACTAATAGGCGACGAGGAACGGGGCGGTTGCGCTGGGCCGGCTCGGGGTGAAGAACTGTTCGTGCAAGTTTTAGGTCACGTGCACTATCTGCCCGCCGCGTGGAGAGGCCGCGCTCACACCAAAGACGTCGCCGCACACTTCCAACAACTGTTCCAGTTCCGAGCGGTGAGAACTCACATAGCCTAGTATTCGTGCGAACCCTCTGAAAATCTCCGGAAAAAGAGCAAAAACCACATTTCATATTTTTTATATATCACAGTTTTTATAATTCGGTTCCGGTTTGCACGCATAGTATCTATTTGTGGTTCAATGGTACATCTAACGCGGTTAAGAAGGCTCTTAATATTTTGTTTTTTACAGGTTTACATAATATTTGAGCTGCTTTCGCCACTACTGTGTCCATTGGTGCTTTTGTCTTTACGCGCGCGTGCTTTGGACATCGTCGACTTCTATAGGAACTTCACTGTCAGTGTGCTTGGTATCGGCGACGTCTGTTCTTTCGCACAGGTCAGACATTTAAGCGTTTAGTTGTTTAAATTTTCAGAGATATGGTATGATAATATGGTTGTGCTTTGTAAAATTACCTTTTAAAAACTTAAAAGAAAACCGACTTCAATCTTGGAAAATTAGGATGAAGTTTTTTGAGTTTAACGGGAGTTTAACGGTTTAAGTGTCTATCTCTTAGGAATAACATGAACATGGGACGACCTGGGAAGTCTACCCTGTTAAAAAAATAAAAGGTTTTACCTACATCTTACTTGGAGCATTCGGAGAAAATACACAGAATGAAAGATATCGACGAATTGAGAATCTCCTTTTTTTGAAGTCGGTGGTAATCTTGGTTGTTTTTAACCGGTAAATGAATTGTTTCAGTTGGATATCCGACGTCACGGTCATCCAGATTGGCAGACTCCCGGCAAATATAGAGAAAAGCTCAAAGGTATTGTTAATATTTTGAGGTTCTTGCAGACACTTAACTTGTCCTGATATAAAGGTTTTGTATTGTAACAACAAGTTGCGATAGGCTTAGCATGAATCATAAATGTGCATACATTTTCGACCAACATTTACCCGAAACTAAACTGTCTACTGTCGATAAAATATCGATAAAAGAAGTCACAAATTGGTGCAATTACCAGGCCACAATTGCCATAAAGAACTACTATTTCGACTAACTAATAATTCGACTCAAAATCTACAGAGAGCGAACCTACCAAAGGTTTAGGTTAGGCTGTTGAAGATTTCTTTCTTTTACATCATAAAAAAAATCAGAGGAATATGATCAAAACCATTCGATTGCAGGCAATAATACACAGTACGACCAAGGCGAGGGCGGCAAGACGGAGTTATCTTTAGTAGCGTTCTCGTGCCGACATCCCGGCTGGCAGCCCGGCGAGCCGGCGCAGCGTCACTTCCTGCGCTCCCTGCGGCACTCCATGAACCATGCCCTGCCTCAAGCCAACCACCTTGTGAGTACTACGTCACTTCCTGTTTCCTTGCGACGTTTTTTTTTTTTTAATGATGAATGGGTCGGCTCTTGACCTCAGACTTACACAGGCAAGAGTGAGGTCTACGATGGAGCTAGCTTACCCAGAAGGTGCCTATTAACTCTCTTCTTAAAAACAATAGGGTCGTAGCTCAGCGGAAATACAGACGCTGGAAGCTGATTCCAAATTTTTGCAGTGCGCATAATATAAGAACTTTGAAGCGCTTAGTTCATTTTTTCTTCATCTTTATACCGCATTTACACGTTTTCCAAACCCTGCTGCCAAACTCCTGTTTTCTCGCTTGCACACCAGTGACGGTGTTTATCATTTGTCTTGCTTGCACGCTAGATTGGCCAAGGTTTGCCAAACTTGTAAACGCGGCTATAGAGCATTACCTCACCGAGACGCCATGGCGACGTCGCTTGCTACGTAGCCATAGCCATGGCTACCTCTGCCTACCTTCGGTTGCCGTATGGAGTAGCGAGTGGCAGTAAATTACAGTTACATTGATGCACGACTGGTACTTGAACTTCCGATTGAAAGTCGAGAGTACATCCAAAGCCAACACAGGTCTAAAAAGTTGTGTACTTATAGAACGAAACATTTATTAAACACTTAGTGGACCCGGGCGCGACTTCGTCTGCGCTTGGTTTCGTCATACAAACTTTAGAGATAGAAATACCTTGTTCCAATCCAACCTGAAAACACTGAATTCAATTTTGGATTTGCTGTCTTTGATAAATATGAATAAGTACCCATCTAAGGGGTTGGGTAATTGCATAGTAGAACGAAATGACATCGCCATTTTGAAAAGTCAAAAGTTATTGGTTGTCATGGCAACCTTAGAGCAGTCTCTTTGTGTCAAACAGTACTGCTAAAGTTTTATGCAATATTCCCGTTGTGCTTTTACATATTTTTTGGTTTTCAGGAACGTTTTTCGGGATGTAAAGTAGACTATATGCTATTCTGGAGTTATACCTTCCAGCTTACCAAATTTCATTGTAAACTGTTGTTGTTTGAGCCTGATCCTTACACAAACATCCAAACATCTAAATAAACTCACAAACTTTCAGCTTTATTATATTAGTGGGATTAAAAGTTGTTTATTTTCCCTCAGAACAAGACGATGTTGGGCTCATACATCCAACAGAGTTTGTTTGGCGCGGTGACGCCAATGCCGGCCGTGCTTTCCTACTACCCGCAACAGAAGCCGCAGTTCAGACTACCGGTGAGATGGTTTGCTCGTTATTTTTACACATGTTATTATCATTCGATGACTATAGATCCTGTGTTCGTATACACAACAAGGAAAGCTACATGGCAATGTTACACGAGGTCGCCCGGGAATATTTCACTTGTCCGGGTTAAAAGTTGAGTTTAAACTCCAAGCATCCAAATCTATTTAGCGTAAAGGAACAAAAAACATCCATCCATCCAA
The DNA here is from genome assembly GCA_951394285.1 of Epirrhoe tristata. NCBI lineage: Eukaryota > Metazoa > Arthropoda > Insecta > Lepidoptera > Geometridae > Epirrhoe > Epirrhoe tristata. Next base: position 14,021,463 of record OX596136.1, on the reverse strand, counting down.
ACTTTAGAATTATAGTAGTGTAGTTTTTAACTGAATTGCAATTTCGCATAACCCCGTTCATACAAGAAACGCAGGGCTGCTTATTATAAAAACGTAAAACCTTGGTTTAACCCCATGTTGACACATGTCAAAACAAAACTGTTACCTCAAAAAAGTGTTCTATGTACGAGTATTTAAAGATCGTTTTTCTAGGGACAGAGACTTGGTCTAAACTCGGCTCATTTTCTTGTAATAAGCCCCATCATGTTCTCACACTCTAGTGACGGCACTAGTGTGCAAGCGAGAGCACATGATAATCGCCATTTTAGGTTTGTTTCAGTTTTACGAAAGTAGCCAGGATTTTTTTTTGAGTTTATTACTAGCCTTCCCTTTTTCATTTTGGAAAAGGATGCCTTGCCTAGTAATATTTTTATTCACCATTCGGTATCGATCGACTCCGTAAACGTGGATTTGTATTTTATTTCGTTAGTTATGGTGCTGGGCGGGACACGTGAGTCGTATGGATAGCGATAGGTGGGCAGGGATTGTCACGCCATGGGTGCCTGCAGGTGGGCGGCGAAGCCGGGGCAGGCCGAGAAAACGTTGGCGTGACGACCTGGATGCCTTTGAAGAGCACTGGTGGGACGTGGCAGAAGACCGTGACAGATGGAAGAAATTGGGGGAGACCTTTGCCCAGCAGTGGAATGACATAGGTTAATTTAAAAAAAAAAGTTATGAGTACTTATGAGTTAGTACCAAAAGATGGCGCTGCTATTAACAAATCCACGTTCAGCATACCGAAAGTGAATAAAACTATTACAAAGTTATTACTGTAGGAGATGAAGCGCTTGTGGTCGTGCTTGCTTAGTCGTTCTTGATAGATAGTCGAAGTTAAGCAACGCTCTAAACGGATGGGTGACTGCCAGTGGCATTTTCATCTGATCGCTTCCATGCTTCGAAACGTTATATTGTCGGTCCCAGCTATTTAAGTCGTTAAGCCATGACGGAGGCATTAGGGCGGTAAAAACTTCGTCACCAGATCTGCCCACTGACTCATACGAACTTACTTTTACTGTAGGAGATGGACGAGACAAGCGACGAAGATGAGGAGCCTACCGAGGCGGCTGGTCAGTCAAGTTCGCAGACGCCGGCGGCCGCACCCGCGCCCGACCCGGACATGTCGGCTAGCACGCTGCATCTGTATGACTTGCATCTCTCGCAGGTAAATATCATACAATAAATAACAAAATATTACTAAATTGAATAGATATATTCCCAACAACCTCACTAACCTCCCCACTTGTGGGGTAATTAGGAATAAAAAGTCTCAACAACCCCACTAATCTCACCACAAGTTATGTAATAAGGAATAAAAAATCCAGCGACCCCACTACAATAGCTAATGGAGTCGTCACTGACTTGAGCAGTGGGGTCGTTGAGACTTTTTATTCCCAACTACTCCACCAGTGCAGAGGTTGGGGTCGTTGAGAATATATCCCACTATCAAACTTCAAACTAATCTACTAAAGGGGAAAGTTTATAAGTATATTTGTTTGATTGTGTTTCAATCACGCCTAAACCACAGTGAACCGATTTGAATAAAACTTGAAATAGGCGTAGATAGTGACCTGGAATAGCATATAGGCTATTCAAAATGTTGGTCCAAGTGAACCAAGCCGCGCGCAGTAGTTAGTAATATAATAGAGGCAAATGTTTGTATGTTTGTGTTTAAATCACGCTTAAACCGATTGGATGAAACTTTGAATAGGTGTATAGATAGTGACCTGGAATAGCATATAGGCTATTTAAAATATTGGTACATACCACCCAGGCGAAGCCGCGCGTCGTAGTTAGTAGATAATGAAAATAAAAATATACCTAAGTAACACAATTGCTTACTTTGTATTGCGCTGTCACTAGTGTACAAGCAAGAGAACATGATAAGCACCGCCATTTTGTAATGACAAACTTAGGCCTTTACATATATATTATAGATGATTTATACAGCGTGAGGAGACAATCCATGCCTACACTTAACGGGACGCTGTAGTGCCTGGGACATTGTTTGAGATGGAATATGCTTGCCCAGCACCTAAACCATCCTCTCAGCTTAATCAGCCTGGCCCACAGGAAAGACGACGTCAATACGTGTGGAGCTGACTAAGCTGCGGGTTTTCTCACGATGTTTTCCTTCACCGTTAAGAGGTCGTGCTATAGCGCATATAAATTTTACGAAACGAAAAATACATTGATACACGGCCGGGATCGAACCCAAGACCTTCAGATTGAAAGTCGAGGCACAACCCCATTCGACCAACACGGCTCTTCGTAATGAACCGGATTAATAAATACGAAACTGTAACAATGCAGTTCATAAATAAGAGTTCATATTAAATAAATAAATAAATAATGCTGGACATTTCACACAGCATCACCTAGCCCCAAACTAAGCAAAGCTTGTACTATGGGAACCAGATAACTAATATACTACTTATATACTTTTTGTTTGTAAATACATACTTACATATTATACATAGAAAACACCCAGACCCGAGACAAATATCTGTAGGTCATACAAACATTTGTCCCGCGGCGGTCGAACCCGCAACCTTCTGCGTCGCAGGCGGACCTTCGCCCACTGCGCCACAGAGGTCGTCAATATTAACCCCCAGGACATCTCGCAAAGCATAATTTGGCTCGAAAGTAAGCAGAGCTTGTGTTATTATGTTACGCGTGTGTCGCTGTATCTTGTTACATGTAACGGCCAACTCCATACGTGAAAGGTTGCAACATATAACTTTTAAATTCCAGGGCAATGTAAACGCATCAGCGTCCGCCTGTTGTCGGAACAAATGCAGCGAACGCGAGCGTAGTTCGCACTGGAGTGGAGAAAGTACCCCTCTCCTACACCGCCCCTAACATTGGCACCTTCGAGAGTCTTGGAACACGCCCCAATGGGTATAGCCAGGGCTCGGCGCGCAAACATCGCGGGCCACAAACATGCTAAAATATCGTAAACGTTTTTGTATTACGCCGTTTTACAGTTGTGATTGTGATTTTTTTTAAATTTACTCGTTTTAAGATATATTCTTTCACTTTCTTTTGGCGGAATGCTATATTAGTAATTTAAACTTTGACTTGGCCATTGCGGTTCTAAAGATTTTGTGAATAAAAAAATAATATTTGAATTTAATGATTACCTTGGCGTCAATTCGTTTGTCACTGACTAACTAAAGTTTCGTAAAAAAAAAATCATACTTACATTATGATGTTCAATATAAAATTTCCATTTTGTTTCTTGAATGCCTAGCTCTCATCTTGACTGAATCTAAGTTGTGTACATTAATTAAACTAAAAATATCTCAGAATGCTACTTGTTTCTAAACATTATCTGGAAATTTTAGTTAGGCAGTGAGCAACCGTGTTACCATTGTTGTTTCTGTGATTCACTGAAGTAAATTGTGGTTGTTTTATGTTTGTGGGTAAGATTATTAAAAACATCTAGTAAATATACGCTTGTTTAATGTAAAATATAATAATAAATTAATTAATACATAAGTACATCTCTTACACAGCGTCATCTTAAAAAAAGAGCTATACTATGGGAACCAGATATCTGATAGAATCAAATGCTTTTTTTTGTACATATATCATACATATTTTACATAAAAATACGTTTAATTTTGTCACTATCAATGTCATGCTTTGGTATTTAGTATGAACAAAAGAATATTTAATTTTAATTTTGATGTATTTAGTTAGTCAGTGAACAGCAGAGCCGAGAAATTTTAATGTGTAGATTGTAAATAAAAGTACTATTTGCGTATTCGCTTGTAAAGGCACATACATATTATTTTTCATGTATGTTTACATCTTAATGCCGGCGACTGTATTTAGATTTAGCGTCAAAGCAATAAGTAGCTTCACTATATCGTCGCCTTATGCTTACTATAAATATTGCAATTACGTCTAGTCCTCAAATGATGTATCTATAGCAATTTCATATTGTATTATGAAAAATGATCGCTTTTTAAACTTAAAACAATGAATAACACAGGGGAGTCATGTATTCAAACCGTACAATAGGTTATGAAAGTGGGAAGTTGGAATTCCTCTTACGTCAAATAATGGTTTGTTGGACAAAAATGTTAAAGAACAGATGTATTCATATTCTGTATTGTATTGGTTATACAGGATTTAATATACAGGTATATATTATGTATATTAATTATAATATACAGGATATTAATATATCCGTGGTGAAGAACTAAATATGGTAGCAACTGAAATTGCTGCGTTTCAATTTTGGCAATTTCGTTGCTACCATTTCCTTCTTGGTTCTGTTTTCATGCCTTAGTAGTTTTTGTGATATGGTTATATTACTGAGTAAATTGACAATTTCATCATTTCCAAGTAAAGTCCCAAGTAAATCACTTAAAAAATACTTCGCACAAGGTTTTCAATATCGCTGAATAGCACTAAACTAATAGATATTTAGAGCAGTGGTACTTGGCGAGTAATTTTATTTGGGAAGTAACTAATCGAAAGTTTACTTGGAGACTGGGAAATAAAGCCTTACACTTAAATAATGCAATAATCTGTGTACAATTTAACTTTACAAATCATTGTTGTAGATACATATTTTTTTAACGCACATATACATAATATAAGACTCTTATTAGGTCACCGCGTCGCCGCTAAAATATTTTTGTAAAATTTAATTGGTTTTATATTATAATATAGAAAGTAATAATCAATATATCGCTGAAACTATACTATTAGTAGTTATAAATCGTGTGAAGTGACATTTCGTACACTTAACCGATTGCAAGTTTTTTACTTACACGATTGCGTTGACGTAAACTACAATTAGCAGTAGGTGATTAGTAATCAGCGTTTACATTAGCGCATTTGAGTATGTTCAGAAAACTTACACTCAGCACTTCAAAATACAGAGTGTATTCTGTAAACTCCCGATTTTGTAGGTTATGTTCCTTTCACTTTGTCCAAGGCATTTTTTGCATGGTGATTTCCGATTGGAAGTCGGACGTTTTTTCTTAATGTAAACTTTCCCCAAAAAAATTATATCCATGCTAAAATTTATCAAAAACTGGTAAGTAAGCTGTTTTGGCGTGAAAAACACACAGGCAGATTTACTTTTTTTAAACAGACCCTCCTTTTACGGATCCACTTGTGATCCTCATACGAGTATATATATCATACGTTTTCCTGTAGCTACAACGGTTAAGGTATTTGATTTGCCCTTCATGTCCCGTCTCAAACAAAAATCCACCCTGTATTGCTACAAGAATCTCTTATAAAAGAGTCGCTTCGCTTCGCATCTTGGTGTGATTTAATCCTTACAATTGAGTACAAATTGATGGATTACCGAAATCTATCTAAAATAAATATGAATCTATGAAATATTTTTACATTGATGGGGGGAGACGGCTGAACAAAATAATGTGTAAAAAAAATCTGTGAAAGCTACATCAACGAATCTTATATATAAGGTTAATATTACCTGTCTCGCTTCGTCATAAACACATTATTTAATATTGGGACATATTAATGTCAACCTCTTATTCTAAAACGATGATGTGATAGACAAACATTTTTAAACTCATGCAATTTTAAGTACCTGAAATGAACGCTGTAATATTTATGGCAGCAATAATTGTCGAATACTTTGATGTTTATACACTATATATGTCTTTACTTATACGATTCTAATGAAACATGTTTTATTAAACATTATATTGTTTAAAATACATTAATTGTAAATTAACTCTGCCTTTGAAGACAAATGATTTGCCCACATCGCGAGCAATAAAACTATTTTTATATAAATATTTTAGGCTTATTTCACACTAGACTTACAGTTAGTGGCGCAGTATCATAAGAAATTCTCTAGTGAAGCTAAGCGTAACTAAGTTAGCCGCTCAGGTCATACTCATTCAAATGTGTTGAATGAAAAAAATATATAAATTAATATGATCACGACTATATTCTCCAAAGCGTGGTCACATTCTTATAACTTTTCAGTGTTCAAGATCGTTAGAAGTATATGTGGGTAGACAGAGGTGGTAGGTTGAATTCTCTGTTTAAAATTGTGCGCTGGTAACTGGAATCCTAGTGTGAAGGTCAATGATATTCTACTATAGAATATCATTGGTGAAGGTCATATAATTGCACTACATAAATATGGAAATTGTTAGTGAATTCTATGTGAAATGGAAAATGATGAGAAGGTAACGTACAAATCAGGAAAGCCTTATGTGTCATTTTATAGATGGCATACAACAGTGATATTTTTACTAAATTTATCCATGATCTTAACATTGATGCCTAGTTGTCTCATAACTCATAAATTGTGTTTGTTGTAAGGCTAGGATGTGGTTTCATGATGTGTTCAATTATTTAAAAGTTTCGTGCCATTGTGAATTGGCACATTGACTAGTACTTACTTGTGAGGGTTTTCCGTTCAAAATATAAGTCGATAATGTTTTAACCTATTTTTGGCTATGTACAGAGTACCATGTGAGAGTTTTGTACTTACTCGATCGTGTTGATGTAAACTAAAAATTGTATGTAAAAGGCGCCATCTATTGGTGATTGATCATAATTAAAAAACCAATACAAATCTGAGTTAAAATGTTCTGGCAATCGACAAGGGCTATAAAACTAGCACTTAGCACTCTGTAATATAATTGCTTTTGCGTTTTATTTTTTATCCAAATTTGTACATATATTTAGTTCAATTTAGTTATCAATTTTTAGGTTTGTACGCTATAAGTATAATATTGTGATATAGTACTTTGTCCTTCGAATAGTGTTTAGTCGTTATGCTATCCATATCGAGGTTGCGAGGAGAGCATGGCTGAGCGAAGGTGGCACGCAGTTCTCCAGGGAGTTCATATTTCATGGACTTAGCTTAAACAATTCTGTAAAGTGTAGCTTTCTACCAATGTTTTCAGAATGTTGTTCCGGAGATTGTTACAAACAACGCTTTATTCAATTTTGTCCCTGCAATATTAGTAATGCTAGGGACGCATCTGCGTCCAATGGCTTTAATTAGCGCAATTTTTGACATTACCAATGCTGCATTTTATGTCAGATATCGCGCATATTATCGGCGTTAGACGTAGTCCCTGGCATAAGCTATAAATATAATTCATGATCATCACTGCCACGATGCCAGAGAATAGTTTAATAATGTTTGTTTTGTAATTATTTCTTTTATTGTTCATACATAACTTACCCCATTATTCATATGCAACTGTAAAAACATGGATTTGTATGTTTTTTTCTTGTCAATTTTATGTCATTGATTCAAAGAGATAGCAACATATTTATTAGTATCTGTAGTCTGTGATAGAAAGAAAGTAAGTCCATTATGAATAACAGCGGTCTAGAGGAGAAGTATTTAAATAGGTATGATAGAAATATTTTTTGGGACAAAATTGAATCAAGTGTGCAGTTGTTAAGTCTTATGACTAGATGTTTGCAACATTTATTTGTCAATACATAGTTTACTGAAGGTAGCATCTAGTTGTTTGAAAATTTAAAGGTTTATGCTGTTGGGGCAATTATCCTTAGAAACAATACCTAATAAACGTTAATATTTCTGTACCTACCAATTTTCGCTATCGCATGACATATGCAATGTAAATAAATAATTATAATAAATTACAATAATTATGGTGTTTGATTCAACTTCTGAAACTAGGAAAATAAATGGATAAGTACTTAGTAGAAATTACATAGAATTTGAATTAAATTGAAAAAATTCATGTGTCGTTGTATACCTAAAGTATTTCAAATAGATCGATACTTTGTAGGTAGTTATGTACTTACTCAAAAATGTGAAACTCATTACTTAGGAATCTTCTTACACGCCAGTTAGGCATGAGTAATATCTACATTAATAGCAATCACAAATAAATAGGTATACTCTGATTATTAGTGTTTACCTCATTTAAGGATCTTGAAAATTCTATAATCCAAAAAAATGAATCACCCAATATAACGCAAACATTTTGGGATATGCGTAAATGCACCTTGACACTTGCTGTCAAGGTGCATTTACACGATGCGATTTTTCGTACGATTTGCTAAGCCCCGCCCATTGAAAGTGTCGACACGTGACAAATCGCATACGATGAGCGTTTACGCGTGTAAAATTGCCGTGCGATACGATACCGTATGGGTTGTAATCGCATCGTGTAAATGCACCTTAAGGTAAAAAAAGTAGCATAGTGTAGCCTTTCTTGGGGTGCCAATTTATAGTATGGATTAGTATACTGCCTTCATTTTATGGGATTACAAATACCTACCTACCGAAAACAGTGATGGGAGTGAGACGGTCAAAATTGGTGTGAGATTACGCTATTCCAAACTTAGTTCAACCTTTCGACGATTAGCGACATCAGGATAACATCGTACCATGGTAAACCACTAAATTACTCATCCAATTATAATACGTAGTGGTTATTTCACATTATGTAAACACATAAGTAACATCTGTATTCTGTGGCATAACTGAGAATTGAGAACTAGATTGACCTGTGACTATCGTATGTCCTTGACTTTTGATGCATTGAAGAGTGGACGGGCAATATAGTCTCGAAATATAGGTACTTAGGTACTAGATGAATAAAGTTATCATAATATAAGTTTCTAATACTCGTACCACTACTGAATGACAAAAGTACCTACACACATTTATAATCTTATTCTAGTAGAATCAAAAACTCGTAACTTACTTATCCTATTATTCTCAACTGTGAGTTAAGTTAAAAATGTGTTACTCGATCATAAAAAGGCTGAATGGATCTAGGTGAAACTTGTAATAAGTAGGTACCTACTTATAGATGTTGATCATAGCCTGGAATAACCAAATGAGAGAGCGCAGCTAGTCCATACTAATATTATAAATGTGAAAGTTACTCTGTCTGTCTGTCTGTCTGTTACGCTTTCATAAAAAAATCCCGAGGGACCGCGGGTAACACCGCGGGAGCGTAGCTAGTGTATTATAATGGAAAGAGATGGCGACAGATTTAGCAGACGGATGAATTATAGTAAAGCATCTGATTCAAGATATGAAGCGTATAAGAAATATTTTTGAGCCTGGTTTTGAACCGGTTTTGCAAAACCAGAAAACTTAAATATCGGTTAATCGTATCGTTAATCTATAACCGGAATATCTATTACTTAGGTAGGTACTGGTTAATTAACTGATAAATTAATTAAATCAACATTCTTGTACTTACAAGAAAATAGAAAATATATTTGAATTTGAAATAAACTATTTTAAACCTACTTCTTACTTAATAAACTATTTTAAACCTACTTCTTTTACCTACTATTTTCTTTGGACGTTCGTCACAAACATTGAAACCAATGATTGAAACTTCGAAAGCCATTGTATGGAGATGCATCCATTCAGGTGATGTGGTGTTGTATGGACTAATTAGGAGAGAAGTACAAAGCCAGGTATTGGGGGTTAAGAACGTTAAAAAGAACCCATCGCTACGTACGATATCGCTACGCTACGATATCTCTACGTGGTCATGGTAAGTCCCTGTCTGTAAGAACCTGTTTTTTTTTAAAGCTGGCAGGGCAACAGATAGTGGTTGGAATGTTGGTATGTTTCAGGTGATCCATTCTCCACAATAGACATCTCCAGTGTGGAGGGAGCCAAACAAACACTGAGGTTTGTCAAAGTAAGTTTAAGTACCTACCTACTCGTGAAAAGATAATCTCATGGAACTCAAAAAAATATATAACTAATTGATTTATCATTAGTAGCCGTCATTCAATACAGCAAAGTAATAAGTTAAAACGATTGGAAGGTTTATTATTCATAACTTGATATTGCGAAATATTAATCTCATTCTCAAATTTAACATTTGTATGGAAGTCTATTAAAATAAATTATTAATTCCAAAATGTCCTTTGCTTGGAACCATCGTAATCTCGTTTGATAAAGCATATTAATTAACCTTGATCATGTAAACTGATAAGCAGGAAATAAACTTCTTCTTGTCGTGTCTCTAGTTCTTTTTAACCAGTGTAATGAAAGGATTTGAATTGCGCGTCAAAGAAGCTCCTTTCGTGCACGTGGCACATCTTTTGGAACTTTTTGGGTTCTACGAAATGCCGGTTTCCTCACAATGTTTTTCTTTAGGAAAACATCGTGACATGTAGTATGTACCTACTGACGTGAGTGAAAATTGGTGAAAATGTACTGTTGGAGGCGGTTAGGCGTCAAATTGGACCACCAAAATGGCTTTTCCGCCAAGGTCTACGATCCGAATGTTCGAGCTCGATTTACACGTCCGATGTGTGATGTGGTTGATGAAAAGGATCAATTTGTTAGGACCATTGACACTAAGTGGTTTCCTCACGATAGTTTAATCCTTCACCTATATTACAGAATACAGCGTAACTATTAGGTATATTTAAATGCCGGATTAACGTGCTCAGAAAAAGTTTTACCGAAAGCCATAAAACAGCAATTTTGTTACAAACCAAAACGCGATTTGCTTTCTCAGAATCCAGTAGTTTTTGGAGAATTATCCTTGAAAGCTTGAAAAAATATCCGTCGTGTCACTCGCTCAGGTCGCGCAGGATTTCTGTTGGCCTTGACTGGAGCAATCAATTCCGAGTAGTAAAAGGTTGTCTAGAATAATAATTTGTCACTCACTAGTCACTACAATAGATGAATCACCCTGAATCGGTCAAAAGCTTTGGCAAACCACCAACCAACACTTACAGGAGCAGAGTTCAACGACTTCCACTTTTCCTGATATGGGAGACCTTTGCTAAGATTATTTGCACAGAGTACCTCAGTACAAAAAAAACCGACACTTGGATGGCTGAACCCAGTACTGTTAATTAAAACCAAAATACATGAGACCAGCTAAGACATTTTTGTTGACATATTTTGAAGTAGCTTTCCACCATCACCACCTTTTGAGGAAAGACAGAGTAGAATTGCCGCGTTTTCTTAACGATATTTTCAATTACGGTTTTGAGCAAATTATTATACCTAATATAATTAAAATTATAATTAAATCCATTGATTTAGGAATTTGAACCTATAACCTCAGAATAAAGAACATACAATCAATTCGAAAGTGGATGCTGCTAGGGCACACACCTAACTTGAAGATACTTAAAGTTCTCTGAATTTTATCTGCAGTGGTATGACGACGTAACATAATCGTGAATAATATTTCATCTTACAATTTGGTACTTCGTATCTCTGAATACCTATATGGGCACGTATTGTACTCGTACTTTTCTTTTTTAATACCCGGAATTCTAAAAGGGTCCCACCAGCATCGGTCGACAACCTTATTGGCTCTTGCAGTTATAATAACAACTGTTTTCCTTGAGTAGGTACTACTTATACCGAAATAACTTTAAAACCCAAAAAAATTAAAAAGATATCAATTCTCAAAACATGTCAATGTATTATATTGAAACTACACAATAGAGTTGAGCGTGTTGATGTCTTTCGTACGGCGCCTAAGACATGCGATTTGACCTTTACGTGAAATATTCAGTTTAGTACTTTTCTCTGACATCTTGGATAGATGCAGGATAATTTTGTGGTTTCTCTTAGAAAGCTACTAAAAGTTGACCTGCCAATGTCGAGAAGCGCTGCTACGCTTCTTGCGCAAAATCTTGTAGCACAGAATACAGCTTTTAGTTTCGGATATGTCATTTTATGAGGAGTTTTCCTTCCTTCTGTGGTGCAGCGTCTTGGATGCACGAGAACAAGGGTAGAGGCAGCAGGCGTGCGTAGCAGGAGCAAGGGTGGCGGCGGCACGGGCTGGTGGGCGCGCGGCTATAAGTAAGAGGTGCGGACGCGCCGGCGAGGTTAGTCGCCGTACGGCAGCGCGTCGCCAGCGGTCTTACCCGCTATCCCTCCGGTGCGTCACCCCCCGCTTCCACGCACACGCCTTTCTCACACGAGCACAGTCGATCTTTGCGCAACTCCACTTCCAACAGAAAGGTCGTCGCTATTGGCATTTAAACGCTCTCTGACATTAGCGTTGCATTTAAATGTGCGATGCAGCTTCCTCGTTGAGCATCACTGTCGCAACTTCTGTCGCTTGGGAAAGACGCGTGTTGACGTGAGTCTCTGTTGCAGCCAGCAGCCCGAGTCAGCCGGGCAAGCGCGCACGCGCACCGCTACGCAACAAACGCCCACCAGCGCCAAAACATGATCGCCAGGATAGCACTGTAAGTACCTACCACCACGGCCACTTCATTTGAGATTATACTTTTTTCTTTTAGCAATTTTACGCTCATTATAGTAAACGTGTTAAGTAATGAATATTACATTTCATATGGTAATTTTTATACAATCACTTTCTAACGGTGACGCCAATAATTGTTATGTACTTGTGTTTTGATCAGTTCGCGTGTTTCACTTTCGTCCGTGTGTGGTTTCGTCTCGAGCTTTACGTAATATTATGATGTTTAGGATGCCCGGAAACGCATGCTTTATGTGTAAAAAATTTGATCTAATTTCGCTTGTGGAAATCAAGTTTTCATTGCTCAACGACAGCCAACTGACTGACATCACGAATGGGGGCACTGTTTCTCAATGAAGGCTACGAAACATTGCTTTAAGAATATGCACGACTTGTGCGCATATTGTATCCCCCTCTGTCTCGCCACAGGCGTCTAAACTTGCTTTATTTCAAATTTAATCTATACTAAAATTAAAAAAAGTACACGGATATTTTCTACTTTCCTTAGTAGCTTTTTCGTAGTACTAAAGTTCAGCCAATTTTCCGCCGAAAAGCAAGTTCTCACGTAGAAAATGATGTAGAAAATGTTTTCTCGTATGAACATCATACCTACTGGTAATTTTATGTCAACTTTTATGATACTACTTAGTTAGTAAACACTGTAATTTAACCATACCTGATGTTTACTTAATAAGCAGTGCAAGATATTAGGAGCAAGATAGATAAAAACCAATTACCTACACTGAGAAATTAAACTCAGGTGACTGTACCTACTAATCTCTTATAAATGGCTCCTGAGAATTTAAATTAAGGAGCTCATAATTCGTAGTATAAATTAATGGGAAATCGTTGCTGATAAGTAGGAAATCAAAGCTCTTATTCAAGTAGTACGTAACATTTTTGTATGGGGCGCCGTATCAGCTTGCGTCAAAGTCAATTAACGTTCAAAAGTCTTGTTTATCTTTCCGTTACCAATCAAAATTTTGAAAATATTCAACCGCATTTTTTAAATAGATTTTCAGTACAAAATGTATGGGAATAGTTTTTGACCATTTCTGACATTTCTAGTACTCAAACCATAAATGGTCCCATAGAGTCTTTTGATCCCTACATGAAACAGAATCGGAAGGCATTAAAACATATTTTTTTTTTGCTTTTTTTCGCTGACTGCATCTTTTTTCCAAAATCTGTGAATGCAGTTCAAAATGTTTCTGTTTTTTAATAGTTTTGTTTCTAATTTGTCAGTCTGCTTTTTATGAAAATCAATAAGTAATAATCCTATCACTTGCTGTTGCTCATCTATTTCATGATGACAAGAACGAGCACACCATGCTGCGTAATCTACGAGCCACTAAATATTAGAGTAAATTTACACCGGGTGTAACGTAGGAGTAGGTAACTATAAAGGTTTTGGAGTTTAGACCTGGCACGTTTATTAATAACGACCTAGGATAGCATCCAGGTCTCTACGTGAGTTGCCACAGGGTTCTGATGTTAACTTCATTTCTACGTTTTTTTATAGAAATCCTTATCCTTCCTTATCTTAATAAAAGGCTTTCATAAACTTCTATACTTACTCTAACCCATGAGCAGTTACCTAAGCACTGACTAGTGACTTAAACATTTGCCTCGGTTCTTCAAAGCAATAAACTATGAGCTTTTCATCAAAATAACTTGAAATATTAAATTGATGGATTTATGTTAACTTTTGCCCTACATATTTAAAATGTTGGCAGAGGCAAGAAAGACTTAGGCTCGTATTAATAATCGTTACTCACATTTACACACTACATTTGATACGCTATTATGATCGGATACGTCATCTGCATCTCAAGATTATCTCAGCAGTACTCAAGATCAGCTCCTCACCTAGCTGTACTTGAGACATAAAACTGCGAGTGAGATTGTTGAAGCGTATAATAAAATTGGAACTCAATTTTTAAAATACCTAAGTACTTATACAAATTGCAACAACTCCAGCTTCACCTAACTCGAAATGCTTTCCACCATTTGTGTAATTGTAATTATTATCAAGGTCAATAGTTTAAAAATGTACACACGCATTATTTTTTATGATCGAATTGCATTTGGAATATTGCATGAAACATGTAATTTTAATCATGTAAATCTTAAAATAGAAACAGTGAAACTAAACTATAAGTACTTAAAATTAGGTTAAAGCTATAAGATGTTTACATAACACGCACGTTTGCCATGGTTGACCTAGGTCGATTTACAAATGCCGCGACACGTGTCCCATAGGCCATCGATATTATATCATAGTTTCCGATAAAAATTATCTAACAAAAAAGTCAAAACTCTCTCTGTTACGACATGGCACAGCAAGTGTTCGCGAGAATCCGTGTAATTGGCCCCTCAACTTTGACTATATTGGTATACCCTATTCATAATAGATTTATAGCCTTGCTACCCAAATATCTATTGTCATCTATTTATTGTCTGGACAGTTTAAAAAATGTTTACTTATAGCCTTACCTAGTGGGCCTTCAGACAGATGTCCTAAGATACTAAGATAATACAGGCACCTCTAAAGAGACACAGTTATGCCGATGCAGGCCCTAAAGATGATGGTGTGACGATAATTATACAGACAGATAATTATTAATTGGGGTTAGTCCGGTATGGTATTGTTTTAAAAACCTGGTCGTAAACTCAATAAAATAATCTGCGTTGAACTTTGTGATCAAGTGCGTGTTTGACATTTTCTGTCCCAATTCTAACTTTATTACCGAAACGAATTTTGAATGGGCCTTTATGGTTTTCTCCATTTGGTATCACCATTGTCCGCGACGCTTTAGCAATTTTAAGTATTATATAGTTGTAGCTGTCTCCAGAAGACAATCTACCTACAGTTGCAATCTTCTTCTTCCTGCCTTTATAATGCAACAAGTTGGTTGTCGGTACAATCTGTCTTCCTCTTCCACTTCTCACTATCAGTCGCCATCCACACTCTTTTTTTGCTGACTATAATCCGTCTTCAATTCGAGTCACTCCTCGTCCATCTCAACAATTACGTGTAAGTAGGATAGGGTCTGATGATATGGTGGCGGTAGCGGGAAGGCAATGGATTCGACTGGCGCAGCATCGGAAATACTGGCATGAAACTGAGGAGGCCTATACTTAGCAGTGGGTAGGGGCTGATTAGATAGATAGATAGATAGGATAGGGTGACAGTTGTGAGATTTTCTTTATGACTTTACTAAGTTGTAAGGTCGATATTTGATGTTGTGTTATCTCGTTGCCGTTCTCTGTACCGTGAAGAGCGTGTAGCCCGTGATCTCCAGATTACACTATCATCGCTATTGTTCTCGATCAGTGCTAGCGCGTATTGTTGCCGATGTCATTGCTTTCTTTGCGTAACTAAAAAAAGAGCACCTTGTGGTTGCCTAGTCGTTCTTGAAAGGTTTTGCCAATCCGACGTTCAATGATCTCTTATATATTGCCTGTGGCAATGGTAAGCGCTCCGGTGCTTTAGCAGGGTCACTCTTATATCCAGGCACTTTACAGTGTCATTAAATGCTTTAGCCAAACCAGTTATCCATAACTGGTTTGAAGGGATTATTACCGTCTGCCCCCACCAACTGCCCCCACGCGGTGGCAGACGGTAACACTTATAAGTCGGTTTCCAAGTGCTAATAACTCTTTCACTAGATCTCTAGTGAAAGAGTTTTTAGTACTCTTAAAGTACATAACTCTAGTGATCTCACTAGAGTTATGTACCTACTTGAAGAGCACTTTACAAGTGTGCAAGCAGTGCATTGACATCCAGCAGCGACATGCGGCAGTACGTGTTCTGAGTGGTTAAATTTTGATGTTTGACGACGCTTCCTAATTTAAGCAATTCAAGTATGATCATGTCTAGATTACTGGAATTGTTTTACTTTCCCCATAGAAGGCGACGTAATGTTACGTCGTCTCAAATGCGAAATTGCCCCAGCTTTTGTTATCGCATACAAATTAGATTGGGAATTTCTCTCTACGGATGAGGCATGTGTGAAAAAGAAAGCGATTGGAGCGTGACTATCAATGTTTAAGACACTATTAAGCCCACATCAGTAATAGCTTGACGCCGACGCAGTCTCAAATGCGCTCGAGCACGACGTATCGATCGATTAGTAATGATCTTTTCCTTCCGATCGGGAAACATACTCATACTCATTTATTCGCCGTAGGTGCTCAAGTCACACTTGGTTTTGTCACTTAAGTACATAGTAGATATTAAACTAAGTCACTACTTACTAACTTAAATGTAAGAGTCGCAGCCATTATTATTATTATTATTTATTCACAAAAAAAAGGGCTTTGTCGCTGAGCGACTATATCGCCCAATCGGTAATAAACATCTTAGCTTAGTCTTCATCATATAGGTCTTCATCAGCCATAAAACAGACAAGACGGGTAAAAGACAAAAGAAAGTAGCAGATAGAAAAAACAGCAGTTTATGTTATGATTTATTTGATTCCTTTAAGTCTTTGGCATGTCTCTAGGAAAATCGAATGATTTCGCAAGTAATTTTGTTGGGCTTCGGGGAACTATTAGGTGCATGCGAATAGCATGCATATGCAGCGGCAATTGTCAGGTGAGCTGCACGGATATCCCGAACAGCAGTGGCGCTGCCGCCTGCCGGTTTCTCCAGAACTGCTTCTGCGTAATATCCGGTGGTTTCATTTTTAGGGTACCGTATCTAAAGGGTGCTAGCAGACCCTATAAGAGGCCCCCCTAAGGCTCCTCAGACATCACAGAGCAGTATACATGTAACCGTATTGGGAAGACAGCTTATGTATATTTTACTATACCATAGCGAATAATTCACTATAGTAACAAATAGTAATAAAAAGTGCGGAATCTTTTGTAAGCCAGTAGGATTTGCACTAACCAATCTATGGTAACTTATTATTATTTTAAAGATTATGTATTTACCTAAACTAAGCTACTTCAAAATGTAGGTAAGTAAATAAAAAGCTTTAAAATTATCTCCACCCGCAGCCCGAATTCATCGACTGCTGGGTATACCCAGTTTTTTTTTTTAACTAAATAGGTACCTACTAGTTAAGACATATAGCTCGTCACGGAGATATTGGCAAGACTATCTAGATAAGACTTAGATAGATTTCCACTGTCCAAAACAACGGTGTAAGCCGAGGTCACTAAAGACAACCACGTGGAGGTGTTAACCACCTCTCACTGCACTATCTGGTTTAGATTCAAGAAACATCATCAAAATCCAAAAGTGCTGTTTAAATTCAAGGATTTCGTATAAAAATAGGAGTTATGCTATGCATGTCGGAGACCGGTATCGCTCGGCCTTCACTTTCGCTTCTGTGAATCTTCGGCCGGTCTGTTGCGTGCCTTCTGCACATTGTCTCGATACTTTGCTCAATAAATAGTTGATTGCTTATCTGGAAAGCAGTTATACTTAATCATAGTTCTTAAATTTTACATACGCAAGGCCTCACCTATAGGTAATTCGTTGGCTCATTTAGAAACGTTGAAGCAAAATTTTTGGAGGTTGGATGAATGAGAAAATCATTAATCAATCTAGGTGACATGAGGCATCAATTTTTTATGGCATAGAATTCATGCCATTGGTCCAATCGTTCAGTTTTTTACCATTATGAATAAAAATAATAAGTAAACACTTTTAATATTAGATTTGTTGATTTTATCGGTTTATTAGACTAACCATCGATAATACCTATATCCTATTTTTAACTGTTAATAAAGCCGGTCGTATACTAAAAAGCACATCATTTCTATTTGGAAAAATAAAAATAATAAAAGTAGTTGCAGTAGTGTGCCTGAGACAAATCCGTGTCAGGTCCATTAATGTCGTGCAGATGTCACATCCGTCTGCTTTCGCCTACCACGGGCACCCATGTTATAGTGATACAACACAATTATGCAATCTCAGGTGCGCTCGCCCTTAAAATAAGGAATCTTGTTTCTGGCGCCGGTTTTTCAATAAAGTTCCTAAGTGCGGCTGGTGACAGAGTTTTGAGGCCGTCTAAGAACCTTCAAGACACTTTTCTAATTGTTCAATCAAGTTGTTCACTTACTCTATTACAAACATCTCTATTACAAACTTAACGTTTTAGAACGAAAAACCTTGGTTTTGTTAAAAGAGATTAATTTTAAGTCTAGTTGACTTAAAAATAAAGCATGCGTAATGTATAACTTTCTTCCATAAGTAGATATCTGCTGTACGGGATAATTTTGTACTCGTTTGGTATATTATAATCTGAATATCATTTCCGCTGATGAACTTCCACAAGATTGATTTATTCCCGGAAAACGAGAGTTCTCACAAGATCTAATCAGATTACATAAGACTTTTGTTAAGACCACCTACAATATTATGTTCATTCTTACTTGTACAAATTATGAACTTCTTCTTCTTTTCGGCGTGTCACTAGTTATTTCAAGGAAATTATATCCTTCACCACACCAACTAAATAACTAGTGAGTGCGCCTTACTGGCCTTACTTAGGATAAGGACTTGTCATTTCGTGCTCATGACGCAATGTTATCCAGCTTTTTAGGTTCTACGACGTGCCCCTTTTCTTTACGAATTACTATAGCTTGCATGGAAAAAACATAGGTACCTACTGGCTTGCACAAACTTAAAACAAACTAAACTTGGGCAGAAGCATTGAATGTACGAAATACATATTTCGCAAATTCTAATTGCTGCAGATTTTTATAAATATTTGATGAAATAAAAAAATCTGTAAACATGAAGTTTTGACCGAGATTCATTAAAAAAGAGATGATTGTCTCCAAATAATAATTTTGCAGGTTATTTTACTGACTGTTAAGAAAGTATTATATACTTACTAGCTGGTACCCGCGACTTCGTCAGCAAAATAACATAAGTAGGTAGGTACCTACTTGAAAACCTATAAAAAGAATCGAAAACTCTAAGCAAAAAACTCAAAATGATCGTATCTCGAGCCCCGCTGTAGTAGAAACGCCACCTAGGAGAAAAAAGTAAAAAGCAGTTTTGACCTCGGCGATACAGATGGCGTTCTAACCAAAGCCAAGGAATAAGTATTTTAATATAAAAAAAATAACTTTGGATGTATTGATGAGTGGAAATATAAATGTTACATTATGTTTTTCTTATATGCTTTTTTTAGCTTAAGACAGAAAAGACTGGAAAATGAGGAGGGAGGCCTTTGCCCTGCAGTGGGACAATACGGGCTAAAAATAAATAATAATAAATAACATGTATATTATTTAAAAAAAAATAATTATATTAATTTTAAAATCATTTATCATGCAAAATTAAAGTTCTGCAGTGCAAAAACAGAGAATAAAGTGGTTCGGGCGGTCACCCATCATCTTAAGACCTCACCCAGCGTCGCTCAACTTTTTTACCCGTACAAACTTGCAACCCTTATTTTCACGCCCCCTTATGATTATTTAAAGGAAAGTAGCCTATGTTTTAAAAATTTCAGTTTAATCTGTTCAACAGTTTGGGCGTGAAAGCGTAACAAACAGACAAACAGACAGACAGAGTTACGTTCAGATTTATAATATTAGTATGGATTAGTAAGGAAGTAAGGATAGTAAGGATTAGGATTAGTAAGGATAATTTCGCCAACACACTACTCTAGCAAATGCATGGTTATGTAGCTACAGCTTTAGATGCAACTGACAGAGCTTCTACACTTTCATTGTTAGAGTTCCTTTCGAGGCAAAAGTAATTAGAAGATAAATTCAGACATTATAGGAACAATGGAGTAAACGTGACCGCGTGGGAAGTATCATTGGGCCTAAAATAATACGGAACGGAAGAACACATTGTTTGTCCTAATATAAACTCTTCGAGGTTAGAATTCCTTCGAGGTTTCTTTCCGCTTTTTTGGTACACACGAAAACATTGTTCTAGTCTGAGGTTATATACTCGTACGAAACAGGATCTCGACTGTATCCCTATTAAAACGTTTGTTACTTTTTTTCAGTATAAAATATCATATTTTTGTCACAAAATATTTTGCTGAAATTAGAGATTTTGTTATTCTTATGGTCTCTAAGTAGGTATGCATCTTTATTTTATCGTACTTATCAATCTACAGTATTTTCACAAATAAGTTTGTCCGTACTCATTACCTATAGTCTTTTTCACATAGGAACGGTTCCGTGACAAGGCTCTTTTATGTTAATTTCTCGAATTATTAAAAAATAAATAGACAAAATGCTTTTTTATTGAAGTTGTGTATTTTAGTATTATCACTAGATTTCATTTATTTCAAAATTTTTCATTGTGGTACAGCGTAAAACGTAAAAGTTCTAAGTGTCAGGGATACGTTCCTACGTGAAAAATACTTTAGTTGGTGAGAACATGCAAGTTGGTCTACTAGTTTACTTGGTCACAATTACATTTCTCAAGGCCGTGAATTGTCTCGATACAATAGAAAACGTATTGCATCATGGATATAAATTTTATAATTGACAATGCTGACAATAAATTCGAACAAAGAAGATAAGAAGTTAATATTTATAAAAACTTCAAAATAATACAAGTTACCTACTCGTATAATACCAGGGACTCACCTAACGCTAATTAACGTGATAATTTGAACTAGAATGTGTGCAAAGAGCACTTATCCAGTGTAATGTCATAAATCACGCGAAATCTTGAGTGAAGGTTGAGTGTAGGTATTTGTTTTCTTTTTAAACAAAAGATTAATGGTTCTTCTTCTTCTTGCCCTTATCCCACTTAAGTGGGGTCGGCACAACATGTTTCTCTCTTCCATTTCCCTCTATCACCCGTCATATCAGAACTCACTCCTTTCACAAACATATCCGCATTCACACAGTCCATCCATCTTTTCTTAGGCCTACTAAAAGACTACTATAAGACTAATGGTTATTATAAGTATAACCACACAACTATATATATTCTGTGAGTATCAGTTCAAGTTGAAAACAAAAAGCTGCCGGCTACAAGATTCATTCTTGACAGTCTAGAGAACATTAAGTACAGTATACTTACCATTGTTTTATTTACCGAGTGAAATCTAACCAGTAGGTAGGTACCTACATTATGGTCAGTTATGATTTGCACTTTCTACTTCAGTCGATATGTCAAGGGTAGCTGGCTGCGGGCAGGTTGCGACCCCAGGGCACTAATCTATAGGTGTGGAAAGCTTGCTCATTGTTTCAGGTAGGTACTTACATCAAATAGGTACATTACATGATACATCTTGCGTATTAGATAACGTAGGTACTAGATATACTATACATTTCAAAGTAATGGTATTAGGGAGTTTTCCACTTTTCAAATTGCTTTGTCCTCACATCACTTCAAAACCACGTGATACTAACTTTGTAAGATATTAATTACTACTTCTAAAAGTAAACAATTCTAATTGTACTTATACGGATTAATCAGAAGCATATCACATCAAATGTAAGTACATGAATTTCTAAATGAAGAATTTGTAAAAATAGTACCTGTTCATATAGGTAATTCTTTTGATAAGGTACACCGAGCTGCTGGTACCCTAGCTTACCATTACTTGAGCATTAGCTATTCAACCTGGTAACACAAAATGCTTCCTCAGAACCGGCTTGGTAGAGTTGCAAGCATTGATTGGCGCAACTCTATACACGTTCATGTTTCGCTTGGCGCTTCATGCGGAAAATGAGAGAACATTCTTCAAATTTTTCTTGCATGTTTTAGCACGTGCCTCTCCTTGAGTGTGCACATAGCTGAATCGAAGGCATCGCGATTACGAAGCTTGTATTTAAATGCAGCTACGCAGAGAATGCGGCCAGATCGTGCCCTTTAACATATCTGTGGATATTCAATGCTACCTAGTCGGATATCTAACTCTTCATTTTCATATAAATAAAAAGTAAGTTCTTTTATATTTCCAATCCATTCAATAAAAAATAATGTAATCCATTCCATAAAATAGATTATGGAGATAAATTAATAACCAAGGATGAATTAACACACATTACAACTAAATTAATTCTAAATTAAGTGTTTGGTTTCGCGAGTATGAGAATAGTAATTACCTACATATATATTTGTAATGTTGGAGTGAGGTATCTTGATTTCATGATTATGCAAAACAAGCCGCGTTGAAGACGCAACAAATAAAATCTTTTAACGGCAATGTGATAGGTTAATACTTAAGCAGGTAATTGATGGCGAGAAGTAACTGTTTGCGCAAACATACATTATATCATTGATTTTCGACACACTGAGGGCGCGCGGGGCTCATCACTCGGGGAAAAGGCTAAATGAGACGTGTCATAATAAATTGACATTGGACTAAGATTGTTGCATCAGTGGCGCTGGTAGTGGTCTTCGAAGTCCGGGTTGACCCAGCCGGCGCCGGCGGCCGACTACCCGTCAGCGCACATAATCAGATATTTATGTGCCTCTTCGTGTTTTGTAAGCGTCACTTTCGGCTTCGAACGGTTTCACTTTCCTGCCGACGACCTTTGGAGGAATGCTGAGATAACGGATGAATAAAACATTTGCCGAACGCCTCCTGTCATCCGTAGCTAATGCTGCGCTCACGCACATTGCAAAAGAAAAGACAGATGCTGCGAACTGCGAAACAAATGATGTGTACCTTTTCCCAATTTCGCTTAATTGCATGTGACTTTGAGTTTGTACGAGTTGAACACTAGTTTTTTTTTCCCGGTAAAAAACAAACAGTCACTGATGACTAAAAGCAGTAACCTCGAAAAGCTGGTTCTCGCACGACCTTGTCTTCCTCGGCGTCCATGGACCACGTGCTTATGAAAGTCGTTGATATCAAGGTATTGAAAGACAAACTATTCTTATTGAATGTAAAAGTACTGACGGCGCGGGACTAACGCAACTGGAATACAAAGAGCATTCCAGTGGTCTTTAGGTAGAGTTCGCTATTTCATCAGAAATATACATATAGATTTAGGGAGTACTTGACGTATAAGGGTATAAGGCAATCACTTTAATGTACTTACTCAAGTATCTTGCTTGTTGAAACTGAAGATAATGAGAGACTGGTAATCCAGCGAGGTGGGAATTATACCTTTAAATATTTAACCAAAAAATAATGACTGGCTGTTTTCATAAATATAGATTTTTCGGCCGAGGTGCCTTCATGGTTTCCATGAACGATTCCTGTTTACGAAACATGTTTTTGCATTGTAGTAAAAGTTGATTTTCTGCTTGGGAAATATTGGAGTTCTCTTGACATACGGATATAGCTAAAAATCTTCAAAATGAAAATATATTATGAAAATACGTTATCATATCACATAGAAATATCTACACACTCATGTTTAAAAAGGTGTGGCAAACACTTGCATAATGAATCACTTACGATGTACCTACCTAATGGCAATATTTTCACGTTGCGTACTGCCGATGTGTGCTTTGGCTGAACATTTTAGTAATGCCATGCATGTCGCTGTGAAATGTTTGCTGCAGTGCACATTTCAACGGATAACCAAGTCCACCACATCATATATTTCAAGACGAAGTACGAACTTAGCATCCAATCCATTAATACTCATCAAATCGCGGTTGATGCAATAGGATGCAAGTAGTCTTGACATTTGGCGGGGTTACATTTAAATTATATTTGGACCGGTTTCTTTTCTTAATAGGTTTAGATACTTACGATTTCCTAATTTTTGTGCATTTAGAGGAAGCAACAATTGTAAAAGAAGCACATAATAATGTACCTAAGCTCTATCCTATATTTCCAATCAGAATGTGATCAGTAAGCAATAGTTGTTCTATTACTTCAACAAAAACACTTATGCTACTCTAATACTTAGATAAAATGAATAATTTAGATTCTGTTGCGTAAGAAGTTGGCAGATAATCTTCCCCATTTTCACAGAAATTGCCATTACCTACCGATCAATGGAAAATTACTTCATCGAAGAATAGCCTTTTTAAACATTTTCAAAGGTAATTGACCGGATGGTAAGTATATCCATATTCTTTAAGGCTAGTTATAAAGTAATAAAATGTAATGTTATTTGCTGGGTACTCTTTAGCGCAGTAAAGTCACGCTCTCATTAGCGTGCATGGCACGGACAAGTGTTCATATTTACGTGAGTACCATTTAACGCGTTGGGTTGATGAACCACACTCCCGTTCACGACTTATGAACCGGATAACTGACTATTTTCGTAATATCTAAGGGCAATGACTGGTTTTACACGAGCCGCATACCTTCCGCGATCGAATGCAGCTACCCTTGGCGGGCGATACCTTATGGAAACTTGGAAAAAACGAGCTGGACCTACGAACCTTGACTGCACATCTCACGTATACAGTTCATGAATCCGTTAACGCCATCACTGATATCGATCTGCCTATTTTCTATTGCTTAATCATTAATTGACAGGGTTTTTTTAATTACGGCTGCAATATAACAATGTAATTTGATTAGGTACAATCTGAGAATGTTTCTCACGACACGGTCTTGTGATCCTTCATTTTAGTTAGCCGTCAGGTTCGGATATGTAACGAGGAACAGCACATATATTTCTCCCCCTGAGGAACTCCGCCATCATTACGCTGTCATCTACGAGGGTGGTTTATGATTGAGTAGATCTACATAAACGATCTTGATTACGGTATTTGAAAGTGTAGGCAACACAAATAATTATCTTCCCTTTCGATTTCTTATCGCATAATTACGATCGCTTCCATGCCAGGCTTAGAATGTTCTTTGTAGTCACTACATTCTACCAGTTGTTAGTATCTATGTCTGAGTTCCTTTGGCATCTACAAATGTAAGCAAACCTCTTATTATACAAGGTCAATGAGATAATCGCGATATATATAAAAACGACGTGTTGAGGTTTAAATGTCAAATCTTCTATTGTGGTCACTGAAGGCTCGCATATTTTTTCCAAGAATGCTGTATTTTTCGGCCTCCTTGTCGTTCATATGGCGAGTAAGAGAGGCAGACAGCAATAGGCTAAGCATATAACACTTACCTATACATCTGTACGTTCACTGACGACCTCGCCGCTTGGAGCACAGCAGGCACCAGCCTTGTGTCAGGACACCACGTCGTACACTCTAGCTATTGTCGCCAACACGTGCACAGATTTAGGAAGTTACCTTTTCTTTGAGTTAGCTTACATATTGAGACACTGCTGCGCTGGTGTCTGAGAAATCATTAATAGATTACTTTCGCATCTAAATCAAATAGATTTACTTACGAATATAGACTTAAGATGTTCTATAATCTTAACTAAGACTTATTTAAAAAACCAGTTGATTATGTAAGTTTGGCATCCACGTAGTGAAAATATTATTACTTATTCGAATCCGGGTACATGCATACCTCTGACTCATTATACTTTATGTATTATAATAAAGTTCAATCTGGTCGCGGTTGACATCACACACCAAAAGTGTGATGTTGTGAAGTTTTACCAATTTTTTCTACCTACCTACTCGTCCTTTGTCATTATGATCTATGATGGCCAACATACCAGAACTTTGTCTGAGTTTTGAATCTTATTCAAGTCGATCATTATAAGTCTATATTCGTTACTCATTTTGCACTGAGTGCCGTAAAAACGATGTAACAATGTATAATACGAATTTATCTTAATCCTACCTACCTATGATGAAGATGGCTTAAATAATGATGACACAATTTGAACATGTTGTTTTAAATACCTTTGCTTAGTGCGGAGAAACTCGTTTTTAATTTGATCAGACCAACATAAGACGTTCCAATATCCTGAAGAAAGCCTTCCCACCCAACCACGAGATTCAACTCTGGCCTGCGCACTCTTCATTTGATTTCTCCTTGGCAAGCTTTCTTCACAGTCATTCGTGTACTTGCAAGGAAAGTTCAAACGCAAGTGTAAATATACAATGTGTTTCTATACTTTACCACTGGTTGCATTCAAAAATACACTGATACACTTTCTTGGTTTTCATGTTGTAACTATGAAATAAGCCATGAGGAAAGAAGTGGTGATTTTGGTGTAAAGATACAAGAGTTGAAATAACTGAAAATAGCATGAATTTATGATTTGTTGCGCATTACTGTACACTGGATAGAGCCAGGTTTTGGCACAACCTTCTGTTGCATAATTGTTGCACCTAATATCCTAGATGCTCCGTTACGAGACTTGTTTGCACACATTTGCAAATGCCATCTCGTAATACACGATAATGTCAGGAGTGCAGTATGTTGCTGGTGTCGAATGTATCGTAAACATGAGTGTTGAATGTCTGAGAAATGAACCTCGGTCCTTGACCTACTCCCATGCTTGGGCTCCCACGGATTACAATCTCTGATGCTGGCCGAGACAACACTAGGTAGGTACTGTTTATTAAAAAATTCGGAAGCCCTCCTATTCTTATACCGTTCTTCCTCTTCTCATAAGTATAGATCTTTCGATTCAGTGTAATGTAAAGATAAAAATAAAACATTTATGGTGATCAAGGTTTTTTTTTTAACTTAGCGCTACAAAATATTGCAAACTCAATAAATAAAACCTACAGTTTGCAATAATATCTAACCTAATTTTCCAGACTAACCACCTAATTTCACGACACATAAGTTTTGATTTATTAAGTGCAATGGGCAGCCTTGTGAGTAGCGTAGCATTTGGCAATAAGCAGTACCAACGATATGACACAAGTAGGTACTGACGCATTAATTTGACGAGGTGAATGTATTGTGGACCTTTCAATTACTTTTAAATTGATTTAAACATTTTCATGAACGATAATTTTCAATTGATTTACGAAACTCTAGGGTAAAGAAACGTTGTTTAATTTTTTAATTTTGAAAACCTGCAGCCTTATTGTCTAACTTGAAATCCATTCCCATTTGTCATCCCAATAGAGCTCTACCAATTACATAATAAGAAAATGACAATTGAAGTCCAGAATGGGTTTCAAATGTCAAAATGAAGCCATGTCCATTGCCAGTTGAATTACACAATAAGGCCCCTGGTCGTAGGATGAGCCTAGCACACAATCTATCAAGAAATCTGTGGATGATGATGTTTGAATACTGCAGATAAAAATATAAAAATTTGCTTTATATAAATATTAGAAATTACAAGATGGAAAGACGATCTGGTAAAGGTTGCTGGGAGCCGTTGGGTGCAGGCTGCACAAGATCGATCGATGTGGAAATTGATAGGGGAGGCCTATGTTCAGCAGTGGACACTAGATGGCTGACATGATGCTGATGATGAGAAATTACAAGAAACAATGGACCTAAGGATAACAAACCAACTCATATAGACATACAAGACTATCTTAGAAATCTTAAAAGAAGATTTTATGTCTGAAGATCTACCGTGTTTGAGAAAACAGCCATGCCGCTTTTTAACATATTTCTTTATAATAAAATGTATATACTTGTATTTAATAAGTATATTTTATAATAATAATGTAAATCTTTGAAAATCTGTCCCAGCAAGATGATCAGCGAATGATTATTAAAAACGGTCACTTGCACAGTTATTATCAAGCCTTAGCCACGCCACGGAAATTATTTGCAAACCAGTTCTTAAGCCCTACAGGAAGGTGAAAGGAAACTATAGATAAGCGTTCTGCATTTACGCTATCAATTCTGTATCATAATCGCGTCGTATTCGCAATAAACGAACGTATAATATCAACAACATATCAGATAAACGTTATTTATCTTTCATTTAGCAGCGCCCAAAAAAACTCTTATATATCTTGTGTGAAAATGTCCAGCATTATTATTATATTATTATTACTATTATTTATTATTTATTTATATTTTTTGGGACTCTCATTTGTTAATGACCTTCTTTTACTCGTATTAAATGGAATTGATCGTAAATTAACTACTGACCTTGCTTGTCTTCCAATTTTCAATTTCCATTATGCAGAGAAAAATATAATATACCTATGCAAGAAAATGTTCCTATTTCAAATTCATAGTAGGTACCATCCTTCGTTTTTTCGCAATAGATATTTTTTTCTGCATTTATAAAATTGGGGCTGCCTACAACAAGCGATTTGATTGCCAATGTTATGTCGGCAATAGCACTTAGCAACGTAGCGTGCGCCAAAATAAAAAAAGTTGCCATTTCGTCTCTATGAACTGTTTAGTCACACCATTTATTGTTTGGCTTTTACATTTTTCCGCTATTTATTGTTTGGCTTAAATAATATAGTAGGTTAGGCTAGATAGGTATTGGAATAGTTAAGAAGTTAGATATTTGGTTTTGGTTATTTTTATAGTTGATTATTTTCTTGTTGTAGTGTAAATATGTAATATAGTATAAGTAAGAGCAGATAAGTCATGGGCAGACCTACTAAAGGAGTTCAGCAAGGGGGATAACTATCAATCCCTAAGGGAATAATATTTATGTTGGACCACCTCGGGTGTAATACTACCTTTCAAACTATTCAATGTTTGACACAGACAGACTGTGACTCAGGGTGTGTTGTATTTGTATTTATTCAAAACCATTACATCATATATCCTTACAGGTATTTCACCTAATGCAATATAGTAGTCACAAATTACAATGTTAAATAGGGTGGATCGACAATGTATGAAAAAAAATTTTTTTTCGACAATCGTTTGCTAATAGTGGGGGAAAGTTGTATTATAGTGAGCATAGAAACTGTGATTTTTTTCAGATTTTTAAAGTAACATCTAATGCTGCCGCATTGAAGTTGAAAAAAATTTTTTTTCTGAAATTTTGCTCTACTCTCTAACATTGAAATTGTTATTTTGAATATGATATTTTTATAATTTTTGTTATGAAATACAAATATAAACTGTATATTTAAATAATTAACTAAAAAAATAGATATCACATTCATGAAACTACTAAAACTACAGAGCTAAGTTTGACCTAAAATCTCTCTTTTTCTCAAACTTTGCCATGGCTTTGTGAGATTCTTATTTTGTTTGAATCAAGTTTTTTTTAGCTTTGGATGTGCAGATAGAACATAAAGCTTTTGTTACAATTAGTAAAAATTCATTCAACAGCTTGTATGTGGCAAGGTAGACTAGAAAAAGACCCATATTAAACATTTAGCTGATAGTTTTCGGACGTACGCCGCTCATCCGTTATCGAAGTTTTTCAGTATGAGCAAAGTAGCTATTTCTTTGGATTACTAGTCTTCTATCTTCTTTAGGTTTGGTGGGAGGTATTTAGAGTTTAATAATTGCTGAAACAGAGATGTTGAGCACATTATTACGCGAAAAGTGTTTTTTATAGGAACCACGTCTCGGTGCGTAAAGTTTTACTACAAATTTTGAAATTTTGGTGCGATATCTCCATGAAAATGTAAAATCGTAATACCTATAGACATAGCACGTGCTACCATGCGTGTGACAGCCTTTCAAGAGATATATTACTTTGCTAAATCGTCTGCAACATGGCTAATCGCAGAAAAAATATTCTGTGTAAACAAATTGATCAGCACTCAACTTAGATCATCTGTACTTACAGGCAAGGCATCACTTATACTCTGAAAGGATGTATAATAATGAGAATTTATATAATAATAACAGCTTGTAGTTTTAAAGTGCTTTACCCATCATCCCCACGTACGAGTGTGGTCCTAAAGTTAAACCATCATGGTAAAGGGACAAAGGGGCAACTCGTTAGTAGTAACTGTCAAATTATCCCCTGCATTGGTCTTCCAGTTCGTTTTTTAAGCAACCGAATGATGCCACCGCCGCATTAAAATAGTTCTTCGTTAGTTCCATCACATTCTATGACTACAAGCTGCTTTTTGACGATATTTTTATAGTAAAGATCTGACTGACAACTTTCTCTAATAACTTAGCAGTATCTGCCATTATGCGGTAGTATATGACCCAAGTAGACAGATCCAGGCTCTTCTATTATTGAAATGCGATCCTCCACCATGATCTACTGGTAGTTCCGTTTATTCTTTTTTTGGCATTTGCATCGTCCTGACTTCTTTTCCGTCAAAGAACAATAGTGCGAATAAGTTCGAAACATGCGTCTTTGGGAACATTTTCACGAGTTTTCTCTTCGCACTTTGTATCGATGTATTACGGATATTTTTGACTTCTGCGATGAAAACTTACATTTTAATTCATTGTTCTACTCAACCTCTAGAGAATAGTGTACTTAAAAACAAATTAAACTTAAAATGCGATGATCATAGATGCTCTACAAAATGATGAAAAATTACCTATATTGCAAAAGTTCAATGACCTTGCGGCGGCACTTACCCTTTCTTGATCCTAATAATATTTTGCACACTTTATTTTGAGCCTATATATATTATAGCCCTTTTTTTGCTATTAGCAAACCATTTTCAAAAAAAGTGAATTTCGATCCACCCTAATGTTAAATCACAATCACAATCAAATAAATAATAAAAACAAAATAATTAAATAAGTATAAATGTCAATGGGGACTTAAATAATTCAATTGTCAAAAAGCAAAACAAATAATGAAACCGTGTGTGTGTAGTGAGAATGAGTTATTTTGAGTTTTATGGAAAACTATCCATCCCTCAAATAAAATTTATATGGGACCAACTCGAGAGTATATCGACAGTAATGACCCTTTCAAACAAAAAAAAAATTGGAAATTGGTCCACAATTGACGAAAATATCGGTAAACATACATTAAAAAAAACATACATACAGCCGAACATCCTCCTCCTTTATTTGAAGTCGGTTAAAAAGATGTATCATTACCGTGGTCCGATATTTCTGCCGACATTTTCTAATTATCAGCTATTGTTGCTTGTTGATTTAATATTCTACGAGTATTCTTTGATGATACAAGTGACATTCTTTCATTAAACATATGAAATATTTCCATTCTATATATTATTTAGCCTGCGGGTACTGTATGAACACACACACACACACATGTACTGTATGAATGTGCATAAAAAACACTTAATTTTGAACCCACGCACGACCTTGCCGCACGTTTGTGGCAAAAGATTTATTTAGATGCATTTTAAAATCTTATAAAAAAATCATATAAGAACTTAGGCCTTTAAATCTATAGTAGATGATTTATACAGCGTCAGGAGGTAACCTATGCCTACACTTAACGGGACGCTGTAGTGCCTAGGACATTGTTTGAGATACGAGTAGAATAGGCTTGCCCAGCACCTAAACAGTTTTTATTCAACTTTTTTTAATAAATAGCGAAACACGTATTTATTATTTTTTCAAAACTACCTAACCCCTTAGATAGGTACTTATTTATATTTATCAAAGACAGCAAATCCAAAAATGAATTAGGTGTTTTCTAAGTTAAATTTTTTCTAAGTTTGGACAAGGTAGTTCTATCTCTAAAGTTTATATGACGAAACAATGCACAGATGAAGTTGCGCCCGGGTCCACTAATGATAATTTAAATTAACAATTTTTAGTCACATACCAACCCCGTGTTGAAAATGTTACTAAGTAGGTACTACATAAACTAATGTATTTATCTATTAAATAGTTAGGTATTATTTAGGTTCCCATAGTACAAGCTTTGCTTAGTTTGGGGCTAGATGATGCTGTGTGAAAATTATTTATTTATTTTAAGCGAGACAATGATCAATGGATAGTAGTAGAGCCTAAATTACCACCTAGTCTACTGCTGTAAAAACTATGAATTCCGTAATTACGTCATATCATACCTAGTTATGACTAGGTAAACATACAGAAGTCATTAAAGTACTAGGATTTCTAGGAGGTTTAATGGCTGGTCCCTAGACACGCTCACTAGCCTTGCGTTCTCGACCTTATATCTAGTGAAATTGAACCGGTCTGATCTCCGAGACTTATCGAGGCTAAACTGATCTACATTGAATTCATTGCATTTTTTATGTTAGTACGTATTTGTATTTCATAAGATTTAGCTTTGTCGAGAATATGAAGTGAAGATTAAATTGCTATGCAAATAAGATGGCGCTTTTAATATTATATAGCACTTTGAATTAAATATTCACCTTTTTTACATTATGTAATATTACGTCGCGTCGTAGGTTTAAATTATTTGGATAGTTTTAAAAGTGAAACTAAGTATGATCAAATTAATAAAATTGTAGTCAACTAATTTATTTTCATCTTCACGAATTAATAGTGTTTAGCTACTTCCGGCGGTAGAGCTTCCAAGCCCATCGTTGTGTCCGTGTGAGCCTGTCCTAGACAGTGACAAATTGCGGAAACTCTCACTTCCGACAACGATAATTGTATCCAAGTAAAGTAATCATGTTATGACTCATTGGATATTAATCTTTAAGCTGCATCTAATCGCATGCTTATACTGCAATACCATTAATAGAGTGAGCGAAAATAAACGAATGCTAACTAGAATTGCTAACTTTCGATAGATAAACGAATGAGCGAATGAGAAAAAATTGAAGAGGTTGTCAATCTACAATATGTCCAGCCGTTGGACACGTGAGAGTGGGTTCAGAGGCGAAAGTGATCGTCATCGCGGCATTCATTGCCTAATCGATCTGCGCTCGCGCGGAATCTGCATGCGTAATACACCCACGCTCCGATTTTCGCTGACAATTTCTCACGACTTCATCAACTGTTGCAATGTTCGACAATGCTATTTTGCAGTCATCTAGCTTAATTTTCACACAACTTTTTTAACCCTAGATTGCCAATAACCCCAGTACGTATCGACTGCTATGCAAATTGATAAAAGTTACGAAAGATAAAAGCCTATTGTATAAAAATCATGAACATTTATTGGCTTTCTATGAGAAACAATCACTGAAGGCAAACAAGACAATGAGTAAGGAATGCGGTGATGAAAATCTGAGATGAGTCATGGTTCCTTCATGGTGTCGTGGCAAAGGCCCGTAGGCGCAGCGCCGCCCAGCTGCGTCTTGCTGACTCACGGAGCGTTGACTCCCAATGCAGCGACAAACAGCTTTCGTAACGTTCTTAAGAATATAATCTAACAATAAATTTCCATTGTTACAGATGTTTATTGGTTTGCGGCGCGTACACGAGTGCGCGGCCCGACGTGGACATCATCACGGAACCGCGCCCCGGAGAGGAATACGTCCTAGTCAGCTCGGGCCAACAGACGCCGCTCAGAAATTTCGAAACGTCACATAAAATACCCGAAAAACATCCGAACCATCGTGTCCTCAAAAACGACGATGGAGAAAAAATAATTAAGAAATTACACACAGGAAAGACGAAACATCCAAGTGAGGGAATTGTTGCTATTGAGGAAGATAAGAAGCCTTTGTACAAAAAGAGTCAAAAAAACAAAGCGTCGGAGTCAATCGAAGTCGACGTACCCGTATCAAAAATTGAAGATATAAAGATCAAAGAGGTTTTCAAAAATGAAGAGACTAACCCTAAAATGGCTGTTGATTTAGAAGCTATGTCTGAATCTGGGAAACTGAGCGATGCTCCCGGCACTACCACTCAGAAGCCCGTCCTTACAACAGCGGTTCCCGCAACAACAAAAGGATACGAATATATTCCTATAAACTTCGATACCATTGATGATATCAACAGTGGACTGTTGCCCTCGAACTACAACTTAGAAACTGCTGGATCCGAACAGAAGCAGCACTCCCGGATTCAAATCAAAAAGGGCCCTAATGGTCAGGACTACGAGTACGAATACATTTATTACTACTATGATGAAGAGGATGACAAGAAGGAAGGAAAGGGAAAGGCGGGATCTAGTACTGCCGCTCCCGTACACAACTCTCACGACGGCCCGCAGAAAGACGGCGACAACCACATCGGCAACGAAAGCAAGACGAAGAACAAATACAGCTCCATTGACCGATCAGCTTCCAGCACGGCTGCTCCCGAGACTCAGAACGAAGTTCTACCCGCGTCTACCGGCCGAGGCCGTACGCGAGGACGAAACATAACTCCTGCTCCTGCACCCATTGAAGAGGAAAACGACGACGATATTAGGTGGGTATTGATATAGGTAGGTTGGTAGGCATCTTATAATCATGTAATTGTGACACTTCTAGCGCAGAAAGTGTAAGATTTCATGTTTATTATCAATCCCATAACACAATCTTTTCATTTCACTTTCCTTTCAGTGTCAGACTACCTTCAAGCACTCGGTTCCCTCCTCGCGGTCGTAACTTGGCGTCTGCCAGCTCAACTACTTACGTGCCGGAGGTTTCCTCGGAGATCGTGAGGCATCGCGGCCGCGGCCAGAGTGACAACGTGGCGGATGAGTCGATCGGACAGACTCGAAGCCGAGCCCGTTCACATATTAGGTAACACTCTAAAACATTCGTTGATATTGAATCCTGTATGTTTTGTGCTTCGAAGGCTCGAAGGAGCTAACTGTGTGTTGTCTGGTTTTCAGGCGCCCCAGCTCTGAGCTGGTTGACCTCGATAGCTTCAAGACAAATTCTGGTGACATTCCATCCTCGTACAAAGAGCCGCCGAGTAGATACTCATCCGAGAGCCGCAGCACCACTGAAGAGCCCGAAGCTGAGACTAAGGACATTGCCCACAGAGAGTCTGCACGAGAGCCCCACAGCCTCTCCACAGGCATCAAGTTCCAAGAAATAACAGATGACTCCAAACTCCCCGCTGATTACAAACATACCACTACCTACGAGCAGGATACCACAGAATACACCACGATGACAGCTATGGAGAAGGTCGCACTCGACCTGTACGCATACCTTGCCGGAGAAAACCTTAATAATGATATCAACCCAACAAACGCAGAGCCTGTCGACTTTGACGGTACTACCACTGTCGACGACGAGTCTTGGACCACGGAGGCTTTCAGCACCACTGAAGAGCCCACCACGACCTCCACCACCACTACGACTACCACCACTACAACGGAAGCTCCAACTACAACCACGACCACGACTGCACCGTCCACTCGCCCGTCCAGGTTCAAGGGCCGAGCTGGTAGCAGGACACGCATTTCTTCCACTTCAGCTGCCACTGAAGCCCCACAAGATACGTCTACCAGAGCACGTGGTAAGAAACAAAACATGTTGTCGATACAAGAAAAAAACCCACACATACCTCAGCCACCAGCTTTGACGCTCTAACTTTCGTAACAGCGTTCATGAACTACATCGAATCCCGTTCGAGATTCCTCGTCACGACAATTACCAACCAGTTAGTCGCACTCTCACAAGGTGGCAACAAAATTGCATACCTCGCTAATAACTGCTTTCAACTAACTATTAAATAGTGTTCCAGTAACATGAAATGAGAATTTGACCAAAATCACAATTCAAACAAAACATTTGAATGAAATTGGCGTGGTGGTGTAAAACAGGCTTGGTATTGTAAGTAGTCGCTAATCGCAGCCGACTAGTTATGCCGGTTACAATCTCCTAGTACACCTAAGTCGTAATAGCACAGCGAAAGTGTTTTATTTATTTTTACTTGGCGATTGTGTGTTCATAGTTTTATGCGAATTATATAATTATTAATTGCCTTCCATTTCTGCTTTGCTGATTATACAGCCGAAATCTCTAAAGGAATAGGTACTGTAAGACTGCCGTGGTGGTATAAACCATGTTCTGGTATAGCTTTCAAATAAGTATATTTTTTTGTATTTTTACTAAGACTGGGCTCAACTCACCTCGGGTACCTATTAAATTGAGTAATTAACTAGGTACCTACTTAAATTATTCACAATTTAAATATCGACGGACCTAGAGTTAGCATAATAACCTAAACCCAGTTATTTGCTCGTCGACCCTGAGGCTTTAGGATTTCCTAAATGCTTTCGAATTACCTACTACATTGACTTATATGATTTTACATTAAGCCTACATCATCTTTTTTTTTCTGCGGTTACTGTGATTTTCTTCATCCGTTTAACTGTTAGGTTGTCGTCACACTGAAGAGATTGCGGCACGTAATTGATTTTAATCAACATCCTATTCGCGCCCTTCAGTTGATGCAGTATTTGAGTTTGAATATTTTTTTTTTAACGGAATCACCGTAATACTTTCAAGGTCGTAATCGCTTTATCAGTGCGACCATGGCCTTACAGATAATATGAAGTTTCATTGCATCCAATAAGTTTTTACCAAAAACCAATTTGAGAAGCAAAATATCAAAAAGCGCTTCATAGGTGTTTGTCAATTGACAGGTCGCTTCGGCAAGCCTGGTGGTGCTCGCCGGACACCCGCTGCTCCCGTCGAAGTTTCCACACAAGCCTCCAACAACGCCGAAAAACCAGTACAAACTAAGGTAATTCTATCATATCATACCACTTTACTTTGCGAAAGGCATTGCGATTTTTTTACTGTGGACCGGGCCATTCACATATGCGCAAATATTCGTACTGACCAATATTTACAATTCGTATAGAAAACCCTAGTTATTCGGGATTGTCGTCCTAACTACGCTTTGCGTATTTGTGCGTATGTGAGTGATCGGTATTATGTTATTACGCTACACCGTTCACATAACTTGCGTGGATATAAAATTACGTTTTAAAAACTAAAAAGAAAACCGACAGTCTTGGACTCAGGACGCGGGCGTGACTCCGGGCGTCAAGTGAGGATTGGCTCACAAAACAAATCGAAATAAAATCGACGACTCCGTTAATTACCAAAACTACAACATTTTACGACAAGCATCGTGGAACATGAGTTCCTAGCATGAGTAAATCGTCAGTTTGACATAAGTAATGCCAGAGAAACTCACGTGCCGCGATAAACGTTAGGATAGCATCCAGGTCTCTACGTGCTTGGCCACAGGGTTCTGATGTTAATGATACTTGTAATAAAATGTACCTATGCAATTTTGACAATAATACCATTAGGCAGGTCGCTAACAGGAAAGTCGGGGCGGCGTCGAGGCGACGTATGTCGGGGCGCGGGCGCGTAATTGACGTGTGCTACGAGGCGGCGGCGGCGTGTATGTCTTGTTTCATTCATTCAACATGTCATCTTCAAAAGATGAGTAGAGACAGGTGATTAGGAGTCGCGG
This sequence comes from Epirrhoe tristata, assembly GCA_951394285.1. NCBI lineage: Eukaryota > Metazoa > Arthropoda > Insecta > Lepidoptera > Geometridae > Epirrhoe > Epirrhoe tristata. The sequence goes on along the minus strand of OX596136.1, from coordinate 13,984,277 downwards.
AAGCGGCGCACGCCTCGCTCGCGCCTCGAGTCTTGACTTTTGTTTGTTTTTTACTTATTTTAACGAGATTCGCTCCCGCGTCGCCCCCCCCTTCCTCGACTTTCGATTCTGTTAGCGACACTCCTTAGACGCTTTTCTATTTGTAACATGACTCTAGGAGGGTAGGTTTTTAGAGTTTTACAGGAACACTATCAAACCCTCAGGAATAAATTTATATGGGACCACCTCTGGAAGTATACTATTTCAAACAACATAAGAATTTTGAAAATCGGTCTACAATTGGCGGATATATCGGTGAACATAAATAAAAAAAACTTACATACAGCCGAACATAAAACCTTCTTTTTCTGAAATCGGTCAAAAATGGATTTAACCTGGGATTAAACCTCTAACCTCAGCGTGCGTAGTTCAATTTACCTTTATTCGTTATTGTCTACTACGAGTATACAATAACGACAAGAAGACGACATGCTTTCAGGCGGAAAATAAAAAAATCCGATTGCTTGATAAATCAAATGGTAAGAGCAACTTAAGTCACGTTGAGGCCGGGGTTGGTTCGATGTAGTCCAATATGTTCAACTATTCCCAACTGAGTAGATTTCTGAAATAAATAAAATCCCCAAATGTGAGCTTAGCATCATAAAAAATTATAAATAACTTATTTGTATATCATGATTACTTTGTATATAATATAGGTACCTAGGTACTTACATTTAACTCTCGCTCGAATGCCACAAGTGCAAGCAAGTGTGTCAATCCTTTGCTAAGAGGCCGAGGTGAATAGCACAAAGTCTAGGTAAAGATACGTATTTAATTTTGGAAGTAACCCCTCAAGTAGCGACTTGAAACCTTTCTGAAGCTAATCTAAGAAGATGTGGGTTAAGGCCTTAGTGCATGTAAAATGTCAAGAGTTACGAAACATACTATTTAATTAATTGAAATTCCAAAGGTTGCATCGCATTATACAATTGTTCTCTGGTCTCCAGTAGACTGACTACACTTTATTTGTCTAGGATGTGTCTTTGATATAGTGGTTTTAAATAGTTGGGCCCTATTATAGTTCCAATTATGGTTGTAATAGTAGGTACAGTCAGCGACAGAAGTTCATGAACAAATGGAGACTGTTAAAGTGACGTTTTCATCATGCTATGAAAATTTAATGATTTTTACCAATGGTGGCAAAGCAAGCAAAAATTTTGGTTACATTCCTCAAAGCTAAAGAAGATTTAAAAACATTAAAATGTTCAGGAAAGATCACTGACCATAGTCTGTGTGATTTTTCCTCTAATATTTATTTGCCTGGGCCGGTCATCCTGAAGGCAAAGTTTAAGCAGCATTATCGGTTGTTCCAGCCGTTCGGTCGCCGAGGTCTGTTCGCGGGCCGTACTCGTCCCACTACCACCCCAGCACCTCCCGCCTCTAGCCAGGAGGAAGTCAGTACCGCGCCTTCAAGTGAAGCACCAGTTCCAAGGTAACTTGAATCACTTGAAATTCAATATAATTATTTTTCTGTGTTGATGATGCTGAGCATTACTTATTTTTTTGGTCATGTCACCTAGTTCTTTTCAACTGGTGTGTTATATAATAAGAAATAAGACATAAGAAAAAAATATTGTTCAATATTTATAAATAATATATAAACTTTGTCCTTGGGTTAAAATAATTGAAGTTGCACCTCAATAGGCTCTTTTCGTGCGATATAACATAGGTGATCCTGCTTACCGATATTTTGTCTTTAAAAATAATGTGACACTTCATAATTCTGAAAAGAGATAGAAGGTATAAAAACATATTTATCAGCTGTGAAAGCCTTTTAGTGTCCATTAGGTTGGCCGAGTGAAATTATTTTTCAAGAAAACTAAGCTAATGTGATAATGTATGGCGCCACTGAAAACCAGCGCTCCAACACTCTCGAGCTGTTGGAGCAAATGCTGAGGGGTAGCCGTATTTTCACCCACATAAAATGATGTAGATTTAAGTACCTATTGTAACTGCTGTATATGATGTGGAGAAAATAAAACTTTATTCTATTCTATTCTATAAGTAATGATGGTGATGTGATAAAATTTACTGGGGATCAGTTCGGGGCCAACGAGGAATTTCAGTGAACCAGTTGCGTACTTTTAATTTGTATAATTTTTATCTTTTTATAGTGTCTTTAATTTGTATGTTTAGGAGCTACGAGTATAATAATGTTTCATGTTTAGGAGCTGTAAGCATAATAATTATCCTAGCCCGCCTAGCGTCAATCGAACGAACACTTAGCAAATCATTAAAAAAACGAGGTCAAACTATTAGATCTATGAGATGATGTATCTGACGGATAATCGCCTATCATGTCAGCCATTGTTTCATTGTTGCCACACAATCGGTTTATGCAATTGTTTACTAGGTCATTAGTTCAGCTCATAACATTGATTAGTAAGTAGATAGCTAGTGGGCACATAAGGTAATAGTCTTTGTTCCTAATAGAAAGTCATGTTTTTTCAACATCTCTCAGTCTTGCTTGCACAAGCGCTTATTTATCTAGGCAGAAGTTGAAAATGTTGTAGGTCTTAATTTGCTAGTTTTGAGAAAATAATTGTAGGTACTGTTGAGATGCATGTGATCCACAGAAAAGAGTCAATTTAAAGTTTTAATTTTGCTCTTTACTAATGTTTGCAAGTCTTGAATATCAGCTTACATTTATTGATAACCCAGGTTCAACGAAAACATGGAAACTGTAAACGAGCCCTGGACATCGTGATATTATCATAAAAACTAGTTCAGTGTAATATTGAACCGCCTTGCCTTGGTTAATAGTTTAGAGGTCACCGCGATGTCGATAACAACTTGGGTTACAATTTTTATTGACTTTTATGCTTTTATCAATATTGACAGCACTGTATGACAAAAATGAGAGTAACTTCGATCTTAGTTGATCGAAGGAGTAATGTAACATTATGAAATACACTTGAAAAGCTACAGCGGTCACAATGTACAAAAAGTATTTAAGTAGTACATCAATCATCTAGTACCCATAACACAAGCTCTGCTTAGTTTGGGGCTAGATGATGCTGTGTGATTATTAATTATTTATTTATTTATTTAATGACCTGCGTTGAAATTCACTCGAAAAAACCATCAGCAATTACCATCGGACCAGTCTGGACCCAAAGAACTTAGATCTTCCTGTTGTGTGAAGTGTGAGTTCAATTACCGCGGTGAGATCGACCATCTTGTTCTTATTAATTTTGTAACATAACAATTCTATTAGCAGGACCCGTCTTCGGCCCGGATTGAGACGAGGCACGACCACCACCACAACCTCGAGCGCTCCCGAGGACGCCACCTCGCCCAATGTTTCTGGAGAGGTTTCAGAGACTACAATTGCTCCAGCCAGGACTCTTGGGTAAGGTCAAGACCACTTTAGACCTTCAGTTAGTGCCTTCGTAGAGATCTCTGATATAGCAGTCCCGCCCCAGCCTTGTTGCATTGTGTAGGTACATAGTTACAAAATGACAAGAATTTTAGAATATATATATTTAGAGATAACCAGCGCCGGTTTCAGAGAGCATTCGCGTCAGCCTTGGGTAAGGTGCCTCGTTGTACTCTTTGTAAAGATCAAGCACCTAATCTAGCATTTGCAATCTACAAATCTACAAACGCTATTCATAAACGAGCATGCATAAAGTGTAGTTCTTATTTAACATTGTGTAATTGACAACAGTCGTAGCCGGCCAGGTCTGAGACCCGCACCCCTTCGACCCGGGCCCAGGTTGAACCTGCGACCCAACAACCGTCTGCGACCTTCCAGCGCCGCTCCCGCCGAGACTTCAGAAGCACCTTTAGAAACCTCTGCCCCTGAGGCTCCTTCAACTGATTCAGATTCTGAGGTAAGGGTTTAACCTTTAATCTTTTAAGCATTTTGAACCTATTTTGTGAAAATGACAAATGAATCTTACCACCTATAAACTGAGTAGGTACATCTAAATGTGAATTTATGGATGGATGTTTGTTGCTCCTTCACGCGGAAATAGCTGAAATTTATAGAGGTAGCATATAAACACTGAATTAACGCATAGGCTACTTTTTATAGGGAAGCATTAAGTATTCTCGACAGTCCCCGGGTAACACCATGGAGTGCAGGTAGTAGGTATAGGTAGCAAACCTCAAGTACAATATCGCGTATTGTGTGTTCTTTTATATAACGTTATTTGTGTGTAGGTATCATCGCCAGCACCAGCGGTCGATGCGGGTCGCGGCGGGCGCCTGCGTCCCAACCGGCTGCAGCTAGCGCCATCGCCTAAACCGCGCGTCGCTGTCGCCGCACCCGTGCGCCGCATCAACCCTCTGCTCAGGAGGAAACCTTCCACTGAAGTGAGTCCATAATTAACAGATCGACAATCCACTGAGTCGGGAATTTTAAAAGTTTTTGTCTAAAAATCCCCTGCCTCCACTAGGACGAGAAGCTCAAGGGTTTTTAGACAAAAAGGTCTAAAAATCCCATTGGTGTCCATAAAATCAAGGGAAATCAACATTTTGGAACTAAATAAAAGATTCATTTTGTATTAAAGTGAATAGTGACGAAAACGAGATAGCTTGAGTGATTTAATGCTAATTATTTTTCCAGAATACCAGCAACTTTTTTACCAGATTAAATCTAATTAGATCTGGATCGTTAAGTTGATCACTTGCAACTTTATAGCTTCTAAAAAAATTATTCTTTGGTAATTTAGCTAATTGTGTAACGTTTAGGTAATTATATCGCATGCGTGATAATGATAACATCTGTGTTGCTAACCAGGTCGGTAGGAACACCTCATTCGTACATCAAGTGGATGGACACAATAAGTATTCTAATATAAAAATGAATTTACGAGTAGCTGTAAATATCATCATGATTTTGCGATAATATAAATCATTATAAGTTTCTAGGATTCATAGTACCTAAGTTGATTTGGTCGTTTATTGTGGTCCTTCGACGTGACTATAAATATTACAACCTGTCTATTTGCTATGATTTTGATGGATGATTACCATGAGCAAGAAATCTTTATTATTTCCAACGAAGGAAAATGCGGGCCACACCTTAGCTTTGGACCATAAGAAGTGGCGTAATGAAAGGAGGTCTGTACGCATTAGCCAGCAGTAGGCGAAGTCTTGTTAAGGATGATGGTGTAAAGTCAAAAAGCTCGTAATCAGTAGGACCACCTTGTCGTGTTAGTTCTTTTAAACCAGCGTGCTGAAGCGATTTTAAGTGCGCCTTAAAGGGGCTTATTCTTATACTTTATAACGCATCTATATCCTAATGTATTTCATGATTGCTTCAATGTTTCTCGTTTTTGAGCTCATGGTGGTGTAGTTTACTAGTCAGTAAGATGGGTGACCGCTAGTGGCATTATCAAAAGAGCATTCCATGCTTCGACGGGCACGGTAAATTAAAGTTCCGCCACAAGAGTTGGCCACTGACTCATACGAACTTACTTTATGAACGGAAACTTTCTAGGCAACCACAGAAGCACCGAAGAAGACGTCAGCGGAGTCAGTAGAAGAGAGCACAGCGTCTGCTGAGAAGGCAGAGACGGAGACGGAGAGTGCTGTGGTGGAGACGACGGCAGCGCCGCCGCCGCCACTTCGAGGACTCGACGCTTTGATCGCGCGCCGACGCGCTGCCGGTCCGCGCCCTGTGCGGCCTGCCCGTCGCGCCTAGATACACACATTACCTACCCCTCGTTCACACAGTGACAAACATGTTATATACAAGACAAGAAAACTTTTTTGTTCACAGCCTCAAGAGGAGTGACAAGTGATGAGCACCTAGTTAGACAAAATATATGACTCGCCACTGTCCGATCGGCTTAGACTATTTTAGGTTTGCCTCTTGCCACTGCCCTTTGCTAATGTGAACAGCCTACCTACTAGGAAGATTTTTTGGGAATAGTTGTAACCTTGTAGAAAACTTGTAAAAAACAGGTGTTTTAAAGTCCCAATGTATGCAACTGGTTGTTGGTGTGAACGTAGGGTTACACCGGATTTAGGAATAAACATACACAGCGAGAAGTTGAGACTCTTTAGAGGGTAACTCGGTCCAGCTCAAAAGCCATTCCATTTCTTTCAATTTAACTCATTTCCTGCCATTTGATTCTACTAATTTTTAAATGAGGTGTGCGATCATAGATGCCTTCACACCTTGGCCATACCACACTTGTGCTAAGTGCGTTCAGATCAACTTCATTCACCAATATTATTATCTAAATCATCATCGTCTATTTGTAAATACAACAATGTGTTCCTGTCCTTTATTTTCCAGAGTTCCATGACACTCCCATTCGTCTTCCCAATTCCTTTTGGAGAGAGCTGGCTCATAGCTGTAATTTAATTGTCATGTCTACGGGAAAGAGACGTGATTTTATGTCTGTAACCTATAAGTCTACGTTTATTCTAAATCCGGTACTAATAAAGTTGCCTCAAAACCAATTATATAAATTACTCTTTCTACTTTAAAGTATGATTACGAATATAATTCTCATAACTGCTAAATATTTCTATTATATTGAGTCAACTTTATAAGACGAACCAATGATAAAAATTACTATGCTGGAAATGGCTGATGAAACGAGTGAATTGATATTTATTGGGACAACTTCTGAGATCTATCGGTTTGACCTTTTATTGATTCATATATGATATCAGCTATATTCAACATTGGTCGAATTTTGTCATTAATCTTAGTCAATTTATTCCCCAAACTATAGATATAAGGAATACTTATATGGTTTCCAAAATTCGATTTTAGCTAATATTGAGATGATTTTCATTTAATAGAGGACTTCTTTTATAATCTTTTGTGTACATAGTAGTGATAGACATTGTGTTAAATCTGCTTTTAACAGAGAAGACCAAAATTAAGAATACTTTTGTCCTTAATCATTCGTGTATAATCATTATCTTTTAAATATAATAGATAAACAATGTTCTCAAAAACATGAGCCATCATACTTAACCTAGGTACAATTTTGCTATGCAGCACATGACATGCCAAAACTGCAAATCTTGTAGGTATCTTACATAATTTGATTGATTTGTGAACAAAATTATACTCAACTATTTTTATTTATTATAAGAAAAGTATGAATAGGTAGCCTAGTGAAGTCGTATTGTAAGTAACATCAACATTCCGATTCGTCTTGTTTGCTGAAGCACTGACTTGTAGTGCCATCGTGATATGTTTTGTATCTTTCATAAGTGTGATAATAAAATTAATATTAAGATTTTAAAGTTTGGAAATGTGTCTTTTATTATCATCCTCACCTTATATACTCGTAGTTGATGCCATATCACAGACTTTTAATCAGACGTACCTAAACGCAAAAGTCAAAAATTCTATCCCTAGGTTGAATAGTTTTAAGATAACTAACTGTTATATACACAAAAAGTGTCGTCTACTTTTTTTGTAAACAATGAAGTCAATTCGTCATCCTCGAATCATCCATGAGATTGTAGGATTAACAGTTCTGTTTGGCAATCTGTTTTGGCAAACAACTTGCGCAATTCTATTTTAAGAACATCCTTCCTATTTGATGTGTGCTAAATCTACGTTTACTAATTTACTTAGGTACTTACTAACGTTACACCTAGGTACCTATTTTTGGGAAATGAGAAAGTAGACAAAAGTTATGGTTTAAAAATATCTACAGGCGTATATTCAAGGAGGGTAGGAACAGGCACAGGTTGCTAGCACTAAGTTGAAAATGATAAAGGTGCCCAAATCTATAGTTGGGCACTCATCTCTATAGATGAGATTGTAAATATATATAATAATACAGGGTGTAAAATGACGTCTACCGAAGCCGAAAGGGGTAGGTACAGCATCCCAACACATAACTAAACTTATACTTAAACTACTTATACTTTGCAATTATTTAGATGATATGATACTGATGTAACTTTACAAACAGTCGTGTCATGTAAGTCCCAGTTCATATCACGATGACTTTCGCTTATTGGCTAGCACACGACATAATAGAGATAAGTAGCCCCCATCCATAGTGTGAACGAACACAGTGCATGAACTTTAGCTATTACATTACAATATTATAACTCGAATTAAATTAGTTGCGCGGTGTTACCCGCGATCCCTCGGGAATCACTTTTCCGGAAAAGTAGCTTAGGTGCTGTGCTATTCCAGATTGCTTATCACCGTCACAGTGTCTTTTTATCCAAATCCATTCAGTAAATTTTGCGTGAAAGAGTACCTACCTAAAAATATTCAATCCATACACTTTCACGGGTTATATCCATACTAGATACTACATGCTAATGATGTTTATGAGAATGTACTTAGTAGGTATACTTACTACATGAACAAACTTTTTAAGTAAGTACCTAAGTATTTAAAAGGGAAGGATACCCCTCTTTCTCCATATTATAAACGTTTGGATACAAACGTAGTCGACCTTCCTGGATAATAACACTAGAGCAAATATTTTAGTACTTACATAAAACTACCATAACCAGACCATGTTCCTATGTCTTGTTTTTTTTTAATTCTAATTATCATTGGAACAGGAGTTTTAAAAAACTAGAAATTATAAAAAACCAAGACAAGGTTATGCTGTTCAATGGTCATGGTAGTTAAAGGTTTTATGGTATGTCATATCCAGGGTGGAAACAGTCGACTACTTTTGTATGGAGAAAGAGCCGGTATCCTTTCCTATTAATGATTATGAGTAGGATAACGTGTGCGCGTGACACATCTTTTATTATCGCTGATTACACTAATCATCTGGTAGAAAAGCTTAGGTACTCTGGATAAGTTTGGACCATACTTGGAGCTTGTGAGACACGAACTTAGACTACCTACTGCAAAATACGCACTGTGTTCTCTGGACAATCACCACAGAATCAGTAACAGTACCTATCTACGAATACGTTTCGATTGGAGTCTCGCACGTTTAGTTTGTGCCAGACCACTGCTTTGGCGAGAACGTATTAATTTTGTCAGTTGTGAGTATATTTTGTTAGTAATTTATTCCTGTGTCGCATTTAAAGTAGGTCACTCTTGGTTATTAAATGTGTTGCTGTGTAGGTAATTATTTTAATTTATGTTTAGTTCTGATGTTTGTTCAATTGCTGTGTATGTCGAAAGCCGGTTTTGCTAATGTTGTTTGGTCAGATTGTTGAGTAGTAGGTGCTGCCTTCTTTCTGGAAACTCAAGGACTTAGGGTCTTCTACGAACAACCACAGGTAGTGTGGGTTAGGTATTTTGAAATGCTATTTTTAACAGACCTTATTTTTATTTTATACAATACCTACCTACCTACAGCGAAAAGTTAGCAAACACTTTTGTGTACCTACTTACCTCCTATACGAGATGTGAGGTCTCAATTAAACTCCATTCGACTTATTATTCTTACCACAAAGAGTAGGTACTTACCTAACCTACCTACAAATTACCCTCCAACTTAATACAGACCGGTTTTGCATCAGACAATTACAGCCATGTCCGTGAGTTAAAAAAAGGCATTTTCGATTTAACCTGTACTTAAGTAAGTACTACTAATAAAATCTCTAAGTACTTAAAAGTTTAATTGGAACCAGTGAGATTTTATTAGTGAAAACATTAACAAGTGGTAGGTGTTAAGTAGGTAGGGTACTAACCTATAATTATGCAGGTACCAAAAGACGAATCTAATTCAATTCCAATAACAGAGATTACAATTAATAAAATAAAATAAATTTTGAATTATTTCCAGAAAGTTCAAAAACATGGTTGTGGATATCAAGTCAGTCCTGGTGGTAGACGGCGTGGGCCCCAACTGCGCCGAGATCCTCAACGCTCACGGCATCAAGGTCACCACCAAAGCAAAGATCTCCAAAGACGACCTCTTGAAGGAAATCCCTGTAAGTTAATACCTACAGTTGCAATTGTAAAAAATAAAATCTTATTTTTTCTTACCAGTTTAAACTGATTATAAGAAGGCACAAGGCGTCCGAAATTCACTGGAAGCGGGATAGCAATAGATTCATTAGGTACCTACAGTTATTTTATCTAGTGGTTAAAATAATAAACTGAAGGTTGCATAATTTATTCTCATGAGACTGTGGTTCATTCGTGTAGGTATTGCATTTTATCACGATTAATTCCTCAATGACACAAGGTTGTTGCCCTCACAATTGTAAGCGAAGATTACAGAATTGTGGCTGAGTTGCTCTTTATCATTTTCATTTTGATATCAATAACTCTGATGTTGAACTATCTTATCTTTCGTGGATAATTTATAAGCTAAGTACTTAAGGTGCTTTCTGGTAAGACCGGACAAGTAGTAAGTCCGGATAAGTCATGTAACTACTAAATTCAGCAATATTTTTAAATGATGGCAACATCACCGTACGCGCCATTTTGTTGTGCCCCTCCCTACAGTCTGCTTTTTACGCTATGCCCAGCAGAACGTGTGCTATTGTCGTTCAAAAAAAGGATGTACCAAAAGTGGAAAAAGACATGATCCGATCTTCCACCTGAAACGTTCTGTGAGCAATTTGGTAGGTAATTTTTGTTTATTTTTGAAGTTTTGCTGTTTTATTACCATTTGCGATGTAAGACTAATTGATTAGTACTATACAATCATGTCTACGACGTTTGTAGACAAAGATCCGATCTTTAACCTCGTAGGTTAAGATCGGACATAATCCGCCGGTCTTTAACTTTAAAGTGTTTCTCAAACTTTTTACTTTACATGCTTTTTATTTTACTTTCAATATTCGATTTGTCTGTATCAAACGTCTCACTTTCGCAAGCTTTTGTACGGATGTCTTGGCTGTTTTCGCCAAGTAAGTAAGTTATCAAAGTTACCTAAATTTATGATGTTTAAAATGTAACTTGTTTTACTAATAATGTTGTAAAAGTACTTACTTTTTTGTTTTTACTTAAAGAAGTATTTGTTATGTTTAGTTGTTGATATTGATTTCTTGTTTGTTCTGGATTGTATAAAATACGTAACTATTAAGATTTGTTGACAGAACGTGCTATAATACTGCATATTTAATAATAATTTAAGTGGATTGACCGAGTTTGGAATACCACGCTGCGTTCAACGACTGGTATTGTCAAAGTAGGGCGCAAAACAGTCAAGTTGAAGTGGGACTGGGCAGGGCACGTGAGCCGGATGCACAGCGAAAAATGGGCAAACATCTTAACACCCTGGAGACAACGCCGCGGACGGCCAAGGAAACGCTGGAGAGACGACCTCGACTCCTTTGATAGTGGGTGGTGGAACCTATCAAAGGAGAGAGATGGTTGAAAATAATTGGGGGAGACCTTTGCCCAGCAGTGGGACAGTAGGTATAGGTTAAATAAAAAAAATTTTAAGAGTAAAGCTCCCACCTACAGACTGAAATGTTCGTCCTATTAAACAGTAGGTATTTAGTTATGTTCAACTTTACATAAAGTTTTTTGATTTTTTGCTTATTTGTTTGTAGATTAAAATTTAAGCTTATAATGAATAAAGTTAATTGATAATATTTTAGTAAACAAATACAGCCTGGCAAACGACAATTCTATTAAATTAGTTATTAAGCCGTTTATATATGATTAAGTAGGTACCTAACCTACTCAACAGCCAAGGTACACTAATATTATAAAGAGGAAACATTTGTTTGTTTGTTTGTTTGAATTGAATAGGCTCCGAAACTACTGGACGGATTTAAAAAATTCTTTCACCATTAGAATCCTACATTGTCTCTGATGAACATAGGCTATAAATTATTTTCAAAAAAATTAGAGATCCTTATGAAAATTGCAATAATGTAACCAAAGGTGTAAAAATTTTGAACATAAAATTCTTCATATCGCGTGAGCTGCGAAAACTATTGATGATAGAACAAAAAAATGTTCTACAATATTAAAGAACGTATCAATAATAATTATAAGAGCTTGAAAATGCAAGTTTCAACTCAGAAAACTGACTTCTATTTTGTTAATTGTCTGCCTGCTGTAATTATGAGTCTAATGAGCCTTTAGATGTAAAAGTTTGAGATACACAAAAATCTATGTTTGAAGCATGCGGGGTAAGATCGGACATTAGGAGTAAAAAAATGTATTAAATCTTCGCTAAAACTTAAATTTGAAAACCAATTCAATAACAATTTGTACTATGTTTTTTATTAGGTAAGTCCGAATATTTTCCTGTGATAGAGCTTATTCTAGCTGTTACAGAGGTGATTTTATAAGGTAGTCCGGTCTTACCTTAACACGGTCCGATCTTTTACTTGCCATTCTGAAAAATTTTGCTCTTTTTGATCTTTCATAAAACATCAACCGTTGTGTTTATCTAAACATTACAAATAAGAAATGAAACCTCTGTATTTTTGCAACAGTTTGGTTGCTATGGCGTTGTAAAAGAGTCACTAGAGGCGATACAATAAAATATTTTCGAAGACTCTTTAGGTTTTCTCAAAAATAGTACGATCTTACCAGAAAGCACCTTATATGAAATTGTAAAAAACAAATTGGTTAGGCCAATCTACCAACACGAAAAGGCAAAACGTTAAGGCGCAGTGTCCACAGCAGTCCACAGCTTCAAAACGAGCCATTACACATCTATCGCTCTGAGAGAAAACGATACTTCATCATTCCAGTGGTAGATTTCGGACGCCTTATGCCTTCTTAAACAGGCTAGGCTCTCTGCCTTCTCGTGCTCTTTTTGTACCTACCCTTATAAAATCTCCAATAAAAAAGATAGCAAGTGTCTCTAAATTAGTTAAATTGTTTGTGGTAAAGCCTACTAAACATTATTTATTTACATTACTTTTAGAACCATGAGGGGCTCGTAGTCCGCTCTGCCTCGCAAGTGACCAAAGAGGTCCTAGAAGCAGGCAAGAAGCTGAAGGTTGTGGGCCGCGCTGGAGCAGGAGTCGATAACATCGATGTTGAAGCAGCCGGGAAGATGGGTGTGGGAGTCATCAAGTAAGTCTAGAAGTGCCTTGGTTTTTAAAAGATGTTCGCGATGATCTGTAAATGCAATAGATACCTATACTCGTACAAGAAGTTATAAACAAGTGGCTCATAGCGAATACTCTGATGACCGCCAATCAAAAATCTATATCTTTATAATCTAGCTGAACTAAGCGTATTTCTATTACCTAGTTCTCGTCACTGTGACAGACAGACTAGTGAAGGGCCATCTGGCCAATATTGTATAGATAAATGATTAGATTAAAGGTATTTAACACCTGTATCTCATCTATTGAGACGAGGTAATATAAACCATCCTAATATTCGTTTCTTGAACGAATAACAGTCGATAGTCACTTGCAGTTGCAGATGATAAATTATCATGTTTATCAGGCGAATGTGCGAATCCTGTTGACTCATAGTAGAATCATGGTCCTCCCCAAAGCATACTAGCATCATCTCCTCGTCTTCTCTTTCATTATGATAAAACCACAGCGAAGACCAAGACCTCTTTCCCCCAACCTCTAAATAAATGTCCTGCGCTATTCATTTAGTTGGTAGTTTGGTACTAGTAGGTACCTACCTACTTGGTGAATAATAGGATTTTTTCTTAGTGCTCCCGGTGCGAACGCATTGAGTGCTTGCGAGCTGACTTGCAGCCTGGCGCTCTCTCTGTCTCGCTTCGTGGTGCCCGCCGCAACCGCCCTGCGTGCTGGACGTTGGGACCGCGCACTGTACACCGGCACAGAAGTCAATGGCAAGACCCTCGCCATCCTTGGCCTGGGAAGGGTCGGACGTGAGGTTGCGATCAGGATGCACGCTTTTGGGATGAAGGTACGTCAGAGCTACAGCCTATGAGGATTTGTTCCAATAATTAGTAGGTAACGAGAAAAGAAATCTCACTAGTTCAGTCAACTGAACTGGACAACTGAACTAGTGGGAATAGACGGGTATAAGTACCCCTTTCGAAGAAAAAATCCTTTGATCTTTGATAAAATGATCACTTCCGTAAACTTTACCAAAATACGTAAGGGCCACAGAACTATATCTGTAAGGGCCAAACTAAAGTGAGTCAATGAGAGAGAAAGCAGGGTTTTCTTAATTTTTGCGAACTGCCCATGTTACTTTGTTTGAGCAAGATCTTCTCTCCTTTTTTTACCAGGACTCGAGTTACCTATATTTTACTTCTCTGAGGCCAGTTTCGACTCGGAAAGTATCTCACCGTATTTTTTGTAGGGAAGGTGTTTCTGGATTGACAATTAGCCGGAAATGTATCCAGCCGTTTAAAGCCAACCTTTTGAGGAATTCTCTTCCAGATTATCGGCTACGACCCGTTCGTGACCGCTGAGCAATGCAAAGAATTCCACGCCACAAAGATGGAGCTCGAAGAGATCTGGCCTCTGGCTGACTACATCACCCTGCACACGCCTCTCATCGCTTCTACCAGAAGTAAGCCTCCCATGCGCTTAGGATACTGCTCATGACTATTAAATTATTACTTCGCACCTACCTACTGTATGGAGAAGAAGGCAGGTATTATAGCAACGAGGAAGCTACTGTTCTTTGTGTCAATTTTCCCGGCTGGCGGTGATCTGAAAGAAAGTTTCTATTTACAATAGCTAAATTCTTCTCCTTTGATTTGATGATGTATTTATCGATTATCGTTAATAGGTACTCGTAGTAGGTACTTACGATATTTCTAATCGACACTTTATCAGATAGTCAAGTAGGTATAAAAATACCTTGACATCTAAATACTTACTACAATTTAAAATATTACACTTATCGTACTTAGTAACAAATTTATAAATTTTGGGCGTGACTCTGAAATTTGTATCTACGGCTTAATATTTTAATGGCTTTTCAGATTTCATCAATGCAAAGGTGCTGTCACAATGCAAAAAGGGAATCAAGATCATTAACGTCGGTCGAGGAGGACTCATCCAAGAGCGAGACCTCCTGGACGCTCTTCAGTCTGGCCAGGTGTGAGATAAAAACAAATTTACTCGTGTACTATATACACTCTCGTTTAATACCTACAAAGATAAAATTGTCCAAAACATTTATGATCTATTTATCACCGTCAAGGGGTTTATTTACAATTAAAATGGGACCAAACAAACAGATCTTTTTCAGACAAAAATTTCTCAATGCAGACAGTCTTTATTTAGGCTTTTTATGTACTTATGTTCTGCAATAATATTATAACCTAAACCCCCTCAGAATTACAACCATAGCGTCGATCGCCCATTCGCGCATGGATTTTACAATCCTTTAGGTATTATTAAACTCTCAACCTCGTTATTTTTTGAGATTTAAATTTTATTTATTTATTTAGTACCTGTTGGTTGGAAAACTTTAAGTGATACTTAGCATTAAAAAAATAAGTCACCCTAAATACCTGTAGCCCTTGCACATCATAAGGTAGGTGTAAAGTTCTGTTTTCCATACAGGTCGGCGGCGCAGCTCTAGATGTGTTTGAGCAAGAGCCTCCCACAGACGCCCTCACTCTGGAAGTTATCCAGCATCCCTCAGTCATCGCCACGCCACATCTTGGTGAGACATTTATGACTAGCCCATAATACCTACCTTTCTTAAAACACGAATATTTTTAGAGGTCATACTCACCTACAACACATTAAAGCTCTCTGAGCAGGTCATAATCAGATTTGAAATTGAAACTCCAAAGTATGACACTTTTTTAATTCTACTACATATTACCCACAGAACTATATCTCGATATTACTATATATAGAAATAATAATAAAGCCCTTTTATTCCGAATTCGCTACAACTTTAGCTACAACGTGTTATAAATTGTTTTAGAGTATGTCTCGCAAATCGGCGTGCCTCATGGCATAGGCCTCCTCCAGCTCTCTCCACTGAGCTCTATCTTCTGCAACTCTGGTCCAATACGGTCCAACTCTGGTCCAATATATAGAAATAGTTCTGTGATATTACCTCTACCGTCGTGATCAGAGTTGTGGAAGTCTGATCACACAAATCCTTAAGTATTTTTCACTTTGATTTTTCATTGATGGCATGTTGCAGGGGCATCGACGAAGGAGGCGCAAGTCCGAGTGGGCGCGGAAATCGCCGAGCAGCTTGTAAACCTCGTAAAGCCAGGCACCTTCCCAACCCCATTGGCAGAGGTCACACGTGTCTTCAAAAACTAAATTAGGACCCACTCCACAATACGCAAGGAAAATGGCGAAACTGTCAGAACAACTCGGACGCAAGGAAGAAAAATTGTTGCTGAGCTCTGTTGGTAGGTACTAGTTGTGCTATACCTACCAGCTATACGGGAGATATATTTTTTCGTTTTTATTTGCTTGAAATGCCGTAATTGTTCAAGAATACAAGATTGCGTATTTAATACATAATAATTCATACAGTTTTCATTTAATATATAATATTATTATGTAACCTACAGTTATGTGGTTCGACAAGGGTGTTGCATTTACCAAAATTTAAATCATTTTGTAGGTAATTATGATTTACGCATTCTGTATGAATGATTTTGAAATTAAAAAAATACTCTTTCAAAAATGATTTCATTTTCCCAGGTCCATTGATCATTACATTACCACAAACTTATTTGGGCCGGTGAGAGAGGCGCTGTTATCGCATTTGGTGTTGGTAGAAAAATAAATTATTTTACAGTAAAATTCGTTAGTTTCTCTTTTGGCCACCGGTCCAGATAAGTTTGTGGCACTCACTGTAAGTAGATACATCTACTTGCGACTTATAAATAGTTTATTTTGTAAAGCTAGTTTATTTCATATCAATGAGTAAATCATAGAATTTAATACTTACTTATCCACTAGGTGTATAAAATTCTATGCTGTAAAGTTCTTTCATCTTTTTAACCGAAAAAAAGAGGAGGTTATCAAGTCGACGGGTATATACATACATATGTATACATATATATATATTTAATGTTAGACCACGCATAACTTTTAACAGAGGAGTCCGATTTTGATAATTATTTTTTTATCATATAAACTTTATTCCTGAGGGATTGATAGTTTCCCTGTAAACTCTAAAAACCTTCCTCCTAGCTAGCTATGTAAAAAATTGTGAATCGTCAGTTTGACATAAGTATGGTAATGCCATGAACTCACGTGGTACTAAAATCGAATACTAATGGATTGTTTCGATTAGATATTACGTGGTACTTCACATAAAATGTAGGTATGTAATTTTAGCAAATAATGCCATTAGAAGAATGCGATTCGATATGTAATGCGTAAAATTTCTTTGTTCCCTCATATCTCCCAAACGACTGGATGGATTTCGACATTTAGGGTATCGTTAGATTCGTCTTAATAACTTGATTGTAATGTATGATAACGCATAACTGTTTACAGAGTACCATTAGTAGAGCATACTCGTAGCTACAAAAAAATTTAAAATAAAACTTTTTAACAAAAAATTAAACAGCCGAAAGAACTGAAAAGCAAAAAATAATTTTTAATTTACCTTAATAACTAAGTTCTAATAAGCCTAATAAGTTCTAAGTAAGGTTTTATGTTTTTTTTTTTAAGTTTTTTCAAAATTAGAATGTAATTATCTGATGAAAGAAATGCGTAACAACTTTTTTAACCCAGTCCAACAATGTCCTACAATCTTGTAAAAAGAGGCCTGTAAACGGGCTACAAAAATTTCATCTTGCTGGCAATTTTTATTGACCAATTTTATAGCTCAGTACATTTGCAACTCGGGTTAAATCATTTGCAATCTACTCGGCTAGACATTGAATATTTACAATTTGAGCTCTTCGGGTTTTCAAAATTCTTTCAGGGCGTCTGGTCGAAGCGTCAC
This sequence comes from Epirrhoe tristata, assembly GCA_951394285.1. NCBI lineage: Eukaryota > Metazoa > Arthropoda > Insecta > Lepidoptera > Geometridae > Epirrhoe > Epirrhoe tristata. The sequence goes on along the minus strand of OX596136.1, from coordinate 13,966,519 downwards.
GTGATCCGAGAGCTGGCACATTTTTGGCTCAAAGGATCAGCATTGCCATCCAGCATGGTAATGCCGCCAGTGTTTTGGGCACGATTCCGACTGACAGTGACCTGGATCAGTTGAGCTATCTATAGATTGTTTCTAACGATCCTTAGATAGCTTGACTTATCCTGTGTTGTATTTTGTATATATTTAGTAGCTTAGTTTCTGTAAATAAAGATTGTTAGAGCTTTATTCAAGAAAATATTATCTTGGCAATATCGCCGGGCTACACAGCAATATTGCACTGTGTTGCGAGGTAAAATCCGCAACTAGTAGCTATACCATTGCAGCAAGAAATTGTCAAAAAACTAGCCCGTGAGCAGTGTAAGATCATTGCAGGCTTGTGAATTTTGGTGGCACCACACGCTTCATTTTTTTAAACTTTATTCAATAACTTAAGTTAAAATAAGTACTTACCTACTTATTGTTTTTATTTCAGATTTTTTTGTTTCTATGTCTCAGTTCACCTTGTAAAAAGTACCTGAAATGTAAAGACGTAGCTGGTTTCTTCTAGAAGATTATAGGTAATTATAACTAGTATATAACTAGTAGTATCTAATTGTTTTAAATGACTAATTTACGATATTTGTCAAGATCGTTAGTGATTTTCACGCAGAGGGAGTTTTGGGGTCATCTTCATCGACGCGTGATACCTACTGCTTTTGCAAATACCACTCGCGCGGAAACTAAAGCAGGTAGGTACTTACCGAACTCGGTACATTCATTGTACGTACCAACTATCTACCTAAGACACCTCCCTGCCCATAATTTAATTCGAACCTGCAATGCAACCTTCTGCATCTCAGGCCACTACGTAATTACCGCATCTTCTGTTACATTTCTTATGGTCTAACTAAATACCTACTAAACTACTTCGATATTCTTAAATTTTGTGATTTAATTTACAATTTTATGTGGGCTTTATGATAGTTCTGATCTAACCACGTGCAATTTTAATTTTTAACTATGAGCTCATTAGTAATTATGTTTAGAATTAAACCAGAAATAAAGATTACTAATTATTTGAATATTTTTTTCAGTTTTTGGGGGTGATAAAGCAAAGCAACCTAAAAATTTAATATTATTCAGTATGGACAGCTAATGTGGCCGAATGGTTAGGCACTCCGGCTTTGGGAGGGTCGTTTGATCGTTGCGGGTTCGAATCCCGTCATATTACAAGCAGTGGGACCTCTGCAAGCCAATCTATGCCATAAAGAAAATTTTTGTAGGCCGATTTACAATGCCATTTTAACTATCTATTGACACTGAAACTCGAATGAGTGTAACATAGAATCTTGAGTATTGATTAATTAAGTAATAGAATTTACAGTTCAATACCAACTTACATTATAAAATAAGTGCCGGCCGACTGCCGTACATACAATTAAGATAAAAAAACTAGGTACCTACTAATTGAGAGTGACTGTATTTTCGTCAGTTTGTTTCGGCTAAGTACCTACTCCGAATCAGCTAGACCAAAATTTGAGAGGACTTTTACTGGCAGGTAGCTGATGTTATATCGAGTAAATAATTTGGTTTTTACTAAGTAATAATCATGAGTAGGTATCAATAATAAAGGTAATCCATGATATTGAGCACAAAATCTATTGAAGGAAGAATACATTATACATTATAGGTACGTCATCTATGATAGGATAAATATTTATCTATGCCATAAAAGTTTACAGTAGGTAAAAAGTTTACCTAAAAGAAATAAAAGTCTTTATTTAATTATTATTTTATTAAAAAATACTTAAACATAATTTACAAAAGTATAAAAATCCTTTCTATAGCAATCTAGGTTAAACTAATGATAGGTTTTGTGAGAAGGTAGGTTCAGCAAAATGACGGAACTTTATATAGAAAGTGCGATGAATCGGTAGAGTTTAAAGAACTGCTCCGACAATATTTCTTCTTAAACCGTAAAACTTAGCCTAACGGCTATCGACGGAACTGTTACCCATATATTTCTATTAATATTTTTATAAGTAGTTAAAACAATCATTTTGTTTTTGCATTTTGGTCAACACGCAGAAAGTTGTGTAGCTTGATATACAAGTCTTTGTTGAAGGGGAAGCGAAGGGGAGGGTAGGTGGAAAGAGGGGAGTTAGTTGCCTCGGCGAGAGAAGGCTCGGCCGCTTCGCGCCGGCGCAGGCGCAGGCGCCGCCTCGCTCTCCTGCGCAGCTTCAGGCTGGATGGATCGCGTAGCGGCTACAAACAAACTATCATTGACAACCAAACCAAGAAGTTCAATGATAAATCGACCGACCAAAGATTACTTTTCTATGTACTAGTGCCGACTGACGTTATAAGGCGTAATGTACGGTCAGCAAGCAGAGAGAGAGAGAGAGAGAGAGCAAGTTCATGAACATTTGTTTTTGAATCTTCTATTATCTTCGGAGCTCAAGGGATAACCAAGACGTTAGCTTTTATTTGAGACTACCATTACTTTTTTGTAAAAAAAATACGAAATTTTCCAACTTAGCATGATGAAAATTAAACTTTAAAATCTCCAATTGAAGAACTTCTGTCGTTGACTGTACCATTCGCAGTGAGCCTGAGCATGTTACGCCGCGTGCTAAATAAAAGCCACTCGTTGCTAGCTACGAGCGTTGTTTCCCCGTACTGACTACACGAACGCTCGCTATACATTACACCCCGTAACATCGGTCAGTATTCTTTATTAAAATCCAATCAACGATTCCAACTTTGACGGCCGGGCCGATATCGAAGTTCATGCGACTATGCCATATAGGGATTCTTGTAAGACACGATGTGAAGCAAATCGATTTGGTCGTCGTATTTCCGTGATTAAAGGCCGCATAATTATGTTTAAAAGCAAGGTCTGACTAAAATTATTTTGGCAAAAGAAAAGGCATCCGAGGCTAGCAATCATCAATAGCTAGCATCAATCCAACAACCTAGTTGACAAAAATATTCAATGGATGATTGAAATGTACAAAAATATAATGTTAGGAATGTATGTATTGTATGCGTCTGGTATGGCAATCGTAAAAATAATATAAAAATAAGGAAGTAAACAGATTTAGTCAGTCTGTGAGAAAAGACAATCATTGTTTAGACTTCTTATATTAATAAGCTGAAGGAAACTGAGATGCCTATTTTTATCACAGACTGAAAAACTCAACTTTCAATGGTCAATCCATTTTCAATTTGATAACGTGAGCAAACAGCATTTACCCACAGAATACTATGCCACCTTTATACAGGGTGGATTTTTGAGACGCGACAGTAAGGGCAGGGCATGTATCTTAACCGTCATAGTTACGGAAAAACGGTCCTAGGAGACCTCCCTAAGTTTTGGAGATATTTTGAACTGCATTCACTGATTTCAGAAAAAAATACAGTAAGCAAAAAAAATTTTAAAACACCAAAAAATTATAATAATCGATCCTGTTTCATCTATGGATCAAAAGACTATGGAACCATTTATGGTATGAGTACTAGAAAATCGACAAAAACTTTTATAAAACTTGTTTTGTTTTTGTTGCCAAACGATGCTATTTCTTACTGTGGAGCAAATGCTGAGCTTTATTTTTGATCTATTCATATTTAGTGTAGGTAAGTATTTGGTGGTAGATAATATTTCTATCTGTATTTGATCTGACCATTGAAAATCGATCGAAGGGAAGAAAGACAGACAGATAATACAAAAATCGGTGTACCTATAAATGAAGATGGTGATGATTACTTACGCCTACCAAAGCGCCCCCGACTCGGCTTGCTAGGCGCAGGCGCGGGCACTTCTTCGTTCGTGGTCTCTTTGGCTGGCGAGTTGGAGAAGCCAGCGCGCTTCTTATCTATGGGTGATAGAATGATGTGGTATGGAGCACGAGAATATATAGAGCGATTTTTATTGTTACCCTTTCACTTAATAATGTAATCACTTTCAGTGTAGTTTGTAGGAACTAATTTTTTGCGTAATTTGTAACCCTTCGTCAGGCTAGTCTCCATCCATGGAGAATAGGCAAGACTTAATAGAACAAATTAATAGAATTCTTTTACGAAACATTTTTTTTTGACATGACATTATTAAATTATGTCATAGTTTTGGTACAAAACAAAATCACCCTGTATTTCATGTAAGGTAAAAATATTACATAGAGTTACTTAAAATATAAAAGAGGAAGAGAAGATTTGTTACTATTACAAAAGAAACCTGAAAGACAAACAGAATAAAATAACAGTCGTATAAATAAAATAAGGTAATGAAAAGTGGCTGATCTGAAAATGCTGATTGAATTATGAAAACGATAATGATGATAAAAACATTTGTGATGTTACAATTTTGAAAAATGATAAATCGTTTACATACTGTTGTAATTAGATTTGGCAGACTCTACGGGAGCTTCGGGTGCCGCCGGCGACTCATTATTTGAGTGACCACGAGTTTTGGCTGAAAATGAAATAGTTTTAATAAAAAAATAATACCTAAACGAATGTTTAAATCATTGTGGTAATTTCTTGAGCAGCTCAGAGTGCATATTCATAACAGGACTTGAAAGCCACTATTCATTACAAACAAACATTAAGTTGAATAGTAGAACATTGTTCATAAATTCATATATTAGTAAGTAGGTAAGTACAATTTTAATGGTAATAGTAGTGTGTGGTTTTACAACTTTTAGTATTTCAGAAGGTCAGAAAGTATTAAGTAGACATGTAGATCAAATTATATAAGAAGATTGTGTTATTGGTGCTCATTGTGAGGAAAACTGGAAGTATGCCTAGGAAGGAATATCTCAGATCGTGAAAACATCTGTACCGTCACGAGAATTGAGTTTGCACATTTTGCATTTCAGCCGAGCATTCGCGCATTATTAGGTACCTACTTCAAATGTCACGAAAATGACCGAGGATCTCATTTCGTACCTTCAATGGCCTGCTGTCTCCTCTTCTTGAGAGTCTCAAGTAGATCGGTGTTGCTACGGAAAGGCCGCACGCCAGCTCCCACTAGCTTCTTTCCTTCTGTAGATGAAGGCGGTGCCTCTGATGAAGGCTCTGTATCTTCAGCCTCGTACTCAGCTTCATCCTCGTATTCTACCTCCTCCTGCAATCATAACAATAAGACTTGTAACTTATCATTATCACTTTATTAAGCATTTCCTTATGGGAATAACGGGCTATACTAGCTAACCATTGGGTCATCGATTAAGAAATAGCAATGGATTTCTCATCTCTGAAAACATAACTTATTCTGTTGCATAACGAATGTAGGTATCAGTGCTCAATTGTAATACTAACATCTAAGTACATTCCTGCAGTTCAAAATGTTGATAGACCGAACGCTGCATCAATTTCCTTATGGGCACGGTTAGCACTTCGTAATAAACTCTCAATTGGTAGGTACTTTTGAACCAGTTTGATCACTCTCGAGCTCGGTTTGCCGTTTACCTCTGAGATCATCAGAGGTAAACGGCAAACCGAGCTCAAAATGCAGGTAGAAATTCCGCATCCGAAAGGGAGGTCTCTCAAAGGTCAACCGCGAAGGTGACCGGAGCATCGCACGCTCGGCCCACTTGCCTTGAACCAGATGGTACCGAACCGACTGACACATCATATTTGCGAAACTTGGATAACGCGATAACAGCGTGACGTCATACAACCGGTGGCGGAACCATCGAACAAAAATGAAAGACCACTCAGGTTTCACCGAAGCCTGAAACTTTGAATGAGGTCGTAGGTCTATAGGTGATCAGAACTAAGTAGTTAGGTATGCTTATTTTGTTTTCGGAATAAGTAGGTATCTAAGTTCGCGAACTCTTATAACTGAAATAAAAACTAATTACCTACTAGCCGTCGCCCAATAGTCGAAAGAACTTCTCAGTCATAATTTCAGGACTCATTCCTTACCTACTCATGTCATCTATCACACAGCATAACATTATTTCTACCTCTGATTACTCGTAAGTTACTTATAGATAGTAATGTACTCTTCTAGTCACGTGACAAAAATTCCGAGCGAATATGATAATGGAAATCTTAGTCTCTTGCGGGTCATAAAGATATTAGTAGGTACAATGAAACGTTACGTAACGAATATGTCGTTAGAAGTGCGCTATTTGTAAGACAATAAACACAATTACAATGACGATTTTGTACGCTTTCCAATCACTTACCAAATTGCCTATTGTTAAGCAAATTAATTAAAGGTGAGCATGACACAAAAAATGTTTTTGTTAGTCCCCGTAACACACCGTGGGAAACACACGTGTGACTAAATATCTGTTACAAATATTTTAACAATATCATACACTAGATTCTAGTGTATAATTTAAAAGTGAATATGGGATAATAGAATATTTAATTTCGGACTTGCTTAATTCTAGCTTTGCTTATATCGACACCAACGACGATTTACTGCCGATACGACACATAACATAAATTGGTGTTTATGAAGTGTTATTTTACTTGTGAATTTTCTGATTAGAATCGCCTCAGGCTTAAACAATTTCGATAGCTACTGAAGGAGTGGATGGCTATCTAGCATGATAGAGTTGTGAGCTAGTTAATGCTTCGTAAGCTTCAGATATAAGCAATGTTATGGTCTAAATCTAGCTAAAAAATGACGACCGAAGAACGTAGCAATAATTACCTATTAAGAAACAACGCTTTTGAATTCGATTTGTAAGAATTCATGCCTTGACAATAATGTGATCTCCTTTCACCTATCGATTATTTTACCATAACAAGTTATGACATTAGCAAAGTATTTAAGTGAACTAGTAGGTTCTATTATTACGAAAATAGGTTTAGCAATGGGAGCATGCATAAGAGCTAAAAGCTAAAATAAAATAGCGTCTTTTGGTGTTTTTTTTCAGAATCAGACGAACGCTTGAATAGTGAATACTAAAACATAACTCAGCTAATCAACTGTTAAGACAACAAAACCATTTTCCTGGTTATTGCTGAAATTAATTTAGTTGGTATATCGCATTTTAGTAAGAATGAAACCACGGAATGTACCTACTAAATATAAAAGTTGGTAGGTACACACACCGTTCGTGGTAAGCCTTATATACGTCCTACAACCGCAACAAACTTAAATTTTATGCAATCTTTGACCCAATTATGAACACATGAGTGTTGATTTCGCATCTCGTTTCTACAGTTGGCACCTTGTTCTCACAATTCATTAATTTGTGCATTTTTTACTACAAAAGCATGTCAAGGAATCTTTAAGAGCTAACAAGAACAAGACCTTATTGAAAAATCTTTAAATCCAACCGGATCTGCTCGTGTGATATCATACAAAAGAGAGAAGGTAAATCACCTATGAACCATAAACCGTTAGGAACCCTCGCTTTCCTATTTTATAAATATGTTTCAGGGTACGAAAATTTATGCACATTTTTCCAAGAAGCTAGCTACTTTCTTTAAATGAATAATCAGTTCATCCCATCACAAACAAAGCTGAAATTAAAACTTGTAGCCTTATTGTCTAACTTGAAATCCATTCCCAGTTGTCATCCTAATAGAGCTCAACCAATCACATAATAGGAAAATGACAATTGAAGTCCAGAATGGGTTTCAAAAGTCAAAATGAAGCCCATGTCCATTCCCAGTTGAGTTATACAATAAGACTGTTCCCCTGACTCATCAATTGGATAAGGGGGATAATTATGATGCTTGTCAAGTCAACACCAGAAGATAAATACGGAAAGATAGCATTCCTAACCTAGTTTTATTTTATCTTTGTATAGCTAACTGACCTGTGGAGCGGGTGTGGTGGTGGTGGTGGCTTTGCCCCGAGGGTTTTGCCCTCTTTTGAGCAGCGCTCTTGAAACAGCGGGCCGTTGTGGTACATCGTCGTCCTGAGCGCATGCCTGCCACGCCACGCATGCCAACAAAACAAATCTGAAAATAACATACTTTTTTTTATATTGCCACAAATAAAATACTATAGTATCTTCGAAAAAAAAGTTACTTGCTGCGTCTCGTGTCCCCTGCCGTCTCTCGGGAATAAGTACTTCACATTTCCGTGATTAATTGGTAGCCTAGCCAATATGTACCTAGGACCCTATCCAATAACGTGGTATACATTTTGACAGGTCTCATCATCATCATCCACAGCCTGACTTCACCCACTGCTGGGTATAGGCCTCCCTAAGCTTGTGCCATCCACCACGATCCTGCGCGCTCATCTGACCCATTGACGGCCCGCGACGTGTACAATATCGTCTGCCTATCTGGCCGCCGGACGTCTTACGTTCCTGTACCCAGATCTGAGCCACCATCTTTTGACAGTCTAAACAAAAAAAAATGTATGATTAATGTAATACCTTCCATAAGGTAAGAGGCCTAATCTATTACTTTCAACTAAATCCGTTTAGCTGTTTCTCATACAAAACTTTCGCATTTAGCGTTCTAACTAATCTAGGTACAACCTTCATCGGCTCATCACCTACATTATGCCAGAACTACCTAAAGTAATAAATCAATATGTATACTTAACCAAAGTAGAACTCACAATAATGATTTATCACAAAAACATGAATTTAACCTATAGAACTTTTAGAATGCAAAATCTTAGTTGTTATTTACTGAGATTATTGCATTCCTATGTAATCATTATTTACCGTATTAGGGTTAAGGTAAATATTTTCAACAAGACTTTTCGCACTTCAATAAAGTTGGGTTTATAACACGTTTACTTACCTATTTTTATATTGTAGGATATAAGCTGCCAAAAATGTAAATTTAAATAAATTTAAATCAATTAGTGGGATTATTGTTTTTGAATTAAATATTTCATGTCGACCTTGACTTTGCTTTGGTATTGGGTCAAAAACAAGAACCACGTTTAAATGTTACAGAGTTTATGAAGACATTCCGGATACGACGAAATTATTGGCAATGTTAGATAATCACGACTTAGCAAGATTAGAGCATATTGTTGCGTAAATTTGGGTAGGTTTTTTTTATACATAGAGCTCAGACAATATCCCACATCCAGACAGTACTCAGTACCCAAAACCTTCAAGCTGAATATACATTTATCTAGGTAGATATTTTATCTTATTTTTTATAAGTAATAGAATATTAATGACTGTAGACAATTGCATACATATTAACCAGATGAAAATGTCAGGGATATCTATTATAAACTTTTGTTGGATAGTGCGCTTTATTATAATGTCAAATATTGTAAACTGCAAAAAGTTGTATTTTGATAGTCAAAACACACGTTTGGTAAACCAAAGTAACAGCCTAGAGATTCAAGTTTCTGCTACAAGCAGCCGTCCTTGTGTGCAACTTCAAACTAGTTCAATAATTATTTATAAGTAATTGCACTAAGTGAGATTCCGGCACTATCACCAATATGTCTCTTCCTAGTTCTAGTTCTATAGTTAGGCTTTGAAAGTCGGAAACTCGAAGGATATTAAAAATCTCCAACTATAAAATTTACATCAAAAGTCACCCAATGTAAGAGGAAAAAACCAAAACGGAGTAGGTAGATTAGTAACTAAAGTACAAATTCTACAGTAGGTATTCAATAAACAGCCATAATGGTTACATTCGAATAAAACCTTTTAACTTAGGAACACTTAAAATACTTTCACCACACTGGTTCAAAAGAACTGGTGACACGATAAGAAGAAGAAGACTTAGGAACCATATGGAGATAAGGTGTAATAATGAGTGAGGTGATTTTTTATGGAAGAGGGAGCAAACGAACGACAGTTGGCACACCTGATGGTAAGTGACTACCACCGCTTACAGACAACTGCAGCATCATTTGATAGGTGTTATTTGAAGATTGTAAGTGAACCCGGTTAAAAGTGAACAGTGTAAATGTCAAATAGTCTAGTCATCACCTGTTCAGCGAGTACTATAGAACGAGAGGCAGTTTGCTATGACATGCTTGTGACACTCTGCCCGACAAAGGTCAGATGCCGCTCTACTAACGATAGTTGAATAACAAGTCCGTGCAGGGTCGCCTCATGTGGACTGCCGATTGATTCCGTGTCCGCTTCCGACATCACACCGAAACACCTTCCTTTTGCTTTCTCTGATTTATATAATGTCAAGATACAACGCATCCTATTCCACAGACTCAAGTGCCTGACAACAGCACATATAAATTATGCTAGATCACGACACACTTGCATTCATCATCATTCATCGATTACAACTATTTACATTTCAAAAAGTGACAATATTTTATTGCACGTAGGTAACCATGCGATTGGACTTTGTGAAATCTCTTGTGAAAGGAGCTTCGGCCGAACGCTGGCCTCCTGTTTGGCATGCCTGCCTATGCCTACGTCTCTCGCGTGGAAAACAATAATTGCAATACGAGTCACGTCGGAAAAAGAGCAACTTTCTATGTTAGCATTATTTTATAGTTCAGTACGCGTGTGGTCACTACAAATGTGTGATTGTAACCTCAAATAACATCAAGGTCAGTCGGGCAGAAACCAGAAGTGGTAAAAAGTAGACTGACCTCGCAGTGCAATGCGGTAGGTAGGTACTCCATGCGGTCGCCAGCCCGTCACCCCCGGTTCGACCCTGCCCCGGCTCTGCAGATAGAGCAAGCTAGGATACTTCGCCGAAATCATCACAAGACTGACACCATTTCACAACCAACCATTTCGCTAAATCATCTCGATCCCAACAGCAACAATGTCAAAGATCGAAAATGATTACAACCGGTTACACCACAAGTCTCGTCAGATTCACCTGTGCCTGATAAGTTAGGTAACCCATGAGAAGCTTTCGCGTATGAATCTTCTCACAATTCAGCCTAGCATAAAACCACAGGTATGACTGTTGAGCAATCGACGATTGTTGTGAAAATATGACAACCTATGACCAAAGCGAAACAATACACGGGCGTCATGTGAGATAGATCCAAAAGTTGCACTATCTAGGTATACGTGTATCTACATAATGCATGATGGAATGGCATTGGTTTCGAAGAGAACTATGAAACGCCCAGCACCAGCGGTTCTTCACGACTTATAGGTAAATGTCAATCGGCTGGTTGCACAACGATGCTTTATTACCATAAGACTGCATGTTTGCAGTAATGTCAGGGCGTTGAGTAAGGTGCAGAACGTTTTAAGCACATCTTCTTACAATCCCTTTGTTATTCGTGTCATGTGTACCTTAACGTGCAATGAGTATAACATTTTGTGTTACTCCTTTTCATAGTAATTTTTGTTTTTGCTTAATTCCCAATTGAATAAACCGATGTGAAATATGGACCTTTCGAATTTAGATATTGGTTGGTTGAAGTTCTTTAACCTCAACTAATAACAGTATTATAATCTGTATTAATTGAGGCCAGCAAACTGGAAGTAGACCTACCTATTGGTAGTTACGTGCACTAAAGAATGTTTAGTACCTACCATACCAACCTGACTGTTGCAAAATATACAAATCCTAATTGTCGGATCTAAACTCCTGCAGCGTATATTAGGCATACTTATAATTGCACACTTTCAGCAGTTTATTTATAACGAAACTAATACTGAAACCTACATTCATATTTTGTTTAATTATAATGTAAATTTAAATAAGAGTTAAGTATTATAAGATTATTCAATTATCAAATCCACTACGAAAATATGTAGCACAGTGTTGGAGCCAGACGGCGCAACTGGTTTGTGTTACGTACATACGATAAATTAAATCAGATTCAAAAACATATTTGAATACTTATTTTCAAAACACTTAGTTTATGTAATCAAAGCACGTCTAGCTTGCTTGCTAATTTACGAGCTAACGAGCTAAGGCCTGGTGCATACAAGGAGTTATCCTGTTTACATTACTTTTATATATTAATTTACATAAAAAAAATGAGTTAAGTACGAAGTAAATTAGGCTATTTAAAGTTTCGTTATTGTGAATGAAAGAACGATGCATTTATAGAAAATTCACTTCGTTGTTCTCAAAACTTTTTGAGACTCTTTGACAATTTTGAGATGTAGCATATTTTAACAGCCGTAACGTAACTAAATCAGAACCTTTAGCGTACTTCCTGTTGACCTACAATAATTAAATTTACCAAAAAGTTAGGTCTCACAGAGTGTCACACAAACACACGAAATAATTCTAAAGTTGTTAATTTCTCATCAAATCTTATTATGCACTTTGCACGAGGACAATTGCGCGTCCTGTATAGTTGATTTATGAAGCATTTGCAGTTAATGGCTAACTGATCCAGCTACAAACAAAATCGTTTCTTTATCAGTTTTATTTTACCTACCTACATTCCATTCGTACGTTGCGTCTGCGCACGTGTCAAACTATGCACAAAACAGAACAACTCGAATTTTGCGCACGTTTCAAAATGTCATCAACATCATACTCTCTCAAGAGGACGGCTCAAAAGCCAAAAAAATCCTACGCTCAACGGAAGCCTCTACTGGAGACGCCGGTGCTGCCAGACTTGACATGTGGCGGGCAAAGTATGCTTCTCCTGATGGGTTTATTAAGCCTGCAGAAGAACTACCGCCTGGTCAAGAACTACCCTGGTCAGTTTGGAAGACCTTGAATAAAGCAGATGGGGCATGATTTGCCCAAACGATACAAGATGCCCGTGTGGTGCCCAGGTGCAGTCTATGTTACACGTGCTCGTGTGTCCATTATGCCCCAACACCTGCACTTTGAGAGACTTGCTTATGGCTTGCTCGAGCAACGCTGTGGATGTGGCCACATATTGGTCAAAATGACTCTGAATTTTGTTGATACATCGATTCGAAAGAAGAAGGAGGAAAAAATCTTCTTGTTTTTACATAAGTTCGTGACTCTGAAACTTTGCTTTATGGAAACGATTTAATCGTCTTAAAAACAAATTATATGTAAGTACCTAAGTATAAGTGCCGTTCTACACGCGGTTTTAGCCCTAATCCCATTTTCATTCCGGCGACGCGACGCGTCTTGATTGATGCGCGTAGTTGGTGGAACGTTGAATATAAATAAGTTTAACGAAAACTTTGCATACAAAGCTCATGAAAAGTAAAGCCTCATAAGTAACTACGAGACACAATATGCGTGCATGCATATACTGTACAGGCGATGTTTACATAACGAGCAACCCAGTTAATTTTACTGCGGAGAAGCTGAGAGCCCCCGGCTAGGCAACCTATGGCTGCGTACCATTCATCCTACATAACATTATCTTGCCTAATCGTAGGTCGCGAGCCTAACTTTCAACATGGGACCGATACGGACAACCGGTTCTCGGTTTCGCTCAATTAATTTGAAAATTAATTGGTTTGCTATGCCGGGTCACTCCGTAGTCTCTGCTTTTGAGGTTTGTAAGCCAACAAATTATGAAATAACCAAATTAGTCACCACATTGATCGAATCGTAGCACTTGTACAATTTAACCACTCTACAGTGCTACTTAATTAGGCCGCTAGCTGCCTTTGTCCATTGCTACAGAACCATAGATGCCATAGAGAACGTTATTAGAAAGGCAAACTACCTACTTTTTATAGAAACAGTAATTGTGATACATTATGGTAAGTACTGACTGTCTCAAAAACATATTTATCACTGAACACTCCCACAAATATTAATATTAAAATTTTTGAATAGGTAGATAGTAATACCACGGTGTACAAACTAGGGATTGTGCACAACAGCTATAACTTTCTATTAACTTTGTGGGTGGTAATAATAATGATTAATTTGTGTAATATTTTCATAATGGTTCCTGCATTTTACACCAACAAAGTCAAAGTTTAGGTCTAACACAATGACAAAATCGCAAATGCACTCGCACAGCTGACTAGAAAACTGTTAGCTGGAATCGAAACTCGTCGGGTGAAAGCTCCTAGCAACGATTGTAATAATGTAATGCTACTTACAGGGGTAGGATCTTCATGTTTATGTGCTGGGGCCTCGGATGTCGCAAGAGACACTGGTGTCGATCCTTTCTCCGCGGAGCGGGTATGTGCAGGTCCACAGCGAACGGAGGCCACGCTTCATCTGGCGTCGCAGAGCGCAAGCCGCGGGTGAGTCGACTCACGACTCGCCGACTGGATGTCGTGTCGTCGGTCGGTCGCCGCGCTTGCAGCCTGATTTATATTCTCACCGCACTTTCCGTAGGTATAAGTCGCATTGTTGGAGCTGCAAAGGTACTGAAACAGACCAAATCCTATTGTGACGTGGTCAACCCGTGATTTGGTTAACAATACATTTTTATTTACCTAAAACTTCTATAACGGTTCGTTTGACTTGTGAAAACTATGGCTTTTCACTGGATCGTTCGCTAGTCTTTTCTTCTATTTACTTTTATTATCATTGACTACTTATACTCGTACTTGAATCTCTATTTAAAAATTAAGACATAGTACGTACACAAGTAGGGACCTACATAATTACCTACATTACGCGGATTTACGCAACACAATCTAATATAATGAGACTTTTTCATGTCAGGAGTCAGGACTCTATGCAAATCAATTCAATAAATTCATTCACTTTTCACAAATTTTCGTACATGCTTGTAGAGTTCATCCAGATTTAATTGTATGTCCTGTTAGATGTCCGGGTTCGATTTCCGAGGAACACAATGTTTGCAGTTTACATAATGCATTTTATATAGCTGGAAAGAGCTAGTACTTGGCTACATTACCATGGTACTTAGCCACAACTAAGCTACAGTTGCGGATAGCTACAAAACAGGAAACCCTACTTTTAGATTAGGAGTAGAACTATTATGTATTGGTCAGTTGAACTTACAAAATAATAAATTAATTCTAATAATAATAACAAATAAAGCACAGGTTTATTGGTATGTGTCAAGTATTTAGTCGACTCCTGTTTAAGGACAGGTTACGTACTAATTGTTGTGGTCAGGTATGATAATTGTACTTTTAGCCAGATTTTGATTCGACATTCAATTTATAATTACCTTGACTTTTCTAAGAAACATTTCAGATTTTCTTGATATTCGTAGATATTTTATTTCTTATGTAGATATTTTATTCTTGGCCTAACCGCTGCACTCGAGCTGGGCTATATAAATTGTTCCTTGGTAAACATTTTATCGAAAATCTTTAATAGGGAGCGCAAATCGTTTTTCCGAGGTGTAATTTATAGTACTCATTTCTTGTTTAGTTGGAACCTCCTTTAGGTTAAAGTCTCTAAGTTCTGATTAGTCTGATGACAAGACTTGCTTTCCAGTACCTACACTTCAGCTCATCGATCGTTGGCTGACAGGAATAGTGATTCAAACATTCTCTGGTTCTTATTCGTTGGAACTCTCGTGTGTTCTTTGATTTGGAAAGCAGTGGTAGTTATTGTGATGGCCTCAAAGCTGACATTCCTTTCAATTATGCTATTAAGTCGGGACTCATTTAAGCCTCTTCAAGACTTTTAAGTACGAGATGGTAGCTACTCGATCACGATAGGGGTTGAGTTTGTACCTATAGCATTCCGCTAACGTATAGGTTGCTTTAAGAAATCACCTGGAATTGATGCTGGGCTTTGGAATTGCATAACAGTATATACTCGTATAATAAATTTCATAAAAGTATTAAAAGTATGTAATGTACGATTATAAATGGTCGCTAGTCCGTCCGTGAGTCGTGTTTCTTCAGCACGCGAACTGCGAATGTTAAAGGTAGACACCAAACAGGTATCGTCGGATGCTAGCCGCTTTCGTCGAGGTCATAGGTGAGAATGATCTCCGGAATTTTATTAGGTAAGATGCAGACATACGAGGTCGAATTGAACATAATAAAATGCTTTAAGAAAATTGCAATTCAGTTTTACTAAGAGTATATTCTTGACAGATCAAGAAAACGTAACGTACCTACGTGAAACGAAGTTTCAACTTTGACATTTGGCATTTGTCAATTAAATTATTGTCATACTAATCCTAGAAACGCTCTTCCGTACTAACAATGTAACAATCTATATGGTCTGTTGTGCGACTGCGCACTTCGCATGTGAGGATTTGACATTACAATATACAGGTGTCGTGAGGCAAAAATCGCACACTTTATTTCGTCTAGCACCCATCCGATACAATCCGAAAAGGAACTTCGTTCCAAAACTAACGTTTTTTTAACAAAGTACGCATGTTCGCTTTCAACAACTCACTTACATCACCGTAAAACGAACGCCAAAACTTTACCCATCTCTTAGCAAATTCACAATAATTTACTTAGTAATTAACTGTATGAATTGAACCTAAGTGACATTTAGCTACTTGGATCCTATGAAATAGCACAAAGTGAATAAGTTTGACAAAAATGTTCGGAATTCAACAGAGAAAGGAAACAAGAAAGAGCACGCGCGTTGACGTCTTTTCTTTAAGTTAGGTCAACTTTTGCCCATCAACAAATAGTTTGTTCTATTAACAAACTCACTTTTTATGTTGGATTTCAAATGGTTATAATGTTAACTCAATACTTTTTCACCAATTGCGCATCGATCGCAGAGAAAAATTATGGGATTTGTTTAACATGATAAAACAGTTTAATTATTGGAACTTTTATTTAGACCATGTTTACTAATAATACCTATCTATTAAAAAAAATATTATGATCATACATAAGTCATTATAAGTACGTAGGTATTATCTTAAAACACTAGGTATCAAATGGTTTTTCAATGTAGACAAATTCTAGATATAAATTGAAAAAATTAAGGACTTTTTAAATACAATAATTTACCCAACAGTTTTCTTTGAGCATTTTCTATCCTAAGATATAAAATATCATACATAAGATTAGAAATAAACACCTAAATCAAAAATTCAGTAGTGTTATCGAGAACTTTCATATACCTACGAACTACACTTTGGTAATAAGCTTACACAAGAGTGGTAACTGGGCTTAAAAGCCAATAACTTCAAAAAACTACTACTATGCTATGCGGCCGATAGTGTGGCAAAACCGTAGTACCTACCTACTTCATTTATTGGATATGTTTATGATTACCTATATCTTCCCTTAGTTTTGATCTTAGTACTTATGTATACTGAATTATTTTGGTACTAGATGTTTGACGGCGTTTTCTTACGAGACTAGGTATAAACATCTTAAAAAAACGACGTAACTACGTAACAGCGAAATGCTTGTGCGTCGCTTTGGAAAAGACGTACAAAAGTCCTTACTAAGATAATATTTTTTTAACTTGAACTTGAAATATTTCTAGACCTATAAAAAGTTCAACAGACGAAAAGTCGAACACAAGTGGAAAAGTTCAGGTGGTGAGAAGGTCCCATGTTTCAATAAGTATACTACTGGTGAACTGGGCCTTGATTCATAATACAGCGGAATGCAGTCGGTTCGGAATCGACCGACAGCAACCAATCACAGTGCAAGATACGTCAAATTCGGATCAATACCTGCACTGTGATTGGTTGCTGCCGGGCGATTCCGAACCGAATGCATTCCGCTGTATTATGAATCAAGAGCCGGATCTATACTAAACTAAAGCTTCAAGAACACTATAGTGACAATGACTTTCGAAACCACGACTTTAAAGGTATGTTTCCGAACTCGGCAGCAGGCAGCAATGCTGCCGCGACAGTGCTGCCGATGCAATGCTGCGCAGCAGGCAACAATGTTGCAGTGTTTGTATAGAAATTCATCTTTCATGGACGTACGTATCGTGCTATCGCTACGGCGGCGGACTCGTCACCACTGGTCGGTCTGTCTGTCGCGGCGGCAGGGCGACACTGCCTTGCACTTGCTTTCTCAAACTCGACGGAGCAAGAGCTAATATTCTGTGGCAAGTGGCAAGAATGGTATACCAGCGAGGTATCGAGTAAATGGAATTTTAGTTTTATCCAGATTCAACAATCAGAACAGATCACAGTTTAGGCTAAACTTAAACTTTCGCCAGTTTGCTCCGACTAAGGTCTAGATTATATTACCTGCCTGTGAATAGTGGATTGGTGTGATGAGGAATGGCTGTTTTGTGAGACAGCTGACTGTATTTTAAGGATCGTTCTAAAATAAGAACTATGCTTGAGATTGTATTCAAAGCTGAAGCAGAAACACTGCTAAAGCAGATTGATTATAAATTAAACTGCACTTGAGTGACAATCTGTATACGAGCCAAAGAAATCTGACGCGCGCTCTGATAGTAAAATTGATATAATGATGTTAGTAGAGCTTTGAAAGCCCAACATTCTTCTAAGACAAAAACTATCATAGAAATGACACGTCACAGTTCTAAAATTATTCTGCCCAAAGATTAGGATAATATTACTGGCCACGCTTTTAGGCTTGGTCAAGATCAGACGTAAACAGACATTTTATAAGACTATTCTATTACAATATATTAAGAATATTTTATTCAAAACTTATACCTAAATATACAAATGATTTAAACGCCTAAAATACATGACCATCTAAAAGAGATCCTTACTAAACTTTACCTCATATTGAATATAATACTTTTGGACTTTGGCTTGTAAAAGTACAAGTTCGTGAGTTAAGCTATTAACAGAAGTAATGATGTTAGGTAGGTTGCCAGTGATATGCAGTAAGGAAGCAGTGCGATAATATGCAGTAGATGGATCGATAACATTTTGAAAATATTACGAATACTGACAAGGTAAACATAATCATGGTCGTAACGAGTGTTCATTTTAGGCATCTTATAAAATAATTGAATATTTGAGATAAAAACCATTATCTAAGTAATAGTACGCACTTTTGGCACATGCCCATATTTTGGAAGCAGTTTGTTTTGGCCATTTCTAAACAAATTATCTTACGGTATTATGGTAGGTATATTATTATATAATGGAGTAAAAAATGTAATAAGCTAATAAATATATGGTAGTTAAACGTCGTCGAGTGGTTTGTTTGGAGTGAGAGTGGGCGTGGGCGTCACCGGAGCTTGGAGACTCGTGTACACCATATTCAATCTAGAACAAGGAATATACAATCAATAGGCTATATATCAATGGTCCTATTTTATATTGAACAATAGAATCAGCAATTTGTATGTATACATACACAGCTGATTTGGTTGTTCACTATAATAGGAAAAAACATTTTTGTATCTACTATACTATATATATACTATCACTAGATTTCATTTATTTCAAAACTGTTCATTGTTGTACAGCGTAAAAAGTGAAAGTTCTATATGTCAGGGATACGTTCCTACCTGAAAAATACTATAACGAAACATAATTTTTAAAGCGCTGGTAGCCATGGTAGCGTTTTAGGCCATGGGTCCGAATCCGGTCAAAGTCAAAGTCAATAAGCATTTATTCAGTTGGGCCGCTGGGATCACTTTAAATCGTCTATAAACTAGGTGATTCTACTCCTGTTCCTTTGCGACCAATACCTTGAAGAACCAGGGCAACAAACACTATTTGGGGCCAACTTTCATTAGGTGATCCATCTCAAGTCTAAACTACTATACTACTGACTGAGTGAGCATCCTGACGAGACAGCCGCGCGAGGCAAATCCTCGGTCGGTCAGAACGTGTCTCGCCCTCGGCAAACGCATACTCTGCCTCATCCGAGCGTGCCGCGTTGTTCGTTTTTGTCAATGCTCAACACCTCAGAAAGTTTGCCTCGCCGAAGCAAATGCCCGAGGCTGCTCGCTCAGTCAGTACGCGGCTTTTTTCGAAGCGTTTCGTCGTATTTTTGAAATTTCGTCACAGCTTCTCGGTCCAGGTGCAGTAAGAAAGCTAAAATTAACAGAGCTTACCTGTGTTGTCTGGAGACCCGCGCGAAGTGTACTTTGTGCGAGATGTAGATTGTAGCGAAGAGAGCCAGCCCGATAAAGAATGAAATCCCAAGAAGTGCCGGAAACTGTCAAATAAATAGAACATACATATATCTGTAGAAATCAAACAAAACATATCCTTCCTATAAATAATCGTTAAAGTATAACTGTTTCGTAGTTCAGTTCTCCTATTTCGTATATTAATACTTTTCCCCGCTTTCTTCAGACGAAAAAAATACATAAATTAAATAAGTAACTTGTTAGACAATTCAATGTTTAATGAACACGCCTTTTTTTCATGCTGTAGGCAGATATAACATATTTTCACTTGCTGCTCTACAAATATTTTACGAGCAAAATTTTTCTTTATTTTTGTGATTTACAATATTTAGGTTAAAAGTCAGGATCTCAGAGTTATTTTAATACCGTATTGAATACAAACTGTGAACATAAACCAAAATGTATTTGGCAGTGCTTCTCACAACCTCTAAGAGATTTACAAAGGCTTTTTCTACCGTGCCTTGGGGATACAGTCGTGTTCCAGTAACTTGTTTGTTGTTTATATTGCGTAGCTCTAGTTGATGTATATACCTATACCTGTTTCTCGCATTCGTAATCCCAGTTGACGGAGAGAAGGTTTTCATAGAGCTTCATGAAACGGTCCACAGGACACAACTTGCCACAGTAGGGAATGCTCAGTACATGTGGCTCAACTATCTCTGTAGAGTTTCGGTACGAGATCCTTATGAAGTGCTCTGATGTCGCATTATCTTGAAAAATAAATACACGGTGAATAATAAGCTATTTTACTAAACTGTTCATACCAGTGAAGGAAAACATCGTAAGGAACCAGCAGCTTAGTCAGCTCCACACATATTGACGTTGTATTTTCGGTAAGGATGATTAAGCGATGGTTTAGATGCAGGGCAAGCCTATTCCATTTCAAAAGAAGATACAAAATAATATCAAAATAGTCTGAACGAGGTTCCAATTCGTTCATATTTATCATCACTTCATACAAATCGTAATCAAAGATCGTCACACGTTAGAATTACCTTACCTTCAATTAGTTCAAAGAAAACTGTAGCTGTGTATTGAGGGCATTTGTTATCGTATAATTTAAGTGCGTTTAGCATGCTTCCCACAGTCAAGTCGTGCCCGCTGTATATCAACACTTTCGGGTGCCTTTTGTGTGCAGTCGGAGCCTGAAACAGAAATACTTAGTTAAAAAAAAAACAATCTATAAAGTTAAGTTAGAGCCGAGTGGAAAATTTTGGGGTAGACCTTTGCCAACAGTGAGACACAATAGAAAAAGTTTATTTACTAGAAAATATAAAAAAATTTAACATATTTTTAAAGTAGTCACATTAGTTATAGATTGTAGAATATTGATTGAATAGTAAGTATAGGACAAAACAAAGTACCTTCTCGTCATACATAGCATCCATCATCTTCGACGTCACTTGTTTGAGGAAAGGACCCGCCTTCAGGCGAGCAAGTACAGGAGTGGCCGTGTCGATCGTGAAACTACAAAATACAACACAACGTCAAATAAGACCATAAATGGATACGTGAGTCACAATACCGGAGTTAATGTAACTGCGATAACAAAACTCGCACAATTTTGGCCAGTGACTCTACAAAACAAGTAGGATTGTAATTTTTTTGGTTTCAAATTAGCACTTAGTGATTGCCGCTGGTTCTGCTAGTTAACAACCACTATGCGATTACGATCAGCAAACGCAAATTTTACATAATCAGGCGGCGGAAGGAGTGGCGTAAGGTGCGTGGTAAGCAAGCATCCATTGATCAGAAAATATTTTGCCCAGATGTATGGTAGTAGTGGATTTGATAGAATGGCATGTTGAAAATTACCTGAATCCAGCCGGTTCTGCCAATGTGTCCGGATAAACCTTGTGGGTCCATTCGGGCAAGGTGAAGTTATACAGTGTTTCAATGTACAAAACACTGTAAATACTGTCTATGTCATAATAGTCCTTTACTTTCATCCCCGTGTAAGCCGAGAGGTAACTAAAAAAAGTAAGTAAAATTACACAAGGCCCAAATTTTACTTCAATGACCTATGTTTTCTTTCGTAGTGTTGACGCAAAAGGATCAGGGTCCATGTCTACGCGAAGTCTACCACCGATAGTGACCGCTACCTGCGACGCCTGCCTACATTTTCAATGGGAATCTCCATATCACCGGTCGAACGAAGGACGGTCGGCCATTCCATTCGTTACAAGCCTGCGCACCACTCGCAATTCATTGTTTGACAAACCACTCATATTTTAAGCTAGCTAGCACTAAGTCGATAATCCTGTAAAATATTCATAAATATATCTTACTAGCTGACCCGCGCGACTTCGTATGCGCATTATTCGGTCCAGGCGTTCACGCGTGATGGCATGACCAAGGGGGATATAGGGATTCATTTTTTCCGCGCAATTTTTTATTTTTTTTCTGTCATAAGAACCTTCTCCTAACAATAACAAACACAACAAAAAAAATTAGTGAAATCGGTCCAGCCGTTCACGCGTGATGGCGTGACCAAGGGATATAGGGATTCATTTTTATATATAGAGATTATTGAGGTGACTTTTATTTCTTATTGTAATATTTGTTCCAACTGTTCCAAAGAGCATTATTCTTATATATTCTGCACTATTAAATTGCAATTTTATGTTTGATGAGATAAAACAATTTGGTTGGACAATATAGACAGAGATAGTTTATCACAAAAAAGATAAGCTGTTATTTACAAAGAACTAAAAACCAATATCACCATTTTATTCAGCTCTGTGTTTATCAACAATTAAATTATTATTACAACAACAAAAACAATATTCGTAACAAAGCCCTTACTCCATTAATTTTTGATATTTCATGAGTCTTTCCTTGTATTCCTTAGAGCTAATGAATTTCTTGTACTCCTGGTTATAAGCGGGACAAGGTTTCTTCATAGCAAGTATTTCATCATCTTTCTCTGGGACGGTGTGCACTGGTATTGGTTGCCACATCAAGTTTGCATTCCAGATGGAGTTATTTACTGGTGGATACATTCCTGGAATAATTTATTTTATTTATTTATTTATTTTATTTAACAACAAAATCCACAGCTCTTAATATCTATGCTTAAACTTATACATATTCCATACAGCCAATAACAGATTTACATTTTATAGGCAACGCATTTAAGGTAAGTAATGTTATTATTTATCATAGAAACAGGAAACGAAAATGAAAATGAGGAAGACCGTTTAAGAGATGAACGAATTTACTCAAGGCTGTTGCAGGTGGGGCCTGGACAAGAGTGGCATTGTCAAGGGTGGAGTGGAAAAGGTTGGAGGCCTTAGTCGCAAGACAAATGGAGATCACAACACAAAAATTAAGAAGTGTTTTTCGATTTAAGTGGCATTGTAATTTTTCCGAAATAAAGGCTTTTATTATTATTATAAATGTTATTATTGTTTATGTACTTTAAATGAATATTAAAGCCCTGTAGGGAGAGGGACAAAATATTTGAATGATTTACAAAGCTAATACATATCGAAATTGATCTTAGAACATGTGGTTGCAAAAGATGAACCAAACAGTATATAGGTTAATGACATAGAAAATGTGTTTCTTTTTGTTTTAAAGCCAGGACCTACATAATGAAATTCCTTCTGAATGAAACTCAGTATCTGAATGTAAAGAGGGGTTAAATATTGACTTCCATGTTTCTTTGCTATGTATAGTTTGCAAATTGAGGATACTAAGGGTTTTTAAATACCAAGAACTCACCTGCAAGATTAGCTTGAGCTGACATCAGTGTTCGATCAACATCTGTTGACCTCACATAAATCTCTGTTGGATCAAAATTTTTTGATAGTAAATGCTGAAACAAACACTCTTATGTTATGTTAATATGAGTATGTTGATATCTTAGGTTAATAATTCTGTAACACTTAACAATAATGAAAAACTAAGCTAAATCTTTTTTATTCTACACTTCAAGTGCTTCAAGCTAACTGCACACATAGGGGCTTATTACAAGAAAATGAGACGAGTTTTGACCAAGTCTAACTAAAAACTGTTCCTAGAAAAAAGATCTTTAAATACTCGTATTTAGAACGCTTTTTTGTGGTAACAGTTTTGTTTTGACATGTGTCAACATGGGGTTCAACTAAGGTTTTATGTTTTTATAATAAGCAGCTCATAGTTTAAAATAACTAAGGACCTGTAAAAAATGGGATAGCATGGCAAGTATGTATACATAGTCTAGCTAGGAAAATCATAATACTAAAAAGATAATAATTTTTTTTTATTCTTATCATGTGATCAGTCGTGCCGACTATAAGCAGATGTGGTGAGTGCTTCTTTGCGTTGAGGGTGCTACTCCCAGCCCATTCTTTTTATCAGCGCATGGTCTTTTGACTGTCCTAATAAAAAGGTCTCGCCTCTTTTTCAATCAACGTGTGCTTTCAGGGACAGTGAGTAGTCTCGCGAGCTGGTTTGGGTGCTTTTCAAGTCTCAACTTTTTTTTGTGGCCATAGTTTACGCCAACAATCAAGGAAGAAATGTTCATGGATCTCTGATGTTCTGATGAACCATGAGGTGCACGAAATTTGCTTGAGGATGTAGTTCTGCACCCTTTGCACTTGCATTATGTTTGAGGCAGTAGAAGAGCCCCATAGCTAATATAGCCATAAGTCCAAAAAGTTTTGAGGATAGTTTTGTAACTAAGTAGCTTGTTGTCTAGTGATAAAAAAAAAAAAAAAGATAATACTTTATAAAAAACTTTGCAATGGGAGTTTGGTTTGGACTGGCATGAGGTGAAGGCGATCCTCATGGTCGTTTGCCAGTGCACAGACCAAGACTAGCAATAGTGCCTACCAAAGCAAAGGCTGTAAATGTTGATGAATATAAATGTTCCTACCGAGTATCGTTTTCGCAGCCATTGTCCCAACGCATAGTGTTGTTGTTTGCCTTTATTGGTAAGTTCTCCGAACTTCACAGGCCACAATGATTCATTACGCCAGGGGTCCGTAGGGTAAAGATCCACAGGTGTTCTATCGCCGTGCCTGAACAACACAGCTACAAACTTCACCCTCTCGTCACCAACACAATACGAGCCGCTCAGCAAAAAAGACAAAAGTATTACTATGATCATTTTGTAACGATTACAATGCGATAATTTTATTTGATATTTTTTTAAGGATTCGATTTTCAAATCACAAATTCTATTGTAGTGTGTGATTGTAGATAATGCAAAGAGAATATGAGAAGGGTATTGGTATTGATACCAAATTGATACGATACGACGAAACGAACGAAACAAAAAAAGAAACGCAAGACAAGACAAGACAGCCAGCAAAATCAAAGCGAAACTTTTTAATTTAGGCTTATTTAACGTCAAAGTCAATTGTCAATTAGTGATACTGTCAACAATAATACAAGATACAAGGTGATCCAATTGACATGAAGTTTAATAGTCGCGATTTTATAATAACTGACAGTGACCTGGATCAGTTATTGAGCTATCTATAGATCGTTTCTAACGATCCTTAGATAGCTTGACTAATCCTGTTGTATTTTATAAATATATGTAAATATGTAGTAGCTTAGTTCAAATAAATAAAGTTTATTCCTTTTTGATGACAACCAGATAAACGTGATCTCAGTGTTTGTTAGTGTAGTGAGTGATCACATTTCATGTAGGTACTTATTAGTTAAAACTAAAAAAAAAAATAAAAAAAATTGTTAACTAAAAGCTTCCCTAAAAAGGAGACATGGATAGTTTATAAATAATCAGACATCATCAGACATGGTTTCAGATACCAAGTGCCCTAGGTCTGCCTATACCTACTTAAAAACTGAAACTTTCTTCAGAGGACTCCCATTAATTGATACAGTAAGTCAGTCAATTGCCAGAACTCACGTGCCGCGATATTTTACACAAAAAGTATGCTGTTTTGGCAATTAACTATCGCTTTATTTTTTTCTTTTCGCTTTATTAATGGTTACATTGGCTATTTTAAACACAAGATTTTAATAGTAGGTTTTTGACACAGTGTAGAGCTAAAAGTCTAACATCCAAACATGGGAAGGTAGAATCTTGTTCCTTTGTCTGGCAAGGTCTACTGGCATGAAAAAAAAAAGAAATGTCAAATAAGAGAAGAAAGTACCTAGTGAGTGAAGTGATCCGAGTGATCGTATCTGTCTGTCTGATCAAATCAAAGTGACAGTTTTGATTCTTTTCCAAGTGATGGTTTTTGTAAAAAAATGTGTAAAATATTACCAAACTGCATGATTTATTGAAAATCAAAGTGTTAGAAAAAGTTTGAAGCTGCTGGTATTCAGAAAAACTGGGTGATATTTATGTGTTTACGGTACTGTTTCCTCTATCGGTCACACTCATTTAGTCGTCCTTCGTAGTCTTGGATAAAATTAACAAATAAAGCGGCACTAATTATCGCTAGATTCCATCTCAAATTTTTGCGTTTAGAAGTTAATATAGAAAAATTCAGTAAAGATGCAGATAGTTGAGCAATGATTACATCAAATACTTAATGGAAAGTTTTGACCTGTAAGTACTTTATTTTGTTAGTTGTAGTTAAAGTTGATCTCAGCGTGTTGTACCGACAAGGTACACGCTGAAAGCAACTTGGCACCTGCGTGGAAGGAAAATCCTTACAGCGAGTTGCCTTGTTAACTTCTGTGTGTTGTACACACTTAAGGATATATTACAAGTCCAGAGAACACAGCACACTGCTAATCTATAAAAATAAAGTGGTGGCTTGCGTGCCAAAGTGTTCTCAGTTAGGGCTTGATCTCAGCATCAATGGACATCATTTTGTGTGTCTTAAAATAATTGGCAATGGAACAATGGTGCATCGCGACCACAGACATTTCTTGAAATCCGTGAACGCGACCATTTTAGGTATGTAAGTCATATACTAAAAAGACTTCCTTCTGACATAATAAACATTAAGCTAAAATGTCTAATATTCTTTTTTCTTGTATGTTTTTATTTGGTAGGTAAGTTGTAATGGTTTGTCAACAAAACATGTATATTAAACAAGTAAGTTCGTGTGAGTCAGTGGCCAACTCTGGTGACAGAGTTTTTAGGCCGCCTTAAGGCCTCTGTCATGGCTTAATGACTTAAATAGCCGGGACCGACAATTTAACGTGCCCTTCGAGGCACGGAAGCACTCAGATGTAAATGCCACTGGCGGTCACCCATCCACTAACTGACCGTTTCGAACGTTGCCATGATCTATCAAGAACGGCTAACCAAGCATGGCTTGAGCGCTTCGTAATAAAAATTATAACAGATAGGTGCATGGCACATACAGCACTAATGAGCCATTTTTTTAAGATACAAAAACAATAAAAGGAAAAAAATAATTCATCAATTCTCAATTATGGATAAACTTGTACCTAAACCGGTAGTAAACTGTCATTTGCTTGCTTATCCTGTTTCATTTTTCTATTGTCTATGGCCAGATTATAAGCGACAAGGTTTGAAAATAGCTTTAATAGGTTGTTTACCGATGGAGTTGTTTGAATGCAGTACTTTTCTTTGTGCTTATTCATATAATTTTACCAATTTTAATATATTCCATAATGTGCATAAATATATCGTGTAATTTGAATGCACATTCTATTCAAAGACTAATACAATCAGATAAAAATTTACTTTGAACTTTTCCACTATTTACTAAAAATATGTGCAGTGCTCATAAATTGCATGCTTTATTCTAAGCTAAGAAATAAGAAGTATATTCTAGAACTAAACTAAACCAGGTTGAAATGTTTGAACCAAATTGTTACTAAGGAAAGAAGTTTAGCAATCATCACAATAATGATTGACCTTGGTGGCCATGATTTGAAGGGAGTTTGATTCATGCAGCGGGACAAATGTTTGTTTGTTCTGGAGATATTTGTCCTTGTCTATGTGTGGTAATGTGGTACTCGTAGTTTCTCATATCCACGTCAAAGGGGATCCTAGTGTGGGATCAGGATGTTGGTTGTTATATGACGTGTCTGTTGTGTGTTTGTATATGTGTGTCTGTTGTGTGTTTGTATATGTGTGTCTGGTTGTATTTGTTTATTATTTTTCCTCCATGTTTCCTTTATTAACTGTTGTTCAAATAAGTCACAACAAGAGGGCATTCAGTTAAGTTTAACACTACTCATGCATTCGCCTTCCTTTAGTTCAAGATTCGATGTCGTGTATGACGTCACCATGCGTACTACAAGAGTCAAACTACTTTAATGGTACTCGTAGCATCGCCGGGCAAAGTACCTAGTAGGTAGGTACCTAACAGCTTAGGTTTAGAGTTGCAATGGATATTTGTTTACTGTCCAGTTTAACCGCTTAGGATCGTAGCAAATGGAGATCCGTGGTCTCTGCCTACCCCATCGGGAAAGAGGCGTGATTTTATGTATATGTATTAACCGCCTAATTTTAAGCTACCGGTCCGATCGCTACATTTCCCGAATAAAAAGGTAAATACTTTTTATAATCCCGGTCCTCATTTTCCAGGTCAAGAACCCGTAGAGCAAGAAAAAACACGCCCTTTGTATGCATTTCATAATAAGCATGATGCGGACATTCGGTAAAACTCTATACAAACGTCACGGTGTAGGTAATTACCTCACACAGACATTACACAATAGCAGTTTTATGCTCGCATCTATACTCATAGGCCCTTACTAATAAACTTGACATAAAGTTATGTCATGCATAAACTAAAAATTTGTATGGTTATTCATAGGTTATGCATGACATAACTTTATGTCAAGTTTATTAGTAAGGGCCATAGATTATAAAATAACGCACATATCGTACTACACGCCGATCGTGAAGCCTTTTTAATACAAAATTATATCCTAACGACACGACAAACTTCGGGAATGCTAAGATCCGTTGATTGTATGTACAAAAGTAAAGTAATAATATGCATTCAAGAACTCGTGGGGTAGGCAGGGATACACGATTAGTGCTGGGCGATGAGTGTCCATTCTGTGCGTAGGTAATTTTAGATATTCTTTGTTGATGGGTGGTAGTATAATTCGCTTTGTCAGCGGGGCTGGGCGTGGGCAATATCGATGAATTTGTTCTAGGTATGTACATATATTTTTATGAATGGACGACATCAACATCTCTATTTATAAGACCTTGGCTTGTATGAACCCTTCATTTCCTCTAGAGTTAATTATGTGAGAAAGCTGAGTGGTGCGCGATGAAACTTTTATCAAAATGTACTAAGCCAGGAAAATTAATTATTCTTTAGTGCTTTTCTTGCAACGCTCAGTTTCCTCGCACGTAGGTTGGCAGTACCTATCTGTTGATAACGCACCCTTTTCGTTACATCAAAGTTGATCAAAGGACTCATAAGGCTATAAGTCGTGACATTCTCAGCCTTGGGACTGGCCAAGTGTGGACTGGCTTAAATCACATTCAACATGTGATTTAAGCCCTTGTGGGCATGGCATGACTAGAATTCGTGAAAGTACCGAACGGTATTTATAGGGCTAAAGAGCCCAGTCCTAGTTCTAGGGCAATCTGTTATTCTGTTTACGACAGATGCCCTATTTTCTGAAACAGTCTTCGTCAAAGTTTTAAGGTCAATGCAATGGCAGGAGTCAGGACAACAGGTGAAGCTTTCATAGAAAAGTGTTCAGAATGAGTATTCATTGTGAACAGACGAAGGGAAATGATTGCGTGTTTCTTTAATGGTTTCTTTATTTTCCATAGAAAACACGATCTAGTCTAAAACAATTATCTGTGCTTTTATGTACTTTTATTCATAAATGCTGATTAACCGTTTTTTAGAGCGCTATAATAGACGTTGTGTGTGTAGTGTATTACCATTATTTTTCCCTCCGCACTTATTTGTGGTTTTTGTACAAAAACTTTTTAAGTAGTTAGGTACTGTATTTTGGCCCAGTACTTACTAATAGTAGATATCGCATCTCCTGCCCTTCACCCCTCCTTAACAACAACTATACAGCAATGGACCAGCAGAGCCCAGTAGTATTTTCAAATAAAACTCAGTACATAGTATTTTTTTTGTATCATTTTGTAGTGTCACGGGAGAAGAGTTTAACCTTGTTTATTTCTTGTGAGTTTTAATAATTATGTTTATTTTCTTAGGTTGTTTGGGTTCATGTAATATTAAAATCGACTACCCATTTAAGTTATATTCAGAACATAATAAATAATCTAGGGCAAATGTCTGCAATCTGTGATTTAGGTATCTATCTACATTATAAATAACCATTAGGCAGATATAAAATGACCTGTTTTCATTGACAAGATTCCAATCTGCATGGATATTAGATTATTTACTTATTTGCTATGTAACTGGGAAATTATGGCCTTGCTATCCACTTATTTATATTTAGATTTGTGTTTAGTACTACTAAGATTATCTATATGTGAAGGCAATGGACATCATTTTATTTGTTCATATAGCCGAATGAACAAATGATAATTATGTTTATGAATATAAACATAAGCATATAAAATTAGTTCTCGTTCAGCTGTTATTGGTAGTTAGACAGCTCTTGATAAATCTATTTACAAATTGTGGTTATTTATAGAGAGCTTTGTCATTCATGTTTTTTGGCAAAACACGTTAGTTATGTTCAATTTAATTGTGACTATGACCCTTTGTTGATTCAGTCAGTGACATAATTTGTCTATTTTTTAACCTGTCGTCTATTTTTTAACATTCTATCCCACCACTAAACTCGTGTAAAAAAAAAACAAATAAAAAACTTGTTATTTTACAGTTTTTTATACCTGTTGATATAACTTTAAAATAGAATTATTTTAAAAACAACGTTATAATAATATATTATTTCACTATTTTCTTCACGGCTTAAGCGTATCCAAAGTTTGCTGTTCGTGTTATCGCTAATCAAATGATTTCTGATGGCCTTGACTTCTTCACCAGCGTCTAAGCCAACGTGTATCAGCGCCACATTCCAACATCACTTGGTCTGGCCAGTGTTCCACTGACTTCTTTCTACTTTGGGCAAACTAATAATTTACACAAATATGTGGAAATGAATTTCGTCACATTAGAAAAATGTAATTTAGCTCTTGTTACGGTTAGTTTCGTAAAACATCTTAGGAGTAAAAAAAAACAAGTAAAAAATTATGTAGTTCGCTATTCTACCTCGAGTTAAGTTAATACTTATACGTATACACACTACACACAAAATTTGCCTCTCCTCGCAGTCGAGTAAAAAACGATCTATATAAGTAAATCAGATATATCTAAATCCAAGTCACATATAATAATCAGTCGATTTTACATTTATACCTAAGCAAAGTAGATCGTTTCGACCGTGTCTACTGCATGCAGTAAATGTTGCTATCCGCTGTCCTTGCTTAGCCAACCCGCATTACCATAATAGATCGTTAGCTATTTGCTATGGATTACTGGAAACAAAGGAACAAGTCTGCTACAATCTATCCTATCGCTTGTTACTATCTCTGAGTAGGTTCACCTACTCCTACCTCCTCCTGCCTATCCAGTTTTTTGTAGTGATTTATTTATTATAGTGATGTAACGGATAGAAGTTTGGAGAGATAGCGGATAGATAGCCAGCATTAGCTTAGATCGGAGCGCCGGATATCGGATAATATAGATATCGGTTCAAAATCCGGATAGGCCTGTAAACACAGGTCAAGAGCCGACCTGTGTTTACAGGACTTGCAGGACATTCATCATAAAAAATAACACGGATATCCCTTAAAAACATTTTAAAAGCATCTAAATAAATACATCTATTTTATTTTAGCTGGTCGCAGGCAGGATAGCTCATCATACCACATCTCTTAATAATATTCTGTTAAACCAGTTTTGATATTATGAAAAGCTAAGTATTTCAAAAATAAAAACAGCCTGAGGTACATCTTGTCTGAACATGGCATATTGTGTCATGAACTAGTTAGTATTTTAGGCTCTCTTGAGTAGCATTTTTTTCTCTTATAAAATATTATAGACGACAACGACAATACCCTTCAAATTAAATCTTAATTTCGTAGGTATTTTTATGTTGACGATTGGTTTGTCTTTTTTGTTCTTGATTGGTTCAATGAAACCTCTTCATTGGTACAAATTGGTTTGGCCTGGTCAGCAAAGAGTCCCATGATTAAATACAAATATTGATTGTTTTCATTAAAAACTCCTACTATTTGTAGTTATATGATTAATGTCTAACTCTGAAAGCAGAAACTAAGATGATTGATTAATCAGCTCCTTAATGTACCTGAAACTAATACAGTGCTACCATCAGCATAACTATGGTACTTAAGTTGCCATACATTTATTTAAGTACTTATAACGTAAACAATGTTAAACTATGTAAAAGAGTACGTGCGTGTGTTGCTTGCTACAGTTAGGACGTGTAAATAAGCCTTAATTAATATATTTACCTAGATCTGCTACTTATCAAAAAACTATAGGTAGGTTACATACATTTTCAAAAATATATAGATAACTTTAACTAGTTTTTGGTCTTTAGTAAGTTATTCGGCCGAGTTAGTAAAAAAGTAATTTAAGGAGAAAGTAGCTTTATTTAAAAATTTGGTGGTAGGTATATTTTACCCAAGACTACGAATTGGACTAGCAGGAATAGGAAGAATTAGCTATTAATAGAATATTGATTCGTGTGGAAGGAAAACGTGACCATGAAAATGTATTCCTATTTCAGAATCGTGAAATGTTCGCCAAGAATAGTTTACGTTCATACAACATCGCCGCGGCATGCATGCGGTGACTGCTCCTCCGCAACGTACTATGATATTACTTAGTAACTTATGACATCACTTAAAAGTGAACATGTGACTGTATGTGATTGAATTTTCAAACATTATTTGTGTCTTACTGTGATTGCCGCTTTAGTAGTACTTAACTTAGTTTCGGCATATGCTGCTCAATGGATACCGGAACAAACAAAACCTCGAATGTAAAAGTAAAGAAGCACCAACGTAAAAATGAGAAAAAGAAAAAAATGGAGACTGTCGACACCGATAAGACCTTGGATGAGGTATGTCTTCAGATGAGCCAGCTCGCCGAAGAAGAGGTTGCCGGGAGCGGCTCGCCGAGTTCCACAGACAGCGAAGACTTAGTTAATGCAATAAACTACAATACCATCACATCACTCGCCGCCCTCAAGGATATAATTCAGGGAGAAGGCAACGATACACCAGAGACTGATAGCTTCTTCCAGCATTATTTTATGAACCATTGTAATAATTTATCGAGTCGCAACTCAAACCCTGCATCACCATTTTCTTTCCCTGAAAGGCGTCGTTTATCACAATGTAGAGAGGAAGACGAAGATGACGATAGGAAGGAAAGCGATCCTCCGCCATCCTCTGTTTCTTCAGAGACGTGCTCTTTAAGTAGTTTATCTGTGCTTGGAAAATTGCGTGAAGATGATGATGAACGTAATGCTAACGTTATCCCCGATGTAAAACCGGCGGCTGTTCGTGAATTGAAGAAAGAGAAAGACACTCAAAAACGTACAGTTATGGGAGCTAAGCACAAGTTCCTTGTGACGACAACTGAACCACCAGTGCCACCGCCGCCAGTCGTAAGGGCTCTTCGCACGCACGTCCACAACGCGCATACCGTTCACTTCGGAACCAAAGGAGCCGAAGAGCAACGTCCGAGCATAAGATCTATATTCGAAGGAGAAAATTTTCACAGAGACAAAAACTATTTCGATAGCAGTTTAATAGAAATAAGATCAATAGTTGACGGAATTCAAACCAGTTCTGAAGATATATGGGTTAAGAGGACTGAAGAGAAACCTGTAAGTAATGCTGTGTATAAAATATTTGTTTTTTAAGGGTGAAATTCTTAACAATTTTTTTTTAATTAATTACAGGCCCAACCGCCCAAGGAGGACCAAACTGAAACAGCGGTAGTGGAAGACAAAAAAATATCAAAGAAAGAGAATAGCAAGATAGAAGTCCGTGCACGCTCTGGAACTTGGGGCTCCCTTCCCTCAAACAAGGAAAAGGATGTGATATTACGGAAGACTCCAGCGCGCCGAGACAAAGAAGTACGTCGCAGCAGCGATGACAGGCGTCAGAAACGAGGTAAATTTGCTAAGCACGTGGGCGATACGATAATGTTCGACCTTAGCGGCTGACACCTAGTGGCATAGGTCCAGCACTACACGCAATCGTAATGACATCATCACTTTTTGCGTACAATGCTAATGTTTAGATAACAACAACACAATACAATGTTTGCATTTGTATTTTGATGACCTACAAAATGATTGATAGGCATCTGCTTGAATTTGAAAAAGCGTTTTTACCAGACCTAAAGAAAATTCGCGCTTTTCCACGTTTTTACTGTTCTTTTTCTAATTTTGAGTCTTGATACCGATCTGGCAATATGCCAATCTTCTAGATGAAGATTATTGTTCGAGTTGAGAACTTCATATTTGATTGAATACACTTCCACGCAGGGATTAGTATGAAGGAAGTTTAATATTTACTTACACAAAACGAAAGTTTAAGATAAGTAGATCTAATTTTTTAGTAACTAATCAGTTTTGATATAGGTAATGAACACATACGTACAGTACGCACAACCGATCTTTAGCTCTCTGAAGTTAGGTGCACTAAGCGATTGCGCAGGTTTGGTAGAGTAAGCGAGATAGCGCAATGAAACAAACTAAGCGAGTGAGCGAGGCAGCTATACAAGTCATCAAAAATGGTTTCTGCGCAGTTACTTCAGATAGCTAAAGATTGGTTGTGCGTTCTGTACGTATAACTGTTAATTCAGTGTGTCGATGTGTTTGAGTTGTCTACTTTTGATAAGAACACATCGTAAGGTATTCAGTTTTCTATTCAATCATTCAATGTACCAACAGGAAACGCATCTGTGACAGGATGACCTTTGGTGTTAATATACAGTATATTTACGACAAAACCTATGTTAAACCTACATAATCTATCGATAAACATACTTAACTAATGTCTGTTGCTTGTGTACTGGCTTTTTATATGATCGTTTAGAATATCCTGTGACGTGCATCTGTAGGTACGACTCGTTACATAATAAGTACGTGATGTTTTACTATGAGAAACACGTGACTACAACTGTAAATTTCAATCAATTTCAATAACAGACACCATGATTATGAAATAAACAGTAAAACAGATCGAATTTTTAGAATACAGAATCCACTTGAACGAAGTTTTCAGCTCGGTAGTACGTATGCTGGATTGAATTAGTGGAAGCCGTTTTGAAAGCTAATCCCTTGACCGCACGGGCACAGCCAACGCACTATGTATTACAGACCATATGCGACGCAAAATTGTTCACGCCTTCCATTCGTAGCACAGTTGTCACGCACTTGTATGCATTCAGCTTATCGCATTACGACGAAAGATTTTTATCGTCTATGCAAATATTTAGACAATATGCCAAGAAATTACTTTTACTAACCACTACTTATATGAATGTGAATGATTGAGTTGTGTATATGTAGTCTCCGAAACGAATATTATTATTTTATTGCTTTGATTTTTTATGTTCGGGTAAATTAAATAGACAATGGGTTAGATATTTTCGCTATTATATTTCATTAAGTTGCGCGAGTCGAACACAATTTATTATTAGATGTTATCGCGAAAGATGAGATCATCAGTTAAAGAATATTTGTTTGTGCGATGTTTAATCACGATCCGGTCTTTTGATAAGCCCCTCAGAGTTGTCTAGTATGTATCATAGTATCTGTACTTATGATACAATATATCACACATATAATTGATTTAAACAGAACATTATTACACACATAAGACTGAAATACGTTACATAAAATCAGTTTATCAATCCACGGGATAGTACTAATAGCACCTACCTAGGAAGCTGTGGTCGTACTTGAAACTGTTCGTCATCTCATTGTATTAATTAAAGGAGCGTTCTTCCTCGTTACCATGGTGTTATTTTCTTCACACTGCATATTATTCTGTAGATTACGGCATTCACGTCAACAATATAAGTATACATACTTAATTGATGAATTTTTATGTGATGTCGTGCTTAATGTTAACTAATAATAAATGAACCGAAAAATTATTAAAGATAATGAAATTAAATAAGTAATTAACACATTTTACAAGTATTTTTAAGTAAAATGGCCTATGCACATTATTATTATTTTGTTTGTCAAAGTTTAACATCACGGAACTATAGAGTCCCGGACCTTTGATAGGCATGCATGGGGCCGAAGCCAACACATAATTATTATTATTATTAGAAGCCTGTAGTGTCCCACTGCAGTCCCCTTCCCTCTCTCCACTCATCCTAAGCACATACATGTTCCATAATATGACATATAAATATTTTATTAACTTTACAGTTAAACTCCATTTAGGTTAAACAGTTAACTCCTAAATACTTTAGTCGCTAGTCGTTTGCGTGACATAAATTTGAATTCGCAAAATTAGATTATGTGCTTCAGAATTCAATCCATGCCTTAATAAACATTATATTGGATATTGGTTTGGATAAACATCATATTTGATATTGGTTTGGATAAACATCATATTTGATATTGGTTTGGATAAACATCATATTTGATATTGGTTTGGATAAACATCATATTTGATATTGGTTTGGATAAACATCATATTTGATATTGTTTTGGATAAACATCATATTGGTTAAGCATTGAGCGTACAAAACAGCAATACTTTTGCATGTATGATTGATAATAGTGTGATGATTGGTGCGTGGTTTTCAGAGCAACGTCTTGATGCGGCTGTCACCAGGAGTACGCAGTCTGTTGGTGAACGCCGTCGCAGGGGCTCCAACGACGATGGCCAGCCTGATCAAATGTACCAGCAAACCATACACGGTAACTATAATAGCACTAGCTGCGATCTTATCCGTGGCCCCTCGGGAATTCATTTACCGGTTATAAAACAAAGTCATTGCAGCAATATCACATAGCATCTATCACTGTGCCAAATTTTATCCATACTTTCAGTGTTTTTGAGTGAAAGAGTAAAATACCTGCATACATCCTCACAAACATTCCATTTGTAATATTAGTGGGATAATTATTATTTACAATGTGTGTCAATGAAAATAAAATGTCAATGGGCTACCGCCCGATGGTCTGATAATATAAATGTTGCCGGGAAAACGTGGGAGACGACAGGACCGAGTGGCGTTATAGAAAATAGGTTTATACCCAGCAGTACCAACCAAGGTAGAATTATTATAGACACTGGGAAAAAGATACAAACAAATTTTAAGACTATTTTTGCTTAGCTTTTTTTTCACCAAGTAATACGCAGTTGAACAGAATTCCAAACTGGATTAGCCATCAGCTGACCTATGATAAGTAGAGAGTATTCATAGGTATAAAATAATTGCAACAGAAAGAACATAATTTATCTATTTTGTTGGGTGTTTTTGGTACAGCGTCCCGTTAAGTGTAGGCATAGGTTGCCTCCTGACGCTGTATAAATCATCTAATAGAGACGTAAAGGCCTAAGTGTCGTACAAACAATATTTTCAGCAACCCTCAAACTTATCTAGGTACAGGTCAGAGAACTTCTTTTCACACACAATTCAATAGCTCCTACCTAAAACCAGTTACTATTCGAATTTTTGATATAAAGTAGGGCAGATGAGTACAGTACGCACAACCAATCTTTAGCTCTTTAAAGTATCTGCGGAGAACCCATTTTTGATGACGCCTAAAAGACGAAGACAGTGTTAGTATAGCTGCCTCGCTCACTCGCTTGGTTTGTTGCATCGTCCTATCTCGCCTGCGCAATCGTTTAGTGCACCTAACTTCAGAGAGCTAAAGATCGGTTGTGCGTACTGTACTTTGGGCTATTCAACGTGACCTATTTCATTCAACCCTTCTCTTATTATGTTTAAAGTTCATTGCCAAGCTTTGAATCTCATCATCTGAATTCACTAGTAGTCCATTTACATCGTTGTCTAAAGGTATTCCCAGTACTCAATATAATTTTAATTAAACTTATTTGGCGATGTTTATATTTGATATGAAAGTCTAAATGTTGAATAAATAGCAAGATGGAAAAGAAATATACAGAGGAATCACAACCAGGTACATTATATTTGTGGCTTAAGTTATTTATATTGTCTGTGGTATTGTGGTTGTAATTTATGTTTCAGTAGCTATAATAAACCTAGCTTCGGAGGGCAAGTTGTCCTTATTAAAAAGTCGATCAGCCTTGAGTTGGCTTAGCCATTAACTAATACGAATTTATAGGAACATCCGGGGTGAGCAGGCGTCCAGCACTGTTTGACATCTTCAAATCGAAGCAACGCAGCGGCGATGCCAAGAAGCCGCCATCGATCATACAGCAAGTTAAAGCAGCAGTTCAGGTACCTTGTATAAACAACTTTCTACTGTACCTGGTACTATTTTATTATGTTAATACTGTAAGTATACTAAAATAAATACTTAAATAAATAATGCTGGACCTTTTCACACAGCAAAGTAAGCAGAGCTTTTTGTTTTTTTGTTTGTAAATACATACATACATGTTATACATAGAAAACACCCAGACCCGAGACAAATGTCTGTAGATCATACAAGCATTTGTCCCACGGCGGTGATCGAACCCGCAAACTTCGTCTCAGGCGGGCCTTCGCCTACTGCACCACAGAGGTCATCGGTCGTCACTAATCCAGCATTATCAAAAACAAGGGGGTGCCGGATTACTGTAATGGAATGTTCTGATTATTAGATTGTATAGAAAAATCAGAAAACATAAATAAAGTAAAGCAAAAAAAATAATAGTAATAATAGTCCTAAAGAAACTAAGAGATACCTTTATCTCTGAGTTTCTTTAGGACTATTATTATGTTTATGTATGTATTTAACCTTTTAAATGTTAGGTATTGGTAATGGACGTGAGCTAAAACATCAAAAAATAGAAGGCAATTTACGATTTGTTCCAGAATATGACGAAGCCGACTGCTAGTACACGTGAGGGTGTGAAGGAGACCACTAAAGAAAACTCATCCAGTGAAAGTTCGCCGGTTGTCAAAACTCGTGATGGGTCCGCTCACCCACACCCGGGGAGTGACACAAGGGTCAGTATACACATATTACAAAGCTTTTGTTTTCATTATTTAGGAAAAAGAAAAAACCGGCCAAGTGCGACGGGATTCGCGCACGAAGGGTTCCGTACCATGTTCTCTATATATAAAAATGAATCCCTATATCCCTTGGTCACGCCATCACGCGTGAACGGCTGGACCGATTTCACTGTTTTTTATTTTGTTGTGTTTGTTATTGTAAGGAGAAGGTTCTTATGACAGAAAAAATCTCTATATTAATCACGGAGGGCGTGAAATAAGGGTTGAAAGTTTGTATGGGGAGTTGGATGTTCCAGTTAAAGGCAGCTAGATGGCGTTGCTAACCTATGGCTGAGGTCGAGATGGCGCTATTATTGCATTTTTAAGTTTCAGAAGATTCTTGCAGATTTCAGTTCTATTTAGATGTTTTCAAGTATGTTACTTTGCTGACGAAGTCGCGGGTACCAGCTAGTTATCTATCAAACCGGTAAAAAATTACGTTTGTTGTATGGGAGCCTAAAAATAAAAGAACTAAAAAATTAAAAGTAACTTTTATCCACATTCTACCCGTTTTATCCACACTAATGTTCGCCATGCTAAGGGGGCAGGAGCTCATGTAATATCCGATAAATCATAATCCGACCATCGAACGGATGCCATTATTAATGTAGTTGGTGCACCCTGCTAGACAACAAACTAGGCTCTGGCGACTCACCAAGACGCACTGGCCAGCGTGGTGTTTTAAGGCTAAAACCCCTCTCTATGATAGACGCCCTAATTGAACGGCCCTCAGTCCCCGGCAGCCCCGCTATTCCGAGTTCTGGTAGCGGCTCCGGTTCCGGCGGGGCAGAGGGTGCGAAGAATCTCCGGAAGATTCCCTGCTGGAAGAGTGGCGTAATAGAGAGGAGGCCTATACTCAGCAGTGGGTGTAACCGGGCTGAATAGATAGATAGATAGATAGAAAAGTGTGGAAAAGGACTGCAGGCCTATACGCAGAAGTGGGTGCAACCTTATTAGATTTAGTGCGAATTTTGGTATCGTAGTCACATTATCGTAAAAAAAATTCTACCTCGTGGTCTTTAACCTACCTATATTTACCGATATTTTATGTTTGCTTACTTAAATAATAGCTTCGTGTTTAATTTTATATTCAACTTGATATCTTACGTATTGTTCTGTTCATACTTTTTGTGCTACTTTCTGTTTGTGATATCACTTTTCTCAGGTCCAGTCTGAAAATCAGCGTTACTCTGTGCCTTCGAGTATGGAGTAACAATAAGCTGAGACTGGACCTTTTTGGCATACTACAGCACACAGACCACTGTAGGTACTCGACTGCTCGTATTAGGTGGTGAGCAGTCGAATACCTAACAAAATTATAGTAAGCACTGTTATAATTTTGTTCATTAATTTTTTTTCTAGTTTGTTTTTACTTATGCACCTACCTACTTGATACTTGTCTTTGTTTTTGTGTCTGTGTTGAAATGTTATATGTGTCAAATAAATCTCATGTCATGTCTCATGTCATATGTATCTCTGGGCCATTCAAGACTTATCAAAGCCAAAAAAAAAAAAAAAGACTTATCAATATTGTTACAGTACTATCACACTGTAACTGCTGGGGCTTCGCGTAGGCCCAGTGCAATGGCCAAAGTCATGGATATCTTCCGTGGACGGGCTTCAGTTCCTGCCACCAGCGCTGCAACCGACGCGGCTGAAAGACGAAAAGCGGTAAGTAACTTCATGGTTAGTTTGGACTTCGAATTCTAAAACCGTATTGAAACTGAGACGACACTCATTTTACCAGACCGCGTCTGAAGTAAGTAAGTATATTCATGGTAAAAGGATGGTAATAGTTTGGACTTCTGTATTCTAAAACCGTGTTGAAACTGAGAAGACACTCATTTTACCCGATCGCGTCTGAAGTAAGTAAGTATATTCATGGTAAAAGGATGGTAATAGTTTGGACTTCTGTATTCTAAAACCGTATTGAAACTGAGACGACACTCATTTTACCCGACCGCGTCTGAAGTAAGTAAGTATATTCATGGTAAAAGGATGGTAATAGTTTGGACTTCTGTATTCTAAAATCGTATTGAAACTGAGGCGACTCTGATAGCCGTCTGCGTCTAAAAAAGGGCATTTTTTACATGGTTAAGTAAGTCTATTTTTTAGCACGCTCTGCATCCTAAACGGCTTTAACAGTCTTAAAACCTACCAATAAACGTGGTATAAAGATAATCCTCGGAATAAAATAGGAATAACCATACATTTTGATAGTTTACACTCAGGAATAACTTTATACCACGTTTATTAGTAAGGCCGTTCAAGTTTTGATTGAGAGAGTGAAATAAGCTAAGTATTGCATTTAACACATTTAAAACTTTCGCGACTTGAACACATCTTAAACAATCATAGCGGGAATTAATCGCGTAGTAAAAACTTATATTAAGCACCTCGACGTTTCGATAGCATTATCATTAACCTTTAAGGTGCATTTACACGATGCGATTTCAACCCATACGATATCGTATCGCACGGCAATTTTCCACGTGTAAACGCTCATCGTATGCGATTTGTCATAGATAGCGCGACGCTCGTCGG
Organism: Epirrhoe tristata; assembly: GCA_951394285.1. Lineage (NCBI taxonomy): Eukaryota > Metazoa > Arthropoda > Insecta > Lepidoptera > Geometridae > Epirrhoe > Epirrhoe tristata. Next base: position 13,925,093 of record OX596136.1, on the reverse strand, counting down.
CACGTTCAATGGGCGGGGCTTAGGACCATTTTGGCACCACACAAAAATAGGTAGGACATGGATAGTTTTTTTTTTATTATTATGTTTCTTTGTACCTACTCGTGTTGTCTAAATGTTTGATGTTCTATTTTCATTGTATTGTGTTGTATGTGTCAAATAAATATATTCATATTCTTATTCTTAGCAAATCGTACGAAAAATTACATCGTGTAAATGCACCTTTAATCCTTGCCAATGGTCGCCATTATTATAGTAGAATTATGCGTGAAGCGGTTGAAATAAAGAAATACAAAAATTTCAACCTGGTATGTGTCGTAAAAATCGTAGAAAAACATCTAGTACTAACTCGGATATTGTCAGTGTAGTGTGTCGCGATCCTAATGTTATTTTGTGTTGACCGAATGAGGGTAGTTCCTCATCGGTCGAAGAGGCGAACGAGTGACAGTCTGCTCGTGACCACGGTGACTGTAACGTTATTAATTTAATGTTACGCGTTTGAGTCCCGTTGCGATTGTTTAAGATATAACATTTTAATCAAAGTGAGGAAGAATGGTTTCAAATGCCAGTTAAGTGCCAGTCAGAGTCGCGTACCGAGAATTCCGTAAGTAGAAACAGTAATTGTGTTCTTTAAAAATAACTTTTTCCATACATTGCAACTGCAAATGTAAGTGTGTGGATCGTTGCCGGTGGTTTATTCAACAATTAAAAGCCTAACAGCCTAACAGTTAAACTCTGATTCTGATTTGAAAGGAGGCCATTCACGCTCCATACAAGGCTGGCCCAAAAAGTCAAACGTGCCGGCCAATAAAAAAAAGGCCTCACCACTGTTGGAAATGTGAATCCGAGTATTTTTCAGTATGGCACCTTTCTAAGTCCACCTTTCTTTTCGTTGGCCTGCACTTTTGACTTTTGGGCCCAAAATGAATGAACTCCTTTATGAGGCAGATATTTTAACAGTTATACAGGGTGTAAAAAGACAACTACAGAAAACTGAGGGGTTGCAATCAGACCATGATTCTAAACCCATTTAGCGAAAAAAAAAATGCAAACAAATTTTTGACTTAGCTTAGTCATTTAACATAACAACATAATAAGACCATACCTACCTAATTATTTAATTTTTAAAAGAAAAAAACAATTTAAACTCAAAATCCAGCAATCTACGTAAAACAACGCGCCCAGTACCTACGTAAACAGTAATCTTCAAACGCTGTTTTCTCCGGATAATGATTTTTAAGGAAAATCCTTTTGGATTTGGTTCTGTGTTGGGATGCTGTACCTACCCCTTTCGGCTTCAGTAGACGATTTTTTACACCCTGTATATCAGCCACTTTATCAGCAAGTGCAAGATTAGGGCCTCAAAATTAACACCTTTTTCGATAGCACAATAATTCTGTAAACTTTACACAATTATTATAAAAAAAAAACACTATAAAGCATTAATAGCTAAAGAACTTTATGCCAGACATGTGTGCTTGTTGCGATTGGTTATACACATGATGCAGTGGTGACATCATGCTAAGATGTAGCTGGCAGAATAACAGACAATAACGGATAACTTGAGAACCAATATATGAATGAAAATACTTTTTATAACCTATGTCGAGTTTGGGTTCTAGTTTATAAGTAAAAAAAATACAGATATCATCACGACTGTTTCCCCAAGGCGCTTTACCAGTACATCCTGGTACAAAGTGGGAAATTAAGTGTTATTAGCAGCAAAGCAGCGATGAATTTGCAATCACGTATGGAACGCTAATTTCTGCAAAATGTAGGCACGTGCATGTGCCAAATATTGTATTTGGACGGGACGTGCCTCTGACTACATATTTAGATATCTTCCATATATCGCCTGTAGTTTTTCACTAGCCTAACATAATCTAACCGAGCGTGCAGCGGCAGCGGCCGCTGATGCGCCAGAAATCTTTAAAAATACGCTATTATACATATTATATAATGTAAAAAACCTATAAGGGTTACTTGTTTTCTACGGAAAAACCCTAAAAGAACCAATCACACACCCCTAAAAGCAATAACCTCCTCCGCAGTCGGGTAAAAACAAATGCAAATAATATTCTTGAGTAGTCACGATCGGTAAACGTTAAAACACCTTGAATGCATCGCTAAACACTACTGTGATGAGACTCAAGTAAACATAAACATTTTACCGTGCGACCCGACGAGATGTAATCACTTGATATATCGAGGCTATATTGGTGCGGAAAATATAACGCCTTTGGTACGGTAGTGGCTCGACTTAAAATATGCGAAGGATCCAATTGTTCAAAAACGTTTACCTTACTCTATTACAGCCCGCGCATGTGGTGTCATCTGGCTTGTGTAAATCATCAGTAATCTCGGAAAATAGGAGTGCCCACTCCATTACTCGTAGACGTAAAGCAGTGAGTGATACGTAGTTTTTTCTTCACTGAACATAATCGTGCGCGATGTTAGTTTGGTGTGCTCTGATCATGACTGAGTTATTAATGTCTACTATAAAAAAAAATGCGTGAAACACTATCAATGTCAAAACTGTGGTCACAACAGTGTAATATTGGTTTGTTGTTTGAAGTCGATTACTGTGTATTACGAAGCGTGGGTACTTTTATTCGGTCGGTGGGTTGGCTCCCCGCGTCGTTCAATCAGAGATTTAGGTGACATGCGCGAGCGCATTCGGTATCCCCCGGTTACCCAGTTCCGCGTCGGGAACTGCCACGCTCAGATACCGTTTACACTAAGGTTGCATAACAAAAACACCGTCTCGTGACGGCGACCTTATCTCTCAGTGCTTATAGAGATGCCACCGTGGTTAGTGGTGCACGCAAAATGTTTGAAAAACGCACAATCGTACCGGCAAAAACGTATTGAGATGTACGTGTAGTGGATTGTGTTTGTCGATGGGCCGAGATGGCTAACTACTTTCGGTGGAAAAAAGGGAAGAGGGACGAGGATGTGTTTTACTCTGAGAAGCCACGCAGTCGATCTCTCGACCCTCGATCGCTGGAACTCAGCGGAATAAGGTTGGCGGCACAACATCACCACCACCAACAGCAACAAAAGGTAGGCCAAACAAATTGTATGCCGCATTCTGTTGTTTTCGCACAATTACCTATTTGAGCAATATTAACAATGATCTCTTACATGTACAGTATTGTTTACCTGCCAGTTACGTACATGACAATAGGTCGAATGAGGAATAAAGTATAGCATTGCTTCTCTGTCATTTTATTTGTCAAGTTATAAACTTATAGCTGTTACCCGCGTCTTTGCCAGCAAAAATCAGTAAATACCTATAACATGTTCATTTTGAATATGAGTTAATTGAAAAATTTCCATGGAGTGTAAAAAGAACATTGACACGTTGACTTCTGTTAAAATAATGAGTTCCTCGTACAAATTTAATTCCGTTCCCAATCTTTTAACTGACAAATCTCCATGACCATCAAAAATCCGAAGAAGAGACGTCTTAGGAAATTCTGACCACTGCGACACTGCGCATTTTAAAGAATATTCAATGTCATAGGCTAGATTGTAGGGGGGCCTGTATATGTATCTCTATATATTATACAGGGTGTGGCAAAAATTTACAAGACTGAGGGCAGCTACCGTTTTTTCTGTAATTCAGTAACTATGAACGTAACATATCTATAAGGTACCAACTATTATAGACGATGATAGATAAGGTCTAACACTTATGATTTACGAGTGCATCGAAGTGATTTTATTAATAATAGTTAGAACAAAACTTTCCTGGTACATCCGCGTTGCTACATACTATTATTACATAATAGTATGCGTTGCTACATAATAATAGTATGTAGCAACGCGGTTGCCTGGAAGAGATCGCTTTCAGCGATAAGGCTGCCAGTTGTCTACCTATAAGTTAAGTATCTTTTTCTTGTATGTCTTTTACGTGTGGTATGCAATAAAGAATTATCTATCTATCTATCTATTACAGAATGAAATACTTTATTTAACTTTATATCAGTGAAATTATGATCACAATTCGTTATTGAACGTCAAGTATCTATGTAAATAGAGTATCTATGTAAATAGATACTTGACATAAATATAATCATATCAGTTCACGCCTAGATCATAGACTAACCTATCGAACTCGCAGTATTGTCAATAGAATTAACATAGAGTTATCTGGTACCTTAATTTAAGCACTCGAGGTCACCATTATACAGGAGGATAGTCTGAAGAGTGACGTTCAAAGAATGTTTTTTTTGTGTTTTTCACGCGAAGTAAGTAAGTTCGCATGAGTTAGAGGCCTCTGTGATTTATACAGTGGGAAAGTGTGAGAGAATATACTGAACAAGGACCGGACAGAGTGACGTTAGCAAAAGGAGGCCTATACACAGCAGTGGATGCAACCGGGCCAATTAGAAGTTTTAAATAGTTTTAATCGTTCTGACCGGTTCGAGGTTTTTTTTCCTATGAATTTGTTTGAGCATCCTGTACTTACACATAATTATACGGGTTAAAATGAGATTGCTCCCGAGGAAATTTTTGTTTAGCGTTTGTTCAATAAACTTCCATAAAAAGAGGTTGCTGTACGAGAGTTTTACTCCAGTTATGGTTGGTTATCTAATCTTAATAAATTGTAATAAGTACTAAGCTAGTTAGCTATAGATCTTTGACAAGGTGCATGGAAAATACTACGTAAATGAAATAAAGGATACGACACAACCAAAAATTTAAACATCGACCCTCCGCTCCGACTGCCTGGTTGCTCAGTTTTACAGTAAAGTCGAGGCCACACGGGTTCAAATTACATTAAGGGTTAAATATTGAGTAAGGAAAAGGGTGGCTTAAGTGCGAGATTAATATACCTACATTCATAATATTAGCATTGGTCATATTATAAATATTATGATACTAAAAATGATTGTGACGTGATTTAGCATAATCTTAAGGTATGCAAACATCAGACTAGGTTCATTATCATAAGGGAGTAATATTTTGTATTCTTCACGATAAACTAGCGTTATCTTGATGAATGACTATCCATTACCTTCGGCTTTATCTAACTACTATATTGAAGACTAGATATAGGACGAGTTTAAACGGAAATATCGTTTTCGTACCCTTATCGTCCATGCACGAGTAGGTACCTAATGTGTTTAGTGGCGGATCTGACGAGCCGATATTTGCAAAGCGTGCAAACCTATAAACTAACATGGAATTTGTCGATTATTTTTGTCGATTAAACTTCTTCTTGTCTTTGAAAAATCTTTGCAACACAGTTTGAACAATACATTTTTCTTATTTCTTTTTTGACTTTATTACACGGGACACATGTAAATCATCGACAAATGCGAGTCGGGCTCGCCCACCATAGGTACGTATAACAGTGCAAACTGTTAAATACTACCTACACCTACCTGTCTGTTTTTTTGTGATTAAATTAAAAATATACGGTTTTCAAATTTTTCTCTGTACTTGTAGTCTAAGACGAAACTACTTGCCAAATTTCATAGTTCTAGGTCAACGGGAAGTACCTTATGAATTTTGATTTCCATGAGTGTCGAAATACACGTTTTTTGCGTTAACTTAGTATTATGATTTTTTCACTGCTTAAAGGGACCGTAGACCTGAGTATACGGTTTTAATTTCAACTCGATACCTTCACGCGTTCCCGTGATAAAGAGTCTTGACAGACAGACAGACAACAAAGTGGTCCTATAGGGGTTCCGTTTTTTCTTTTGAGGTACGGAACCCATAAACTATCACTTGCCTTGCGATTGTCGATTACACAATTTCAAACAAAACGTTGAAATACTATTTATGCAAATACTATCATACGACCAATCAATCAAAATCATATTCATAAGTACTGTGATAAAATCAGAAAAAACAAAGTTCTTAAAATATTTGCAGATTTTCAGTCTATTAACTACCTTGGAAGCCCATAGTTAAAAAGTAGCTCAGCCCTTCAAAGAAGCGCTCCATTTTTGGGGGAATGTTTAAGTATTGCGGTTCGATCCTGGAGCCGTATTCTCTTTCCTTTTTTCGTTCGTTTGATGAATATTCGGATGTTATTTACTACGATTTCTGACTTCAAGGGCCAATTTTTCAAACGTTAAAAACACGGTCCTAACCTACGAAAAAATGTTCCAAAACCAAAAATTGGCCCTTGAAGTCAGAAATCGTATTAAATAGCATCCAAATATTAATCAAACGAACGAAAAAAGGAACGAGAATACGGCCCCTGGTATGATGTGATGACGAACTAACGAACATTCGCTTTCTCATACATTTTTCATAAGCAACGCTATCTGTGTGTGCTTCCTTTACAAGTTTTAGTTTTAATGACGATTGGTGATGTCTTCCAGCTGATTTCGGCCATGATGCCTAGCATTATTATGATTATGACCTCACTAACAATTTTCTTCACGAGTACTAGCATATCGACATTTTCAATGACAGTCTATGCTCCATATATGTATAACAATTTAAGGCCCTTATTAATAAACGCGGTGTAAAGTTACGCCTGGTGTATCTTAGAAGTAACCATACAATATTTGTAGTTTAAACCTGGCGTAACTTAACACCACGTTTATTAATAAGGGTCTAAGAGTATATTTAAGTTATGTTCATTTAAGATAGTTAAGCGCTGTGGATTTTTCTGTAAGCTTTCTATCAATTTTTTAGTAAATCATTTCTCAATAAAGTGCAAATACAAATATTGCTCGTTAGGGTAGTGTTCTATAGAAGCAGTCAACTGCACAGGATATAATAATATATTTACTTTTGTAAGTGTGCGCGTGAATACTGCACGGTCGTTTACTGTTATGGTAAAACATAATGTCTTTATGTGTTTTAATTAAATATTTTGTTGCAGACAATCACGTTATTTTATTCTATATTTGCCCGTTTTCTACGTATTCCGCTTTTATATACAACCATTTTCTTTTTTTGCATACACTATTTCCGTTCTACGAGTTTAGTTTTAGTTAATTTTATGTTTTGTTGATTTTGCTTATTTCTATTTCTTTCAGAGGGCGATAGCTCAGCAACAGCACTTAGCCGCAGGTAAGCAAGTTTAACATGAGCAATTCTAATACGTTTCCCATTACTTTGCATTTGTATTGCTTTGTTTATGTTAAAAATATCTTGTTATAGATTAAATTTCTTGCGTTGATAACGTTTAGTTGGTGTATCATATCAACATATGTATGTGTTGATATTAAAACACTCTCAAACTCTAAAAGGTGAAAGAAAACAGTCACTTGTGAGGAAACTGGTTAGTATTCTAACAGGCATTGATGGGCTTGCAACCTGTCACATAGAATACTAATTTCTGCAAAATGTGGGTATGTGATGATGATTAATCTGTATTAGGATGTGCCTCTGACTACCTACTTAGACATCTTCAAAGAATCTTGAGTGACTTGATCTGAGATAATGTCCACCGTGCCTTGCAGTCTTTGTTTCTGTTTTTTTTTTACATTTCGTTTGATGTCATTATTGTTGAAATCCATTTCTAAGAACAGTTTAAATCTGCATTTTGTATTCTGCTCGTTTACAATAATGAGGATGCGAGGTAATAAAACGGATGAGTGTCTGATAAGGACTGGTTAGTACGTATGATGTGACTTCTTCTCATAAGTAACATCATGTTACTTGCATTGTGAGAAGAAGTCAAATCAATATAAATGCCAAAGTGACTATGGATTGTATTCCGAGGGCTAAAATTTGCGATGTGACATTTTCGGTTAGAAATTAATTTGTGAAAATGTCGAGGTGCGTCTGAAAATAATTATTTTGTATACTATTGAGAGGCAAAGTTTGTAAGTTTGAATGAAGGAAATAAATTATTTCACGTGTAGAGAGCTATCCCGGAATATTATGGTATGTAAAGTCTGATACTCGCGCGCCAAGGCGAGAGTTTCGTTACAAACTTAACTTTGTATTTGAATAAGGGTTCTTTCATACATTTCAACTGCTTACGTAAGTTCGAACTTAATCGAATATTATCATCATCATCTCCCTGACCTTATCCCACGCTAAGTGGGGTCGGCACAACATGTCTTCGTCTTCCACTCACTCCTATCACTCGTCAATTTTGCATCCACTCCTTTTACATTCATATAATCTCTCACACAATCCAACCACTTCTTCTTCGGCCTTCCTCTTCTTGCACACCCAGCCACACTCATATTCATAACTCTTTGGGTAACATGGTTTTCATCCCTCCTCATAACGTGTCCATACCAAGATAGCCTAGCACTTCTCACCTTTTCAGAAATAGGTGCCACTTTCAAACTTCCTCTGATATACTCATTCCTTATCTTATCTAACTGTGTTACCCCACACATCCATCTTAACATTCGCATTTCTTTTACATGCACTTTCCTTTCATCAGTCTTCTTCATTGCCCAACATTCTAATTCATACATCGCGACAGGTCTTATAACTGTCCTGTAGATCTTCCCTTTCAACTTAAAGGGCATTCGCGGATCACATATCGTCCCTGAGACCTGTCGCCACTTCATCCATCCCGCATTCATTCTCTTACTGACGTCTTGGTCAATATTGCCGTCGCTTTGGAGAAGCGAACCAAGGTACTTAAAATCGGAGCAGGCTGGTAGGGTTACACCATCTAAGGCAGTAGCTGAGAAATCGTATATTACTCGTATAATGATATAGAATATTATAAGTAGGGTTTTCTCATATACATATATGGTTGGTAAGTCAATGGCAAAATGACCCACAAGTTTTGATTTTCTTGTCACTCTTTATGTTCTCGTTTCTTGTACAGACTCAAGTATTTTATTTATCCTTTCAAATTGATACCCCTACGCGCGGGTAACTAGATACCTACCTAGGTTCAAGGTCCTTTTAGCCTTAGGTAATTTTTTGTTTTGCCAGGGGTGGTCTGTCGTTCATATCTGGCACATGTTCTTTCCTTGTGACAACAGGATGCAAGTGCATCGTTTTACTATAATCGCCCGCCTATTAGTATATTAAACGTTTTCATCACGATATATTCTTGACTGTTTAAAAAGAAAATTGTATCCGTATCCCAACAAAAACATTTTGCTACATAGCAAAATGCTGTCAGCAGAATCGACATAGCAGTTCTAAAGGAGCTCTTGAGTGACCGGCATGTTCGATAATCGATCAAGGTCCCTAAATTAAAAAAGAAAAATAAAATAAAGGAGCTCTTGAGGATTGAGTGTTTTTCTATACAAAGTAACCATGATCTCAAAAAGTATTGAACAAAAATTATACTACTTATTGTAACGGGTTTTTATCACGTAAGTACCTAACAAAAACTCGTTATTCAGTATTAATATGTCATCAAATCACGAAAGTTTAAAAATATTAAATAAACTAGTGTCTGTTTAGGTAATTATTGCGTCTGTATGGTGTCCAGGCAAAGTATACTACTTAAAACTTTTCTTCGTTTGCGTAATACCCTGAAAAGGCTTAGAATTCTAAGTATACGAGTACACTTTTATTATAAACAAAATCTTTGTGTATAAAATTTACATTTAAATCATTAAACGTTAAGGGTTAATTGTTAATCAACCCCTGCTAATCGGCGGCGGGGCGATGATAATCATTCTTTGAAAGAAAAAAAAAAACACTTATGTACCTACAACCCAACCAAAATAACTCTAGCAAGATAGCAGAATTATTTAATTGGATGACGTTATGTCTCGTAGAAATCGTTGGTGATTTAGCGCTTTACTTGTCCCGGTATAATAAGCTGTGACCTAGTTTGCAACTTTTTTTCCAGCTGCTGTGCTCTTGATTCCAATCATTCAGTTTCCTTTTCTTGAAAGCAACATACTATTGAATTCAATATTTTGCCGAGTTTGAGATAAGGCGTTCAGTACTATACTAGCAAGATATTTCCTTACTCATCTTCTTCTGTCTTCTATCAATATATTATCTAGCCGACGAATAATCGCAATCATTAATCCAACAACAAGGGTAAGAATTTCTTATTCTATGCTGCCTTTTGTGTCGTCTACCCTTGACTGGATAATATAATATATCTGACCAGACTTTATTAATAAGGATTCGATGAAACCTGTTATGTTTCCTGTCTCTTGGTAGTTTTATGGTATCCTGATACTTAAGTGAAAAAAATGTTTTGTTTTGCGCCATCCAAAGGTACAAAGATAAAATTATCAATGGCAAAGTTGTTGGTCTGGTCCTGATTTCGATCGTAAGATCTCGACTTGCACCACACTGGTTTAATAAAAAAAAACACCACATATTTTAAGCACGCGGTAGTTGTTTGACTTGACACTATCAAAGTCTAATCATTAAGATTACTTAGACATTTATTTGCTCTGATTATAACAGTATTGTCAGATTTATCGGTTAGAACAAGGTCTGCAAACCTGTTACGGAGTTGCCCATTAAATCATCATGTCATGAATAGGCGACAAGGCCGGTCGTCATGGTGTACTAAATGCTGAGGGAATTTATACAGGTAAAGACAACCAGCTGTAGGGATAGCAGGCCTTTGCCTGCTTTATCAAATACTTTTATTTGGTTGTCAATTTAGAATTGTATAAACATAAGTATGTTAAGTTATTAATCGTTGCATGAGTTGATATTAAATTGCAGCTATCCATAATTTCATAAAAATAAAATTGGGCCAAACGACTGCACTATTGTACCTATAGTCATACTTATATCATCAATTTCATTGAACCATCATGATAATTAACTAAGTGATGCCAGATCACGAAAATACATTCACATTGAAACACAAATCATCAGGACACACACAACTCCATTACACTTCGTTCAACGTATCTAGGCATTCGTGAGGTTAGCCGTTTGTCTGCTCATCAAACGCTTTTCATACAAAATTGTGTTCTGCGCAGACAAACGGCTAACCTCACGAATGCCTAGATCAGTTAAAGGAAGTGTACCAATATGAGGGAACAGTGGAATTGATGGCATCGGAACTGACTGAGCGAAGAGGTGAGTCGAATACGCGGTGTCGCGGCCGCACGCCGCCGCAGCCCTCTCGTTCCCGCTCTCTTTGATTGCTTATCCGCGCCGTGTCCGCTCACTCGCTCCTAACTTATTAGTGCAAGCACGGCTTCCGCGAGCGATCGTCGTCCTCCGCGTTTATCACACGAGAAAACGAAATAATGCTCTGTGAATATTTATTTACAATGGTTACCACCTAAAGTTATCTATTAAAGTGATGTATGTTATCGAAAGTGGCTAGTGATTACAATGAGGTGTTCGGATCTCGGCTCAGACAGCGTGGTACTTATTGCGTTGTTTATGTTTTGGTGTTATGCACATGGTCAGGCAAAATGCGGCTCTAAAGTCTTCCCTAGGGCGCATTGCGCCACATGTGAACATAGTAAAATGATAAAGTTTAAGAATTCAGTTGGTGACAAAAAAGTAGGTACCTACATAATAATTTAGAAGGACATTCTATAGGATATATGATTTTTTTTTATTTTTGTTTCAAAACCGATGTGAGTTTACAGATAGAAACTAAATCATTTAATAATGTAAATGAACATAAAATATATCGTAACTTAGAATAGGTAAGGTCGCTTCCGCGAATTAAATAATTTAAAATGTTAGAAATGCTGCGAACACGGTTTTTTTAATTCTACGCAGTCATAAAGAAAATAATATTGATGTCTCATCCACAACCTGATTGAGCCCTCCAACACGAACCTGTGCTAGTCTACGGACCACGACTTTATATCATCTACGCATTTATGATCAACATTATAATCACAAAATATTGAAATAAACCATGTCAATTGGATTACTTAGTTTGATCATAAATATAACACAACAAAACTTCCAATGTTTTAAGATACTAGGTTCTTAATGCTTTTATTAGTGTATCGTATAATAGTATCATGATAGTTTTTTATTAGTGCATTTTATGCTCCAAACTGTGTGTTTCGAGTTCTGCTAAATAATAGAACCCATGTTTAAATCCCTAAATCTGGAATTATAATATTGTGTCGTGCGTAATATGAATTAATTTGTGGAATAAACCTCAAACTTTGCCGTCAACAGTGTTTTATCCAAACAGTTTGTTTGTTTTTTTAACTGTTTGTTTTGTTGATTAGTGCTAATAATAACAGTGATAATAATAATAAATGTATAAAACCTATACCGCTTTGATGCGTCACGACACGACACGTCAGAAAAATATAGGTAAATGTGCCTTTAATAGGTAATTAACTAAACGAAGAAAACAATTTAGTCTGCTTGGATTAAACACTGTTGTGTGATGTCCTAGTTCTTTGACGTTTTTTTACTAAGTGTAAGTAAGTTCGTATGAGTCAGTGGCCAACTCTGGTGACGGAGTTTTTTAAGGCCGCCTTAGGCCTCTGTCATGGCTTAACGACTTAAATAGCCGGGACCGACAATTTAACGTGCCCTCCGAAGCACGAAAGCGCTCAGATAAAAATGCCACCGGCGGCGGTCACCCATCCATATTTTTTTCTACTAATTAATACATTTTATACGAGTATCAATCTAGTTTGATATTCGTGGTACGATTTGCTAGAACGTTAGAAACTTAAGCCAAACACATCGATATCTTTTCAATATGTTGAAATCTACCTAGTAATGTCAACAAAATGTACCTATTCATTCAACTGTTACAATGGAAACCGGTTTTGAAATATGTACATTTTTAAATCCAATTTTAGCTAAATATGTACTTTGCTTCCAAACTTGTTGTCACCTTATTGAATCTTTTAACTTTATAATATTTTTTTTTTTTGTATTTAGAAAAAAAAATCCTTCTTACTTAAAAAATCGTTTAATTTAAAATAACCGTTTAATTTAAAAATAACCGTTTTGCTAAATCAGTGTTAAATTATACGCTTACCTACGAACAACATTTTATTTCTATTTATAAAAATTAGACTTATAAACGTATACCTCGGACCATAACAAACTAAATTAGTACAATGAAGTACAAAGCAGAAGTCACTCAGAACTACATTGAGTTTAGCTTGAAACTCCCGTTCAGTTCCATTTCACTAGTAATTTCATTTGAGGTCATTGAGCGGGATATGATCCGATCAAATGTCTATTGTATTATAAATCCCTTGTATTTTAAAAGCTTTTTATTAACTTACAATGTTTGTTGGTATGTGTTTTTCCGGGTCAAATCTTGCAAGCTGAAATTGACTGGCTTCCCGGCTTCCGATTGAGCTGAATTTTGGTACGCTTATGAGTCTTCGGTGACAATGGTGAATAATTCGGCGACAGCGAGCTGATCTAATGATGGAGTCAGGAGATGTTCCACGGAACTCTTAAAAAACAGACTGATTGAGTTTAAACTCGGTTTGTTGATAAAGTGTCATCTACAATTTTAAAATATGGTGACAGAGAGATGTAGAAAACGGAACTCCTCAAAGAATAGTTCGATTGAGTTGAAACTCAGCACACCGTTCAAGTACCATCTACAATTTAAAATATGTTGACAGTGAGCTGTTCTGATGATGGAGTCAGGAGTTATTCAACATAACTCCTTATCAAATTGACTGATAAGGAAACTTGTAATATCTGGCTAGTTTCACATACAATTATAAAAAAAATACTGTCACAGTGAGGTAATCTGATGATCCAAAAGCTGTTCAACGAAATTCCTCATGAAATAGGCCGACTGAGTTGAAACTCGGATTTTCGATCAAGTGTCATATATGATTTCAAAACATGGTGACAGCGAGCTGTTCTGATGATGTTATTAAAAGTTTTTAACGGAACTCCTTAAAAAATAGGCCGATTGAATTAAAACTCGATACATCGGTCAGGTTTCGTGTACAATTTGAAAATATGGTGACTGTGAGCTGTGCTGATGATGGAGCTATTCAATGGTAGATACTCCTCAGAGAATAATAGTATAACATCCGTGTTTGGGCTCATATGAATCAGCTCACGGTCACCTATAAAAAGCTTAGCTTGTTACGTTAGTACCTATTGAAAATCAATTTTCAAAAAAAACCTATATTTGGTTTAATATGATCCGATTACGTGTCCGGGCTTATTACGAGATGCGTATTAGAGGATAAGTGTATATAATTATAATAATTTTATACGTTCCATTGAACACACCAAATTACGAATTCATGTACAATAATCTAAAAATAAGAAAAAAAAATGCATATCCCAATCATTGAATGTGTGGTTACGTTGGTGTGAGTGACATTTTGGGTGGCGAATTAGGGGGCCGAACCCCAAACTCTTGATGCGCATGCGTTATGACACAAAGGGGCTAAACAGGTCAGAGTAGAAATCTCAAACCAAACTAGTTTGAGCTATCTCTATCCAAACTCATTCTCATTCTCTATCACACTCTGAGAATATAACTTTAGCTTTGAATGAATTTCTCACTAGTAGCACCACCCGCGGCTCCACTCACGTGGTACCAACATTGCTTGCCATTCAACTTGCAAATCAGGGTTTCCAGTCATGAAACATTTTTTAATACCACAATACAATAGTGAAAACTGCATGCAAATCAAGCCGTTTCTGAGGTTAGCATGCACAAATGCACATACAAACATACAAATACACATTGATTTGGGTTCTATTGGGTTAATAGATGTCCCTCAAAAAGATTTCAAATATCTTCCATGTACAGACATCAGTAACTTTTTAATATAGTATAGTTAGATAATCTTTATTATAGTTAGACGGCCTCTGTGGTGCAGTGGGTGAAAGCCCGCTTGGCACGCAGAAGGTTGCGGGTTCGATCCCCGCCGCGGGATAAATGTATGATCTGCAAATATTTATCTCGGGTCTGGGTGTTTCTATGTATTTACAAACAAAAAAGTATATAAGTAGTATTATCAGTTATCTGGTTCCCATAGTACAAGCTTTGCTTAGTTTGGGACTAGTCGACCCGTCTTGTCTGTTTTATGGCTTCGACTCTTACATTTTGAATTCAATTTCATTTATTTATTTTAATTTATTTCAGTTGATCATTGTAACTTAGTTTAGAATCCATGTACAGTAAGCACAACCAGTCTTTAGCTCTCTGAAGTAGCTGCGCAGAACCCATTTTTAATGACGCCTAAAAGACGAAGACAGCATTGTATAGCTGCCTCGCTCATTCGCTTAGTTTGTTGCATCATGCTATATCGCCTACTCGCGCAAACCTGCGCAATCAAATAGTGCACCTAACTTCAGAGAGCTAATGATTGGTTGTTCATACTGTACCTACTTAAGTGACAAAACCAAGTGTGCCTTGAGCTCCTACGGCGAATAAATGAGTATGAGTATGATGATAATGTGTCAAATGTCCAGATTTATTTATTATTTATTCAGTTAAATTAACCTAACAAGACATTTTAGGTGTAGCTAAATCTATACACATACCAATTGACTTGCTCGCGACCTTGAGTCCACAATAACCCGTTTGCTTTCCGCTAAGGGGACATCAAACGATAGTCGTCCCTACCAGTTATTGTTACAGCGTCATTGAAAAAATTGAACGTTATTTAAATGATTTCTGCCCTATTATAAATCGGAGACCAAATACTTAATTAAGTAAAACAAGAAATTTTAGTACCTACTAAAACAGGTTTAGCACTAATTTATACAGTCACGGACAATAAGATGTATGTATACACGTAAAATTTTCAAAAAAATGTTTTCACCAATCCGTTTCAGAAAGATGAATCCATTATGTATAGTGGGTATGGATACATGTTTTTGAAAATTGATGTATACATCTTATTTTCCGTGACTGTACCATGATGGATGTTTAAATTTTTAATAACTTCCTCAGTTAAGTTGGAACTTGATCTTCTCTTGTCTGGAGGAGAGCGCTGACTCTGCTACTCAGTTTTTTAACTTTAGCAGTAGTTAACGTTTCCTTATTGTATTTTTACTCGCATGTGTTTTTGTTCCAAATAAATAAAAATTAAAAGTTGGTATTTTGAATTTTTGAAATTTGAAGAGGTCGCTTTGTCTTTTCTCGCATTAACGCGTTGCAAACGCAACTCGCACACAACAAGGGTAACATCGATGTTGAACCGAGATCCGATCAACTGTGTAGAGTTTAAAGAAAGTTCAAAAGGACTGCCTACTGCCGATATAATGTTAAGTAATGAGAGATTCCGTTTACTTAGAGACGTTCTTAAAGGAAGTTTAAACTTGTGAAAATGCAAGGATTAACAAATTTCATAAACAAACACGTTCATTCTCGTGAAACAACTCCACCATTAGAGAGTGATGACAGCTCAGACATTTGGCATTCTGCATTAAGCTCAACAGATTCACGAGCTCACTCACAAAATGAGAGTGCCGGTAAACCAATTCCTATTAACCAAAGAAGTTCTTACGCTCAGAGAAGCCATCGTGGACCATCTGGTAGTCCTTATGAATTCGCATCTAGTCCACGTGATCGTTATCCTAATTTCGCCAGTTACTTTCGGGAAGTAATTGAGTCTAGAAGTGCTGCATCACAGCATCATTATCATACTCACCATGGTGACTACGGAAGAAGACACGATGGAGAGAGATACAATACGTACCAAGCTCCGCGTCATGACTACCGACACTACGTTTCTCCTCTTTTTAACGATGCGATGGACGATATTCAAGAAAATGAGTACAGCAAATGCGAACGCTATGGTGAGATCTCTAACACAAGAGTAGGGCACGCACCCTATAAAAATAAACATGATAATACAAGCTTTGCTCAAAAGTTGAGCGAAAGTGCTAACAGTGCCAAAGAAAAAGAGCACTGTTCAAGCGAACGACGAGGATCGGGGTCTAGTGGTAGTAGTCATCGTTCTAAGCATCATTCGATCCATGAGTTGATTCGTACCTTCAGCAAGAAAGTGGGACACTGGAGGCATGATCCTGGTGAGGGCCGAAGAGGGTCATGCGCCAACCCTGTGCTCAGCGCTGAAATACAACCTTCTGAATCTGAGGAGTTTCGCACAAGATCAAAATCTTTAGACTGTGACCATCTTCATAGACTTTCAAAACCGTCTGTGCTCGAGGACTGTGGAGCAACTTATAAAATCTTCGACGAAATATTGAGGGAAGGTACGTACAAAGATTTTTTGAGATGGGCGGTGATGGCCAAGCCAAGTCCTGTTAATAACGTGAACGTAAATTATTACGAGCTGTTGATAAATTACATAATTACATATCTCTTACTCTTACAATATCTCTTTTACTCATGCTCAGGTTCCTTTTGTGAGAAAAAACAAGAGATCAATACGTTTACACAAGGAAAACTGGCGACACTTTATTTCTCCGTACGTTATTATTCGTCCTTGGCTGAAACTGATCCCGCCCGGGTTATGGCCATTTCGGGCACTTATTGTAATGTATCTTAAATCTTATTGACGATTCGTGTCCTGTTTACCTGGTTACAGTTGAATTGAGCAGTGATTTGAAATTTAAACTAAGAAATACGAGAAGTAAAATTTCAGGACGTCTGGTCGAAACGACACGTGATTCACCGCTATTTTATGACTACCAAAAAAAATAATTAAGGACGGTTGCAGTAGATGCAGAAAATGATAATGGCATGTTCAGATTTTTTTATTTAACTATCACAAAGTTATCGAGGATTGTAGTAAACCAAAACCGAACAAAATTTTATGGAAACTGTACAAATAAGTACTGCAGACAACAATCGCGTACTGATTCTCATTCAAACTATGCTCTTCGTATCATCCCCAGTCAGTAAAACCCCAGTAGCTAACATAAATCAGTGTTTGACTCGTCTCGTCTCCTTTTTAGGTTATAATTTTTTTAATTTTTTTTGAGTTTTAACTACATAAATGTGATCAGTAACAGACACCGAGACCATGTTTAAAATGTTTTTGTTAATTAAAAAATAGGCGTGTAGAGCACTAAATATCGTTTTTAAAAATGCAGCGCGTTCCTGATGTCAACAGCATTTTTCTATGGAAAAAATACGTACGGCGCACGCTATGCACACTATGGACCGTATGTGCTAAATGCTAAATGTGCAAGGACCTTAAATCAGCTACCGCAAGTAGTGTCCAAAGGGCTGGTGTGGTGGCATTACCTCAATGAATTGCTTTACTTCCTTTTGTTGTTACTCTTCCTTATTATCAATATATTTTTCAAATTTTTAGGGTTCCGTACCCAAGGGGTAAAACGGGAACCCTATTACTGAGACTTCGCTGTTTGTCTGTCTGTCCGTCCGTCTGTTACCAGGCTGTATCTCATGAACCGTGATAGTTAAGACGGTTGAAATTTTCAACCTGACTGACTGACATGATATTAATTTATATAAGTACATTAAAACTTGACATTTGCAGAATTATACTGATATTGTGTAGTTGCCATTTAATAAAAGAAGAAGAAGACAGTTGAAATTTTCAGAATGATGTATTTCTGTTGCCGCTATAACAACAAATACTAATCAATAAAATCATTTTAAGGGGGCTCCCATACAACAAACGTGATTTTTTTTGCCATTTTTATAGACTTTACTTTTATGATAATGGTATGTACCCTTCGCGCGCGAGTCCGACTCGCACTTGGCCGGTTTTTGTTTTTCAATAACGTTTACCTAATACTGATTTATATCTTGCTTCACGTTCTTTACTTGCTACTCTAATTGATGAACTAAAAATGTCGTATTAACGGGATTATAATGATACTTAAGATTACATTGATAATAATTTGGTATTTTGTATTTCAATGTAATAAGTAGTAATAACATTTTATAACGAACAATTTAGGCTTTCTACAGACAGATAATAATAATAACTCAAATTCTGTTTTTACCAATGTATAGCTTTCGTTTGCGGCTTTTCTTGCGTGGCACTAACACCCCAATCAGCCCATGAAACTGAGGTATACTACAGTGTTCCTCATATAAGTTTTTTTAAATCCAAACCAGCATTTTCCTAGCGTTTATTGTTTTAGTGTATAATGTACAATCCCAAAATTGATTTTATCTTTTTATAATAGGAGTTCCACTAGTAATCTAAACACAGACAATAATATAATTCAAGAAGCTTAGTGCCCTGCGGTGACATCCGCCCACAGAAACCGCGATTCTTCCGGCATACAACAATAAGAGCACACTTAAGGATATAATAACGGAAGCTCTTTTAAGCGAAACAATGAAATCTGTCCAGCGTCTTAGTATCTTAGTATTAAATACTAAGACGCTAAAATGTTTGACTCAGGACGCGGCGTGACTCAGGGCGTCAAGTGAGGATAAACCCACCCTATAAATCGAAATAGAAAAGAAATCGAATCGACAGATAGCGCTTAGACTCCACCTATGCAGCTGCGACTAATGGCATTATTTGAAAATTATAGATCGGAAGGAAACGCGGCAAGACGATTTACTCTTGTGACTTGTCAGTTTGACATAAGTAATGCTAGAGTTATTCCCGTTACTTTTTTCGTTCGTTCGATGAATATTCGGATGTTCCTTACTACGATTTTGGTCTTCAAGAGCCAATTTTTCAGCCTGTAATATTTGGTTCTAGGTTAGGACCGTATTTTAACATTGATCTTCTTATCTACCGAATACATTTACCTACAAAGAGCCCGAAGTAAGAATAACCCTCTGGCATTACTTATGTCAAACTAACGAGTCACAATAGTAAATCGTCAGTACAAATATGTAACATGGCTAGGAGCGAAGGTTTTTAGAGTTTTACGGGACACTATCAATCCCTCAGGAATAAAATTTATATGGGACCACCTCGGGAGTATACCCTTTCAAATAAAAAAATAATTTTGCCCTCCTTTTTTGAAGTCGGTTGAAAATACTTTGCTTTTCCTTTGTGTAAAACCTACCTACCCAACTAGTTAACAAATCACTAAGTAACTATACGAGGCCATGCTTGCGCGACTTACGCGACCTCCACTTATATAAACTTCCTTTATTCATTAACATAACGAAAAGTTAAATATATTTATATTATTTTATACTTATTTAATCATTACAACGACGAAACATTTTTACATCAAACACAAACCTATTTCCAATACATGCCAATATATGTATTAGAAAATATAGACATAATATAACACGATACGATGCGGATGTGAGATCTTGGTTTGGCGCAAAAGTTTTTCATGTCAATGTATGTGAGTACTATTTTGTGAGGGTCAGGTACAATGTTTCATTGGTTTTTGTTAACACTTTTGATTATTTTGAAACGAATAATTCGTAAGTATTTATAGATTGTTGAAGTGTGTGAATATTCTAATTTTGTTTTAGTTAGGTATGCATCCTAATTGATAAACAGTTACTGACTTTATTTATATTTTTATTTAATACCTTCTCTTTCATACCTCTCTTTGATCGTTGATTTATAATATCAATAGTCATTAAAGCATCTTAATGTTTGTATGTTTGTTATATATTATTTTGTTTACGAACTGTATTAATAACTCCTTAGTTAATTTTTTATTGATGGCAATTAAATAAGATGTGGTTACTAACCTTTCTTATCCAGTTCAATATTTATTCAGTAGGACCACTCAGAATAGTCTTAGAAACTAGGTGTTTGCGACTAATACCGTGAAGAACCAGGGTAATAATCACGGTTTTGACTTGAATAGTCCATCTCTCTAATCTAGCTTCTGGAACTATTTTCAGGAATTATAAGGGTGAAATTTAGTGTACCAAATACTGGCCGCCCTGGACGGTCTTCATTTTTTTTAACCTATGTTGTCCCACTACTGGGCAAAGGTCTCCCATAATTCCTTCCAACCATCCCTCCTCGTCTTCATCCTGAAATATTCCATCACTCGTCGTCTCTCCAGCGCTTCCTTGGCCGTCCGCGGCGTCTCCTCTCCTCAGGTGGTTAGAGTGTTGGCCCATATTTTGCTGTGCATTCGGTCTTCATTAATCGAATTAATTTGTCAGAGGGTCACTAGTCCTGTCTGCTATTAAATGAGTGTTATTGTCATTTAGTAAGGGTGACATCACAATTGACCTGGTAGTTTAAATTCCAACCCTTTTAGAATGTCCAAGGTAATGAATGACTATTGTTACCAACAAACAGTGAAATGACGACGCAAAGAAATTGTATAAGCTTACAGTTGCATTTTGTTTGACATTATTATGTCTCAAATTAAGTTAGTAAATGTTTATAAGAGCTTAGTGGCTACCTCGCGTAATATAATTTCAGGCTTTCTGAAGGCTTTCATCCCGAGGTGCATTCAGTCGATGTCGATAATTTAACATTTCTTGCTCTTCGAAGCACGCAAAGTTAAGGTTATCATGATTAGTATAAAAAACGTAAACCAGTTTTCCAGTAGGTCACTGAAAAATAACTATTATTCTAAATGTTCATACATGAACTCCAGATGAGTCCCAGAGATTTAACGAATGGACAGTCAAAAATCAATACATGAGGTAAAGTGCACGGTAACAGTCACAAATCACGTCAACATGGCAGGAACCTCACTCATTCAATTTTGTTTTGATCTAATAATAAGATACAGTGTTGGCCGAGAGGGATTTCGCCGTGATAGACGTGGCAGCAAAAATTCGGCAATGCTTCTGACAACCCTTTCCAACGTCTCTAAAGGGTTTTGATTACCTGAGAGAAATCCTATGTTTTGTATTTTCGTTCCGTTTCCTATTTTACACCACAAACAATCGGTTAGGTTACTTACTATTATGTATTCCCCAGGAGCTCATTTGCGACGAGCAGCATCTCAGGAAGCAGAAAAGCGAAGGTCGTCACTTGGAAATGCACCGACCAACAGGCATCGAGCCTCGGACGCCTTGCTCGATCCTTACCATGCTGCTATGCTCTTCAGAGACTCTAGAGGGGTAAGTAATCAGTACCTACCTGAAAAGTTGATTAGTACTAAATGTAGTTGATTCAATGTGACGTGGTGTTTAAAATGTTATACACATTCATTATTATTTACATATCATTAAACGCTTGTGTAAATACAAGAGTACACGGCCTCGACACGTCAAATTCTGAATATTTTGAATATGAAATATTTCAGTGAGTTTTCGTCTAAAATATTTGAAATTTCAGTGGAGATTTGGTATCTGTAAATTTCATTAATTTTGTGAATGCAGAGTTTGCTGATTGATAAATCGATAGCCTTATGAATGTGTGCGCAAAAGACTGCGCGATCGACGTTCAAAGTCTCGTGTCTTTTAGGAACAGCTCAAACCGTGACGTGACGCGGCGTGCACTTAACAAAATAGTAGTACTTACGCGTCCGGTTCATTACAACTGAATCTCAAAATGCCTGATATCAGTACCACACAATCTCACAATGACAGAAACCAATAAGACTATATTTCATAATGATTTTATCCCGTAATGCCCGAAATTCAAAATTTGTCGATCCCAAAATGACTGAATCACACGATCACAGCATAATAACGTACCTAAGTAAGGTAATCAAACCTTATAACTACACTTGATAATGCAGTTGCATTTTTACCGGTCTTTTACCTTTTTATTTTAACCCTCAACTACTTCAAATTCAAGCCGACGCGACTCTTATCATTTTGGTTGAAATCAGTTGGTTAGGTTATGTTAAGATAGTGATTAGTGGTCGCGAGGCGAGCGAGCATAGCGAGCGCCATTTAAATTTCAATGTCACACTAAGTAGGATAAGAGTAATTTGGGTTTCAAATGTTGCACATTTGGGTATTCTCCCCCTAAACAAAATGTAATGCGTAGACCAATTTACTAAGTGTGATCATGGTAGTTGGTAATTTAGATTTCTTTTGTAGAGCTATCAGTTGACAACAATAGCAACTACATTGAAATCACCTTTAAAGGTCAGAATACCCAAGATTGCGACATTTGCAGCCCAAAATATTTTTATCCTAATGACTGTATGGCAATTAGACTTCAAATGTGATATAAAAAAAATGGTATTTATATTTTGCCAGTAATGAAAAACAGCTACGAAAAACGAGTACTTTAAGATCTCCATGGTTTGTTTGGAAAACAATAATATGTGCAATAATAAACGGTCTGATGGATAATGTTAAAGGAGAAGTCATTCGATTCGTCTTCGTATTTCGATATTTGTGGCTTCCGGTGTTTCCAAGTATTGTGTTCGAATGAAGAATAGACTATACAGACAGAACCGATTCCAGCAGGGCGATTCACACATTCGATTCGCAAACCCTCACCGTAAAGTGATGTTTCTTTATTGAAGAAACGTCACCTTTTGAAGAAGTTATTCGAATCGAATGTATTCGAAACATTTATGAATCGCCTGCTGGTTACCAATTCAATTCGGCGGTTATGCAAGCAGTGCAAACGTGGCAAAAACGTGGCTTTCCAGGGAGTGCCGAGAGAAGTGAAAACTTGAACAAAAACAATTTTTATTCACCCGTTTAGTTATAAAATGAGCTTTTAAAAATGTAAAACTATTGGCGTAAAAGTTTACCGAGTACATAACTAGATAACGACTACTGGTAGTGTCGGTGAGCAGTCACGTGACTAACACGTAACCATTTCGAGGCGGATCCAAGAATTTATTCTCATCTGAAAAATGTCCAACGTGCCAAAAGAAGTTTTCACTTCAAAAAACACCGAATATCAAGCTTAATTATGGTTAAAAAATTACTTATAAAGAACGTCGTTCACTTACAATGACTTAATAAATATAACTAACAATTAGTTCTATAATAGTACATTATGGTACTAGTGTGTAACATTGGTGATTACCGGCGAGGCGTTTTAAGAGACGAGCCGTTAGGCGAGGCTCTTAACAGAGCCGAGGACGGTAATCATCAATACACACGTGTATCATACGACGTTTTTCAACACATTTGTGAATAAAATAACAATAAAAACTCATTTTCAACAGTGAAAACGAGTTGTGAAAAATGTTTCGCTATTGCGGGGAAAATTAATCAGTTTTCCTATGCGCGCGCATTGCGATCGGCCACAGACTATATTTCCGCGCCGCGCATAGGGTTTGCGGCCTATTCTGCCTCGGACAAAATGGGGAATTTAAAGTTTTCTTTTATTACAGAGAAAACAAAAGTTATACTTGAGTGAAAGTTTTATTTATTAAACACATTATCTATTTAAATAAGAAGTTGCATGAAATGAGCAAGCAATAGGAACATTAATTAATTTGTTCTATTGAACACGATCTTTTTTCTGAATAAAAACTTTTTTAAGAACAAAGCAACTCAACCAATAAAATTAAAAAAACAATCTATTACCCACTAGTGAGTTATAGTAATGAAAAAGTCACAGTTTGATTATGGGTGTCATTATGTGCCTAATTGCAGTGACCATAGAGCCACTTTATGAGCAAGTGTGTTGAAATAGTACATTATGGTACTAGTGTGTAACATTGGTGATTACCGCCGAGGTGTTTTGAGAGCCGAGCCGTTAGGCGAGGCTGTTAACAGAACCGAGGACGGTAATCATCAATACACACGTGTATCATACCACGTTTTTCAACACACTTGTGAATAAAATAACAATAAAAACTCATTTTCAACAGTGAAAACGAGTTGTGAAAAATGTTTCGCTATTGCGGGAAAAATTAATCAGTTTTCCTATGCGCGCGCATTGCGATCGGCCACAGACTATATTTCCGCGCCGCGCATAGGGTTTGCGGCCTATTCTGCCACGTACAAAATGGGGAATTTAAAGTTTTCTTTTATTACAGAGAAAACAAAAGTTATATTTGAGTGAAAGTTTTATTTATTAAACACGTACGAGTTAAAATTATCTATTTAAGTTAGAAGTTGCATGAAATGAGCAAGCAATAGAAACATTAATTTATTTGTTCTATTGAACACGATCTTTTTTCTGAATAAAAACTTTTTTAAGAACAAAGCAACTCAACCAATAAAATTAAAAAAAAATCTATTACTCACTAGTGAGTTATAGTAATGAAAAAGTCACAGTTTGATTATGGGTGTCATTATGTGCCTAATTGCGGTGACCACTTTATGAGCAATTGTGTTGAAAATATATTTTATATTCCCGAGGTTGATTAAAATACTGTCGCAAATATGTTTTCTGACTATATTTTTGAAAATCAGGATTCACTCGCAGGTTTTTAGTTCATTAGGCAAATTGTTGAACTGTTGTGCGCCCTCAAAACATGGTGCTTCTTTTGCCATAGTTGGTTCTAAGTTTTCTAAGTTTTAATTTAATATTTTCTTAGGTTGTAGCGGTGGGTACTTTTTGTAAATGTTATTTCTGTGTATATGCTTCCGGATGGGCGATCATAGTTAAACAGAGTTTATAAGTCTTTAATATTAGTTTTAGCGGCACTGCCCCTTACCTCTATGAGGTATTCTAGATGTGACTTGACATTATTATGTACTGTATTCTGCAAATAAATGATTGATTTGATTTGATTTGTGTTGTAGATGGTCATACGTACTTTTCTTGGTATGCACCCTATAGATCTTCGTAAAGCTTCTGTTAGTAATGATATTTTAGATTTTACGTGTTAATTCAAATCGACTATGACGTTTTAAATGTCTAAACATCTTCAAACATTTAAGTTTACATACAAAACATACATACTTACAAGTGAATCTAATAAAATAGTGTAAAAAGACATAATATAATGTTTCCTATACAAAATAAAGTTTAAAGTTCCAATCCTTTTGTTGCAGTTACCTGTTGCTGATCCATTCTTGGAGAAAGTTAGCCTTTCGGATTTGGGTAAGTTTAACACAATATGAAAAACGCCTATGAAACTTATTTTTTAACTATATTTATATATTTGTCCGAAACTGCGAAAGAGCAGCAGTAAGGAGGTTTATGGTGTACAAAATACCAGACGTGATGTGAGTTGGTGAAGTTAATCATTAAACAGGATGGTGGGTCAAGATTGACCGAAGGTATCGAAGTCGCCCGAAGGCACGATGGATCGATGACAGTCGCAGAGAGGGCTAGGACGCAAGATGCATAAGAGATGATGCAGTGACGAAAGAAAGGAGGCTATTACCCAGCATTAGGATCGCTTAATGCTCGGTATTAATGAGGATGATTTTAAGGTGCTTTTGGTCTAATGTAATGGCACAGTCAGCAACAAAAGTTTATTAACAGTTCCATTTTTTTTATTAAAAAAACTGTTGCTATACTTAATCACTGACATGTAAACAAAAGTCAATGCGTAGGTCGAAAAAATAATATTTCCAGTAAATGATGCGCTCACTGCACTAACAACTAGACAAAGTTGTACGTTTATATAATGAGATAAACGTTATCGAATATAGGGGAGGTTGGGATCATTGGACCCGCCGCTTTCATTGGACCACCTCACATCTCCAACACTGTGCAAGCAAGCAACAGCTAAACCAGTCAAAACGAGTCCTTGGCTCATAAAGTATCATAATTTAGTTATATGTATTGACAAAATTACATTTGGCCATGGTTGCCACCTCTAGAACATTTTCTCCAATCAACCTGCCCCCTTACCATAGCGATTGTCGAAGGGGGCAGGTGGTTCAATGAAGCTGCCCAACGTGCCCATGGTCCAAAGAAGGCAAAAGTTAAAAATTTCGTTTTCTTCGTATAAATTTAAAACTTCAAATCTGAATTGTTTTTGTGTTTGATTATTATAAATAAAGGTACTACCAATGATATTAAAAAATATAGAGATGTTACTAGCGCGCGGAAAGTGAAGACTTGAAATCGTTCCAATTTAGACGTATTTTCTTCAGTCCGCGTCAAGCAGGGCAGGCACGTTTAAGTCAGTGACAGTCACAATAATATTTCACGACCAGATTTTAAACGTCGGTGTCTATGAACGTAACATATCTAATGTATAAAATATATCAAAGTCAAAGATCATTTATTCAGTAGGACCGCTGGGATCACTTTGAAACGTCTTAAAACTAGGTGATTCTACTCCTTCCCTCCTACACTTTGTACCAATTAAAAATAATGTAAGTATTGCTTTTAGTTTGTACAGATATTTTTTTAAATACAAGGTTAAAACTGGTGGTCCATTCATAGCAACCTTCCCCATGTTGGCATTATAGTATTGGCATGTACCTGCGCGACTAGAACCGTTTGTTTTGTTGTGACGTAATTTCCTTTCACCGCCAACACATCCAACCAGCTATCTAGGGAAACAAAGTAGTTGCGTGTGCGCCGAGCTTATGAGAGCATGGATTCAAATTACTTTTATCATCTAGATAAAATGCTATATGGCTCTGGTACTCATGATAACGCATTAGATTGTGTTTTATGAGTTGCTGTTGTTTAGTGTTTTGGACAGTGCCTGTTATGAGCACATTGTACTGTGACAGTTTTTTGTTTATTTATAAGTGTTTCCGCCTTTTGGAAGTACGAGTATTACTCGTATAATGTTGGTGAACTTTGAGTCAAGTCAGGGAAGCACTTTTGTTAGAGGTAGGCGATATAATTTAGCAGTTGCATGTTTCTAGGTACTAATAAGTTTTAACGAATTATATCTGCATTTTACTGAATGCAATATTGTCCTTGTATAAAAGAATGGCATGATTATTATGCGACTGCGTTTACAATTCTTTATTACAAAATTCGCGGAGTCGACGCAGTTTATCGATTTTAGTTCTAAGAGTTTGTCGGTGACCTTGATGCTCGTAAGGACTTCCACATTTCGGATATCGCACCATACTTGTAGATGTTAAGCAAATGTACTAAATCGTACTAAAATCTTCCGTCATCCTGTTTATAATGATGTCACAAGATGTAGTGTAGGTATTTATATATATATATATATGTATTCGCTCGTTGGTATGATGTCATTGAAACGCATATTTTCTTGGGAAAAATAAAAAATATTATTGTTAATTCTTCTTTTGTACATAGAATTCATTTATGTTAGAAAAATGGAGTCATTGAACCTCTCATTCACAGTTTAAGTCTTGTGTTTGAACATATTTAACAGCCTATCGAAAAATCTTCTTGACGGAGTTGACTCTTGCAAAGCAAACGAAACTATCTGAACAATAAATACAATTTTGTTTTACGGAAAAAAATAACTTAATCTGGTTTCCTGTTGTACTACGTTCACACATCGTACACACAATGACATGCTATACTTATTGTATCGTGTAGTACTAAAACGTTGTTAGTTTCCGTTTCAATGCCATATTATAATCTTCTTTTTCTTCTTCTTCTTGTTATAGTGTCACCAGTTCTTTCGAACCTAATTATAACACTTGATGATTCGATTTTAAAAATTAAAACTTTCTGATTACGCTCGACCACTTCAAAAGATCTTAATTAATTATGATATTTTTACCTTCCTCGATTTGAGTTTCCAGAGTTGGCCACAGACTCATACGAACTTACTATGGTAGATCGACGGTCAGACGCATTGATTTTTATGAACTTTACTGAGAGCATGGTGATAACGAAACTAAATTTAATTTTGGCAGTTCACCAATATCTTCAGTTTATTTTGTTACGCATATAGTCAGTCAATTCGGATGCACAAACCCGTTCATTCATAAGAAAGTGTAAAAAAAACAAGTTAATGTTGAGATAGGTAAATCATATTAAATATAATACCATAAGTAGGTAAAAAAGATTTTTCTTGTCAATACGAATTGAATTGTTATTTTATTGGAAGGATTTGACACTCGCGAATGCTACGAGTATACTAGCGCTCGAGTTGGATTATCCCAATCTTGCAGGAGTAGTGCAAAATTCTAATTGAAATCACAATTAAATAAATAAAATAATAAATAATGCTGGACATTTTCACACAGCATCATCTAGCCCCAAACTAAGCAAAGCTTGTACTATGGAAACCAGATAACTGATATACTACTCATATACTTTTTGTTTGTAAATACATACATATTATACATAGAAACACCCAGACCCAACTCAATTGCAATTGAGTCGTGTTTCGTAGTACGTTACGTACTGTATTTTTTACAAACGTCACAAATAAACTTATCCTCAGTAAATACCTTATTAAAATGAAAATATTAAAATACTTATACTTCATTAGATTGTAAACATAAACAGATGTTGAATGAATAACTCTCATAAAAAGTAGTTCACCAAAACAATATAAACTGGTGGTGGTTTTGCTGAGATGGAAATAGACAAGAGATCAACGGACAGCCGTTCTTCCGCAATGGCGGCGTCGCGATTATATCTAAAGTTAGAATGTGCGGGGAAAGTGGGCTCAGTTAGACGATACAACATAAAAAAAATCTTTATTTAAAAACTCTGATATTTTATGAACTCCGCTTATAACTTTACTAACCCCGGATGTTAATGATGCAAAAAGCAAAGTTAGGTGTAAACATTTTCTGGTGTTTTACATAATTGAAATAAAGTAGTCATGAATTTTAATTCTACTATAGCATAGAAAAACAGTGATCTGATATTAGTATGGTTCATGTTCTTATATAATCATGGAAGTAATCGAAACTAAATATAATGTAACGAAAGCTAAACTGCCCCAGGTAACCTGTCTAGGGTCATTGTTGGATAATAAAATCTTACTATTTGTTCTATTATAGTATTTTGTGTATTTTCTTTTACCCAAATTAAGTGGTGTACCTGCTTAGCTTTAAATTACATCAATTTTCATCATTAACCCCCCCAGCAGATTTACGGAGTTAGGCAGTTACAATGTCAAAAACAACGGACAAGAAATCGTACTTTTCGGTGGGCTCGACCAAACTGGCTAATTGATGAAGGGTTAATAATGTCTTTACATATTCACCCTGGGGAGGAGGGGGTTATATTTTGTTGGTTCTCCCCTGAGAAGAGAAGGCGTGGGCTGTCGCGAGGCAGACAGCCAAGCGCGCGGAGTGGCGGTGGCAGCGGCAGCTTGACGAGCGGTGTCAAGTTCGTCCGCGTCCCGGCGGCGAGGGCGCGGGCGCGGCCAGTCCGTTGGCGGCGCGGGTGGCGGAGCACGCTTTGCGTATAATTAGCAGTGAGCCGTGGTCGGCGCGGCGCGCGGAGGGCCGCACCGAAAGGCGGCGGGCGATGCGCCGCCCGGGCCGAGCGCATGCTGCGCCTACACTTCTTCTCGGACAACCCCGCACTCGTCCCAGCAGACGACGAAGACTCCGTCTACTCCATAGAACTCATCAAGGAGTTCGAGTCCGTCGGCCGCGCATGGAAGGCGTACCTCGCTGATTGGCTGCTGAAAGGTCCGCTTGTTTATGTCTCATACCCACGCCTCGTCACAGATGTTTGGTTGTGTTGTTGTTTATGTTGCTGACGTTGAGTGATTTCTAATAATGACTAAACAAAACACTCCATGTTAGTTCAATCTTTTACAAGTTCGTAATATCTATGCAAAAATAAATCTATTTAGTGAAGTGTTGACCGTCCGTTACGCAGACAACGGAAATGACTTCACAGCAGTGTCAGCATTAGTTCGTGTCAGGTTACTGTTTCTGTGTAAAAACGTTGCGCCTTGCGTCCAATAGTGACTATAAAAGCCGGCTTGATTATATTATGATGATTGTACTATACACAAAAAAAGGATTCTTACATTGCATTACATTTTTTTTCAAGCATCATTTTATACGTTAATTCTTAAATTTATGAGATTGTTTTGGTCTGGATTTCACATTATAATAAGGTAGGTATGTTGATTGAGAACCTATCTCGTCTTGCCATCGATCGACTCTCGTTACTGAGGTTTGCAGTGACGTCATAGTCGCACGCAGCGGTACGCGGCGTTTGCGCAACGCACACCGCACTGTGGTTTCGACTGTAAATAAACAAAACAAATTAAATCAATACATAAAACAATGTTCATGAAAACAAATCAATGAAATTACATGTTTCTTGAAACTTTTCGGTTTCCTTAGAATATTATTATGTACAAACATTTTCCAAGTTTAGGCACAAGAAGTGTCGTAGTCCCAAAAGACCTTGTCACGCTGTATCGAGTAAACTTACACTTTGTTACTACCGGACGTTTTTCATGGTTTGTGAAAGGAATCGTCAGTAATATCAAGTTTATGATGTGACAGGTGTCCGGACACAATGCGAAAAAAAAATGCCATTGCTCGGTGTATGCCCCGCACAACTTTTGTAAAAGTTGTATAAGCTACCGGAGCCGCTGCCGTTAGAGCGATATCGTAACAACTTAGTTTGATATTGTCTATTGGTAAGAATTGCCACAGAGCCGAAGGAAGAGGCCATTGCCCAGCAGTGATATACAGACGAGTAAATAAATAACTATAATGTCTAAAGCTTAAACTGATATTATAATTTCTGTTTTCAGAGGAGGATGAGTCCCAGATATTCGTCAAGTTCTTCAAATTCCACAAGTGCTATGACCTGATACCGACCTCGGCGAAACTGGTGGTTTTTGACACACAGCTCCTTGTCAAGAAGGCATTCTTTGCGCTTGTATATAATGGTAAGTTCCAATAACATAATTTGTCCATCAACATAAACCTACCCCTATCCAACGTCACATATTAGATGTATATTTCTTCTACATTCTTCTTTCAGAGATACATTAGTACTCACATTTATCTTTCCTTACTCATATTTATCTTTCCTAAGGGTTAGGTTAGTTAAAAATCAAAATCAAAGCCAAAATAGAGAATAGCTTTTGGTTAATTAACTGATTAGGCACGTTCGAGGAGGAAGTTGCACGCCTGTTGCAGCAACTTGATCAAATTAAATTGGGTCTACTTAGAAATCGTCGTTACTTCGTCAGCTATAAAAAAAGACTAAACTAAAAGCTACTTTAATAATTAACTTTAAAATATAGGTAGGTACTTTATCTCAACTTCAATATAGGAAAGACTCAACTTCTTTACAAATCCATCGTGAGTTCATTCAAGAGCTCTGCTGATGACTCAATAGTTAACCTATAGGATCTACAAATGAAAACTGTGTTCATGACATTTTTAGCTTAGTAGTAATAGTGCTTAGTAGTATGGCTTTGCGATTGTTTGCCGAGGCGAATATTTTGTTAGTTGGCTAATTACCTACTCGAGCTGCTAGCCGCGCGTAGTACCTAATGCGAATACCTGATGTCATTTACTGTGTTTGTTTTCAGTTATAGCCCTGCCATTATTGTATGCTTGTATTTCTTAAGTTGATGTTATTATTTTACACAAAGAAATGCACAGTTTTATTCCCGTACTCGTTCTTCTTTTATTGTTTCATTAATTATATGAAAAAATAAATTATTTGGATTTTGTGTTTATTAATAATTAACCGTTCTTTTTTTTGTATAAAGAAACATCGAGGATTTTAATTTCGTATTAAAACGCTACAATGTTTAGTATAGCTTTAAAGATGACATTGTTTTGAGATAAGATTGTTAAATTATGAACATTTTGAGCGCCATCGGTTAATAACTCTGAAAACATGTCTATGAACAATTCTAATTCAGAATATCAAAGCGAGTCTTTTATAATTTGCACTAATTATAAAAACGAAAAAGATGGTCATAAAGGAGCATGTTTATATGCATTTGTCCACAGGGGTCCGCGCCGCCCCCCTTTGGGACTCGCAGAGGCAAAAGTTCGTGGGAATGCTCACCATTACGGACTTCATCAAGATTCTGCAGATGTACTACACCAGTCCCAATGTCACTATGGACGAGTTGGAGGAGCACAGGCTCGAGACTTGGCGTCGTAAGTAACTTTTACTAGAGCTGTTAGCTAATCAATTCAAACTATGGACAAACTTAGTTGGCTGCACACGTATTGCCGTAGCCTTTCCTATAATAATAATATTTCCGGATAATGCCGATTAAGTTGAGAGGATAGTTTAGGTGTGCAAGTCTATTCCATCTCAAACAATGTCTCGGCACCACAGCGAGTGTTGGCATAAATTGCCTAGATGCTGTATAAATCATCTAGTAAAGATGTAAAGTCCTTAATGTGACTGCTCTTACAGCTCAGTTGGTCGTGGGCTCGATTCCAATCCACATTTGTGCCTAATTGACACGATCTACATTAATCTGTGCATAGCTGCGGGTAAATTATATCGATAAAAAGACGTACTCTCATGCCTTTTCTTACTCCAGTAACAAATGGTTCGTGAAAATGCGAAGTGCAAAAAAACATGTTTTATTCAACAAAAAAACATGTTTTATTTTCTACTAGTGCACTGCACTGTACATTACTGCTAGTTGCCAAAAGAACTTAAGTGCGAGTGAGCACGCAATATGCTCTGCTCTTTTCATACGTTTTATGATCCAAACTACATCTAAGTTTCGCGAGTACGATTTAATTTATAAGAAAACAATGTGAACGTAACGGTTACTTTCCAATCGTTATATACAACAAAAAAACATGTTTTATTTTCTACTAGTGCACTGCACTGTACATTACTGCTAGTTGCCAAAAGAACTTAAGTGCGAGTGAGCACGCAATATGCTCTGCTCTTTTCATACGTTTTATGATCCAAACTACATCTAAGTTTCGCGAGTACGATTTAATTTATAAGAAAACAATGTGAACGTAACGGTTACTTTCCAATCGTTCCAACACGGTTCTTATCAGACAATAGTCTAAGATAAAATTATATTGCTACTTTACAAAAACCTAATACCAAATAGTCTCTATAGTTATTGAATTAATGAGAAAAATACGTTTCGTTCGAGTGAGAGATCGTTTCTCTATAGTCCTTTTCATATAGGAACGGCTCCGTGACATGACTCTTTTCTGTCCTCGACTTACGTTTCTGTTAGAGACACGCCTAAAACGTAAAAGTTCTATGTGTCAGGGATACGTTCCTACATGAAAAATACTATAGAGATAGTTTTTGAGTGCTTCGCTAAACACGTTAAAGTTTTAAAATTTTTCGAGTTGGCCACTAACTCATACGCACTAACGTCCTAGTAGTTCAGTAGTACCAAATTACTAGACACGCCAACCAGACTTAAAAGTCGCCTTTTATTTATCAGTAGTTCGGTGTTGGCGATTGTTTTGTGTTTTTATTACCCAAGTTCTTTATGTGTAAATGTTTTAACAGAGGTGCTGAAGGGTTCGGTGATGCCGCTTGTGTCTATCGGGCCGGACTCTTCGCTTTACGAAGCCATTCGGATCCTAATCACCAACCGCATCCACCGGCTGCCGGTCATCGACCCCGACACCGGCAACGTGCTTTATATTCTCACACACAAGAGGATACTGCGTTTCCTATTCTTATACGTGAGTAACTTTAGATGACAAATGCTAGATGGTGACCACATGTCCTTTATTTTTTTTTTCTTTGTTCACACTTAGATGCATTGCAATTTCGCGAAACAAATCATGACTGTTCTCTCGCTTGCACACGTCTTGGCACTAGTGTGCAAGCGAGAAGGCATGATAAGCGCCGCCATTTCTCATTCGTTTCATTTTTACGTTCTAGAACTGCCATGGAATTATTTACATTAATCTTCCAGCAGTGTGAGTCTCATTCTGTTGATGTAAACGTGGGGTATTTTGATTGTTCTAGATCGGGGAGCTTCCAAAGCCAGCGTATCTCCAACAGAAACTGCGCGACCTGCGTATCGGCACCCTGAACGATATCGAGACAGCTACCGAAGACTCCTCGATCCTTGAGGCGTTGCGCAAGTTTGTGACGCGCCGCGTTTCCGCGCTGCCACTTATTGATGAGCATGGCCGACTCAAGGATATCTACGCCAAGTTTGATGTCATTGTACGTTGCTGTTTACCCTACTTGTAAAATAAATCTGTCAATCACGCCTATATTAGTGAACGGAATTGAATGAAACTTTGAATAAGTGTAGACTTTAGGTAAACACTGGATAATTACTAAAATATCGGGAAACAACAAATCTCTTATGTTCGTGACTACGATCATTCATCACGAAAAACGTCAAAATGCTATACAAAATAACGGCCCGAGCTGTTATTTACATTGAAGTTATTGCTACTCGATCGCAAAGGCGCGACAAGGGCATTCCAAATATCAACAATCGGTTGGTAATTTTAGATAATAGGATAATTTGTTAAAGCCTTATTGGAATTGTTGACCTAATAAGCGGTGAAGGAAATATAGATTTTGTGTCAAATTATAAAAGGTAGTCTGCTCATCGGACGTATTGTTTCCAGAACTTGGCAGCAGAGAAAACTTACAATAATTTGGATGTGTCTCTGAAGAAAGCGAACGAGCATCGCAACGAATGGTTTGAGGGAGTGCAGAAGTGTACGCTAGATGAGACCCTGTTTGACGTAATGGAACGGATTGTGCGCGCAGAGGTAAGCTTAACTAACACTAGTCTTTTTCTTTTCGTATGAGTCAGTGGCCAGCTCTGGTGACGGGAGTTTTTAGGCCAACAAATGTCTCTGTCATGGCTTGACGACTTAATCGCCGGGATCGACAATTTAAAGAGCCCTCCGAAGCACGGAAGCGCTCAGTTGATAATGTCACCCATCTACTTACTGACCATTTAAAACGTCTAAGCAAGCTACACCACGAACGCTTCAGTAGTACCACAAATATTTTACGCCTCTGCAATTTTCGTGTAACTTTTGAAATACGCTGTACTTACAAAACGAACCTTTGTGTGCGAGTCGGACGTACTTGCCTATTTTTATCATTATAAACCTTTATTTCAGGTACATCGTCTTGTGGTAGTCGATGAGCAAGACATGGTGATCGGTATTATTTCGCTGTCTGATCTATTGATGTATCTCGTACTGCGGCCGACGGGTGAGTGTGGCGGCGCCAGTTTGCGTAACGAGCACGGACCCATTGAGGAACGTGACGAGCCAACTGGCAGTGGTGACGAGCCAACTGGCAGTGGTGACGAGCCAACTGGCAGTGGCAATGTGCCAACTAGCAGTGTCAACGTGCTAACTGGCAGTGACAATGTGCCAACCGGCAGTGGCAATGAACCAACTGGCAGTGGAAGTGACATCAAACCAACTGACAGAGGCAGTGTGCCAACTAGCAGTGACGATGACCCATCAACTCCAGAAGCACATGATGGCACTTTAGACAACCCAGACGACACTTCCATTGAGCCCGCTGACACTTCTAATGAGCTAACTGAAACTCTCGATGAATCATTCTCACCATCACCTCCGCTCGACCTGTGACATCCCAAGCCTTGGTGAGTGCGATTTGATAAGTTTTTTTTTTAAATTCCACTGTTTGATATTTTTAGTTCCAATTTTTGTTTTGTAACTTTGTGATCAGCCATTTATTTATGTTATTTACGCTATTTACAATGTATACACTTTGAATTCGACCGCTGTTTATACATAATCGTTGTAATTTTTAAACCGCTACTTAAATAATGATAGGTAGTCAACTAAAAGAATCATGGGATTATGTTATTACCTGTTGAAATGGACGGTCTTTTGTTTAATAATAACTGTGCAATGGGCGTTTTTTTAATATTTATCATTAAGTATCTTTGTAGGATTCTTTTAAGAATGTAGTTGGGTGTTATGATAATTATGGTATGTGTGATCATTTGTTAAAACGTGTTTACTGTTCAATCGGGGCGTGGACTCTAAAATGTAGTTTAGGGCTTACATTGTAAACTATATTCTGTCTAAAATTTACTCACAATCTAGTGTTTCAGTTAATATGAAAATAGTTAAGCAATATAACTACAAATGTACATTACATTTATAAAATTAAGTTGTTGCTAGCTATCGTCAATAGGTCGTGTGAAAGTCTGGATTTTAGACAGACTATAAAATTGTGTAATTATGTACGCGTACGGTAAAAAATAATAAGGTTTTGTTTCCACAATGTATAAGAACTCATGACTTGTAAAAAGTATAAATTATAATGAAAGCTGCTATTTTTAAATTTGATCGTTTAATGAATATCAACCAAATAAAAAAGTATACCAATATCGTCCGCGCTTCCCGATAGTATTATTATAAAATGTGTTATTAATTTATGAGTAGTAATAACTTTACAATAATCTGTTAAATGTCGTTATTATAACTAAAAGTAATGTCCGTATAGTTAAAATGTATTATAATATTATTTTGATTCCTTAAATATTTAAATCTTTAAAGTACTCTGATCAGACAATGAATGCAACTGCAGGATAAAACTGTAAAATTCAGTACGAACTTCAGGGAAATTTGATAGGCATTCGAGCGAAATAATGTTCCAATTGCTAATTTGATAACCATTGATGTAGCAATGAGCTTGCTCCTATACTCGTACGACTATTGTGTCAATTATTACTGATACAACTTTACTTCGTTCAAAACTGCGTTAGAATGACCTATCTATTATGTTTGCTTAAGATAATGTCATAAATAATAACCATGTTCGTGTAAATTCAAACGGTCTGTCTCATACTTGACTAGATTTCCTCCAGCTCAATCAAATGGGTGCTAAATCTATTGCCATCCCTTTTCAATTCTAAGAGAGATAAATAAAAGAAAAATATTCTCTGAAGTATCACTATTTTATTACACTGTCACTAGGTACTAACGGTTATCAGTATCAGACGGACCGAAAGTCAGCATACTTTGTTAAATCACAATGGGCGATTAAAATTACCAATATGAAACGTGGTTTTATTCGGTAACGAAAAGCCTATTAGCCACTACAATACTGAGTTAAACCAAACGATACGTGATTATGTTCGTGTTATTCTACAATTCGACTTTGTTTAAAGGGAGGCTGAATATTTGATATATTGGAGCTGAATTTAAGAAGGCTGCCTGCTTAGTCGATTGTTCGTTTTGTAGTGATCTTTACTAAACTGGCCTTACCTAAAGTAAGGTAACATAAGATTTCTAAAATATTTCAACCATTGTTGCAACCTTAGGCCAGATCAGTCGGTATGCATGTTATTCATTTCAGATCGATTAAAAACGCACATAAATTTAAACACGAATAAAACTTGACTCCGTTAATACTTGTCTTTCATTGATTCCCCGTCCTCTAAGGCTTTCATGACATAATTGTAAACTTCATACATATTCATCAGTTTTATGATTATTAAGTAAATTCGATATTCTTCGTAATCTAGCTGTAAATACTCATTTTTTACAAAATAAGGTACGTTTTGATTATCAAGAGGGTAAAAGAAAAACACATTTGAAGACATTATTTTTATTACTTTTTCCCTATGCAGTAGCACAATCACAGTCGAAAAAGTTTGCCATCTGAACATATCCTATTTCTGAGCAATTTTTCGTTCCGTCAAAGTAAGAGGCCGATTACTTACATCATTGGATCAAAATGTTTTAATACTCTATTAAAAGTTTTTAGTTACTGTGATTGTACGTCAGCTGTGGTTTACAGTCCCGATATACAGATAGAACATTCCAAACATTTAAATATATTTAAAAGGTACACAACCGATTACCATTGAAAGCATGTCGATTGAGTGAACGCGTAACAACTTACGAGACAATTTTTAATCCATCTGAAGTTGTAAGTTGCTGTTATATAAGGTTATATCCCATAACTTTACCCCAGTCAGAGCCTCATACATACGGTCTGTCTCATAAGACTCCGTCATTTAAGTTTTTATAGCCTCTAATGAAAATGAAAACGAATGGCAACATATTTAAGCTTTAGGAAGCCTAGTCGATTACGAGGCAGACCTAAATATTGCTCCCTTCCGGCTTTTGTACCTAAACTTAGTAAGACTAGAGTTAAGTCGGACGAATTTTCGAAAACTACTTACGAGAGGCATTAGTGTTTTTATATTCTGTAAGTATGGATTTCGGTATAAGTATTTTTAAGAAAATGGTTTTTACGATGGTGGAATATAATTTGCATCCCACATGCTTTCAATAGAAACCATACGTAAACATTATGATTATCGGTTACACGCTTCACTATAACAATATTCCATTAAATCTAGGTAAGTAATAACAATAAATTATTCAATTAAAATTCAACACAGTTAAAATAACTCTGATATAGTTTTGAATTCATTGTTGAAAATAATAAACTTTTGCTGAAATACATATTTCAGTGAGTTTTTTTTTCTAAATGTGGGACTGATAACATAAATAAAATTATAATAAATTATATTATAATTGGTTATTTTTTAATATCACTGTTTTGAGTTGAAATCAAAAATACAAATCTTAAATGTTAGTTAAATTAAATAAGTATGTAAGTTTTTTCCAAACGCCGGTTTTCATTATGTTGGTATATCTAAGAGTTTTTGTCGTGGAAGATGTGATATCGTTTTTAGTAGTCCTTATTAAGAAGATCCGTTTTTTACGAGTGGTTCTGTAACTTATTTAAACACCAATGATGCAGACCCTAAAGTAGAAGGTAGAAAGAAATTAAATAAATAGTATAATATTCTGCTTGTATTTTAACAATAATATGAGTTTTACCCCAAGTAATAGATGTTTGTAGGCTAGCTTGCAAAGAAAGACCTAGGCACATTTTGGAAGGTTAGGCCCACGATTAGGATCAAACCGCTCGCTGTGACGCCATAGATAAAAAAATCTTGTCTTGTTTATTCGTCTAATATTAAATTACTACCTGGTGATAGATACGGACAGAGCTTTATACGCTTTTCATACAGCTTTTGAGCACACAATAAGTGTAAACCGGTTCACGACTGTATCCCCAAGGCGCGGTAGGGATGATGAAGATGTCTAAGGGGTAGTCAGAGCCCCCCCTCCAAGTGTAATGGCTAGTTTAATATGAATAAATCATAATGATCGATTACGTAAACTTGAACTTGAAGGGAAATCTTACTACGCACAAAAAAGTATTGCCTTTTAATAAATCGATCCCGCTTAAAACATGAAGCTATATTCTATACGTATAATTATAATTTTCGTACTTTAAAACCGGTTTCCTTTACTTTTTCTGTCGTGTTTAACAACTTACTATCATATTTTATCACATAACAACAACATTTTTACGAATAAGGCCTATCCAATTATTATATTAACCTCGAGCAATCTCTCCGTGGTATTGCCGCAATAATCACTCACTTACCATCATTACACTTTTTAAAAATCGATCACTAATGCGTGATTGAAAACATTCAACAAAAAGGCTAGCAGATATGTATAAAGTAGCACTCTAATGCAAACTTTTATCAGTTCTTTTAATTCAAATGAAAAGAGTGAACTAGAGTTCTAAAGCGGATTAAATACATAGGTAGTATTTAGCTAAATTATTGTAACTGTAAAGAGCAAATTAACTTTCAGCTTTTCCTCTTGGCATAAATAAATCTGTCATTCATCGAGGGACGCTTAGAACTAACTGGAAGGTATTAAAGTGTTTTTCTCAATACGCAGTACCTACTTTTAAAAATAAAATAAAGAAAGGTCGACAAAAAAGGTAAGTACCAGACAACTTTCTCCGAAAACAAAAAAGTTTTAAATTATCAAGGGATTAAATCAAATTACGTAGATATATGTGAGTACATACATACATAGTTTTACATTACTAAATTCTTAATACAATACAAACGCACTAAACAATATTTATTATATTATTTTAGAATAGTAAGTATTACTTAAAATATCACATTGGTGAAATATTACTAGGAGAATTTGAAAACTTAACGTTGGCTTAAATGGTCATTTAATAATTATATAATACCATATCTGAAAATGTATCTACATTAAAATTTACAATTTTACTCGTGAACAAATAAAGGGAAGACGCCACCTAGTGATTTTTGTTGTGTATCATTTTATAATATTAAATAGAAAAACAATATTCAATGCGCGATAATAATTTTATGCGCGGAGTCGCATTAAAAAAAATTGGTTGCCTGTAAAGTCGGTATACGGGCGAAAGTTTTACGTGACAACACTTTTTATGTCTGTCTCTCTCGCTCTTAGGCGGGCTAACCATGCCCGAGTGGAAGGGACGCGTGCCTCTCACTCGCTCTCATTGTGAGCGCATAACGTGAGCGGAGCGTAACGCAGTTTCTTGAAGTGTCACCCGGCAAACCAATTTATAAGACGTTTGTCACGTCAAAACGATTAAAATGTTGAGTACTTACAGAAGATGGTTATATTATATGGTTATACTTGTAATTAAAATTCTTATTAATGTAGACAATAAAAACGATTTAGTTAATTAACTTAAACTGTACTAGAAGGTAAAATGTTTTGGTGAATCACGAACATCTCTATTTTAGTTTGGATATTAATAATATGAATGCGCTCGATAATAGATAGTTTAAAAGTGCATTTTGCACAATTTTGTGGAGACGTGACACTACCATTTAAA
Source organism: Epirrhoe tristata (assembly GCA_951394285.1). Taxonomy (NCBI): domain Eukaryota; kingdom Metazoa; phylum Arthropoda; class Insecta; order Lepidoptera; family Geometridae; genus Epirrhoe; species Epirrhoe tristata. The sequence goes on along the minus strand of OX596136.1, from coordinate 13,884,018 downwards.
ATATTTGGAATCGCTTAACCATAGCCATAAAGTCGGTTTATAATTAAATGAGAACAACTGTATAACAATATTCAAAATATAATCTAAATTTGCACAATCAATGTGCGTCCATTTTTTAGTGCTCATTTACCAACAATTATCCTAAAATAAGGTACATAAAGAATTCGACTGAGCATTTACATATCTTTAAAAATAACTTTAATTAAATATAAATATAATGAATGTAGAAAATATATCTTTATGTACCTACCTATACACTCGAAGTTTGTAAAGATAGAGAGGGAAGTAAGTACTAGTTTTCGATAAATAAATGTAGATTGTATATTTTATAAAATCTGATATGTTCTAAACATGAAGTAAAGAATTTGTTTAAAACTGGGAAACATTTTATATCCGAGGTAAGGTGGATTGGAGAAGAATCACAGACTTTTGTAAATAAAAAATAAATAGATGACGGTCATTTCAGTACTTCAATATTTTTATGTGTGCTGATAAAAACTTGGTTTCAGTTAGCTACATAATATATGGTTTCAATCTACGACACTAACAGTGTCGTGGTTTATGTTTTGTTACTAGTAGTTATGCTTTAGGCCAGTTATCAACACTTTTATATAGTCTTAAAATAAACCGGAAAAACCAAGTGTCTATAATATGAAGGGGAAAGGATGGCTAATTTTCAATTTACCTAAGTGTCTTGCTGTTTTAGGACACAGTGTTTTAGTAATAGTTTATAGAGCACAAAGCGTGCTTTTTCTCTATTATTGTAGTATTTAAAAGTAAAATTAGCTAGTACAGACTTTCAAGATAATTTAAAAATAAGCAAATAAACGTATTTTAATGTAATTTTAAGTACATACCTACAACACTTAAGAATACTATCAACATAGAATCACGCCTCTATCCCGTAGGGGTAGGCAGAGACCACAGATTTTCACATGCTACGACATACATCTTAAAAATATTGGTGTCATATTGAGAAGTCGCTTAATATGGCGTGCTTTATTTGATTATATAATTCAACGACATGGAACATCTGCCAACAACAACGGATAATTATTATAAAGTAATATAAAATAACACTGATTGATGTATTCTTTGCGGTGGGAACTAGTTCATTCCTAGTTTTCTTGAGTAATTTATATCAATCGTGAGAATCTTCTACAATAATAGTTATCGTAAAATATTGAGTTTAGTCCTCCCAGGTGTCGTACGGTGCGTCGGGGTAAGCCCATGGTGGTCGACTCGACGTATGCGATGAAGTACTATTGGTCCTAGCGTTATAGCTGTAAAAAAGGAACTGCTTATTTTGTGTTCTTATAACTACTATCAACAAGAACTACTCTATAGAATGAACTCGTACACGTTTCTCCTACTTTCGTTCTTACTTTTCTCGTTATTTCTTATAGGTGAAGCTTTAGATTTAATGAGTTCTTGACGAAGTTACATAATGAAAAAACACCTAATCGGGGTCATTAAGTTGTACTGCTGTGCTGCCTTATCAACACACTAATATTTTTAAATATATTAAAACTGCATATCGGTAACTAAGTAAAAGGTACCTATCGTTTAGTGAACAGCTACACGAATTACTCGTATTGATAAAAGTAAAGCCTTTTATTTTAAATAAAATTTATAATAAAATAATATTGTTTACCGCGATTCCACCTGTTTGTAAGTTGAAGCAGGGGCGTTGCGATTGGTCGATGAGGCTGGCTCTAATTCAGTCGTGTGCCAGGCCAGCAATGGGTCTTGGGTGTACCTGAACAACCCAAAACAAAATTGGTATAATAGATGGAACTCCTTTCAGATCTTGTCGGCTTCGAGGCCTTAGATCGTAGGAAAACGAATAGGTAAAATAATGAGAGAAAAGATTGCGTACTCGTTGCCGAACATGTTGGTGTTAGCGGGGTTTCCATATAGATTAGTGTTGCCGTTGCCAAAGAGGCCATCATTTCCGTCTCCCTCAAAGATATTGCGGTCTCCAGTGGGTCGCGGGGGGTGCGGCGACGGTGGCGGGATCGTGGTGCGATCCAACGGGTTTGGTGGTGGAGGGGTCGCTGACCGCGTCACGGGGGGATTTGTCTCCAGAGTAGAGTTCTTGATGCCATACTTGAAGTACATTACCAATCCTGAAAAACAGTATCTTATACACGCAGGAATATTTTGCTTGTCATGAAAAAGAGTCGTGAAAAACGTAGTATTCAAGTGGGAATCTGGTATGATGGATGTATTATTTCTCTTTTCACGCACTATGTTGAGACTGCTACACAGATTGTTATAATTTTTGCAGATCTCATCCTTCTTTTTATCACAAAAATCTGTTTCCTGTATTTGTTCTAAGAAATAATATTGAATTATTCAATCTGACGACATAATAATTTTTTGAATAAACGGGTTTTTATCACGTACTTGTTTTATTTGGTCCCGACGTTTCGAACGCGTTGCAGCGCTCGTCGTCACGGGAGAACTGGCCACCACGTGGCGTGACCACGAGCGCTGCAACGCGTTCGAAACGTCGGGACCAAATAAAACAAGTACGTGATAAAAACCCGTTTATTCAAAAAATAATTATTCAATCTGTTTAGAATAAAACATTATTTGAAAGTAACTTGCAACTTGCAGCGTTTGACTACTTATATTAGGTATATAGAGTTAGAGCATCTCGCAAAGGCACAATCATTTAATATTTATAGGAGAAAGTAAGTTTTCATACACAGGAGTCGGTAGTTTCTATATAATTTTGAAAGTTATTACTTGTTGACTGACGCACAAAACAAAAGACGACGTAAAATGTAAAAACATCGTGTAATAACATTAACTTACCTAGAGTCATCCAAACTGTGAAACGCAAGAGGGTTAAAATGGAAAGATTCATGATCAGGTAGATGTTAACCATGATTGCGATGGCCGGCACGAAGGGCAGGAATGGTGTCGCGTACATAAGTCCAACCCTGAGAAACAGACCATAGTTCAGGTTCTATGTGTCAAAAAAAATAGGAAGCATTAATAACTAAAGTACAATAAAAGCAAGGACTCTTAATAATCTTAGACCCTAACTAATAAACGTGGTGTAAAGTTATTCCTCAGAATAAACTAAAAATAACCATACATTTTGACAGTTTACACTCAGGAATAACTTTATACCACGATTATTAGTAAGGCCGCTAGGGTTTTCTGTAATTTTTAGGTACTTATCGATTTTATTATATTGGTATTGGTATGGTAGGTATTTGAGCTATAATCGATAATCGTTGTTTCTCCTTCAATTTATGAGTGAGTGGTTTATTACATGGAACTTACCGGTTCTGTGGTTTTCTTGAGATGACAATCAAAATGGTGAAGACTGACAATATCAGTAGAATCATGATGACGAGAGTCGCAGTTGAGGATCCGGGGCTGCCGTACGCGGCGAGGAGGTCAAAGGTTATTATGAATACGTACATCAACCCGACAGCCTTGATCACGTAGATACCTAAACAAATAATTGTATATTTCAGGAACGGGATTACACGTTGATAGTAATTATTCCTACTTACGTAACAATAGGAGTATAGGTACTACCTACCTTGAAACCTATAATATAGTACATATAGTACCTCTACCTATTTCTTTAAGAAAAGTAACACTCATGTTTTTTGCAATTTTGAGAGTTTCATTTATATGATGATACCTACTCAACAAGTGTCCACTTGCATACAAAAGCTGATGGCAAACTGTACCTACAGTACAATACAACACAGCTCTGCGTCTCAACTTTATCGCAGAAACGTATTTGTTGAAAATCTCTTGATTGCCGACGATGCAACTAAAGATGTAGAATAAAACGGTGTTATAAAAAAAAGGAAAATGAATCATGTAGATGTAATGTTCATGTAGATGAATGTATCATGTGTTTCGTAGTAGAAAAGACCCTAGCACAACGGATCTTTAGCTTTCTGAAGTTGCAATAGAAGGTGCAATAGACGATTGCGCAGGTTGGTAGAGTAAACGAAATAACACGATTTTAGGCGGCTGCTAGGCAAAAGTCTACCACAAAATTTGTCACAAATTTTAATTACTTACAATAAATATCGGTACCTACGTACCGGAAACCATCATTATTAATAAAATATTTGTTATTAATATGTTAACTATATAAAGTCATTCCGAAAATAATACGCATACACAATAGTTTCAAATTAACAATAACTGAACGTATTTAATTTTTTCAAAAACCTGTTAAACGGTTGTTTTGTTTGTAGATTTCTTTCAAACTTCCCATAAAGTCAAAATGACTATAATTAATACTACTCGTACTCATACTGAATGAAACACCTATTACATTTCCAAAAAGCTTTACCTGTACAGCAGAGATATATTTATTAGATAGCATAATACCTAACCTATACAAATACAAATAATTTATTTTACAAGAAGAAACAAGTTGACCTACTCTGAAAAGTTTATTCATTTCTAGACGTAACGAGCGGAAACTAGAAGAAAATATTGTCCTTGAAAAACATTTTCCTGCCTAGTTCGATATTAGTCTTCGATATATTCGTTTTAGAAATAGTAATAATACTTACACTTACTTATGCTGTGGTTATAGGTCATGACAATACTTATTGTAAATTGTATTTATTATGGCACTTTTCAAAATTAGATCATCATCGTTGGCCAGTGCGTGGCAGAATCTCGAATATATATCTGAACAAACTTCCGAAAAAGGAGGTTATTTTTGGCAAAGTTACAAGAAGTGCCGAATCTTATTCGCGTTCGTTTTTTCGTTCGTTTGATGAATATTCGGATGCTTCTTACTACGAGCTCCATTGTATTCAGTCGATAAGATCAACGTTAAAACACGGTCCTAACCTAGGACCAAATATTCCAAACAGAAAATTGGCCCTTGAAGTCAGAAATCGCAGTAAGAATATGGCCCCTGGCCAACTGTTGACATAGCTTAAAAGAGGACTGGAAAAGTCATGAATATACCAGAAAGAACACCATAAATACCTATTGAAATAAATAAGTAAGATATGTTTTCTATTGAATTGAAAGATAAGTTGGTATGGAATAATGAAAATGTAACATTTCATCATAAGTTGGGATGGTTTTTCATTGTAACCTGGTAAGTACCCCCTACTGCTGTGTATCGAACTCGTTTTGCTCCTTCCACTTTTCGGTTCTACTTTATGCGTCTTTGCAGATTTTCCCCGCATTTTTTTAACATCATCGATCCAACGCACTATCGGATTCCCTCAAGGCTTTGAAACTTGATCGTACTGGCGACTAACTAGTTACTTGATTATATCGACCACTAATTAATCAGTGAACAGATTAGTTTGCTGTGTCAGACTACACCAAGACTTGGTATTTGTGTTTAGTATGTTTGTTTATACAGAATATTCAAAACCAGTTTTGTAATGAACAGCAATGAAGCTTACGATAACAACCCCATTCACTTAGATTTTTGGACATCGAAACTCCTTTGAAGATGTCTAAGTATAACTACAGTTTTGTTTTTATCTTTATTTAATTATCTTCTTTGTTATTCGTATGTTATCCGCCTTTTTCTTGAAATAAATTGAAATTAAAATATTTATTCAAAAAAGGTCTTAAATAGTAACAATGTTTTTGGGGCGAAGTTCCTTTTCGGACGGTATCGAAGATAGAAAAAAAAACGGTCAATTATACCGTCACGACACATACAGGTCAAAACGTCATAGTGCGAAGTACGCAGACGCAAAACAGTCCACAGATTGTTACACTGCTAACAGTGTAACAATCTGTGGACTGTTTTGCGTCTGCGTAATATTAAAATCCTGGTACTAATACCAGGATTTTAATATTTAACAAATGCCAAATTACAAAGTTAAAACTTCGTTCTAACCGAGTGTTCCACGGAGGTTCCACGACACTCACATACTTTTTTTAGCTTTCTATGTAGGTTTATCAGTTGAGATAGTACAAGACATGGGTACTGAAAGTAGCCTCAACCTACCGCAATCTTTTTACAACCTAGAACTTAAAAGTTAATACGCATGTAAAATGTTTACTGACCTAAATTAGTATCTGCGTTGAGTTCTTCGTTCTAAGTAGAGACTTGTATACGAGGGATTCTTACTTCGACCAAAATAAGGAGCTTACTCACTACACTCATCGCATAAAAAGTTAACTTAAAGATTGACATGGGCATTATATTGATCATTTTGAAATATTAAAACAAAAGGAAACCTGTATCAGTTAGTTTCCAAGTATTAAAAGTTTAGTTATCTGGTTTCCGTAGTTAGAGTTTTGCTTAGTTTGTTAGCTAAGCATTTGTTTACATTGGAACTATGTACTTACCTATGAAACCTTTGATTTCAAGAAACACTAGATTATAATAATGATACTGTCATATGGTACCACGGTCAACAAAAAATATCGATGTAATGAGACGACGGCAAATAAAAATTGCAACAGTACCATCAATGATACTATCTAATGGTACCACGGTAAACAAACGATAATACTAAATATTGGAGGATATTGCTCACAACATCATCAATAAATATCAAGCTCAAACTAAGTAAAGCTCATATGTTACAGTCTTTAGTCTAGGTATCTTCAGTTACTACCTAAATATTTTTACTCCACAGAACATACACTAGCATTGTACTTAGCAATATCTAGTCCCAACACTTTATCTTTTTAAAATAGGTAAGTATATTTTTTTACTTACCACTTCCATTAGTTGGTGGTCCACAATCCACCCAAGGGAATAGCCCCGGACATAGATAAGACACAGCGTGGAGCCGGCGGAGGAGGGCATCAGCTAGCCGGCCGAAGCGAGACGTGTTGCAGGACCCTCCTGGCACTGCACCTGTATTTGATGGTACATTTTTAACCCGAGAAAGTAAATTACATGCAATGCGTCTCTGCGCACTTTAAATCATTGGTTCGAAATAACTAATGACACGACAATACAAGTTCATCATCCCGTTCTTATTTTCGTTCGTTTGATGAATATTCGGATGTTTCCTACCACGATTTCTGACTTCAAGGGCCAATTTTTCGGTTTGGAATATTTGGTCCTAGGCTAGGACCGTGTTTTAACGTTGATTTTATAGACTGAATAGAATGTAGCTCGTAGTAAGAAGCATCCGAATATTCATCAAACGAACGAAAAAACGAACGCGAATAAGCCCCAGAGTAGTCATCCTGTACGCAATTAAATGCGGAGACGATATTAAAATCGATTAGGCTTCTCCCCACTTTAGCTTCACCCCATGCCGACGCACGGTCGTTTCGTCTAGTCTCTATCCTGTAGGTAGAGTGTACAAATATTGTGAGCCTCAGCAAACTTCGTGCTTTGTATGAAATAGAGGTGTTATATTAGGACCAAATTTTCGTAATCATATTTTACGCTTTATCAATAACATAGTATCATACCTTTTACTGGGCATTTTCAAATAATAGCGAGAGTTTCTGATTTTGTAATCAAAATATTCAACCGTTATTAGATAATATGTTTAACTGAATCGCGCTGAATGATATAAATATAATCATATTATATATCGGGCGCATCGACGCGTGCATGCAACGTCGCATTAGCTCGCTATTATTAAATAACATAATATGATTACATTCGTATTAACTATTATGAAATGCGTCCCGTATACCTAATATGTATACTTATAACGAATATATTAGTTACACTTCTAGTATGACAACCGAAATTGTCCTAATAAACAACCAACTGTCAGCCGTTTCTATTTCGCCATACCTCGAGTTTCAAAGCAGAGAACGTGCGGTTTGATTAGTTCGCGTTCGCATTTCAGAAGCCTACGAAGATTACTGAGGCGCAAAATATATATGGTACTACTGCAGTACGTCTCTTTGAGATGATAGTATTAAGAAACCCAGGCACGAGTTCGACAGGTGCCGCGGTAGAATCGATATGGCAACATGCGCCATCGCCACTCGGAAATGAGAATGTTCCAATATTAGATCCATCTACCTACAGTCTAGTCCAGACTATTCGTGCTCTATCTAACGCAATTTGGATGGTTGGAATTGCCAAAGGGCTATGGAATGGAATGCTATGAAGTTTGAATTGAACCCTCGACGCATAAAATTGACAGTGCATGTGTGCCTTTGGCAACGCGTAGCTTACGAATGAATGAATGGATTGTGATTTGGCTTGTAGGTGATGAACTGATGAGAGCAATATGACGCTATATTAGCTCTATGAATAGGGCTTACCATAAAATTTATTTTCTGTATTGGAGTTAACTAAAAAGGTGTCATCGCGGCCGTCGTCGTATTCTTCTCCAGGCAGCGTATCATCCGAGTCGGGAGAACTGTAGAAATCGCTTTTTCAATAAAAACAATGTTGAGTAATACTTGAAAGTATAAATATGATGATGAATACTAGGTAGCTTGTGTTCATGGCTTCCGCGTACAGTCAGCGACATAAGTTCATAATAGAGAAAATTTAATGTTTTTGTTTTCATCATGCTATGTGGAAAAATATATATTTTGTTTGCAAATTACAATACTTAGTAGATAAACTAACCCAAACATAATTATGAACATTCATGAATTCATAACGCTGACCGCTGAATAAGTAGTTTTTGAATGTGACCCTCAGGACAATCACCTTTTTACTTTTAAACTCCTGTTGTTGACTTGACTGAACCAAAAATAACATGTAATAATAATAATTAATAGCATTTGTAACCATTTCACTTCTCGCTTTAGCAAAAGTTTTTTTCGTGTCACTCACTGAGAGTTTCATTGAATAGAGATAGGTAACATCAAAGTTATAATGAGTCCATATTAAAACAGTGTAAAACTTTACTAAGCTGTGAGGCGGACTACGCAGCACCGCATGTTGCGGTCAAGCGAATCAATATTTCGCACTGCCCTGTGCTGTAAGATGTTGACGCTTTGACTAGGCATTGAAAAGGTTTATAACCAGCGCTGAATGTGATATCGCATTAATCAATTTTTTTATAATAATAAGAAACAAAGTTTTCAATAACGTAAGAAAGCTTTGCTAAATAACGCTATGCAGCAAAAGCACGGGATAAAAATATGGGATACCTACAATATCGGTACCGTTATCATTTTACTCGAGAGCGAGCATCGCACTTACTAATCTTAGCAGCCGATGATCGTATACACGTATACAGTTCAGTTGTCCGTTCCGTTGACTGAACTAGTGAGATTTCTTTTCTCGTTTGTTTAGTCGACTGGACTAGTGAGATTTCTTTTCTCGTTTGTTCAGTTCAGAAATAGAAAAAAATATTAGGTAGGTACCTAGGTTACCTACATATACTCAAACAAAAATTTTTACAATTTGTGTATGTGTATATATGTGTATGTATTCGGGAGGCGCCACAGAACTACGAGTTATGCAGAAGGTTGGCATCGTGCGATCAACGGCATGTTTAAAACCAGACCAGCAACAATTGTTCAAGTTCTTAATACTATAAAACATACGACATCGTATCGGTAGGAATTCTTCCGTGTACACGTAAAATATCCGCTCTTACAGTTATTTTTTGGAAGTTTTTTTTTACCGTGATACTATTATTCTCTATCTCTAAATTATAGATAGATATTTGTAGCATCTATTTTTAGATAATAACAACCACTGCTGGGTAAAAGCCTCTTCTCTATTACGCCACTCCTGGTGGCACAGACCTCCTAGCGTCCCCACTGTGTGTTGGCTTAGGCCCCATGCTTATAAGAGAAGAGATGTCAAAGAGAGAGAGAGAGGCAAAGATACATTGTTAAAAAAAAAATGTACTTTATAAAAATTCAAATATTACCTGCGAGTAACACGACGAATCATCACACGGTTAGCTTGTGTGGTCTGCAACAAAAATGTGGCAATTATGCACAATTTTTTGGCTCTACAATTAGTTACTTTAAAACGTATTCATACTGCTTAATATAGGTAGATATGTATTAGAATCCCGAAGTATAACATATCCACGGTAAAAATCCCATGGTCAAAACTACTAAACGTACAAAATGCTCTAAGACAATACCAAATGGATGGTTGCTCTAAATTCAAAATAATAAAAGTTCTTGTCGAATGAGTATTAGTTTAGATTAAAACTTTATTGGACATCATAAATAAAACTTTTTAACAAAAAATTAAAAAGAACCGAAAAGCAAAAAAGAATAGGTAAACCTTTTTTATTTACCCTTAATAACTAAATTTGGTTAAAATCGGACTCCTCTGTTAAAAGTTATGCGTGGTCTAACATAAAAAAAAAATAATTAAAAAAACAATATAGGCCTCGACTTGAGAAATAGAGAATAAAAAGCCTCGATAACAAAAGTATTTCATCAAAGTTCATAGTTTACCATATCAACACCATGTAATATAGAAAGTTCAAAACGAACTCTTGCGACCAAAAATAACAAAACATGTTTTCCGTCCGCCTTGGATGACATTTTGCATACAAAAAAGTTTGGCCACACCCATATTTTGTTCGATGTTTGATGTTAGAAACAGTGTCGTAGGAGACCCGGCTTCAGATCAACAGTTTTATTGTTGATTGACAGAAAATTGTAAAAAAGTATTTCTGAATACTATTATTACACATCATTAGGCTCTAAAGAGCAGTTTTGGCCCCATTTAAAATATCATTGTTGGCCCCTGAGTAAGCAGTGGAAACCACATGACACTGACATACTTAGCGCTTTAATACTTTTTTTTATTTTATAAATGAATTTAAGCAACCGGAGAAAACCAGCCCCATTTTCTGATCATACAAACATTTTTCCCGCGATGGTAATCGAATCGAACTCGTAAACTTCTGCATCGCATACGGGCTTTCGCCCACTGAGCTATTTAGCTCTTCAAATATTTTTCACCATAACTTCCAGCATTACTTATTTATTTATTTATTTTATTTAGCCGCACCCAAGGAATAACTGTATTCGTGTCTTCAGTACGTAAAGCTTTTATTGGAACGAAGTTACTTTTCGGACGGTATCGAAAAAAAAAACTGAGGCTGGAAAAATGATTTTGTTCCATTTTACCGTCACGACACATGTATATGTCAAATCGTCACAGTGCGAAATGCGCAGCCGCGACACAGTTCATAGATTGTTACATTGTTAGTACGGAAGAGCGTTTCTAGGATACCTAATTGACAAGTAATTTATATGCGAGTACCTATATTCTCAGTATAGAAAAGTACTATTTGCTTCGGTCCAACCGAGTGTTCCACGACACTCACGTACTTTTTTTATTTATTCATTTATTTAGGTATACTTCGGTTCTGAATAAATATTAATGGTTTCGGTATTAATGGTTTGTTCGTAAAGAATCGAGGCCATACTTGAATTTATTGTGCGAAATTCCCTTCAATATCATATTTTAATTTTACTAATTACTTAAAAATAGTTTTTAGCTTTAGTAGTCTCCTCGTCGTAGGCTTCTCTAAGTTCAGTAGGTATAAGTATCTATCTTGCTTTTTTTATCCTTTTTGTCTGTTGCGTAATAAATAATAAAAAAATGTACTCCATTCACAAAATGACGAATAATGTTGTAACAAGAAATAACAGTAAGTAAATATTTCTGGAACTTTGCTGCAAAATAGAGTATCAACGTGTCAGCGCGACACGTTAGGAACCCTGTTGAAAATTTAATAGCAACCAGTGTCGATGAGACCCATGGGAAGATAAAACATTGATTTTAGGACTCTTGCAACTCGTAAAATGTTTGTTTACATTTACATTTTATATATTAAAATTATTATAGGTATTGTATGAAATTAATCACTATTGTGCCCGAAGCTATATTGTTGATATATAATAAATAAATAAATCTTGATCTTTAAGGCACACATGCATTTACATTTTATTATTTGAAAATATTTTATGATCATTTGCCCGAAGCTATGATATGATATTGATAGCATGTTTCTATTTCTTTATAAGTTGTAATGTTTTCTAGAAATCATTCAAAGAAAATAATATGTAATGATATTTATACACTCACTTAGTTCGTACACGTAGTATCTATTGATAAATATTGTCCCAACATCAATCATAGCTTATTAACGATGGGTCTAACTAATAATGAGTCAGCAATGTGAGAGTTGTCTCTTTAGTAGAGAGCTACTATCAATCGGATTGTTTTAGGACAGAACCACGAGTCTAGTCTACCAATTTCACGTCGTAACTCTGCAAATGGCAGGACTGAATATTCTAGAAAGTGGGTCGGGGTTGTTGGGGTGAAATTCGCCGCATACCCACAGAATGTGCCCCTGCACAAAGGTGCATTATTGTGGTTTACGCGGCGAAGCTCTTGAGGTTAGAAAGTTATCTTTGTTGTCCTCTGGGAGATATTCAAATACGGTTATTAGTAGGATTTAGTTGCTATTGGTGAAACATTAACAAAATAAAGTTTATATACATAAAATAATATAATATTTAATATTTATTATTTTAAATCATGATTATAAAACTTACTTACGTGGGCGTATCTTTAGTAACCCAGAATTACTAATGATGTTACATATTTATAAAGGGTAAATAATTAAACGGGTAAGTATTTTTTCAAAAGTAGAATTATCTGAGTGTCTTCGAGCAGTAGCCGTTTTCTATGTATATTTCTCTCTTATAGATTTAGTGCCTCTCACAAAAAGTTTCATATCATGTTCAATTTTAGTTTATAATCGTTTAGGTACTAAATGAGCAACGTTTCCCTCGATTAATAAATTAGAGCTGAGGTAGGAATCTTGAGAACTACTCCTTGCAATTACTGCTATGAAACTGCTATATTGAGTGTTGTGAACACAAGCAGTTTTTATTCAGACGTGAAATGGTTCACTAGCTCTCTATGATTTTTGCAGTCTAGTAGTTTTCCGCTTACACAAAATCATTTCCAGGCTTTTGATAGTGGTCGCAATTAGCTTCCACAATTCAGCTATAGAATGAATAGCTGTCTTGTTTATGTTAGATTGCTTTGAAAAAATACAACGCCATTTAACAATTTTACGATGATTTAGTGGATGTAAGGGGTCCCGATAAACACCTATGGGATCCAAGCCAACCTTACCTGCAAGCGGTACACCCTGCCGATCAACGAACAAGGCTCTGGCGAACCACCCACTAACCCGCACTGGACCAGCGTGGTGGGTTATGGTCCAAACCCCTTCCCTAATGATGTACACTCAAAGAAACAGGCCCCCAGTGCCCGGCGTTCGGGGATACTACCGCCGATGACAGTAGGCAGGTAGCCCCCGGAACATGGGGCGCATACAATCCCCGGGTGAGGTCCAACTGTCAGACAACTACAGCTTGTCAAATGGACTCGGAAAAACTTAACATCGTCACACTCAACGCCAGAACTCTTCGTACGGATTAGATTCTGAAAATATAAGCCTACCTTTATGTGATGTCGGCACATCAGCAACTTACATTTTTTTTTTTATCAGGCATCAGTATCAACATTTTAATCTTTTTTCTACATGTCGTCTGCTACAGCTACAGTAAATATTTTTTTTTGTAAAAAAGTAGCATTCAAGTTGACAGCAGACCGTTCTCTATAATAATCGCTCTAATATTTGGTTTATTCTTTTAACTAGAGTCCTTTTCACATAGGAACGGTTAAGTGACAAGGCTCTTTTATGTTAATTTCTCAAATAATTAAAAACGAAATAGACAAAATCGTTTTATTGAAGTTGTTTCTTTTAGTATTATTTTTAGATTTCATTTAATTCAAAATTTTCATTGTTGTACAGCGTAAAACGTAAAAAATCTATGTGTCAAGGATACGTAGCTACGTGAAAAATACTATAAAGAGATTGAAAATACTATAAAGAGAAAATCGATTTTCTATTTCGGACACAATTGGATAGGACTACAAACACTGACCTAGCTTGCATAATTTTTTTAGGTCAATTACCAGTGACTCTCGTTTTGGCTTTAGCTTCAAAGTCACTAGTTAGACATAAACCATAAAGCTTACTTACCCCAAAAGTAGTCTCGCGTGTGATACCGGTGCTACCAATAGTTTGAGGCTCCGGGGTCCGTATGCTTTGCGGCAGCAGTTCGATCAAGTTCGTTGACTGAGGTTGGTACCGCAGGATAAGCACGCAAGTTGATACTAACGTGTATGCAAGTAAAGTACCTGTAGAACAATAACGTGGTGTTTTCTTGTGTTCAAAATTTGTATGTGAAGGTAAATAATTTAAGTATGTTTAGATGTTTATGTACAGTCGGCGTCACCAGCTGGTAACTCCCTCGTACGAGACTCGCAGAAATAAATTGCCTATTAGGGGGTTACTCGTACTAGTTGGTGACGCTGGCCGTACCTAGGTACGTTTCGCCCACATCCGATTTCAATGAGTGATGTGTTTTAATATTTTCAGTTTTTCTGTCATACCTCATTTTCAATAACATGCATGATGGTATATTATTAAGAATTGTGTGATTATATCTACACCCAGGGACTTATTTAGAGGAACGTGTTAAATTATTACCTACTTATGTAATGTGTGTTAATGCGTTTTCTTTTTTGTGAGCTAAGTTATAGGTACTTATAGCACTACTTACTCGATTCATATTTATTTTTGCGTGAATTATGTGGAATATTATACTTACATTATCTAGAAGGCTTTTATAAGCCTTCATTTCCATATTGTAATTATACAAATCTTATTTACTTTAAGAAATTTCTATGTTCCGTTCCTCTAATTACGAGTATGTGCATAAGTGTATGTATCCGGATCTTTGAAAAACCAGTAGTGTGTGACTACTATCTCTCCTAGATGCTTAAACATTGACCGCTGTAATAAACTCTATAGGTACTAAAAGTAACTAATATGTGGAAAACGTCGTGGACTACATTATTATTATTCTTCGCATTTACCTCTAAATGTATCTATGTAATGTAATAACGTGTTTATAATGTAGTTGTTTGTTATTCCGAAATAAATAAAAATAAAAGTATAGCTGTATTCTTACCAATACTCATCATCTCAACGAGGACCTCAAGTTGCACCAGCAGGGAGACTATGGCGGCGCAGAAGCCTCCGCCAACTGTTGCCAATGTAGGCGTGCCCGTCTTCTCTGAGATGACAGCTAAGATCCTGCAAGTAACAATAATACATGAGGTAGGTATGCATTGAAGATAAAATGACCTTAAACAATCGTAAATACCAATAAAAAATTATAGGAATGTTGTGAATTACTAGCTAGGTACTTGCATAATAATATTCAATTATTATATGTAGTACTTTCTAAGTAATTATGTAAAGTTTTATTACGCTTTCACGCCCAAACCGCTAAACAGATTAAGCTGAAATTTGGCATAATTAAAGGTTGTATCCCAGGGAAGGACATAGGCTACCTTTTATTCCGAAAAAAATAAAAAATCCCGAGAGACCGCGGAACACATCGCGGGAGCGCAGCTAGTTTTACATAATTTATAAGTATAAACGTGATAAAATGCCCATGCTTGTCACGGCACATAGTCACGAGGATTCTACACTTGCATTTACAAAATAGAAAGGCATTCACCTATCAATTTGTAACAAAACATATTTATTTAGCAGTGAAGAGCCTTACTTGAAAACAAGTCCATCCAACGCCATTGCGTATATAATCCTCGGCATAGGGAACATGGAGCCGAACATAGAGACGGTGAGGCCAGCCAGAGCACCAATAGCCACGATATATTTGCATGTGGGCGCATGCACGTGCGCAAACATCTGCACCAGTGCGGAGTCCGTATCCACCTCATCGAACGGCACTGTTTTAAAAGAAATGCATGTTTTTTTCGGCAGCTCAAATAATAGCCTTCAAACGCCTCTCTAATCGGCCCATAGGCTTAGGTTTGTATCACGATAGGCCGGCTGTATACATCTTTCTATTTTTTATAATAGAACATGAGAGTGCCTTATGGGATTTTAACCCAGAGTTCAAAAACAGAACCATGCATCTATGGCGAACTCATGTAGTATCAATAGATTTTTCGGTTCGCAATAAGTATTTAAAAGAACCCTTTAATATCTAAGAAAAACATCGTAAGGCTAACCTGCTAATTTATAAGCGGCAATGGGCTATATGCCATGTATAGAATGCTAAATTCAGAAAAATATGGGCTTGGGTATGTCCCAAATAAGTATTTGTGCCTCTGACTACCAATTTAGACATCGGCAACCTTTTTATAAAAGATCTTGAACTCTCTAAAGATTTGAGAGAATGTCCACCGTGCCTTGGTAGGAATTCAGTCGTAATCCTGTTTTGTTCATATTATAATACTACGTATATAATACGAGTAGACTCATCTCTCTCTTACGGCACCTCGATGCTTATGCACCCGTGTTCTGTAAAATCGACCCGGAATATTGACCTAATTGAAACCTAGACTGCTTGAAATAGCTTTAACGGTTTTAGAGAGTATCGAAATTTTTGCACATAATTATGTAGGTAATAAATTAATAGTTGAAACTTGTGCATTTTCTGGATCCCAGTGCTTTAAAACAAGATTTTTATGCTAAATCTAACTAAGCTTTTAAGCAGCCATAAACTGAACATACATTGGTAAAAATATAAATGGAATAACTTTGTCTCGGTACCTACAAAGAAATAAATAGTTTACCTACCATAACGTATTTTAATAACAAATAAACCTACAACATGCTGCTACCTACTTGGCTCCGCACTCGGCAAGCCTGTGTCGCTTATTTTTGGGGGAATTTACGAACATCAAACGTTCAGTGCCAACGATGCACTTAACGGAAGCACTTGAATTCTGCTTTTAGTGGTCATACAATTTCGTCAAGGTAACGAGCTACAAACGCTTAGAAAAAAATGTTTTCTTGCTTCTACATAATACGTTCCAATCAAAACAAAAACAGGATCACAAAGGATAGGTAGTTTAAGATTCTTCGAATCTTCAAAACCCCTTATAGATCCCTAAGGTCGGGTGGGGGGGTAGTCAGAGGCACATTCAAATACATACTTACCAATCAGAGTGAGCATAAATGAGCTTGAGACGTATGCAATCAGGATGATAGCAAGACTAGCCACGATGGCGAGCGGGATGGACCTCTTCGGGTTGTTGGCTTCTTCTCCGGTGGTAGCGATGATGTCGAATCCGATGAACGCGTAGAAACAGGTTGCTGCACCCGTGAATACCTAAATCAAGAACATTCACCAAACATCGCGTAAAGAAACTAAACATAAAAAAAGTATACATAATTCCATCTCGTTATAACTGAAGGAGTCTTCACTCCGAGTTTCTATCGTCCTTGTTTGAAATTTAAAAATCGTTTATTATCTCCGCATCTCTGAAGTTTTGACATCACACTCATATTAACTAAATTGATTTTGGGAAACAAAGAATCAAGATTTAGTGATCAGCATTCGGTTTTCATTAGTTAAAGTTTGAAGTCAAACTACCTAAAAGCACTAACAGTTAAAAACTCAACTAGCTTCGTAAAACTAACCCCATTCCAGCCGTAAGGTAAGAATCCTTTGTGGTCTGTCCAGTTGTGTATGTCGATGTAGAAGAGTCCAGCAGCCATGATGAACACCCACACACTCAGGTTGATAATATTGAGCACGTTGTTGAAGAACAACGACTTCTTGACGCCAGCTACCAGGACCATAGTCATCGCAATTGTAATCACGAACGCGACTAAGTCTGGAGGCTTGCCTGTGGACGTTAGGCTACGGTATTTAAACTGTCTCAGACGAAATTATTTTAACAAGCGCATTTTCCAACCTTGGTAGGTTTAATGTAATTCGCCTACATAATTTTCGCCAGGCATCTTATATTATATTATTCGCATGTTGCAATTTGCTTTGAAATATAATCGACTCATGTCTTGAACACGTTTACTAATAGCTATGCAAATTTCGCGTAGAATCTTCTTCTTATCGTGTCACCAGTTCTTTCGAACCAGTGTGGTGAAAGGATTATAAATGCACCTCAAAGAGGCTCCTTTCGTGCACTTGACACATACTTTTGTACAATGTATGAACACGCTCCGCGGACTTCCGCGCTGTAGTTTTTAAAACTCATCCCTAGACATTTAATAAAAAAAAGTAGGTTCATACTGTTCTCTTGCTAGAATAAAAATATGAGTTTGTAGTTGAAAAGCAGTAAGTAGTTTATCATTTTGATCGTTAAGTACTCGTAAACCTACTTCTGATTCTCGTGTCATTGAACCTTATTAACAAACGTGGTGTAAAGTTACGCTAGGTTTAAACTCCACAAATTGTATGGTTACTCCTAAGTCTGGCGTAAGTTTACACCAAGTTTATTAATAAGGGCCATTGTGTTTTATAATATCTTCCAGTTTTTTGTTACTTAATTTAGAACGATTGTGAAAGTGTTCAATTCTTAATAAGTCTGTTAGCTAAAATTTAAAAAATAATTCTAGATTACCTATTTATTTGTTTTAGTTAAATGATTTCCATTTGAACTACGCGATGTATTTACATTCTGTATTTGCGTTGCATTTATTGCGCCAAATGTTTACATCAAATTATTGGAAGATGCACTATTTGTGAAAATTTTGGTTTCTGGTTATTCCAATTTTGCTTCATCCAGTTTGCAACAAAATTATTCCGTTTTAGTTGGATATGTCATAGGCAATAAAAGCTTATAGCATTTATTTTCATCCGATACGATATCTATCGTATTGCACTATTCTTATGTGGAAACATTCCTAGTATGGCAGTACTCGGCCATCGAGTCACGCTCATCGGATCTAAGCTTGCTCATCGTATCAAGCGATCTGCAACGCAATTAGTAAGTATAGACGTATGTTGATGCGACTGTGAGCGCACATCGGTACTATAAAAGCTAATGTGTTACATATAATTATATCAATTACATCATTGAACGTTTGTTATTGCAGATTGCATTGATTGCCCTATTCATACCATAATTTGCGATTAGCTTTGTCGTGTGACCGCGTTAACGCCGCTGGTGACTTAGCAAAATGAGTCACAGATTGGATCGTGTAAATGCGACTTTAAAACAAAATAAGGCAAATAAACTGCGAGCATGTTTTTATAGTAAAAATATATTGCGCATACATTCGCGTGCTGCATTTATTGGTAAAATAATTGGCTATATGTGAGTAAACAAAGAAAGGAATATACTCGTAGTTAATGAGTTATTTCATAAAAATGTAATCCTGTAAATGTAGGCAGCTACGATAGCCTGCTCCTGAACCAATTATTTTTACTCAATGATGCAAGTAAATACCGCATTGAAGCATAATATAGCTCTTGGGTAAATTTCATTCTGACGGGAAACGTGGGTGATATACAACACGTTTCCAATAAGATTCATGTTGATTTTTCCCCTAGGTTTTTATTTCAAGCTAGTAATATAAATGTAAATAGTTTATTTAAACTAGACGTAAGCACGCAAACTATACTGTACTAAAAAAAAATTAGGACATTTATTTGTAAAAATAGGTGCTGAAGAAAAAATCCTGCTCTCCTAGCAAAGTTAAAAATTGAAATAGAATAGAAATCGAATCGACAGATAAATAAATAAATAAATAATGCTGGACATTTCACACAGCATCATCTACATTTACATTGACTCGCGCGAGTCAACCTGTACGCGGAACGCATGAACGCGTAGTCCGTACAAGGCTTTCTACTCATGCAATATACCTAATGCCTAATAATGATTCATTGAAATTTTTAGAATCATACTAATAACATTATATTATACCTTTTTCATTCATTTCACAAAATTCGACGTTTGTATAAACAGAAGTTTAAAAGGGATATTTCAGCTACTCATGCCATGATAGTAAGATAGCAACACGCTCATCATGTAAACTGTTATTTATATATACATAAACTGTTTAATAATAGCATACATACTAAATACAATTTCTCGATGAGAGAAAAGCAGAGCATATTGCGTTATTTATATATACATAAACTGTTTAATAATAGCATACATACTAAATACAATTTCTCGATGAGAGAAAAGCAGAGCATATTGCGTTATTTATATATACATAAACTGTTTAATAATAGCATACATACTAAATACAATTTCTCGATGAGAGAAAAGCAGAGCATATTTCGTGCTCAGTTGCAATTACGGACCTTATATGGTAAACCGTAGTGATGTACAGCGCATTGGTCGAATTAAAACACTGACACTATGCGCTGAATACGACCCATTTGTTATTGCAATAGTGAGCCGATGTCATGCTTGCTACATCACTACGTAAAACATTTATTGCAATAGTGAGCCATACTTATCGTTAACCGTGCTTGTCAGTATCACTACGTAGAATTTTATGAAGAAACAGCGAGATACGGAATGTCAATGTATCTTACCGTAAATGGTCCCGAAGTTGCTCGCTAAAGCATGGCTGATTCCACCGTTCAGGATCGAATCAAAACTCGCGCTTAAAGCCCGGGCGCACGCACTAGTGCCAATCTAGGGACAAACAATAACTTTGGATCACAGAGGCACTTCAGCATATCGGTTAGTGATGTAGTAATTTGATAGCACGTGGCCAGGTGGGTTAATATAAAGTCTTATTTCCAGTATGTTTTGAACTGCATTTCAATTTTGACATATAGAATTACAATGCAGTTCAAAACCAGACTGGAAATAAGAGTTCATACTAAGCTCAGAGATGCTAAGCTACTAGATCTGGTAACTTCACTGCCTCACACGAAAGTACTCAATCACAGTATAGACAGCAATGATTTGAAGATGTATAGGGTTAATCAAAGGGCTGACTTAACTTGCATAAAGCCGTCTGAAAACCCAAAAACGGTGAGTAAAAATGAAGTTAAAACAGTTTTTTCAACTCCGTGAAATGATCTTCTTTCTTGCGTTGAGGAAACTGGCCGTGGTGAATTACTGAAGGGACGCCATAGCTTACTACTCGGAGACATAGTATCAACACATGTCCACGAGAGGTGAGCTTAGATCGTCCATACAGACCGACGGGTTCTTCATACATTTCTCACACGCGCTTAATCTTGAATATTGAGTATAAGGTGGTAAAATTATACCGCATTGAGGGTAACCTTTTCTTTGTGAATAAATGTGAAAGTACTTTAAAGTGTAGGTATAAAAAAGGCTTTCTGTGGCAAAATTTCACCTCAACCTGCGTATTATTGAGATAATAAATACGTGTATTGTCGCACGAGTATTGAGAATTATAAAACTCTATCATACGAAATAGGATCACAAATGAGTTCCCTGAACATTAATTTACCATCCAGCTGGGATTTCGAATCGAGCGTGGCGCAGTTACATTAGATACCTATTATGTTTCAAAAGTAAGGCACTGACTCAAAAGCTCTACGCCAAGTCCACAAATATCTACAACTTCAACGTCTACGATTTCGTAGCGACGTAGCACTTTCGTAGCTATTTCGTAGCTCATAAGTAAAACTGCTTGAGATGCAACTCGTAAACAGGCTATCAATTTTATATCCTCATGAACCGTAGTGTATCATATTATCATACATTCAATAAATAAAAAAACATTTAAAAACTAGACGATTTTGTGGACACTATTTTAGAATAAAGAAGCTTTAGTCCTTCCTGGGATTCAATCTATATCCACGCCAAACATACACAAAAATACACTTTGAGAATAATATACAATGCGATGACGGTACAGTAAACACAAAATAAAACATGTAAATACTCGGTTTTCCACATATAAAAAATGCAGTCACATAAAATACGAATAGAAAACAGAGTCCAGTTTTCCAATCACACGTTTTACATTGTTTTATCTACAAATTCAGAATATGGTTAAAAAACATAGAAATAATAAAGTTAAACGGATTAAAGTTAGTTTTACTCGTAGCTTTCATTTCCGACCAGCATTTAACACATTTATTCAAGTTTACAATTTATGTACATATTTTCAAATAAGTGTGTATATTGCTTAAGGTTTTGAAACACAACAAGTAAACAATAACAAACATAAACTAACTTTCAAACTTTTAGACTTATGAGACAAGCAGGATTGCTATCTGGGCGCCTGAATCTGGAGCGCGGAGCTTGTATTGTGATACAAGCTTCAGACTATGAACAGATAAGGTCTTTATAAGATAGATCCCGCATCCGAGTAAGATAGTTGCCCTAACTCTTAAACTAACAAAAGTATCAAAATAGTTTTCTTGTCTCGCAAGGCAGTCTTCAGATTAATGGTCACTCGACGATATCTTGGAAGAAAAGGTCCTGAAGATCCGACGAATATAGTATGAAACATATTCATCGGATTCTACAGGGACCACTTCATTCAAAACCATGCCTTCTTGTAGGTCAGCTTTGTTGGTAGATGTCATACCTAAGAGCTATTCTGTAAAAAAATGTTCAATCACTCGGAGTTCACTTATTTCAAAATATATGATTGCAGTACACTTTTACAACACAATTTTCTTTTTCTTTTCTTTTTTTTAATTAACTTTGTTCATATTGTTCTTTACTTAATTTATATAAAAAAATCTGTAATGGAAGAGCGAGACCTTTTAACAAGTATTTTCATACTTAAAAGGAGTATAACATAGTAACTCAAAATAAAATATTTGATTTGATTTGAATACAATATTGCTACTACAAACGCTACAAGTTGATCTAGCACGAGAAAATAAAGAATGCTTTCCGTGTCTCAAAACCTACGCATCTTATAGATTTTGTTAGAAAATAGATGTCAGGATAGCTATCTCTATGCAAACTTTTGTTCATCAGAATGGATCCATTGTGAAAATGACACTAATAAAAACACTTTACCGGCGGCTCCTGTATACAATAACTGTCAGTTCACCCTCTCTACACGCCTCTGAGGCGCCCCGGCTATGAAGGTTATGCCGCCGGCGCCACGAAGGCATACGTCGGTTCCTTTACGTCGATCTTACTCTATGAAGGTTAGACAAAGGTTAAACAATATACGACAGACCAAGGCACAAGGACGTAAGGTCTTTCTGTATTCGGTGGTAAGATGCATCGCGGATGCGGCACACCTATTGTTAACTTTCCTACAATAATACATTGAAGCGCTCCGAAACAAATACTTATACTAAAACGACTGAGGACGAGTTGTTTCGTCTCTTCCGCCTAGCTGCACATTGTGTTGAAATCGCCAAATCTCTATAGTGAACCCCATACCACAGTACGACTATAAGTATAATAATAATATTGAGAAAATGAAAAGTCTTATCAAAATTTTCGATTCCGATGAGATTCGAACCCGCGACATTCTTGTTTCTTGTTACTAAACTAATCAAAAGTAGCCAATTATTTATTATAACTACGGCTCATAGCCATCTGTCTATAACAATGTAAGTATTGTTCTTAAATGGAATGCTCAACTAAAGCTTCCATATTTTTAAAACTTTTATGCATAAGAGTTATTCCTGACATTCTGTATTTATTGTTAACCTATAAATCCAATTATTATTCAAAAAGTTTTGAGAAGCACATAACGGTCTTAAAATTCATTGTTATATTAATTTGCATGCCGACGATAAGGTAAGAAAGTGTTGGAACTTTTCTCATTATCTTTAAGACCAATATTGTACATACTTTCTGGCAAATAAATGATTTGATTTGTTTTGATTTGATTGTTGTACATTCTAGGATAAATCCACACTGGACATGTACTAGATCATAAGGTATTTATACCAATAAAGAAACTTTGAAATTGAATTAATTGAATCCGCGATAATAAGACGATCCCTTCTAAAGCCGGAGTGCCTTGAACCGCTCGGCCACAGAACCACTAACGTCGCATTCGAAATTTTTGATAAGCTCATATTCGGTTTTAAGCTACCAATATTAATTTATATTCTACTATGGATAGCAACATGGAGGTACATAACTTTTAAAAATATGTAGTTTTTTTACATAACTACTTTATATAATAAGTCGATTTTTAGCTCTATTCCACTCTGCCCCTCTAAAAATACCCACTAAGGGATTTGTTTCCATTTTTCTTACACTCCAAACCATAAATGGTTTTGTTTCCACTTTGAGTTGATTGCCAAGTAAGACATACAAATTATACATTATTTTTATATGACAGAATAAATTATACGAGTACATACACGTTTTGACATAATATTCATTATTAACTTCATTGACCTTTTTCTTACCTAAGTGGGATTATGATGACCTTTCCGTAAATTGAAAAGTATTGAGCTACATAAAATATGGAAACATGTCGGGCGTTTGGAACTAATTCGAAATTATATATCGATTTCGTTCCAAACGCTCTGTTTTTCTGGAGTTTAAATTCGGCTCACTTTTAGTTGGTAGGTAATGTATTAATACTTCTTGTATGTCAATGTATTGTAGACTTGCGTTTGTTTTTTTAGATTGCTAAAAGTCGTATAAATGTCAGGAGTAATTAAAAACTTAGGCCTTAACATCTATATTACGAGATAAAATATCGCTCGCCATACAATCACACGAAAATATGAAAATATATATTATATTAACCGTGTGTGATGCCTAATAGTGATTGTATGGCGAGGGATATTATGTTATATTATCTTCTCCGTTTGTATCGCTAGATGATTTATACAACGTCAGGAGGAAATCCATGCCTACACTTAACGGGACGCCGTAGTGCCCAGGAGTAAGGAATGCATAGAAAATACAATGCGCATGCGACAAATCCAGGTTTGTTGCGACTTTATTAACAAAGTAAATTAATAAAAACTATTTTCTACGATTCAAATAAGAGAATTGACGTAAAATTTGAACGCTTTTCTTAAATACGTACCAAATACTCGAGCACCATATTCCAGCCAATGATGAAAGCTATGAACTCGCCCACCGTCACGTAGGAGTAAGTGTACGCGGACCCTGTTGTGTTGGGCACTCGCACACCGAACTCTGCGTAGCAGGCACCTGCGATACATTGTTTGGTTTATTAATTTGAACCAAGTTATCATAATCATTTCAATGTACAAATCTTTTCATAATAATCTTCGTTTCTGAATATCAGTTAACGATTTCATTATTTGAATTTTCAGGATAGATTCCCTTACCTGTCTTAACACCCTATATTACAACAATAATTACAAAACAGTTATTACAAAATACATAAAATTATAATAACAAGTACGAAGTGGCCGCCTGAGGGTATCCCGGAACGCAATCAGTTTACACCTTCTATCTAGAAAAACTCCTCTATTATTTGATTTAAACTTTTCCATTCTATTAATAATTGCCATGTCAGAGGATATCAGTGGCCTTAGGCACTTACACAAATTGACCGCTAGCTTATTTCAACCATATTTATAGCATTCAAGGATCGTTTAATATTGTAGGTATACATAGTAACTTGTATTGTAGTTGCAGGTAACTTTCAAAATTGGTTTACATACATTTTCCAACATAGTTTTGACAGTTTGCGACAAACATACACTTGAACAGAATAGAAAAAAAGTTATATTTACATTGTTTTTTTTAACGGGACGAGATCGCGTAACGGTTTTAGATAATAATCGAACCTTTCCTCGTCCCGTTAATAACAACAATGAGTTTAAATCGTGTGAGTTTAAAAAGTTATATTTTCACCACCAACAAAATAACAACATCATGTCACAAAAATAAGATTACACAAATAAATAAAAATTCACATTAAATCAATTTTACATGATACATTTCTCCTAACGTCCCAGAATAAAATCCAACCCACAAAACCAATCGTCCACACCACGATAGAGACAGTTTCAATTTATCGGAACAATATTCGAGAATGCAAGGAATGCGTTCTTCAATGGTTTCTGGTGTCGTCCGTAAATCGCTAAGTAACGATATTACCACTACACCATCGATTTATTGTTTTGATTAGTTCGAAGCGACGGATCGTAAAGATTAACCATACCGTATACTTATTAGGAATTGGAGCTCAGGTTTCTTCTAGGAAAAATAATAGTTTTCTCTCCCAATGAAAAAAGGAGTAAAAATACTATGAATTAATGGTTTTTGCAAATTGCAAATATTTGTGATGTCTCTACAGTTAAGTACCGCGCTCGCGTAGAAAAGGATAAGCATCTATCTATGTAGGTATTTTGTTTGCCTAAACACTGTATATGAGACTGGCTCTAGGCTTTGCATCTTTTATGATATAGCTGCTTCTGTGTGTGGTTGGTGTGATCCTTAGAAACGTTTTTGAAAAAGTTTAAAGAGTAGGTAGGTACTAAAGTTACATACCAAGTGCTCAAGTACATTAGACGATTCAATATAGCTAACTGCTATTTAGGATTGACGCTGCTTTATCCCTTGGTCAACCAAGGGTATAAAGCAGCGGCAATGAAATGACATCCAGAAATTAAAAACTAAAATTGTCTCTCAAAATTTAAAACCCAATTTAAAAAATACCTCATTAGAAACAGCTTCTATTCTTTGCAAGAGTACTTAAATAAGTAGGTAGGTATGTATAACATAATTATAAGTTTAGTTAGTGTAGTTAAGTAGGTATACAATTATGAATACTTACCAATATTATTATTTAGTAGGTATCAAACTTGAATTTTAAATTTTTTATTTCAAGATTTTACCTTTAAAGATCTTATAGTTGTAAGACTACTTTTTATAGCAAAATACTAGGCGTAACAACCCAGTATTGTATTTTTTGCGAGGTCCTTCCAGGACTTTTTTGACGACCTCTGTGGCGCAGTGGGCGAAGGTCTGCCTGCGACGCAGAAGGTTGCGGGTTCAATCCCCGCCGCGGGACAAATGTTTGTATGACCTACAGGTCTCGGGTCTGGGTGTTTCTATGTATAATATGTATGTATTTACAAACGAAAAGTATATAAGTAGTATAATATCAGTTATCTGGTTCCCATAGTACAAGCTTTGCTTAGTTTGGGGCTAGATGATGCTGTGTGAAAATGTCCAGCATTATTATTATTATGTCCAGCATTATTATTACTCATGTTATAACCGCATGTACAATATATTCTAAGACCTTTAACATGTACTTAAACACAACATGAAAGCAAATAAACACTTTGATTTGATTTGATTTGACATTTTATTGTTATATTGAATAGTAGATTATCAATAATCTACTATTCAATATCACAATAAAGTATGGACATTTCAATTAGGTTGTTTCTATTCATTCTACCTGTAACAACGGCTAAACATCTTAAAGGATGGCGTGATTATCTCTATTGTAGTTACTAATTTTCTTCTTCATTTGCTTCTGCACAGTTGATTTCGAAACAGATAGATTCCCGTTGGTGGGGACCAACGATAAACGATAAACGTATTTGGATCCCTACAACGGAAACCGACCGGATTCGATACTTTTTCTTCGGCGCTCCTTCAATCCTCTTCGTTCATCATTCCAATATAATTATTATTCCCAATAATTATTATGATAATTTGTTTTATATTACGTTAATTTAATTATAAATTATAATAACATCATAAAGATGAGTTTAAATTAACATTTTACTGATGCATTCATATTCATAAATACATTCAACGAAATAATGTTGAGTCTTTTGACTAAGACCTTGCTCATAGAAGATATTACGAGTAGTTTTGCCCGAAGTTGGCATATTTCAAAGACCTACATAGAATAATTACATCGCAAATTCACCTATTCATTAGAACCACATTCATAAACCGTGCATTTGAAATAGATACATGCATTCAGCAAAATATAAATTTCATTTATGAATTTAGCTACTAATTTGTTTGAGGTGCTCGTAAAATACACACATAATTTTCATGCATAATTTTCATCAGAATCCCCAAATACAAGTTAGTTACTGGAACCAGTCTGAATAGAGGTATTTTCAAATAAAACATCGTCAATGACGTCATTTAATATATGTATATATATTTAAATTATTATTAATATAGTTTTTCATTTAAAAACTATTAATATTCACTTCTTTTCAAATTTTTTGTACGCCGACGTCCTTTTTCTAGTAATTTCTGTCCTATCCATACATAGGTTACCAAGAAGAGATCGCGTTTAGCGATACGGTCACTCTTTGTTACACAGTTTGTTATCGAGGTTTTTATTTTCTGTTTGTTACTTTTTTATGGTGTACAATAAAATTATAATCTAATTTAATCTAATCTAATAACAGTTATGTATTTTATTTAGCTGGTTAAATCACATGGGGATACTTCACTATTTTGGGTTAGCATTACGCGTAAACCTAGTTTATGAGATACATGCATAACTTTGATTTATATCCGATCAGACGTGTAATAAACATCAGACAAACTTTCGCATCCTAAAATACCAAATGTTATAAAACGTAAAGGCTTTTTTGTAACACAACGCAAAGCTGCGAGAGGAAGGTTGTTTTTAAAAGTGTGATTCTGAAAGCTTACCGGAAAAAATGCTGGCCATGGCAGCTATCATAAAACTGATGACGACACCAGGACCGGCGTATTTGCGGGCAACCATTCCAGCCACGAGGTACATGCCGGTACCCACGCAGGAGCCCACGCCGAGTGACGTCAGATCGAGGGTGCTGAGGCATCTCTGTACAAAGGAAAAGCTTAATATAACCATTTTGTATTTCAATAATATTTCTAAAATTACGTACTACCTAAGTAGGTAAGTCCTATGCAGTAATGAAACTAGATGGAACAGAGTGAGGAATTTGTTCATATTTTAAGCCGCTTTTCTACAATCCTCGTGATTGAATTATTCATTCGTAGTTTTACAAACCCAACACAAATAAAATAATCATCATTTTAAACACAATGTAGTTATATAGTTACAATGTAGATGTGTTTACCGCATGGCTTTAGGTTATTGATTTTAAAATGGCATATCGATGTTTGATGTGTTGGCTTTTAACATTGTAATCCGCTATGTTAGATTTTCCGTCCAATCGCTGTTTACTTTTAGATAAAAATCCATGGATTTTTATGTATATTTTTTGTTTGAACGCGCTAATCTCTGGAACTCCCGCCGGATTTTACATTTTTGCAATAGATGGTAAAGCATATTCTGCGATATATCAACCACCAATTAATATAAAAGAAATCGGATCATACAATAATTAAACGGGTCAGTCCCTCCACAAGGCACATTTAGTCTATTGTTTTATTGAACACAATTCATCCCACATGGGTAAAAGTCTCTCCCAAACTCGTCCAATGGTTTTTTTCTACCACCATGTAGGTACCAGTTTATAGTCCAGTTTTTTAGTCGCTGCACAGATTGTCATATATCATAGTAAGGCTAATGCGGTGAGCATGCTACGCGGGCGCAACGCCGTTATCGATAAAAACAAGTGAGTTATAACGGCACCGCACCGCACATGCACTTGTTTCTATTGTAGGTTGATTTTTATACTATTATCTTCATTCAATTTATTTTTATAATATTATTAAGAATTTTAAAGTTCTGATAATAGTCATAACTTGTGTAAATAGTTAAAAACCGTTCTTATTTTAATAAATTGAGATTTTCTTTGCATTTCATTATATACTCAAATAATAAGAACCAATTTATGTATGCACTATCGATAACGCTTATCGATAGTAATAATTCGCAACACTGCGCCCGCCCATAAGACCTATTAGTGGGAGAGAGAGCGAATTACTCTCTGCACCGCTCCCACGTTTTATGACTGAATATGCAGCTCGTGTTTGGGGATACAGTAGTCGGGATAATTTTCATAAAACTAGAACCCCTTACTCCTCTTCAGTTATTCAATTAGTTAGGCATTTCACGCATTTCATTACCTGCTTTCCAATCAGATACACTAATGAAACGGCAGGAAACGGGTTTCAGTGAAGCAGACTAATTTTATTAATTTGATCCATTACACGCATAATATTATTACATGCGGTAGGTATAAATGATTAATACGTGTATGCATAGGTATGCATAAACATAGATGCATATCACATCTATCTGCATATGATTGTTGCAAGTACTTGTATGTTGCCGCTCTTTTCATGAAAAGATTGAATTACCTGAGTATTGTATTTTTTTTAATTTAATATTGAAATGGCAGTACCCTCCCAGACAGCACTAAAAATTAGTATGCTAAACTCGTAATGCAAGGCGAGAAAGCGAAGCGTGAGGAGCGACTGGGACAAAATCAATTAACTATGGCATCATTCCACAGTTTGGAGCGTGGTATAGCTTTCTTACGCCGTTCTTGATAGATCGTGGAAGTGATGCAACATTCATTGCGAGCACAAAGATGGGTGACCGCTAGTGGAATTATCAACTGAGCGCTTCCGTGCTTCGAAATGTCGGTAGTGGCTGCTCATCAGGGCCTTAAAACTCCGTCACCAGAGTTGGCCATTATCTCATACGAATTTATTTAAATTTTTATTCCACAGTACCCCGGTTCATTGTTGGTAATTATGATGATACTATATGCCTTTCTGTTTAAACGTTTACGTAATGAATATTAAGTTTATTAATTAAGATTAAAAGAGAGAGAATGGGCTATCTTGAAGTCAATCACAATGTTCTAACGCATTACACTTACTCGCAATCCCACTCCCTGGTATTACCTACCTAGTATTTTTAGTTCTTAATCTTGTAATTTTAACTTAGATGTAACTTTCCTGTTTAGCTTAAGTCTTTGGTAATAATATTTACTACATGTTGGAACCACTAATCTTCTGGTGTTTGGAAAAGAGCGCTGACTCCGAAGTGCTTAATACACACAATATAACAGCAGTTAAAAAATATCGTCCAGAATTCAAATTAATTTCAAAGGTGCCAATACTTTTTTTTTAATCTAACAAACCACATGGAAAGCTGTGTTGGAACGAAATATGAAGGCATACAACTTTACCCATGATGACGTCCTGGATAGGGCGAAGTGGAGGAAGTGTGTAAGGAAGGCTGACCTCACCACCATGTGGGATGAATAGTCGGAGAGAGAGAGAGGTAGGTCCTAATCTTAGTGTTTAGGTTTCACCAAAACTCTAGATTACGACATTATATTATTACTTTATGTGTTTTACGATAACAACTCACTGCTAGGCTGTACACCCTCAGAGACTTCATGATTTTTTATTAGGTCCTTTGTTAATTCATTTTATTTTACTCTTTCCCACTGCTCGGCAAATACCAAACACTATATACCAAATACCCCGCACTCATTAATTTAGGGACTAAAAGTACCCCTCTGTGAAAACAAGAATAATTATAAGCTTTTAATAACTAAATGCGTTTATTAGAAGTTTATAATTAATATTATTAATCAATTACTTTAAATCCTAGTATAGCAGTCCTAGTATTACTTATAGCATAGGTAAGCTGCGTGGGCTACGTATTCAAGCAGGCCACGCCTGCAGCAAAACGCTTTCAACCTTCACCTAGGTTGTGGTTTGTTTGTGGTTGCAATGCCACTATCACATATATTTCAATGCAAAACAAAGCTAGTTTTACGACAGAGCGCCACTCTAGATATTGCTTTTTCATATTTTAAAAAACCTAGTGACAAAAACCTTTAACAGTTTTCCAGCCATAGCTGAAAAGTAAAGTTAATAATAAAATAACATCGCAGAGATCATAAAACTCACTTGTGCTTTGTTCAAAAATACCTGTGTCTATACAAAGGTTTCTGAATATTGGAACAAATAGGTCTATCTATATTGAATGCAATACTAAATTGAATATGAAAGGTGATCTGGCATGATCCGACTACACTAAAAGCATTCCAAGTTTCGTACCTGATCCGTTTAAAACAGAGTAGGTAACCAAATTATACATGCAACTGCATACTCATTGGAAGGTATGTATGGTTGGTACACTGGGTAATGTAACTTTCAATGATAGATCGAGAAATGAAAATGGAATGGTGTGGAATGAAAAACGATGTACCTATTGATTAAGAGTGGCATGTTGAGATGGTCGTGGAATGAATGAAAGTTGTTATACTTATACCAAACAGGTATGGTGTTTAAGGGACAGCTGGAGGGGAAGACAATTGAATCAACAATTGAATTTACTAGGTGAACATACTTGTACCAATTGGTGACCTTTTAAATGGGCTAGGTCAAAAGTACCCTAAGCTGGCGATTTTGTACCTTTAAAGATGTAATGAAAGTGAATGAGGCGAAAAATGTACCTATGTCAGTATCGTAGCGTAAGTAGAAGTAAGAGGGAATTAATAATGTGGTCACTGCTAAGCTCTTCTGTGAAAAGCAGTTTTAAATATGCATTATGTACTTACTAGAACTAACACACTTCTGCAAGATTTGGGCATGTATCAAATATGTGTTCGGACATGCCTCTGCCTACCCCTCTTAGACATATTCAAAGGATCTGAAATAAGTAAGATCTGAAAGAATGTCTACCGCACCTTGGGGATACAGTCGTGAACCTGTTTACGTTTACGTTTACGTAGAACTAACATGCTGTAGGTACATTTATTTTCCTACTTACTACCTCAGACATTTTCCTACCTTTGTTCACCGTCAATTGTCAGCATCGATAGGTCAGTCTTGCCACAAAGCTAGACAGTACCTACCTACTCTTAGACGTAGACTTTTTGGCTACATTTTGCCTACCTACTTATCGTAATTTATTGACGGATGCCATAAGGTGGTCTGAAACTCCGTCACCAGAGTGGGTACTCATACGAAATTATTTACTTTACCTTCTTAAGGTATACGAGTATAAGAAATATCTTTGCTTACCGACAGCCGCTGTCTTCCGTCTGGAACCGGTAACTCCTGGTTTCCTTCAGCCTCCCGTGGATCTTTAGTGCGTATTAACTTCGTAAACACGGTGTGGCCATTGCGGCGCATGGCCGTCCAGTCCATGTTCCGAAGCCTGCCATAGGCTCTGCAACAATGAAACGCATTTTTAGTTAAGAGTACAACTCTTAGTAATAAGGAAAATCTTTGCTAAGGAACGGATTTAAGTAGTAAAATGACTCTGAGTACGGGAATAGCCCCATTACGCACTAGCGGTTTACCGCAGGGGCGGCTAGCCACTTTTCCAGTTTTAATATGTAACCGTTTGTTGCGTACGCACTTAACCAACACAAAATTTCAATAAAATTTAACCGCCCCCGCGGTTAGCCTTTAGTGCCGCGGTTAGAGGTTAGTCGTAGACCCAGAAAAGTTCGAAAACATTGTCAATGTGCATGAAAAAAAAGAATACTTTCATTCACCACACAGGTTCGAAAGAACCAGTGACACGACAAGAAGAAGAATGTTGTACCTACTGTAAGCAACGACGTAAAGCGTCGACTATACACATATTGCAACGTGTGGAGCGAACTAAAACTTTCTTTTGATTTATTTCCGACGCAGTTTATACCTGCTGTTTAAAAAAGCTTATGGTCGGATCGAAAATCGAGGCAATATTCCTCAGCAAATACGGCTATAAAGTTGTATTTCAACCATTTTATTGAACTCTTCACTTTCCGATTTTATTTTAAAATATTACATTTTCTAGGAAATATTTTCCACAATTCTCCTATAAAAATACAAGAAGCCTCGAGCACTGGATTGGTATCTATTTACACACCATTGAAACTTCTCTCTCGATGGAATTTTATAATATTTGTGGAGATTGCGGTTCTCGCTAGTTTCTTTTACCGAGAAATTCATTTGCTAATAGAGTCCTTTACATTGATAAAATATTTTCTCAGTAATTGTTTTGTAGTAGTGTTTATATATGTGTGTATATATATATATGGGTGAGTTTTATGAAATGAATGAATACATCGTTAGCTTTATAACTGATTCTAGAGTATTTCGTAATTTCATGCGAATATAAATTGATTATCGGTAAAGCTAAACGGTACCGGGAATCAGCGTGTGGAAACTAGTTAATACTCGTATTATAAATAACCATAATAGAATACTACTTCTCCAAAATGAAAGTTGTACATTTTGATGGATATTGAATGCTTTTTCCAAAATGGTCTATTTACCGTTCATTTTCAGTTCACTCAGGCCTTTTTCTTTATATTAGATGATTTATACGGCGTCAGGAGGCAATCCATGCCTACACTTAACGGGACGCTGTAGTGCCTGGGACATTATTTGAGATGGAATAGGCTTGTCCAGCACCTAAACCATCCTCTCAGCTTAATCAGCCTAGCCCACAGGAAAGACGACGTCGATACGTGTGGAGCTGACTAAGCTGCGGGTTTCCTCACGATGTTTTCCTTCACCATTAAGAGCTCGTGTTATAGCGCATATAAATTTTACGAAACGAAAAATCCATTGATGCACGGCCGGGATTCGAACCCACGACCTCCGGATTGAAAGTCGAGGCACAACCCCATTCGACCGATTTTCAGTTCAACAGCTTTAATTATTGAATGTGATGATCCGAAACTTTTGGTCTGTGAATGTTAAATGAATGCAGACAGAAGTTTGATTGGATGTGTGTGGTTCGAACGCGCTGTAACAACTGAAACTATTCCGATTAATTTTCTCAAATTTTCCTGCATTGGGATGAACCTTAAATAAAACAAAAACGATGACGTGAAAAAGCCATATTGGTTGAATGTCGTTGTGCCATGATTTTTCTTCCAAAGGTTGTAGGTTCGAATTCTGGTTTTGGATCTTATACGTGTATTAACATAAGCTCTAAGCGGTGAATAAAAAAATCGCGAGGAAACAATTTCGTATTCTTATTGGCAGCGATGGGTTGACCTGCTACGAATGTTAATATAACTTATAAAACATGATTGTAGGTAAAATAATGTATTGGAACGTGACCCTGGCTAAACCATCCTCTCAGCTTAATCAGCCTGGCCCACAGGAAAGACAACGGCAATACGTGTAGAACTGGCTTAGCTACGGGTTTCCTTACGATGTTTTCCTTCACCGTTAACGGTGAACTTTAACACGAGCTCTTAAGAGCTCGTGTTAAAGCGCATATAAATTTTAAGAAACGAAATTAATACATATATCTACAATATATTATTATCGCAATGAATTAACTTACAGAAACTAAGTTACTACAATTATAATAAGTATGCACTTATTTTAAAAAAAGTATATACATAGGTATGTAGTAATATTAGTCAGGTAGTACTTATAACAAAAGCTCTGCTTACTTTGGGGTTAGATGATTCTATGTGAAATGTTAGCATTTTTAATTTTTACGATTAAAACGATCTATAGTTAGCTCAACTGATTCAGGTAGTATCGTAGGCCAGTCGGTTGTATCGTAATATATTTTCAATATTAACCTTTACGATATTAATTTTCCTATAAACAGCCACTACGCTAACTTATGGTGGCTTACAATCAATCTTGTTCGAGCTAAGATTAATTAAGAGCAAGGTAAACAGCTTCAACGTGTTTCTGATGGTTATAATAGGTTATATTTCGTCTAGGAGCAAAACTGTACATACATACGATCTCAAAGCTCTCGACTTATTCAAACGTTATACAATCTATAGTATTTTTCACGTAGGAACGTATCCTTGACACATAGAACTTTTGCGTTTTACGAGTACATGTACAACAATGAAAAATTGTAAAATAAATGAAATCTATTGATAATACTAAAAGATATAACTTCAATAGAAAAGGATTTGGTCTATTTTCTTTTTAATAATTTGAGAAATTAACATAAAATAGCCTTGTCATGGAACTGTTCCTATGCGAAAAGGACTATAATGCATAAATTAGTTTAAGAGCATAGGTACCTAACGATGCATTAGATTACCGTCAGGCGTTGTCTAATAGAACGCGAATGTGCGATCATCGCAAGTTCGCGCAAAATTATGGCCCCTCTATACATTCGCCGAGCTTCGATGAATACTCACGTTCACGAACGTGTAGAGGGTCTATTCGCCTGTACGAGTATTCGTTGAGCATTGTCTACCCAAATAGTTCGACGAATAGTTAACTGGAGTGGTAAACTGGAGCACCACTGGGGCTTGACTATTTAGTTTTAAGATGGATCACCTAAATAATGCTAGGCCCCAAAAAGTGTTTGTAGCCCTGATTATTCACGGTATTGGTATCGAACGAATAGAAGTAAAATTAGTTTTATGACTATTCTAAGTGATCGCAGCGGTCTACTACATTCCTCCAAACCTTGCCACATCCGTTCCGGCCGTTTCCGCAATCCCAAACCGATTGAAATGGCAATTACTCACAATGTTAGTAAGTATGTCACTGACATGAGCAGTGGGGTCGTTGGGACTTTTATTCCTTCCCAACTACCCCACTAGTGGGGAGCTTAGTGAGGTCGTTGGGCATATACCGATAGAAACATACCCATTTTGGCATAAGTATTTCAATGAGAGCCTATAAAAAAATATTTCATCGCAGAATATTCACACCTAAATATTTCGATTCATTGATGAAGGGTTCATTGATTGACTGCACAGCAAAGGCCAGGACCGGTGACATGACGTGCATGTGGCCGCTCGTCCATTAGCTGTCCAATCAAATGCGTTTCCACTAGGTAACTAAGAACTAAATTGGAATAATTAATACCTTATTCACTGCCCGATTTCACTCTGCTGATCATAATGAAAAGCTAAGGTGAGTAAAAGAGGTAATTATATTTAAATCTTCAACAAATTATAAAATCAATTCGTATGAGTAGAGAGAGTACTCATGGTGGAGTATTTAGGGCAAAGTATGAACGGCCACCACCATTACTGTTTATCATCATCATCATCATGATCATACACAGCCTGACTTCACCCACTGCTGAGTATAGGCCTCCCTAAGCACAAGCTTATTATTAGGTGGATGGCACAAGCCATCCACCACGATCCTGCGCTAATCTAACCCATTGACGGCCCGCGACGTGTACAATATCGTTTAACCATTACAGTTAGGCCGACAATATTGTGACAACTTAGCTACGCTTAGTTCGATGATCTATCAAGCTACGCCATGTTGTTTACGAAATATTTATCTATCTATACTATATATAGCTAAAAAACTGAAAGAAAGGTAGCTTCCTTTTAAACCAAACAACTCAAGGCGAAATTTGACAAAATACAATCCATAAAGGGCTAAGGACAGGGGTTAGAATGGCAATTTTATAGCGGGAAAAATATAACTGGACGATAATTAAAGCCATGAAAATTTAATAACTCATAAGAACTTGCTTCCTTTTTTGTAAATTATCTTCACATAGATATCGCCCCAGTGAAGGGTTCTCCCGGCGACTCTGCTCTCATTTTTAATAATTTCCGAGTGTCATTGAACGTCTCTCATCATCTCGATAAAATTAATTTAGCTCTTGAATATTCTCGAACACGCTCACATTGGGTTCTAGTTAGTGGAGCAATGTCCACCCTTTCGTAGGTTCAATCAGACACATCCTTTGATTTACTTTAAAGTATGTGTGTTAAATGTATAGTTATACTTTACAAAACCTTTGTGTGAAATGAAAAATAACTTTTTTTTTTCAAAACCAATGTAGTACTAGTATTTTCCTAACATTTTAAAATACACTAGAATCAGCTAAGCTATCGTCGGAAACGATCTAAAGAAGCTCAATGATCTAGGTTACGTGCCGTGAAAAAATCAAGATCACATTGATTTTGGCACATTCTCAAATGAATTTGCATAGAATTCAATTACACGGCATCAAACCGTTTTGGGCCGTAACCCAAATGCAGAGATTTGAAGACGAACCAAAGTCCAAGGACAGGAGTCCAGTGCATTCTTAAACAGACTCTAATGTAAAAAATTATTTAGCTTTATTAGGTTTAAGAAGACTTCGCAATTACCTTTAGTGGGTTTGTAGCAAACACTTTACTTGCTAAGTAATTACGTAGCAATGGCCGCTACTTCGTAGCACATTCGTAGCATACTACTTAGGCCTTTACATCTACACAGCGTCAGGAAGAAATCTAGTCTATATACATACATACAGACATAAAAACACGCCTCTTTCCTGACGGGGTAGGCAGAGACCACGAATCTAGTCTTTCTTATTATTTTAACTATTTATTGCATACGTTCAAAGAAAATTTTCAGTAACTACAGTTTATAGTATAGCTCTAGTCGTGTCGTGCAACAGCATAATTTTTCAACCATTTTAACTTCTGTGCTTATATCGTTCTAAAATCTACAAAAAAAACAAAATAACTAATAATATGCTACTCGGTTTTAGGTAAAAGCATACTTATTTAATTTTGTCAACACCGTGCGCACTGTGTGTGCACCTGTGCGAATAAAATAATTTGAATAGTCTTCGTATAAAATCGTAGGATGCTGAGAAATGTGTCTTCACCTATGTTAAATTGCGTATGGCATGAAATGGATATGGAATATTTTACTTTGTAAAGGGTTTTTTCAGTATTCTTCTATTTTTTTTTCCAAAACCCTGATATCTAATGCATTGTTCAAATCTATTATGTATTTACGAAGAGAAATAGTTTAGATTTATTCTCAATATTAAATCTAAAACTTATTAATTCTGTATAATTTTTCTGTAGTCTGTATGGCTCTTATTAATAAACGTGGTGTAAAGTTACGCCGGGTGTAGTTTAGGAGTAACCATACAATTTTTGGAGTTTAAGCCTGGCGTAACTTTACACCACGTTTATTAATAAGGGCCTATAAGTATTATAAAAGAAGTACCTAATCGAAACCCCTGCGTTTTGGCATCAGACGAATGAATGTTAAGTTCATTAACCTCTCCCTTTAGATAGGGTGTGGACTTTCTTGTTTAATGATATATTTATAAGATTAAAGAACCCGTTACTAAAAGAATATTTAATCTACCCTGAAGCCTTGGCGATGGAGTTTTTATTTTCTATTTTGTAAAGTCTTTATAAATAAATTATATGTTGTTCGTCGTAATCGTTACGTGGCTTGAGAACTGAATAAACATATTTGAAAACTTTCAGAATTTTTAAAGTTTCGTTTGGGGAATGTTAGAAATAAATAATGTTTTGTTTTCTTTGAGTTGTTTTTTTGTATGAAATTATTCTAAATTTAAACAGAATAATTATATCTTATTATTATCCAGCAGCTAGATGGGTTGACGACATAAAAAGAACGGCAGGTCATACATGGGCCTATGCCCAGCAGTGGGATGTAAAAGGCTGCGGGTGATGATGATGAGGAGGTCCAATGCAGTATGGAACCTGGGGGTTATTCGCATTCGTTTTTTCATTCGTTCGATGAATATTCGGATGCATCTTACTATGAGCTACATTGTATTCAGTCGATAAGATCAACGTTAAAACACGGTCCTAACCTAAACCAAATATTCCAAACCGAAAAATTGGCCCTTGAAGTCGGAAAAAAAAACATCCGAATATTCATCAAACGAACGAAAATAAGAACGCGAATACGCCTGCTGCTTTAATAAAGAGAGTTCTTGTACTGGAGTCAGTTGCGAATTGCGATACTAAGTAATTAAAATTTCAGGCACGTCAAATCCGGTTGTCTGGTTCTCATGGCAACACCCCATTTTGTTGCGAGTGGTCTGCGCTCCCCTCATAGACTAAACGTATCAGGTACTATTCAATGTTTTAGATTGTCTTTCTGTCTGGCCAAAGCTAGTGCACCACCAGCACTTTATTTTATTTTGTCCGATTTTATCACATTACTCGTTGAGCCCAGTGTGCTTCCCGGTAAAACTCCAGGCTTCAATGGACCTATTTTTATTTTAGAACGGATTCTTATCTTACAAAAAAATTTAATCCAGGTACAATACATCAGGTGACACAGGAAGAAGAAGGAAACTGGTAACGGTAATTTGAAGCCTACGGTTACAGACCGTTCACCGTAAGATGCTACTTACTCACTAAGCTAACTATGAGATGAACTAATAGTGCCAAGATCATGGCAAGGGACATCTTACGGTGAAAGGTCTATATTATAGTTTACAGATAAATTACTGCATACACAAACACTGCTAGCTTTCAAGTTTGTACAGTATACAATTCTAACAAGCCGTTTCCGAGTGTGCACAAACGCGCAGACATTGTATAATTAATTAATATTTAGTTTAAATAAATAATAATTTTATTAGAATATCTTCCAAGTTCAGACATCGTTAGAGTTTTATTTTGGAAAAGATTTAATGGCATTGAAGAGCCGTGTTGATAGAGTGTTAAAGTGCTTCGACTTAAGATCCAAAATGACCACTAACTTGCCAATTTTTTGTATATTTTAAATAATAATACACGTACTAAAAAAGTTAAGGTGCTCTCTGGTAAGATCGGACTATTTTTGAGAAAACCTAAAGAGTCTTAGAAAATATTTTATTGTATCGCCTCTAGTGACTCTTTTACAACGCTATAGCAACCAAACTGTTGCAAAAATACAGAGGTTTCATTTCTTATTTGTAATGTTTAGATAAACACAACGGTTGATGTTTTATGAATGATCAAACAGAGCAAAATTTTTCAGAATGGCAAGTAAAAGATCGGACCGTGTTAAGGTAAGACCGGACTACCTTATAAAATCACCTCTGTAACAGCTAGAATAAGCTCTATCACGGGAAAATATTCGGACTTACCTAATAAAAAACATAGTACAAATTGTTATTGAATTGGTTTTCAAATTTAAGTTTTAGCGAAGATTTAATACATTTTTTTACTCCAAATGTCCGATCTTACCCCGCAGGCTTCAAACATAGATTTTTGTGTATCTCAAACTTTTACATCTAAAGGCTCATTAGACTCATAATTCGGTTGTACAGCAGGCAGACAATTAACAAAATAGAAGTCAGTTTTCTGAGTTGAAACTTGCATTTTCAAGCTCTAATAATAACAAAAATTATTATCAATCAACTTTATTCATTATAAGCTTAAATTTTAATCTACAAACAAATAAGCAAAAAAACTTTATGTAAAGTTGAACATAACTAAATACCTACTGTTTAATAGGACGAACATTTCAGTCTGTAGGTGGGCACTTTACTCTTAATTTTTTTTTTATTTAACCTATACTGTCCCACTGCTGGGCAAAGGTCTCCCCCAATTATTTCCAACCATCTCTCTCCTTTGATAGGTTTCTATCGAAGGAGTCGAGGTCGTCTCTCCAGCGTTTCCTTGGCCGTCCGCGGCGTTGTCTCCAGGGTGTTAAGATGTTGGCCTATTTTTCGCTGTGCGTCCGGCTCACGTGCCCTGCCCAGTCCCACTTCAACTTGACTGTTTTGCGCCCTACGTCGACAATACCAGTCGTTGAACGCAGCGTGGTATTTCAAACTCGGTTAATCCACTTAAATTATTATTAAGTAATATAAATACGCAGTATTATAGCACGTTCTGTCGACAAATCTTAATACTTACGTATTTTATACAATCCAGAACAAACAAGAAATCAATAACAATCAACAACTAAACATAACAAATACTTCTTTAAGTAAAAACAAAAAAGTAAGTACTTTTACAACATTATTAGTATAACAAGTTACATTTTAAACTTCATAAATTTTGGTAACTTTGATAACTTACTTATTTGTAGGCGAAAACAGCCAAGACATCCGTACAAAAGCTTGCGAAAGTGAGGCGTTTGATACAGACAAATCGAATATTGAAAGTAAAATAAAAAGCATGTAAAGTAAAAAGTTTGAGAAACACTTTAAAGTGAAAGACCGGCGGATTATGTCCGATCTTAACCTACGAGGTTAAAGATCGGATCTTTGTCTACAAACGTCGTAGCCATGATTGTATAGTACTAATCAATTAGTCTTACATCGCAAATAGTAATAAAACAGCAAAAATTCAAAAATAAACAAAAATTACCTACCAAATTGCTCACAGAACGTTTCAGGTGGAAGATCGGATCATGTCTTTTTCCACTTTTGGTACATCCTTTTTTTGAACGACAATAGCACACGTTCTGCTGGGCATAGCGTAAAAAGCAGACTGTAGGGAGGGGCACAACAAAATGGCGCGTACGGTGATGTTGCCATCATTGAAAAATATTGCTGAATTTAGTAGTTACATGACTTATCCGGACTTACTACTTGTCCGGTCTTACCAGAAAGCACCTTATTGAATTTTAAAAATGTATTTCTTATTATATAATTACATTACTGTTTTTGATGTATTGGGAAACGAATCAAGGAAATGTACCAAATACTCGCAGTTTTTAACGCAGTAGCTATGATAAAAAAAGACAATTTTGTTAGTAAAAAGTTGCATTTGCGTGAACCTTGTAGGGAAGTGAAAATTGAATCTAACTTTTACTGTACATTCAACTAAAAGTGTACACTTATTGCACCTAGGTGAATAGCTAAATTCAGTTGCCGGTTTGGAAACTAAGTGGGCAATTTTAGTTTTCGCATGTTTGCAAAGTTTGGTTTATATTTGTATCAGCTTTTTGACTTTTTAAGTTTAATTGCGGTTGTAGAAAACATACTTTTGCCAACTCTATTTTTGAAATAGAATTGGCAAAAGTATTTTAGTCTATTTTTGAATAGGTGGTTTTGGTAAGAACAGTCCGCTGTTCTTTGAATTACATTGAAACGAAACTCTGACTACCCCTCTTAGACATCTTCTAAGGATCTGGAATAAGTAAGATCTGAGAGAATGTCTACCGCACGTTGGGGATACAGTCGTGAACCTGTTTTTACGAAACGGGATGATAATATTAGAATTATGTATAATTATAACCTACTCATAATTTCCTTCGTAAAAGTCTTTAAATAAGGATAACATTTTTGGGATGAAGCGTGCCTCTTCAATTTGTTAGTTACAAAATACGAAAATAGATTTTTTGTAACTAAGAAATTTATTGTAATAAACCAACATTCTTTAACGTTTTTGATAACAAAGTTTTGGATTCATCTCAACAATATCTCAGTTCGAACATCGGTTCAGTCAGCAAAATGAAATCGTGACGAGATTGAAATCGGCCTACTTCAAAATATGGAGATTGCAAAGTGAGACTATACTATACCAAAGGCTCTGCGTCAAAGAATTTGATCATTATAAGCGTGCGCATTGATTCTGTTGTAAAATAACAAAAAAAAGGTACATATACTATGTATGTGTCTATGTCACAATGGTATGTACAATGTACATTGTACATTGGTACAATGTACATTGTGACACAGTGTCGCAATCAAAACGCATTATTTAAATACCATTTTAAAAGTCGCTCTAACTTATGCACAATGGCGTATAACTGAAGTAATAAAACAGAATAAACCATCAACAATGCCCAGCGCAACGTGTAAACAGCCACCTGTACACAATCTGTGCTTTGTGTCCTCTGAAAAAGTCGATGCAGTACAAAAAGACGTTCTGAATGAAGCGTGCAATGTAACCGCCGCGCCGTCTCGCCATACCTTGGATTAAACTAATTGCTCACGATGTCCTCAAATATTCTCGGAAGTTCTGAAAATATACTTACAATGAAAGTTGGGACGCCAGGTTGAAATCGCGGCGCGGTCGGATTATGTTATAAACGCGGTTCGAGAGCCAATACTCGTCGGCGTGAGTTCGTCGATCGGGGATAACTGGGTGCGGAGCGTCCGCTCGAGTTGACAGCTCCTGGCACACTGCGTATCGACCCCGCGCGAGCCTCACCGCCGAGCCCGCCGCGCCTCCCTCCGCGCACCATTGCCAAAATTTAAGAAGGCTTTAACTATTCATCTCTCATTATTCGAGAGCAACGATCGATGGACACGTGATCGTTCAAAATAAACATTCCAAACCATGGATAAAGTTGTCTTTTCAAAACTGTGACTTTAAAAAGAAGGAAGTTCTAATATTTCTATGTTTTTACCCACAGATCCGTGAACTGATTTTCAAACAACATTGAATTCGGTTTTCTTTTCTTTTTTTGTTTATGTTAGAAAAGGTAAGTATTAAAATTTACTGAAATTATTGAGGGATCAAAAGCAACATCCTATTTCAAGCGTAGATCTCTACGCTTGCTACGCCGTAGCGATCGTAGCAAGTATGATTTTTATAGTGAACACACATTTCCACCACAAATGCAAATTTACTCCATATATATAGCCTTTTTATTTCTTAGCACTACCAATGTTTGTAGCATTCCAATCACTATCCAGTGTTTTCTAGAAGTAGTAGTAATAGACAACCGTTTTTCTAGTTTTACAGTCTCAAAAGAATGATGAACCGATAATGAACCGGGGTAAGAACCAATTTATGAATGACAGTTTATAAATCTCTATTGCAATTGGTCACACCGTTTTCAACATTTATTTTTCGGCATTTTTGGCAACATTTAAGATAAAAACAACATAAGCCTTTACGTCTATACTGGATGATTTTACAGAGTCAGGAGGCAACCTATGCATCGTCCCGTTGAATGTAACGGAACGATGTTGTGCCTGGTATTTGAAATAGAATAGGCTTGCCCAGCGCCAAAACCATCCTCTCAGCTTAATCGACCTTGTCCAATCCATAGGAAAGACACGTCATGTAGTTTCCCACAGAACCTTCTGGAGTTGTGCTTTGAGACTGCTTCGCAGTTTTTACAACTTTTGCAGTTTCGTTTAACTTGAAATTTTTTGTTCAACATTGTAGTACTTTTTTCACATTAGGTACTTCTAATTTGAATGTGTTCTTTGTATTGCCTCAGTATTGCGCTCATAGCCTGCAAGAGGGAATGGGAAATTGTATGGCTACTTAATTACTTTGACAATGTTTTCAAAGTGTTCTTATAATTCGGAACAATGCTAATTTTTCTTTGTCAATTAAAATGTTTACTGACTTGTTTTCTTTACCTTGTTCATGTTTTAAGAGACTTCATCATTGTTTACTGACTAACGAAACATCATGATTTTTCAACATGTTGAAGCATGTTCAAATACACATTTTAAACGCCCAAAGTTTGCCTAAGTTAGTAGGTGGCTAGTCACGCACGTTTCACGTTGAGGTTGGATTCGATAGCCATGCACTAATTTATTCCGCATTGTATTTAATTACTCGGCCAACAGGGCTTTTTGTCCTGATACAGTACGATCACAAATGTGAAAGAGAAAATAATTATACACCGAGCTCGAAAATGTATAGTGTACCAGTCAGCTAACATTGGAAGAATAGAGTAAATTGACATTTAAGAGATGATTTTGAGGTTTCAGAGAGATGCTTTTGCCTAAAGTCCAATAT
The DNA here is from genome assembly GCA_951394285.1 of Epirrhoe tristata. Lineage (NCBI taxonomy): Eukaryota > Metazoa > Arthropoda > Insecta > Lepidoptera > Geometridae > Epirrhoe > Epirrhoe tristata. Next base: position 13,839,042 of record OX596136.1, on the reverse strand, counting down.
CATTTTTAAAATTATATTCTTACAGTAATATATATTATAATTATACTTAATAAATTATATCTTACAGTAAAATACATGGAATTTGAAGTCCAGTTTGCACATTCTTTCGCAGCTTGCAAGCTTGGAAGAGATCAAAGTAAATCCTATTATTTACCGACGTCTGACACGAACTCTCACGAGGATTCATTCACACAAGTTTTTATCCCCTTGAAGCAAGCAAAGTGGAAATGTGCAATCATACGAGGATATCATATTTTCGCACGCATTGTATTGGCCGATTGACCGACTTGACTTGTAAGACCTCGATGACCTCGATGTTAAGGCTAGAACGATCTCAGAGATAGGTAATGACAAGAAAGCCTATCTGGTTTCCTACTACTGAACTCTATGCAATCTGTCTAGTTCCCACTGTGCGACAACTGTTCATTCTGTAAACGCTTATTTGTAAACATGCGCAACTTAATTTTGTCCCTTCTCTAAAAATATCAAAACGAAGATCGGACAAAGTTTGTAAAATTGAACAGACGCACTAAACTCGCAAGTCATCACTACTTTTTTTTGAGCTCAATTTTATATAACAAAGTTAATAAACTCATCAACAACAACGACCCACTTACTAATTATAAATGTAAAGTAATATTATTTGAGTGGCTTTTATCTCTAACCTACAATGATGCTGAGGATCTCTTAACTGACATTGTTTAATTAATTTACCTTCATTCACTCACTCCCTCACACACACACACACACACCCACACCAACATATACATACACCCACACTCAAACATACACACACACAAACACACATACAACACTTACCTACTCTTATGCATGCTTAGATACTAGATAGTCATACTCCTATCTGTTTTTCCTTGTTTAGTTAGTATTTATTAGGAATTGTCTTTCACTTCCGGAGGAGAGCGTTGTTGTCTGCGACACAGCCTCTAAATGCTACTGAAGGCATCATCGCTTTCATATGCTTTTGTACATACTGTTTGTATTCCTCAATAAATATATTTTTAATTCAGCTTACAACTGTGCGCCGGTCGATTTTTAATTATCACGAAAACGAATGAATATTGAACTGGTCTATTTGTACAGGAACGGAAGTCTCTTTGATTAACATGATAGCACGATCGCTGGGGAACATCGTGAGGAAATCATTCAAGAGGTAGCATTCCAACAAGTTGTGATTGGGATTGCAACTTGGAACGTTGCAATTTATACTAGTAGAAACAAAATTTCGTGGTTGCTTACTCTGATGAGTGTGGATGGATTGTGTGGGTGAGTGAGAAAATGACATGAGTAAGAAGGGAGTGAGTGCGGAGGTGACGGCTGATACCGGGAAATGAAAGAGGAATACATGTTGTGCCGACCCCACTTAAGGGCAGGAAGATGATGGATGCTTATTCTGATGTTTTATCATTTTTAGGATTCCGTATCTCATAAGGAAACAACGGAACCCTTATAGGATCACTTTGTTTTCCGTCTCTCTGTCAAGACTCATTATCTCGGGAAGGCGTGAAGGTATCGAGTTGAAATTAAAACCGTACCTATACCCAAGTCTAAGAATTTTGATTTCCATGAGTGTCAAAATACATGTTTATGCCGCCAAAACATGTCGTACATAAGTATAAAATACTTACATAAATCTGCAGTGATATAATATTTACGTAACTACAAACAGATAGGTAAGTACCTACCTCAAAGTCTGGTAAATTCCATTCCTTTCGTTCGAATTGCATTCCTTACGGCTTGTGTTATTATAATATTGAAAGTTTGTATGTTGGAAGCATTGAATGTTTGCATATCAACTACCGCACCAGCAGAGTTTAATCTACTTAGAATGTAATACCTCGTACTAAGAAACTCGAGCGTAGCACGTGCAGTATTAAAACTTAAATAAGACCATAAATATACGTAGATAATAACGTTTTAATACTAAAAAGAAAACCGACTTCAATGTTTGACTCGAAACGCGGTGTGACTCAGGGCGGCAAGCTGTCGATTCGATTTCTATTTGTGACATGGCTAGGAGGGAAGGTGTTTAGAGTTTTAGGTACGGGGAAACTATCAATACCTCAGGAATCAGGACCACCTCTGGAGTATACCCTTTCAAACATAAAAAGAATTTTGCAAATCGGTCAACAAATGGCGGAACAATCGCGTAACAAGATACAAAAAAAAAAACCTCCTCCTTTTTTTAAGTCTGTTGAAAATGATCAACTACACAGAAGGGCCTATACTCTATAATTAATCAGGATAAGACCAAAGTTGTTATAATACTTATAGCTTAATATTCTTTATTAAGAGCTACTTGCATAAGGATCAAACATAAGTACCTATTTAGTTAGACATTCCTGCCACTAACTATGTTCCTTCCTGGCCCTTGATTCAGACTTCAGCGGAACGCGTTCGGGTCGGAATCGGTCAGCTGTTCAAGCGACAGCAACCTCACAGTGCAGAAATTGATCCAAAACTGACGTTTCTTCTCATCAGAAAGTCTAATTTTTAAGTTGCCTAAAATACCTAACTAATTCTAACTAGGGAGGTAAATAAAAAATACAATCAGAGACGATTTAGAAACAAATAACGTTTGTTTTTGCAAGCCGCTCAATGATTATCACGCATATTTTATTTTACGCGTTTCTATGTATAATATGTATGTATTTACAAACAAAAAGTATTTAAGTAGTATATCAATCATAACACAAGCTCTGCTTACTTTGGGGCTAGATGATGCTGTGTGGAAAAGTCCAGTATTATTTATTTATTATTTATATTCTAACGCCCGATGTCAGTAATGAATCGACTATCCAAGATTAAAATGATCCTTGGATTGCTACATAATAGGTACCTACGTATCCTTCGATCGATCTCGTCTCGTCTATCTGTTATCGTTCGACGACATATTAAAGGCATTCCTTTCCTCTCCGTTTCGTGTTAATTGGTAGAATCAAAATATTTTAGAAACAACCACGGATGAAGGAAATGATAACTGTGAAAACAACCCTTTCAAATCAAAACACTCGAGGTATTTTAATGATACCCTGTGCTTTTTGGATACAGTAGGTAGGTTATTACTTAGGTAGGTACTTAATCATGATCCAGCTTTGTTTTTAATTTATATAAGTCAGTAATATCTAGAATATACAAATAAGCTTCATCGCTAAACTAATGGTTCAAGAGGAATGCTTGAATTCAATTTTCTTACTTTACATAATTCTCTCACCCTAACTAGGTAAGTAGGTACCTAGTTGCAGACAGAAGCCTAAAAGCTACCTATACAGGTATGTACTTATAGCCCTGAATATACACTGCCATCTATTTCAATACTTTTCCAAAAGATAAGGTGAGGTAGGAAAGGGTGAGTTGGAAGTTTATGTACACCTACCAACAAGGGTCGCTAGCATCAGTACTGTGCTCTTTGAGCACAATAGCGATGCTAGCGACATCTCACTGTTTTCTAAGCCAAAATGTAAGCGCCATCTATCCGTATGTTTTGAACTAATAGTCCGAGGCACAGAAGTTCGTTGCGCACCAGTAGCGCGTAGTAAAATGGGTTCCGGTTCAGTTTGTGGCATGTTCTGGTTAGCTTTTTTTAAAGAAAGATAGATGGCGTCACAAACATTGTAACAAAACGACGCAACGTAGTTTATAAGGTGTGTTTGAGAGTTGTAAGTTTAGTAATTACAGAATGTTTTTTATTAGACACACAATTTATAAAAATAACAAGGTACACATAAAATAACAACTATGTATATGGAAATATATTTATGTTTCATAATGTTGTTTTTTTATTATAAAATTGATTTCGGTGTGTGTCGCAAAACACGTAGGTTAAAATAAAAAGCTTTGTTCAATCAAATCAATAAAGGATCTATCTTTTCGTTCGATCTGCTTTGGTTTAGACTTGACGCTCTAAATACTTAAATAGTGCCTATATTTATTGATCTGGGCATAAATTACAAAAGTATGTAGGTGTATCTATTTCAAATTGTTCCAAGGTCGAAAAACAAGAGATTAATATAAAGTAAATGGTATTATAATAAAATAACATAAAGTAAGTAAGTAAAGTACCTACATAATCCGATTTAAGAATTAGGTAAGATAAGATAATTTTTATTTCATAAAAATTTACCCCTACGCACTAAACAAGCTTAAGGTAGGTAAATACTTACTAAGTACATATTTATTTTAATACAAATAGTAGCTAAATAACAAAATTTTGCAGAAAGACGGTTGAGTAGGTACCTAATTAGTAAAAATGTAGATATTAAAAGCTTTAAATACACTATCTAGCTATGTATAGGTAGGTTCTACCCTCCGGGCTTGGACTTCGGTGAGGACAGAAGAAACTGTGGAGAAGCAAAAACTGAATAAGGAAGTAGGTACTTACATTTTTTTCCTCAATGTGGTGGGTACCTACTTACAGAAATCGAAGGTGAAAAATTTGATATCATAACTGCTATTTCATCGATAACAATGATCATGTCCGATTTCTTATCAGATTCAGATTTTGTTTTATTTCGCATAATTAATGATTTTAAAATTAATGGGCCTTGTATATTCCCTCAAAACAAACTACAGGCATTTATGATAAATTCAAGTAGTAAATTTAATGCTTTGGTTAAGTCGTATATAGACATTGATCTTTTTGATACGTACAAAATATCTACGCTAAGTTATAAGTTCTTACTAAAATCGATGAATGAAATTTTTTTTTGTTGTCAAACGATCCTATTTCTCCCACGAATGTATTTCCTGGAATGTTTGTAGTAAGCGACTCTAACGATTTCCTGTTCCAAATGCTAAAATATAAATGATAGAAGATGCGCCAAACATCTATATTGAAAAATTCCTCCTTGTCCGATCATTGAGAAAGTTCGATATAAGCCCCTGCCACCACCCGTTTAAAACAGGACTTTGCTTTTCTTGTACAATTCCTCTTTTAGAATACTTAATGTAGATGTACCCCTTTTCATCTTTTCCGAGAAGTTTTCGGGCTCTTTTAAGATTCGTCCGGTGGAAATGTTGCCCTGTTGGGAGTTGGCCGAATGAGAATCACTTACGCGTGATGCCAGTTACAGGTAAATTGAACAGGTACAATGGAAAGGTAAAAACATTTATTCTCTTTCCTAAAAGAAAACTTAAGAAAATATTTATAATATTCTTTTTCGCGCGCCGTTTTTCCGTTGGTTTTTAGGTGTGTGACGGTTTAACTCTGTGAAATATTCATAATAATTCATATACCTAACTAAGAAAGAAACCAACGTCCACAAAACTTATCTACATGTTGTCTTCACAGCTTAACACAATGCAGACTCGATATAAAACTTCAGTATAGTGAAACTTAATCGTCTTTCATACAGGTCGCACTCTCAAATTAAGTTTAAACGCATCAAGTGAGGGGGTCAGTTAAAAAAGAGGCCCCCTAATCAGGTCCGCGCGAGCACGCGTTAGGTACGCACTTACATAATGAAAGGGGGAAGTGAGGTGGTTAAGGGGAGCCGGGGGCCGTCATCTGCGTACCCCTGTCCGGCGGCCCTCGATCGATACCTATACGTGTGGACTTTATGTAAAAAGCCTCCTGCACGCCCGGAGGACGCCGACCATAAGTGTCGAGAAACGAGTCGCCCCCAGGGAGAAGCACGAAATATCTTCAATTTTCGAGAGAGAATTTTCCAATGCGGGGGTGAGAGCCCCCGGCGGAAGGGCTGGCTCCGGCTGTGTCCGAAAAATGCTCGAACCTTAATTGAATTTACAGATTTGCCTTTCGGAACGCACGCTCACCCCATGGCTGTTTATTGCAGCCCTCGTTACTACTCTTTATGGCCTGTGTTTATGGCATTGATAACTTGTACTTTTTTGTTAATTTCACCTCCTTACTAGAAAATTACCTACCTAGGGCGTGTAAATTACTTGCGTCTTTAACAATATAATTATGTAACATCTTACTTACGTCATAAAGATGTTAACGTTATACCTACGACCGATTTTCATAAGTAGAAAGTTGAGAATAGGTACTAAAACTTATACCTAATCTTTACATTGTCGCAAAAAGTTCTGTCTTACGTTCTCGGGATACTGTCGTGATCCTGTTTGGTTTTGTTTTTTGGAACAAAGTTCCTTTTCGGGCGTATGTGTCGTGACGGTAAAAGCGTTCGATTTTACAGTCACGACACATACATAGGTCAAAACGTCACAGTGCGAAGTGCGCAGCCGCGAAACAGTCCATAGATGAGTCCATTGTTAGTACGGTAGAGCGTTTCTTTTTTTTTTCTAGGGTTAGTAATAGTTAATTATAAATCAAGTACCTACTAAGTGCATCAAGTCAAAATGGAATGGTCGAAAGGACAAAAGGTCGAACGGTCGAAAGGACGAAAAGTCGAAAACATCAAAAATTACAAAAATTACAAAGTACAAACTTCGTTCCAACCGAGTGTTCCACGACACTCACGTCATATTTTTTTATTTTTGTCGCAAATGATTAATTATTTTTAACCACAACGATTAATTCTGTATTCAGTGGTATATCTACTTACTCGTATGTATTAAAATTTTATAAAAATCGTGCCAATCTTATTCCTTATTTTATTCTCTTAATTTTTATTACTTACTATGTTATACTCGTAGCAGATATATTCCATTATAAAAATAGTGTCTACCAATTAAAGTTAAAAAGATATACCTTCATGACAGACAGACATATAGCAGAGACTTTCGTAATACTTAGGTCCTGTTAGAGACAGGTATACGGACAGAACCCTAAAAATGACCTGATGTAATCTGTTTTTATTCGTGACGACCGTATGTTTCCGTGAGCCCAACTCACTACGAAAGTTTTAAAAACATATTGATTGAAGTGCATGATTTCGTTAATTACGAACTTTATATTTTTACTTGAAAAATTATCTTTCTTACAATTGAAATAGGTACAGTCAGCATTGTTTTTTAATCACCATTTCTTTTCGATTGCTAAGAAAAAATAAACATTGTTTGGAAAATTATTATGGTATGGACTAAGAGTTAATCATCAACTATTTGTCAAAGTTTTTGTTATGATGTTACGGATTTCTGAAACATTCTGATTTTGGAAACTTCAAATGTTAATCAACTTTTGATGCTGACTGTACTAGTTAGTAATAGCCCAGATCATAATAAGTGTTATAGTCTTATAGTGTTTTCACATTAACCGATCCGATATCGGTATCGGACTCCGATACGATATCGGAGGCAAGTAAGATGTATCAAATATGTACCTGTCTTTTACATTATTCGATCCGCTATCGGATATCGGAGCTATCAAGTTCATACATTTTACTTTCCCCGCCATCGTATCGACGTCCGATACCGATATCGGATAGAATAATGTGAAACCGCGCTTTAGGTAATAAATAGTTAAAGATTACGTTTAAAACAACTGTTGGATTATTTCAGTATTGCTTTATTAATTTTCTGTTTTTGCTTCTTTGCAGCCTATAAATCTGTGGGTAGGTATGTTTGGATATTTGTGTTTCAATCACGCCCTAACCAGATACGAGATCTCAATGCATCCGATACTGATTCTGATACGCGATACGGCCCGTTCAACGTCCAGTCAGCTTTTGTCTAATCACAGGAGATACGGAATAAGATTATTTCTGTGCACGGCTACATCCGTTTTTTAAAATGGAAAAGTTTTACTCGTACCCATAACCATTTCAAGTCAGAATGCATTATTTTCTCCTACCAAATAGTACCTAGGAAACCGTCGGGAAAAATAACTGTTTAGCCCTCTACGAACACGCTACCCCACTTATTAGTGGCGGGCCTTTGGGCTCATTTGATGTTGGTGACGTCATTTCATTCAATTCTTTCAGCCGTCGTCAATTGAGCCTTCCTATTTATACACAAAGGTGTATACTATACAAACAAAGTTATTTCATTTGTCAACTTTCCTCATTAGGGTTAAGTAGGTATTACGCAATCAAGTTGTTTAAAGTACTTAAGTTAATAGGTACACTATCATTACAGGGTACCCCCAATAAATAAAATAAATAATGCTGGACTTTTCACACAGCATCATCTAGTCCCAAAGTAAGCAGAGCTTGTGTTATGGGTACTAGATGACTGATAAACTACTTATATACTTTTTGTTTGTAAATACATACATATTATAGATAGAAGAAGACATAGTCACAAAGTCACAGTACAAAGTCATAGTCATGTCTTACATCTTATTTCTATAGGTTTCTATAATTAACAAGCTTGTATGAAATAAAAGTATGCCTGTAAAGGCATACTTTTAAAACTACTTATATGATATTATTTAATTTATTTATTTATTAATTTCAGGCAACACGAGTTACAATAATGCTGGTTGCTGAACATTTCATTTCACACAACATCACTAGCCCCGAACTAAGCAAAGCTTTTACTATGGGAACTATAGTAACTGATAATTATACTACTTATATACTTTTTTGTTTGTAAATACATACATATTATATATAGAAACACCCAGATCCGAGATAAATATTTGCAGATCATACAAACATTTACTTATCCCGCGGCGGGGATCGAATCCGCAACCTTCTGCGTCACAGGCGGGCTTTTACCCACTGCGCCACAGACGTCGTCAAACAAGATCTTAAACTATGGTCCATAAAACTGAATTACTAGTTATGTACACGTAGGTATTGAAGGTATATAAACAGCGTCAGGGAGACTACCTATGCATACACTACGGGACGCTGTAGTGCTTGTATGAAGACTGAGTTAATGATCGAACGAGGCAAAAGATGAACGAGAGGGACAGGATGTCATCTGTGATCTGCCAGCTCATATGGGAAAGAGATGTACTTCTTACTTGGCTTTGATCTTCTCAGGCATTACTTTCTAAGACTTAGCAGATCTACGTAGTACATGGATATTTTGCTAATAGCATTCATTGGTTCAATTCCTATTCCTAAAACTCATTTAAATTCTAATAATTAATTTATTTTCAGTTTGCTTAATATTTAGGGTACCTACTTAACTTTATGATTAGCGTGCAATAATAAGTCCCATTCATGTCATATTCTCTACATTAGGGTATCATAGTAGGTACAGTACTTATACGCAGAGACACATTAGTAGATTCAAACACAGCTTCAAAATCATGTCAGTTCCTAGGGTAGTCTAAATGATCTGAAGAACAAAAGAGCAATTTCATATACGTACACGCAGTTGGAATAATACAAGTACTCTGCCTTTGTCACGGTACGAAAACATTCCGATTCAGATTAGGAACCTAATCTGTATAGCACCCAAACTGAATTGTAGGTCATGGTACGGCACCAGGTCTCCAAAGATACCAGCAGCCGGTAGCCTGCCCTAGACGTTGGCTGGCATTACCTACCACGGTGAATGGAAACATGAGTATAGTGGCGAAAAACTGTTCAAAAATATTTTTTTTGTAAAAAATAATTTTCCCTTTAGCTGGATGCTAGAGATAGATGCTAGACCTTATATGAAACGGAAGATTTGGCGATACCACATGAGAAAAGGGGAGCAACAAATAAACATGCACGTGGGCATCGACCTCGGTCACTAAGTATCCCTTTCAAAACATAATTTTTGGATTGGCTGTTTACCTAGTAAAATGCTTTTTGTTATTTTCTTCGATCAAGCTTCTAAATTAGTTATTATGCTGATAGCATGCCGGTAAGTATACCCAACATACTGACAACTTAAAGTAGGTAGTTATAAAAAATTAATGTTATCAAGCTTTTCGACATATTAAAAAACGTAAAAAATAAGTAATGGATATACAATGGAATGGAATATACAATGGACCTAATATCAGAAACACCTACTCGTATTAACTCGGTGATTATCGTTATTAGAGTGAGAATAATACAAGATAATAGAATACAAAGTCGATAAGTCATGAGGGAGGCCTTAGCGGACTATAACCATAACTATACTCACTTTTTTTTATCAGTACCTGTCGTGTTTTCCTATGCTTAATAATTTTTTTTTGTTTTATTTACCTACTAGCTGGTACCCGCGACTTCGTCAGTGAAATAACATACTTATTAGCAACGCCATCTATTGCATTTAACTGAAACTACCAACTCCCCATACAAACTTTCAACCCTTATTTCACGCCATCCATGATTAATATATAGATTTTTTTCTGTCATAAGAACCTTCTCCTGACAATAACAAACACAACAAATTTTTTTTATTGAAATCGGTCCAGCCGTTCACGCGTGATGCCGTGACCAAGGGAAATAGGGACTCATTTTTATATATAGAGATTGTGTACTGCTGCGTTAGACAAAGGTCTCCTCCGTAATTTTCAACTGGCTCTTAATTATGGCAATGTTTTTTTCGATATGAAATAACACAATAATATTCTATTATAATTGCCAATTATCTATAACTGGTGACACATTAGATAGTATTGATTATTGAATAATAGGGAAGTATTTTTATCACGTACACTCAGCAAAAAATGGGGTCTACCACCCTATGGTTGATGTTCATTTAAACGGCATGAATAAATAAATAAATAAATCTTTATTTTGGAAAAACATAAGGTAAATGAAAGCAAAAATACAAAGTGGAAACGTTGACTGCCGTAAAAGTTAGAAAACGAGTAGCGGAGTGAAAGAACAAGGTTGATTGTTCCCTTGCTATTATGACAGTTAATCAGCCCTCTATATCATTTCATTATATTGATATCACGTCCTGAATCAAGTATGAATTGTCAATGAGAATGAAGACAACGGTGGAAAAATAAAGCTTAGCAATAGTTAGAATTCACAGAAACTTTTGTCAAACAGGTAGACCTTTTCTTTGCTGACTGTACCAAATCGTTTTGTTTATCCCGACGTTTCTATATATAAGAGAGAAATATTATGAGATTTTTCCGTTTAGTCCTTTAATAGGTACCTAAATAAACACGAACTCCAAAAGGTGAAGGAAAGTCAGGTAAAGGCGGCGATGGGTTAGCAACCTGAAAAAGAAATCAAGTTTATGTAAACTGTGAGAATGTCCAAATTTTTGTATATACCTTTACAAACATACATAATATCATTTATTTACACACACATAGGAACACAAACACTCCCATACACATACAGCAAGTACTTAGTGACGTTATGTAAGTATCTATTATATTTGTATATATCTTATCTTATCTATATCTATATATACAGGGTGTAAAAAGACTGCTACAGAAAACTGATGGGTTTCAATCAGACCATGATTCTGAACATATTTAGCGAAAAAAAAACGAAAAAAAATTTTTGACTTAGTCATGCCATTTTATTTTATTTTCTAGTTATTTACTACTAGTACAACATAATAAGACCAAACCTACCTAATAATTGCATTTATAAAAGAAAAAAACGATTAAAACTCAAAATCCAGCAATCTACGTATAAAAACGCGCCCAGTAGGTACATACGCAAAGAGTAATCTTCAAACGCTGTTTTCTCCGGATATAATGATTTTTTCGGAAAATCCTTTTGGATTTAGTTGTGTGTTGGGATGCTGTACCTACCCCTTTCAGCTTCGGTAGACGTCTTTTTACACCCTGCATATTGATTTGGATGTTGAGTGCCTCATAGATCTGGATAATGTCTTCTGTGCCTCGGAGATGAGATATTGTGATCCGGTTTTGTTTTTTCTAACGAAAGAAATTAAAGAAAATTTCAAAATTAGTTCCCAAGTATCTAACAGAAACACAGAATCAATCATTTTGGTTTCTAACGATGATGAACTTTTATTTTTATTCCCGTTCCTACTTGAAAATGTCTTATACTTTTACAATAATTATTTTATTCACAGAACTCGAAACAAATCTCAAAATCAATGTCCAATTTTTATTAATAATCTATCGAAGCCCGTTGTCAAATTAGAAAATCGAACATGATTTAAAAGAAGAAATAGAAAGCTCCCATTTCAAGGCAGTACACGAGCCCGGGAAATGTATTCGGCTTTGCCAGAAGCCTATTTCGCTGTAGCTACCTACCGATACGTAGGGCGGGCAGCCCATAGTCCGCGCCGCGCACATGTAAAATAGCTACTGATGGATTGGAGCGTGCTCTACTTCACACGGAGACGAAGAAATAAACTTAAAAAAAAACATTATTTCATCACCGCTCTAAGATTGTATGTTTCGTGGGTATCAGAGAACTAAGAGTAGAAACTACGAACACATACTCGTAGGTACACACGCAAATATTTGTCCCATCGGCATCGAGAATCGAACTTACACCTTTTGAAACGCATCGTAAACCTTGCATGTTTGGCATGTATTGTATAACATAGACATGTGACTAGATTTATACAAAAAAGCAGTTCTCAGTTTTCCCCAACTATATATTTTTTTTTGCAAAATAAATTGTACCTACCTACATAACACGAATATATACTTGCAACAGTACCTACCTATTTAAAACGAATACCTACTTACATAGGCTGATCGGTTAAGCTAAATTGAAGTTCGAAATACATTAAAAGTTTTTTTGACAGAAAAAGCAACTTGCTCTTTGTGGGAAAACTGGGTGACTATATTTACGCATAAAGTTAAATGTCATAAACTAGTTTAGTACAACAAGTGTGGCATAATTTATTTTCTCATAATGGCCTTTTAGCATAGCAAAGATAACTAATGTCCTAACATTGTTGTAGAATAATTTTACAAGGCATACAATATTCCCATGAAGCAACCTTTCTATGCACAAACTGCAGCGTAAGACGAACTACGAGTGCATTCCCGTATTCTCCCTTTCGTAGGAGTTCAGACAGATCGATGTACGAAAGTGAGAGTCGAAGTGGAGCAGTTTTCCAGCGATGCAACTCAAAGCTTTGGTACCGGGGCTACTTCTCTATATCTGCTCGTCCAAGATACATGCCTCGCATAGGCCCTCGTGTTACCGTCCGCGTTGGCCGGCGGGCGCGGGGGGCGCCCTCCCCACCCGCTGGGGCCGCGCGTCCCCTCGCCCACCCTGCGTCATCTACCGACTAGCTTGCTAGGGTTAATTCAAACTATTAAACACTATTTGAATATTTTAAATTAAAATTTAAAGTCTTAAATAATTTTTATTAAACAATAGTCCACGTTTCCTACTTAATAATAAGGATTTTTCGTATCATCCAGATGTAGTTAAATCCGGTAGCCGATTGACCGTAGCCAGCCTCGCGTGTATATAGTAGCAGCTAATGCAGCGATGTGCTAAATAGGCGGATGATGATGATAACACTAAAAATTGTAAATATATAATTAATTAATTAATTAATTGTTTGTAAATATATGTAAATATGTAGTAGCTTAGTTTCTGTAAATAAATAATTACAATTAGAAAAAAAAAAAAACACTAAAATAGTATTTGTCTAAATGAATTTGTCCACATTTTACTATGTAGGTACATTGCTTGTAAATTTTTTCTTAAATTTGATAGAAAATCATAAAAGCCTCAATTATTTTTAAAAGTGTATTAAAAATTGAGTTAGTCCTTGTTTCCATTAGGTAATCGACTGATGTGTAAAAATACAAGCAATAAGAAAATAAAAAATATAGGTAGGCACAATCATATTTTTAAGAATATTTTTTTTATCGGATCACTACACATTTTTTTTGGATCGGAAGTGGGCAGAGGTTTTTCCCAACAATGGGATGATGTGGGCTACTAGTAATCATATAAGGATTTGTCGTTGTCGATACAACTGATGCATTTTTCTTCATAGAGTTCTTTCTAGGGCAGCTTCTTAGACCTAATTTTACGACACTCACTAGTGGTCCGCCCGTGGCTGTGCTTACGTGATACCAACCGCCCAAGGACCGTATTTTTACACATGTGGTCGTTTTTTTGTCGATTGTGGTTGCAAAAATGGTCGGCTCTTTTATTTAAACATGATAAAATTAGAGTAAATAATAGACTAGGCTCATGCTAAAAGTCCATTCTAAATATTGATGAAATCACTACATATTTTTTCAAATCGGATAAGTAATTTTGTTTCTTACCTCTGGGCCTCTAACATACCTTCATTTAGGTTGTAGATAATGATAATAACAGCTGATAGTACCTAGTCTACTTCATGTAAAATAAAACTAATTTTTAAATTTAAATACCAATGCAAAGTGGCAGCCCTGGGTGTCCAGCACAGCCCTGGTTCCGTAGAACAGAGAACAGCGGCGTGCGTGCCTCGCCGGCTGTAAACAGGCTACCCTCGTACGTATGTAGGGTGGACGGACGTCCTATGCCCCCCCACCCTCCAGAGAAAGGGGTGCCCCCGCGTCTTCCTTATTCCTCCTTGTGCAAATTCCCTTGGCGATGGAAATGTGTTCGACCACGTTTTATACAATTTCTAGCCGGCGCTATGCTATTTGCTTGTCCATGTTACGACAAAGGACAGAAGTTACAACTTATTGCAAATAGGCATGGAGGCAATGTTTCACAAATATAATTGATTGTTTCTAGCGCACGTTCATATTTTCTAATCAGTTTTATGTAAAAAAATATATTACATTTTTATCTGGTTTTTCTTTTGTTTTTACTTTATTAATGCAAATAAAACAAATCTTTACTGCAAAAAATCACAACAGAAAATGTTCTTAATTTTGGAAGTAGATAGCGTATAAACACGTACTTATCCAGGCTAAAGAATTTATCTGGTAGACATCCACACAGATGCCAGACATTGAGGATTCCTTGTCGATTTAGGCAGTCCGATAAAGATATATTTCCAAGCTAGACTGTTTCTATTGTGTTTTGTAGTAGCTTATTTTGTGTAAATAAACAAAGAAGGTAAGAGGTACTAACAATAAAAAAATATTTATCTAACTTACTAAGTTCAACCACTATAGTAGTACCTAGTTAACACCAAGAAGTTTATATAACTGCTTTAAACTAGCGATGTTACGAGTCGACTTAATTCCAACTCGGATAACTCGAGTTGACTCGGCCGCTAACTCGAACCACAACTCGAGTTGACTCGACTCGCATCAACCGGATGGGATCCGCTTCGCGGCAGCAGCCAAATTAGAAATTAACTATGTACAAAAACTTAACTATCACATAACAGTGAACTTCAAATCGTCATAAATAATAAATACAAGTAAACATAATAAAAAAACATAAGAAAAATATACACAATAGCCAAACGAATCGGCGAGTCGAGTCGAGTTAACCGAATTCGTATTAAGAATTCGAGTTTACACTTGCCTTGCCGAGTCATTGAGTTGAATCGGAATACGAATCTTAGAGATCGAGTTGGCGAATCGCTGACTCGCGTACACTCGCACTCGCATAACTCGCATAACTCGCATTCGTTATCCGCTCACTTGTCCGACCGTAGGTGTATGCGAGTCGATTCGAATCAATTCGTATAGACTCTGATTCGAGTTATAATCAGACAACTCGACTCGTAACATCGCTACTTTAAACTTTGAAGTTTAATCACCTTACATAAACTTCGTAATTCACATAATATTATATCGTTTAAATTTATTCAAACTAGGGATATTAGTATCCTTATGTGAAATTAACTCTATCTTTCTAAGGTAACACACCTTCTTACGCCTAAACCACTGCACAAAGTTTGAAAGAATTTGGCTTGAATATAGATTGCATCCTGGGAGCTGAAATTAATGATGGAACTTTGTATGGGCAAACGGTACCGATAACAGCATTCAATGCAGACGAAGTCACGGGAAAATACAGGTTGGCAAGTATATAAAATATCCAAAAAAATAATTTTTAATGTTTTTCATAATTATGACAATGTATCAGAATAAATACAATGAAGAATGGGTAATCTGGAATTTAACAAAAAAATACCGCAGGTGTGAAACAGACTAAGTACATTGAACGAAAAATAATGCCATATTCTCAAACTGAAAGCATGAATTATTTAAACTATTTAAACTTTGACGACCTCTGTAGCGCAGTAGGTATTTACAAACCTATTAAACATTGATACGTACTTATAGAAGGTACTCTAGGTACTCAATAAAAATAATTACGATTAAGTTGTTTAAAGTAGGTATCTGATTCCATTACCTATTTTATTGTAACATATTTTTGTATAACCTTTGGGTAATACTCAAAGACCCATTACAGCTCTGCTTACTTTATCTTATTATTATTTATCTTCTTATATTCTACAAAATCAAAACCCTTTTTTTAAGATCTTGAAGGTATCAAGTTAAATTATTAGGTAAAATTTAATCATTAAAACTAAATTGCATTTGCAGATACGAGTATAATGAGAACCTTTTGCAAGTAAAAAGTCAATTTTAGATACTTCAATTTGACTTTTTTTTTACACTATGCGCGAGTGTCAAACTCGCACTTGGCCGGTTTGTTTTTTTTAAAGGATTACAATGGCGTGTTGGAATCAAAGAAATTGGGCGCAAGCAGTGCGGTTTTATTCCCGAAGGCTAGTTGAACAATGTTTGTATGATCTTCAAATATTTGTTCTATCGGCACTCGTAGTTTCTGATAAACATGACTCAGCTACAGCGTCATCAGGACTTTGTTGATTTTCTTTTGAATATTTTTCATCTTTAGACGTAGTACCGCAAATTTACTGAGTAGGTAGGTATACCTAAGACTTTTTATGCTACTAACAAGGGTCAAACTTCACCGGTGCGATGACGCAAAAATTCATACCCACAATTGGTTGATTCCCTCGTAGAGTCGTACTCAGAAGATTAGGGCGACTTGTGAATGGTTTGGCCGAGTTATTAAGGTTGTTTGTTGTGAACAATTTCGTAGGCCGTTGACTTTTCGTTTCATTCACTCCGCGCCCAACTTTGTTATCGCGAATCTTGGGTGTATGTACCTACTAGTTTATGAAACGTAATTGTTTGCTTTGTTTTGAAAACTTTTCCAACTTCTATAAACGAGCTCTCTAACTAAACTGTTCTCGACTCGATGCTTGTGAGTTATCGATCTTGTCTGTTTTTATCTTTAACTTTGTAGATTACATTTCCTTTAATAGCCTCGACGGCTTTGGATAGAACATCCAACCTACAAATTTCGCTATTTCCTTAAATTTTTAGTTAAAATAAGTTTATTCACTGAAATCATTTTACATGGTTTTTTTTTTTGTAATATATTTCTTTGCAAAGGCAACAAAATCCATCAATTCAATAATACGGTGTCTTTCTCAAAAAAACTATTCAAGTCAATTTCCATCAGAAGTAAAAGATTTAGAATAAAACTAAATATGCCGTTATTGTTTTCTAATAAATCGAATTCGTGAGAGTTAGTAGTTCACGACTTTTCTCTCTCATGGTCTCGGTCTTGTCCCATCTCAAAAATAGACCCATACTAATGTACCTATTATATAACTATTATTACTAATATTATAAATGTGAAAGTAACTCTGAGTGTGAAAGTAAACTGACAGACACAGATTAAGCTGAAATTTGGCATAGTTAAAGGTTGTATCCCAGGGAAGGACATAGGCTACCTTTTATCCCGAAAAAATTAAAAAATCCCGAGAGACCGCGGGTCACACCGCGGGAGCGCAGCTAGTTCTGTATAAAATAAAAAGTAATCCCATGCAAGACATGACGCGATGATGTTTTCTTATCTCAAATAGTTTTTAACTACAACCTAGCAAGTGAAGATAAGTTAATTCATCCTTGCTACCGTACTTGCTGCATAGTTATTTATAATTATGAGATAAAATTAAATGTTTTTTTCTAATAAGTAAGAAAACATCCTGTTATTGACAGATGATGGGCTGAAAGGCGCTAACGGTTTTTTTTTCATGAATATTATAATTCCTTTGTTTTATTATAAAATAATTCAAGTACAACATTTTCCTTATAACAAAGTTTTTATAAACACAAAAGCGATTGCATGGATATGCGCAATAAAAAATTAAAACACCATTAAAACAAAAACTATCATTCTTAAGTAAAAACAAATGTGTTAAATCTAGCGCAAGTTAACGCCCACCTAACAATAGAAAATTCACTTTACGTAGCACTATCAGGAGGTCACACCAGGGTCCGTACTTGGAATACTTGTCATGAACAGAATGCTAGGCTTTTAATTAAGGCTCAAGTAATTTAGAGGGCAGGGTGCGTGGCCATACGTATTAGGTAGAATCTTCTGCATACTCATTTGGAAATGTTTAAACAGCGAGGTACTGGGGGAGTGAGGGAGGTGGGTGATGGTTAGTTCTCCGCTACAGATAAATTAATAACGTACCTACTGTAGCTATGGATAGGTACGGCACGCACGTCCGTAAGTACCGGCAGAAAGGGTGTTCTCGTTTCAAGTGGACTTATCGATTTTGAAGTCCGAATTTCTTCTTGAATAAAGTATACTTGAAACGATACCCAAGGCTTTGCTTAAATTGTTATCAACAAGTTTTGATTCTCCTATTTTCTTTTTCTTGCCAATAAGCAATAAGTATGCCTTTCCTAATAAGTAAATATTCCATAAGCACATTGTATTGCGTAATTAATGCTTATATTTTGTTTTAAGTTCATGATTTTATTCGTTTAAAATAAGAAGAGTTGAAAACACTTCACTTTTAATAAATTACGTTAGGTACCTACTTGTTATTTGAATTTTGAACCTCTAATCTGGACATTTCCCCTGTTCAAGAAACTTAAGTAGGTACCTAAAATATTTTAGCAGCAGGTAGGTACTACCCCAGGCCATATAGTACTACTAAAATACCATATATTGTAACCGACTTCAAAAAAAGGAGGTTCCATGTTCAGCTGTATGTATGTTTTTTTTAATGTAGGTATGTTCACCGATATCTCTGCCATTTGTGGACCGATTTTCAAAATATTTTTTTTGTTTGATAGAGTATTACTTCCGAGGTAGTCCTATATAAATTTTATTCCTGAAGGTTTGATAGCTTTCCCGTAAAACTCTAAAAACCTTTCCTCCTAGCCATGTTACAAATAGCAATCGAATCGATAGCTAAGGCGATATAGACTCCACCTGCGTCTTATGGCATTATTTGTCAAAATTGCATAGGTACATTTAATAACAAGTATTTTTTTATTAAATGTATGCAACTTTACAAAATTAAATGTATTACGTTTTTAAAACGTAATTATTTATGAAGTGCTTTAAAAAGACAAAATAATCCAAGTGATCACCCTCTAAGCACGAGATGTGAGATGTAAAATTTGAACGGAGTACAACACAGCGCACACCTATTATGAAATTTGTACGCACACGAAGCCGGACACGCACACAAGTCCGTTCGGACTTAAGCGGCTATCGGGCGGGGGAGGCCTGAATACTTGCGATGCTCGGCCCGGCTTAAATTTTCGTATTAATATGTATCTCTTATACGCGTGGATTTGGCCTCCGAAGCTAGCCGTAATTATGTGGCCGGCACAGGGTTCTTTTTAATATATATATTTTTTATAATAGCCTAACAAAGGGGAAATACACGGTGTTTATGCGGCAAAAAGTTTCATTTAAGTCAGCGTAATAGAACTTGCATTAGAAATGCTACTTGGTTCGGTGTTGCCAGAAGCAGCTATGAAAAATTTGTTTTATATTTGACTAAGTATAAAGGTCCGGTTTTTAATCCAGTCAATATGTTATTCAGGGGGGTTAACATGAACTCCTTGATTGGCATTTTTTGAATTACATATCACTTATCTACTTACTTACTTATTTCAAGCTGTCTTACTAAAAGCGAGATTGAAACATGAACATACAAACATAGGTACTCACAATCAAACTAATATCCCACTAATATAATAAAGCTGAAAGTTTGTGAGTTTGTTTACATGTTTTGATGTTTGTATGTTTGAGTTTCAATCAAGCCTAAACCAGTGAACCGATTTTGATGAAACTTGGAATAGGCGTAGATAGTGACCTACATTTTTTTCTTTTTTTGAGTTTTAACTACTTACATAATAAATGTGATCAGTAACAGACACCGAGACAATGTTTATTTATTTTTGGTTGTGTATTTTTTTACATGTATCAAATATGTTTGGACATGCATCTGACTACCCCCCTTAGACATCTTCAAAGGATCTGGAATAAGTTACATAAAAAAAAACTGAGAGAATGTCTACCGCACCTTGGGGATACAGTCGTGAACCTGTTTAGGTTTAGGTTTAGGTATTTTTGTTACGTCTTTTCAATTTTATACAATGTTGGTTTTTGTTATTGAAATAAAAAGCTTACATAGCAGGCTTCAAATTTTATTTAGTAGTTAAAGTAGCTTAAGTATTCTATACGTGACAGTTGGCAAGCCCCTCGCCGCCTACTGGATCTTCACGATGTTTTCCTTCGCCGTTTAGAGCGCATAATTAATTTTACGAAACGCAAAATATATTAATGCACGGTTGGGATTCGAACCCACCTTCGAATTGAGAGCCGAGGTACCTACTAAAACACGGCTCCTAGTTCCTGTTAGTAGTAGTAGTAGATAATGTCCTGAGTGAGAGACCCGAGATTAGAATCAAGGTAGGTACTCTTATAAATGTTCTTTAAAAATCAGTTTGATGCTATTAAAAATGTATGATGTAGGTAGGGTACTTTAATTTTACCAAGAATTGTTATACATACGCAATACAAGTTTTTTGAGTTTAAAATTTGGAATAATCAGTCTGGCACTTAAAATGTCGCCAGGATTTTTGCTCTCACGTCTAAATTAAGAAATTTACGTGAATAATTAAGCAACGCAAAAAGGATTGTCAACCGAGGTTGGACAGCGAAATAACCCCATTTTCAATGGGTAATTGAAAAGGGTAGCGTAATGTTAAAAATTCAATAGGTAGATCAACTTCTGACGTCATTGTGTCGAGCTCCTTGCGTCGACAACTAAGGCCAAAAATTCACCCTGTATAACTGACAGTACAAATCAAAGTAAATTCAAACATCACAAATTTTCTTTTCTTTAAATAAAAACTTCTAAACTTACCAGCAAATATTTGAGATTTCCACAATATAGCTTATGCATATAGCTTACGTTCTTTGAAAACGTTTGTAATAATTTATTACTTATGTTATATTTATTAGTATTAAGTACCACGGGTAATTTAAAAAATATACACTGTAAAATATTTCCGGGCTGCTACCGGTAGTACCTCATCAATTTTCTGGTTACCATAATACAGTTTGGGGCTAGACGGCGCTGTGCTGTGTGAAATGTATTTATTTATTTGCACTAGCACAGACTTCGGACGTTATTTTTTTTAAGTCAAAAATCACAACTACGGTCGTGTTTTATTTGACCCCAACATTCGGATGTTACGCGGCCTCCGCTTCAACGTTGTCGCATCTACATTCGCTATTTCTATAATCTTCCATATCGTTAGGATAAGAATATATATAAAACCCGGAGTGCGAGGCGGACTCGCCCACCGAGGGATCCGTACAAATTACTACGTAGGTACCTATAACAGTGCAAACTCTAGTAGGTACCTAACCTACCTACATACACCAAAGTTATACATGAGAAGGAATTTTATTTTTAAATTTTTCGGCATAAATCGAAAACTATACATCATAAAAATTATTAAAAATCTGCTAAAGCTTGTGCTAATGAAGCCTTTTCATACGATACCCATCATGACAAGGTTAACTTACTTCAAAATTTGACCCCCCATTCCTTGTATTTCAAGTAAAAATATACGATTTTCAGATTTTTTCCTGTACTCGAAGTCTAAGACAACTATGTGCCAAATTTCAGAGTTCTAGGTCAACGGGATAGTACCCTATGAATTTTGATTTCCTCATGGAAAATTCGTAAATACACGTTTTTTGCGGCATAAACGGCCATATCTTTTTTTGTGTTTACTTAGAAGTTTGATTTTCTAACAGCTTAAAGAGACCGTAGACCTGAGTATACAGTTTTAATTCTTAAGGGGTCTTGACAGACAGACAGACCGACAGACGGACAACAAAGTGATCCTATAAGGGTTCCGTTTTTTCCTTTTGAGGTACGAAACCCTAAGAAAACCCGACTGCAAGAAATATAAATTTTCATTCTAGCCAAGAATGTCAACTTTTGAGATTTTGCAATGTGTAAAACCATTTGCATTGTTTTACAAAACTAAGTTGAAACATGGCTTGTAAATTCTTGTAAACCCCTTTTAATTTCCTTCATTTTGATACCCCACTCGATATGATTGGTTAATTGTTTAATAGTGCTCTTAAGATCCGCCATTTTGTTTTACATAATGACAAATATATATTTTTGAAATCTCCTTTTAATATCCTTCATTTTGATACCCCCCTCGATATGTTTGGCAATTTTTTTTTTATCGGTCTACTGGTTAAGGCGTTATTGAAGCACGAATAAAGTAGGATTTCCCCAAAATTAATGTTGCTACAAAAACGATAAGAAATTGTTGAATATGTTTTCCATATATTTTAATACATTCATTTGATGTGGTCGGATGAAAATGTTACGTCAATATTGAAGGAGCAAGCACACTGTGATATACGTACCTATGCTGTATGGTATGGAAACTGTTCGAATCCATTTACTTCTCTAAATTATGCGTAAAACGTCCATTTGACGCTCTCCCCTCTTCCCTCTTATCGCTTGGACAGGAACGGGAGCCTCGGGCGGGGGTTGCCGGACTAGGGCAAATTGGGGGGTTTACAGTTCTCCCCAAGAGAGGGTGGTCCGAAGTCCTCCTCACCCTTTAGCTACCCTGAAGTTCCATCTCTCACACCTATAAATTCGGCACACACATTTCACCCCATCGTGGGGGGTTGGGTGTCCATGGGGCACCAATCCTTTCGCAGCGTGTCACACTTACCAAGCAGTGGTGACCTCAACTACAAATTAATATTCGGAAACGTTTCCGTTTGGATCGTTAATCATAGTTGCTCCTAGTTGTGATCTCGCCCATCGCCGCTCACTATGCAGTGCGCACTTCCAACATGCTTACCCTGCGGCTCCTATGATGTTTCAATGCCGAACATACAGTGTTTTCTTGGCTATCATACTACCACGCTAGCATCAAACTCCCGAATTGATATGATACTACTTTTTATACTTATGAAGCTATAAGTTTCATAAAACTAAAAAGATTGATCTTAAAATAACAAACTAGCTGCTGGTCACAATATAGCTCCTCGAGCAAAATGTGTAAACTAACACGTAAAGCATTTTAATGCTTATTTTACAAAACTAATGCATAATTTGTCCTAAAAATACAATTGAGGTTAAATATGAAAAAAAGGATCACGACTTAACCCAAATGCAAGTTATAAATAAAGCTTGTAAAATTGTCAAAAACTATGTTTGAGGTGGTATAAAGTGTTTTATTTGATTTAAATGATGGTTAGTGGAATTAAAACTACATTATTTTTGTATAAATATTATGTTGTAAAAAATACTGAGATTTTTAATTGTTAATTTAAATTTTCCAAAACAAAAATGCATCTTATAAGTACGTTAGCTCAGAAGATTTGTATTCAAATATCAATTGTGATAAAAATCTGACGAACAATCAAAATATGTATTGTTGCGTTTGTGAGGAGGGTAGCATTTTACGGCGTAGTATAACACTACGAAAGGGCTATTATTTCTATAGAACGTCGAAAACGAAGTACCACCAGCATTCACTTGGTTTCATTTAAAATAGGACAATTAATTATTTGAGATCAAAAAACACAATTCTTAAATTAAAATCAAGTTAATTAGCATCAAAACTGACAAGATATCAAAATTTAAAATGCTGTATAGAAGGAAGCATAAAAATAATAATAATAATATACTTAAGTAATCTTTATTTCAGGCTACAAAATTACAACAGTTACAGATAGTTAATTTAATCCTACGGTCCTAATGAATACCTTGAAACTAACATACATAAAATGATGTACTTAGATAAGTAAGTAGTTTAGTTAAAGGAATAAAGTGAGTTGAAGATCGTGAAAGTGTAAACACTGAACAAAATTTGTCTAAAAACTTGTTATGAATTGAAAAAAGATCGATCTATACCTGTCGCAATTGAAAGTTGGCCAGTTACAAAATAAGCGCCCGGAGTGTTTAAAAAAAACTGTAAGAGCCATTTGATTAGCGAGGGTGGCGCCAGGTCGCATTAGGGTTTCGCAGGTAGGTACATATTGATGCTGGTTGTTGTCACACTGACACATATAACTTTAGATATTTTTATCTGTGATATCAGAAAGAGTCCTAATTTTTTAACCGACTTCAAAAAAAGGAGGAGGTTATATGTTCGGCTGTATGTATGTTTTTTTTTTTTTTTTTTTTTTTATGTATGTTCACCGATATTTCCGTCAGTTGTGGACCGATCTCCAAATTTTTTTTTTTGTTTGAAAGGGTATACTCTTATAGTAGTCCCATATAAATTTTATTCCTGAGGGATTAATAGTTTTCCCGTAAAACTAAAACAATCACTGAACTTTGAGAAAATTGTGGCCCGATTTCCAAAATTTTTTTTTTGTTAGAAAGAGGTATACTCTCGAGGTGGCGCCATATATTTTTTTTTCCTGCGGGATTAATAGTTTTCCCGTAAAACTAAATCAATCACTGAACTTTAAGAAAATTGTGGACCGATTTTAAAAATTTTTTTTGTTAGAAAGTGTAAAGGACACACTCTCAGGGTGGCGCCATATATTGTTTTTTCCTGAGGGATTGACAGTTTTCCCGTAACATTCAAAAAACCTCATTCTCACTACACAACACACCCTGACTCACAATCTGAGTCAAACATTAAATAGTTTGAAAGGGTATTACACCCGAGGTAGTCCAAAATATTTTCTTTTCCTTATGGATTGATAGTTTTCCCCCTTGCTGAACTCCGGTGTGTCCTTTAGTAGGTCTGCCCATGACTTCTCTTATCCTTTCCTACTTAAGCTACGATAAGCAAAGTCTTAATGTACTCGTAGCTTACTATATTATTTACACATACACTTTTATTTACACAGTATTTATTTACTTACACTAAAAAGTGAAAAATAAAACATTTAAAAAAAAAAATTGAACCGACTTCACAGAACACAAACAGAAGAACCTTCTACACACTAAAAAGAGAAAAATAAGAATATAATTTGAAGTCGGTGCCAAGTGAATACGATTAAGTACCTATCAAAAAAAGAAATCGAGCGATAGCGTACCAGGATACAATTTTGCACCCAAGTTCTTTTGAATTTCTTTTGGATTTTCCGAATAAATCATTATATCTAGAGAAAACAGCGTTTGAAGATTACTGTTTGCGTATGTAGGGCGCGTTGTTATACGTAGATTGCTGGATTTTGAGTTTTAACTGTTTTTTTTATGAAATGATTAGGAGGTATGGTCTTATTATGTTGTACTAGTAGTAAATAACCGGAAATAACATAAAATGACTTAGATAAGGCGTTTTTTTTTTCGCTAAATATGTTTAGAATCATGATCTGATTGTTAACAGGAAATCATGTTACAATTCTAAATATTGTTAATCCTGTATAAAACTTTAGCAACTTGATCCTGCAGCCTTTTGCAGCTATTTACGTTTATTTTTGAATTTTTACTGTTGGCAGTTTTGGTCTCGTATTTAGGTTTATTCATATTGGGTGATTGAGACCTTTCCGACAATTTAAAAGTTTTACAAAGCAATGTCACTTTTTCACCACCAGCCAAATTCTCGTCCAGGGTTTTGAGTGTATTTGTTAGTAAATATTTTTTTGCGAAATGCGATTGTTTAATGTCTACATTTTGTATGTCAAATTTGGATAGTGGCTCTTTACTGTCTAGCTTTTTAGTGTCTTCATAATCGGACATTACTGAGCCACGATTGCAAACGACGTCTACTCTTATGACTTGCATGATCTCAGGACTTTGCGTTCTAGATATCGTGAGACTTTTCCTTCTACCTGACTTTTGGTAAGTAATTTTTGAATCTTCTACATCAACGTTGGTGCTTTTAATGTCATCCTCGAAGTCTTGTTTTGGGTTCTGTTTTAGTAAACTTTTGAGTTTTGTTTCAACATGTCTTAATTTTTTACCTTCACCCATTTGCACGTCAACTTGCGTTGCTTTATTTTCCTTCTTATTGCTCAAACTTTGAATAAATATACTGGATTTCCCTGAAGTAGGTCTTGACTTGTCGTTGTTGTATAAGTATTTGACGTAGTCGTCAAAATAGTAGCTGGTTAATTGGGAAGTTCGTCCATCGTCGGAGAGCTCGTCTTCATCCGGGAGCACTTGTTTTACGAACATTCTGTGCTTACCGCTGACGCTCGGGCATTTGTACTTGAAAGAACTCCTATAACGTTTGGGTGGCTCCATGTTACCTTGAAATTGTAGAGTTTGCACAGAAAGAAATAAATCTTCAGTGTTGAGATTTCCTCGACTGCTGTCTATAGTTTCGTTGGCACTGACATCAATTACTTCATGACAGTGAAATCTGCAAATACAAAAACAACAAATTAATCCAAATAATAATGCATAATTTATAATCTTCATTTCAATGAATCAAACTCTCTTGCGTCTCATCAGCAATTGCCCGCCAAGCCACTGAGGTCGTCTTGATAATCTCATACATCAATGATTTTGGGTAAGTAATTAATAAGCTACGTGTGAAACCACAAGATGTGAATTTGTACATTTAACCTTTTATTTAAATAAATAAGTAAAAACCGCCTTACTAAGGGGTTACCAATTGGTGACGCTGACTGCTATCGCAAAGAAACCAGTTGTGTGGTATTTATTCTATTAGGCGGCAGCCACGTATGGATACTGCAAAATAACTGAGTGCCTTGACCTTGGAAAATGTCTACAGTGCCTTGAGTATAAAGTCCTGATCCAGTTTTTTTTACGTCTCATGTCGTACCTTTCGTAGGCATCAACCCAGCGAGGATCTTCTTCATGGTCAGGGTTTATCATCCGCTTTTGACAATATCTGCGTGGTTTATCAACGGAGCAGGTTCCTGGTTTTATTTTAGGCTTAAATCGTTCTTGAAGATGAAGTCTGGCACACTTCATTTTATTCCTGAAACCATCTTACTACGTTTAAGAGTAGGCACTACAATTCAATAGTTTTTCAATTGAAAATAGAAAATATTTGCACAAGCTTTCGCATTCAAAACTATTACGTTAAAACGGTTCGGATTTAATTCGATTCCCAGCCGCGAAGCATGTTTAGGCAAAACAAAATGAAAATAAACAAGGCGAAGCTATATCAAGGACCTTTGGTGATTTGAATTAATTCAGTTATAAAGCAAAGACTAGTTCGTAACTATTTGTGTATAAATGTGGAGTATTATTGTTTGTGATGTCCTCAACCTTCCAGGGACGGAGGTTAAGTTGGAATTCACCCACACCCTCTTGTCATGAACTAACCTAATATATTCCGTTCTTTTACCGCCTGTAAAGAACAAGCAGGTACTTAGGTATACGAGAACAAGTTTGGATGCCATTTTTACCGCGGCTACCTATTTACATTTTGACTCAGTTTGCTAAATCTAATTACATTCGTATGCACTTTTGGTGTTTTGGCCCCAAAACATTATATAAAAATTACCAATTAACAGCTACAAAAATCTTGAGATTGCCTTAAATTTTTAAGAATTTAACTTGGAATGTCCGGCGGTATAACAGATTAACTAAAGTCTGGTAGTCCGTCTCACAAGATGAGTTTTAAGGCACAAACATCGAGACTATTATGAATTGACGACCTCTTTGTTGCTGACTCGGCTGACGCAAGATTTGATTCTCGCAATTTTGATTCGGGTCTAAATGTTTAGATACCATTATTAGTGCTCGTAGTTTCTGGTGTGAAGGGAGTGGATGCGCCGTTGACGAGTGATGGGGGAAGTGGAGGAAGAATACATATTGTGCCGATCCCACTTAGCGTAGGATAAGGGCAGGAGAATGATGAGTTTCTGGTACAGACTAGGATCAAAACGAAACGGAATAATCATTTTTAGGTATACTTAACTTTTTGGTTAACCTACTATTAGGGATACATAAGTACTTAAGTACATTATAATACTAAAGTGTTAAAAAATTATCCCTTTATTCTTAAAAACATAAAGCCTGATTTGTCGTAGCTTGCTTGAAATTGGCGATTTTACCATAAGAACGACTTCGCGCTGAGCATTGTCATTTTTTTCTTAAGCTTTTGTTTAACAGCTATTCATTTTAGAAGCAATTATGTTTAAGATGTTCTTCTACAACTGTCCTTGTCTTGTGTAATTGCTAACGCCATAAGATAGAGCAGGAGAGATATAAAACTTTTTTGAAAAGTTTTGAGAAAGGAACTACAATGCCGGCAGGAAGGTGGTGTTTGATCTAGCAACGTAGCGGTCCACATGTTCTTGGGAATGGCTGCGCCATCGATGCAAAAAATACTCTGAATGCTTTTGAAAATAAATAGTTTAGATCCTTGAGATATTTTTTTGAAAATTGTGCTAGATGTCATATGAAAATTAAAATGTCATGTTAGAAATACGGACAAGATTTAAAAATAAATCTGCATTAATAATAGTAGGTAAAATAAACATTACAATTGTTTGTTCGATACAAAACTTAATGTACGATGAAAACCTACGTCCAAAGTTGATGAGTATAGGTAGTTCTACACTGTCCTAGAATGCTTTTAACCTACGAGCATGCCCTAGTTAATCAACCTAATTAAATCAGCATTACCAGCACTTGTACACAATACCGTAAATGTAGGTACTTACCTAAACAAAATATCAGTATGAAAGTAAACAACGCGTCTAAAAACTCGTTTCTTTAAAAAATAGCTTAATCGTGACTCGGCGGTATCATTATTATCGCTTTGCATAATTACCCTAACAGAATTCAAACACATTTTCCCTTGATTTACCAACCTACCTGCCGGCAGTAAATATACCTAGCTTTCGAGCCAAACGTCAACCTGTCACGCGATTACCTACGAATGAATATTTTGCATAACTTTATTGAATTCAAGAACGTATCAAGTATACAGTGTCGCTCTTTAAAATAGCACACAGCGTCAAAATAATAGGCGCAGCTGTGCGCTACAGGACTAGAAACATGCACACAGACAAATGCCTTGGTGCATCGAACACGGACATCTTGGATAACAAAAAATGCATTATTATTATCCCGGTACAAGGACATCGATATCCCCAAACAAATTTCAACCTTATTCTCTCCAACCTTGGAACATTAATTTGAAGCCCTTCAAACTAAGCTATTAACTAAGATTTTGTTCTAAACTGCAAGAGGTTCATGGGAAAATCTTCCTTTTATCTGTGCCTTAAAGGTACTTTTGGTATATCGTGTTGCATTGAGGAATTCAAGTTTAATAATTGTCCAAATAAGTTACGTATCTCGCTAGGCGCCAAATGCACGCTGCAGAGAATTTCGTTTTGAAAATTACACTACGTTACATATAAGGTGATCGCTTTAAGACATTAAATATTTTGTTGATTGTTGCTGTATTTTAGGATATAATATGGGTTAGGTTGGTTAATTAAATAGAATTTGCCGTTTCATATTATAGGTACCTACTCGACTAACAAAAAAGTCCAATTCACAACTCGGTGACTAAAAACAAATGCGATTGAAGGTAATCGCATTTCGTGAGGATGACAAACTTTTGTAAAGGCTTAGAAACTTTAAACAATGCGACTATTTGTATTATAATACCTATCTAATTATGTTTTTGTTTATTATTTCCACTAACTCGATGTTTTCAATGAAAAATTATGCTCCTAAAACAATGAGAGACTTAAAAATTTTAAAAACAAAAGACAACTAAAGAAACTAAACAGAGAGTAGATCAACAAAATTAAAACAATTGAAAATTAATTTAGTTTTTATGTTCTATTAAAAACTAAAGGCGATATAGCCGTGATGATTATTGTTTTTGTGTGCGTATTCTCTATTTTAGTATAAGAATTATTATATTGTACTAGTAGTAAATAACTAGAAAATAAAATAAACTGACGTAGCTAAGTAAAAAAAAAAATTTTCGTTTTTTTTTCGCTAAATATCTTCAGAATCATGGTCTGATTGAAACCCCTCAGTTTTTGGTAGCAGTCTTTTTACATCCTGTATAATAAACAACACATGAACAACTTGTTACTATCTTGGTTAAATTAGCAAAGTGTCTGACGGTAAAAGTGACTTTGCGACCATAATTTGAGTACCGTACCTGTAACCGTAAATGACAACTTTGACCTCTGTTACTTGTCAACCATACCACTTGCAGTCCACAAGATGAACACGATCCCGACAATGCAACCTGTCTACGGGTCAAACCTAACAAAAGTGGGGTAGCTATTGATTACACTACCGCGTCCTAATCTGGAGACCGTTCGAAACATTTCCATGACAAAAGCTGACCCGCTGGGCTCCAAATGAACGAAATGTATCTTCGACCACGCCTTGATCTGCATTCTATTAGCGATTTTAACTGATTTATTATTATTGCCTTTTTAACTAGTAGTGGACAGATTTTATGGTGGAAGGATTTAGCGCAGCTAGTTAGTGCAACATTTAGTACACGTTAAGCTTATTAGGACACCGACTTAAGCCTCGCGCTGCTTTTGTAATTTAGTCGAGTAGCGATTAATTTAGTGCGAACAACATCTTTGACTAAACTACTAGACTAAATTACTAAAATAGTGCGAACAAGCCTAGCTACTAACTGAATAAACAGCGAGGTTTGAGACCTCACACGAGTTGATGATTTAAAACTACGATTTGCTTTTTCATTATTGATTAACTGTTAATTTTGATTGATAAATAAGCAGACACGTGTTTGTTATTGACAATCGAATTGCCTCAGTACACAATGGCGAAGTAAGTGTAGTAGGTATAACCAATGATTACACAAGTCGCAGAGAAAACTTAAACTTAATTAATAGCTATGTGATCTTCGTGTATAAAAAAGTTCCCATACTGAACTGATAAATGAAGAAGTTAATGATATCTAACATTGCAAAAATCGATGGTGGTTTATTCTATAGAAATGCATGACCCCTTTGAACGCAGTGAATAAAGACGGGTGCGCGAATATGTAGCAGTGGGTAAATAAAGGGATGATATTGTGAACAGCGATGTGATTAAAAAAAACGATTTCCTTTAGTGGCTGTCAAGGTGCATTCTTAGTAGTGTTGCTTGCCATATTTATCGATAGCACTTTATTGTGAGATAATGAAAAACATCGGGCAATACTGCACAAGTACCATATTTTATGTATCGTCTACCATTAGTACCTATACCCTAAATTGTCGTAAAACTTTAAAACCTTGTCTTGTAAATTTTTAGGCTTGCTAAATTTTGACTATCCCCTACAAATTGTATTAGTAAGTAATAAAATAATAACTATGGTAAAGCCTTAATCTAATGTTAAATCTAAGCTACTTATACATTTATTTCGGTGATATAAATCATCGACATCGATAGATGATCAGTCCCCTTCCTTCGTGCTCAGGTGAAGGTAATCGTTGTGGGAACTATTATATCTGTCGCACACATATGTTGTATCTGTCCCTCTCTTAAATTGTTCACTAGACAATCTGATACAGAAAAAAGTTGAATGCAATAGATTGAAAGGAAACATTTTTAAAGGAATAATATATTACAGTGTCACATGAAAGTAGGGCAGCCAATGAGTTTTTAGTAAAAACTACTAGAGAAGCAAGTTGAATTTAAGTATTTTATCAATTATAAAAATCTTTAAAGTATGTAAAAGAATTCACCTCACATTTCATTAAGTCTGTCATTCGGCGACTCGTTTAGAAAATTATATTATAAAGTCGACTAATTCCTTAAATATTGGCGTTGTAACACTAGTTGTAAAACATTAAAAATACGACAGTGAATGTAAAATTTAACAATAGTGGAAGACAAGCATTGCTGTCGGCGCCTTTGTCGGTGTTTTTGTTTACTTCAAAGGGCTCGAAGCTATGCTTGTTTGTTTTTTCAAGATTAGATCTAGTTCCTACATGATATATCTAGCGCAAATGATTGCATTTATTTGCTATTTACAGTTTATTAATTATGCCATTTTTTCAAATCTTAAAGATCCAAGTTTATCACTATTGCATAATAAAAAAACATTTTTGGTAAATGCGATTCATGCTTCTTATGGATCGGACAGGGTTTTCTTTAATATTGTAAAGAATTGATCAGGTAATACGCGAGCAAAGCCGCGCGTGCAAACATAATTATTACAACTCATCTAGCAATCATGAAACAGAAAACAACTAACGCACCATTACTTAAATTTTATTTATTTGTAACCAGCAGTATAATAAAAATTACTTTCATTACAAAGCGAACAGCAAACCAAGAAAACTTATACAAAGTGACTACTGACCAAAACAAACTCGAAAAACATTGGCATAACAGTGCTTTGAGGTGAAAAGTTTTACCCGATGCTCGTGGGTGGTTACACCCGACCGCCTCGCCGGTGTCAGCACGACTACAGTGCGAATATCGTATAATAACTGCCTTTGAACCGACAAAGGCATGTCCATAATTGGGCCATCGCAACGTTAAGCTTACCAGAAATTAGGTAAAATTGTCTAACGTTTGTACCTACAGTTTTTCGTAGCCTCGTAGGCCGTAGCGCGGTCTCGTAGCTAGTTAATAGCTGTGTTGATAGCTCTCATACTGAAAGCAACTGAGATAAAAATATATTTTTCCTTGCAATCATACGTTTACCTAATTGTTATACAAATATCGGTTTACCCCTTTGAGAGTATGCCTACTGATAATGAATAAATCAAGATTAAAAAATTAAAAGAGATGAAAGTAGAATGATCAAAAATGTTGAAAGTAATAAATAATAATAATTTGACCTTGCAGGGTAAACTATTTTGCATGACATAACATTGCCAGCTGGCTGCATCTGCAGCAATTTGCCAAAGGGTATATTTCAAGAAATTACCTGACATAAGCATTTTTATTGAAACATTTCTCAGTAGTTTTCATCGCTAGAAAATTGGTTTAAGCACTACACGAACTCTGTTCCTTAATACTTGGACCATGTTCATTCAACTAAAAGAAGTGTAAACTCAAACAAATGAAAAAAAAAACAGAAAGTAGGCATTATTTACTAGGTACAGTCTTTAAATGTTATTTGTTCTACAGTATCACAAACTTATCTGGACCGGTGGCTAACAGAGGAACTAACGAATTTTACTATAAAAAATATTTTTCTGCCAACACCAAATGCGATAACAGCGCCTCTCTCACCCGTTCAGATAAGTTGGCACTGTAAAGTAGTTAATAGTAATGTTTTGACATTTGCTCAAACAAAAGCAATTATTACTTTTAAAAAATTTTAAGTTGGCAAATAACGTAAGTACGTCTTCAATATTTAAAAAAAATATGAAGAAAAAGATATTGCAGGTGTGTCTAACAAATGCGATAACTACATGTCATTAGTGTTCTATAGAAGCATTGTTTCAAGAATATAGCATGTTTTAATGCTTCCATTAGATATTCTAAGTTGATTGCCTTTCATCACTCCATAAATAAAAAGTCACATCGTTTAAACTCGATTTTTTTATGTAGCAACGTGAACACGCCTTAGCATTATGTTCACTCACATATTTCTAACAAAAGGTGTCCCAGTTTGTTTAAGTCGTGTTTTTATAGTCTAGATTCATCGCTAGACTGAAGTTAGCTGGCAATCTGTCATGTACAAGAGTCGGGGCAAACACGAAACCTTTTTATTTATGATTCTTATTGAATGTGGAAGTTTATTGATTTGTAACATGCTAAAATTATCGCAACAAGTTGAAAGGCTTAGTAAAACTAAATGCTAGATTATACATAAAGAAAGTTGTTGATAAAAAATTGTATAGATAGACAGATTCAAGGTTTACTCCATGGCACGGTGGACCTACTTTCAGATTAATAGGTTACAAGACCTCTGAAGGTGTCTGGAGAGTAGTCACAGAGGGGTAATTCACATGCGTGATATGTGTAAATAAATCAGCTGTATCTGAAGGAAAACCAAAGATTCTATAAATAAGTTTAGTTTAATATAGCTTCTAAAATAAACAAAATTTAACAGTTTAACATTAGTTTTAAAACAGATAAGCTGTAAACCTATGGAAAAAGACCTACTATCTACTTCAAGTGTCTATTTCTTGAACAGAAATGGACAATACGAATTCTACGCATAAGAAAAAACTCGACCACCCAAATTCTGTATCGGTATTTCCGTCTCACTCTCGCAAATATGTTTCGTTTCAGTCATTTACTATCATACATTTTTGTCTATATTTATTATGTTTGCTGATTTGGGGTGGTCTTTTAAAATAGCTTGTCGATGTGGTTTGTAAAGAACTAATCACTAAGTTGAAAAACCTATTTTTTTATAAAATAACGAACTTTATGTTTTAAACTTAGCGCAAGCCACACTGTGAGCTAAAATAGATCTGATAAACTTTCTACTAAAAAAAACGAGTAGGTAAGTTTTTCGAATGTATTTTTCATTGCAATTTTAATGTAAAAATATAAAAAAGTCTATGTGTGTGTGTATTATCTATTTCAAGTTTATTGATTGGCACATTCTTTATAAAAAAATAGATAAAGTGGGTAGGTTGAGCAATCTGCTTTGTGGTCGGGTAAAGGCGAAGCAGACACGATAGCAAGTAAGCGTCGACCTACTTTAGATTAACGTTTTTATGAATCGCGTGAATGAAAAATTAAGAATTTTGAAAGCATAATTTTGTAAAAGTTTTTATTAGCTATGAACTCGCTTTATTTTTATCGCAACATGGTCAAAACTTTAGTCGTGGTGCAAATAAACATGATACGTAGGATAAACGGTTCATAAGAACGAACTAAGAATTTTATAGGTACCTTTTAGACAAACTACCCATATGCTGCTTTATTTTATTATTTGCTATTTATTATTGCTGATTTATTACATTTTATGTTTGATTCATCATCATCATCATCAGCCTATAGCAGTCCACTGCTGGACATAGGCCTCCCCTAGTGCGCACCATTGCGCCCTGTCCTCAGCTCGACGCATCCAGCTTCTGCCGGCAGCCTTTCGCAGATCGTCACTCCACCTGGTCGGAGGGCGTCCTACACTACATTTGCCGAGTCGCGGTCTCCACTCAAGAACTCGTTTACCCCAAAGGTTATAGGTTCTTCGGCAGATATGGCCAGACCACTGCCACTTCAGCTTGCTGATTCTCTGAGCTATGTCAACAACTTTGGTTCTATGTCGGATAGTCTCGTTGCGGATTCTATCTTTCAGAGAAACTCCGAGCATAGCTCGTTCCTTAGGTCGCTTTGACTTTAAACTGGTGGACTAGCCATACTGTTGTTTGTTACCGTATGTTTGTTTAGAAATTTTATTATGAGTATTTTAATAACATATTTTATTATTATCTTTCTGTTCTATTGGTATGTACACTACGCATCCACTTTTGTTCATGGCTTTTTCCTCTAATCAAAGGTAAGAAAACTGCTGGTAGAAAACTCTTTTAGGGTTAAGCTCGCACTTTATAACATCTTTTTCTTTATGTATTCTATTGTGTACAATAAAGAATGACAGAGTTACTGACAGTAACCAAGGCAGAACAGTGTTCTGTGCGTTCACACAGTAGCAGTAAAGTAGCGACAGAAGTTCATGAACAATTGGAGATTTTAAAGCTTCATTTTCATCATTATTTGTGGGAAAACTTATTTTTTTCATAAATAGTAATGTTGCAAGGCAAAACATCCAATGTAAGGTAAGGTGTGATTATACCTAGTTTATCATCAAAACCTAAGTTAAAAAACACTAAAACCTAAGTTACAAACATAAGATCTAATCAATATCAAAAACTGTACCTACCTATCCCAAATGTTCTTCGATCACTGCCACAATAATAATGAATTTGATTAGTCATATCATTAACCCTATATTAGGTACTTGACGTATAAATGTATTGGCGTTTAGTAAAATGTTTAATGACTAGGGTGAAATTAGTAGAACCCTCCCTCAGTTCCGATACAAAGGAATTTATTGTACGAGTATCAACCAAATGATCGCAGTATAATAAGGCTAGTTGTCTTCGGGTGTACCTATTAATGTATAGTTTTGTCTAAGAATAGTGAGGGGCATACAAATCAAGACTGAACTTCTGTCTTGATTTGCATGCGCAGTCTCTGAAGTATTTTTTAACACAAAAATACCTACAGTGTAAAACCTAAAAACACCTCTTTTTGTTAGATTAAAATTAGAGATTACTTATCTTAGCAACTAGGTAATCCATAGTTCAGTAATCTGGATCTAGTTATTACATAGAGTTAGTAATATACAGGTAGGTTAGGTTTTTTTAGGGGTACTGAGGGTAACTCTGAAACCGTGAGAGTTATCGAAAGTCATGTTAGGAGCTACGTGCTCGATTTTGATAAAAATAAGAAATGAATATTAAAAAATTTAAAAAGTTTTAGATTTTTCGAGATAATTGACTTTTTGGTAAATACCAAAATAAAATTATATTTTTTTTGCAATTTTAGATGCTCTATCTGATAACAAATAAATACTTCAAAGTAACAATGGGTCTAATGTTGCTGGAAAATAAAAAATCCTACAGTTAATTTTCATACAAAATGTATGGAGAAAAAATAATTTATGTTTATTTTTTTTGCATTTTTTGATGTTTTGTCTGAAAATGAAAATACACTTCGAAGCCTCATGTTGTTGGAACAGATAAAAATCCTACATTTTCTTTTTCATCAAAAATGTAGCAAACTAAAATGTAGGAATTTTTTTTACAATAGGTACAAGCTAAATATAAAATGTCAGTCTTATTTAGTTTTGCGAAAAAGACTGAGTCTCGCACATCTCAACACTACGCACTTCAGGCGGTACCGGGCACTGTTTATTAGTAGGCAAACTTTTATGAGCAGTGGGTGGCATTTCGTTTCACGTAAAATATAAATAGAATAGCGATAAAACTAAATTATTGCTAAATTTGAATGTGTTTGTTCG
The DNA here is from genome assembly GCA_951394285.1 of Epirrhoe tristata. Taxonomy (NCBI): domain Eukaryota; kingdom Metazoa; phylum Arthropoda; class Insecta; order Lepidoptera; family Geometridae; genus Epirrhoe; species Epirrhoe tristata. The sequence goes on along the minus strand of OX596136.1, from coordinate 13,802,138 downwards.
TTCGTATGTCAAAGAAGGCAATGAATTCGTACGTACGGTACGTTTACGAGTTCATGAGAAAGTAATTGAAAAATCCTTTTGAAACTTTATCATTATCTTTATCATACTGAATAGTAGACAATAGCCACCCTCACCCTCAGTGCTCATCTTTGTACCAGCCCAGAGCTTGATCTATTTACGGTCTGGTGCTTCCTATAATTTTGATATTTCATAATAAGTATTTTTTACAAAAACTATACAGGTGGATTTTTGTGATGAGCCACGGAGGGCAGGTACCTTAACCGTTGTAGCTACAGGAAAACGCTCTTAGGAGACCTTTCCTAACCTTTTAAGATATTTTGAACTGCATTCACAGATTGTTTACGTTTACGTGTACAGTCAGCACCAAAAATGCCAAGAGTAAAAGAATGATTTTTGATGCCAATCGATTCAGTTTCATGTAGGGATCAAAAAATTACATTTGAGCAGTATCAACTAATCAAGATTTCAATGGATTTACTTAATCTGGTCCTTGACATGCGTCACTTTTCTTATTCCTTATTGTAGGTAATTACATTAAAATAAATACCTTCTTGCTCCTACATATAGACACATTTTCAATATTCTACATTATTAGATATTCATCATGATATCCGCGACCCACGTATTCACAATTACAATTCATGGGGATAAGACCAATCAAGCCGAGGGCAAAGGTATACGTACCTAAATAAGAGGTAGATACTGGGCAAACATAGATACCTATCTACTTTATTAAAAAATGGACACAGGCATAGGTAGATTGTGTTGCTGCACCCGTAGATGGAACAGCTCTAATTTTATAAAAAAAAATTGCAAAAATATAATATGATATAAAGCAGGTATACCTTCCTGCTTTATAAACTGAACTGAACAGGTAGGTAACAATAAATTTAAATCACACACTAAAAACTAGGATATTACCAGATACTCTAGCCAACACGATCTATCATACCTAGCTTCTTTGCAATCGTAAATGCATAGTTAATTATTCTAAATTCAAAAAAAGATCTACAACAATTTGTTCGCATAATTAATCAAAGTCGTGGCGTCTGTCTGCCTGTCTGTCGGTCCGCGGGCAACAATTACTGCAGCGGTGCAGTTCGCGCCACGCAACATCGCGTTCCTATCGCGGTTGGGGTGACCAGCTATGTTGGACTAAGATGCGCATGATTAATGCACGTTTTTAGGGTGACCATCATATTTGAAATGCGCGTTTAATTCACATTTCTTAATATATTCATGTTTTCAGTTTCTGAGCCGCCTTACGGGTTGAAAACCGATTTAAAAACATATACACAAAGTCACACCTCTTTCCCCTTGTAGGCAGAGACTGTGGATTTCCACTTGCTACGATCCTGGTACACACATTCGCCTCATTCAGTTTAATTACATTCATTCTTTTTATGATCCAATATATTGGTTGAACCAATATATTGGATCATAAAAAGAATGAACTGAAAAATTTATCTAAGTATTGTTTTTTTACTTTAGTTACGAGTAGACACTTTTATCACTTTTATAAGTTTTGAATGCTATAAACGTTGACCTCATAAACTTAAAAGTGTGACGACTTCATACATTATTATATTAGATTAAATTAATAAGATTCAAAACGTGACAAAGTTCGAGGTTTTTTATTTGTACATCACAGAGTAAAATTATGTAAATAGGTATAAAACAACTTGAAAGTTTCAAAACGATACTTTGCCTAAACTAATTTTAGTGAACAAAAAAAGCAAAAAGTTTTACTTTACGATGCAGCGGGCAATATCAAAACGAACGGAGTCTTTGACGTTTCTTATGTTGTTTTTCACGAATTTGATCTCATGATCTCATTGTGACCTTTAAATAAATTAGTTATTAATATCTCGAACAATGATGACTTTAATGATTAGATGCACTGTGTTGACCAGCGCCTTTAACTAGAATAACAACTTTAGTAGTTCATTCAATAACACAAAATCGTTAAAACAGCCTGAAGATCTTGTCTGTCGTTAACTCAACTGATTGATGTCAATTGCACTGCTTTGTTGAATGGTTAAATTGATTCATTGACCTAAACTTTGCAGGCTTTTTCCATATATCAGACCTATAATAAAATAGTAAGCAAAATCTTTTCGCATAATTCTAGGAGTGACGCATTTTATTGATCAATCAAGATTAATGGCGACTACAGCCAGCGTTGCGGTAGATCAGTCACATTCAAATGCAAAATGAAACAAAAAAACTTTGTAAAGGTGATATTCAATTAAAAATAACGCGCAGATCGGTCTTGTGTGGTCTGGTGTTGCACTAAGATAAGCTGAATATCAATAACATCAATATGGACAACACGATTTCCTTATAAGAATATATACCTACTTAATATTGCAGGTAGGTGCTCACTCTTAAATAAAATCAAGATCGCTTAGAACTGACCCACCCCAAATGTAACTTTCGCTGCCGGTGCCGATGAGAACAGGTTAGACGTACACCATTATCTGAGTAATTTGTAAAGTTATGGCTGGGGCCAGTGTAGACTATACTATCTACCTACTACGAATAAGTAGTTATGTGGCGTAACATCGTGTTAATTTTAATTAAGTATTAAGTTACGAAATAATTTTGATTATGAGTTTTTTCAAGTTGATTCATTTTTACTAAGATACCTACAATATATTCACAAACGGTCATCGGTCACAAATTTTAAAACTTGTATGTATTCATGTCAATAATTAATAAACAAAAATGTTAATACTTAATTGAAAGAAAATAAAACTCTTCTCTATGTTGTACTTAAGTAAAAAAAGTATTTTATATGTACTCGTTCTATGTTTACGTAAACTTAAAATACCTACCTAACCTAACCATAACCCTGATTTATTTATTTATCGTAATCCTAGTTTTCTTATTATAAAAAGGCAAGACTTTTGCTCAAGCAAGACTATTTATACGTTTGTTGGTGCATATAAAACTTATATCGAATCAAGTATTTAATTGTCCACATTCTGAGAAACACAGAGATTTATGTCCATTGTCGATATACGTAGGTATTTAAATAAGCTATGAAAAAAAACAACAAAGAAGCCGGCCTCGCACCATTGACCTATGAGTAACTGAGATTTTTTGCGCCAAAAAGTACGAGGGTCAATACCCGTCTGCTAACATTGAGATAAGTATTTAAATATTAATGTCGTTTTCAAATAAACAAATTTAAATTTGTTTTATTGTAGATCTTCGCATTTAGGAACTGCAGATAGAAGTAAACTTTGGCAAACGAATGAGAGTTCATTTCGTATTTTAATTTATTTTAAATTTATTAATTATTAGCACACGTTCGAGATACGAACACATACCTTCGCAATACCGCATTGCCACTTTTTTTACTTTAGGTCAATGAGATCTAGAAAAATATATACCTAATGATTTAGGTACTATATCCATTTATAGGCTAGCTGATATTCTAAATTAAGCATTCTAGTCAAGAAGCATCACTGCATTTTTATGCAAATTGATGTAAATACCTAAGGAGATATTTTTTGAAAATTCATATGGCAGATGAGGCAGAGATGCAGTTTCTTCGAAATATGTATATCAAGTTGATTAAAAATTATGTTAGCTATACCAAAAATCATAGACACTCTAGTGGTGCGTAATTTTGCGTCAACGCACTTTGTGGTTTCGTCGATCTACCCGCTATGCCGGAAATATATAAATACCTTTTTCAGATCAGTTAATGTTATAATTTAATCTCCCATTACGATAGTAATTATTGTATATATATATATATATTGTACATATTGTGTATATGTACTCATTAATGATTCGCTTGGTGTATTATTTAAAAGCGTATCAAAATTCCAAAAAACCTTCATGTGAATTAATAGAATTGAACCGAACGGTACCTTGTTAACCATGACTAGTCTAGACAAAATTACCAAAACTGAGTCCAAAAAAACTATTTGAAAGTGAAACTCGCATGGTTACTAGACCATAGCCTTGTGCTAGCGCCAGAAGCAGGCCCAACAGTTATAATCCTGTTGGTTTCCTCGCGTTCGGAAGCGAGTGAGTTTCGACGCGGTGACGTCAGCCAAAGCAAGACTGACCCGACCAGTTTTTGTCTGACTCGATTTAGTGTTTGATTCTTTATGCATAACTCTCGAGTCCTAACTGAGGTCGTCTGACATTCAAGGACAGGGGGCTTTAATTGCAGGGACCGTGATATTTATGTCGGAGTAAGATCTAGTGAACTCAATATTTCTCTGCAAGTTTTATGTATAAGAAACAAAATATGACGTGTAGTAGCATTTAGTTGACAAATTAGTTTTATAGAAAAAACTATTTCAAAGCCGATAAAATACGTTTCGCTCCCTTTACCTGCAGGAGAACAACTTAATTTTCATCCAAGTTGGTCTAAGGTTTGAATCACAAATATCCAAAGATTCATAATAGGTATTAGTAGGATACTTAAGGGAACCTTACTTTACCTTGATGAGTGTCAGAAGCGTAGCGTCAAGCGTGGTATCTGCATACTCAAGAAAAAAGAAGTGTTTTTATAAAGCTAATTTGGTTCATAGTTCAACTTATTTATCTGTGGTGTAATTAAAGGATGCGAAGCAAAGGGTACGAAATGACTACAGACATGGAATGACCAATCTCAATGGCACGCTTCGAATCGATATTTCGAATGAATGGATTCGAATAATGTAGCTTCAGGATGCGGCACTGCTTCCACTTCAATTCGTCAAACGCTTCGTTTGAAACGATAAGCAACGTCCACATGGCTGGACTTAATCTTCTTCAGATTAATTATCTAATAGGGCTAATAATCTTCAGATTAATTACCCTAAAATCACGTTGCATTGATCTAGATAACTTTAGGTATCGATGGATCATTTGCAAGGATTATTTACCTACTCCATAGATAAATAATGTCCCAGGCATTCAAGCGTCTCAGTGAGTGTAGACATATTATGTTGCCTCCTGACGTTGACTCATCTTATACAGGATGTTAAAAAGCCTTAGTTTATATAGACTTCCCTTTCGATGTAATAGTATTTACAGGGTGTGGCAAAATTTTACAACATTAAGGCCAATGATCTATTTGGAAAATAAAAACAACTGCATTTTTGGATTTTTGAAAAAAATTACAGACAACCTAGAAACTTACATTTGTCAAAAAAAAAACATATTGGTCTCAATCGACACCATTTCCCATCAGGAACACTTTACTTTTCCCAAAGTAAATGCCAAATCAAGTCGTAAGTTTTTGCAAAAATTCAAAAAACTTTTTCCTTGTATGTGAATCATTACTACACAATATCCCACTAATATAATAAACCTGTAGGAAATATACACAGGATTTTCACTGTGAGAGATCAGGAAGGATTTATTAATTTTATTATAAAGTGCTCCTCTAACCATAATGTATTAATTAAAAATAACCTTTTAATATCAATGACGTCCCAGTCGGAGCTTGCAGCTGTAATAAAAATGCATTGAATAAATACAGAATTTATTTTGTTTTTATGCTAAGTATTCGTATAGTCTGATATATTCTGTAAAAAAAATACCGAATCATAAACTGCTTTTTGTGCTCGTAAGCATATTGTTTTAATAAAATAATACTTATCTTTATTTCAGGCTACAAAATAGGACCATTATTTACCTACCAACATATTACGTTAACTATTTATACCATATTAGTTATACCTATAAACGTAAACAGGTTCACGACTGTATCCCCAAGGTGCGGTAGACATTCTCTCAGATCTTTTTTTATGTTACTTATTCCAGATCCTTATGAAGATGTCTAAGGGGGGTAGTCAGAGGCATGTCCAAACATATTTGATACATGCCCACATCTTGCAGAAGTAAGTATTCCATACGTGACAGGTTGCAAGCCCATCGCCGCCTATAAGAACACTAACTGGTTTCCTCACGATGTTTTCCTTCACCGTTTAGAGCACGTGTTAAAGCGCATATAAATTTTACGAAACGCAAAATCCATTGATGCACGGCCGGGATTCGAACCCACAACCTCCGGATTGAAAGTTGAGGTACAACCCCATTCGGCCAACACGGCTTTTTTATACTAAAACCAATAGATACACAAGTAGGTACAAAAGTATTAAAAGTGATAATAGGATGATCTAAGCATAGGTACTCGTAGAAGGAAACTGTGGACTATTGTCTAACTCCTTACAAAAACTAAGCTCCCACATATTTACTTATATATTACACTTACACAAACATACATGTTATATTATAACAGCTACAAATATTCTGCGTCGTTACAGTGTTGGTGATGTCCCACAATTTTCCATAGCAAACATCGAATAAGAAATAACATAAAAATTTTTGAAAAAAAAAATTGAACCGACTTCACAGAACACAAACAGGAGAACCTTCTACACACTAAAAAGAGAAAAATAAGAATATAATTTGAAGTCGGTGCCAAGTGAATACGATTAGGTACCTATCAAAAAAAGAAATCGAGCGATAGCGTACCAGGATACAATTTTGCACCCAAGTTCTTTTGAATTTCTTAGATGTAAATGAATAGTTGGCACCGACTTCAAATTATATTCTTATTTTTCTCTTTTTAGTGTGTAGAAGGTTCTCCTGTTTGTGTTCTGTGAAGTCGGTTCAATTTTTTTTTTCAAAAATTTTTATTTTTCACTTTTTAGTGTAAGTAAATAAATACTGTGTAAATAAAAGTGTATGTGTAAATAATATAGTAAGCTACGAGTACATTAAGACTTTGCTTATCGTAGCTTAAGTAGGAAAGGATAAGAGAAGTCATGGGCAGACCTACTAAAGGACAGACCGGAGTTCAGCAAGGGGGAAAACTATCAATCCATAAGGAAAAGAAATATTTTGTACTACCTCGGGTGTAATACCCTTTCAAACTATTTAATGTTTGACTCAGATTGTGAGTCAGGGTGTGTTGTGTAGTGAGAATGAGGTTTTTTTAATGTTACGGGAAAACTGTCAATCCCTCAGGAAAAAAAAATATATGGCGCCACCTTGAGAGTATATCTCTTTTTAACAAAAAAAAAATTTTGGAAATCGGTCCACAATTTTCTTAAAGTTCAGTGATTGTTTTAGTTTTACGGGAAAACTATTAATCCCTCAGGAAAAAAAAATATGTGGCGCCACCTTGAGAGTATACCTCTTTCTAACAAAAAAAAAATTTTGGAAATCGGGCCACAATTTTCTTAAAGTTCAATGATTGTTTTAGTTTTACGGGAAAACTATTAATCCCTCAGGAATAAAATTTATATGGGACCACTATAAGAGTATACCCTTTCAAACAAAAAAAAAATTTTGGAAATCGGTCCACAACTGACGGAAATATCGTTTTCTTAAAGTTCAGTGATTGTTTTAGTTTAACGGGAAAACTATTAATCCCTCAGGAAAAAAAAATATGTGGCGCCACGTTGAGAGTATACCTCTTTCTAACAAAAAAAAATTTTGGAAATCGGGCCACAATTTTCTTAAAGTTCAGTGATTGTTTTAGTTTTACGGGAAAACTATTAATCCCTCAGGAATAAAATTTATATGGGACCACTATAAGAGTATACCCTTTCAAACAAAAAAAAAACTTTGGAAATCGGTCCACAACTGACGGAAATATCGGTGAACATACATAAAAAAAAAAAAAAAAAAAAAAAAAAAAAAAAACATACATACAGCCGAACATATAACCTCCTCCTTTTTTTGAAGTCGGTTAAAAATCATACTTGTCACAAAGTATGTGATAAGCTACAATTTTGCGACGTGAGTTGAGGGTAGTTTTAAAATAATCGTGAGCAGTCCTGCAAAATTATTCAAAATTATTAAATACTAGCGGAACGCCCGCGACTTCGTTCACGTGGTACATATCAACATAGCCCTTATCACTTGAGTAAGCTTAAGCTTTTCATCACATTAACTAAACTGAGTGACTGTGACTGCAAGTTCAACTTTGATGACTGAGTCTGAGTCCGAGTCTCACCCTCAATCTAACCCTTATCTCGCTCTCACTCTTAATGTGACTCACAATCTCACTCTCACATTTTAATCTGACGCCCCCCCATAAACTCACAAATCCATAAATCCACAAATCCATAAATCCATTAACCCCACTTCCAATCTCACTCCCACTTAAGAAATTCCACACATACTTAATCACCGCCAACACCCTGTTTCAGGAATTATTTACAGCCCTCCCTTTCAACCCACCCCCTAAATACGAAATCCTAAAATCCCCCCTACGAAATCCTAAAATGCAGCAGAAGAAGAATGTATCTTCCAAGTTTCAAGTTTTTAGGACTTAAGGTTCTCATAGCAACTGTTACTCCCTCTTTTTTATATTTTTTTTTAACTCCTCTATAAAGGGGGTCCTTTATAGTGGAGTTAAAAAAAATATATATAAAAATATTACTCAGTACTCACACATAGCGAGTTTCAAGCGAATCGGACCACGCATTCAAAAACCCCATACAAACATTAACACCCCCTACACCCCCTTCTAGGGGTAGTTTTGTTTTTTTTTGAATGCATACATTTTGTAATTACACTAATTAATACTCATACCGAGTTTCAAGCAAATCGGACAACGTATTCGATAAACCCCATACAAACATCAACACCCCCTTCTAAGGGTAGTTTAAAAGCTTTTTGAATGCAGACTTTAATTAAAACTGTTGAACTATCATAATTCTAAATTTCATGTGCCAGGAATATGATTTTTTCCCGTTATTTTCCACTTATCCCACATTATCCCATTTCCCCCCACTTTATCCCGCATCATTCCATTTTTCTCGCTTGATCCCGTTTTTTCCTGCATTTTCCCCGCTTTATCCTGAATTATCCCGCTTTATCCCACATTATCTCGTTTTTTCCCTGCTGTATCCCTCTTTTTCCCAGTTTACCCCGCTTTTCCCGCATTATACCGATTCTTCCCGCTTTATCCTACTTTTCCCCCACATTATCCCTCTTTTTCCCGGTTTATCCAACTTTTTCCTGCTTTTCCCCCACTTTATCCCGCATTATCCTGCTTTTTCCCCACTTTATCCCGCATTATCCTGCTTTTCCCCAGTTTATTCCGCTTTTCCCCCGCTTTATCCCACCTTTTCCCCACTTTATCCCACATTATCCTGCTTTTCCCCAGTTTATCCCGCTTTTCCCCAGCTTTATGCCGCATTATCCCGCTTTTACCCCGCTTTTTCCCGGTTTATCCCCCTTTTCTCCCGCATTTTCTTGGTTTATCCCGCTTTTTCCCCGCTTTATCCCACTTTTTCCCCACTTTATCCCGCATTATCCTGCTTTTTCCCAGTTTAACCTGCTTTATCCCGCATTATCCTGCTTTTTCCCAGTTTATCCCGCTTTTCCCCCGCTTTTTCCCGCATTATCCCGCTTTTTCCCGGTTTATCCAGCATTATCCAGCTTTTTCCCTGTTTATTCCTTTTTTTCCCGCATTATCCCGCTTTTTCCCCCGCATTCTCCCGGTTTATCCCGCTTCATTCCACTTTTTCCCGCTTATCCCTTATACGTTATTCCTTCCCCAAATACCCCACTTCCACTCCCAATGGACTTATGGCTCCCATAGAATCTGTACTTTACTTCCCCTTTTTCACCCCCATTAAAGGGTAGATTTTGAAAAAAAAACATGCAGATATTTTTTATTACACTACTGCTAAATACTCATACCGAGTTTCGACCAAATTGAACCACGTATTAAAAAATCCCACGCAAACTTTAACACCCCTTTCACCCCGGTTTAGGGGTAGTTAAGAAATTATTAGAGTGCGGAAATTTTTTATTTACATTTTTAAATAATCATACAGAGTTTCAAGCAAATCGGACCACGCATACAAAAAACCCCATACAAACATTAACACCCCCTACATACCCTTCTAGGGGTAGTTTTGAATTTTTTTGAATGTAGACTTTCATTAAAAGCGTTGAACTATCATAATTCTAAATTTCATGTCTCCAACTGCCAGGAATACGATTTTTCATACAATCGTTTTTACCCCTTTTCACCCCTTTAGGGGTTGAATTTCAAAAAATCCCTTCTTAGTACACCCCTACGCACCAAGACGGACATACCCTCAAAATTTCAAGTCTCTACGACCAGCGGTTTAGGCTGTACGTTGTCTATCAGTCAGTCAGTCAGTCAGTCAGTCAGTCAGGACAAAGATTCTTATAATAATAGATTTGAACTATTCTAAAGATTTTCATTAAACTACAGTAGGGCCAAGATAATAGGTCACTTTTGACGTTTCATCAAAATTCAACAACGTGACCTTGTAACGGCGGGCATAAAATAAGAACTGCACCAATTGTGCAGTTCTTATTAACTTTTTTCAATTACGTTTACATATTTATTGTAATAATGACCGATACGAGTAATTTTACGATTTGCTTTCACTAATAAACCATTCTAAACATAATAAACAATTTCTGATCTAAAGAACTGAACGTCGTTACAATGTTGCGTCAGTCAACCCTTTTTCTTTTTAAACACTAGGGATGTTACTCTAAAAATCGAAAGCTGATAGGATTGTAAGTTGAATCGAATGCAATGATTACTTGTGAAGAAAAATCACCATAAATTTATAACCACGTTGTGATTATAGTAAAACCTAATTATACATATTTATTATTCTTTTAACTAACTATAAAAATACAAAAAAATAACTAAATAGAAAGGTCATTGATGTTGGGTGCAATTTAGGTGGATGTTGCTGGCAACACCAGTGCCTGTCGATGACGCATGTCATGTCGCCATAACATGATGATGACGCAGTCTTTTGTTGTTGTGCGAAGTGACTGTGCGTTTTTGGTGTGCTCTCTGTTATTTTCTTCTGATCCGGCTTTTTCATTGAACTGATCTTACTGACTACGTTTACCTGGCTATAAATTGGACTCCGATTGCTTAACAATTATTAAACAAGAAAAACATTACAGTCTTACTATGTCGAAACGGGGGAAAACTCTAAACAGTCAATCTCGCGAACTAGTGCTGAAATTGTACAATTATTTTGGACGTGAATCAGTTAACGATGGGCCTCTTTTACCATTGAAACCACCAAGAGAACGCGTTGCCGAAGCATTGGGAATAGGGAAGAAGACAGTAACTCAAATTCTGAAAGAGAAATACGGACCATCAGGCTCAGAAGATAATACTTTACGTACACCGAAAAAACGAAAGAGGGACAAGAAAATTGTTGACGTTGATAATTTTGATGCTACTGCAATTCGCAACCACATTTATGGATATTACTCGAGAAAAGAATATCCTACACGGGAAAAGCTATTGAGTTCGTTAAAAGGCGCAGGTTTATTTTTTGGAGGCAAATCGTCTCTAGCAAAGGTTTTGAAATCGATTGGCTTTAGATTTAAAAAATCCGACAAGCGGAAAATCCTGCTAGAACGCTACGATATTATTTTGAAGAGAATAACATTCTTACGTGAGGTAAATAAAATTACGGATTGGGACAATGTCGTGTTTATTGACGAAACATGGTTGAATGCGAACCATACGGTTGCGCGGACATGGACCGATGATACAGCGGCCTCCACCTCAAAAGTTCCATCGGGAAAAGGAGCCCGACTTATTATATGTCACGCGGGATCAGCTTCTCAAGGTTTTATTCCAGACTGCCTCCTCGCATTCGCCTCTAAAACTACAACAGATTACCATGAGGAAATGAACTTTGATGTTTTTAAAGAGTGGTTTGAGAAGCTGCTAGTCAGCTTAGAAAACCCATCGAAAATTATAATGGACAATGCTCCGTATCATTCTGTACAAGTTGATAAATCACCAACTCAAGCAAATAAAAAGCAAGAAATTGTCTCGTGGCTGGTAAGAAATGGTGTGGAGGCAAGTCCAACTTTATTAAAAGTTGAGTTGTTAAATCTGGTAAAAGCAACTAAGCCGTCCAAGCTCCGCTATGTAATCGATGAACTAGCCCTAGAGCATGGACACGAAGTTATTCGATTGCCTCCCTACCATTGCCAGTATAACGCCATCGAGCTTATTTGGGCACAAATAAAGGGTCATGCAGCGCGGAACAATACCGAACCACCCTTCAGTACTGCTAAAATGATGACTCTGCTACAAACTACATGTGCAGAAGTCACTACAGAAGACTGGCGAAAAGTCGTGGAGAAGACAAAGAAAATAATTTTACAAGATTTTGAACGAGATGTGAGAATAGACAATATTATTGAAAATGAATTAATAATATCTCTGAGTGCTGACAGCAGTGATGAAGATAGCAGTTCCGATAGTTCAAGTGAATAAAAGCATTTTTTTTGTTAAATTACGTAGGTACTTGTCTTATTTTGCTCCTTTAATTTATGAAAGAAAAAATAATAATGGGACAGGGATTCGCATGATCATTTTTAAAATTCACATATGTTTCAAGTCTGTATCGATTCATTCGATTCATTCATTTAATCGATGTTTTTAAGCAGGTCACCTCACTATGAATATAAAACTGACATCTGTCAAAAGTGACCTATTATCTTGGCCCTACATAGTATATAATTTTACTGATTCAAGTAGCTTGTTGCATTTTATGCACGATGATATAAACAATTATCTGATTTTATTCCAGCATTCACGCGAGGAGGCTTGCTTCGTTGTCCGATGAGGTGATCCGATAGAAATACCAAAAAGAGGAAGCATATGTCGCACCGTGGTGCTAAATACAATATCAAGTATTGTGCGTAGTCGCTAAAACGACTCAATATAGGTTAAGGACCGTTTCCCCTTGCAGCCTCCTTCAAGCCACGGCCACTCACCAGCGCATGCACTTTTCGTTTTTTTGTTCAGAATCAAATCATTTTTATTTACGTAGGTATTACTTGACCAGCCAACCGGGGTTATCTGGTCATCAACAAGGACAAATTTAAATATTGCCAATTTGAATAAGGAAGGGCTATGTTGTTTTAGTCGCTTAAGACGTTGGTAAAGAATTATTGATGAAATAGAAAAAAAAATTAGAGGACCGATTTGGATCAAACTTTGAATGGATGTTGATCGTAACCTGAAACAGTATAATATTATGTTAGTGCCATGTGAGCAAACCCGCGGGTGGAAGCCAATTTTCAAATATTGCGGTAGGTAATCAATTACAGCATGTCACTGAAAAATCCCCAGCTAGGTAGGTATTAATTCTTTTTTAAGCGCGTAAAGTATTTCTATTATATACACAGGAAATTCCTGGGTTTCTATTTACCCGATTAATAAACTGTCCAAAAATAACTTCAATTTTAAGTTGGACCAAACGTTCGATAAACAAATCAGACCCTTGTAAATCCTATGACTACAACCTTTGACTATTAGATGCACTCACAAGTATGAAAATCAAAAAAACTCTAGGTGATTTTTTTACTAAGTAGAACTTAACTCGAACAAAGTCGTGGGCATTCCACAAGTCTAATAAATAATTGCAAAATATAATGGCGTCAAGGCGACAATGACCTCTCGCTTTTCAAGTACGATCGGTCATTAGCATCATGTGAGCACGATGCCATTCCATTAAGCATTTTATAAAATATCTGATACAATTCGGAAACGAACACAACTGAAAAAAAAACCGGCCAAGTGCGAGCCGGACTCGCGCACAAAGGGTTCTCTCTATCTATAAAAACCGAAAAAAAAAACGCGGCAACAGAAATACATCATCCGGTAAAATTTCAACTCTCTAACTATAACGGTTCATGAGATACAGCCTCTCGCTACCAGACGGACAGACAGTCAGATAGACAGCGAAGTCTTAGTAATAGGGTTCCCGTTTTACCCATTGGATACGGAACCCTAAAAACGATGGATACCCTCATGGGTTTTACATTTGCCTCTGCGAGGCAAACATAGTTAATTATATAATTGATAATGACAGCTTTACAATGGTACTTACTTTACAGTAGATTGGCTCATGATACAAATACAAGGAACAAAAACTTTATTTACAGAAAATAAGCTACTACATATTTAAATATATTTACAAAATACAACAGGATTAGTCAAGCTACCTAAGGATCGTTAGAAACGATCTATAGATAGCTCAACTAACTTAATTAACGTAATCTAAAAAAACAGAAGACAGAATCACCAAAGTATCACCTACTAAAATTAAAAGCCGTTTTCACCATTCTTCTTATATAAGTTAGACGATTTAATAATATTATAATAAATCGTCTTTAAAAAATAATCCTTTGAAAATGTGAAGCGCTCATGGTCGTGCTTGCTTAGTCGTTCTTGATAGATCGTCAAAGTTAAGCGACGTTAAAAACAGTCTGCAAGTGGATGGGTGGCATTTTCATCTGAGCACTTCTGTGCTTTGGAGGGCACTTTAAATTGTCTTGTCTGTCCCGGCTATATAAGTCGTTAAGCCATGACGGAAGCTTTAAGGCGGTCTAAAAACTCAGTCACCAGAGTTGGCCACTGACTCATACGAACTTACTTACTTTTTGAAAATGTCAGAGGCACGTTATAATACATTTTGACATACCTACTGCACCTACTAAATGCACACAAAAATATGCCTCTTTCCCGTAGAGGAAACTAATTACCACACATACTATTCATTTGCTAAGATCCTGTAATTTTTATAACTGTTTTACTAGCGTCCTCCTCATTTCACGATGCCAGATGTAAAATATAAACCTAAGTAAGCAATGGCCACAATGTATCAATATGTAAAATTAAAGTTTGATATGGAAACAGTTTAAACTTTAGTCGCTCTGAACAAAGATTTTTTACTGTGTGAAATTTAAACCTAAGCGATTTTAAATTTCTCAAAGCATCTACCGCAAAGCCTTTCCGCCCACGGAAACTTAATTTATGTTATCGACGGACACGTTCCGAACCACACCGGAAACTAATTGAATTCCAAATAAATTACTCTTCTTCAATACATATTCCCTGACAACCCGTAAGAAACGCTAAATATGTTTGTTGCTTGTCCTTAAAGTGATAAGTAGGTAAAAAACGTAAACAGGGTCACAACTTTATGCCCAAGGCGCGGTAGACATTCTCTCAGATCTTTTTTTTATGTAGGTATTCCAGATCCATTGAAAATGTCTAAGATGTCTAAAGTCAGAGGCATTTCAAAAAATAATAATTTGTCCAATGTTGCCATGTGGCGAAACGATTCCGAGACCGACCAAAAGAAGGTAAATGTCAACGCCTCTTTACATGGTCATAATTAACGAATTTAGCTAGGTCTGTAGTTGATTTTATGAATACTTACAGATTTAGAATATGAAAATTCAAGTAAGTACTAAGTTAGTAATTTGTTGTCCAGTCGGAAACTGAATCCACGATAGAAAACCGACCTCCCATTAGTCCAACACAACTCCGCGGCGCTGTAAGAATAATAACGTAGGTACAACGCGTATCTGAATTTGATTTTATGAAAGAAGCCGCTTCTCAGAATCCAATTTGTGGTTAAACTTTGAATCAACTGTATCTATTCTGAAATAAGCAGCCCATGCTGGAGACAAAGCATTGGCTTTGCAAAACGCCAATGCGTTCCATGTTTGTTAATTGTCTTTACTATCAGACGCTCAGTAGCTTTTTCACTTTGAGGGAAATTGCTTTTTCAAGGCTTTCTTCTAAGGCCGCATTTCCATCTACAAGAAAACTTCCACGGGAAATGTCCAACAGTCCGACAGTTTTGTCCATAACAAGTGCTGCCACAAAACTTTCGCGACAGCATCTGCAACTGTCGGACATTTCCCGCAGGAGTTTTCTTGCAATCAGAAAAGCTGCCTAATGCTGAGGATGGCTTAGATGCTCACCAACTCAAGTGTCCGACGCTTAGTGTATGCATAAATTGCTTCGTTACTAATAACCTATAGATGAGTTTTACATTCTTCATCTGCACCACTACAATAGCGATTTGACATTACACAGATATCTGAGTGAAAAATTTGTTATAAGCATGTATTCGATCAATATCATTGTTACTACATTACGAGTACTAGAGTAGTGCAAAACTAAGTATCGATACTTTGATAATAATTACACCATTTTTTCGAATTTTTTGGGTAAAATAAAACAAACATGATCACACCTGTTTCCCTAAGATGCGGTAGACAATTTCTCAGATTTGTCTGAATAAAAAAAACAAAATTACACCGCATTTACGTTATTGTTGACTGATCTCTTTTGTATCCGAGAATATTTTCAGGCTTAGTCAATTCGATCGTGTTTCAAGTTCACTGTAAAACTATTTTAGTGAATTGTCACATATACATAAAATCAGGCTTCTTTCCCGAAGGGGTAGACAGAGACCACGGATTTCCACTTGCTACGATCCTGACACACAACTTTTGCCTCATTCACTTCATTACATTCTTCATACATTGACACATATATTGAGTACAATTACAAAAATCGATATCGGTAGATGGCAGCCGCGTCACTCGCAGCTTTGATTCACAGCTGACCTTCGGACGAAAGCGAAACCGGTGTGGGTCATCGCGCCTCCACTCGCACGGCCCCGAGACGGCGCGTTCCATTTCATGCACTCCGCTCGCATAAACATAAACCACGTTCTCACTTACATGACTTTTCAACTACGGGTCAGTAGGTAGTCAAATTGAGTTTGTGTAAAAGTGAACTCGGCTGTAGTAGCAGTTGTAAGAGTCGGCACCCGCCAAGACGCACTTTATATAATCAATCCAAATATCTTTGGAACCAACCTACCACTTGAATATCCTTGTATATTGTATATGTGGCGATTTGTTTACCGCTAGGCACGCTTGACACCATCACACATCTTTGATTTTGTTTAAATCTCTCCTAGCTTTTAAATACTTGCTCTGAACAATGTCTTACAATATAATGTCAATGATACAAAACTAGTAATGCGGGTAGGTAGTTCATAATATGATTGTGTTTCTACGAGTATTACTAGTGTCCGACAGTAGTTTCGGGTTTCGGTTTCAGTTTCGGCCAAAAAATAAGGTTTTGGCCATAGTTTCGGTTTCGGCCACAAACCGACCGAAACTTCGGTCGTGCTGAAACTCAGTTTTTGTGGGTTATCGCGTTACGTTCGGATAACTTCCAGTGAGCTTGTGGCTCGTGTTTATCTCCAGTTGAGTACGCGTGCTGGTGCTGGGAGTAGTTGTGTTGAGATTGGGTGTGTTTTTTGTATTCTCGTACATAGAAATGAGTAATGATTCCTTGTTCTTTGTTTCCTGTTGTCCAAGTTTGATATTGCCTCAACATTCAATCCTACCAATTCATCCAATTGTCTACTGTGCCTTGGGGATTCAGTAGTTAACCCGCTTTATCTTATTTGGTAACAATAAAGTTTATATTTCAGTAAAAAAACACTTATTTTCTGGTTTCAACAAAAATTTTAAGATATTGTGTAGGTATGAAAGTTTCGGTTTCGGTTTCGGCTGAAACTGAGGTCAAAGCTGAAGGTTCGGTTACGGTTTCGGTTTCGGCTAAAAACCTTGTTTCAGTCGGACACTAATATTTACGAAGCGCTCGTGGTCGTGCTTGCTTAGTCGTTCTTCATAGATCGTCGAAGTTAAGCAACGTTCCAAACGGTCTGTAAGTGGATAGGTGACCGCCGGTGGCATTTTCATCTAAGCGCTTCCGTGCTTCGGAGGGCACGTTAAATTGTTAGTTCCGTCTATTTAAGTCGTTAAGCCATGACGGAGGCCTTAAGGCGGCCTAAAAACTCCGTCACCAGAGTTGGCCACTGACACATACGAACTTACTTAATTACTAATATTTACAACTGTAAGGGATGGTGTATGGCATCCCTAAAAATATTGTTTATATAATTAATAATTGTTTTAGTCTGTGGTCTCCGACATCTCTCGTCTATGGTTGTTATGAAAGATTAGGCGGGAAAGAGAGATGTCGGAGAGAGATAGAAGATACTTGACATTGTGTCATATAGACGTCAGGCATAACGGCGGGAAGTATTGTCGAGTCTCCCAAGTCCGAACTTTCATTGTTTGTATATGTTTTTCTTGTTGTTTTCGTGTTAATAAACTTTCTATGTGACTGTGGACTGTGTTTTGCTGGTTGCCAAACCACCCCCGGTTATAGTGGCGCTCAACTTAGTGGCATTACAAGAATCCGGCGTTTTGGTTGAGCGGAGTTCTCCCAAACGCAATCTTGTAAGGAAGAAAAACATTCCAACTGGACTTGGTGTGAGATTACAAGACCCCAAAGTCGATCGAGATGCCGCCTAAGGTCATCCGATCGCCGACGAAGACTCGATCTGCGACGGCGGCAGAAACTTGCGCCGCCAGCGACGAGGAAGACTCTAGAACGACATCGACGCAGGTCGTCATGACGGAGGCGCAGCTCGCTGCCCTAGTGGAGAGCATCTCACGATCGCAGGCGGAGATGAATCGCCAGCTCGTGGAGAACCTCATCATTAGTGGGAGAGCGACGCCGCCTTTGCCAAACGCTGCGGGTGCGGCGATGGCGCCAAACGACGAGTCCGTCACTGCGCATGCGCGACATGGAAACTTCTCGAAGTGTTCTGCGCGTTTCCGTGGAGGAGCCGCGAACGACGACGACGTTTTGGAGGCGTTCATCGACTCCGTAGAGGTGTACAGGGAGTGCACCAACATCACCGACGAGCACGCACTTCGCGGCCTACCTATGCTGCTTGAGGGCGACGCGGCTGTCTGGTGGCAGGGCGTGAAAGCTACGACGGCGTCGTGGAAGGACGCGATTGAAGGTCTGCGATCTATGTTTGGTGTGCCGCGACCGGCACACAAAATATTTCGGGACATTTTCTCCAGTGAACAAAGTGATAGTGAGAAAAGTGATGTGTTTATCAATCGTGTTCGGGCGTCTTTAGCTAAGTTACCTTACAGACTTGAAGAAGAAGCTCAAGTAGACATTGTGTACAGTTTGATGAACTCTAGTATTAGGGAACGTTTACCTCGTAAGGACTGCGCGACTATGAGTGATTTGATAGAGAAATCTCGCGATATTGTTGTCCCTAAAGCTAAGAATCAGATTGTTAGCAAAGCTAGCGACACAGGGGGTAGGCTCACTAACTCGAACCCAAAAGATTCTGGGGAGTCAACGATTCCCAAATCCAATTTTACAGGTGTACGGTGTTATGGGTGTGGCCAACCCGGTGTAACGAAAAGCAAATGCTCAACTTGTAACTGTGGTACTAACAAAGTTCAATTTCAGGGTGTAGAGATGTACAAAGCGGAGCACTCCGACACGACGCGAGCCATTGTAAACGTCGGCGCCGCGGGACGTCGTGGAGTTGCCGTGCTTGATACAGGTGCCACCCACAGCCTTGCCAGTGCAGGCCTATGTAAGGTTCTTCGAGACTCCGGTGTGCAGTTCACCGAGTCACAGTACACATTTGGCCTCGCTGATGGATCTACTCATGTGAGTAAAGTTTTATGCTGTAACACATACATAGAGCTCGGAGGAAGAGAGCTACCTGTGACATTTGCAACTCTGCCCGATGCAAATAATAAAACTTTACTGGGCAATGATTTTATGAAAAGAGCCGGAATTATTATTGATGTTGCACGAGCTTCATGGAGTTTTTCTGATACTCCAGACATTTCCTATACGTTTGTCTTGGAGTATGCTTTGGAATGTGATGCTGAGTCGATGCATTATGATAAAATTGAAGGGGCCTTGCGGGATAAAGGAGGTTCGAAGTTGGATGCAGTGAGAAAAGGGAGGCTTAACCGCTTGCTTGAGAAGCATGGAGATGTTCTCGCAGCGAATGGGCCTGCTAATAATTTTGATCTGCATTGCATCAAGGTGAAGGAGAACCTGCAGGTCGACCCGCGGAAGGTCAGCGCCGTCGCGATCTCGCCGCCGCATGAGAATCTGAGGGACCAGTGGACGTCGTCGCAGCCGAGACGCCGCACCTGGTGGTGCCGACGCACGAGCGCGCGCGTGCCCTGCGCGAGTTGCGCGCCGCGCCCGCGGCCGCCGACAGAGACTGTTGGCCCGGCGAGAGATGCGCGTGAGAAGGCGCAGATGCCGCAGTACGTTGAGGAGAGTCGTTGCGACGCTCCTCCGTACGATATTGTAGACCTGGGTCTACTGAAAGTACAGAACAGCACGTCGGCGCCGGGGCAGACGCCCATACTCAACCCGCACCGCGACAGGCCGTACCGAGTGCACGAGGCCTGCAGACCGGTGAGCTTTGTGCCGGTCGAGCCGAGCACGGAAGAACTAAGTGAGTACCATAGTTCTAAGTTCACACCGTTGGTTGGCCACATTCAAGCACCGATGCGACCGAAGCGTAGGAGAGGTAGACCGCGTAAGAATCGGGATAGAGTTAGTGCTAGCCTAGCCCCTGATGTTGGCTAGCCTAGCAGGGGGAGGTTGTAAGGGATGGTGTATGGCATCCCTAAAAATATTGTTTATATAATTAATAATTGTTTTAGTCTGTGGTCTCCGACATCTCTCGTCTATGGTTGTTATGAAAGATTAGGCGGGAAAGAGAGATGTCGGAGAGAGATAGAAGATACTTGACATTGTGTCATATAGACGTCAGGCATAACGGCGGGAAGTATTGTCGAGTCTCCCAAGTCCGAACTTTCATTGTTTGTATATGTTTTTCTTGTTGTTTTCGTGTTAATAAACTTTCTATGTGACTGTGGACTGTGTTTTGCTGGTTGCCAAACCACCCCCGGTTATACAACAAAATAAATTATTGCAATGCAATAAAAACTGAGCCGCTTCATATTCTCACTGATTTAACATTCCAAGTGGTGGAAACTGGTTTTATCGAATAAATTTATAAGTGCTTGTAAATAATATGCTGTTTTATTATAAAAATAATAGCAGCCATATTGTCGCACATAACTTCATTTCACAAATCATTACTTATCATCTGATATGCAAGTTCAATATATGTATTAATTTTCATAAAACGGTAAGTTTGAATGAGTTAGTAATCAACTTTGACGGAGTTTTTAAGTCGACTGAATGACTCGTCGCTGTCATAGCTAAGCGACTTTCGGACCCTCCGAAGCACGAAAAATGTTTTTCTTGGCAGCTCAAGATAACGATCTTAAGTTCTATGTTATCAAAAGAAGAATAGATAGCAAGCAAGTAAGGTATGAGTCAGAACTTTGGTGACGGACCAGAAATGAATTAACTCAACATTTATAAACTACCCTCAATCGAATTTTTTTTATCAAATATTTCCAGGTTTGGTAGCTATGTTACTGGTAAATTATAGTACCTACTTACCCATGATAAAAGGAATCCTAGAGCGGGATCAGGTAGGTGACATGTATGTTTATAGGTTGAGTGATTATTTTATTTTCAGGAAGAACAGCTGGCCGAGTCTTTCGTTCAGAAGTCATTTTTGAGAAGGTCATCTCTGCATCAATTAATTTTCGTTTCTGATCTTATATCGATCCCATATTAGGATTCGTCGGATTGTCGTGGGTATCAAAAACTGTTATGATACCACAACACCAAGACAATTAGGTACTGCAGATCATGCAAATTGCAATCTTGAGTTCCAGCACTGCTATACCAATGAGGTCATCATAGTAGTCATAATAGTCACCATTAGTGGGCCACTACTCAAAAGTCGCCGAAGCAATTGCTTTAGATCAAGAGAATATACAAGTATGAAAACGAGAGCTCGTTGAAGTCTTTTGTATTGAGAATTGGTAATTGGTTTACGTATGATCACCATACGTATACATAAGTGTCTCGGATTGGTACATTATAATGAACCTGTTGAATGAATGGGTTTTTATACCTTTGTTGTCCCACTGATGGGCAAAGGTCTCTTAAATAGATTATAATCGATTATTTGTAATCTCATTGAGCCTTTTACGACCATGGCTAGCTGTTTTATTGCAGATAAAGTTATGTGTACATATGTAGGTTGTAGTCTATTTTCTGTAAACAGGATTACCACTGTATCCCCGGGGCATGATTGACATCTTTTATGTATTCCTGATCCTATGAAGGTGTCTACGGGAATAGTCAGAGGCATGTCCAAATATATATTTGATACATGCCCACATTTTGCAGAAGCTTGCATTCCATACGTGACAGGTTGCAAATCAATCGCTTCTCAATAGAACACTAACTGGTTTCCTCACGATGCTTTCGTGAGGAATAAAAATTCCTTTAATACACACCTGGGATTCGAAACTATGACTTTTAGATTGAAATTTGAGGCACTACCATACTTGATCTGATCATTTTTAACTATCCTCATAAGGCCCAACTGATTCTAGTGTCTTTAGTAAATGTATGAAGGCATATTGTAACTGTTGTTTATGGTGTGGAGAAAGTAAAACTTTATTCTATTCTATTCTATTGTATGTGGTAGCAGCTTAGTCTTTAGATGAAAGTTTACTTATTTCATTTTACCCAATTCTCAAAGTTATTTTGCGCTATAGCCAGTTTCACAGGCTAAAATAAATGTGATAAAAGTTCCTAAACATTTATGTTTTGCATTATACTACTTACATCTTTTACGAAAAAAATAAATCAATATGTTATATAACATTGTTAAAACTATGTTGCTGATCACGTAAGTTCTATAAAGTTTGGAAAGTACCTAATCCTGTCTGATTTTTGTCAGTGTGATTCCTCATATTCATCCTAGTTTATGCCTTCATGTTAATCACTTCGTTCTTGCCAGCTATACTTACATATACTTACAAGATAGCCTACCTTACTTTACTTACTTACTTTTTCACTTACCTTTTCTTTAAAATCCTTTACGTACTCTTAGCAGCTTCGCAGCACATCCTTGGATATATGAAAATTCCTGTTATAGGGTCGGCATGATATGCTCGAAGTACTTGCCTACTGAATTGGATTGCAATTCATAGTATATTTCTATTTTCTGCCTATCTTGTACATAATTCTTGTAAAGTTGATTACCTACTATTTGTTGTATAGATTAACAGCCAAATGGAATGAATGGTACGGTAATTTTCAACCCTTTTTACATATCGACCTATATTAAGAAACCCTTTTTAGGCCGCGTTCCCACCTACAAGAAAACTTCCACGTGAAATGTTCGACAGTCCGACAGTCAGAAATGTCCAATAGATCCACATGCTGTCACGACGGTTACGAAACTGTCATGTTCATAGCATGTTCTGAAATTACTTTAGTAGTTTTTTTCCTCAAAGATGTTCTGTTACGAAACAGAGTTGGAGTTTTTATTTGCAAACTGCAATCAGCAAAATGTTGGGTTGCTGTCAACTGGGACACAAAAGATTTAAGCACTTTGTCCCAATTGACACTTTTGATTTAAAAAAATTGTTCACTATCAATTCAGACACTGACAGAAAAAGCTGTTTTGTACAGGCAGGCCTAAAAACCTCTAACAATAAAATAGTACAAATCTCGATCGACGATTATCATTTTTAAAAAAAAGGTTAAGTATATAGATTAATATAAACGGATATTTTGAAGATATACTATATATATATATATTAAATAAAAGACAATGCCCATTTTGTATGGGAAGCCGTACCAGCTTGCGTCAACGCCAATGAATGTTTAAAAGTCTTGCTTTTATTTATATTTTCGTTACCAATAATAATTTTGAAAATAATCACCCTCATTTTTTAAAAAGATTTTTAGTACATTGTACATTTTTAGTAGTAAATGTATGGGAAAAGTTTTTGACAATTTCTGAAATTTCTTGTACTCAAACCTATAATGGTCCCATGGAGTCTTTTGATCCCTGCATAAGTCTACGAAGTAAGTCTAGGAAGACTTGCAATGATACACGTCGCCAAATGTCACCTATGGTCCCTTTAAGCTACTCTAAAATAGTCTTATTATGATTATTTTAAAACTTTTTGACCTGACTGTACAAAACAGCTTCAATATTCTTATAGTCATTGAAAAAATTATTTAAAATTAAAAATGTCGATTGAGACAAAGTGTCCAAATCTTTTGTATCCTAGTTGACGGAAACCCGTCATTTTTCTGTCTGCAGTTTGTAGAAGTTTTCCTGCAGGTAGACATGCGGGCTTTCACCTAAGTACTTTTTACCCACAAAATATTTAGTTATGGTCAGGTGAGAAAATCTAGCTATAAATATTCGCTAAGGCAAATGGGGTGCGGAAAATAAAACAACAATTTTCACATTATATTTATATTAGATAACTCAGATCTGAATACTACAGCTACAGCACTGGTAAGTCTAGATATAGGTAAAGTCAACACTGCACTTTAATATCCAATAATACTTACAGCATAAGGACCGAAAAAATGTCTATACTTACTTGTAATATCTGTGAGAAAAACGCTTGTATTATAACAAAGTTTATTTTCGGATATTAGAGTGTAGCGTCACCTTTTTACAGATTCCTGCCCATACCCAAAAACAATACAACCACCACAGTAAATTAAATATAATAAAAAATAAGTTCACCATAAAATTTGGAGATAGGCAAGAATAAAACAAAAAATCGCATAGCTTACAATAAAGTAAATTTCGCATTTGTTATAATTGCATCTTATTCTCGTGTGACATATTAAAATTTAGATTAAAATCGTAATTGTTACCATTCACATGAGAACCAGACACAACGCATAGCTAGACAATTTCGCCGTAGCGGAGTGACAGATCTGTCGCTTAATCTAGATTATCTAAAATGAATACTATTCTAATACAATGTTGACAACGACCAGGCTGGATACACCTATGCTGACCATACTTACGTTCCTTTACGGTTAATATCAACAGTCAAAATAAAAGTGTTATCGTAGGTAGTAGGTAGGTTACGCCGTAGGCACACCTGATCGTCGTCTGTGGCTCCTCAATTTTGCTACGCCTATAAAACAATTCCAATAAATTTATACCTAACAGCGTTTCCTGTTAGAGACGGACACGGGAACAATATATAAAAAAAACAACATTTTATCATATTTTAACTGTTCAAATTTTACTCAAGTCAATGTAACAGAAATCACCTGGTAACTGATCATTAAATTAACATGTTATACACAAAACATAAATCATCACAAAAATCTTACATCTCAAAAGTCTTACTCCTAATGTTAATAAACGATGAAATCACTACATTCGCCAAACTTATTTAAAAATAAGTTTATCGATGAGTGCGATAATATAATAATATGATAAATAACAAATTTTATCATTACTATAGTATTTACATAAATTAATATCTAAATGATACTACAAGTCTGTGCTTCAAAATTGAGGGAGACAATATTCATTCTAACATAGATAAATATAAATATAATAAAGTAAGTTACCACCCCGCAAGGTTCGTTCACGATTCTTTTAAATGTATTAAAACAGCAAACTTTTAAACATAACTGGAAGGCAATTTGAGGTATTGTGTTCTAAGTGGTGAATGGCACGAAGCTGCGGGGCGCCTTACCTACGTTAACCTATTACTTGATACTTGAGGTAGTTTGTTTCATATAATAATTCACTGTTACATTATTGCTATGAAGCCAAAGCTTCTGTTTTACAATTACTTTGTCAACAATTATTATAACACTTTACGTACTTTGCACAAATATTTCGTATAGATATAATTATATAAATTTAATAAATCTGCTATGTATGCGATATTCTTTTTTTTTCCATTGCTAATAAATGGCAAGTATTGTTATAGAACACAGGCTTCCGTTAACATTCGTAAATATTATTTAGAATATATAGGTAAGTAGGTACCTATTTTATTTATAAGAGGTAGGCCATGCCGGTCTGAACTGTTCACATTAATTGCTATTTATCGTGATCATTTTTCATAAAATACTTCAAAATATGAACAATTTACAGTAGGTAGCAGATTTTCACATAGACACTGATGAGGTAGATCATTATTGTTAGTTTTGTATTTGTTACTCTATGTGTATAAAAATATTTCTGCAATATAATCAACATTCAAATACAAACATTATCAAAAATTAAGTCGATACAATGTTTATATATTGCACATTTAATTCAACTTCATGGATATAGTAGCATTTGGTAAATACCTATGCGTGATGATGACCATTCATTTGATATGGTAGCGATTAGAAGACGTGTCAATAATAATATGAATTTTTGGTATTTATCTCAACATAATTGAAAAAGTTAACTGCAATAATGTTTTGTTTGTATCGAGCTGGATAATTTATTATAATGACACGCCTGCGCAAACGCAACTAGGTCTTGATATGTTATGTCAATTTATAAATTTTCAAACAAATATTTACATGTTTCCCATTTAACTGTCAATTTATTATGACAATTAATTTTATAACTATACAAAAACATTTACATTATTATTTTAAATTATTGCTAGAGAATTTCATTATTATTAGGCTAAGAATTATTAAAAATTAACATGTTTCGCAAAAACAGTTGGCGGAATAAATTTGGCAACGTTTAGGAAGACTACTTTCCTACCACTAACGAAACAGGAATGCATTAACTAAATTCGTTCAAATAACATTACTGGTAACCATTTGGACATAAAATTAGGTTTAAGGAAAACATTCCGAATTTCAAACCAAGTCCTAGCTTACATTAAAACATGTCAACAGACAAAATAATAGTAGGAAGCACCGGGAAACTACTAATTAGAACAATAATTCATATAATGTTAAAAAAATATCATAAACCTAAAACGAAGACGTTAAAGTGACTACAATAATAATTTATTGTATACCTATCAATAACACCGCACATGAAGTGATTATATTCTCTTGGACGCGTCCAAACTTAAATAAACATTGACAAAATAAGAAACGTAATCTTTTGCATAATTCAAAAAATATTAAAACAAATTTGTTCATCATAAATGCATACAATATTTATAACTAACTAGGTATGTAAGTACTTAGTTATTTCTGTCGTTTAGCTGTCTTTTTCTGATTCATTCAACACGATTGTATACTAAAGAAAACAGTCGAAATGCAACTTTCCTGGCCTGTTCCGCCGAATTAAATTTAAATTATTTATTCACTTCTCAGTGTTACCTAAACTTGACAAAAACATTAGTTCGATACAAAAGATCATGATAATAATGTAAATAATTACGCAAAATAAGACTACCGATTCCATAAAATTTTCTAAACTTTAATGTTATGCGAATTGGTATAGAGTACTGAACTAAAATAAAGTAGGTGAACCCTACTTGTGTTAACATTTCACCATTTAATTTCAATTATTTTGATTTAATAACACAGAACAGATATTAATTTTTTGTTACGTTAAATTATTCCTGTCGTTTCGTTAAAATGGTTTCTTTTGATTTTAACTTTTCCATTTTTATTTACATGTTTTGTTCCTAATAAGTGAATGCAACTAAAGGGATTTCAATTTTAAATAAAAAGCAGTCACTCTGCTAACTGATATCGAAGTTACGACATTCATTATTTTATACTTATACTTCTACATTTTTTCGTACTTAATATGTAAAAATGATATGGTTCGATCTAAATGATATCGCAAAATTACTCTAACGTCAGGCAATTATATGCTTAACGCCCAGACACCCAGGCATGTAAAGTCACCTTGTAACCGACAAGGTTAGGTTGAATGAACAACAAAAAACGAGCGAATGGATGCGCGCATTGGAATACCCAACGTGGCCCTATAAGGACAAAAAGGAACACGTAGCAAAATATCCTAATTCTCAAGTTAAATTTAGATGTTCTGTTCAAGTGAAACCTAAAACCGCTTTAAATAAAAACTTCAGGTAAGGTTGACAGTAGATGAAGGAGACGTGGACGACGTCGACGTTACAGAGGACGTTGAAGACGCAGAAGACCGCGAGTTCTTTTTGAAATGAGTGTCAAAATGCTTAACCATGTGATCTTTCCTGATGAAACCCTTGCCACAGTGGTCACAGGCAAATGGTTTGCAGCCAGAGTGTAGGCACATGTGCCGACGCAGGTCTGTCTTGTGATTGAATGACTTGGGGCACTCGCTGCATTTAAAGGGCTTGTTATCTGTATGCTTAAAGTAATGCCCTTCATAGGAGACGTCATCCGAAAACCGTTTTCCGCATCGGTCACATTTGAACGGTTTTGCTCCTGAATGGAAAGTCTTATTATGCTGCGTGAGGTAGCACGCTTTGTTAAACAACTTATCACATTCGTAGCATTTATGGACCGTGTTTGGAGCTGACTTCTTTAGCTGATTGCGCTCCATGAGCGGTGAACTAGGCACCGTGGATGTGACGGCTGACGGTGACGTGATCGTCGACGAAGATGACGTCGAAGACACGGCACTACGACTTTCGTATTCTGCCTTGGCGCTCTCAGGACTAGCTGGGGATTTCATCTGAGATCCATAGTTTTCTTTGTTAGCATAATCCATGATATCCTCTATTTCCAAAATTTGAAAGACATTTGAGTCTGTTCGACGGATATCGTCTTCTCGTTTTATAGTCTTCCCACCTACTGCATAACCATACGGGTATAACTTGACATGTTCTGGACTATAAGTTACTATGCTATCTTTCATACTCTTAGGTGATACAGTCATGTCGTAATCCACATTCTGTCCTCCAATTTCAGTGTTGCTGTATTGGAGAGGCGAGTGAACTGGATCGACAATGATGTAGCCGGCGGTCGATTCGTCGGCAACTACTTGACCCCCCACGTTAGGCTGTGTGATGTAATTGGAAACATAGACGCTGAAGCTTTGGGTCTGGAGTTGCGCAAAGCTTGGCAAGCGTCCGCCATTAGACTGGCTCGATGTTTCCTGTTCCATAACATCGACTTCTTCTGGTGCGTTTTCACCAAAAGTAGCCGGGCTGGCTATAGGCAGATTGTTGATAGCCATATCCATAACGTGGGGGGCCATCCCGTTTGGGTAACTCGGTGCTATAGTCTGCTGAAAATTCTGACCCAAATATAATGGGGTGTGCGTGGGGTCCGGCACCGAAGTTCCCAAAGGATCCGTAGACCTCGGACTGTACGGGTTGACACCCAAGTGGCTGAACGGCGGCAGGGTGTGCGGTGTAAGCGCCGGTGAACTCTGTGTTAGGGCTGGAGTTGAAATATTGCTGGTTGACACTGATAGCAGGCCCCTCATATGGTGATTTTGAGAAACAGAGGGACCTGCCTCCCCGTTTGGGGGATTCCCAGCCGTTGAAAGTGCTTTAGATCCCTGATGACTACTGTCATTCGGTATCCCTAACCCAGGTGGTTGACTACCTATATTGAGCGGATGAGAACCAACTTGGTGCTGCAAAGGGTGATTAGCTAAAGGATTATTACTGTAATTATTATCTAAATTACCCTGTTGTAGATGCGTGTACGGTGACTTGGATTGCATGGCGGCGACCCGGTGCGACGCGTAGGGCGACTGAAGTGAAGCGTCGTCCACGCTGCGTGCGTCGTCGGAGGGCACCGGACTTTGCGTGTTAGAGTCGGCGTTCTGCTGCTGCCCTCGGCCCGGTATAGGGTCGCGACTCGGGTGGTGGTGGCTGGAGATGGGCATGGTGGCTGGATCTGGATGGCCTGATGATCTCACAGCATTTTTGTGCAGGGTGGTATTGTAATGCCTCTTCAAATGCCCCGAACTAGTGAACCACTTGTTACATGCTGTGCAGTTGTAAGTCTTTGGTCGTCTTGCTTCATTTGATTTCCAATTGGCTCCTTTTCCTCCAATAGATGGTAATGTTGATGATGTTGAGTTTGCAGGCTGAGAGTTAGATATTTGCGGAGGTGCCGGTGAATCATAAGGTCGATACGGTGGTTTCATATCGGTAGATGATGGGGCTACTGGGCCAGTATACTCTGTGAGAGGTGGTATTTGGACCCCTGGGTAAATCTTTTGTTCGACGTGCATAAATGGTTTCTGATCATGATGAACTCCAAGAAACTTTTCTTGAGAATAGGGAAATTTCTGTTCGGGATGAAACATTTTGACCTCTGATGAATATGGTTTTTGTTCTGAAAACATTTTCTGTTCTTTAAAAAGAGCTACCTCGCCATTGAGCTGCGGGTTTGAGTACAGCTTCTGGGCCTCCCACGGCATCATTGGGACCGTGCGGCTGTTTACTTCGCGTCCTTGTGACTGTGCTTCCTCGTACGCACTGCTCGGTGTTTCACCTTCATTTCCTTGATATACAACTTTCTGAGAATCTAGGTCTAATATATCAGACGACTCTTCTTGTTCTTCCTTTATTTTTAAGTTATCATTTTGATATCCTGAATTATTATATTGTTTACCGGAAAACTGTTGAAATGGCATCGTAGCGGAAGACTGCGCGGCGGCACCGCCGGCGTGGGCGCTGCTGCAGTGCTCGTTGAGTTGCACCGCCGAGTCGCAAACGAAGCCGCACTTGTCACATTGATTTGGTGACGGTGAAGGCGTCGGCTGGTTCAGAGGCTGCCCGTACAGTGGACTTGATGATGATACTCGTGAAGTACGATCTTGCATATTATACGGATGGAAACGGTTCGGCTTATGATGGTGATATTCTTGAGTGTATTGAGATTGTTCCCAATTGATTTGATCAGAATGTTGGTTCTGAGAGAAAGCCGAGTGGGTGTAGCTGTTACCGAACTGCGCGGCCGGCGAGAAGGTGGTCTGGTCGGGGTTCTGATAAGGCGAGGGCGCGCTGTGGTAGCTCTGTGGCGTGGCCGGGTGCGGGAACTGCGAGGTGTCCGGCGTGGCGCGCTGCTGGAACTCGGGGCTGGGCTTGGTGATCATGTTGTCGCTGGAGTCGGCTGGGGCCGACACCGTTGTTTCGCTTTTTAGTTTGCCACCATTATTGTTCTCGGTATCATTTTGTGAGTTTTGCGTGCCCCACTTCACGTACAAGTTTTCTTTGTGGTATTGCAAATGCACCTCCAACGAGTCGACGGAATCCAAGTAGAGATCGCAAACCTTACAATGATAGTCCCTCGACGATAAAGTCGACGATACGGCACTGCTGTTATCCATTTAAATCATCAATCCAACGGAGAGCACCGCCTCCTCCAACGAAAAAAAAATAAAAAAACGTCACTTTTCGTATCGACGTACATGTAGTCCACGCCAATTCAGGCGCTACAGGTTAGAGTCATGATCGCGGCCGGCGCGTTTTCCCCGCAACTCAACTTTATACAATGTTAATGTTTCCCGACAAAGTTTTTCGCGGCATTTCCGCGCGCGTTATCACGACAAGCCACGTGCGCCGCAGTCGCCGGTGCCGCCGGGGCCGGAGCAGTGCTGCACTGCGCGCCGCCTCCGCCTGCCTGCCTTGGGTACCTCACTTCGAACCACTGACCACCACACCTTAATTAAGTTTGTAGTTCTCGAATTAATGTTATTAAAATTGTCTTGTACTTTGATAATCACAGAATTGTTATTGGCAAAAACTTGGCACTTGTTTGTTACCGCGGCGGATAGTTTGTGCGATGCGATAAGTGCAGCGCGCGAGCGGTCTTGTTCATCCGGGTATGAACGCTGCGGACGTTTACTAGAGAGCGACTGACAGCCTTCCCGAAGTCGCCTTCGGGGGCATGACTTCAATAACAATTCGCAACGTCGTCCCCCACCGAGACGTGCGTGCGAGCGAGCGAGAGCGTCGCACGGTGATGAAGTTATCGCTCCTGCGTCCTCTTGTATGTCCTTGGTGCGAGAGAGACGGCCACTGCGGGGGTCAGCGCGGCGCGGGGGACGAAGCTGGTCCTACTCTTTCTCAAAATTGAAATGCCCGGTCGAAATGTCCGGTGATGCTGCGTCCGAGAAGGACAGCGATAGCACCCACCCTTACAATGCGGGCGGACAGAGCCCTGCGACGAAATTCTCTAAATTTTAAATCTCGTTTTATTTTATGGAAGAAATGTGACTTAGAAACGATGTGAAAATAATACCAGCACATATGTAAATAAAGTTTTTAAACCTGAGTTATTCTGACAACATTGTTATTTATTGCAGGCGATGCAAGTCACCTTCAAATTAAAATATTTTTAACCTTTTTATCATTCAACAAATCTAAAAAACAAGTTGAGCGTTTCAAAAACCCACTTATTAGTGCTAACTCCAATCTACCTACTGTATGACGAGTTAAGGTAGGTAATTTCCTTGTTTGGAGTCAATAACCGAAGAATAGCTAGGACATCTAATGTTCGTATTTTACCTACGTAGATGATACGTTTAGACAAACATTGATTTTGAATTAATGTAACAGGTGCATCATCTAAAAGTAGTTGATCTGGCTATAGTTTGGTTGTTCCCAGTTCTTAAGATATGTTTCCTGAACGCGCCAAGAGGTAGTGTTCGAGGGGTTGCCAATCGCACAAATGGGTACTTAATCGATAACGAAAGATTTTATGCGACTGTTTTTTGTAAACTTCCTGCATATTTTGTTGGCAATAAGCTAGTTGAATTCAATATTAAAGTTTCAACTGAAATAAATCGCGAGATTGCGTGGATTACTTTTATTTAGTAGGTACATTGTATTAGCTACGTAATGACCTAGGACCATATTCCTTGCACGGCCTAGGTAATAAATTGATCTACATTATTATAACTAAAACAATTATCAAAATATATGCTCATGCTCAAGCATATTTCATCTAATTATTGACATATTTATCAGATAGAATATGCTAGTAAAGTTTATCTTAACTTCAAAACCTATGGATGCGATCGATAACAATGATTGCTAAATATACAAATAAATAAGAAAGCTAGGTATATATCCCGGAAAGCATGGAATCTATAGAATGGCCGAGCACTGCGCAACGCACCGAAATTTTTGCATCGTGGACGCAAAAAGGCGCGGTCAGAAAGGGGAAGCGAGGAGGACGATTTCTAATTTTCTTCAAATTGTTTTGTATTTACTAGGTACGCTGACTTAGATAAAAATGTAGGTCAATGTTTGCGCGTGTCTGGTTGTGGACAGCGTGTAAGGTGTAGATAGCAGTAAGCACACGCCAGCCGGCGGCGTTTTGCTGGCGAGTGCCGGACACACGCCGCCGTCCATGCAAACTATGAGGGGGAAAGCATCGATTTTCTCGGACTGTGCCGATAACTTCCTTCGCAGGAACACAGCTTTCCCTATTCCTGTTTCACACTTGTTCCTTTCGTTTTGTTTGATTATTATGTTCCATGCAGCTTTGATGTATTTTGTGTAAAACTTACAGCAGGCTGATCCAATAGAATTATTATAACCATTTTAATTATTCTTGATGAATACTTTATTATCATAAATTCAAAGAATAAGGTACCTTTTCATGTGTAGCTAAAGACTCTATCAAAGTTTATTTTGAGAAAACAACAACAATTTGAAAAATGTTCAGTACCTAGGTAAATAGTATAAATGATTAAAAATATTTTGAAAAAAAAAATATTATTCTTTCACTTTACTAATAATAAGTATTTTTTGTCATTTTTGCAAGTACTGACATCAAAAACAAAAATAGTAAAAAAAAGGGTATCGTCTAAAAACGAATTATAATCTCAAACAAGCCCTTTATTTCAATTGAAAGTTCATTCAAGCAAAAACAACAACACCAAAAGATAGAAGTAAACGTTACTTAATGGATACCGAGCGGACCTACTAAACGGTTAATCCCTGCTCGCGAACTGTATCATTCATAACATTTTATGAGGGACGAAGGCAATAAACACACGGCTGACAAACAAACTTGGGAATCGACAACTTTCTCGCGAAAACGCGAGGGGAGCGCGTTACTGACAGCGGCTGGCGGAATGCTAAAAAATATTATACATTTGAAAGTTTGTGAATAATGTCTTCGTTCTTCTAATTATTTTATAATTAGAAGAACGAACTGCGTCTGGTCGAAGCGACGCGTGTTCCGAGAGCTGGCACATTTTTGGCTCAAAGGATCAGCATTGCCATCCAGCGTGGTAATGCCGCCAGTGTTTTGGGCACGCTTCCGACTGACAGTGACCTGGATCAGTTGAGCTATCTATAGATCGTTTCTAACGATCCTTAGATAGCTTGACTAATCCTGTTGTATTTTGTAAATATATGTAAATATGTAGTAGCTTAGTTTTTTATAATTTCTACCTCATAAATGTGGAAGGCTGTGTGAGAAAAGATAGACCTAATAAAATATGGATAAATCATGTAAAAGATGACTAGCTAAGAAATGAGTGAATACGGAGATGACTAGTAGGGAAGAGCGGAAGAAGAGAACATAATTGTCCCGATCCCGAATAAGTGGGAAAGGCAGGCAAGTGACTACTTAGACATGTGGCCAAAGTGGTAACTGGTTGGATGGCCTAGAAAAGCGCTGACAAATTATGCAATACAATTATTGTTTTAGTTTATCCTAATTTCTGTTTTGTTTTCAATAAAATACTTCTATCTAGAAAAAAAAAGATAATTATAGTTGCTAACCACTAGCATTCTTGCCACAGCCTTACCCCTGTCCACGCCGAGTTTACGATAAGTATCTGAAGTTGGTATCAATCTGTTTCAATTGAATGGATACATCAATTAGTTGTGGTAGATCCATAAAGAACGTATTCAAAACTAGCATAGACGCGTGGCTTATCTCGTGTGGAACCATCATAGTGAGCCACTCACGGACACTGCAGCTTTGCACATCCCAATCTTCAAACTTCTCTAATATTTTGAGCTTTTAAAACGTT
This sequence comes from Epirrhoe tristata, assembly GCA_951394285.1. NCBI lineage: Eukaryota > Metazoa > Arthropoda > Insecta > Lepidoptera > Geometridae > Epirrhoe > Epirrhoe tristata. The sequence goes on along the minus strand of OX596136.1, from coordinate 13,767,573 downwards.
TAGTGCCATCAACGCATTTGTATAGATTATTTGAGTAGGTATTTATCCAGATTTAAAGTATAGATTATAGGAAAACAGTGAACGTGATAATATAATTCGTTGAATTTTTTTTTCTGGAATTACAATTCCAGTTTCTAAAATAATAAAATAAAACTGCGTAAAACAGATAAAAATAAAAAAATAATTTGATCACACACTTTTAAACAAGAAAAACAACAACAACAGGTTCACGACTGTATCCCCAAGGCGCGGTAGAAAAAAGTAACTTGAAAAAAAAAATATTTTCCAATACACACCTGGTAATAACAAAAGGAGCGAGATAACATTGTTTTCGTTCTACGCTGCAGCTTTTGCACTAAGAGACAATAGTTTTAATTTGTGAAAAGCCTAACTTTTTACGAGAAATGATTTAAGCCGTTTTATCGCTCGCACTGGCTTTTGAAAAGGTGTTAGAATACTTTTTCGAGGCTTAATTTTTATTTCTTGTTAAATTACCTCGTATTCTTAAATTTTTGGCACGTAAAGTCAGTCACAAAAGTTGATTAGCCTACTTCTTTATAGATTAGTACCCACTAATCCGTTAAGTAGGTACCCACCTACCAACTTATCACGCGTTATGTGAGGTAGGTAGATACTTATCCATAATAATAACTGTGATCAAAATAAAACTTAAAGAGTCAAGAGTCTACCCTCAAAATATTGTCCTTAGCTTCACGCTTCCGTTTAAAGGTACCTTTATGTTTACCTACTTATAAGTAAGTTCGTATGAGTCAGTGGCCAACTCTGGTGACGGAATTTTTAGGCCGCCTTAAGGCCTCCGTCATAAATAATAATAAATAAATAAATAAATAATGCTGGACAATTTCACACAGCATCATCTAGCCCCAAACTAAGCAAAGCTGGTACTATGGGAACCAGATAACTGATATACTACTTAAATACTTTTCGTTTGTAAATACATACATATTATACATAGAAACACCCAGACCCGAGACAAATATCTGTAGGTCATACAAACATTTGTCCCGCGGCGGGGATCGAACCCGCAACCTTCTGCGTCGCAGGCAGACCTTCGCCCGCTGCGCCACACTGCGTCGTCATCGTCATCGTCATGGCTTAACAAACTTAAAATAGCCGGGACCGACAATTTAACGTGCCCGAACTACTTATATTTACATTACCCGACTGAGTCAGAAGGAGGGCTATGATTCGAGTTGTTACATTTACTTACTTAGGTACTTTTTTTTATATTAAACTAGCAAAGAGTTATCGGGGATTGTAGTCAACAAAAACCTAAAAAAAAATTATGAAAACTGTACAAATAGGTACTACTAGGCAACAATCGCGTACGCACTCTTATTTTAACGATCCTCTCGCATCATCCCCAGTCAGTAAAACCCCAGTAGCTATCATAAATCCATGTCTGACTCGTCTCGTCTCCTTTTTAGGTTATAATTTTTTTCTCTTTTTTTTTGAGTTTTGATTACATAAATATGATCAGTAACAGACACCGAGACCATGTTTAAAAAATAGGGGTGTGAGTCATTCTATTATAAGCTAGCGTAGCTAGGTGAGACATGGACTTCCGCGGATCACGAATCTTGCTATTGATGAACAGCTGACTACAGGCAGGAACATAACAAAATGTAGCACTGGATCTCACCCTTTTAATACAAATAAAAATAAGATTACGAGTATTTCAAGGACAGAGAACAGGTTTATTACTGTGAACTTTAAGCATGATAGATCGGACCAAAATTTCAAGGTCACAAAAAATATTTTATAAAACATTTCGTACGATAACCATTATCAGAGTGCACTTATTAAATGCATGTGGGCAGATTGTACGTAATAAACACAAATAAAATTTTTAAGGTCAACTTGTATGACGAATGTCTGAACCATAAATTCACGTTGAATACAAATCATTGTAATTAGGCTGTAATCAAATTTTAGGTTCAGCTAAAACCTAGTGATTATGCTAACAGTCTTCTAGGATACCTAGTTATTTTAGATTTTAGCGTTCCATTTGGTAAGATGAAAACCAAATATGTAATTAGGTATACATTCAATAGGTTTTAGGAAATGTGCGAGCTATTAAATTAGAAAAAGATAACTACCCATGTCTTTTCTTTTATAAGTTACTTCCACGTTTAAAAGAAACCGGTTCAAAAAAGCGTGAACCACAAACATTCGGACATTTCTTAACAAACAGTAGGTAGGTACCCCATTATTTATTTTCACCTATTTACTAGATAACTAATAATAAAACGAAGTTTTTGTTTCTTTGTGGTAGTTTATTTACAAGTTTAAGAAATAACTTTACCATATATTGTGAAAGCGATTGTTTGTTTGTTTGTTGATTAATGCTTGTTGCTCCTTTTAAAACGACTTAACGGATTATGTAAGTATTTGGACGACATTTACTATGGTGCTAAATAGATACCTAATGGTTGCGCAATAGATTAATAGGTATCCTACTTTTTATTACGCAAAAGTTATATTACTTTATTTTACTTTTCAGGGTCCGAGGGTAAAAGCGTATGGCACAGTTTATATTAATTTACCTACTAATAGACTACTAAATTAGTATGTAACAAATGCAACAGTTTAAATGGGTTAATTTCTTTCAATGAATTCCAGACAACAGAGGTAAAGGACCTAAGCGGTTAATCCGCACTCGCACTTAGCCGTATATTTTTTGCAGTAACTATTCGGACGTGTGCACACGAGCGGTGCAAATAAAAAAGTAATTAGTTCTTAGTCAGTTCTCCGATTTGACTTTAAGGCTGAGGTCACATTGGAGGATTCGTCGAACGCTCCTGTTTTTAGATTTAGCTGGACGCAGACCTGTTATTATATTGCAATCACTTAACGTCATTGTTGCGTCTACAGAAATGTTAGTTTGTTTAATCTTGCACAAGAAACTATTGACTTGACCTGGTATAAGCTTGTCAATCTATGTTTTTTGAAGTTATCGACGAGAAATAAGGAACGGCCGAAATTCAGTTTTACAGTCCTACCTACCTATCAGTCTAATATAATAATAATAATAATGCTGGACTTTTGACAAAGCATCATCTAGCCCCAAAGTAAGCTTGAGCTTGTGGTATGGGTACTAGATAACTTATAAACTACTTATATACTTTTTGTTTGTAAATACATACATATTATACATAGAAACACCCAGACCCGAGACAAATATCTGTAGGTCATACAAACATTTGTCCCGCGGCGGGGATCGAACCCGCAACCTTCTGCATCGCAGGCGGACCTTCGCCCACTGCGCCACAGAGGTCGTCAAAGTCTTGTGATAACCATAGCACTCAGGGACCAGATGATTCTATGACATTGTGAAATGCATTTAAAAAAATCTGTAATGATCCCTAATTGTGGGGTTAACACTAAAAATACAATGGCAAATAAACTTACATTGAGGTAAACGGGATAGCTTACAAGCCAAACTTTCTTCCGCTTTCTCGTATGCTACTACAAAGTAAGATATAGGTACACTAAAATACCTATTAAAAATAGAGGAGGAAAATCATGATAACGAATTGAAATTGTCAGTTTTAGGAAATATTCCAGAATAGAAACACATTCCTTTCATTTTTGGTAACAAAACAACATCGTTAGACAAATCCGCCATCTTGAGAAACTGATGATGCATTCAAATTGCGCGGCGTTGCCAAATCTACGGTGCATCTAAAAAATACATCTAGCAACGTCGCACTCACCCCCGCGCACACATGCGCTCGCGCAACAGGTGTAGTATACAATAGCACGCACACCAGCTTCTAGCGTCATAGTAGCTATTAGCTATGCTATGGTTCAAATGCAGGGATTTCCAAGAAACACCCACACATAGAGATAGTGCGTTGAAAAAAATCTCTTCTCGTTTACAGTATGGCGCCGATCGAGGTAACAATGATGCGCCGGCGCACCTCATTGGCCGCTCGCCGAGGCTGTCTTGCAATTTAGTTTTGGTAGATTTGATCAACATTTTTATACAGTTAGGTACATTTAGTTAACAATCTGTTTTGAAATTCAATGAAATTCATGAAATTGACATTTCCTACTTACAGTGTGTTACCTACCTACCTACGAGTATAATAAAAAAGTTTTATAAGAACACCACCAAAATATTATAATGTGCTGAGTGATAATAAGTAATATTTTGCTTCTGATGGAAAATGTTGAACTATATATACTAATATTAACTTAAGAGATTATTAGTTTTGGTAATATAAAACTATTTTTACCATTAATTAAAGAAATGACATGAATAAGCGAATGAAATCTAAATTTTAATAAGAGAATCACGCAAGGGATGCAGCTCTCCAAGGGGATGATAGGGGTGAGCAGGAATGCGAGTGCTATAAAAACGATAAAATACAGTTAGAGACGCCGCGGACAACCGGTTTCTGGCACCCCCAACACACTGTTATGCCAACTTCGTGTTCCATTCAAAAAGTACAAAATTAGAAGAAAATGTTTCTACTCGTACATTAGGAAGGATAATTATATATTTTTGTGAAATTTTCGGCTTGCCCTAATTAGCACAAAAGGCTTCAAATATACACTGTGCCGTTATAATAAGGGTCTACGAGCTGTGTAAAAATAAAAAAAACAGTCTCCTCCAAGCGGAATATTCTAACAATTTGCAAGGGAATATTAATGAGAGAGGATAAGGTTCCGAAGCGTTTTACTTTTAAATACGATATGTGTTAAATTTGAACAGATCTCCCTGAGGGTGGCCGGTCATCAATTTGGGTAACCGAGGCGTGCGGGCGGCGGGGAGCTCAGCCTCGTCTAACCCCTTATTTTACATTTCACACTCAGGGAAAATCGTTAGAGAAATCTGCGTAGCGTGCATGTCCGAGACATACGCACACAGGCGAGCGGCGTCCGAGCCCTCCTCGCCCCCCTCCCGCCCCCGCCGCAGCCTCCCTTCTATTATATCGACGAAACTTCAAGAAATCCTCTTATACGCACATGTGTACCTACTCACATAATGTAAATCAAAATTATACATTCAATTTCTTCTCGTCGAATGTTTTGGACAGTTATAGTACCTACCCAATGTGGTATTTTCTAAATAATTTTCTAGCAAACTTCCTTCGACTAGTCGAATAACAAAATTACTTTGAAAAGGCTTTATTTTTAAGGCTTTAAAAGTTTAAGTTTTAAATTATTCTTGTATTTTGTCGACTTATAAAGCCCATTATAAAGGATTGGGTTGGTGGATTGGGAAAGTTCCAAAAACATGTATGACTGGAGAGAGGAAGGAAGGCATTTGCCCTGCAGTACAACAGCCTGTTGTACTGTATATACTCTGATATTTTCTCTCTCTGATACTCTAATATTAGCTATTCATTAACTTAGCTATTGTATACTTACCTAGAGAGATAAGGAGTCACGTTGTAGGTGGGTACCTACTGTTCCCATTTGTAGTTAGTATTATTTAGTTTTCATCTCGTTCCTTACAACAAGATAGGAGGAGCAGATTCGGGAGTATCAAACGAGGCTTCGGGTAATCTATTGGAAGGCTGAAGGTGTAGGGCGGTAGGTAAGCGAGTGGTCACATACATTATTACCGTACAATGTCACTATGCAAATGTATGTGGGACGGCTTTGTGTGAACGCACTTACGCATACGAGGCGGCGGGAGCCTCCACATAATCCGCTCCCTGCCTCGCGCCCAGCAAAGATGGCTCTACGCATGTGAGCGTACACACGCGGCACTTTCTCTTGAAGCTCGCCACTGGCTTTTAAAGAGGGTGTCGGGTGCTTGGGGGGTTCCGAGCGGGTGACCACGGGGGCGCGCTTTTCGGACGGCCGGCCTGCGTGCGCCAACAGCAAGCCCGGGCAAGGCCCAGGCGCCGTCGTCGGCACCGCCGTAGCACGCACAGATCTCTAATTGCATTCCAAATAACAGGACAATACAAGAAATTGAACGTAAGAAACTAACAGCCTTCGTGGTCAAAGATTTAAAACTGACCAACGCATTCAAAATCTTTTATGTGAAAGCAAGGTGTTATTTTTGTACCAATGTTTTTTTTAGTTTTACCAATGTAAGTATTTAGGTACTTAATTAATCCCTCATCTTTTACTTTTCTTCTGAACCAAGTTCCGAAATAATCTTTTTTTACTATATTACCTACCAGTAGTATAAAAAACATTCCCTAGATCGTAAGACGAAAGGATTGAACGTGAGCTTGCTGGGGCGCGAGGCGCGGCGCGGCGCGGCACGTTGCCGGTGCGGCGCGGTGAAGGGCGCACGAAGCTCGTTTAATTGAGTGTACTCAGCGCCTCGCCGAATGATACTCCTCTCTCGCTGAATACCTGTAATAGATGTTAATTAGAGCGCGCCCGCCCGCTCGCAGCAAAGAAAAAATAATAATTTGAACAGGTCGTAATTAGAGATGTTTACATAACTGTAAAACAAATATTTTCTTAATTTTTAATATTTTTTCGTCTTTTTCCTGCGTAGGGTCGGGTTTAAGCATATTTATTTTCCTCTGGAGTTTCTTGAGGAAAATCTGAAATTACATCTGAAAAGCGGTGTCTACTACAAAATGAGTAGGTGGTGGGTCGCCGGAGCTTTTGTTTGAAATGAGGACTTGGCGCGGCTGCGGCGCGGCGGCGGCGCTGCAGCGGTGCGGCGGGGCGGGGTGGCCACGGCTCGTTTGAATCGAACGCACGTCCGGATTCCACCACCCGCCCCCTCGGGGTGTGTAGTGGACTTTTCGCTCGGCTTGATATATATTTTCCATTCCTCCCGATGCGATGTAGGCTACTGCGGCTGTAGGTTCCGGTCCGTGGCGGTGTGTCGCTCGCATTTACATGTGACGACCACCCTTCGCCGCTCCACTGCCGATTCCGATCAAACTTAATTAAAATCCGCCATCTCCGCCCTCTCCTTATTAGGTATAAACACATGGGTTTTCAAAAGCTGCCTTCATATCTGCAAAGCGCAGAAATATTTCGAAATCACTATACTTAATAAAATTATTGAGACTTGCATAAATGCAATAAAATATATATTTAATTATTAGGTAGTATAACCAGCATGACGGCAAAAGTAGGTATTTGTGCAACAGTCTTACTTATAACCACTGTAGTATAGTACATGCACAGTTTATAGGTAAGTAAGGACGTATTGTGATCTGCTAATTATTATTACTTTTTTGTGAGCTTTTCATTTAAAATGTGTGTGTGATATGGATCATGGTATCTGAAATAAATGTATTGAATTGAATATAAATGAGCGAGCGACCATGGTATTTCGGCAAGTGGCATATTAAAATAAAAAAAAATTGTGGCACTCCGGGAGTGCCGAACAGAAGTGAAAACTTGAACAATTACGTACATTAAGCACAATTAGTTTTATCCCTCCAAAGTTGCTGCGCAGAACCCATTTATGATAACAACAAGCCATGACAGAGGCTTTACACCGCGGCCTAGAAACTGTCAGTGTCACCTGAGTTGCGTACAGACTCATATGAACTTACTTTTTTACTTGAAAAGCTGATAGGTTTGAGCCTTCACAGTGTACATTTGCCTGAAATAACAAGTACAAACTTACACAATACATAATAATAGAAATTAGGTTTGTATCAAAACTGAGTAGTGATTGTAATTACATACCTACATTTAATATTAACTAAATCTAAATGTAAACAAAGCTCAGGAAACGCTATCGTTGCGTTTTGACTTGTGCTTCAGAAACTCGCGCAGTGACTGATCAGATATCATAATGACCATTACCAAGTTTGCCAATAGGTATTGCTATTGTTTTATTTAATTCACAATACTTAAATTATCATTGGGATGACTGACAATTTATTTCAAGTTACGTAATTAACCGGTGCACTATGTGCCAGATGACCAATCTAGCCAGACAATATTATTTCTTGCTTTCATTCTAGACTCTATACGTCAAGTTTAATCATAATTTATCGAAAAAAAACATACATTAAAACTAGTAGAAATAGCTCTAAAAATAAAACCAGTATTCTTGGCCTTTCCTTACAAACATTTTGTTAGGGATGAGGGGTCAAGCTACATTGGTACGACGCTAGCGTCTTAGGTCACGTGACCGACTTAGGTCACGTGACTTTGAGAGCCGAAACCAAAGTTTTATACTCATTTCAAAACTATTTCCTCTATGTCGCTAACGCGCCTAAAGAAGTTTTCACTTCAAAAAAGGTTTCTTATGGCGTTGCGGTATTGGCCGGACGTTGAATATGTCGTCCTTACCGAATGCAGCTCAACTGGTAATGCCTCACTCCTTTGACCCACGCTCTCTGCCGAAAGATAAACAATGTCCAAGAAAAAATCGATCTACCACGTGCACTACTCTCCAGTAGGTGATACTCTCATTAGTAGACCAGTGATGAGACTCCGCCTGGATTTACTAGATATTTTTGAATCCCCAAGAATTTTGCTCTTATCAAATTAACCATGCGTTTGTTTAGGTAACTTTGATCGAGATTTTCCATTCTCCTTCATCAATCTAGATGGAAGGCTAAAGTCAGTCTGTGTTTGCTGTGCAATAGTTATTTATTTTCTTTTATAAAATTTAAAATGTTTTAGGTACTCAGCCAGAGACCTGTTTTAGAGTTTCGGTAAAAACCAATTTAAACTCCGAAGATTAAGTTGTGTTTGACTATCATCCCTTAAATCACGTGGTTGGTCGTTTGAGGAGACTACCACCAATTTTCGTACCAGCACGTATGTATTAGGTTGATATCGCCCGTTTTGGCAACGATCAACACTTTTCCGTAGCCGACTGACGGTCCGAGCAGACCCTTTTTTAAATATTAGCACAAAGATATTAGTAAAGTTAAATTCGTTGAATCATCATCATCATCATCATCCACAGCCTAACTTCACCCACTGCTGGGTATAGGCCTCCCTAAGCTTGTGCCATCCACCACGATCCTGCGCTAATCTGACCCATTGACGGCCCGCGACGTGTACAATATCGTCTGCCTATGTATATATATATATCTTACAATTCGTTGAATACCTACTGCTGTCATTACATGATACTTAGTACGTACATATAAAGGTACAAAGTAACTACCTATCGTTGACTCTAACATAACTTGTGGTACCTACTTTAATGTTACGTAATTTTCTAATTGACTGTTTTTTTCTGAGAGAAGTCTAAGTCAAATTCTTCTTTATTATGCCATCAATTATGTCATCAGCAAGTAGGGGCCGGGATTCGATCTCGCTAACTCCAGCTTGAAAGTCGAGTAGGTACATCCCACTTAGCAAACACGGCTTATCTACTTTACGATGGACGTACCTATAGGTCTCCGTTTTTTATAGGCAGCTTGAATACCACCGGTATGAAGACCTTAACGGCTTTGTTCGCTGCGTTTAGTCGAACTACTAGCTCGCCTCTTTCCGTGATCGTGCAGAACTTCGGCTTTACCAATATTTCAAGAACCTTAATTGATAAGTATGAAAATTTTTTCTAACTTGTTTAAAATAATATCAAATAAGCACTTGCAAGACAGGTTTAAGTAAGTAGGTACCTACATATTAATAAAGCGTTTTATTTTCGGATATTTCTAATAATTTCCTTTCATTGATTTTTTTCTGGTATGGGTTATTGTGTTTACATACCTACGTAGGTATGTAACTACAAATTTTAGTTTTAATTTGGAAGTAGGTAAATAGTCATTACCTACCGAATAATAAATAAATGATATTGGTAGGCTACTTTTATCCCTTATAAAAGGACCACTACCAAGTAGGTACACTACACAAGCCTTATTCAATTAGCTATAGAAAGGGGAGATGGTAAAGGCAGTGCCTATAGTGTTCAATATTCAAATCGATATTACATTTAGGAAAGAGCTCGTCCAATACCAGCAAATTTCAACCGTCCTCCCGACCTGCTCCATTTCCTATGTCTGCATAATAGATAAACTTATATAGGTATGTATGTAAATAAGTACTCACAGGCTATAGTATAGAGGGTCGATATATAGTTTAAAGCTATACCTATACATCGCCTTGACAATACTAGCCTCCCTCATACCAGGATATTTTACTTTCTCTGGACGGGGCCCCTTAGGCGCACCCCACTGGGGGGACGCCTACCACCCTTCGGACCCACCTCATAGTATACACCATACAGAGCGAACTAACTCGCTTCCAACATCTATAAACTCATATGTATTCCTATATAGCTTAATTTAAATACGCAATTTAGAGCACACCTACTCTATGTACACAGGTAAGTATTTTAGTATATGTAGTAGTACTCGTAGTAGTTATTATGTAAAAGGTTTAAATCAATTTGCCGAGTATATTGCATGGACCTTGCTAATTTTAAAAGTTATGTAGGTATTGAATATTAGCTTAGAAAGCTTTTCTTTCAAGTTTATAAATAGGAACCTTAACCAGAACCTACTCATGGTCCGTGATTAGATTTGAGTGGGAGGCAACTAATATAGGTACTTACCTACATAATCAAAGTAAAGGGTTTGTAAACCTACTGGTCGCAGTTTGCTTGCGACATCTTGCGTAGTAGGATAGTTTGAAGCGCTCTGCGTAGGCGTGCTGTGACGGTTGTAAAGCCTGCGCGTAGCACTGCTTACGTACCTAACAGCAGCATGCAAACCGATACACCTGTTTTTGACAACCTGTCTTTAGGAAAGGCACTTATATCTGAACAGATTTCATCTTGTGCCCTGGGGTGCAAGGGAGAGATATTGCACCAGTCATATCAATAAATAACTGATTAAAATGTTATGTTCATCGTTCAGTTTTAGATTAGGTATTTAATTATGTAGGTACCTGCTACAGCTTGGTACTACTAAAAAAACTAGTGACAGGACAAGAAGAAGATTACCTTAATACCTACTCAAAATGAGAGACAGGTAGGTGGTCGCTTCATGCCTCAAGTGCACGAAAGGAGCCTCTTTCTGGCGCAAATCTTAGGTGTTATGTACGTAAACATAACATTAAAAAGTAAGGTACCTACATCAATAATATTGTATGAGCCGTAGAATAAGTTACAGTTCGCCCAACGAATCTAGGCATTTGTGAAGTTAGCCGTTTGTCTGCGCAGAACACTTGTATGAAAAAACGTTCACTGCGTTCATCCGTTGGGCGAACTGTATCTGTAACTTTCTAATTAGTTGCAACAGTTGCATGGTTATGCATTGTTTGTCCTATCTACAGGGTGTAAAAAGACGTCTACAGAAGCCGAAAGGGGTAGTTACAACATCCCAACACACAACCAAATCCAAAATAATTTTCCGAAAAAATCATTAGGTATATCCGGAGAAAACACCGTTTGAAGATTACTGTTTGCGTATGTAGGTGGGCGCGTTGTTTTACGTAGATTGCTGGATTTAAAGTTTCAACTGTTTTTTTCTTTTTTAAATGAAATTATGTTATACTTACTAGTATCAAATAACCGGAAATAACATAAAATGACGTAGTTAAGTAAAAAAAAATTGCGTTGTTTTTTTTTCGCTAAATATGTTTAGAATCATGGTCTGATAGCAATCCCTCAGTTTTCGGTAGTAGGTAGTCTATTTACACCCTGTAGAATGATTTAGGAAACTTTAGGGAAAATCAGAACTAATAAAAATATCATGGGATCAGATGAAATGAAACAACTTCTGAGAGAAGAAAGATTTAATAAATAGATATAACTTTAAATCTAAAATCAGAACTAGGAAGTCAAATTTTCAAATTAAAACAATGTTACGATTCTTGAATAGACTACACGGGAGGTACAACAGTAAAAGTTGCCTAGCTATGTGTATCATCACATCAATAGTAGATTACCTATAATAATTCAATGAAACATATTGGACCTTATTATAAAACGAAGACGCTTCATAACACTAAACTACGGATCAGTCCGCATCTTAGTGCTAAACTGTTCTTGATTCCTCATTTTCATTGAGTCTCTGGTCTTATTAGAATAGGACTATCTTTAGTCTTCCTTTTGTAATAAGGCAGTTTAAGTTTAACCGTACCTAGGTACATACATCGAAGAGCAGGGTGCTATTAGTTAAAATGAATGATGAAGAGATAGATTACTGTTCAAAAATGTAATCTAGAAGTTGTGAATATTAACATTCTGAAGAGCACGACACCAAACAATTACAATGATATGTTTTACACAAAATTACACGATGAAGGTAATTATTATATCTATACAATTGATCTTATATATTTTGGTCCTTAGGCTTCAGTAGCCTCCAGGGCTTACGTGTCGAACGAGTAAAAACGTTAGCAGCACAAATACTTACCAAGTTGCTAAGTCAGCGTAAACAGTGTTTTGTAATTTACGACTGCCTAGCTGCATCTCCAGCACTGAGAATCGTACGAATTATTGTTAGAACGTATATTGCCCAATAGAAGTTTTAGAAGAGACTCGACACGCGAAGTCTATAGCACCCTGGCATTCACAGTTTAAGCATAAGTATACTCATAGCAAAACAACGCTGATATTAAAACAAAAGTACAAAGTGGGAACTATACCTACCTACAGCTCATTTACTTGAATTTTTACTATGGTATGTATGACACTGGTAATTATTATTCTATATGAATACAAAGTATCACGTTATAAAGTAATAGGTAAGTAAACAGTTTTACAACAAAAAACACTGTAGAACAGAACATTATCGCGTTTCCACTCTATTACAACGGATTCCTAAATAAACCATTTGTATCTGTGGTTCAGTGCACGATCATAATAATTATGCACAGCTCGAACATTTTCTGAGTGTCTAGTGGTAGTGCCGGCCCAATAATATGTTTATTTATTTCGTTGTTTTGAGGTTCGTTCAAAGCTTACCTAGAATTTCAAGTAGGTTTATTTACACATAATTAGGTACAAAGTTTAGATTCGTTATAACACCTTAACAGATCATAATTGAAGCACTGCTTATGTTATTTCAATGTAGTTGTACGCAAACATAATTAGAGCAATGCCTGCATCTTATCGTATAACTAACAATCCTTTAATCTCATAGGAAAATGTTATGCACCATAGATTTAAGACAATATAGAGTTATTAATAAAAAAAAAGCTACAAATTAATAAAAAGCGAAAGAGGTTAATCACTAAACCGCAGGTAACTTCTATGATGTACACACTCAGTTAAAAGGGCCCAGGGCAGGTTTGCAAATTATTATGTAGAACAGAAAAAGCATAGGTAGGGACAATACGCACAATCGTTCTTTAGCTCTCTGAAGTAGCTGCGGAAAACCCATTTTTGATGATGCAAAAAATCGTGCTATCTCGCTTAATCTACCAAACCTGCACAATCGTCTATTGCACCTAACTTCAGAGAGCTAAAGATCCGTTGTGCTTACTAAAGTACTATTTATAAATTAGCACCCATAATAATGCTAGCAATAAACTAGTAGGTAAGGTGCTAAAAATCTAGGTACTTATAAAATTTAAATTCAATAATAATACATGATTTAAGTAAGTATTATAAATTGTTAATAAAGTGAAGACCATACAACGAAACCGTAGTTAGCTTCTACTGCTTAACATACTGGAAGACAGTAAAAAAATCGATCTACTAGGTAGCCTGAAACCCATCAAATCATTTCAATTAAGTAGGCAGGTAGGTATAGGTTGTATTTGTCGGTGACAGACGCGCCGACTCACGGTCTGCATCATACATAGCCAACTGCATGCCCATGGGGTCCCGTTTATCAGACGACCCACGTGGTCCACTTGATAAACGGGATCACGTGACGTGTTACTCCGCTAACCCTGACAGTTCAAACGATGAATCTCAAATGCGCCCGTCAATTAACAACATTTTTACTGGAATAAGAAAATGTACAAAATGAATGGTGGTGAGGTGATTTGCTGATCCTTTGATGCACACTATTGCACACGCACGATCTGACGGTGATATTGCTTGTAAAATCAGCGGACTCGATTCGTTTAAGATTTTTTTTTGTAGAATTTTGGGGGTAGGAGACGTTGCCGCTTCGTGCGGGCGCTCGACGCATTTCGACACCGCCTATCTTGCACACAAATAACACACAATGCGTATTTCGTTCGTTTCGCCCTTACCCGACCTATAAATGTAAACTTCGTTGGTATTTAGTTTTTGATTTTGTATTGCGGTGTTTGTAAATGCGAAATTTCTTCTGTTGTTAATCAATTTAGTTGCATTTTGCAACATGGTAAACTCGTTAACAAATCGCATCACACGCACCTATAGTAAAACTAAGTAAATAGTCAAATACAATAATTGAATACCTATTTATTTATTGTAAATCGATCAGCTATCAGGAATAACATTTTTGATGAACTTGGTAAGTACTACCTACATTTGGTAAGTACCCATACCGTTATAGTGTAATAATATAATGATTTAAATACTTAAGTACAATTTAAATGTATAATAATTATTAGCAAAACTGGGTTTAAAACTCGTATAAAAATCAGCAATAAAACACCACAGTAAAGCAAACATCAGTTTCGTGTGCTCTTCAGAGGAAGTACCTAACCAACTATCAATAATATTGTGATCACGGAATTGGACAAATTATTCGCGTAACCCAACTCTAATGGTGGGTACACACGTACGTAGGTAGATACATGCTCGACAAGCATGTTTCATCCGAGCATGGCTTACAAACATGCTCGATCCTGCGTCTACACGTAAAAGCTTGCTCGAAGAATACTGTACTTACCTACTTATGAAACTCTAGCCATGGACGATTTTTGCTTGCCATCTTCGAACATCGAGCAAGAATTATGAACGTTCGTATCGAGCATTTGTCTTGAGACTTGCAGGTACACACGTTCGTACTTGCGAGATCGAGCAAGTTTATCGAGCATGTACGTACGTGTGTACCCACTATAAGATAAAACCTAAATACTTTATTAAACGACTATACGTCGGCAACTTTATGTCACTCCATTCTCAAGCTGCCTTACTACTTAAAATTGTATTTTTCGGTTCGTTTCATTTTCACCTAGTATTCGAGTCGAAAGCTAGCACAGCGATAAGTAAACAGCAGTGTTATGTAGGTATATTTACAATAAGTATAGTTACTTAGCAAGCGCAGTGGAACCTATGGTTAAAATAGTGCTGTGTGTAAGAGCAGATACATGAATCAATTGCATTTATTGTTGACGATAGCATCTAAGTAAATAAAAAAAGGCTAAGAAAAAATCATGTAATTATCAACGTCATCGTATAAGATGTGATTGTGCGAATAACTTTTTAAGTTGTCATGAGCAAGTGATGTTTTGTTATTGTGGTGTTTTTTGTGATAATATTCACACAATGTTGGCGTACCTTGAATAAATTAATAAACATGTTATGAAGAAAATTGTGCACTTGATTTTTATATTCCGTTCCTGAAGTGAAACATGTAAGTAATAGTAGGTACATAATAGGTAGGCACAGTTAATAGATTAAAGTGCTATTGTGAGTTCCTTGCATACCAATGTTCTTAAAATATTCCCATACTACATGACAGCACGAGAAGCAGTTAATTTGAGATTCAGAAATATAAAACAAATATGCTGTTCTCTTTTACAGTTTCAAAAATATACAAATGAAACAATTGTTTCATTCAAATTTTACAAAAAATACCTAGCACTACCCAAGGAAACGTCAACTCACATTAAAATATTGGTTGACAATGTTAAAAAAAAATTTTTAATCGACTGTCAAGGGAAGGGTTAATAAATTGTTGAATCAGCCAGCTTGCGACGCTACCTCCCTCTAGCGATCGCGTCTTAAACTACGACCCAAGAATAACTTCGACGTGCTTTTAGTTAACCCAGAGAGGGTTCCATTTCTTGAAATTAAAACAACGGGAGCGATATTTTAATTCGTCGGATTTGATAATGGATACTACTGTCGAAATTTCGTAGTTTCCTACATCCAAAACCCTCGGATATATATACCTAGGTACTAGACTCGTATAGTACCTGTATGTTTTTTCCCCTCAGTCTGAGAACGACAACTTCCTAAAATGACAACTTCCGAGAACGTCTATTTTAAACCTGTCAATTTTCACGTAATGCCAGCTTTTTGTGGAAGTAAAATAGCTTTGTCAACTATTTCATTAACTTCGTCAATTATCTATTGCTAATTTTGACCAAGGTATGCAAGAGCTACACGTGGTTTCAGTGTGTTAGTAAAAACAATGTCAATTACAATAATATTAAAAAAGCTACTGTATTAAGCTTTATTTTGAGAATAGCACGCATTAGCAAGGTTTTGAAGGCTTAAAAGAATGCAAGCAGTTAGGATTATCAAAATAAATTTGCTGCATGCAAATTAATCTCCCTTAAAATATAATACATAGGACTAACGTAGATTAAACGTTTATGAATATTAAAACTTTCTATAAGTTTGTTAACATATGTCTGCGAAAGACAAGTCTATTTCATTCAAGCTTAGAGCTGTACCTACTAGTCAACGGTGTAACTGCGAGTAGGTAAGGAAACAAACCTACTACTTGTAGGTACTACTAGGTATATATACACTTAAACAAATGAATGTTTGAATTTATGTGGAAATCTGTGGCTCTTTGCTTACACCTCGATGGCTTACGCTTACGAGAAAACGCATGATTTTATAACATTTATTATACACCGCTATTTTATGACTACCAAAAAAGAGATGCAAAAAATGATAATGGCATGGTCAGATTTCCTTTTTACTGAACTATCACAAAGTTATCGAGGATTGTAGTCTACCAAAACCGAACAAAATTTTATGAAAACTGTACAAATAAGTACTACCTACAGACAACAATCGTGTACGGATTCTCATTCAAACTATGCTCTCGTATCCCTAGTCAGTAAAACCCCACCCAGTAGCTATCATAAATCCATGTCTGACTCGTCTCGTCTCCTTTTTAGGTTATATTTAATATATATCTTTTTTGAGTTTTAACTATATAAATGTGATCAGTAACAGACACCGAGACCGTGGTTATAATTTTTTTGGTAATAAAAAATAGGGGTGTATAATTGTTTATAAAACGCAAGTAAAATTAAATATTATTATATTGTTGTTATATATTATTATTATTTTATTGTTTGTGAGAGAAAATAAATAAATATTTGATTTTTAATTTGATTTGAAATATACTTATTATAGTCCTTTTCACATAGGAACGGTTCCGTGACAAGGCTATTTTATTTTAATATCTGAAATTATTAAAAAGGAAATGACAAAATCCTTATTTTTTGATGTTGTATAGTTTAGTATTATCACTAGATTTTATTTATTTCAACATTTTCAATTGCTGTACAGCGTAAAACGTAAAAGTTCTATGTGTCAGGGATACGTTCCTACGTGAAAAATACTATACCTAGTCATATTGTAAATTGTGCATTCGTGTGTTGTAGTACCTACTCGTAATAGACTTTGTTTTTTTAATCGTGCTCGTAGTTACGACCCAATGTCAACCCAGTTTATTTCCTGCATGGCGAACTTCATTCAAGATGAATCTTGTAAGATGCATCTATTCGATGAAATTCTTCGAAGTGACGTTTAGACAATGAAGAAACGTCGCTTTTCAAGTAGTTTATAGAATCGATGCATCCGAATCCGAATGAAGTGTGAATCGATGCAGATCGCCTTTTAAACTGTCACATGTATTTACACTAAAATAATTTTAAAACCCTAACAAATCAATTTATAACAAAATAATAATACTTAGGCTGACTCAGGACTACATTTATGTTTAATATTTGTTTTTTTTTTCATTATTACAACTAAATCTTAATAATATCATCTATGCGTAAAAGATCAGCATAAATATTTTCTTTAGTACAAATTAACATTAATTGTATAATCATATTTGTCTGTTTCGTTTGTGGCGTAATGACTTCTTAATTGTGCTATTATTATGCTGTCTTTTCAATGCTAGCGTCTGTAAGTTCTACGAGTAACTATCCATGATTTTAGAATATAACTTAAGGCAAATTGTGTTTGTAAAGTTTAAATATTTGATTCACGGCGGCATTAGCAACTATTTGGCGGCTAGCAATGAGAAGACAGATGGAACAACCTCGTCCAGCCGGACTCGCTCGTGACGTCACACGTCCCGCCCCAATTGTGATGTATCATCATCATCAACCCGACTTCACCCACAGCTGGGTAATAGTCCTAGTCTTTTTTATGTCATTTTTGGTTTTGTATTCGCTTTCTATGAATCGCATCTAATCTTATTTTTAATGTTTTATTTAATAAATAGTCTATTGCAAGCATATGTTTCATAAAAATTGTGCCCCAGTACGGTGGGCTACAATCAGATATTGTCACTGCAAGAAGCTGGAGGCATGACGTCACACTCACAATAATGCTACATCAGATCAAGCCTCTTGTAAAGGGCATAAAAAGTACACTTCCGAAACTTCGTCATTAATTGTACATTTGTACCAGGAGTGACATAATTGTATTTTACAATAAAAGTGCTACATCAGTTATCGTCAACCGTCTTTTTACACCCTTATAATAGGAATAACACACATTATCGTGTAAAATCGATGTGATAACAACTTTAAGAGCATACAAACTACGGCTTCAGCTATCGGATATAACTATCTAAATAAGTATATCTATAATATTACATAATGTAACATATGAAAGACACATAATTCCATATATACGAACGAGCGGTTGCGGTCGCCCTCTCGCCAGCGCAACCACCTATCAATCTTTAAACCTAGTTTATTGTTGAAACATTCATTATAAGTATTCAATTTTATTAAAATTACAAGATATAGTTGGATAAAGTTTAGCTGTAAGTAATACAAGCGGGACTATGAAAGATTGCGTTCGGCCATTTTTATGAAACATTAAATCACATTGTTAAAATCTTTACATATAAATATAGGCAAATATTAATTGAATTGACGTTTATTAAATGCCAAAATATACGTATTGTATAACATGTTTGTATATAAAATGTATATAAGATGAAATTACAATATATCGGAACATTGTCAATACTAAACATTGTTATAATGCGGTACACAGCCATCTAGATTACCCATCGAATTATATCAATAATTATATTTTCTAAAATGACGCTATTTCTTTAAACGAACGCCACCTTTCTTACAAGACTGGTCCCGCTTATGAAGAGGCAAAAAGATCGAGGGCGAAAAGGGTGTATTTAAACTATTATCATTGGGAAAACTTTTAACTATACACATTTTAGTTGCACGTCTGTCCTGTCGCCGGGGTGAGTGATTTGTCAATTGAAATAGGTACAAAGTTTAAAACTGGGAAGATATCAATGAGACTCGGTAAGAGAGCAACCCAGAAACAGGACGCGTCTCACGCGACCGGCTAACGTGTAACTAACGCTTCACATCGCGCACTAGCTCGTACAAGCATGCTAAAGGGTGATATTTTACAATAGATCGTAGGTGTGGAGTGGACTAGCTCACTGCGACTGCGGGTCGCACTGAAGAAGGCGCACGATGGAAGGGTCACTTTTGGCGCCCTCTATGAACTCCTCAAGAGACAGTTTCCCATCTTTGTTGCGATCCATCTGTCGGAAGATCTTGTCAGTTCGCTTCTCGGGCGTCGATTCGTCTTCGGGCATCTTCATCACACTGCCCACCATTTTGTAGATAGCCTGAAACGTAATATATTGCTTACTAGCGAACACCATAGACATTGTCCTACCTACATTTGGTAAGAAAATTTCAAATATGACAATAACGCCACCCGCTAGAAACATCGGAAACATCCAGGGATTGGATAACACATTCATAACTGTTAACCGCTTCAAAGGGTTATCGATAGAAGCGGTTAACCTATTGTTTGGGTTAACCGGTATTCAATTCGGTTATTAACAGATTCATTTCGGTTGTTAACCTTAAGCCCCGCCGCACATGCTCACACTCGCATTGACCGTCACGAGCCGCGTGCGAGTGGCAGTATTTAAAACCTTAGGCGCAGTACCAAACTCCGCATTTGCTCGCACGTGTGGACGCAGGCACGTACAAGAGCGTGTACGCGCGTGTCGGCTAGGTGACCGAGACATTGTTTTCGAGTGGCAGTGTCGCGAGTGTTTGCAAAATGGAGGAACTTATTGAAGCTGTACGAAGCGAAAAATGTTTATACGACGCAAAACATCAAGATTATATGATTGCAAAATTAAAGGATTCTATTTTCCATCCATATTTTTTTTGCGGTTTTCCTTATTAACAATAATCTATTTAAAAACTCGTTATCACTGTCGGATTCTGAACTTAAATCAATCGCGTCCATTTTGCTTCGTTTTCGTCTACGAATGGTAGAGACACTGACGACTGATGTACGACTCGTGAAAGCAATTGCGGACATACACGTGCTCACCAATGTCAAAGCGACATTGGCGCAGTGTCGTGAATGAGAGCGAGTGTGAGCATGTGCGGCGGGCCTGCTCACACGAGTTACAACAGAACTGTCAAATTGAAGGTCACTGTGCGGCCATTTGTAGACATCGCAACTATTTAATTAAACCTATCATACAATCAATGTTTTAGCCACAAGGTAATTAAGAAAAGAGGACATATCTATGTATTTTTGCAAATCCCAAACACCTTCTTTGGAATAGTTTGGAATGCATGAAACAGTTCTCAACCAGCCGCTAGGTGGCGTGCAACATAGAGCACAGAACATGCCACTAGATGGCGCTAAGAAACTGTATGAGATATTTACCGTGACGATTTCCAGCATCTCCTGTCGCGAAATGTACCCGTTTCCGTCGAGGTCGTACATAGAGAAGGCCCATTTGAGTTTTTGCTCGAGTTTCCCGCGCGAGGTCACACTGAGCGCACAAAGGAACTCCCGGAAATCTATCGTTCCGTCTCCGTTCGCGTCGAAAGTTCGGAACACGTGCTCTGCAAACTGAAATAAAAATAATTGTAAGTAAGTACTAGGAAAATGCTTTGTTTAAAACAAAATATGTACACATACACCCCTATTTTTTCATTACCAAAAAAATTAAAACATTGTCACGGTGTCTGTAAAACTCAAAAAGACAAAAAAAATTATAACCTAAAAAGGAGACGAGACGAGTCAAACATGGATTTATACTACTACTGGGGTTTTACTGACTGGGGATGATACGAGAGCATAGTATAAATGGGAATTCGTACGCGATTGTTGTCTGTAGTACTTATTTGTACAGTTTCCATAAAATTTTGTTCGGTTTTGGTAGACTACAATCCTCAATAACTTTGTGATAGTTAAATAAAAAAATCTGAACATGCCATTATCATTTTCTGCATCTACTGCAACCGTCCTTAAATTTTGGTAGTCATAAAATAGCGAAGTATAAGTACATAGTAGGTAATTTGAGTTTTTGTATATACTCGTATTAGGTATGTTTACAAACATGTTTTTTTGTTTATACTCTTATTTGGAATGTAATATGAGCCAAAATTCAAAACTAGATGAATAATCCTTCGTTATTTTGAATTTAAAATGATCCCGAGGTCGTCGAAATATTAAAACAAGATGCCTACCTTACTTGCATCTCCATACGGGAAAAAGTTTCCGTATATTTTCTTGAATTCCTCAACCGACAAGTGACCGCTGGGGCAGTCTTTTAGAAAACCTTTGTACCACTCCTGAATTTCTGCATCTGGAATTTGAATAGATTATAACATTAGTCATAGCATAGAGAAACAAGTTGGAAAGATAATAAAACATTATTGAATAAAAGATTTTTTTTTTTTTTTGAAAAAAAAACGCCGACTAAGCTGCGTGTGAATGTAGACGTAGGTTGCCTCCCGACTTGGTTTACGTCATGTAGTAAAGACTCATCATTATGTCAAAAAAGTTTTTAACATAATATTGGTTGCTTAGTTTGGGGCTAGATGGCGCTGTGTGACATGTTCTCGAATTTGTTTAATGTAAAGATTACCTGAAAATTCCGTATTCTGCTTCAGATCCTCAAGCACTTCAGGCTTCAGCTTGCTATTCTGTTTACCCATTTTAGTTTCTTCCTTGTGATTTGTCGTAGGACGTAATAAATATGCAGCACAACCTTATTTCGTTTAGTTAGTCAGCTCTTGTGCCCTAAAACATTAAAATGGCTGAAAATAATGGATATTAATATACAAATTACAGCACTCACCTCTTTACCTAACCTTTTATTACGAATTCAGATGTCTCGCTAGGCTTACAACGTTCTTGGAAAAACAGTTTTTTTCTATGGGAAGGTAAGTTTATTTTATGTCAAGCTCGTACGTGTTAAGATTGCACACTGTCTGCGCCAAATCAAGAAACTTTAGGGATTTAGTGTAGCTGCATTTCCATCAACCAACCCTATTAGATTCATTCGATGCATAACAATCAATAAGTAGGTATTTTATCTTTTGTTCAGTTCTTTTATATTATATTGTCCACGCCAATCAAATATACACTAGTACTTGTGTTTTTTTTTATAAATACATTACTTAATGATGTACTCTGAGTAGAATCATTAATGAAGTTAGTCTACCTTCCGCCTAGGAAAATAACTAATTTTTTCAAGAACGTTCTTTGTTAATGATATTAGTGGAAACGGTTTTTTTCATGTAGGTAGATGATAATGATGATTATTTAAATAATGATCCAATGACAATGAATTGTTAGAACAGCGACACGCACCGTTAATTTTGATGCATCAGAAATATGATTATTATTTAGAAACAAAACTGTATCAGTCTAAAGTATTACCTACTTTAATATTTTCGATAAAAACTTAGTTTCCTATTTTTAATACGAACGTGTCGGTGGTCTTTAAAGTCAAGACAAATAAATTATTAGTTATTTTTTTATAATTTGTATATTATAAGTACATGAATAGGCAAAATGTGAATCATTAAAAATATGTAAGTATTCTTAGAAATACAACAGAGACGTAATGGGAGGTGGATATTCATCTATGACACGTGCCTACTACCGATCGAAAACACGCCTCAGCGCAATACAGTAAAATTAAATGTAAATATTTAAAAAATAGAATCAGACTTGGAGATTCTGTTTGAAGATGCGCCGCGGGCGAGCGAGGCGCGGAGGCCGCTAGGTGGCGCCAGTGCGGCCTTCGCTCTCCTTTCAAAATACATAGGTAAGGTACATAACCTCTATTTCAGTACAGTTTTGTCAAGACATCATTTTCGACAGAGACCCACAAACATAAATATATAAATTTTACACTGAATAAAAGTAAAACTGTATGTCATCGATAAAGTGCGCCCTGACTAAAGGTAAATGCAATGTATTCGAGAATGCTACGGGACAGGTTTTGACTATGAAATTAAATCTAACAGATTGTGCGCCTATTGCAGCTAGTTACAATTATATCTTATAGTATATCCTATATCTAGTACATGAATTACAATAATACAAAACTAAATAATACATCGCGTTCCAAATAAATTGTGCTTGAAGCTTACCAACTAGAATAGAATGACTACTTATCAATATACATAAATAGTAGAAAAGTTGGAAATAACTATTTGACGATATAATTGATTATAATGGTTAATGTCTTAAAAATGGTACGAAACAGATACAATATAAACAGGCAAAATCAAACAGACTTGGTCTCAAATCAATTAAGATAACAACATAGAACTCCTTCTTTTAGAAGAACCAAGAAAGTAATATGAATAATTCTACCCCGGTTCTATGCATAACTTAGTCAAAATACTTTATACTTAAGCCTGAAACAAACATTACGAATTAAATCGAATCAAAACAATAACATGGCACACAAAATAGTAACGATACTTAATCATTAACACCTAGACTGAAAGTTTTTTAAACACTACGAATTAGTACAGAGATCAAAAATAGCTATTATAGTGAGTGCAGGTAGGTATTTACTTGATAAGTCTCGGGCGAGGGATAATCTAGTCCAGAGGGTTAACGAGTAACAATTAGCCACTTACAGCACCTAATAGCAACTGTCACATAGGCCTGGGTCGCGGTCAGAAATAAACAAATTATATAACAGTAAGTAATTGACAGAAAATTGTTATTTCTCGATTGAGATATGTAATGTTTGCATTGAAAGCTGATATCAAAATGTTACGCGCTACGTGCAGTGACGGAATGTTACGGAGCGGTGACTAAATTCATGAAGTACCAGTCAAGTCAATTGTGATATGTTTGAACAACACCCTGTGGCGAAAGCTAACCCCACGTTAAATAAAAAAGATTTTGATCCCTTCTCCCTAGTCATCAAAAATCAGTCAATTTTGTTCAGATCTACTTGAATTTGTTCCACTATTTGGTTGAGTTAAACATATCAAGTAACCTACTATAGTAACATAAGAACTTATTTTGAAGGATGAGGCAATGGAACGTTAACAAATCATAATAACAACAGATAATCACAACTAATGCAATAAATACATAACAATATAATACTCGTACAGCGTGATGTAATAATAGTAGGTAATCATACGTGGAATGTCTCAATACGTATCCAGTGCAAAAAATATTGTGCTACTTTGTGCTCTGATATTTATTATAATTACGCGGAATACGATTTACATCAAAGATTTGGAAAGAGATCAATTGACGCACTGAAAACCACAAAACCTGCTAAAATTTAAAAAGCGCGACCCTTCAAGTATTATGGCCATTTAACCAAAACAACGACCATTGCATGATACTTACACTAAAAGCTAGCAAATATTACATTCTAAAGAACGTGGGACTAGGGCACAGTAAACAATTTAAATTTCGTTAAGTTTGGCCACTTTGGCATAATAACTAAAAGCAAAATATGAAAAGAGAACTATAGGGATAGCCTAATTGGATCACCGAGAGAAAGGAAACGATGAACAGTAAACGTATGTACAGAGAGAACTAGAAGGCACAGTTAGTGGGGAAATATAATGTGAGTTCCTAATATCAAGATAGACTTGTGAATATGTGGGGCTCGAATAGACTCGAGATAGGGAAATTAGGGTGATGCATTTAACAGAAGGACAGAACAAGCTCGAAGTCAGATTAAACCGAGCGAAAAGTGAAGATCCCTGACGAAGTTACGAATAATATCGATTACCTAACACCAATATTCGTAAAGAGACAAAAATGTTAAAATTTCACGGTTAACTTACTTTTTGGACAGAACTGATCAGATTGTAAGCGTGTATGTATAGCTCTTCAGTGATCGCTGTCATCGCGGCGTGCTACTGTGTGTCTCAATCAATCTGACCGATTCTGTTCCTACACAATCACTACGTACGCTAAATGCCTTATTAGTAGAACGTTAAGATTGACATTAGATTACACTGTGCAGTTATTGTAAACCTTCGTCGGACAGAGAAACATCAAATATACGGAGTATCGTAGGGAAGGAAACGGATAGAACTTCTTACAGGAATGGTTCGGACACAATATAGGTACTTATTCAATTACAGAAGTGGACAATCCGACAGCGAAATTATTTTATTTATCAAATACATTTATAAAAAGGAATGGACATTTTAACTTTTGCAAATTAAATTAAGTAATTCATTGACGTTAATTTCGTTTAATACACAAATATTTTATCTTAAATTTAAAATACTTTTTCCTCTAATCGACAGCTGTACGACATGTCGGGTTATGAATAAGCACGGCCCTAATTCGCGTCGGGATTGCAGTGCACATCAAACATGCATCTGCATTCGGTATTGATCCGCCATTCACTTGCAGGGATATTAGTTTTTGGCAATCTCCCGAGTGAAGTGCCCGATAGCCTCGATACGCGAGCCCGCGCGTGCTGTGTCGACGTGACGCGACGCAATGCGATTAAAACACCTTCCAAAAGTCTTAACTTTTATCACGTACCTAATTACCACAATCTTTTATAAACTCTCTAAAAAATCTCTCTGAAGTGCGAATTGTAATTTAGTCGCAAGTCGCGGTCGTTTGTATACCTACTGTTGCGTGAAAAATTAAATTGCCTTCAATGTCTTGAGACGAGACGCCGTCGGGTTATCGTAAAACATAGGGGTAGTAGGTAACAGGCGAGGAGGGGGTTGTGTGGAGGGTATAGGGGCCGCTTAGGGCGCCAGCATCTTGGAGAGCTCCTCATCCTGGAGACAGCCCTTAAGGAACTCATCTTGCGTCAGCTGGCCGTCATTGTTCTCGTCCATCTTGGCGAAGATATTCTTGGCGCGCTCTTCCGCCGAGTCGGCTGGTCGGTTACTTGAGCAGGCGCCGAGCATATCGTAGATGGCCTGAAAGAGCAAAGTAAATGTCACACGATTATATCACTTAATATAATAACGATTACAACAACGTTATTTACTGTGTAGCTGTGGCAGTGTCTGAGCTGTATGTGCCCTTAAAATAAAACGGCACACCTATATTTTTTTAAGTTTCTTGCTCTAAAGTTGTGTATCGACTACATGACATGTAGGCGATTGTTGTTTAGACAAAAGCCTTGGCCTTCGAGTTGGGTGACAAATGAATAGCATTGTATGGGGTATAGATTGCAAGTTGTATGCAATCTTAATTAGTATCAAGACGGTCTAGTGACTTTCAAGACTAAACCGGGCAGAACAGGTGGGAGTAAACGGAACTTATGTGTCTACGCTCTCTTATTGGCTTGGAAAAAAATAGTGATAGGGAGTACTCGTATGGTGAAAACGATGATAAGTACTAAGAATCGGCGATCATGTGCTGAATTGTTTAAAGTTTTATACGAAATTCCAATCGATCGAATGTTCTCGGTAGAAGAATTAAAACGTTTTTTGAAAGAGTAAACGTGTGCTTTGTCTAAGGATATTAGCAAAGCACACAAATATCATTGAATTCGTAGCTTGTGTAGCCAATGCTCTTCTTCTTCTTACTAAAGGACTGAATCCTTGTCGGCATAACTGATGCATAGGGATGCATCAGTGCATGGAGAGGGCTCCAAGCAGGTCTATTCAGGGATATGCCTATTAATCTTTGCTCTCTGATATCCAATTTGTGTCGCAATCATCTACAAAGCGAGATTCCAGGCAGAGCGAAGCAGCCAGCTAATTAAAGCAACGCTATACAAATCAACTACATAGTAAGTTGAAATGTAACTTAACCCATAACACCAAGCTATTTCAAACCATGGCACTAATCATGCATGACATAGAGATGAAAATATTTTTTTATTATGTAAGTGATTGTACAAAAATGTATCACAACTTTCTAAGAACGTATTTAGGTATAGGTACTATGGTTTCTATTAGATGTGAATAAGTGTCCAAACACAACTCAAACATTTCACATATTTCGACGACCTCTGTGGCGCAGGGGGCGAAGGTCCGCCTGCGACGCAGAAGGTTGCGGGTTCGATCCCCGCCGTGGGACAAATGTTTGTATGACCTAAAGATATTTGTCTCGGGTCTGGGTGTTTCTATGTATAATATGTATGTATTTACAAACAAAAAGTATATAAGTAGTATATCAGTTATCTGGTTCCCATAGTACAAGCTTTGCTTAGTTTGGGGCTAGATGATGATGTGTGAAAGCGTCCAGCATTATTATTATATTATTATTATTATTTGTCAACATTCATAAGTTCGTATGAGTTAGTGGCCAACTTTGCCTTTATGTTATTATCCTGTGTGTGTCTATTTGTACAATAAAGAATTAAGAGATTATGAATGTTTCGTGGGCTTTTAACTTAACTGCCTGCTGATTTTGCCTAAAGCCTATGCCTATAGCCTTCGTTTTTATTCCTTATTAAAAAGCCTTTGGCGAACGAACAAATCCCCTCGACTACGTTTCAGTTCGAGTTTTCGTACTTTTTAATTTTTATTCTTCTAACTCATGCTTTTCCAGTTTGTTTTCCGTAAACGTTTATTTGTTTTATCATCATCATCATCATCTTCCTGCCCTTTTCCCACATTATGTGGGGTCGGCACAATTGTTTTATATTGAATGAAATACCTATGTGCAGTATACCTAATTTAAATGTTATCCACCGGTTGCGAAGATAATTTAGACAATAAAGACGTTGAAGAAGAAACGCTGGAATAACGTACCTATCAAAATATCATATAATTTTCCTTGTTATATTTGAAACAGATTCTAAGAAGATATGGGTAATTTTGTAAGCCCTATGTTTCTTTTCCATTCAAACTTTGTTTTAGCAAATTGTGTAAGCCCTGATGGCTCATTTACAGAAAAAGCCGCCCTCATAGTCCTACGAAATAAACTTTTGAAGTTAGCTGTGATTGGAGTCCGTTAAATTGGCAAAAAAGAAAAAAGAGAGTTGAAATTCAGATGCTCGAGGGCAATTGCAACGGCTGGCACGAATTGGCCAAAAGCGTTGCATCGCTTCAGTCTATCAAAATGTCAGTTACTGATTGCTTTTTTATTCACAACACAGCTGCATCTCTTTTCAAATCAATTAATAAATAGCACTGTTTGGTCATTTTAATAATTTATAATTTGCAATAAAAAATATTTTTCCGAAATCCATTTTATTATTCAAAAAAAGGCAATAAAAATAACCGATTATGACAAGACAAAATTGATTTTGTATCAAGTAGACATAGACAGAAGTAGACAATACCTACTACTATAGTCAAAGTTCGGCAATGTTATCGTTATCTTTCAGTATTGTCGCTCCGGATTGTCGCAATGCCGGTATCTTTACTTCATAGAGTTTAGGAGGCTAATATAATAACGATCGATGGGAGGCGGTTCGTCTATTTTGAGTGGTAGCTCCGGTTTGAATCCACAAACGAGATGAAGTTTGCAGCCGAGACCGCGATTCCGGAGACGACGGGGAACTTCCATTAAACGCTTTAGCTCCCACAGAGCCCGTTCGGCTAATGTTCATAATGTGAGCGCGTGCAAGTGTGTGTGCACATCACTCGATAAAACACTTCGATCGACGAAGATGGAACATTCAATTTATTTACACGTTTGCTGTGAATAAAAGTGTTTGTTTATTATTGTGTTTTCTTTTCTCAATATTTCTTAGTTTTCAGCGAAACGCGCTAAGCTTGAAAGCTACTACTACTAATAGTAAGCTGTTTTCATAGTGGACATTATTATACAGGGTGTAAAAAGACGTCTACCGAAGCCGAAAGGGGTAGGTACAGCATCCCAAAACACAACCAAATCCAAAAGGATTTTCCGAAAAAACATTATATCCGGAGAAAACAGCGTTTGAAGATCACTGTTTGCGTATGTACTGGGCGCGTTGTTATACGTAGATTGCTGGATTTTGAGTTTTAATTGTTTTTTTCTTTTATAAATGAAATGATTAGGTAGGTATGGTCTTATTATGTTGTACTAGTAGCAAAAAACTAGAAAATAAAATAAAATGACGTAGCTAAGTCAAAATTTTTTTTGAGTTTTTTTTTCGATAAATATGTTCAGAATCATGGTCTGATTGCAATCCCTCAGTTTTCGGTAGCAGTCTTTTTACACCCTGTATTTTGTTTATTATTAAACAATAATTACTTATTTATTTTTGGATTCGTTTTAATACGTATGAACTTTTCATAATAAAATTATTCAGTCCTTATCGTCCCACTGCAGGGTAAAGGCCTCCCCTCCCTTCTTTCACTCTTTGCGATTCAAGCTTGTAGCTACGAAATGTATTTTATATGATAATGGAAATTCATTGTTTAAAAATATTTTTGTTTTTAAACGCTGACTTTGGGGATTCAGGAATGAACAAGTGCTTAACAAGTAGCAAAGTAAGCCAGCAATAAACAATTATTTCTGGCTTACTTTGCTACTTGATTAGAAGTGAGTATAAAGTGTCATAAGAAAATATATGATTTTGATATACCTATTGTTTTCGGAAATCTTTTTATTTCGTATCATATAACTATTGCAAGATAAGTCGAGATTATTAGCTTTCACTTTAAGTATTATGTATAATAAAGCCTACCCACCCACAGCCCCTTTTAACACGTTCTAAATGCTTGGATTGCTAGTGGAGCTAGGGATTGATAGTGGATTGCTTAGTTGCGAGTGTTTAATAGATAACTGAACGAAAGCCTGATTTATTGATCTGGTTCTTCACGGTATTGGTCGCGAAGGAACAGGAGTAGATTCACCTAGTTTTAAGACGTTTCAAAGTGATCCCAGCGGTCCTACTGAATAAATGCTTTTTGACTTTGACTTTGACTTTATAAAATAAACTGTTTATAGTTACTCTGGTTACCAAATATAGAGGTAACATAGCATTAGAACATTGTGAAGTGACTTGTGAGGTTGTGAAAAACTAAAGATTAAAAGTCAAAAAGAAGAGAAAATAAAAAGTTAAGCTAAAATAATAATATTTCTTTAATTAAAATTATTCATTTAAATTTAATAATATTAAATTAATTCTAGGTACCTACTATTTCCAAGTATTTTAGCTTTCAATATAGTTTTCTGTAAAATTATAATTACTAGTCTTATGCCCGGCGTGGTTTCTATTGGCAGCACTGATGAACCATATTTATTAGGTTTCAGGGTATTAGGTTTAACCTTCACCGGAACGGAACGGATTGAATGCAAATGTTTACTAAGCAGAGCAGTTGGTAACGAGAAAAGCAATCACGAACGCTCTGCTAGTCTTGTTAATGAGTTCACTATTTTGTAAATTAAAGTGTTGCTTGAACTAGGATAAATTTGCTCGATGTTGACCCGAATTAGGCGTCCAGACTAGCAATTATTTTTTATGCGATTGGTTAAGGTACTATTTAAGATAACTGGCCATTTCACAAAACACCATCTTGCCGCAATTTAAGTAAAGCTCAAATTACAAGCACATAATAAAGCCTATCTACTCGTATTTTACAAAAAAAAAAAACGATTGAATCGATGCGAGTTACCAAAAATAATACCAATCTATTGCAAGGACGAATTAAAACACATTCATCCTTGATCTGCCGTTATAATTTCCGCGAAAGAAAAGGGACGAACTGCTGTTATACAATTTAACATTTTCTGTAACGCTGTGGTTTTACATAAATAAAATAAAGTAGGTACGAGTATTCATCGCTCAATGGAAATATCGATTTATCATTCCATTCGATGTTAAAATAACGAATGACTGAATTTAATTGATGAAGCACTATTTTCCATTTATATTATATTCAGGATAAAAAGTATACGGTGTTTGAACAGATTTTATTCGAAACCGATAGGCCGTTTCAAATTTAAATAGATTTATGCTTCGATCAAGGATTTATGTAAACGAATTAAAGTGCTCGCATTTTACGTAGGTTCATAACGAATAGCAAAGTAAGATAATATCAATATTTTTCTTATTCTTATCGCATATTTCTGGTAAAAGTATAATTGGAACCTTAGTATGAAGTGTATTTTAATGTTTTTTTTTTTACTAAAAAAGGAGAATCTCCCTTTGTCTTATCAGCCGCCATCAACGAAGGTAAAGAAAGTTCAAATAAAAGTACTAATGTTCATTTACTCATGACTCTAATAGCAATCATACACAAGCCCCATACTAATTTACCTGTTCTCGTTTGCCAAACAAGCTCTTACTTTGAAAATATTGGTTATTAATTTATTGACAAATTAGTTCTAATTTGTAGGAAGCTCTTCTACCTGCCACTTCGAGAGTGAACCTGGTAAGTGCACATGGCAGAAATTAAATTACGTGCATTTATCGGGAATTGAGGAACAAAATTATTAAGTCAGCGATCGATGTAATATAAGTAATTTTTTTTATAATCGTATTGAAACTATTCAGTCCAATACGATTCCAGTGTTAGCATTGACCTTTGTAAAAAGATCCACTGCTTACTGTTTCAATTCGCCGTGACATCTCTGATTACTTAATTTAAGTATACTTGACCTACTCAACAAAATTAACTTCAATATCCCGCATTGATCGCTCAGATTTAAATCCCCTCTTCGTGTTCCTGGAGCGTCTATATAGACAGTATTCATTTATTTTGCGAGCGAGTTTAATCGTCAACTATTTTAGCAAATATACAGACTTGATTCATTTAATACTAACATCTGGAAGAAATCGCCTTGAGCGATAAGACCGCCGATTGTAGGACAATACTGTCGAAACTTAGCATGTAATTACTTCATGTAACACTGTGTCCTCAATAAAGTTCTTATTTTTAAATTGGCAGAGCAAGGCGTTGCATTACCCCTTTTGCACCTAGTCCAGTCCACCCAACATAATAGAATAAGCTCAAGGTCCAACAAAAGCTTATCTTTTTTAAAGCCCATTGCTGTGGTACGATGCCCAGTAGCTGATATTTAACAAAATTACCGTAGGCTTGTACAAATGAAAATTTTTGGCAACCAATGCATCATGCCTACTAGTGAGTTGAATATCCTTAGCCCAACGCGAATTATTAAAATAAGACAAAGCCTGAACTTGGTTAACCATCGCGATCAAATAGATAACTGCAATAGGTAACGCAGACAATAAAAATGTCCTCCCTTCTGATATTATAAATGCGAAGGTTTGCGAATGTTGTATATCTTAATTTTTATATACAGGGTGTAAAAAGACAACTACCGAAAACTGAGGGGTTGCAATCAGACCATGATTCTAAACTCATTTAGCGAAAAAAAAACGCAAAAAAAAGAATTTTACTTAGCTTAGTCATTTTATATTATTTTCAGTTATTGACTACTAGTATAATATAATAAGACCATACCTACCTAATTATTCCATTTTTAAAAGAAAAAAACTATTTAAACTCAAAATCCAGGCATCTACGTAAAAAAACGCGTCCAGTACCTACGCAAACAGTAATCTTCAAACGCTGTTTTCTCCGGATATAATGATTTTTTCGGAAAATCCCTTTGGATTTGGTTGTGTGTTGGGATGCTGTACCTACCCCTTTCGGCTTCGGTAGACGTCTTTTTACACCCTGTATATTCTTAGTAATAAGTATGTATATCCTTAGGAGACCTCACATCCTCACTCAATGTATATCCTTTTGAGATCAGTAATTCAGATTATGCTATTCACCGTACTAATTCGATCCTTATCTTTGTCAGTCTCAGTAAGGGTTGTAATACAATAGATGATGATATGCATGGTAATTGGTTTGCAAGACAAACGAGCGTGAAACAATTGGGCTAAATTAGCGCACTTAGGCTAATATTCTAGTTGGGTAAGATTTCCGGAATCCCATAACAGCCATTACGTAGACAATGCCTAAATCACAAATATAATTCAATCAATATGCCACAATACGATACAGGGTTCTGATGTTAACTCCAAGATTCCAAAATTGATCTGTTTATCACTCAGACAATACCACAGCCAAAGAATGCAAATTGGTTAAATTATTATGTTTGGTGGATTGATTACCTTGCAACACAAAAGAAAACTAACGAATGAAAATACAAATAAAGATGTTGGTGGTAATGGTAAATTAAACGAGAAGACTTAAGTAGGCACTTTTCCTTCCTAGGAACTTGGTCTCTGCCTACACCTTCGAGAAAGAAGCGTGATTTTATGTATGTATGTATTTGCCTAAGTACCTATTCATTAAACAGTCTCTGATACTGGAGTGACGGCGCTGGATTTCAGACTGGGTCTTACAGGGTATCATCACGTGCCAATTCATATCAATAGAAATACAGAAATACTCAAAGATAGAATACGAAATTGAGATGGTGAATGATTAATATTACGTTTTTTGTAGTTTCTCCAAATTAGTAGGTATGGCAAGTAAAAAATACAAATGATAACGAACCTGAACAATCTTGGTCATCTCTTGAATATCGATGACGCCATTGCCATCAACGTCGTACATGCGGAATGCCCACTTTAGCTTCTCTTCAGGAGTGCCGCTGGAAGTCACATGGATCGCCTGGAGGAATTCCTATAACAAACGGTCAATCTCGATATACACCGAGACTCATACAACACATAGCAAGGGTTTGCCAGTGTCGCGGTGGCGCCAGAAAATCTATCGCAAATGCAAACAATTAAATGATACGTCGCAAACGCGTATTTGTGTTGTAGGTATTAAGTGCGTCGTCGCATTGCTAATTAATCTAATTGCACGTGAAGTTTAATTATCACCTTCAACCGCCACTAATGGCTAACGTGCAACAAATAAACCTAGCGTATGAGTAATTCAATAACCACAGTGAGGCGCCAATAGTGGCGGTAATTGCAGGACACACACGGAGTGATTCATTGAAAATGTTGCTAGGCGATACGATAAACGTTCATGTATAATGTAGGCGACCTCTAAGAGCCAAGTGACACACCAGCTAGTTCTTTTTTTAGTAAGGTCTGAAGATAAGTTGCTGACACCCCAAGATAATTATTCTTAGATGACTTATATGACTCCCAGTGATAATGAGACAAAAATGAACATACCCTCCTTAAAAAGTTTTACAAGTCGCAGTTAATTCTTAAAATGCATGCACGTTTTCGTCCACCTAAATTACCTTGAAGTCAATGTAGCCATTTTTATCCATGTCGAATGTGCGGAAAACATGATCGCAGAACTCCACAGCATTTCCAGACGGGAAGAACATCTTGTACATGTCCACAAACTTGGCTGGGGTGAGCCTTCCATTAGGGCAATCTTGCTGCAAGTCAAATCAAACGTAACAATTACCTAATGTAAATAAAGCTAAGAAGATATACACAATCAAATCCTAGCCCAAATCTACGCATATCCTACATTCAAACATGAAACAAAGAAAAATGAAATACAGACCAGACATCGTATCCCATCTACGCATTGCTGATGTACAAATAAAGACTGATGAATTACCTCATTTAAGGTTTTCAAAAATCTCCAATCACTTTAACTCACTCAAGCAGAGATATGCTTGCACTCAAGCAGAGATCTGCTTGAGATTAAAATTTGGTCTCAATTTAGAACAGCTTTAAAACTACACTCAGTAGTTTTATCTGAAACCCGATCCTTCCATCACAGGCAGTAATTTATAAGTGTAATCTAGACCTCAATGCAAACTCTGCATGCAAGTTAGTTTTTTTACTCGAGTAACTAATACGTTCCGACATCAAAGCTCAACTTTTAACTATGCTCGAGATTAAT